>OX244014.1:1402239-2796979 GCA_945859715.1 Apamea sordens
AAGATAAATATTAGTTTAGTCCTGTCAAATTCGGCAATACTGTGGCATACCATTAGTGAATGAATTTTCGGAATCACCACCCTAATCGCCTAACACACTATTAATCTCAATATATTGCTAATCCATTGCTTCATATATGTACCTACATACCTCAGTACCTATTTTTTCTGTTCTGTTTTTCATTGTCTGTTTATATTTATTTATTTATTTGGGACAAACAAACAGTAACACATTATATCTGCGCAAATAACATAAACAAAGATATTATACATATAAATGTGAAACTCACACCGTTATCCACAGCATATATGTATATGTGTGTACATAAATGGTAAAATAAATAAATTATGTTCGAAAAATGTGCCTGCTCAACAACGTAAATAGCGCAATGAATGTTGTTGAAATGTCAAAATGCTACTAATAGTGTGTTACGCAGTTACCCCGCAGCAGTTCCGAAGATTACCCCGTACATAAACTGACAAATTTTACCTCTTTAATAATAAAAGTATAGATGGATAATATGGATATGTGATTATGTCAGTAAATTACAGATGGTAACTAATCCGACTACGAAATAACATCTGCCACAGGCACGTTAACGTATGTAAGCTTTTGACATTGGCCTTGAATTTAAAGGCAACGACTTCTTTGTAACTACAGACGCGCTAATCAGAACAAACTCTGTTTCAAATTGAGAACAACCAACTGTCAAAATTTGATTTTTTTTTAATTCTGAATGTAGAAAACAAATGAACAAACTTCTTTGTAACTACAGACGCGCTAATCAGGACAAACTCTGTTTAAAATTTACAACAACCAACTGTCAAAAAATTGTTTTTTTTTTTAGTTCTGAGTGTAGAAATGAAATGAAATGGTTATTCTGTAAGTAGGATATCGGAATCACTTTTACACGTCATATTATAAAGAAATAAGCTGGATGAGGTCGGCGTTTCCTATCTGACTACTCTGAGAAGAAAGGCCGAAACAAACTCAGAGGTCACAGTCTCTTTTAAAGTCCAGACATTACCTTGGTCCGGTCATGTAGATTGATGTCCTAAAATGGTGTTTTGAGGAAAATACCACACAGATTTAGAGGCGCGGTGTGCGTTGCATTCATGTCATTCTTTGTATTTTGACAATAGAGGCTGCGTATTGAATACCTGTGCCTATCTTTCAACATTGGATGACTAAACCAGAGATAAGAAAGATTAGCTAAAACTTGAATAGTTTTATTCAAGTCAGGACAGAATGGCCTTATCATTCGACCTTTTGTCCAATTATTTCTTATTTTTTCGACGAAAATACGTTAAACGATGACGTCAGATGAATGTAATGTTTTTATAAAAACATAACATCGCGCTAATATTCCCCGATGGGCTAAGCAGGGGTGTACCTGTAATATACCTACATTTTGCCAGTTATGTCCAACTCCTATGAAATAAGGAAGTGTTTTTCAACGTGTGGGTCGCGACCCGCGAGCCCCTAGGGGGTCGCCGTTTCTTTAAAATTATAGGAGGTTCCAAATGGAATCAAACACTTCAAAGCGTCAGTGGTTGATTGTGGGAATTCTATTTAACGTACCAAGGTGACAAACTTGAATTCAAAGTTAGAAGCAGCGGAGGGAAGGGGTTCGCGAAATATTTTCCGTACAAAGGGGGCCACGCCATAAAAAAAGTTGAAAAACACTGAAAATAGGAGATGAGCCTGTTGCCATAAACCGGGGACAAATCTAAACCATGGGCTACTTCTGAGAAATTCCAGGTAGAAAAACTCAGAACACTATGCCCGACCTGAGAATCGAAACCAAGACCTCACACTCAGCAGTAGCGCTAGCGACCACTAGACCAACGACCCAGTAATGTTTTTATTTAACCACATTCAGAATGCTAAAGTAAGTTTCGCTGTGTTAAGGAAAAAATCTAGGTAGGTAACGAATACGGTGTTATTTCTGCGGATGATGTAATTAATTACGTATGTAGCTTTAATTATGTTATTCGACCGCCTTTCCTCGACGTTTCAAGTTTAAAATTTTATAAGTAATACGCATCAATTTTAATAATTTTAGCAACAAATTTGCGTGTCTTCAAAAATTCGTTTTGCTTTCTAAAACTTTTTACTTATCGATAAAAGAAATATCGGTGTCGCATCACTATCACGCATCTGTCATAAAAAAACGGCCGAAAGTATCCGAAAAAGAAATTAGCAGGTGCACTGCACTATTCCAATGTATGCAGTGAAAGCACTGCTCGCAAAAATGCGCGCCAACACGCACACGTAACACGAAAAAAAAACTGTTTATAAACACAATGAATATTTCACTTTAAAATCGAACTTCACAATTTCCAAAAAAAAAAAATTAAGAACACGCACCGAGAATGTCAGTTACGGATTTAAAAATTAAAAAAAAAATCACTGCTTCCGTCACCTTGCACCAAAGATAAGATACACGATAGACGCGTAATGGCGTCCGCGCGCGGCAAATAACAGCCGTTGACTGGTCTCTTTTTCCGTCAGACGGGAGATAATCGCGCATGTTTTTAGGGGTCCGTCTGCTCATCGGAATATTTTATTAGTTTATTTTTGAATGTATAAATAGTAATTATGTTATTTTGTCCCTCTTGTATTCGCTTTAAAACTTGCTGTGTTTAACAAAATATCTATTTATAGTAATAATAAAGCTGTTTGTTTGCACGCGTTAATCTCTGAAAGTACCGGTCTGATTTGAAACATTATTTTGGCATTAGGTAGCACAATTATTGAGGAAGGCTATAAGCTATTTAACATTACGCTAAGAACTTTAGGAGCCGAGCAAAACAAAAAAAAAGTCAGATAGAACGCAAGCGAAAAGAAACTACCCTGTTACAGCCTTAAGCTTTGCTAATTTGTAATGAAGATAGTCTGTACAATTTAGCAATTAGCAACTGCACATTTACACAAACTTCAATCTTCCTTTCAGGCCAAAGTTTTGCGGTAGGAATCGTCAAGCAACGACAAAAGCGATATGCCCCATCCATGCGACTTTCACCCTCCTTCTTTTTTTGTCTGAATGGTCCTGCTCTTGACCTCGATCACGCCTGAGGGGTAATTTTCGTACCTAATTTTAAGAACGTTCACCATAGATATAATTTCTATGGCGTTCACAGTTTAATCAAAGTCTCAATCTGTCAACAATACCTCTAATTTCCATATATTTTTGACAAGTTTTTGACATTTACTGTCGTTGAGATTACGACTAGATTTTGAACGTTTTTAATTACGGGTATTGGCCTTCTGATCAAGTTACATTATTAATCATTATGTAGAAGGTTTCAGCTTTTTATGTCTCCACTTTTGCCAACAATTATTGCTTGAGTACATAATCTGCCTATATGTTCCCACTGCTGGGCCACAGGCGTCCTCTCTATGAGAGGGAGTGGGCGGTATTCCACCACGCGGGCCCAGTGCGGGTTGGTAGATGTCACTTGTCTTCGAATTTTAGTTTTAGGGTATGCCGGTTTCCTCACGATGTTTTCCTTCACTGTTTTGAGAGCAGTGGTGATGAAATTATTTACACAAAGTAAAGCGCCTGCCTGGGTACGCATACGAACCCACGACCTACCACCCGTAAGTTGGGGGCGTTACCACTGGGCCACCACAGGACCACAGCTCTCCATCATCAGTCTACATAATAAAACATACTGCCTCGGCTTATTTTAATTTCTGAATTGTTTTTGTTTTTTTATAACGGACGCTTTTAACGTGCACGTATTTCTACATCGTTCTCACATGGTTAATTTCAACACGAATGATGTAATCAAATATTTTGTAACAATTTTATGATTTAAAAGAGTGTCCATGGAGTTTCTTGCCCGTTCTTCTCCATAGGTACCTACGCTTTGGAATGGGCAACTAGCTTCATCTTTCTGACTGACCGACCCTTTGACAATTCAAAAGTACCTGTAATTGGTTTAGTTGAATTAAATGGTTTGAGTTTGAGTTTTATTATTCATGATTTAGTAGTCTATTCATACTTTTCGCAGATTAACATCTGGCCACAATTAATTCCAAAACAGGTATTTTCTATGACATAGAGAACTGGTTTCGGTCTGGAACCAGTTCTCGTAAAAAATGTAAAGGAAATAAATAACAATGTCTGGCGTTTGATTATTGTGTGGAGCTTCCCCGCGATCTTAAATAATGAAGGCGGTCCGAAAGGATTTCTCGAAACTACCTGAGCACGCTCGTTCCATCAGACCTCATCCATCTCTTACCATCAGAAGGCTAATTCCCGTAATTAAAAACGTTCAAAATTTAGTAGCAATCTCATCTCATAGACAATCAATGTCAAAAACTTGTCAAAAATGTAGGGAAATTAGAGGTATTTTTGACAGATTGAGACTGAGATCAGACTGTTGAACGTTCTTAAAATTACGAGAATTGCCCCTCGGGAATTTTTTACACTTTTAATCGGATACTTTTCGAAATAACAGCCGCACGGTCGATCGATCAGGTTAAGATAAGCTTGCCGCGGTTGGTCCGTGGATGGGTGACCATCTTCACATACCAAGACCCCTCCGTGCCTCGTAAAGCATGTTAAGCGGTTGGTCCCGGCTGTCATTTTTGGATCTTTCGACAGTCTTACGGGTCGTCAGAAGCTCGAAAGTCTGACAACCAGTCTTACCAAGGGGTAACGTATTAAAAATCTAAATCAAATCAAAATCAAAATATTTTATTTGACTTAAACCTACATTGGCACATATGAAACGTCAGAAGCTAGGTGCACGGTTCCAATTGGTCGTTTCCTATGGAGAAGAGTCGGCAAGAAACTCCACGGTTACTCTTTTAAAAATTATTGGCTTTTACAATGTTTTCAAATTACAGTAGGTATGGGAGGACAGCGTGGGCCTGTCAACAAGTACCAGGAACTTGATAAAATAAAAAATGGTCGACAGATCTAAACTCTACAAGGCCTACAAAGTCCTCACATTTACGGCACGGTTGGCGCAGTGGTTAAGCGATTGACTGCTGCGCTGCGTGTCGCGGGTTCGATTCCCGCACGGAACAAATATTTGTATGACACATGTCTTTGTTCCGACCGAGTCTGGGTGTTTTTCTATCTATAATATGTATGTATTTACAAAAAAAAAATGTATATAAGTAGTTTATCAGCCATCTTGTTACCATAACACAAGCATTAGGTTGCTTAGCTTGGGACTAGATGGCGCTGTGTGAAATGTCCAGGGATATTATTATTATTTACAAAATATAGAAGAACACAGTAACTGGGTTGTGGAGGTCAGATAGGCAGTCGCTCCATGTAAAATACTGGTACTCAGCTGCATCCGGTTAGACTGGAAGCCGATCACAACATAGTTGGGAAAAGGCAGGCAGATTAAATATTTATGACCTTTACAATTTCTAAGCTGACATTACATACAAGCGATCAGACGAGCATAGAATACAAAAAAGGTAATATTAGTATGGCAAAGAACAATGTAATGTATTGCAGTGTAAAGTGGGACAGTTTCACTGGAGGAACGAAGTGGCATTGAAGAAGAAAGTCGCACGCTTGCACGTCTGTCTACCTGAGGTCTCGACAACATAACATCATGCCTGCATTCCCAAAAGATTAGGCAGAGGTGTGACGGGCTTGTGGCTAAGTAAACAGCCGCACGGGTCGATCGATCAGGTTAAGCTACGCTTGCCGCGGTTGGTCTGTGGATGGGTGACCATCTTCACATACCAAGACCCTTCCGTGCCTCGGAAAGCACGTTAAGCCGTTGGTCCCGGCTGTCATTCGTAGATCTTTGACAGTCGTTACGGGTCATCAGAAGCCCGAAAGTCTGATAACCAGTCTTACCAAGGGGTTTCGTATTACCCGCAGTAACTGGATTGTGGAGATCAGTTAGGCAGTCGCTCCATGTAAAATACTGGTATTCAGCTGCATCCGGTTAGACTGGAAGCCGACCCCAACATAGTTGAAAGAAGAAAGAAAGAAATAAATTGGTATAAAGAACACTATGCTGCAATACTTAATATTCCATCTTTCTCTTGATACTGATCAGTTCATTTGCAAAAATATTTTCCTCATAAAAATCGCGACTCGCACCGACAATAAGTACTCCATACAGCGTACCTACTCCGCTCAAGGACCTGACTGACGTAATATTAGCGATGACTGCACTAATCACTCTTTTGAAAGCAGTAGATAGATGCAAATGAGGTCCCTTTATTACAGCGATGAAGTCACTCCATGTAAGGTATCGGTGGTATTGTGGGCGTATGCGTATGCGTTCGTCTTTAAGTTGGCTAAACGCCCTTACTAAAGAGTATTACAGACCATAGATACATTTACACTTCGGAAACATTTAAATAGACCATAGATACATAGGTAATGTGGGCGTACGCGTATGCGTTCGTCTTTAAGTTGGCTAAACGCCCTTAATAAAGAGTATTACAGACCATAGATACACATACACTTCGGAAATATTTAAATAGACTCCAGACCCAGGCCAAAGCAAGGAAAACCTGGGGGCCTACTCCGAAGTGCAAAGTGCGAATGTTCGGATCGGACCGACACATGGCCGAACCGAATATTATAGAAAAATGCGAAAAAAGCTTGGATCGGCTCAGTTGGGTCGGGACCATAGTCAATATTCGAAAGAGTGTAGGAGTGTAGGATCGGAACCGACCGAACGAAATAGTAACTTCGTAGCAGGAAACGACCGAACATTCGGCCGATACTACTTCGGAATAGACCCCCTGATCATATGGAGATTGACAGACGACCCCGCCCTGGATTGTAAATGTGGTGCTGTCCCACAAACAATGAGGTACTTAATATCATGTTCAGCGAGTCCTGTTGCCTACACGCTACAGGAGCTAATGAACGCTATTGAAGGTGCCACATTGGTAGCCAAATTCTGGGCTGACTCTATTTAAATTTCCATCGGCACGAACATATATAGGGAGACAGGGATTATTATTATTATTTATTCCTAAATTTCGTAAATAACCACTTAACAGACATAACGCCAATGCGATGTTACTACCCAAAAATTCAATTAATAAAAAACCATCATAATTACAATTTAAAAAAAAAAAATAAAAAAAACGCAACCGACATGGTTGCGCGCATGGTTGAGCGTTATTGCCGCGCAACCTGCTAACATGGATCAGTATACATGATCCTGAACGCAGAAATATTTTGTCAGTTATTTTAAAAAAATTGCATAAGTACCTACATTTTGACCGCATAGGCATTTTTCTATGATACAGCATATTTTTTTTTTTGATAATTTATGAATGATTTCTACGCTACGGGTTTAGAATCATTTGCCGAGTTCATAGTTACAGTTTGCGCGTCGATGGCCTTGCCAACCTGTATGAGGAGAAGACTGTGGGGAAAAATGGATTGTAGAGAGAATTCTCGTGTCTGATAACACCAATAGCTTTTTTTTTTTTAAAGGATGGGAATTCATCAAATGACTCCTCCCGCTCTGGGTGGAGCAGAAGGGAGTGTCAGACTCTTACTGACTAAAACCCACCCGTGTTCCTTCCTTAGCCCTTTATGTTCCAGGGCAGCGGTAACCCTTTCGGATGTTCACGCTACCCTGGCAGGCTTCGGCCCTATCGGGCCCGTCAATCTTGCTGACATCTCTTTGAGGCGCGCGTGGAACACGTACACGTCGTCCGGCACGGGCCTGCAGTGCGATTCTGTAACCAAATCACCGTGAAAACTTAGGTGAAGTGAGCGTGGAGTGAGCTGTCATTCCAACTAAAGCTAGGGATTGACACTATTGACAGCTCACTCTAAGCTCACTTCACCTAACTTTTCACGGTGAGTTTTTTACAGAATCGATCGGCTGGTCCTGATCGGACGGAGAGCTACCCATTACTCTCCGCCCGCAACACCAATAGCTCTTAGTTAGGTTAAATTAATTGACTGGTAAATGTGAAGGTCAGCGGAGAGCACTTATCAAAATATCAATTGATTTATGTTTGTCTGCCATCTTATCTCCGAAATCCTTACTTTATAACCAATAAACTTGAATAACTACATAAATTCATTCATTTGTTTCAAACGAGATAGAGGTCAGATATATTGAGGTAGAAGGGGTGATACGCAAAACCATTTTACGGTTTTCACTAATTGACGGACGGGCTCGTGGCTAAGTATAACAGCCACACGCTTGCCGCGGTCAATCCGTGGATGATAAATGATAAATGATTTTATTTTGTAAGTAGGTTTGTACAAACACTTTTACACGTCAATCATATTAGACGAGGTCGGCGTTTCCTATCTGACTAGTCTGAGAAGAAAGGCCGAAACAAACTCAGACGTCACAGTCTCTTTTAAAGTCCAGACATAATCTTGGTCAGATCATATGAAGACCATGTAGGTCGATGTCTGAGATGGTTTTTTGAGGAAAGAACCACACAGATTGAGAGGACCTGTCCAGTCAGTGCACGCATTTGTCAGAAAAGAAGAGAGAGAGAAGATGAATGACCATCTTTACATACCGAGCCACGAAGGGGCGTGCAGAATGCACGTTAAGCTGTTAGTCCCAGCTGTCATTTCTGGATCTTTGACAGTCGTTACGGGTTCTCTAAAGCCCGAAAGTCTGACAACCAGTCTTACCAAGGGGTATCGCATTACCCAGTAACTGGGTTGTGAAGGTCAAATAGGCAGTCGCTCCATGTAAAATACTGGTATTCAGCTGCATCCGGTTAGACTGGAAGCCGACCCTAACATAGTTGGAGAAGCCAGGCAGATGATGAGATTGGCATAGAGATTGAGACTATTGACAGCTCAATTCACCTAAGGTATCACTCAAGGTGAGATTTGTACAGAATAGACCAGCCGATCGATTCTGTAAAAATCTCACCGTGAATAGTTAGGTGAAGTGAGCTTAGAGTGAGCTGTCAATAGTGTCAATCCCTAGCATTAGTTGGAATGACAGCTCACTCCACGCTCACTGCATCTAAGTTGTCACGGTGAGATGGTTAAAGAATCGCATTGCAGAAGGTCAAAATCAAAAGTGATTAGGTAATTCAAATGAGAATCAGCACTTTTCGAACGTCAAAATTACATAAGACACTCCCCCAAAACGCCCGCCCTTCACTACTTCCTAGTACTATCGCTGAGAAGTGACGACTTTTCTTTGCGGAACACACTTTTTAATAATTTTGAAGGTTTTTGCTAATCCATTGGTTAATATGGTCGACAAAAAATCTGCGCAATAACGTAAATACCGCAATGAATGTTGTTAAACTCTCAAAATGAAAGCTATTCCATTAAATTCTGGCTCAACCAAATGGCGATGATGCGAAGAGTCTGTTTGGGTTCAAGCCTTTTCCCAACTATGTTGGGGTCGGCTTCCAGTCTAACCGGATGCAGCTGAATACCAGTATTTTACATGGAGCGACTGCCTATCTGACCAACACAAGTTACTGGGTAATACGATACCCCTTGGTAAGACTGGTTGTCAGACTTTCGGGCTTCTCACTACCCGTAACGACTGTCAAAGATCCACGAATGACAGCCGGGACCAACGGCTTAACGTGCTTTCCGAAGCACGGAGAGGTCTCAGTAGGTAAAGATGGTCACCCATTCACAGACCAACCGCGGCAAGCGTAGATTAACCTGACCGATCGACCTGTGCGGCTGTTATTATGCTGTCATAAATGTCCCTAAATAAATAAGAGAAAAAAAATTAAAGCTATGCTAGTGTGTTACGTAATTAGTGTAATTACCCCGCAGGTTTCGTCGGTAGTATTTTTATCCTAAAAGATCGTGATTAGAGCTCAACTTTTATGATTCCTCTGACCTTGGAGTACAATCCCGTTTGTTAAGCTGTTAAAACCAGTTTAGAACTTTGTGTTTTTAAAGGCAGACAAATTGAAAAGTCAGTCAGACTTTTTGTGTTTAGTTTTTTTTTGTCTATGGTCTAGTGTTTATGGTCTAGCGATTGTGGTGGTGGCGCTAAGAGGGATTTTACAAGAATGGATAGAATAAGAAATTGGTACAGACGCCAGCACATCCAGTTACCCGAAACTGACAAATTTTCCCAATCAACTTTGAACCTTATACCTACTTTAGCGATAAAGTTGAAAATCTACTAAAGAAATTTGACAGATTGTAGTAGCTTGATGTACTGGCGTCTGTACCATAATAAAAGCAAACAAGTAGGCCAACTCAAGCCCCGAGCGAGCGATAATAGCCTAAACTCGTAGGGCTGTCACTTATACTTTATTCAATCGTCAAAAATGCATAGTAAATCTCTATACAAAACAATGTTCCCCTGTAGGGTAAGCATCAGGGACCTTTAATACAAAGTTTTTTTTAATTATTTTTTCTACACACGGCTACACATCAAGCTATGCAAAACCAGTATTAGCTGACCGTTCATTGTGAGAAAATATCATACAAAGTGAGGCCAAGACAAACTGGTTTTATATAGCTTGACGTGTAGCCGTGTGTAAGTACATAGACCAGAAGCCGACTACATTTTTTTCATTGCCTACGTCATCTTATCTGTTTAGTTATTTGAAAAATTACGATCGAAATATGACTAATAAAAACGTGGTTTTACTGAATCATGTATTTATTCAAATAAAATGAAATGATTATGAAGTCTTTGTAGTTAAAGGAGGTAGGTAGGTACACGTAGTCACGTACAAATTATTTATTACGAGCAGCAGGGCAGCGGCGAAGCGTGCGCGGGCGCGGGCGATATTACCGGCGTCACAGCCACGACTGGCGCACGCACCTTTAGCAGCGATAAATTTTGTCAGTGTGTGCGTGCGACGACGCATACGTACGAGCGCGCTCACATGCAAACCGTGCGCGGTGCGAATGTATGAAGATGTCGTACTTATTTGCTTTTACTATGTCTGTACTTACATAAGAGGTGTGATCGCAGTGATATCGGTCCCACACTTATAAGTTGTAGGTCGTAGGTTCGAATTCGAACCCAGACAGGCGCTTTACTCTGTGTAAATTATTTCATCACCACTGCTCTCAAAACGGTGAAGGAAAACATCGTGAGGAAACCGGCACGTCTTAGAATAGAACCAAACATTCGAAGACATGTGACATCTACCAACCCGCACTGGGCCCGCCCAGCAGTGGTAACATTTTAGGCTGATTATGCTTTTAGAGGCATGAGGAACAGGGTGTAAAGTTCACTCAACCTCCATAGAAAAGGGAGGATCCTCTTACCAGACGGGTGTTGTGTCTGGCGGGCAATTGCCCAACGATTGATGTTGGGAAATTGTATCTATGCTAATTGCGTCGTAAACTCTGCTTGCGAGATGCAGGATTTGCGTGACGTCATTATGACGCGTTCTTGGCATGTGGCGTTGTAGATACCGCTACATGCTTATAACAGGCAAGTCTCTTATCTATCTCACCTCCGTCAGCCAAAATTCTGGTCAAATTGTCATGAAATCTCCAAGTTTATTACCTGTAAAAGAAAAAAATTTGATGATTATAATTCTGTAAATACATATTTGTTACGGCCGCGAATAATATTTTAATCAACGTACAACTTAGTACTGACCAGCAAATTGCAAAAAACGTAAGAAAATTTGAATTTCGCGGGCTACCTTGGAGCGGGCTGATTTTTCCATCGACCGATAATTTTTATTCGTGGAATAAAATTGACGTCTGACATTTTTTGCATTTTCAAAATTATTCCTCCGATAAGTTATCTGGTGTTCCAATGCCAGATAATTTTATCGAGCGAGTTTATTTAATTTTATGTAGTCGAGCAGAAGACCAGCGGTGCAATTCTGTAACCATCTCACCGTGAAAACTTAGGTGAAGTGAGCGTGGAGTGAGCTGTCATTCCAACTAATGTTAGATGTTGACACTATTGACAGCAGTGCGATTCTGTAACCATCTCACCGTGAAAACTTAGGTGAAGTGAGCGTGGAGTGAGCTGGCATTCCAACTAATGTTAGATGTTGACACTATTGACAGCAGTGCGATTCTGTAACCATCTCACCGTGAAAACTTAGGTGAAGTGAGCGTGGAGTGAGCTGGCATTCCAACTAATGTTTTTTTTTTTTTTTTTTTCTCGTTTTGGCATTGCACTATTCGTGCTTATTGCCACTAACAATATTTTATTTGATAACAAAAACAAAACGTAAGAATCAAGTACTCGCGAAACAATAAAATATTACAACGGGAAATTTGGAAATGGAAAGGAGATTAGGTGTTAAATAATTAACAATAATATTAATATAACAAGATAACAGTAGAGAAATATAATACAACGGAAAACTAACCATATAACGGCACCAGTTGGCCCAACAAAAAGGCCGACTCGGTGCGAAAAATAAGAACAAAATGGTAAATTAATTACATAAAAACAGTTTATAAATTAATGTTTAAATAGCTATATCATTATTTACAAGGAAAAGAGATATGGTTTTATAAATATCTACATTAAAATTAAATAAAATACATGAGATAGAAGTGGGTAAAGGGACTCGGAGGGAAACAAGACTTTGGAAAAGTGAGGAGTGGTCATAAAGGGGGCAGGAAAAAATAAGGTGGTTCAGATCTCCCACTTCAGCGCCACATTCACACGCAGGGTTCTGTACAATGCCAAGCCTGGTAAGATGAGCAGGAGTGCACACGTGACCTAATCGCATACGTATGAATATTGTTGTAATCTTTTTGCTTAGCTTGTACTTGCTAAACCAAGGTTTAACAAAAATGGATGGCTGAATAGTACGATAAAATTTCCCTTTCGCTGATTGCTCGGACCAAAGCTGACCCCAGGATTCCTGTAGATAAACCTTGGGCAGAGCTGCCAGATCTTGGGTGTTATTTTTGTACGGAAAAACGTCTCCACACAATACAGCATCATTAGCTAACTGGTCAGCTCTCTCATTACCTAAAATGCCACAATGCGAGGGTATCCACGCAAAATGTACTGAATACCCCTTTATAGAACATTTGTAAAGGAGTTCACGTGTTTCAAATATAATATACGTATTATGAGAATAGAAAGGGAATCTGGCCAAAGATTGTAAGGCACTCCTTGCATCAGTTAGTATGAGTGAATTCTGTAAGCCCATCATAAGTATATATTCGACAGCTTTGAATAGCCCGTAACATTCTCCCGTAAATACAGATGATTCGGGCGGGAGCTTTATTTTTTGGACGATATTATATTGGGAGTGGTATACACCTACTCCCACACATGAGTCTCTTCCATGCTTCGAAGCATCTGTAAACAAGAGATGACAGCCCTTCCAGTCTCTATCGATAGTGAAGTTGAAGTTAAGGTTATGACATACGTCATCTCGGTAAATGTTAAGGTTATAATGTATATTTGGTGACATAATTAATGAACTGTAATTACAATGAAATAAAGGAAGAAATTCAGATTGGTGACAAGGAGCTTCAATTAAATTGTATTTTCTAAAGCTTTTAACTAAACACGGAGTAGCTTTGTGCCTCCAGTAAGTGGATGAAATTACTTCTTCAGAAAGAATGGAAAGTTTATTTCGCAAAGGATGATATGTAAATTGTAAACACCGAGCCATAAATCTATCAGCTAAAAATTGACGCCGTAAATGAAGTGGAGGGTCTCCACATTCCACCTGAAGACAATTAATAGGACTGCTTTTCATTGCACCTGAAACCACTCTAAGTGCCTTGGACTGAACACTGTCCAGTTTCTTAAGACTAGCAACATTAGCAGGTTCCAGCAAAAAAGTCCCATAGTCCAATACGCTTCTAATCAAGGTATTGTACAGTAGTTTTAATGAAAAGGGATGTGCTCCCCACCAAACACCAGAAAGACATCTAATTATGTTTATATTTCGTTCGCATTTAGCAGCTATATAATCACAGTGTGGTAAACCAGTAAGATGTGTATCCAAAATAAGACCTAAAAATTTAACCTGGTTTTTAATGGGCATAGATATATTATTATACCTTACTGTAACTAAAGGAGGCTTACGCATTCTAGTAAACAAGACAATGTTGCTTTTATCAATTGACAGGTGTAGACCATTGGTTTCTAGCCAAGTCTTCAGGATGCACAAAGAAGAGGTTAAGGAAGTACAAATATTTGCAACAGAATGACCGGATAAATAAAGAAGTAAATCATCTGCATATTGAAGGACTTGAACTGACTCATTTAGAGAGGATTCCAAATCATAAGTATAAATATTGTAGAGAATTGGACTAAGTACAGAACCTTGAGGGAGACCTTTCCATACTAAACGGGTAAATATATAACCTTCAATGTGAAGATTTAAAGATCTCTCTGAAAGCATGTTAATTATGAACTTAGACAGCATTGTTGGAACTTGTAATGAATTCAGCTTTTGTTCTAGGATTGATACCAGGACATTATCGTAAGCTGAACTAATATCCAGGAAAGCAGCAATTACAGAGTTATTAGAAGAGAAGGCTAAGCGAATATCAGTTGTGAACACACTAAGGCTGTCCATCGTACTTTTACCCTTCCTAAAACCAAACTGTGAAGTAGCTAGCAAGTTTTTGCTTTCCAAAAACCACTCCAAACGATTCTTAATGAGATGTTCAGCAATTTTAGCAAGAACTGTAGAAAGTGCAATTGGTCGATAAGAAGTAACATTAGAAGAAGGTTTATTTGGTTTCAGAATAGGAATAATTGTTTGAGATTTCCAACTTGATGGAATGTTTCCAGATATCACAGCGGCATTGATGAGATTTAAATATATTAAAAGAACAGAGTCAGACAGATTAGCTATAAATGAATATGGTAAACCATCTTCACCAGGAGCTGAATCCTTAACATGTGAGAGGACTCCCTTCAACTCACTTAGTGTAAACAGGGAATTCAACTCAGAATTAGTAATAGGAACATAGGGAAAGTGCATTAAAGATCTCTGTTCGGGGACTGAAGGAGGAGCTAAATGATCCATAAACTCATTGGCTAATTCTAATGGGAGTTTTGAAGCTGTTGTATTACTGAATGCTGACCTGAATCTCCTAATATTTTGCCATACTAGAGATGCGTTAACTTCTGGCGAGATAGATGCACAGAATCTTTGCCAACCTTCAAATTTCTTTTTCCTAAGGAGCTTACGAGTTGTACGAGCAGTTTCTAGGTATATCTCAAAATTGTGACGAGTCATTGTATGACCATAATTTTTTTCTGCTTCTTTTCTTTTTTTAATGGCCTGAGTGCACTCAGCATCCCACCAAGGTGGTGAAGGAATTTTTCCTGTAGCACCATTCTTAATAGGAAAAGTATTATCTGCCACCTCTATTAAAATTCTTGTTATTTGATTACATAATGACTGAGGATCATGTAGTTGTAAGGAATTATTTAAAGCAAGAATTTTTTCTTCTACACAATTTTTGTATGTATCCCAATCTGCATTTTGAAGTCTATACTTTAAACGTGGTGTTGGAATGCAAGCAGTTGATTTTTTATGTGGAAAAGAAATGATTAAAGGGTAATGATCACTACCATAAGAAGATGGTAAAGGAGACCAGGATAATTTTGATGCTAACTCAGGTGTGCAGATTGAGAGGTCAGGGGCACTTATTCCCTCATCTGGATTTGTTTGGCGTGTTGGGAGACATGTATTTAAAATACACAAATTATTAGAGTCTAGAATTTCTAATAACTTTTCCCCATAGTAATTGGAACTAGAACTACCCCAGGACTGGTGTTGTGTATTAAAGTCGCCCATTACCAAAAATGGTTTAGGTAAAACTGAAAGAAGATTACTTATTTCATAAAGAATATCTACAGTGGGACGAGAATAATATATACATACTAAACAGATTTTATTTACAATAGCAGCAACAGCAGATATATCGTCACTGAGACTTGGAAGAGGAAAAGATTGAAAAGACAAGTTATTTTTAATAAGTATGGCGACACCGCCATACCCATCGCTTCTGTCTGTTCTTAGACACGCATAGCCAGGAATTCTAAAAGAGAACCCTGGTTTAAGCCATGTCTCACAGAGAGCGACTGCAAAGGGATCGTATTTGTTTAATATGTAGGACAGATCAGATTTTTTATTCACAATGCTGCGACTGTTCCACTGGACAATCTTGGATAGATTTGGATCCATTATGATTAAGGTTAAATAAGTTAGACAAAGTATCAATTACAGTGGCAACGTTGGACGGTTCAATATTATTATTTTTAGATAAGGTATTAATTAGCATGATTATTAAATTTAAAATTTGACTCTCATTATTATTTGTTGTTTTATTTTGGAATGCAACACCATTCCCTGACACAGAAACTGCATTACTGGTCAATGCTTGATGAGCTGCCCGGTCATACCCCTTAGCTGTTTTTGGGGGATCCCGAGGTTTAAGGAATACCGTTTTCCTTTGTGAGGAGACAATTGGTGTGTTACGTGATTGAGGCGGAGGTTGTGATGAGAAAGAATTTTGAGTGGTATGTGATGGGGCAGATGTTACCACATCTGCATACAATTTTGAGATTGGTGGATGTATCTGTGACGCTTCAGCATACGACACGCAGCTATGGGCCATATAATGCTTAATTGATTTTTGTCTTTCAAATTCTGGGCATTTTTTATTGATGGCATAATGAATGCCACCGCAATGACAGCATTTGCTATTACCTTCATCTTCAATACTGCAAGTGTCAGCAGAATGTTTCTCCCCACACTTGAAACACTGAGGGTTCGACCTGCATTGTACCTTTGTATGGCCAAAACGACAACAATTAAAACACTGGATTGTTGGGAATGTATACAATTCCACTGGCATGGAATTGTAACAACAAAAAACACGTTTTGGTAAAATTTGTCCGTCAAAGGTGAGCACGACTGTTTGGGATGGTTTCCACACAGGGGTCGGTTCGTGTATTTTGTAATTGAGACGCCTTGCTTTGATGACTTTCCCGCATCCAGCGGGGACAGATATATTGTCCATTATTTCGTCTGGAGACCATTCGGTAGGTACGCCTTTAATAATTCCAATACGACACACATTAATTGTTGGAACGAATGCCTTTAATTTCTCTTTGGCCAAACTTGGGTCATTTATAAAAGAGTTTGCATCTAGGTAACGGGAGAAGCTTAGCGATATTCTATTTCGACCAATGCGTTTTAATGAACCGTTAACTATGTTGTTGAACCTGCGTTTTTTAAGAAAGTGCCCTAAAGTTATTGGGTGTAACGTTTGAGCCGAGTTTTGTGTATCAAAAATTTTTTGGATGTGTACAACGTATGGTGACAGGTCTGTGGCTTCGTACAATGCCCTAGCAACCTGTGGCGCCTTCTGGGGAGGATCTGACTTTATTATGTTTTCAGTCTGGGGACCATCTACAGAACGTGGAGTAGCTTTATCGGGAATTAAAATTGGATGTACCGGTACGTCTGAAGTTATTTTTGGACTGAATGCGGTTACTGATTCATTATCACAATGACAATTTGTTTCATTATTTGTTCCTGTTGAGTGACCATTTCGCCTTCTTTTATTACAATTTTTGCATATTTTGCGTGGAGCTCTAGCCCTTTTCCGCTCCGATCTGGTTATAGACGAGTCCGTATCCATACTGGATTCATAGATTGTAATATTGTGGCCGACCGAGGGGACTGTGCCCCCCGGATCTGGCGGTTCATTGTCCATTGTGGCCAGAAAAAATAAAATATAGAAAAACTTACCCTAAATATGAAGAATTTTATCTACAAACAATGAAATTAACTAATCTAATTAATATTTACATAAATCTACACAACTTATCTCCAATCGCAAACGTTTTTTACTAATAAAAAGAAAACGAAAGAAAAATCACGACCGCCAAATTCGATGATTCCCGCGCTTTTTTCGACTATTGTATTGTATTTAATTGTAGTCCAAAGAATATAGTATTATAGATGGTTGTCCAACTAATGTTAGATGTTGACACTATTGACAGCAGTGCGATTCTGTAACCATCTCACCGTGAAAACTTAGGTGAAGTGAGCGTGGAGTGAGCTGTCATTCCAACTAATGTTAGATGTTGACACTATTGACAGCAGTGCGATTCTGTAACCATCTCACCGTGAAAACTTAGGTGAAGTGAGCGTGGAGTGAGCTGGCATTCCAACTAATGTTAGATGTTGACACTATTGACAGCAGTGCGATTCTGTAACCATCTCACCGTGAAAACTTAGGTGAAGTGAGCGTGGAGTGAGCTGTCATTCCAACTAATGTTAGATGTTGACACTATTGACAGCAGTGCGATTCTGTAACCATCTCACCGTGAAAACTTAGGTGAGGTGAGCGTGGAGTGAGCTGGCATTCCAACTAATGTTAGATGTTGACACTATTGACAGCAGTGCGATTCTGTAACCATCTCACCGTGAAAACTTAGGTGAAGTGAGCGTGGAGTGAGCTGTCATTCCAAATAATGCTAGGGTTTGACACTACTGACAACTCACATCAAGCTCACTTCACTTGAGTTTTCACGGTGAGATTTTTGCAGAATCGACCGGCAGCTCACCATAGTCTCTAACGACGCTCCGTAGCCGATGACGATTGTGCCTTAAAATCGTACAAGCGCTAAATGTTGTTATACGTTTTATAACAAAGAATAGTAAACATAATACGGAATCCTATAGGTCAGGGGCGATGACGATTCGCGTAAACGATTCGAGCAAAGAGATAGCAAAAATATATATTTGCTACTTCCGGCGCTCCCTGCGCAGTTTGCCCGAGCTATTCTCGGGGCTCGTGGCTAAGTTATAACCGCCGTACGGGTCGATCGATCAGGTGAAGCTACGCTTGCCGCGGACGGTCCGTGGACGGGTGACCTCCGTGCATCGGAAAGCACGTTAAGCCATTAGTCCCGGCTATTAATCGTGGATCTTTGGCAGTCGTTACGGGTCGTCCAGTCTCCAAGGGGTATCATATTACCTAGTAACTGGGTTGTGGAGGTCAGATAGGCAGTCGCTCCATGTAACGTATTGGCATTCTGCTGCATCTGGTAAGATTGGAAGCCGACCCGAACATAGTTGGGAAAAGGCTAGGCAGATGATGATGCAGGTCTACTGCTCAGGCAAAACTCAAAAAAAAAAAAACTCAAATCATTTATTTCAATTAAACCATTTACAGGCACTTTTGAATTGTCAAAATTAAATAGTCGGTCAGTTAGTCAGAAAATTGAAGCTAGTTGCCGTCCACCAAATTACTTTACTGCCCAATATATATATGTAAAAAGATAAATAATTATGACTCAATGCGGCATTAGACAACCAAGTAGTTATTATACAACGATAAACTAAATAAAGTAATAATTCTAATAGAAGATAAGCTATTGTTAATCCGTTATAATCCTTGATAAAGAAGTATTTATTAAGATATAAAATGTTAAAGTTTATTATCGACTGCTTCTCGGTACGAGTGCTGTAACTCCTGGATGACGGTGAGATAATGATATTAATCAATCCTGATTATAAAGTAATGTACAGACGACAGCAATTAAAGCTACCCGAAACTGTCAAATTTTCCCAATCAACCTTGAACCTAATGCTTTAGCGATAAAGTTGAAAATTTATTAAAGAAATTTGACAGATTGTATGTAGTAGCTTGATGTGCTGGCCTGCGTCTGTACAGTCCGGCTGTAAATTAGTCGTCCCATCTTTTCAATGTCGAATAGATTACTTAATACTAATTACATTATTGGGTAATTACGTAACACATTAACAGTAGCAATCGGTTTCATTTTGACAGTTCAACAACATTCATTGCGTTATTTACGTTGTTGAGCAGACCTTTACGAACGTATGAAGCAATGGATTAGCAATATCCTTCAAAATTTTCCAGATTGACATTGATCATGTGCAAGTAGGGTGCTGAACTGCTGATGAAGAGTCATGTAGAGTCCAACTATGAAGGGCGGGCGTTTTGGGGGACTGTCTTATTATGTAATTTTGACGTTCGAAAACTGCTGATTCTCAGTGTAATTTGAATGAATGACTTTTGATTTTTATTTTTATTCATCCTCCATAGAAAAGGAAGGATCCTCCGGCCAGACGGGTGTCGTGTCTGGTGGGCAACTGCGACAATTGATGTCGGGACGTTGTATAATATGCTAGTTGCGCGGTAAACTCTGCTTGCGCGATGCAGGATTTTGCATGACGTCAGTATTATGCGTAGTTCGCATGTGGCGATGTAGATCCCGCCACATATTCATACAGATAATGTTTCCACTGCTGGAACTCAGGCCTCCTCTCGGTGAGAGGGAGTGGGCCGTAATCCACCACGCGGGCCCAGTGCGGGTTGGATAAATAAACTCAAACACTTCAATAAATGATTAATTAATTTTGAATAACCACAAAGGTAAACAGAAATCATATTACGTATTGTATTTAAATCAAATTAAATTTCCTCATTTTAAATAATATTACAATATGTAATTTATTAATTCTGTAATATGTCCAGGAAATTACCAACACTAAATTCACATTTTCTTTTAAGATTAATGCAAACAGAAAAAATTCTGGG
The DNA here is from genome assembly GCA_945859715.1 of Apamea sordens. Lineage (NCBI taxonomy): Eukaryota > Metazoa > Arthropoda > Insecta > Lepidoptera > Noctuidae > Apamea > Apamea sordens. The sequence goes on from OX244014.1 coordinate 1,422,716, forward strand.
ACAGAACCCCGTAAAGAGTCACGTTTCAGAGATATTATCGTTCATGTGACATCCATATCTGATATCAACTTCGAATTCTACTTTCTGCCTACCCCAATGGGAAGAACGCATGAGTTTATGCATCCAGAAACAAAATCTGTGTCTTGCGAAAGAAAACAAAACACGACACTAAGTTCGTACGGAACCACGCCGGCGATGACACATGTGCGTCCGTCCAACACGTGCGCCCCACCCGGGGCTATGTTTAGAAGACTAAGTTTACAAGCAAATATGGCGACTATTTTTTACTTTTTTTTTTGTTTTTACAGCCGGAAGGACCTCCCCTGCGGAGATTTTTGTCACTGGCAATGTGTAAGCAGAAAAGGACGACGATAATAATGATAAATGAATATGTAATTACTCGTGGCTAAATAATAACAGTCGCACGAGTCGGTCGGAGGTTAAGCTACGCTTGCCGCTGTCAGTTCGTGGATGGGTGACCATCAATTACATATCGAGACCGATCCTTGCCTCGGAAAGCACGAGCCATTGGACCCGTCCCGGCTGTTATTCATTAGATCTTTGACAAACGTTACGTGTAATCAGAAGTCCAAAAGTCTGACAACCAGTCTTATCAAGGGGTTTCGCGTTACCCAGTAACTGGGTTGTGAAGGGCGGATTTTTTTTTAATTTTTTTATTTACAATGGGCTCACTCTTGACCTCAATCCAGCCCAGAGGCAGGGATGAGATCTACGGTGGAACGAGCTTGCCCAGAAGAAGCCTATTCACTCTCGCCTTGAAAAGATTCGGGTTGTATGAACTCGGGAATACAGACGCAGGCAGACGATTCCACTCCTTAGCTGTGCGCATCAGAAAAGATGACGAGAAGCGGATGTGAGATAGACAGCCACTCCATTTAACACACATGTACCATCGGTAGGTACTTGCCCGAATTTAAACCCACAACCTCGTACTATCGCCCAAATCTACATCTGACCACCGTAAGGACTATTCCTGCTTGCAGCGCATATTATTAGTCGACCTAAAAAGGATCCTCTTTTGTTTTACTTACGGACGCAGCTGTGGTCATCATGTGCACGGGATTTTGTTTTCAAAATGGTCAGATATACTCGTAGGTTCTGGCGATAGTACATGAGATGCGGGCCCTTAACCACGGGACCATCACGACATATGGTTTAACTTTATTCTGATGGATAAATGGAAATTTCTTATTGCAAATCACTTGGCATTAACCCAATCATGTTTAATTCTCAGAAAGCGGTTTGCACCTGAGTCAAAGTCATCAAAAAATATTTACTTTAATCTTTAGCAACGATCCACAAGACTTTGCTGAATAAATATTATTTACTAAAACGAGTTGTTATTATCAACTTTATATACCTACTATAACTAGCTGCGCCCCGCGGTTTCACCTGCGTAAGTCTCGATCCCGTGGGAATATCGGGATAAAAAGTATCCTATGTGTTAATCCTGGTTATAAACTATATGTGGGCCAAATTTCATCCAAATCTGCTCAGTAGTTTTGGCGTGAAAGAGTAACAAACATCCATCCATCCGTACAAACTTTCGTGTTTATAATATTAGTAGGACTACCATACTAACTACCTTATGCCCACGACTTCACCTCGTTTTCACAAAGCGTTATTTCTATGTTTTGCTTTTTACTCGGCTTCTAGGCGTCCTAGAGTGATGTTGAATAGCCTATAGCCTTCCTCAAGAATAGGCTAGTTTCCAAAAAAAAATCTAATTAGTCCGTCAGTTAGATTATCAAAAAATATTGGACCCGTATTTTTTCTTTTGTCAATTATATAATTAAAAATAAACCGGTCAAGTGCGTGTCGCGCCACGCGCAGTGTAGGGTTCCGTAGTTTTTATAACAGCCAAGTGCGGGTCGTATTCGCTGACTGATAGTTTCGTACCATGCTCTAACTAACAGCCAAAAATGACTACGGTCTACCTAATTTGACTTCCTATACAAATCCTCACCTGATCCGACAATTTTGCACGGAAGGTTTTTTTTTTTTTTTTGAGATTTGTATAAGACTTGTCATAGCCGGTGTAGCATAAATATGAAATAAATTCATATCTTTATACTGTTGTAAAACCATACAAATCTTCTTTCCTATATCTATGGGTAAAACGCTGATTTTGCCCCATCGAACGTGCTTAAAAATGCGAGAATTGTTCCTCGGTAAGTTGTTAATTAATTTTAACACTTCAACTGGTCTATTCTCTAAAAATCTCACCGTGAAAACTAAGATGAAGTGAGCTTGACGTAAGCTGTCAATACTGTCCATCCCGAGCGTCAGGTGGATTTATACAGAATAGGTCGGCAGTTTACCTGACTAACTAAACGATACATATTTATTCCCTTTTAAGGTTTTAATTAAAGAACTCGTATAACTAGTTATTCTTTGTATAATTCTTTCAATTCTAGTCTCTCTTTTAGGACAAACAGGATGGTGTTCATTTGACGTAAGCGTTGTTTATGGTAGGAACTCTTCGTCGGAAATCATAGACAGTTAAGTAACAAAGTCTACATGGTCTTCACTCAATCTTTGTCAGACCATCTGTCCAAGATTATGTCTGGACTTTAAAAGAGACAGTGGCGCCGATGCCCTTGTTCACAAACCAAACTAAATTTAAGTTCAGTGCATCTTTTTCTTTCTATTTCATTAAGAAAAAGACAGAAGATAGATATTAGTTTTGTCCTGTCAAATTAGTCAGCGCCTGACGTAAATTGACATATTTTTAGTAGCCATGTTTTTAATCACGTCTAAGCTGTTTAGATAGAGTATCTTAATTTAAACTAAACTAAATTAAAAGTTCAGTGCATCTTTTTCTTTCTATTTCATTAAGAGAAGGAAAAAGATTTAGTTTGTGAACAAGGGAATCGGCGCCATTTCTGTCTACGATTTACATGTAGCAAAGTCTACATGGTCTTCACATGATCTGACCAAGATTATGTCTGGACTTTAAAAGAGACTGTGACGTCTGAGTTTATTTCAACCTTTCTTCTCAGACTAGTCAGATAGGAAACGCCGACCTCATCTAGTTTTCTAAATATGATTGACGTGTAAAAGTGTATGGACAAACTTACTGACAGAAATAAAGTCATTTATTATTTTAAATAATAAATGATTTTGAGACTGGTTGCCACGCTTTCGGGCTTCTGACTACCCGTAATGACTGTCAAAGATCTCCGAATGACAGCCGGGACCAACGGCCGACGGCGCGGCGCGTATTAACAAATACTGGCCAGTCATAATCGTTGTTAAATCGATACTCGATTGGTATTAAAGTTAACCTCAATAGGGCTATCGATACTAAATAGTTCTGTGCTTATAGAGATTACCGGTTGATACTTTAAACTATGATGAATACATAACTAAAGATGTGGTTGGAATGTAGATGGTACCTAAGAGAAATAATAATAGATAATACTAGCTGCGCCCCGCGGTTTCACCCGCATAAGTTTCGATCCCGTGGGAATATCTGGATAAAAAGTATCAAAGTCAAAGATCTTTATTGTGAGACAGTGGTTAGAAAGTTATTATGTTAATTGGTGTGCTTTTGTACTGCTCCACCATGTTAGGCATACAATAGTTTACAATTTGTTATATTAGACCTAAGTTTATGTGACAATTATATTAGGTATATTAATTCAAATAGAAATTTCAATTGTAATAGAGCTTTATTTTGCATCAAAACATAAAAACAGTTTGGCACTAACTCATCACGAATCTGTCGGACAAAAATTCCAATGTGTTAGGTATCCAATGTGTTAATCCTGGTTATAAAATATCTGTGTTAACATAACTAAGATTTTTTTTCACGCAGGACGGTAATTGAAGTATTTAAAGAGACTACATTTTTAAAATCTTCAAATGCACATATCTCAGCTTCGAAGAGGATAAAAAACTTGAGAGGTGTCAAGGGACACCCGGATGGAACAAAGTATAACTGGCTTGCTTTCTATAAGAGAGAGAGAGAGAGAGAGAGAAACACGCGCACGCCGCACGGCTTACAACTATAGCAAAAAGTGTCGTTGCAACTTTTGGTCTTAATTTTTTCCGTCTAGCCCCCTTTCGCAACGCGCGATAAGGAACTTCGTTCCAATAATTGAACATATGTGTATATGTGTACTTAACACAGCAGAACAAAGTAACATGAAAATTATTGGTGGCCGCTGAAAAAAAAAAATGACGCCACAAGTCCATACAAAGTAGATATGAGCGCCGCGCCGGCGCGCCGCCGTCGCCGTGAGTTCACGTCGGCGCGTCGTCGCCGAGTGGCGCACGCGGCGCGCCGTCGCGCGTCTTCGCGACTAGTCGCAACTAGCTTTCCCGCACGCACGCGCGGCCCGCCCGCATTAGTTCGTCTAGTCGCCTCGCTACGCTCACTCAGTTGCCTTTAGGGTATATAATTTATGTTCTGTGCTCAGTTGAGTCGAATATTTCACCGAGTGAACGTGTATTGTTGTTTAGTGTTAACAATGGCAGCAACTTCGACTACTATTGATGTTTATAAAACGAAAATAACTGCGGTGGAGATGTTGGACAGTATTAAAAAGACAGGAAAACTTCTATGCCTGCACTGTATGCTCTTACACGCCCAATTTTGAATATACCAGCCACCAGCACGCCCCGTGCGAGAGAGTCTTTTCCACAGCTGGACTCGTGATAACCTCGAAACGTTCACGACTAAATCCTTTGAGGCTAACTAAGATAGTATTTATCCATGACAGCTATGTATTTTGCTTTTTGGTGTAAGTATGTAGGAATTAAAGTTACGTCCGTCATATCTTATTATAATTATGTGGTTGTTATTGAAATTTTGATATTTTATTTTTTCTATATCAAGAGCCAGCAATACCTACTCACTTAGATGATACTACTTTAATTACTTATAAGTATTATGATTGTTTTATGTTCTTAGTTTTTTACATTATTATAGAATTTACTTAATTATACCTACATATTTAACAGTTATGTTGAGAAATACACATTTAGTTTTTATTATAGATAGATAGTGATGCTCAGTGTCTCTTCAACTGAAATTAATGAAATTATTAATTTTCACTAAACGTGATCTCCAATTATTTAGAAGACTGTTAAATTGTAATTAACAAATACGTTCCTTTATCAAAAAATATAAATCTCTCCCTGGTAAAAAAAATATCTAAGGCCCACAGCCGGCTACGCCGCGCCGCCGTGACGCCGCCGCCGCCGTGGAAATTTTCAGGCCACGCCGCCGCCGTGGAGTTGGCCATCGGCGCTCATATCTAATACAAAGTTACTCAAACCCCTTTCATCAAAATTGGTCGCCGTTTCAGCGTGAAGAAGTAGCAAACAGACAAACACACACACTCACAAACTTTCGCCTTTATAATATTATTCCTGTGATAAATAGCCTCAATGCCGATTTCGGTCACGGTGGTCAATATCAAAGGAGATTAGCCAGGTACGCAGGAGATATTATAGTGCACAAGTGTGTGCGCAAACACAGGAGCACTCTCTGTTCCTTTACTCTCATAGTCCGATGGGACGAGCCCATTACAAAAAAACTTGAGAGGTGTCAAGGGACACCCGGATGGAACGAAGTATAACTGGCTTGCTTTCTATAAGAGAGAGAGAGACAGACAGAGAAACACGCGCACGCCTTACAACTACAGCAAAAAGTGTCGTTCCAACTTTTGGTCTTAATTTTTTCCGTCTAGCCCCCTTTCGCAAAGCGCGATAAGGAACTTCGTTCCAAAAAAAAACTTGAGAGGTGTCAAGGGACACCCGGATGGAACGAAGTTCCTTTCGATTAATTAGTGAAGGAATTGTAATAAAATTTTATTTTTTTTATGTTATAATAATTTTTTTTTATTATTAACAAATAAAAAAACACAGACAAAAAAAAACTGGCTTGCTTTCTATAAGAGAGAGAGAGAGAGAGAAACAGACAGACAGAGAAACACGCGCACGCCGCACAACTATAGCAAAAAGTGTCGTTCCAACTATTGGTCTTAATTTTTTCCGTCTAGCAACGCGCGATAAGGAACTTCGTTCCAAAAACTTTAAACTAGTATTTAGATATCATTACCATGCTAATGAGTGTTAATAATTTTTAATTAATTAGCAATTTCACTGAAAACATCTCAAGAATTCGTTCGTAGATTCTCTCTTTTCGAAAGTATACAAAAGATCTGCAAAAATAATGTTGCCATCATTCAAAAGGGTATTTCCGCGATATTTAAAATAAATATTTACTTATCCTTCCTACTTAAAATAATAATGTATCCTATATGTTAATCCTGGTTATAAACTATCTGTGTGCCAAATTTCATCAAAATCCGTTCAGTAGTTTTTGCGTGAAAGAGTAACAAACATCCATCCATCCATACAAACTTTCACATTAATAATATTAGTAGAAGTGGGATTATTAAGTCGTTAATATGAGGATAATAATTTGTAATTTTAGGATTTTCCACAAGCGTATTAATTTAAGTAATTAAAATTCTGTTTCAAAGATTAATAACATCATGAATCATCTTTATTATCTCGAATAATAATGGCTTTATTAGAGCCTCGTATTAATGTTAGTTTAATGACAAAAGTGATTATTCAGTCAACGAACTCGTAGCGGCATCTACATCGCCACATGCGAACTACGCATCACACTGACGTCACGCAATATCCTGCATCGAGCAAGCAGAATTTACCACGCAACTAGCATATGATGGTCCAAACAGTGACGTCATTAAAAAAAATAGATTCCGAATGCCCAGGGGTATCGGAAAATACCCCCATGTACATATGTTCCGTGATTCTTGATAGTTTTCAGAGTATTTTTATTTAATTTTATGGGAACCGCTTCAAAAAATTCTATTTTTTTTTACAAGGCGTTTTCAATTTCCTTTTTTTGCAATATTCATTTTTATGGAATATTCTTGCAGACATAAAATAATCAACTTCCTATCATTAATGCAAGTTACGTAAATTTGATCGAAAAAAAAATTCTACTTCAAATAAAAAAATAAATACTACCTGGTTCCTAAATCATTTCAAAAATTTATATTTCTACTCTGTATCACTGTAACGTGAATTCCTCCTTTTAATTAATCATACGAAGATATAAATAAAAATTTATTTCTCTTCCACAAAGGCGCCTTAAAAATATGAAGACACTACATCTGACAAATCCTTTGTGGGAGACTGGTATCTGCACAAAAACCTGTCACACAGATTACCAGTCCCCCCCCAAAAATAATGATTGAGTATTAAATCTTAAGATAAACAAATTAACCTTTGGTAGGAGAATAGAGTAAAACCAAAATAAAGGGGAGAAAATAAAATAAAAAATAAATGATTATTCATTGCGTTATTGACGTTGTTGCAAGATTTTTTTTTCGAACATATGTAGCAATGGATTAGCAATATCTTCCAAAATGATACAGATTTTGGTTGGTAGTATAGTAGGCTAGCCTATTTATTAGCCAAAGAATCAGTATCGCCGTCCAAACTTATATTAAAAAAATACAATAAATCCTACTAAAATTATGAACGCGAAAGTTTGTGAGGATTGATTGATGTTTGTTACTTTACTTCTTTCACGCAAAAACTACTGAACGGATTTGGATGAAATTTGGCACACAGATAGTTTATAACCAGGATTAACACATAGGATACATTTTTATTCAGATATTCCCACGGGATCGAAACTTATGCGGGTGAAAGCGCGGGGCGCTGCTAGTATACTATAAAAAAATGTATGCGAAGTGTGAAAAGAAAATATAGTACCATTTCTAGACTTATTTGTCAAGCAAAGCTGACAAAAGAACTTGTAAAACTGCTAGTCACTAAGTAGATATTAAGTGGGGAAAGCGGGTAATCGATCTCCTATACCTATAATGTATAAGTCATTATGTAACCCCAGAAATGACGCAGCTCCTACACTAACGACTGCTTCTGCCTAGCCTTTTCCAAACTATGTTGGGGTCGGCTTCCAGTCTAACCGGATGCAGCTGAATACCAGTATTTTACATGGAGCGACTGCCTATCTGACCTCCACAATCCAGTTACTGGGTAATACGATGCCTCCCGCTTGATAAGACTGGTTGTCAGATTTTCGGACTTCTGACGATCCGTAGCGACTGTCAAAGATTCACAAGTTACAGCCGGGACCAACGGTTTAACGTGCTACTCGTATCTAACCACGGCCAGCGTAGCCTGATCGATCGATCAGTGCGGCTGTTATTGTCCACAAGCCCCCTCCGGCCCTCTCCCATACACCAACGACTAATGGATAATATTGCCTTATCGATCAAAGTCAAAAACTCTTCCGCTTTTATATGTTACTAGCTGCGCCCCACGGTTTCACCTGCATAAGTTTCTATCCGGTGGGAATATCGGGATAAAAAGTATCCTATATGTTAATCCTGGTTATAAACCATCTGTGTGCCAAATTTTATCCAAATCCCTTTAGTCGTTTTTGCGTGAAAGAGTAACAAACATCCATCTGTCCGCTCCGTACAAACTTTCTCGTTTATACGTAATATAAGTAAGATAGGAACTAGAATTATTATAAAATATCTATGAATTTTCAAAACACTGGCTTCGTCTGACTTTTTTTTTTGGAACGAAGTTCCTTATCGCGCGTTGCGAAAGGGGGCTAGACGGAAAAAATTAAGACCAAAAGTTGGAACGACACTTTTTGCTATAGTTGTAAGCCGTGCGGCGTGCGCGTGTTTCTCTGTCTGTCTCTCTCTCTCTCTCTTATAGAAAGCAAGCCAGTTATACTTCGTTCCATCCGGGTGTCCCTTGACACCACTCAAGTTTTTTTTTTGGGTGGAAAAACAACGTAATTTACCTATAATGTTCCCACTGCTGGGACACAGGCCTCCTCCCAAGAGGGAATGGGCTATAATCCACCACGCGGGCCCAGTGCGGGTTGGTAGATGTCACATGTCTTCGAATTTTTGGTTCTAGGAAATGCCGGTTTCCTCACAATGTTTTCCTTCACCGTTTTAAGAGCAGTGGTGATGAACAAGTCATTATGTAACCCCAGAAATTACGCAGCGCCTACTATTAGAAAATATTTTCTTATCGATCAAAGTCGAAAATAAATATATTTGAATTTTCAAAACACACCTGACCTTGACAGCTAACTGACAGTGTTGCCACAAAAACTTCAACATCACTTTTTTCCCCAACACTACTTTCACCTACCGGGGTAATTTACCCAACAAAAAGGGTAATAATAATAAACTAGGGATATAAGCTATCTAAGTCTTTGTTAACCCAGAAATGAGTCCGTTAACGACTATCAATTCCATACAATGGTCTGCCGCCGGTATCAAAATGATTGGTTGTTGAAGCATTTCCTGTATGACTTCATAACTCATACATAGCTCACAGATTGTTTCCTTTATAGTAAACATGTGCGTCGTTAGTGACTGTTGGTTTAAATTGACGGTTATTTTTAACTGGGGCAAGATCTAGGGTTTTTTCATGTTTTTGTTCGGTCATGTATTTCGATTTGAAAACTAGTTTTGTGTACCGACGCCAGCACCTCAAGCTACTACAATCTGTCAATTTTCTTTGATAGATTTTCAACTTTACCGGTAAATCATTAAGGTTCAAGGTTGATTGGGAAAATTTGACAGTTTCGGGAAGCTTGCTGGCGTCTTTACTTCGACTGAGTACTTTTGTATTTATTTGTACCTATTATAGTTAGTGATTTAGGAGGGGCTTGTGGCTAAGTAATAACAGCCGCACAGCTCGATCGATCAGGTTAAGCTACGCTTGCCATGGTTGGTCCGTGGATGGGTGACCATTTTTACCAAGACCCCTTCGTGCCTCGGAAAGCACGTTAAGCCGTTGGTCCCGTCGCCGTTGGTCGTCAGAAATCCGGAAGTCTGACAACCAGTCTTACCAAGGGATGGGTTGTGTAGGTCAGATAGGCAGTCGCTCCATGTAAAATACTGGTATTCAGCTGCATCCGGTTAGACTGGAAGCCGACCACAACATAGTTGGTAAAAGGCAGGTGATGATAATAAGGTACTTAAGTGTTATACATTGTACTAGATGGCCCGTTGTATTTTGTACAGACGCCTGCAGGTCAAGCTACCCGAAACTGTCAAATTTTTCCAATCAACTTTGAACCTTATGCTTTAGCGATAAAGGTGAAACTCTACTAAAGCAATTTGACAGATTGTAGTAGCTTGATGTGCTGGCGTCTGTAGGTACTATGTGAGATCAATAAAACTGGTCGCGATTTTTTCGATTTTTCGGCTGTTCCTTCGGGTTTTTCCTATTTTCCTAAACCGGGGTAGTTTATTCAGTATTGAGGCGAACATAACCAAAAACAAATCGGTCGAGCCGTTTCCGAGTTTTTACGGGACTAACGCACGAAGAAATACGCAGTCAGAATTAAGGAACAGCAAATTTTTTTCTTAACTACGAAAATTTTAACGCATGGGGTTTAGAATCATGTACTGAATTCATGATTATGGTAACTGAAGGCAAAATCCGGTAATTAAAACCGTTAAAAATCTAGCCGCTCATCTCAGCGACAATCAGAAGGCCAATTCTCGTAATTTAAAACGTTCAAAATCTAGTCGCAGTCTCATCTCGGCGACAAACAAATGTCAAAAACTTGTCAAAATGTAGGGAAATTACAGGTGTTGTTTTGACAGATTGAGATCAGACTGTGAACGTTCTTAAAACGAGAATTACCCCTCAGATTGCTGATGTCCCTACCAGTGCCACCCTGTCACCGCATAAATATCCCAGACTAGGTCAACATAATATTACAACGTCGTCTTTTGATAACCGTGTCCAACATGTAACACAGTTCTTCACAGAAACCACTCCTGCGCATGTTTTCCTCGTGTATTTATAGATAAAATAATATTAGTAATAAATCAGTACTTAACCTTCTCAGAACATGAAGGTAAAATAAGTCATCGTTATTTTTAATCAAGCTATTTGTCACTGCACTTGCGCAGGCGCATTGCATCCGGTAATTTAGTCATGATTAAAAATTCTATGAGATCAACATCCCTGCATCACCGAAGTCGAGAAATAGCGCCCTAGTTGCGTTACACTCTATCAATCTTAATCTGAATCATTTTGAAGGATATTGCTAATCCATTGCTTCATATGTTCAGAAAAATGTGTCCGCTCAACAATGTAAATAACGCAATGAATGTTGTTGAACTGTCAAAATGAAACCTACATATTGCTACTGATTGTGTATTACGCAATTACCCCGCTGCTGCCGTCGTTGGTGTGCGCTGGCCTTTAGCCAGCGCACACCAACGAACAGCGAGAGACGGACTCATAAAAAAATTTACCATTTTTCTACCAATTTTTGCAATAAATGTAAAATTTATCAAATAAATTTCAGTCTAGTTTGTTTGCATGGGGTACCAAGCGAGACGAGAATAAAAAAAATAAAAGTCCAGACATTTTTTTTTGACATTTTTTCCGTCGATAAAATTGTTTATATTTTCACCCTTTTTAATATGTGCACTTTATAAAGACACACTGTATAGATCTATAGAAATGAAGTTCTGGGCGTAACCTGCAAAATAAATAACGCACAGGCTATTTAGAACTATCCACCTAAAACTAGAATAAGAACTGGTTTTGCAAACCTTTGCACCTTAAATCTATGCATAGCTGGACACAATGCATAATATTAACTGTATACCTGAACGAGGTTAGAGGAGCTCGTGGCTAAATAATAACAGCCGCATGAGTCGGTCGAAGATTAAGCTACGCTTGCCGCGGTCGATTCGCGGATGGGTGACTATCTTTACATAAACCCCTCCGTGTCTCGGAAAGTAGTTTAGTCCCAGCTGTAATCCGTGGACCTTCGACAGTTACGGGTCGCCAGAAGCCCGAAAGTCAGACAACCAGTCTTATCAAGGGGCATCGTATTACCCAGTAACTGAGATCAGATAGGTAATCCACGTAAAGTACTACTATACAGCTGCATCCGGTTAGACTGGAAGCCGACTCCAACATAGTCGGTGAAAGGCTAGGCAGATGATGATGACTTTCGAGACTTTACGAAAACGAAATAAAGTATACACAGCTTAATAATCACAAAATTCATTATACTTATACATTACTTTTAAAATGGCGGCTCTATTCGCGGTAGTCAAGTATTACGGGAACGGTCGTGCGTTAATAACATTCCGATCGTGTGTAATAATAACGCCTTGAGAAAATACCTGTGGACCTGTTGCCTTGCAGTGCAAGTATGGCTGCCAAGCGCTCACTGACATTTGCATTCGATTAACCGTTTTGGCGCCTTGCGCTGCGATTGTGCGGGCCTGCGTCATTTGTAATTTAAAATTGCAGATTTTGTAGTTTTTTTTTTAACATGCAACATTTATTTCATATACATTAAAATGCGTGCCTTTTCCCAACTATGTTGGGCTCGGCTTCCAGTCTAACCTGATGCAGCTGAATACCAGTATTTCACATGAAGTGACTGCCTATCTGACCTCCACAACCTAGTTACTGGGTAATACACTTTTGGTAAGACTAGTTGTCAGACTTTCGGGCTTATGACGACCCATAACGATTGCCAAAAATCCACGAATGACAGCCAGGACCTACGGCTTAACGTGCTTTCCGAGGCACGGACATGTGAACATTAAAATGCTTTTATATACTTAAATTTTATAACACAACTAACTATTCACACTAGGCACAAAATTAAATGACCAACTATACAAATAAAAACAAAAGGACAACCTAGGTGTCTAAGTATTCGTCTGCATCGCTGTTTTATCATTTTATTGCCTGTTGCTACAAGGGTAAGAAACTAAAATATGCTAGACTTTTTTAGTAGGAAAGTCCCTTCGAAAATACTATAAGATAAAAAAACTTGCTGAAACTAAGGAATACCCAGAGAGAAAACCGAGTGCAGCGGCACCGTGGCGCCGCCATTAGGTATCCAAAATATAAAATAAGAAAAAAGGGCTACACTACAGCCATAACAATAGTAATTGTTACAGATTTACAATTTGTACCCGAAATTTTATTCATTTTTAACCTGGCAACAATGGAAGGGCCGAAACAATCGTACTCTGTGGTATCACGTAACACAAAAGAGTTTTTAACACAAAGTTATCATTTCATCGCTTTCTAAATAACCGCAATTGTATTTGAATGCATTGTTTTTATTTTCCGTGTTAAAAGACTGTAAATATTAGAATGTGTACTTTACTTTCTTCTTAATAATATTGTGGAAGAGAGGGAATACGTATACAGTTTATAAATGATTGGCTAGTCGTCTTTTTTTTTAATGGCATCTTGCAATTCATCCTAGGAGGTTGTCGTCTGCTTATCTGGACTTGTCTGTGGGTACCTCAATAAATTAAGGCTTCTACCCAGGGCTTAAAAATCTTGCAACTATATGCTAACGGCACTCCCTGTGGGGTTCGGAACTCGGGTTAGAGGTTCCGTACCCCACAGGGGGTGCCCTCAGCATATAGTTGCGTCCAGTCTAGCCAGATGCAGTGGAATACCAGTTTTTTACAAGTAGTGATTGCCTAGCGGACCTCCACAACCAAATTACTGAGTAACACGACACCTCATCGTAAGACTGTTTTGTCAGACTTACAAGCTTCTGACTATCCGTAACGACTGCCAAAGATCTACGAATGACAGCCGGTACCAACGGATTAACGTGCTCGCGGAACCACGGAGGGGTCTCGATAACTAATGGATGGTCACCCATCCACAGAACGACCTCGGCAAGCATTGCTTAACCTTGAAGTTCGATCCGTGCGGCTTTTATTATTTAGCCACGAGCCCTATTCAAGTCATCTATACTCTATTTACAGCTATATCACGAACAGCAGTGCGATTCTGTAACCATCTCACCGTGAAAACTTAGGTGAAGTGAGCGTGGAGTGAGCTGTCATTCTAAATAATGCTAGGGATTGACACTACTGACAACTCACGCCAAGCTCACTTCACTTGAGTTTTCACGGTGAATTTTTTACAGAATCGACCGGCTGACCGCGGCAAGCATAGCTTTTAACATCCAACCGACCCATGCAGCTGTTATTATTTAACCGCTGTTGATTTTAATCCTGCATGGTATTAGCATACAATGTATACCATCTAGCTTGAGGGCATCCCACACTAAGCTTGCCGATACGCGGTCTCCACTCCGGGACTCGTCTGCTCCACCGGCCATTGGTCCTTCGACAAACATGCAACACAAACACAGCTGGATGGACGGACGGCCTTAAGAAGGTGGCTGGGACAGACTGGATGCGGAAGACAAGGGACAGAGAAACACGACACCCTGTCCTGCCCTGTCCTGAGAGGCTTATGTCCAGCAGTGGACTGCGATAGGCTGAGTTAATTGATTTAAATACCCCAGAACATCGATTCTGTAACCATCTCACCGTGAAAACTTAGGTGAAGTGAGCGTGGAGTGAGCTGTCATTCCAACTAATGCTAGGGATTGACACTATTGACAGCTCACTCTAAGCTCACTTCACCTAACTTTTCACGGTGAGATTTTTACAGAATCGATCGGCTGGTCCTTAAGCGAGCATTTGCGTTGGAAGTGCTTCCATAACTTCAAAATGACATAACAAGGTATGTAAACTGCAAATCGCAATACCAATTTACATAATCATAATGTATAAGTAGATGGAATCAGCCCATTAGGCGCCATTACCATTGATTAGCCCAGAATGTATAAACTTACTTACATTTCATATTGCTTATTGCAAGTAACGTGATTTGTGGCTTGTGGTTAGCGTTAAACTACTCGTACCAATTGTGAACAATAAGGTCTCTTCGACAAGTTCGCTTTAGTCTACTGATTTTTATTCTCAAGTCAAAGTTTAACAAAATGGACAGTCACGAACAAAAGTATGTATACACTCGGCTTTATTCAAAAGCGATTTGCTCCTTTATTTTTTGATGAAATTTTATGTTGTTACGAACATATTAGAACATGCAGGTTTTATGTAATATGTCGTATTTCAACGTTGCATTCGTTAATTCACGAAAAAATCACAATTGAAAGTTGCCAAGTGTTGACATATTGGTGCTCGTGACTGGACATGTATTTAAATGGAACATCAAATAACTCCCATTTTGCTTTCCTACAAATCTAATTGAACACTATAATTTAATGATTGCACCTCTTTTTGTAAACTTCAGATGAGAGCAGTGGTGGCACAGTGGTAACGGCCGCGACTAACGAGTCGTAGGTCGTGGGTTCGAACCCAGACAGGGGCTTTAGTTGTGTAAATTATTTCATCACCACTGCTCTCAAAATGGTGAAGGAAAACATCGTGAGGAAACCGGTATGTCCTTGAATCAAAAACTCAAAGACATGTGACATCTACCAAACCGCACTGGGCCCGCGTGGTTGATTACGGCCCACTCCCTCTCACAGAGAGGCCTGTGTCCCAGCTGTGGGAACATTAAAAGGCTGATTATGGTAAGTAAAGAGGTAGGCTTATGAATTACGTGAAGGCGAACATTTGTTTTCTAAGACAAAACTTCGAACAACAATACTTCTACGAAAGTCTAGCAACTTATAATAATATGTTTAATCAATGAACTAGTCCCGTATCTGTTAATCAGGTTGCGATAAATTCCTTATAGCAATGCGGACCTCACCATGACCAATAATGGATTCAACGAATAAATACCTTCTATAGCAAATGAACACTTTCAATTACAAAAGTGGGAAGTGGGAAAATTAAACTATTTGCTCTAGCAACTCCAAGACTGAAACAGAATTCACGAACGCGCCCAATTTCGAAAATCGAAGCAAAAAAGCGCGGGCGGTTAGAATTACGTCATCGTTGACTATAATATTACCAACTTTAATTTGCGTTTGCGAAACTTGTTTATCAAGCCTTATTACATTGAAATAGGGTTACATTTTTACTGTGAAATTGGTTTGGTAGTCGTGAAGTTATCTTTGTGATGAGATATGACCGTAGTTGGGTGATCTCACTACGGCATTCAGAAAATTATTAATTAACGCAAGTTTGAATCATTTTTTCTTGTTCCATGAAATCGATAACGGTGTTATCTATAAATTGAGGAGTTAATCGATTACTATATTGTTATTCCCACGAGATTCGAGGAAAAAGTTGTTATTTTCTCTCTGGAAAGGCTAGGGTTGTCAAATCTAAAAACGCAACTCTTTAATAAAATCTGGCTTATTGTGTCACATAATATCAGCAGTGCGATTCTGTAACCATCTCACCGTGAAAACTTAGGTGAGGTTAGCGTGGAGTGAGCTGTCATTCCAAATAATGCTAGGGATTGACACTACTGACAACTCACATCAAGCTCACTTCACGGTGAGATTTTTACAGAATCGACCGGCAGTTGCAATGGCTTGCATTTTGACAGTTCAACAACGTTCATTGCATTATATGTACGTTGTTACAGACGAATTATTCGAAGATATGAAGCAATGGATTAGCAATATCCTTCAAAATGATTCAGATTGTGTGTTAAGTGTGTTACGCAATTAGGGTGCAGGGTCTAACAAAATCGATTACATAGCCGTTAACTAAGCATACAACTACACCAAACTAATTTATATTGTACTAGCTTCTGCCCGCGACTTCGTCCGCGTAGATTTCGGATTTGTGACAGGATTGTGTATCTCAAATGGAAATCAAAATAACCCATAAAGATACAAAATAACTTTTCTGGTTGATTTTTTTCACCTTGTGTCCGAAAAACCCAAATATCTTACGGAACCCTATTATTTTCCAAAATAAAATTTAGCCTATGTTACTCGTGGATAATGTAGCTTTCGAATGGTGAAAGAATTTTTTAAATCGGTCCAGTACTTTTTGAGCCTATTCATTACAAACAAACAAACAAAGTTTTCCTCTTTATAATATTAGTATAGACAAAGATAATTATTGGGAAACGATTTTTATTCTTGGTGTGTAAAATCACTGTCTATGATAGCGCGCAATCCAATGTAACGCACGCCAAACATTGTGCTTATTCGAGTGCATGCAACGATACAGGAGTTGTGGGGATTTTTTTAAATTGAGCTATAAAACATTTCAAACTTGTTTTCGTTAAAAAACGTCAGAAAAAGTTGGAACTTTGACCTTATATCCGTAACCAGAAGGTTCCCAGTTAAGGTCCAGTACAAAAAAAATGATTACATCATCATCTGCCTAGCCTTTTCCCAACTATGTTGGGGTCAGCTTCGAGTCTAACCGAATGCAGCTGAATACCAATATTTTACATGGAGCGACTGCCTATCTGACCTCCACAACCCAGTTACTGGGTCATACGATACCCCTTCGTAAGACTGGTTTGTCAGTGTAACGGACGCCGAGCGTGTTATGTAATTAGAATATTATGTAATTAGAATATAAGATAGTCGTATCAGACACCGAGTATGTTACGTAGTTAGAATGTAAGATAATTGATTCGCATTCTTCACACTTGGTGGCGCCACTTGTATGATTAGGTTAAGTGGTGCCAAACTTTACCGTAACGAGGACCGTTACCGTATTTTGTTAATTTTAGGGTCTAAAATAGGGATTTTTCGTTACGAATTTTTGTAAATAGATAGAATAAGTTAGTAGCTATGTTTAAAAAATAAGAACAACATTATAAGAGCCCAACTCCAGAAAATCGCCCGACAGTACTGTACTAATGACGTGTACACACCTGCCGCGTTCTTATTGGTTAAAAAAGACGCGTCCTGATTGGTAGAGAAAATTCTAGAAAGGTATTGTGTACAAAATGTAGACGTTTTGATTGGTTGAAGCTCGCTATAAAAGACGGGCAATTTCCTGGGCTGGCACCAGTCGGCAACCAGCTCTCATCCGAAAAACATCCCTCAAGAAAATAAAGGAAGAAACACTCAAGAAGTCTTTTATTTGACTACAACAATACAGTCCTGAATAGTCTGGTCCTTCGCATCCGGATTTAAAAGAACCCTGAACAAGACCGGTTCTTTGCAACGAGAATTTAACAAGGAACATTCGAGATGGTGATTACAAGGAGCCAAGGAGATACGGCGGAAGTAGAAGAACAACGACGCGTCCAACTACAACAAGCGACGCGACTCACAGAAGCCCAGCTGATTGAACGAGAACGTATAAGAAGACTCTCACTGGACCCACCGGCATCGCCCCTTTTGAAACCAATGGATACCAGCACAGCGGGGCCTTCGAGACTTCCACCGACAACAACTACGGCGCAAAAAAGAGCAGGATCACCAACCCAATCGGTACGGTCAACGACAAGCGTCAACACACGACTACGGGTAGCTGAACTGGAAGCAGCAGAGAAGCTGGCTGCCATAAGAAGAAGGGAATTAGAGCTGGAAGCCGACCTAGTCAAGAAGCGGTTAGCCGTCGAAGTATCGGTCATCCAAGATGAAGAAAGCGTGCATGAAGAAGAACCGACCCTCTCTCGTGAACCACATCAGAAGGTGGACGAATGGCTAAGGACGAACCCCATTAGCACACGGGGGGAGGAAGGAACACGCGAAGAGCCGAAGCAGACACGATTCGAAACCACACGAGGAAGATCACCGACGCCGACTAGGAAGAGGAACAGTATCGAGTACCTGGCAGCCACGTTAGAAAAAATGGCCGGTCCCAGGCCCCGATACACCGACCTACCGACGTTCACCGGAGCGGCAAACGAATGGCTACCGTTCAAAGCAGCAGTGCAAGACTCAACCCGCATGTACCAGATCTCGGCAGCAGAAAACATTCAGCGATTAAGAAGCTGTCTTAAAGGGGAAGCAAGAGACGCCGTGGCCGCGCTTCTGCACACGGCAACCGATCCAGATGTCGTAATGAAGACTCTCGAACAGTGCTTCGGAAGGCCTGAAGTAATTATTGACAAAGCATTGGAAGACCTCAAGAAACTGCCGAAACCAGGTGCATCAGCGGCCGAACTGAACAGTTTTGCAATCAAGCTGCAAAACATCATCTGCGTATTAAGAACGATCGACCGAAGAGGATACTTATTCAACCCCTTGATGACAAGAGAAGTGTTGGACAAATTGAGCCCACACCTACGATCCAGATGGTGCGACTACGCCTACGATCACGAAGGGACAACGGACCCGGAGATTGTCGTCATGTCTCACTTCCTGATGCGAGAGGCGGACAGGGCACTGCGCTACACGTACACTCCGTCCGCAAGCGTCGCGACTCAGAAAAAAGAGACTCGCCCCGCCGTGACACTGAAGAAAAAGGCAAGTGTGTTCAACACTACGGGGGAAACGGAAGAAGGAACGGATAAGTGCCCTAAATGTGAACAAGCTCACACCCTGACAAGGTGCCCCGAGTACAAGGCACTCACAGTGGACGACCGCTGGAAGTTCGTGAAGGAGAAGAAATTGTGCTTTAAATGTGCTCAGAAACCACATAGGCGCATGGACTGCAAAGCAAAGCCGTGTGGCGTAGACCAATGTAGCCGCCCGCATCACGCGACCCTCCATCAAGAACGAGGAACAAAGACGGAAGACTCAAAGCCAGCGGAATCACTAAAGGAAGAAGCGGTTCTATCAGTAGCAACACGACCAGCTGCCGGACCACGAACGGTCATGCTAAAGATGTGCCCGATCGTCGTTTCCGGTCCACGGGGGGAGGCGAACACTTACGCCCTCCTGGATGAAGGAGCCACGATTACCCTCGTCGACAAGGAGCTAGCGGAAAGCATCGGGGCAGAAGGACCATCGCAACCACTTCACCTGAGCGGAGTCAATATGTCGCAACAAGAAACGGAGAGTCAGCTAGTAAACCTTCGCATCAGAGGGCTGAAAGAGGTCGACAGCTACAAGGTCAGAGCGAGGACCATAAAGAACCTTCAACTTCACCAGCAGTCCATACCGGATAACGTGTTGGAGTACGAGCACCTGAAGGATCTGACACCAGAAGAGGTGTGCTACGAGAAGGCCCGCCCCGGACTCCTGGTGGGGACGGACCATTGGGAGTGTATAGTGTCCCGCGAGATCCGAATCGGTGGACCCGATCAACCGGCCGCGTCCAGAACGCAATTGGGATGGGTGGTGCACGGAACCGCGCCACGCAACACCATCTACCAGGAAGGAAACGTGCTGCACGTGTATGAACCCGAACGAACGACGGGAGCGAGCAGCCAGGAACTTCATGATCTGGTCGACCACCACTTCAAGATCGACGCGCTTGGCATACAGGGAAAGCCGAGAGTCAAGGAAGCGGATCAACGGGCCATCGACATAGTTCGAAGAACAACAAGGAAGATCGACACCGGGTACGAGGTTGGTCTACCGTGGCGACGAGATGACGTGACCATGCCCCCAAGCTACGGTCAAGCGCTCCGCCGGCTGAAGAAGATTGAGCAAAAGATGGACGCAGAACCAGAGTTCGCGGCCGAATACTCCAAGCAGATCAACAATTTATTGGACAAGGGGTACGCGGCACTGTGCGACGGGTCAGAAGAAAGAAGCGCCATCTGCTGGTATTTGCCTCATTTCGCGGTGCAGAACCCAAACAAACCCGGCAAATGCAGACTGGTATTCGACGCAGCTGCAAAGAGCAACGGTGTGTGTCTAAACGACGAATTGTTGGAAG
The DNA here is from genome assembly GCA_945859715.1 of Apamea sordens. Lineage (NCBI taxonomy): Eukaryota > Metazoa > Arthropoda > Insecta > Lepidoptera > Noctuidae > Apamea > Apamea sordens. Next base: position 1,443,322 of record OX244014.1, read on the forward strand.
GACCCGACCTGCTGCTGTCGCTACCCGGAATCCTCTTCCGATTCCGCGAGAAGGCGGTGGCGATCACAGCAGACGTGCAGGAAATGTTCCTGAGGATCAGAATAAGACCGGAAGATCAACCAGCACAACAGTTCCTGTGGAGAGGCAACGAGCGAAAGGAACCTCCAAAGAAATATAAGATGACCAGTATGATATTCGGTGCAGCGAGTTCCCCGTACATGGCCCACTACGTACGCAATCACAACGCGGACGTACACGGGTCGGAATACCCTCGTGCACTGGAAGCGATCAAAGGGAGCCACTATATGGACGATCTAGTAGCCAGCTACGAAGACGCGGAGGAAGCACAGAAAGCGGTCGAAGAGATCAGAACAGTACACGCACACGCGGGATTCACGCTACGAGGATGGAGCTCCAGCGACAAGACGGTACTACGCGATGTGCCCTCGGAGCTACACGCCACCTCCCCCACACGACTGGGGGGAGAACAGCCCGAGAGCAAGATCCTGGGGCTATACTGGAACGCGGAGCGAGACGAGCTGGGATTCAACACATCAATGAATCGCGTCCCGGCTGAGGTACGAGCAAGAACCCGCGCGCCGACCAAGCGTGAAGCCCTCAGCGCCGTGATGTCGATCTACGACCCGTTGGGGCTACTGAGCCACTACACCATCCGAGCAAAGATCGTACTGCAGAGTCTGTGGCGCCTCCCGATAACATGGGACGAACAAATCCCCGAAGAAGAGAACGAGCTCTTCGCGTCCTGGCTCGCACGGCTTAATGAGCTCACAGAACTGCGACTACCGAGATGTTACCTGACGCAGAAACACGAGCGCCTCGACCTACACATCCTGTGTGATGCCAGTGAACAGGCCTACGCGACCGTGGCCTACTGGAGAATAAGGTACGTCGACGGGAGCCTGAACGTAGTGCTAGTGGCCGCCAAGGCGAAGGTAGCACCTCGTCGAGTCCAAACAATACCACGTCTGGAACTGCAAGCTGCGGTCATCGGAGCAAGATTGGCCGACACCATAAAGAGGGAGCACGTAATCGACATCGGCCAGACGACCTACTGGACCGATTCATCCACCGTAGTGCATTGGATCCATCACGACATGCGTCGGTACACACCGTTCGTCGCACATCGGCTGGGAGAGATCGCGGAACTATCTAAAAAGGAAGACTGGCGTTGGCTACCCACCGCCTGCAACGTAGCCGATGACGCTACGCGGCTAGTCGACACGCCCATCAGCAGAACGGACCGATGGTTCCGAGGACCGGATTTCCTGTTCCTGCCAGAGGAACAGTGGCCCACGGCAACGACCGACGAACCGGAAGACGAAGAGGTCCTCCACATTAGCGAGAAGACGGGGCGAGACAGCAGCTGGCTACCAAACCCAGCCCGCTTCTCGAAGTACGAAGTATTGATAAGGGCTACCGCCCGAGCAATCGCCTTCACCGACATCTGCAGAAGAAAGGCAACCACGATGGAACATCGCCACATCCTGCGCGCCGAAGCCGAGCTGATACGCCAAGCTCAAGAAGACAGCTTTGGCGAAGACCTCAAGAGGATTCGATCTAGTCGACCCCTGATGAAGTCGAGTCGACTGTACCGGCTGGATCCAGTACTGGAAGACGGTGTCTTGAGGGTGCGGGGCCGGATCGAGGCCTCCTCCGCGCCAACCGACACGAAACGGCCGATTATACTGGACGGACGCCATAAACTGACCAAGCTTCTCGTGCTACGGGAGCACTGCGCCGCGGGACACGCCAACCGAGAACGCGTGACGAATGACCTACGACAGCGGTACTGGGTCATCCATCTACGACCTACAGTGCGCGCTGTGGAGAGAAACTGCGCCTTCTGCAAGAGGCGGCGAGCGACGCCGCAACCACCAGCAACAGGGGACCTGCCGCCCGCCCGCCTTGACCCTTTCCACCGCCCGTTCACTAACTGCGGGGTGGACTATTTCGGGCCAATGACAGTCAAGGTAGGGCGCCGACGAGAAAAGAGGTGGGGCGCACTCTTCACATGCCTTACTTCCCGCGCCGTGCACATCGAGCTCGTCGCATCGCTCTCTACCGACTCAGCAATCATGGCGCTGAGGCGGATGGCCGCACGCAGAGGCTGGCCAAGGATAATGTATTCGGACAACGCAACTAACTTCCGCGGGGCAGACCAAGAACTTCGCAAAGCTTACACAGAGTGGATGCCCGCCCTGCGAGACGAGGGGCTGGTACATCGACTAGAGTGGCGCTTCATACGCCCTGGCGCGCCCAACCAAGGCGGCGCATGGGAGCGAATGGTGCGCTCCGTAAAAGCGGCTCTTAGCGTCACTCTACGGGAAAAGGCACCGGCAGAGGAAGTTTTAAGAACACTGCTAACCGAGGCCGAATTTTCAATCAACGCGAGGCCACTGACGCACGTCAGCGTGAACCACAACGACCCCGAAGCCCTGACTCCGAACCACTTCTTGTTGGGGTCATCGGATGGGCTCCCATCGACGGGACCCTGCAGCGAGGCCGACAGGAGGACCTGGCGGGCTAGCCAGGCGCTCGCTGACCATTTTTGGCGCCGCTGGGTACACGAGTACCTGCCTACCTTGGTACCTCGTGGGGAGCCACGGAACAACGCGCGACCCATGAAGATTGGCGACGTAGTTCTCGTGGTCGACGGTACGCTGCCACGAAACACCTGGCCGATGGGAGTCGTCGAGCGCACGCATCGCGGACCGGACGGCGGCATCAGGGTCGTCGAGGTACGCACCAGAACCGGCACTTTCCGGCGCCCCGTAAACAAGCTCGTCGTCGTGGCAAGGATGAAAGAGGCTACGCGAGCTGCGCCGGGGGGAGAGCTGTAACGGACGCCGAGCGTGTTATGTAATTAGAATATTATGTAATTAGAATATAAGATAGTCGTATCAGACACCGAGTATGTTACGTAGTTCGAATGTAAGATAATTGATTCGCATTCTTCACACTTGGTGGCGCCACTTGTATGATTAGGTTAAGTGGTGCCAAACTTTACCGTAACGAGGACCGTTACCGTATTTTGTTAATTTTAGGGTCTAAAATAGGGATTTTTCGTTACGAATTTTTGTAAATAGATAGAATAAGTTAGTAGCTATGTTTAAAAAATAAGAACAACATTATAAGAGCCCAACTCCAGAAAATCGCCCGACAGTACTGTACTAATGACGTGTACACACCTGCCGCGTTCTTATTGGTTAAAAAAGACGCGTCCTGATTGGTAGAGAAAATTCTAGAAAGGTATTGTGTACAAAATGTAGACGTTTTGATTGGTTGAAGCTCGCTATAAAAGACGGGCAATTTCCTGGGCTGGCACCAGTCGGCAACCAGCTCTCATCCGAAAAACATCCCTCAAGAAAATAAAGGAAGAAACACTCAAGAAGTCTTTTATTTGACTACAACAATACAGTCCTGAATAGTCAGACTTACAAGCTTCTGACTATCCGTAACGACTGCCAAATGCCTACGAATGACAGCCGGTACCAACGGCTTAACGTTCTTTTAGATTCCGAGCCACGGAAGGGTCTTGGTATGTGGTCCCATCCATGGACCAGTAACTGGTTTATGCAGGTCAGATATGCAGTCACTCCATCTAAAATACTGGTATTCAGCTGCATCCAGTTACGACTGGAAGCCGACCCCAACATAGTTGGGAAAAGGCTGAACAGAAAGAATGACTTCTCTATCAGTCGTCATCTCGGTAGTCACCCCCTTTCTAACCATTTATCATCATTCACACAGTCCATCCATCGTTTCTTTGGTCTTCCCCTACTCTTATAGCCATCGACATTCATACTCGAAACTCCTTTAGAAATTACGTTGTACGTTATTCAAAATCTTCGACAGCCAGTCGGCCATGTTAGTTCTGAGGTTTCCGCGCATGCGCCGTGCACCAAGCGCATTCTGTCACGTTCCGTTTCACGTACTTGATTTACAAGTGATTGAGAATTTAGGTCGCAGAGAAAACGGACGCGTTTTTTTCGCTTATGTAATTTTGCAGAGCTGTTTATAAGTAGAAAAATAAACACTGCATTGTTATTAAATGTCGGTGTGAATTGGGGTTTATGATGAGGATGACTGAAGGCTGAAGCTTAATCGCGTAGGTAACACGCTATCGACCTCGATCAAAATCATTAAAAAAAAAAATACGCGTGAGGGGAAAATACCGATAGTCCCTACCGGCAGGAACGAAACTGTTCAAAATGAAAATCTAAGATGGCGGCTGCGAAAACTTGAAAATATTCGCAGCCGCCATCTTGTATTTTCATTGTGATCTCACTATCGGCTTAAGTACCCTCGAAAACCATGAAAATGATGCCCAAGACAATTTTTTTTTTGCAGCCGCCATCTTGGATTTTCATTTTGACCTCACTATTGCCTTCAGCACCCTATCACTACAACTACCCTACCTTTTCAGAAAACTATCTATCTCTCTCTCTCTCTCTGATTCTTTCTTTTATATGTTATAAAAAATCGAAGTGACGATTTCTCCCAGTTTAGTCTTACCTCAAGCTCCGATAAAAAAGAACTTCGTTCCAAAAAATACAAAAAGTTTTATTGGAAAAAAAAAGAAAAGGTATGACGTATGCAGAGCAAACATGTTTTTTAACAACCTGCTCACAATAAATTTCGACGCAGGGCGGTTCAAAATTCATGGTTTGCGCACTGGTTAAAAATGTATTCTGTATAACCAGCACCCCAATTGCGTAACACACAATCAATTGGAATCGGTTTCATTTTGACAGTTCAACAACATTCATTGCGTTATTTACGTGTTGAGCAGACAAATTTTTCGAACTTATGAAGCAATGGATTAGCAATTTGCTTCAAAATGATTCCGATTCCGATTGATCGTGTGATACGCAATTAGGGTGCCGTCTGCCTTGAAAGCAAAAATGAACAGGCATCTTCTGGGCACACTCGTTCCATCATAGAACTCATCCATCGCTTTCCGTCAGGCGTGATCGAGGTCAAGAGCAGGCACATTCAGCAAAAAAAAACTCTTTTATTTTAACACATATACTATACAAAATTACAAACACACGTTTTAATTAAGTAAGTATAATATGATCCATCATAGTAACAGGAAATAATAATTACCTATAGAACGTGTCGTATCAATAAATAATAATATTTAACCGTTATATTTGCTTACGTAGGTAATATTCATAAGTTCCTTCCTTCCTTTGTCAGGTATGTTAGATTTTTAATGAGCTACTATATGTAATGTATAATGTATAAAATTGTATGGAACAGCTTTTCTATACTGTAACAGTAGTTTTTTTTTCATACATGCCACCTGCATGTACTGTCAAAAAAATGCATGGAATTAGTATGTACCTACTACAGTACAGGGTAGCAGGCACATCGACGCGCAAAATGGGGGCCTTACTTTTTAACAGGACAGAAGTTGAACTTCTGCCCTGCTGCAAGAGCTGGTGGTAAACCCCCAGTCTGTGATCACTTCCTCTAATTAGTTTTTAGTTATCTGTGATCACTACTTTCAGAAATTGACAGCGAGAACGTTGTTAGTTGTTTTTGGTTATTGTTTTGTTTACAGAAGTTGATTCAAACTCCACAATAACCAAGAACTCACCACATGATTGTGGACATCCTAGTTTATTCGTGGTAACAGGTTGCGCGTCGTGTCCCTGCCACCTTGTCTAGTACATACTAAATTACTAATTCCATAGATTGTCTATAGCGAGGGAACTCCATCAAAGAGTAACTATTATAAAGTAATCTGCCAAACGCGAAAAAGCATATTATTATCTGCCGCAGTCGGGTAAAAATGCGATAAATACCGTAACTAGATTTGAGTCTAGGAGAAAATTCCCCCTTTTCAATACTTACCTATACCTACTTGATACCCACTTTATTTTGATTAGCAGACAGCGAAAAACCCGTCCTCAATTTAATAACAAATACTAGAATATCGACAATCTTTAAATAATAAAACGCATGATATTCTAGCCGCTAAAAGTCTCCATTCGCAGACCTTTACATACGAGAAAGTTATTTTATTGCCATATCTGACATTATTTGATATTGCAACACTTAGTTTTAGCGCGAAAACATATGTTTGCGTAATTGAATGTGTTGCGAGAATACCTAACGCTTACATAGGTTTTAGATATCATCCAGTCGGTCTGTAGCTTGTGTGATTTTGTAATTTTCTGGACAGGTTTTTAGTATACTAAAGCTAAGTAGAGGATTGAGGTAGCTAAAATTAAAGCAAATAGTAGATTTAGAGTATTCAACTTTTAAATAGGTAGGTTTGAAATCCAATACTTTGTCCATCTTCTCCATAGAGATCTACGTTTTGGAATGGGCAAACTAGCTTCAACTTTCTGACTAAAAGACCGACTATTTAAGTTTGACAATTCAAAAGTGCCTGTAAATGCTTTCTTTTTATAATACCTTTCTTTCATTTCTTTCTTATAATACCAGTCGACAGTGATGCGGAGGAACATTCCGACGCAATATTTTAGTTAATAATAATAATACTTAAGGATACTAAATACCTTTTGTTAAAATACATAAGTAGTAAATGTAGGTTACAAAAACAATTGGTTGTAAAAAGGTTTCTGGAATGGTGGTAACTGGTAACCCTGCCTCCTAAACTATTATAATTATATGATAGTTTTAACTATTAATACTTTTTTTAATAGTTTTAGTTAGATTAGGATATAATAAATGCTTTATGTTTGATTCAGCACCCTAATTGCGTAACACACTATCAATGATAATCTGAACCAATTTGAAGGATACCGGTAATCCATTGCTTCATATATTCGAAAAATTTGTCTGCACAACAACGTAAATAACGCAATGAATGTTGTTGAACTGTCAAAATTAACGTCATTCCTACTGTTAGTGTGTTAGTCAAGTACCCCGCTGATCCACTTATCTCTTAGTCTACAAATTCAACCATGATGTGACAAATTACAAAGTTTCAAGCCCCGAGTTAAAATGTTACTTTATATGAGCAATAAAGGTAGTATTATATAATAATTTTTACAGCACATTCTTGCAAACAGTATGACGACGTTATTTAATGAAGAGAGCCAACGTCAAGAAAATGAAAAAAAAATCAACTTTGTAACTGCACAGCTCCAGTTAGCCGCGCTACCAACCTCCCCTGAATTTATAATCACGGTTTCCGATTCGATCATGCATTGAAACTCCGAGCATACCCAGCGGGCTTCATTATGGGCCCCATAACGTGAGCATCCACGTCAGCTCTGGCTACACCTAGATTTCTGGTGCACGTCTGTTTTTTTTTTCGTACGTCGGCCTTCTTACTAGCGTAACCCTTTTTTAATGGTAATGCCTTTCATTTTGTCAGTTCAACAACATTCATTGAGTAATTTACGTTGTTGAGCATAAGAATTTTTCAAATATATTAATTAAGCAATAAATTATTAGCAATTTCCTCCAAAATCTTTCGGATTAGGAATAAACATTGGTTACGCAATATTAGGGTACAGCTCTGATCTAGACCTCGTTCTTGTCAATGGTATTGTTTTTTATTTCCCGCGAATCTTATCGCAAGTTGCAGTAAACCTACTGCATTTATACTCTATGGTACAACACCACGAACCGTTTCTAATCGCGACCTTCAGCTGATAACGTTGACATCACCTCTCTTTGTATTGTTCATACAGTTTAGTCTCTCACCGGGCTTGGGGACGTGTTAGAAACAATAACCATGTTTCAAGACCACGGCTACAGAATGTTCTACATTCCTGTGGCATGAAATTTTTGTGAAATAATTTGCATTTTTCATGGTGTCATCATTACACTGTAACTAAGACAGTTATTTATTTACTTAATCAAGATAATATTTACATTATATAAGCTAACATTTACAATAATAATATATACATGTGAAAAAATAAGCAAAAGAATCATAGGGCACCGAAAAATTCGTCCGCATCGCTATCAACAGTCAACAGGGACAGTGCCCAAAAGGCTGGCAGCATTGCCATTTGCATTTTGTTAGCGAGACTGGAGATGGCCATCATGTTCATTTTGGCTGAACTGGGCCTTTTTGGTGCAGCCGTGAGGCCTAATTTCCTGATATTTTCTTATATCGGACTTTACACTTTCTATTTGATATTTATTATTTGTTGCTATCTGATGTATGTGTTTGTGTTGTTAAATAATTGTATTTTCTTCCTTTCTTCTTTTCCATGTTTCCAGCAATGGGGGTAATTTATTTTGAGTTCGATACGGTTTACAAAAGTAAAGTGCCTCCTTGGGTTCGTAGGCGTAAAATGTACTATGTGTAGGTAAATCATCACTACTGGCCTCAAAACGGTGAAGAGAAATATCGTGAGGAAACCAGCATGTCCTAGAACCAAAAATTCGAAAAAGAAGTGCGGGGTGGAGGTCACATGGACCTCAACCCCGCACTGGTAGATTACGGCCTACTCCCTCTCACAAAAAGAGGCCTTTTTTTTGGGTGGGAAATCATCAAGTTCTCATTTTAGATTGATTAATGATTATGCTTATTGCAGTAATGATACGAATTTATTTCTTGGAACATTTAGTCGACTCTTCTCGTGACCAGAGGGTTGGCCAGTTTCTTGGCCAATGAATTAGCATCGCCATACAAATTTTGGGCACTGTTCCTCTTGACAGCGATGCGGACGAATTTGTTGATGCCCTGTGATTATTTTGCTAATTTTTTCACATGTACAACATAACATTATTTAGCTTACATAATGTAAATAAATATTGATTAAAAAAAGGGTTCAAAATTGTCTGTGTTACATTTTTGGCGGTAAAAACCCAACATGGCGGAATGTCAAACAGCTGACTGCTTATCTATTCTCGTATTAAAGAAAGAAATGAGATAACCTAAAAACCTTTCAGAATGAGCTCATCTAATGTTATCAGGCTTAAATATTTGAACAATGCCAAGGCTGTGTGATAGTGATAAATGATAATTAGCTTAGGGAGATAATACGACCATGATCGTTACATGTAATAATTTTTTAAGTACAAAGTTTACCTTGCAGCGTTTTTGAAAAAGAAAATGATAGGTACTTCAGAACATAAGATAGTGTCCGTATTTTATCGAGTAGCTCGTGGCTATAGAATAACAGCCGCACAGTTCGATAGATATACTACGTTTGCCGCGGTAGGTCTGTGGATAGGTGACCAATCTTTACATACCGAGACCCACAGAACAGATAAACCGAGACCCCTCCGTGCCTCGGAAAGCACAAGCAAAAATACAGTCATGTCGGCAGACGGTCTGTGCATTAGAACCTGTTTCTAACTCAGCCTAACTGTAGACTGTACCATTCGGGTCAGTGGGCAAGCAGCCTAGTCGCGGTCACTGCAGTGTGTTGGCACCCGGTTTCTGATGCTACGGTTACACTCTCGCACTGATCGACGGCGACGTCTCGCTGTACAACAGAGAGCGCGCGAAGTGTAGTTCGCTTTATAGCGACAATGTAGCTGTTCGATGTCATTTGATTTCTATTTGATTGAGTACCTAGGTACCTACGTAGTGGCTGTTTTTGGTTGGCCAATCTCACTCAAGATCACAGCTGGGACACAGACCTCCACCGGGTAAGGAGTGGGCCGTAATCCATCACGCGGGCCCAGTGCGGGTTGGTAGATGTTACATGTCTTCGATTTTTGGTTCTAGGACATAATGTTTTCCTTCACCGAATTGAGAGCAGTTTCAACAGCACTAAAAATTCTGTCCATTGTCTCTTACTGCACCCGGGTAGTACCCGGGTACACGAAAGGGTTACCCATTTTTCTGCCAGACATCACATCATCATCATCAATAAGCAGCGCCGATCAGCCGATCGATTCTGTAAAAATCTCACCGTGAAAAGTAAGGTGAAGTGAGCTTAGATTGAGCTGTCAATATTATAGTGTCAATCCCTAGCATTAGTTGGAATGACAGCTCACTCCACGCTCACTTCACCTAAGTTTTCACGGTGAGATGGTTACAGAATCGCACTGCAGCGTGTTTTTCTACCAGAAATTACCAAGACATCTTCAATCAGTAGCGTCGATCAGAAGTCGTATCACAAAATCACAAGTCACAACACAACACAACGTGCAATACGTTGCTTTCTCAGAATCCCACAAACCAGTTTCGCACCTCACCAAAAATGGGTCAGTAGTAATATTTTACCACCGTAGTCATGCGGTGGCCATTATAACTTGAGACTAAGTTAACTGCGATTTCGTTTGTTCCTTTAACCACGTTTGAGGCGTTCAGGAGTACACCTCACCTTCTAGGGGGCGTCCATAAATTACGTGAGGTGTTTAAGGGGGGGAGGGGGTCGAGTCAAATCTCATCTAATCTTACGTTGGAGAGAGGGGGGGTCTCGGCAAATATCACGCAATTTATTTTCTTATTGAAACAAAAAAAAAATTATACTGTTGTGGTCCATTTCATCCAGATTGTACATGCTTAAGATTTAATCCTAAGCGTAATCATAATACGATTAAGATCATTCACTAATTGGTTCGAAAGAAAATAATTTCATTCATACTTCGACGTTATATCTACATCTACTGACTGTCAAACCACCATATTTGTTTTATACCAAATAGCTCAATTTAATCTGAATTTACGGTACAGTGTAGCCCGTCCTTTTTTTTCGCTTTAAACTTTAAACTCTCAGCAATATTGATTTATACTAGTCTTAGCTAGTCGTAAATAAAAGCATGAAGCAAATATTTTTTTTCTTTTTACAGTAACAATCCAACGCGTTTACGTAAGAAACCCACATTTTGAAAAATCTCACGTGAGATTGGGGGATGGGGGGAGGGGGTTGAATAAAATCTCACGACATCTCACCAGGGGGGGAGGGAGGGGCAGAAAATTTAAAAAAACACCTCACGTAATTTATGGATGCCCCCCTACACTCACGTCTTAGCAACAAAATCTTCCTTAATAAACAAATAATTATACCAGTAATTTATTTCCTGAATTGGTTCATTCGTTCCAGAGATACAAACTTACAAACAAAGGTCACTGGGCTTAATCTGACACGGTTTGTGAAAACGTGTGTACAAAAACCAAACTAGATTTAACGTGTTAAGGTGCACTATAACCCCACTTTTAATTACATGTTTCTTTTTTGTTTAAATGGGAGTAAAAATTAACAGGTCAATAAAATACGGGCCGTAACGTATATCAGGAAACTGGTGCGGGACATACAGAGCGGCCGTAACGCCGAACGAGTAAACTGTCAGAAGCTTGCCGCGTTGAACGTTGTACAGAGAATAGTTTACTTTTTCATTTTTCCCAATACAAAAAAGTAATTATTAATAACAGCCGCACAGGTCGATTGGTCAGGTTAAGCTACGCTTGCCGCGGTTGGTCCGTGGATGGGTGACCATCTTTACATACAACTTTTAATTATTTTCCGCCATAATCATCATCTGCCGAGCCTTTTCGCAACTATGTTGGGGTCGGCTTCCAGTCTAACAGGATGCAGCTGAATACAGTTTTTTTTTTTTAAACGTTGCCCCACACTAGGAATTACTCCTGTATCGTGGGTGCGTTTACAAACATTTAAACTCACATACACAAACAGCCAGACCCGGAACAACTACCTGTAGGCAATACAAATATTTGTTCCGTGCGGGTATCGAACTCGCGACACGCAGCGCAGCAGTCGATCACTCAGCCACTGCGCTAATCGAGTCGTCCAAAAAAATACAAAAATTCGTCGAGATACTGCCTATCTGACCTCCACAACCCAGTAACTGGGTAATACGATACCCTTGTTAGGACTGGTTGACAGACTTTCGGGCTGCTGACGTCCCGTAACGACTGTCAAAGATCCACAAATGACAGTCGGGACCAACGGCTTAACGTGTTTTCCGAGGCACGGAGGGGTCTCGGTATATAAAGATGGTTACCCATTCACAGACCAACCGCGGCAAGCGTAGCTTAACCTGATTGATCTACCTATGCGGCTGTTATTATTTAGCCACGGTCCCTTCGTGCACAAACAGCCTAAAGGTTCTAAAATATGGAGAATCGCTTAGTTCTCCATTTCAGATTAGCTAGGTCCAAGTTACGCTGGCCATGCTGTTCTCATCTAAGTCAATAGCTACAGTATGACATCAGAGATGATTCAGTAAGCTCTACAAGGCTGGGTGACGGTGCTCGGTGAGCGCATACAATGTACTTTTAAAAGGAGTATGTGTATTGTTTATTCAATTAAATTACTTATTTACATTTGACCTCTAGAATGTAATGGTGCGAAATCTGGATTGCGTTGTCGACGATTTTGGGACAAAGGTGGTATTGACGAAAATCATTGCAACTGTCGTAGGGACATGCTGAAGGTTTAATAATCATTTCATTCAAAAGAACCTACGGATCCCTGCGGCGTTCAACAGGTCCACCTTGTGGGAGGCCTTCCAACGCTACGTCTTCGTCTCCTGTGGAACGGAACCCTTCCTGCGCGAGTCAAACTCACTTGGCCGCTTTTTAGATTAGATGGAGAAGTTATCAAAAAATACTAGTAAGTAGGTAAGTACTGCAACCGTCGTGACCTTTGATACAAACTCTCAAGGTTGTCAAATATCGTTGATAGCGATAACAACGTCCATTGTATTATTTTCTTTATTTTTTATAATGGCTACCTTTTTTGTTGAAGATTCAAAATGGCCATCATCTGGTTGGTGTCGTGTCGAAGCCCCCTCCACCCTGTATTATTTTGTAATTAATGAATTTAGGTTCGTTATCAGGAGTGGAATAGTCGAAGCCGACGACAACAAAAATAGCAAACTAGAATGAGGATGTGTGACAGATAAAAATGTGAATGAATCTATCACCGTTTCCGGCAAAAAATATCAAATGGCGTAAATAAGTTTCATTGGAAACTTATTTCGTAACGTACATAGTTGCGTAGGTTACGTAACCTACAACGACAATAATAAGTCAGATAATAATAGGTCAGATAGACAGTCGCTCCATGTAAAATACCGGTATTCAGCTGCATCTAGTTGTACTGGAAGCTGACCCCAACATCGTTGGAAAAAGGCTAGACAGATGGATTTCCTGTGCGTGTCACAAAGAAAATATGTATTTCCTTTCAAATTTACTTCTAGATTCGAAGTTTTTTTTTTTTTTGTGTAAGTATGTCAATGAAGAACATATTATTTTAATTTTATCAGATTTAAAACAAGGCTTTTGTTATTATTAATTCTTAGCCATGAGTTTATTTTTAAACCTGATAAAACGAGTACGCAAATATCACGTAGGAAATAGTAACAATATTTTTATAAACAGTTACATACTAGGTAATCCGTGAGATTGTGAGTCCAAGACGTTGCTGGCCTTCCAGCTGTGGGGTCCTTTTGACAGTCCAACAACATTCATTGCGTTATCTTTGTGGTTATGCCGACAATTCGAATATATGAAGCAATGGATTAGCTTCTCCTTCAAAATGATTCAGACTGTGTTTGAATGTGTGTGGCGCAATTAGGGTGCTGGGGTGGATCGAATAATCGATTTTCCACCAGTGATTGAACACCAGCCCGTATTACCTAACCTAGTCGCCAGCTATGCTTATTATAAAAATACGTTTGACCTTGATTAGTATGACGTAGCTATGGTGCATTAAATTGATTCCACGAATGTCGATACTTAAATGTACGAGGTGCACACCCAGGACAGTCAGCCTCGCTTCCACCTCGCTGGCTGGCAAATATTTACCACAAAGGCATTTCAGCTGATTTCATTTTTGGAACGAAGTTCCTTATCGTGCGTTGCGAAAGGGGGCTAGACGGAAAAAATTAAGACCAAAAGTTGGAACGACACTTTTTGCTATAGTTGTAAGCCGTGCGGCGTGCGCGTGTTTCTCTGTCTGTCTCTCTCTCTCTCTTATAGAAAGCAAGCACTTCGTTCCATCCGGGTGTCCCTTGACACCTCTCAAGTTTTCTCACACGGGGGTAGGCAGTATCTACCGAACACCACTTGCTACGCTCCCTACATATCCTATATTCCTTTTGCCTCGTTTACGATCATACATCTGGTCATACACGCACGCTGGTTGCTAGAACTACGCACCTGAGCTTTCTGAGGAACATCACCATAATAAATGGTGATATCTTAACCTAAACATACATAATATTATGTATTAAGGTTAAGATATTTATCTATGGGCCAGCGTTGCCTGAAATAAATAAATAATAGTCTTGTAGTTGTCTCCTTTCATTCATCCTCTCAACATGAATAGACCATCTAAGCATACTTTTATATAATTAATTTACTTCACATATTATTATATAATTAATGTATGCAAAATATTGGAAAACATTTTAAAAGAGTCACTGTGGAGTTTCTTGCCATTCTTCTCCATACGAAAACTACCATTTGGAAGGGGCGACTAGAATCAATTCTATTTTTTAATATAATTTTAGACGTACAAAAGTGCCTTATAAGATGTGCCTATTTGAAATAAATGATTTGTTTCAACATTTTAAATTTTTGAAACGAAGTTCTTTTACGGAGCTTGCGGTAGGAGTGAAATGGAAAAAAACCGGGTGAATCGTCACGTAACGAAAAAACGTTATGCTCCTCCATGCGACTTTTCATTTATGTAATAGAAAAAGACAGAGAAAGATAGTTTACATCATAGACTATACACTTATGAACTGGTTTACATGGGTATTTTCGACGGTACTAAAGCCAACAGTGAGGTCAAAATGAAAATCCAAGATGGCGGCTACATTTTTTTTTAATTTATTCGTTTTCAAGGTTTTCGAGGGTGCTGAAGCCGATAGTGTTTGTGCCAAAATGAAAGGCAGAAGACTGGTTTGTTATTATTGTGTAAAAATATATGTCAATTATTTCCTTTTACTCATACTGCAGGCATTTGCCTGATAACATTGTTTTACTCCAGCGTAGATAACGTGAAAGTATGGGTCAAAAGATAGGAAATATAATATTTATTGCACGCACAAAGAGGATCCTTTGTGTAGAGTATTTATTATTATTGTTAAGGTGAATGAATCTTCTTTCACAATTTTATATTTAGATATTTTTTTACTGCCTTGGGAAAGAAGGTGTTAGTTTTTATGAATGACACTTTTGTGTCAATTTGTTGTAAACTTCATGAGAACTCTGGTTCCTAAAGATTACTATTCCATAGACTACATGGCCCCGACTTCGAGTTGTAGATCGTGAGTTCGAACCCAAGCAGGCGCTATACTTTGAATAAATAATTTCATCACCACTGCTCTCAAAACGGCGAAGGAAAACATCGTGAGGCTTTCCTCACGATGTTATCCTAGAACCAACAGTTAGAAGAAATGTGACATCTAACAACCAGCACTGGGCCCGCGTGGCAGATTACGGCCCACTCTCTCCCACAGAGCGGAGGCCTGGGTCCCAGTAGTGGGAACATTATTGGCTGATTATGCTAAGGTGGATGCTATTCTTTCATACCTTTGGATAGATTATTTTTACTACCTAACACTGTGGGGAAAAAGGCGTCGGTGGATGCTTCAAGATAGCCCGCGAAATTCAAATTTTCTTACGTTTTTTGCAATTTGCTGGTTGTACTAAGTTGTACGTTGATTAAAATATGATTCGCGGCCGTAACAAATATGTATTTACAGAATTATAATCATTAAAGTCATCAACACAACTCTCTAAGATCAAGTAATCCTACTGAATGACTATTTAATGAAATCTTGACATTTTAGGATTATGCTGACTTAACAAGTTGTATTACTGATTCTAATGATTATAATTCTGTGGAGCATCCACCTTAATGAATGAAATTTTAACTTCCATTTTTAACCGACTTCTAAAAAAGGAGGAGGTTCTCAATTCGGATGCTGTTGTTGTGTAAAAATATGTAAAAGTAGGTTAAATTGCTGTTCCATACATTTTGACCATTTGGTAGGTATTGCACTTTTGTATGTAATAGCATGGTACGGCCGATCCATAAATTCAAGGTCGCTCAGCGAGCTATGGAACGGGCTATGCTTGGAGTCCCTCTGAGGGATGGAATCCGCAACGAGGTGATCCGGCAGAGAACCAAAGCTGTCGACATAGCTCACAGAATAAGCAAGCTGAAGTGGCAACGGGCCGGCCATATTAACCGTAGAACCGATGACCGTTGGGGTAGACGTGTTCTTGAGTGGAGACCGCAAATTGGTAAACGTAAGGTGGGACGCCCTCAGACTAGGTGGAGCGACGATCTTTGCAGGATGGCTGGTAGCAGCTGGATGAGAGTTGCCGAAAATCGAGTTAATGGCGTGCAATAGGAGAGGCTTATGTCCAGCAGTGGACTGCTGTAGGCTGATGATGATGTAATGGCAGTTTTTTTATATAACCTGTACAGTCACGAGCAAAAGTATGTATACACTCAGCTTTATTCAAATGCGATTTACTCCTTTATTTTTTAATGATTTTTTATGTTGTTACGAACATAGCATTTTCGAACCCATAGGTTTATGTAATGTGTCGTATTTCAACGTTGCATTCGGTATTTCACGAAAAAATCGCAATTGAAAGTTGCCAAGTGTTGACATATTGGTGCTCATGACTGTACCAACATAAAATTTTAACACAAGGAGTCCAGAATCATGTACTGAGTCCACATGGTAAGTTGGTAGGTTGTGCGTCATAGTCCCCTCTCACCCTGTATAAAATACAATTTACATAGCTTACTGCAAAAATATATTTTTGCTTTATTTTTTCAAGCAAAATATTATTACTTAGATTATAACCATATTATTTTAGCAATGGAAGCATCCCCCTTAAGTTGGTACTCACAGTGGACATCAGGAATTTATTGTAATTAATGGTTTTATTATGCCGCGATTGCGGTATCTCCTACTAGCCGAGTAGTGGAGGTCAGATGGCGGACGCTCTACATATTTTTTTTTATATGCAGCTGCATTTAGTAAGAGTAGAAGCGGACTTGAAGAATTTTAAAGTATCTTTCTTCAACACCCAGAGCAAGGGCGGTGCTGATCAGACCATGCTCCATTTTTTTTTTAGGTTGTCTTTAAAACATTGCTTATCGCAACCGCCCATTGTGTCACCCTTTGTAAAATTTCTATATTTATGTCTGTAATTTATATGGTGTACGTAATAAAGAGTATTCTATTCTATTTTCTATATGCTGGAGTGTCCGAAGTGCATGTTCACCTGCACCTCGGATGACCTAAATATAAAACTGACTCCGCAATCAATGTAGCTATCTACTGGGGTTAAACAATACGAAAACAACATAGAAGAGTATCATTGACACGAAAAGAAGCAGACGTATCTTTCTTTTTCATTTGGTTAACTGTATTTTGACAGCTGTCTTAGAACATATATATTCCAGATTACGTAAAAGTTAACTTTAAAATAAATGTATAAACTGCGTCATCTTATTGAATTATCTTATTTATGGCTTCTTACAGACATTATAACACTGTACGTGTATCAATCAAAGTATTGTGTGTTGCTGCAATCACTAGTTCCATCTGTCAAAAAACGGTTTACCTAATGGACAGGGTATAGTAGACTTACTAAGAAGGATACATTAATAGGTCCTTGCGAAAGATGATGTAGGGAAGTATCTACAGACTATCATCATATCATTTTTTTTTTGTATTTCTGTGCAGTTTATTGAAGTAAGGTGAAAAATAGGATTGTCAAATAAATTATTTATTCCAGACATTATTATTTTTTCTTAATCTTAAATTTTTTTTTAATGAATCTTGGATTTGTAATTTTCTAGTAGGATTGGGAACCAGGCTTCTGGGATTTTCAGGAACCTCTTGGGGTTTCAAGGTTTCTTCAAAGGAATTTGGGGCAGGTAGGTTTCAATCTGTGGTAAATAAACTTGTTAGTAAACAAGTACTTACTAATGTTTTAAATACAGAGTTACAGAGTTCAGGAAAGTTAAGGAATACACAACAATATTCTACAGGTAAGTTGAAAATGACGATATGCTAACTGTCTGACATACTTGGTCATTAACATCAGTTCAAAACCGGCGAAGTATGTTAAACAAGTGCGTGGGCGGCATAATAACTTGAATCATAGATAGAAATAACTTTTGAGACACCGACAGTAATGATTTGACCAATTTTCCCGGTAAAAAAATACCAAACAGGTTTCAATCCTGTACGGAGACCTCATTGTTTACTTTTGCGTTAAAAAAAAAATGCCGCGTGTGCGTTCTACTTTCGTTCCACGTCCAGTTAGAAACTTAAAAAGTAAGCGAAAACTACTGAAATTCGGCTTATAATATTAAAGTAGGGGTTAAAGGTGAAAGGAATTACCTTATGAAGGGCGAATCTCGCTTTCTACGCCGGGAAATCCGTGCAGAATATGTAAAAATCCACAAAACTTTGACCCACTCACAACATAACTTTTAAACACAAAATAAAACACATAAAACACTATTAACAACTAGATAACATTTTAAAAATATTGTTTAAGGCACTGTTTACTAGTTCTATTAGTAAATAAAGTTTGTTATAACGAAATTATGTCGGCATTTCAAGTTTTAACAAAGTTAAAGTTTGACAGTTCACGTCGAAGCCTCTCGCTCGCGATGTTCTTGTTCATTCGTTTCGACAGGCGAAGTGAACGCGTCCGAACGGTCCGAATCACATGTTTGATTCACGGTTGCGGTTCTCAGTTTGATTTAATGAAATGCAGTTGTGCAACCACTCCCGTAACGAAATCGTCTATATCGGTGATAATTCGATTTTATCTACATTTTATATTATCAGTAAACATCTATACCAGGGGTTCCTAACCTTTTCTTGGTCAGGGACCACTTTTATATTATTCTTGTTAACAGGGACCACTATGTAGGTATAATAAAAATAAACTGTAATAATCCAACTGAAACTTTCATTAAAAACTTAATAGGAATTACATACGGCGGCCCTACGTACCGCCCCCTCCACCCGCGCTCTTCTCACTCACTGCACGGCGACCAACGGCTCACCGCCCGCTAAATTAAAAATCGTTCGCGGACCACATTTTGGCTTCTGCGGACCACTGGTGGTCCACGGCCCACTGGTTGGGAACCACTGATTCTATACAGTAAGAAACTTTTTATTGCGAAAAATGTATTTATTTACTCTTCACGACGGAGCTGATTTTAGGCTTGCACCACAAATGAATAAATGCTTTTAGTGCTCAACGAATCTAAAAAAACGTCGTTTTATTTCTTTCAATGGTTTGAAGTTGACAGTGACAGCATGATGTTTTAAATGAAAGAAAGAAAGAAAATGCATTTATTTGCGACAAACATGACGCAAAAAAACACACAAAAAAAAAACAAGTTGGGGGTAAACATGCGTCACATTCACGCAAAACGCCATCGCTCAGCAAAACTAATCGCAAAAAAAAATCATAAAAAAAACACAAAACTCGCAAATCAAATCTGATCTTGTGTCTCGAACTAACATGAACATAAAGCCAGGCGTACGCACGATGGCATATCAAGCTATAGGTACATTTCCAGTATTACCTGACTTCGCATTGTATAGGATTTTCGTACAATGAGAAAGCTGACTTCTCATAAATGTCGTCGTGTGTACATGTCCGGAATGCACCACAAGTAAATGCTTGCAAAATTCAGAACCACCTAAGTTCCAACCAATCAACTTTTAATCAAGTAAATCAAGTTCATAATTAAAGCAATCAACACTCGTCAATCGCTTGTTCATTGTTATATTGTTATCAATTAATACTAGAAATAACCGACAAGGTGCATGTAATTTTGTATCTTTTACTTGCTGAGCATTTCCGAACGTTTGTGCCCGGTCTAAGCTTAGTTTTCCATCAGTGAATAGATGTAAAGATACATAAATTGCTTACTCACATTTCACTTTAAAAATAGTTTGAGAATACAAATCTAATTATAATAGTTGCACAACAATCTTGGCGCGTGGTCAAAATGGGAACTAACACCGCTATCTTGTTTTTTCAATACATTTCACAAATTATTTTATTTCAGTTTTTAGTGCTACAACGATCGTTTGAAGCTTGAATGACATTGACACACTCCCTCGTTGTTGGTAAAGCTTTGAGATTATTCGTGAAAAATTGTATTGAAATAACAAGGTGGTACATTAGTTCCGATTTTAGCCACGCGCTAAAAGATCCTTCTACAACTTTAAGCAGTTTACACTTACAGCAGCAATAAAAATCAAGTTGACCATTATTTTGACAGCTCAAAAGTCAAAATAAATTCTTACTAAGCTGTGGTCGGTACTCTCATAGTGCGCTTCGGACCATCGGGTGGTTGCCGCATTCCATGCATAGTTTTCCCGCCAGACACAGTCCGCGAAACCGGTCCTGCCGAGCCTTTATCCCCCCCTAGACACGACAAAACAGTGTTATACAGCATCCATTGCTTGTTTCATATGTTATGTCTAAAATAGCTTGGTAAAAAACAAGCAATGAACATTCTTTATGTCGATATTGTAAGTACTTTTAACATGCTAAAGACCAACTCAGTACAGGCAGATAGGAATGTCTAAGTTTGGAAGGTTAAAAGTAGTACTTAACGATTTTTTTCATCGGCATTTCGCGAACAAAAAGTTGTTTTATTACGTAAGCGTGCTGTAAGTTTGATAATGTATTATATTATATTGCAGGTACTTTTATCGGGAGGTCAGAGACGAGAAAAGGCGGGAAATTTGAAAAATAATCAGTGTTTAATACATTTTTGAAGTGAAACCTTCGCTAGGCGCACTTTGCGCTCTTTCTGAACAGACGCTCAAGTCGCTGGGTTTACTTGGCTCCGCGAACGTTGTTTATGAACAAATTCAATCCAATTGTTCTTTCGCCGTGATAAACTGCGGTTGATTAGCCGTGTGTAGGCACGGTTCTGTGTTGTATGGATCACTATGGAAGCTTGGTGACAGACACGGCGCCATCATCTTCTAAACTAATAATATTTTTCATTATTATATAAGCCTGTGTTGTCCCGCCGTCCCGCCATCTCTTTCTGGGCCTGCCGCGCAGTCGTTTCGTGCTATTGGGGATCTACTGAGTGGTGGCTTTTGCTACTCCGACATTCGATAGATATGGCCACCCCAGTTCCACATTAGCTCAGCAACTGTGCGGCCAGCGTCCGCCATTTGTGTTTTGGAACGAATAACATAAACCAGATAATTAATTCGATTATCACATCATTTTAAAATATTTCAACAATTTGCAAATTCGACCTTTGCCAACATTATCGACTGTTTCATCGGCACCTTTAAACATTTATGTTTAAAGGACGTACGAAATTTCTACAAAAGTTGTAAAAGAAGTAAATAGTCAGATATGTCATCACTTAAGTCATATTATTAACCTGTCTATAACAAATGGCACATTTCCAAAGGATCTCAAACTAGCAATTGTTAAACCTTTGTTGAAAAAAGATGATAAAGAATTAGTTGAAAATTATCGTCCCATTGCCCTCCTTTCTATATTCTCTAAAATCTTTGAAACTTATTACAATATAGAATTGAATAATTACTTAGAAAATAACAATATCTTATGCAGCGAACAAAAAGGCTTTCGAAAACATAAAAATATAAATATGGCTATCTTTGAGTTTTTAAAAAATATAATGACCGCGGTTGATAAAACTACCCCTGTATGTTCCATCTTCTGCGACATGACACAAGCCTTCGATTATGTTGATCACCAAATATTGGCTAGTAAATTGGAGGCATACGGTATAAGAGGAAACGTTTTACAACTATTTAAATCTTACTTAGCTGATCGAAAACAAATCACACAAATTACAAAATTTAACATAAAAACTAAAAAAGAAGAACAATACCAATCCAAAGTAAGATATGTTAGATATGGTGTTCCTCAAGGCAGCGTACTAGGACCTACGCTATTTATTACCTACATCAACGATCTTCCTAAAGCAACTGTGCAACCTATGATATTATTTGCAGACGACAGCACAGTAAATATTACATGTAATGATAAAAATCTATTTGAAAACGACATAAATAAAGCACTAACATCTATAATAACATGGCTAATCAATAATAATCTAAAAATAAATATAAATAAAACAAATGTTATGAACTACAGTCAAAGACCTCAAAATTCAATTAAATTTAAATTAATATATGATAATAATGTAATAAATCAAGTAGAAACAGCCAAATTCCTCGGTTTAAAAATTGACAGCAGAATCAATTGGAAATGTCACACAGAAGAACTTTGTACAAAAATAAGTAGTTTATCTTTTGCGATGTACAAACTGGCACCAACAGTGAGTAGAAACGCATTATTCATGGCATATTATGGACTTGTTGAGTCGGTGCTTAGATACGGTCTAATATTTTGGGGTAATTCGACAAACACCGACATGGTATTTAAAATGCAAAAGCGTTGTATTCGGGCTATGTTTAAGATCAAAAATACCGACAGCTGTCAACCACTGTATAAAAAATACCATATACTGACACTTCCTTCACTATACATCTTGGAAATAGCTTTGTTTGTTAGAAACAATCCTCACTGGTTTCCTCTTTTGTCAGACAATGTCACTAGAAATAGACGTACTAAATATAGGAATTACTTACAGCCTCACTCTGCGAAAACAGCACTCCTTCATAAAAGCGTATTTTGTATGGCACCATTAATATATAATAAAATTCCAGAGGTTATTAAAAATATAAACCAGCCAAACCTATTCAAAAGAGAACTTAAGAAGTTACTTACTGAAAAATGTTATTATTATATTAAAGATTATTTAAATGATAGTTTCTAATCTATTTGTTATATTTAAATTTTGTTATGCTTTTTTTCTGTATTGATTGTGTTATATATTTCAAGTGGCTATAATCTATATTTTATTTTGTACGCCAATGGTGGCAAATCATGTTGAAACACAGATTTTCACTTTTACATCCACATTTGCATGTATATGTATAATGTTACACATGTTTACAAATAAATATATCTTTATCTTTATCTTTATGAAACTTTTGTACCTCGTTGCATAGCTGATTAAATGAAGATGTCTTCCCCGTAATTTGTACGCTTAGTGTCATTAGTAATTTTTTTAGATAACTGCGTCAAAGTTGCGTGTACGTAGATGATTTTTGAAAATAGTTAATAAACTTTTTACTTTAACTTTTTACTACATTAGCCAATGGCATAGCTATGAAAGCCATTCAATTAGAGGATTTAGAGATAAGTGATATTTAATGACGATCTGGGAAATTTTCAAAAAAACATGAGTCGGTTTTTCTCGGATTCCATGAATTTTCGCCTAGGCTTTATGGGGTGCTTAATTGTTGCAAATGGGTCACACTATCACGCCCTGGAAGAAACACGTCGAGTTTCCCTGTCACCCTGTATGCTACATTACTCTTTGAAGGATAAAATCAGGAATGAAATTATCCGGAAAAGAACCGGAGTTATCGGCATAGCAGTTAAATGAAGTGACAGTGGGCTGACCTTGTCTGTTGAAGGAGCGATGGCCGCTGGAGCAGACGAGTCCTGGAGTGGAGACCTCGTATCGGCAAGCGTAGTGTGGGACGCTAGATGGAAGGACGACCTAAAGAAGGTGACTGGGGTAGACTGGATGCGGAAGCCGGAAGACAGGGTGTTGTGGCGCAGCTTGAGAGAGGCCTATGTCCAGCTGTGGACTGCGATAGGCTGAGTTGATTGATTGACATTACGCTACTACAATCTGTCAAATATCTTTAATAGATTTTCAACTTTATCGCTAAAACTTTAAGGTTCAAGGTTGATTGTGAAAATTTGACAGTTTCGGGTAGCTTGACCTGCTGGCGTTTGTACATAATAGACTACTTAAGTGAGCCATACGTATCGTTTACTATTTTATAGCTCGTGTGACCTCAAACACGCTTTTCTGTGTAAAAATGGACTACTTCTGCTGTGACTTAAGTCACAGAAAAGTGTGACTGAAGTCACAGAAAAGTGTGACTGAAGTCACAGAAAAGTGTGACTCAATTTCGGGTTTGGGTAGCGGGATCGTCCGAAAGGGTTACCGCTGCCCTGGAACATAAAGGGCTAAGGAAGGAACACGGGTGGGTTTTAGTCAGTAAGAGTCTGACACTCCCTTCCGCTCCACCCAGAGCGGGAGGGGTCAATTGATGATTTCCCATCATGAAAAAAAAAAAAAAATTAGGTAACACGTGCTATAAATATATTTCACCTAAAGGAAGCTACATTGTGAGGTGCTTGTCGCTAAGAAATAACAGCCGCACGGGTCGAACGATCAGGTTAAGCTACGCTTGCCGCGGTTGGTCCGTGGATGAGTGACTATGTTTACATATCAAGACCCCTCCGTGCCTTGGAAAGCACGTTAAGCCGTTGGTCCCGGCTGTCATTCGTGGATCTTTGACAGTCGTTACGGGTAGAAACTGACGCTGAGGCTGACAAACCAAGGGTTCGTGTTACCTAGTTACTGGGTTGTGGCGATCAGACAGGCAGTCTCTCCATGTAAAATACTGGTACTCAGCTGCATCCGGTTAGACTGGAAGCCGACCCCAACATAGTTGGGAAAAGACAGCCAATGATGTGGCAGCAACATTATCAGCGAGTAACATGGGTTGTATTGTTTTAGTATATTGTGGTGTCTTATGAGTTCCACGCGAAAGAAGTCGCGGCAGAAGTAAGTTAGTACCACACAACCTTCGCGGTGGTTTGCCATGCCCAAGCTCGTGCGATTTCTCTGCGGTGTGGGTCGCGCCATACTGTAAAGAAACCGTGTACAACGCGCGGCCCATCGGATGGCCCCCCTAAAGGGGTTTAATAGGTGATGAAAGTTTGTATGGAACTTTGTGGGAAGCTCGGCTATACGGTTTGTAACTTTATATTTTTTTGTATGAGGCCAGGTCTTGACTTCGATCACGCCTGATGGAAAGCGATGGATGAGGCCTACGATGGATCGAGCGTGCCCAGAAGATGCCTGTTCACTCTTGTTTTGAAGGCAGACGGGTTATACGTGGAAGGGAACACACGCTGGCAGAGAGCTCCATACTTTGGCGGTGCGCATAATAAATGTGGAAAGGCGCTTTTTTTTTTATGGCATCTCTCTCTAGTCTACCTAAGAGAAGAGGTTCTCATCTGCTTAACCGGACTTGTCTGTGGGTGCCTCAATAACTTCCAACCAACCACCAACCAACCAACCACCAACCAACCAACCAACCTTTCTTCCAACCTTTTGAACGCCATTGTCACATATAATATGTCGGAGGAGTGAAGTAAAAGGTTTGATTACGTACTAGTAGCGCCATCTATTAGCGTTTAAGATACCTTACTCGATTAATCAAATCGAAAACAGTTGTCATCATTGAGTCAGTAGTTCGAGTCGGGGTTGTCAATGTCTTGTCGCGTGTGGCGTTTGACATCTGTCAGATGTCATGGTGAGACTAGTGTGTTAGCGACACGACATGTCTGTCACATTGGACACCCAGAGCTCGACCGCGCCGGGTGTGCGCACTGATTCTACCCAACCACATGCAACCTGACGGACACCGATGGAATTTCGGATAAAAATCCCTCAACATCTCCGACATATACGTGACAAGCAAGCGCGTGCCCTGTACGCCAACGATACAAAAATGTGACAAAAAATGCGGTGCACATTTATCACGAAATAAACAATTAAATCATTTTGGAACCCCTATTCTTTTTGTAGGTATTTGCGGTGAAATTGTGGCTTGGCGTGGAGGGCACGCGCGTGCGTTTATGCTCTGGTGTTCAAAAGGTTAAAAAACTAAGCGACTACACACTAAGGGCACCCCCTGTGGGGTGACCTCGGGTTAGGGCGTCACTGGGTTACTGGAGGAGGACAGAAAGGGACAGGCTGGATCGGAAGCGCTGAGTTCGACTGATCGGATTATCAAACAAGTGTGGATGGTACTCTGCAGTACGTCTGGTAGCCTGGTAGTGAAAGCGATGGAGAAATCAATAAAACACAAAAAAACTTAAAAACAAGTTTATTATTCATCTTTGGTTTTGAAACATTTAATAAATAATATAAGACAGCGCTTAGGCAAATACATTTGTTCTGCAAATTAAATTGTTCATAATTATTATGCTTAGGTATTAAAAATAAGATTTTTGTATATTGGCTATTTACTTAAGGCTTATAATTGCCTCAAGGGAGATGCGTTAAGGTAGCTCTAGCCAGCAGAATTCAAACTATGGAAAATATGAAAAAACTTGAGAGGTGTCAAGGGACACCCGAATGGAACGAAGTTCAAAGAGAGAGAGAGAGACAGACAGAGAAACACGCGCACGCCGCACGGCTTACAACTATAGCAAAAAGTGTCGTTCCAACTTTTGGTCTTAATTTTTTCCGTCTAGCCCCCTTTCGCAATGCGCGATAAGGAACTTCGTTCCAAAAATTAATTGTACAGACGCCAGCACATCAAGCTACTACAATCTGTCAAATTTCTTTAATCGATTTTCAACTTTATTGCTAAAGTATTAAGGCTCAAGGTTGATTGGGAAAATTTTACAGTTTGTTGTAGCTTGACCTGCTGCCGTCTGTACCTATTAAACACATGTGTAAGCTAGCATTTAAAAAAAAAGTCCTTAAATAATTGTAAATACATTTAAAATGAGATCCAAATAATTCATTTTTTTTTAAATTAATTATTTACATAATTCGCGAAAAAATACACCTTTGAAAAAAAAAACCTACTTTCGCACCACTTGTTGATACCTATAGTCTGCTCGTCGAGACAATCCGTACCTGACATCTGTCAGTGCAACGATTCTAGTAAGAAAAAATTCGCAAAACACGTATTTGTTTACATGATACTTCTTCTTAGCGAGTCAATGGCAATGGAAAATGTTTGGCGCCATCACTAGCGTCAGGGCTGGGCAAAATACATGCTTTGCTTTAATTGAAATTCTAATTACAAAATACAGTATCGCAAGTAATTCAAATACAAAATATCTTTAAGTAAGGTATTTGAAATATAAAATACAAAACCACAGTATTTTAGCTATTTTTAATTGAAATACAAAATACAAATACAATTAAACAGTTATGACTTGACATCTTAGCTTGACATTGACAATTCGACGTACACACGGCTACACATCAAGCTATACATAACCAGTATAAGCTGACTTCTGATTGTACGAAAAACCTACAGAATGCGAGGTCAGCTAAAACTGGAAATGTATAGCTTGATGTGTAGCCGTGTGTACATTTTTTTTTGCGTTTTGTTGGCCAATTTTGACGTACAGTGTACATAACAGGTGCAGTGTTGCCAACTCTAATAGCTGCTTTACCATCATTGCACTCTCGCCTCGCGCTCACACTCACGATGGGCAAATGAAGGTTATATATATTTTAATGTTAAAATGTATTTTGAAGCCTCAAGTATTTGAAATACTAATTACAAAATACTTCGCCGTCAGGTATTTCAAATACGAATTACATTTTAAGGAAGTAATTGAAATTCAAATACGTATTTGTATTTCAATTAAGTATTTTAATTACAAGTAATTCAAATACTGCCCAACCCTGACTAGCGTCCATCAGTTCCTGTAACGTGTAGCTGACCGAACACGTAGGACATGATATTAAGTGTCCCATCGTTTATGGAACAGCTCCACATTTACACTCCAAGGCGGGGTCGTATAGGAATCTGTATGAAACTGAGATATTAATTTCTCAATTTTCATGATTGTACCTACCACTGTTTGTCTGTGCATCACCATCATCATCATCACTGGTTGACTGGTAGAAAATGCCTGTGGCATTTAACCCGCCCTATACATGTATGTGCTTGAAGTATTAAATGCATAAACTGACAGGTGTCAAAACGCATTCTCTCGTCGGTCGAACTATAGCTTATTTTAAATATCGTAAAGGCTCTCTTGAAAAAACATATCATACTTTAGACGCTACAGAATCATCCCAGATATGTTTTATATCTTATTTTCTTTATAATTATTAAACTAATGATGGAATCCTCAAATGTAAATGAACTTCAAGTCATTCATAAATATCTTTATTAAATGTCGCTACTATAGGTTAGGTACTATCGCTAAAATTTACATCTGACCACCGTAAGGACTATTCCTGCTTGCAGCGCATATTATTAGTCGACCTAAAAAGGATCCTCTTTTGTTTTACTTACGGACGCAGCTGTGGTCATCATGTGCACGGGATTTTGTTTTCAAAATGGTCAGATATAGGTTTTGGCGATAGTACATTTAAAAGTGACAAAGACATCAATACTTAAGGAGGGCGCCCATAAGCAACTTTTTTGTCCCTGTCGCTGTCTCCTCGCCGAGATTTGGACGATGCGTACACGCACACGGGAGCGATAGCAACGCTACTTTTTTTGTAAAATTGTCGGTTGAGCGGCAACTGGCTAGCCGGTCACTTTTTTGCAATTTTTTTCCTTTTTTTGCTTGTTTTTTTTTTGTGTTTATGTCCTTTTTTTATGCGTCATGTTTGCCGCAAATAAATGCATTTTCTTTTTTTTCTTTCTTTCAATAGGCGACAGTAGCGTCCAAACCCGCGGACAAAAATGTCTCCCAGCTGTCGCGTCGCTACATGCGCGCACTTTCACACAAACCCGTAGACTTGATTTGAGAGACAAATTAGTTGCTGAGAAAAATGTTGCTCGTGGGAGCCCACCCTTGTATGGAATGCGTACGCATCCGTAAAGGTGAACGGATGCGTACAGTCACGAGCAAAAGTATGTATACACTCGGCTTTATTCAAAAGCGATTTACTCCTTTATTTTTTAAAGAACTTTTATGTTGTTACGAACATAGCATTTTCGAACCCATAGGTTTATGTAATGTGTCGTATTTCAACGTTGCATTCGTTATTTTACGAAAAAATCGCAATTGAAAGTTGCCAAGTGTTGACATATTGGTGCTCGTAACTGTAAGCATGTTTTCTATGGACAAAAGATGAACAGAGCTAAATAGGTGTGGTTAGTCCCTTAATGTTCATGGATACGAGCGGCAAACGTTTACGGCAGAGCACTGTACTCAAATACACGAGCGGTATGTTGCCCACGCGTCGACGGCTGTCGTTGGCTCTGCCGTTGACGCGTGTCTCTTGTCTGTATGGACACTTAAGAGCAAATGAGATGTGTTTGAAAATTCGGCTGTTAGTGGTGCAATAGATGAGCTACAAGGATCTTGGCGCCTGCACCCTAATGCGTAACATACCATCAATAAGATTCAGCAGCATTTTGAAAGATATTGCTAATCCATCCTACTAATTATTATAAACGTGAAAGTTTGTATGGATGGATGGATGTTTGTAAGCAAAAACTACTGAACGGATTTGGATGAAATTTGGCACACAGATGGTTTATAACCAGGATTAACATATAGGATACTTTTTATCCCGATATTCCCACTGGACCGAAACTTATGCGGGTGAAACCGCGGGGCGCTTCTAGTTGCTTCATATGTTAGAAAAAATTGTCTGCTCAACATCGAAAATAACGCAATGAATGTTGCTGAACTGTCAAAATGAAACCAATTGCTATCTTTAGTGTGTTACGCAATTATCCCGCTAAATGACATTAGCAGGAGGGCGTTGTTGGTAAACATTTGAGAAATTGTATTCACAAAACAAGATGGCGGACCACATGTTCTGATTTTGACAGCGCGCCAAAATATGTAGTGTTGTTATTAATTAGAGTAACGTTATTATAACATATCTAGGTACTATTGGAAATAATGAAAGAGACTAAAGATCATTGGCTCGGAAATGGTGAAACTTTATAGGATATCATGTCCCATTATACCCTATCCATTAGGTAAACTGTTTTTTGACAGATGGAACTAGTGATTGCAGCAACACACAACACATTGAATGATACACGTACGATATTATAATGTCTGTAAGAAGCCATAAATAAGATAAGGCAGTTTATATATTTATTTTAGTACGCATTTTAAAGTGAACTTTTACGTAATCTGGAATATGTACAGTGAACAAAAGAGATAAGTATGCAGGGTCATCGGATATAGTTGAAGTTTAGTAAGAAACCGATGGATGTTTTCGAATGAAATTTGTTTAATAAATGAACTGTTTATTTTCTATTAATTTAATTTAAAAAAAAAACCGAAAAAATCAATCCGTTTCTTGCTAAACTTCAACTATATCCGACGACCCTGCATACTTATCTGTTTTTTTGACTGTACGTTCTAAGACAGCTGTCAAAAAACGGTTAACCTAATGGACAGGGTATATATATACAAAAAAAATATGTATGTTTAGGTTAAGGTATATATCTATGGGCCTGCGTCGCCTGAAATAAATTAATAAATAATATATAAATATATATAGGCCACATTCGCAGCTGACGTATTATAGTCGGCCGGTTTTTCATACATTTTGCACTGGACGCTTAGAGGCAGCGGCCGACTATACTCTTTAACTAAAACACAAACCGAGGCACAACCAAATTGGAAAATCACAAATACATTGTTCAATAAAATACGTTGAATCGGTAACTTAGCTACCTATGTACAGACCAGAACATCAAGCTACTACAATCTGTCAAATTTCTTTAATAGATTTTCAACTTTATCGCTAAAGGTTCAAGGTTCACTGGGAAAATTTGACAGTTTCGGGTAGCTTGACCTGCTGGCGTCTGTACTGTGTACTTATTATGTAAATTGACTTATATAAGGTATAAGCAATCGAAATGACTGAAAACTTGAAAAGGCAGTGTTCTCATATTTTTTTACTATGGAAAAACCAAGAAATCACGAAAAAGGAAAATTATCCGTTCCTTACATTTTCTCGAATTTGTATCTATTTATACAAATGAATAAAACTGAAGTGTCTGACAACAAAAAAAAAAAAAAACAATTTTTAAATATTTTGTCTGTCTGTTTGTTCCGGCTAATCTCCGAAACGGCTGGACCGATTTTGGCGGGACTCTCACTGGCAGATAGCTGGCGTTATAAGAAGTAACTAACGCTGCTTTTATTTTAGAACTAGCTGTGCCCCGCGGTTTCACCCGTATAAGTTTCGATCCCGTGGGAATATCGCGATAAAAAGTATCCTATGTGTTAATCCTGGTTATAAACTATCTGTGTGCCAAATTTGATCCAAATCCGTTCAGTAGTTTTTGCGTGAAAGAGTAACAAACATCCATACATCCACACAAACTTCCACATTTATAAGTATAGATAGGAAAATAATTATTAGGATTACGCGCAAAAACAAAAACCTATGAAATCGAATCGGTCTTATTTCAAATTAGTATGTTTTTAACCTTATCACTTAGACTTTAAGTTTCATTTTAGAATAAATGACTGAAAATTTAAAAATAGAATGAACTTATTTTCAAGCGACATTTTAAATATATTTTGCAATGGTAATTAAACTTTATGTTTAAGCATATTAAGGTTTATAATAAACTGAAGTTGTTAATATTATTAAACTTTTTTCTAAGAAATGTAGATGTTTACGTGTGTGCAAACGTGGCCACTTGAGCGACTGATTTTTGTTCCTGATCCTTAATCTAGTACTATTATTGATCGAAGAGTTGGAACATAAAAAATGTAAGGAGCAGCTGATTTTAATAAGACATTGAACCCTTATGAAGTTTTCAGTTTTTTTAATTAAACCTTGTATTCACGCATTTTATGCATTCATAGTTAACTGACAGGGGCACGTATTACCCAGTAACTGGGTCGTGGAGGTCAGATAGGCTGTCGCTAGATGTAAAAAACTTGAGAGGTGTCAAGGGACACCCGGATGGAACGAAGTATAACTGGCTTGCTTTCTATAAGAGAGAGAGAGACAGACAGAGAAACACGCGCACGCCGCACGGCTTACAACTATAGCAAAAAGTGTCGTTCCAACTGTTGGTCTTAATTTTTTCCGTCTAGCCCCCTTTCGCAACGCGCGGTAAGGAACTTCGTTCCAATACTGGTATTAAGCTGCATCCGGTTACCCTGGAAGCTGACCCCAATATATTTGGGAAAATTTTAGGCAGATGATTTGGGTACGGTGGGTAGCCAGAGTTAGCCATGGCTACGTAGCCAGCGACGTCGCCATGGCGTACCAAAGTGTTAGCGCTCTTACTTAGCAGAAATCGGTACACTTCCTTTGCTAGTACATTTCGAGATGTATTAAAAGATTTTCTAATTAAGTAACAAAGTCTATGGAAGTTTCATTTGATTTCAAATGAATTAATTTTAGGAAAACTTATCACGGTAGTCGTAAGGATTTTTTCATGTCACTACTTTTTTAAATGAGATTGCTTAAGAGCTGACCTAACGCGCAGTGCCATGCAAAAATCAACCATATTTCAATGATCCAAAACTCATTTTTAAACGCGATAAAAATGTACTCTCCTTCCCGACTCTGTTATAGTAAACAATTTCGCTAATTTGTCCTTTTATTCAAGACATTTTTTTGTAAGTATGTATCGTTAACTTTTTTTTAGTATTTTCAAGATTCTAATATTATTTTCGAACACCCTAAGTTTCTATATTTTGGCTACATAGGTACTGTACACAATCAGCACCCTTATAATTACGTAACACACTATCAAATACAATCTGAATCATTTTGAAGGATATTGCTAATTCATTGCTTCATATGTTCGAAAAATTTGTCTTCTCAACAACGTAAATAATGCAATGAATGTTGTTGAATTGTCAAAATTAAAGTCATTGTGATTGTAAAGCTTTAGTTTCCCAAAAAAGCGGTGAACGGTCACACATAATAGCTGACCAAATGCATAGAGTTTTTTTGACAACTTAAGAGCGTTCATCCCGCGCGGACTGGCAAGATAGATAGATAGATAAACCATTTATTTGGCGCACACAAAAAAGACAGCGCAACACACAAAAGTACATTATTAGATGATAACCAAACTACCCACATGATTATAATATAAAACAAGGTGCCGACAAAAAAGACAAAATGAAAAACACACAAATATCGAAATCAAAGTGACACTATGACGAATTAAATTAATAACGAAACACACACAGTGCGGTGTGCGTCTCAAGGTTGCACCAAATGGGAGTCCAGCAACGGCAACGTCGTGTTCCTATTGGTTTGTAGTGATTATTTTATTAAATTTAAACCAAAGTACTATTTATAGGTTCGAAGTTTTGAGGTAAATCGGAAAAAACGGAATCCTTACAAGATCACTTCGTGACTTCGTTGTCCGTTTTTCTGTCCGTCTGTCAAGACCCTTTTTCTTAAGAATGCGTGGATTTATCAAGTTGAAATTAATATAAAATACTCAAGGCTGCAATCCCTTGAAGCAGTAAAAAAATCAAACTTCTAAGTCAACGCAATCAAAAGATACGGGCGTCTATGTTCCGTTTATGCCGCATATTTTTGCCACTGGCAAGGGAATTGACAACACGGTTAGCGCAGTGGCTGAGCGATCAGACTGCTGCGCTGCGTGTCGCGGGTTCGATTCCCGCACAGAACAAATATTTGTAAGTCCTACATGTATTTGTTCTGAGTCTGGGTGTTTTTCTATCTATAATAAGTTGTCAGTCAGTCAGCTATCTTGTTACCATAACACAAGCATTAGGTTGCTTAGCTTGGGACTAGATGGCGCTGTGTGGAATGTCCAGGGATATTATTATTATTATATTGTAATGTAACTACAAATTTACGGATTCGAATTAATTCCTTTAAAATATTTGAGACACGATTCCCGTGAAAGCTATTTACATACCTACGAATCTGTACGTAATCCTCAGTGCTCGAGTCCGACTCGCACTTGACCGGGTTTTTTCAGCCTAGTACGCTCTTAATGACAAATACTAGTGAAAATTACAGATTTTCATGACGGCCGCTACAGTGTGACGGCCGTTATAATGTGACGGCCACCGCTTTTCTAGGAACCTGTTGCTTAAGTGTGCTACGTAATTACCCCACAGATCACAATAATACCTTCATATAAAAAATACTGACATTCAGTCATATTTGATTAGATTTTTCCTTCCCACAATATAGGGAAAAGACTTCTATAGTACATGCCCTTTAGACCAACGCCTCTTCTACAAAAGTGGGCATAGTTCAGATGTTTGTCCAGCGGTGGGCTTGCCATGTTTTAGTCTGGGAGCCAATGCTGGGTTCGCCAGAGGAGACAGTAGTAGCCGTTGTGGGTGTTTGTCGAGTTTGATGACTGAAAAATCAAAATAAAATTGGGAATTAAAAATTATGGTATAGATTGTTTAAAGGGGCTCGTGGCTACGTAACAACAGCCGCACAGCTCGATCGATTAGGTTAAGCTACGCTTGCCGCGGTTGGTCGGTGGATGGGTAACCATCTTTACATACCAAGACCCCTCCGTGCATCGGAAAGCACGTTAAGCCGTAGGTCCTGGCTGTCATTCGTGGATCTTTGACAGTCGTTACGGGTCGTCAGAAACCCGAAAGTCTGACCACCAGTCTTACCTAGGGGTGTTACCCAGTAACTGGGTTGTTGAGGTCAGATAAGCAGTGAGAGTATGTCATGCTCACTCAAATGTCTCGCTGATGGTGGCGCATGTGTTGGATCATTTAGCTCCCTTCAAAATGGTTGAGCTGAATGGTGCTAATCTATGCGTCATGTTCGTGAACGGGCGCCGTCAGTAGGGACTGGCCAACTTTTTGCTGCCATGGCTTATTTTGATTTAATTTAATATTTGATTTGTATTTTGAAGTGAAAACTTCTTTAGCGGCTTTGTGCACTTTTGTTGTGATAGGTAAAAAAATGTTAAACTCGCGTCAATACACGTGACCTGATCGAAAATTCGTAAGACCTACTACGCTTTGGAATGGGCAACAAGCTTCATGTTTCTGACTGACCGACCCCTTGACAATTCAAAAGTGCCTGTAATTGGTATGAGGAACAGGGTGTAAATTTCACTCATCCTCCATAGAAAAGGGAGGATCCTCCGACCAGACGGGTGTTGTGTCTGGCGGGCAACTGCCCCAAGATTCATGTCGGGCCGTTGTATATACGCTAGTTGCGCGGTAAACTCTGCTTTTGAGATGCAGGATTTTGCGTGACGTCAGTATGACGCATTGTTCGCATGTGGCGTTGTAGATACCGCTACATTGGTTTATCTATAATTTATATAAATAAAAAATGAATCACCGCAATGTATGTACGCGCATAACTTCCGATCGACTGGACCAAATTGGATAATTCTTTTTTTTTGTGTTTGTTACTGTCAGGACAAGGTTTGTATACACAATTGGACCCGGTAGGTGGCGCTGCTTTTACGGGCAGGATGACGTCTGGCGGTCTGGTAGTTTGAAATAAATGCTTTCGAGTTTGAGTTTAGGATGGCACTTACGTGTGGAGCATATCGCTGTAGGAGTGGTCGGTACCCGTGCCCGAAGGTCGCTATCATCCCCGGTTCGTCATCCCTGTGTGGTTGGAGGGGGATGATCACTTGGACCTGTGGGGATGATAGAAAAATTAAATTTTATCCGGTAGCTGAGTGTAGGGGCTTGTGGCTAAGTAATAACAGCCGCACGGGTCGATCGATCAGGTTAAGCTACGCTTGCCGCGGTTGGTCCGTGGATGGGTGACCATTTTCACAAACCAAGACCCCTCCGTGCCTCGGAAAGCACGTTAAGCCGTTGGTCCCGGCTGTCATTCGTGGATCTTTGACAGTCGTTACGGGTATTCAGTAGCCCGAAAGTGCGACAACCAGTCTTACCAAGGGGTATCGTATTACCCAGTAACTGGGTTGTGGAGGTCAGATAGGCAGTCGCTCCATATAAAATACTGGTATTCAGCTGCATCCGGTTAGACTGGAAGCCGACCCCAACATAGTTGGGAAAAGGCTAGGCAGATGATGAACTGAGTGTAGGTATGTGTTATCAAGTCTCATGCCAATTTTTTTTTTTTTATAAAAAACCTTACCCCACACTAGGAATTTCTCCTGTATCGTGGGTACGTTTACAAACATTTAAACTCACATACACAAACAGCCAGACCTGTAGGCAATACAAATATTTGTTCCGTGCGGGAATCGAACCCGCGACACGCAGCGCAGCAGTCGATCGCTCAGCCACTGCGCCAACCGTGTCGTCAATTTAAATGATTAGTTATGGGGGGCTCTATAGTCAACCAAGTAATACTTATAATGAACTTTTAGGTTTATAATCGTAAACAGAGCACTCAGATTTTTTTTCGAAAAAAATTGTATGGCGACGGGAGTAAATTCTCAACTCTGCAAATAATGTACATTATTGCAGAGTTGCAATAATGAACGATTGCATCTCGCTAGTTTATAACATTAAAAAAAAAAAAAAATTGCAGAGTTGAGAATTTTCCCATACAATTTTTTTCGAAAAAAATTCTGTGCTCTGTTTCCGATTATAAACTTAAGAGTTCATTTTATAAGGCATGTAGTAGGTATTCCCAATCGTTACCAAGCAAAAAAAGCGACACTTAAAAAAAAAATGTTGAATGTCTATGAAACGCGAATTTCAGCCCACTGTGTGCCACCGCGAACACACGTCATCAGGGATGATCATCTATTCCTAATAATGGCGTCAACATTTTTATCGTTACATAAGTCTTCAAAAATTACCTATGATTCTACGATAACTGAGGCCAACCAAGGAGAAAGCATTTGTTTGCTTATTAAAAAAAAAAATGTTTATGTGTATACTTTCGACGGCACGATTGGCGCAGTGGCTGAGCGATCGACTGCTGCGCTGCGTGTCGCGGGTTCGATTCCCGCGCGTAACAAATATTTGTATTGCCTACAGGTAGTTGTTCCGGGTCTGGCTGCTTGTGTATGTTAGTTTAAATGTTTGTAAACGCACCCACGATACAGGAGTAATTCCTAGTGTAGGGAAAGGTTTAAAAAAAAAAACTCGAGAGGTGTCAAGGGACACCCGGATGGAACGAAGTTCAAAGAGAGAGAGAGAGACAGACAGAGAAACACGCGCACGCCGCACGGCTTACAACTATAGCAAAAAGTGTCGTTCCAACTTTTGGTCTTAATTTTTTCCGTCTAGCTCCCTTTCGCAACGCGCGATAAGGAACTTCGTTCCAAAAAAAGAAATACTCACATCCGCTTCATAAGGTCTGAACACAGTAAGCGGTCGTAGCGACGCAGCATCCGCCACTATGATGCATCCCCACGCCGTGCCGATGTACAGCTCGCCTCGGAGAGCGCATAGCGCTGTCACCTGACGAAAGATACCATTACCAATAAAATAATTTCTGCACAAAACTGGTACAAAAAAGTGGTCTTTTAAAACTCAAACTATTTATTTCAACTAAACCAATTACAGGCACTTTTAAATTGTCAAGGGTCCGTCAGTCAAAAAGATGAAGTTAGTTGCCCATTTCAAAGCGTAGTAGGTACCTATGGAGAAGAACGGGCAAGAAACTCCACGGACACTCTTTTAAATCACAATATATTATTATTAATATTGACATTTAATATTTTTGACATTTTCAATTATTCTGACTTAGATTTTATTTAATTTTTTTAAATTTTTATAACTAAATAATTCCTCCTTTAAATCTGACATCACTCAATTTTTTTTTAATAGTGTTATGTAATTGTTATAAATGATTTTGAAATTTTAATTATGT
Organism: Apamea sordens; assembly: GCA_945859715.1. Classification (NCBI taxonomy): domain Eukaryota; kingdom Metazoa; phylum Arthropoda; class Insecta; order Lepidoptera; family Noctuidae; genus Apamea; species Apamea sordens. The sequence continues at coordinate 1,480,914 of OX244014.1, forward strand.
ATCATTTTCAGACATCTTTTTTATTTTTTTTATTTTGAAATTTAAATTAGTAATGTTGAGCTAGATGCACACCATATTTGTACGCCTCCTGGCATAACATAGCGTTCTGTTCACCAAACTCAAGATCTGTATTTCTTTACCTGTGTTAACAAATAAAAGTGATTTGATTTGAATAATATAGTTACAAAGTATTGGTTACGTCATTCATGTTAAAAATTATGCATGTGAGAAAAAATAATTGTTCCTAACAACATAAATGCTTTTAACGGGACCTCGCTAGTCAAAATACAACGAGTACTATTGTTATATAAATAAAACGGGCTATGATGTTAGTGAACTGTAGTTTAATCAGTAAAAAGACACACTTATTACAGGAGCAGTTTAAACGAGGCGGCCATATTTATTGAAATAAAATAACAAAAGCATAATAGGTAGTGTTGCCAATATACACATTACATTGTACTTTTATTTTACTGCCAACAAGTACTTTAGGAGTTATCGAGGGAACAGATGAACATACATACATAGCTAGTTAAAATCATAACCCTCCTTTTGATTTTCTGTATTCGGGTAAAAAGGTTATTCGATAATCGGTTCTACCAAAAATCGTAGTATAAATGACTAATGTTCACCGATTCATCCAATTTTTGTCAAATACAAGGATAAATGCGACAGCCCCACAACCCAGTTACTGGGTAACAAGATACTAGACTGGCAAAGAGACTATAATAATATCCCTGGACATTTCACACAGCGCCATCTAGTCCCAAGCTAAGCAACCTAATGCTTGTGTTATGGTAACAAGATGGCTGATAAACTACTTATATATATTTTTTTTTGTAAATACATACATATTATAGATAGAAAAACACCCAGACTCGGAACAAATACATGTAGGACTTACAAATACTTGTTCTGTGCGGGAATCGAACCCGCGACACGCAGCGCAGCAGTCCGATCGCTCAGCCACTGCGCTAACTATGATAGTTGTCCAAGCTCACAACATACGATGTTTAGCAGTCTATATGTAGCTATTCATGTGTACCTATGCATGTATTTACAGTCCACATTACTTTAATTTAGTTAGGCCCAGCACACATGGTGAAACGCAACTGCAACGAAACCCTTTTGAAATTATAGGTTTGAAACCAGTTTCAAACATTTTCCACACACGCCGCAACCTAAATATGATGAAATTAGTCACAATCGCAACGCAACTGCATTTGTCGAACAGAAAAGACGCCAAATCCGACACGAGTTTCCTGCACGCTGGTTTCAAAGCAACTGATCTGCAACGCGTTTCAAACTAGTTGCGACGTGTGTTGTCTCTCAAAGGTATCTATGGCATAAACTCAAAAGTAACTAGTAGTTGCAGTTTCGTTGCAGTTGCGTTTCACCATGTGTGCTGGGCCTTAGTCAAAAATAAACCATCAAACAGTCCACACGTAGTTTTAATGCATTAAATCTATCAAGCAAAAATCAACCTTATCGCCTTATCGCCGTAGCTAATAGTAATAAACTCACCCTGCACTTGTCCTCACTAAGGTGTTCATCCAAGGCTATGGACTGTAGACTTTCAGAACAAGGCACCAGCTTGCTACAGTCCAGACGAGCGCACTGCTTTTTTGTGCGAACTGACCACTGGTAGACACACACTCCTAGAGAAATAATGAGGATATTAGAACACTATTTTAGAGGCATGAGGAACAGGGTGTAAAGTTCACTCAACCTCCATAGAAATGGGAGGATCCTCCGACCAGACGGGTGTTGTGTCTGGCGGGCAATTGCCCAACGATTGATGTTGGGAAATTGTATCTATGCTAATTGCGCGGTAAACTCTGCTTGCGAGATGCAGGATTTGCGTGACGTCAGTATGACGCGTTGTTCGCATGTGGCGTTGTAGATACTGCTACACCATGATAAAGCACATAAATAAACACGGTCGCATTGTGAAGGTTTCCCTTTTTGGAGTTGGTTCTATTACGGAATCGATATTAGAACTTTAATTTATTAAGCGTTTATTTTTTAAACTATGAAAACGATTTAAAGAACAGAAGTTTTAGTATTTTATCTCACGAAGTGAAGCGCGGTTTACTTGTGGTTACCAAGTGTATTTTACATGGTACGACTGACTATCTGAACTTCACAACCCACACGTGGGATGTGCGATGAAATGCACGGATTAATTAATTATGACAATGTGTTGGAACGTGGCAGCTAGGCGTCGTTTTAAAACCGGTTTATGTTGTTCTGAGTCGTTTCGAAGAATTTATTTAGTTACATACTAACGCGGCCGTCTCATTATATTTGTCAGTATTTTTTTTTTTTTTGTTTTTAGTTTATTTTTGCAATATTACTCAACTCACACTAGGATTTATGTACATATTCGTTACTATTTTTTATTTGTCACATATTTATCTTATTTTAAGTATGCATACACACGTCACGTTGCGGTTAAAAACTGATTTACATCCGTCACCTCACACATCAGGTTCAGTTGAAAACCAGCGTCAGGCACTATTGTCTGGCACTTTTGCTGAACTGGGCCTTTTTGGTGCAGCCGTGAGGCACACTTTCCTGCTAATTTCTTACATCGGTCTTTATACTAGTTTTCTATTTGTTCTTTTATTTTTTGTTATCTGTGTCTGGTGTATTGTGTGTCTTTTGGTCTGTGCTAAATAAATGTTTTTTCTTTCTTTCTTTCTTCTTTCTTTCACACCAACACGTTACTCGTTGGTAAGACTGGTTGTCAGACTTTCGGGCTTCTGACTACTCGTAGCGACTGTCAAAGATCTTCGAATGCCAGCCGGAACCAACGGCTTAACGTGGTCTTTAAGGCACGGAGTGGTCTTGATATGGATGGTCACCATCCTCGAACCGATTGCGGCAAGCATAGATAAACTATGCTTGCCGCAATCGGTTTGAGGATGGGTGGGTGGGTGGATGGGTGGGTGGATTTGAAAGGTATAAAACCTTTGATCAACCCATGCGTCTGTTATTATTTTGCCACGAGCACCTACTTACTACTAACCATGAATTCAGCACATGATTCTAGAGCTAGAGGGTACAGAATTTAACACCACAAGCCGTGTTAAAGAACTTGGTGAAATAAAATCTGCTATTTCATTGAAAAGTTTAATACCTACGCGGTCAAAATATATGGAACAGTTATTATTTTTTAATAATCAATGAAAAATTTCAACGTTCGTTCAGAATGATGTCGTGAATCCGTGGTACATAACCAGTATAAGCTGACTTCTGATTGTCCGAACAACCTATACAATGCGAGGTCAGCTCAAACTGGAAATGTATAGCTTGATGTGTAGCCGTGTGTACAGGCTGCAAGTCGATGTCCCTGCCACCTTGTATAGTCAAAATCACACTAATATTATAAAAGCGAAAGTTTGTGAGTGACTGTGTGTGTGTTTGTATGTTTGTTACTTCTTCACGCACAAACGGCTGGACCAATTTTGATGAAATTTGGTATGGACGTAGCTGACACCCTGGATTAACATATAGGATACTTTTTTATCTCCATATTCCAACGGGATCGAAACTTATGCGGGTGAAACTGCGGGGCGGAGCTAGTACGCCATAAATATGATATGAAACTCACCCGGATCACAATAAACAATAACAAAGGGCTCGTCTTCGGGCGCGGCCATGAGCGTGACCCGCGGCTTCGCCTCCAGTACATCCGCGCCGCACACACCGCTCACGTTCACCGCGTACGAGTACAGGCCATCCCCGCCCGCCCACACCTCCCAGCTGTGGAGTGGGGATAAGCTAATGAAGTAGTATTTAGAGGGTGAAGTGGTAATTACTGAGACAACTGATGATTATTAAGACAAGTGGTGATTACTGAGTCAATTGGTGATTACCGAGACAATAGGTGATTACTGAGACAAGTGGTGATTACTGGGACAAGTGGTTATTTTGGTTCTTTTTAATGTCGGTTATGATTTTAAATGTCTGAAAGTGGTGATATTGAGTCAAATGTAAATTAGTACATGAAGTGGTGATTTTGAGTGCTCCAAAATCTGGATTTCAGGTTTTATTTTATTGTTATGTGTAAGACATACCGCCCGATTATATTTTTACCTTTAAGCTGGAGATAGTCTTTAGTACAACTACGAAGCACCACCTTAAAAATTTTCTCAAGAAAACAAAACAGCTATCAGACGTCGTTTTTGTATTTAAGTTGACATTTTATTAACTTTTCTTTTTTAAGTAGTATTTTTTTTATGATTCCCAACCCACTTACTCACCCATGCGGCGAAGGTACGGCTGCTAGACAGCACAGTTCAGTCGCAGTCCCCAGCTCAGTCAGCACGAAGCTACCTTCAGCTTCCGGACGGCGAGAGGTCACTAGGAACAGCCTGGAATCAAAGATAACTGAAATAAAACATCACGCTTGCATTCTTCGAAAGGAGTAGACAGAGGTGTGTATTGCACCCACATGTCGCCAATTCTCACGATGATACCTAGATACAGTACTTTTATCTTACGCAGCGACGCGCGCTTTACTTGCTCAAACTCAAACTCAAAGCATATATTTCAATTAAACCATTTACAGGCACATTTGAATTGTCAAAATTAACTAGTCGGTCAATTAGTCAGAAAGTTGAAGTTGTCCAGTCCAAAACGTAGATCTCTATGGAGAAGAACGGGCAAGAAACTCCAAGGACGGTCTTTTAAATCAAGATATTACAAAATCCTGGGTACATTATTCTTGTTGCTTCTATATGTGAGAACAATGTAAAAGACAAATGAAGAAGCAATACAAAATATAAAATTACTAGCTGCGCCCCGCGGGTTCCCATGGGAATATTGGGATAAAAAGTATCCCATGTGTTAATCCTGGTTATAAACTATCTGTGTGCCAAATTTCATCCAAATCCGTGTAGTAGTTTTTGCGTTAAAGAGTAACAAACAAACGTCCATCCATCCATCCATCCATACAAACTTTCGCATTTATAATATTAGTAAGATACTAAGATAAGATGAATGAATGAATAATCTCTTCGTCTTCTACAGACTGTACTTCGGGGAGTGTGCTCAAAAGCTACATGAGCTCATCCCGCCTTCACCTTTCTACCATCGAGAGTCCAGACGCACTGCGGGATACCACCCCTATTTGGTTAATATACCATATATACGCACTAAGCGCTTCTCGTCATCTTTTCTGATGCGCACAGCTAAGGAGTGGAATCGTCTGCCTGCGTCTGCATTCCCGAGTTCATACAACCCGAATCTCTTCAAGGCGAGAGTGAATAGGCTTCTTCTGGGCAAGCTCGTTCCACCGTAGATCTCATCCCTGCCTCTGGGCTGGATTGAGGTCAAGAGTGAGCCCATTGTCAATAAAAAAAAATAATGCACCGATCCCAGCGTGGTTAAACCAGACTCGATTAATCGAATGAACCCCAAGATTCGCACTAGCTCCTGTAGCCTCATGTTCATGGTGCTACAGCGACCATTGCATATCAAGGAGTAGACTGGGGGGCGCGGTATGGTGTATAAATAGTTTTCAGATGTCTATTCTTCCTGCCGGTCGATTCTGTAAAAATCTCACCGTAAAAACTCAAGTGAAGTGAGCTTGATGTGAGTTGTCAGTAGTGCCAATCCCTAGCATTAGTTGGAATGACAGCTCACTCCACGCTCACTTCACCTAAGTTTTCACGGTGAGATGGTTACAGAATCGCACTGCAGGTGTGCCATGTACATACCTGCCGCAGCTGAGCGCGACGGCCACCCGCTGCAGGCGCGGCAGGCCCTGCAGCGCCGCCACGGACGACGGCGCCCCCCCCACCGCCTCCTGCACGCGCACGCACCAGATCAGCGCGCAACTTGATGCGCTGCGGATATTGTTAGGTTTTTAATACACGGCAAATAATATTGTGGGCTATGTTCGTGTTGTAAGTGACCAGTAAGAAGCTAGGCGAGCCATCTTAAAATACAGGTCAGGAAAATCGGGTTAGGTAAATATATTTTTTAACCGACTTCAAAAAAGGAGGTTCTCAAGTTGGATGTTTATGGGTACATATTTGAATTTCGAAAATTAAAATATTTACGGTTAAAATGTCAATGTTGAAAACATCGAAAATTTAAATATCGAACGACCATAAAACCGAAAATTAAAATAACGCAAGTTTATATCGTCGAATAGTTAGATAACCTACGTCCAATTTATCTAATATCTAACTATCGACAAACATGACATCGAAAGGCTTAAATATCGAAGTACAGATTATCTAATGATGTAAATATCGAAGTACAGAGTATCGAATGTCCTAAATATCGATATTTATTTATATGTCGTGCTACAAAAATTAGTGACAGAAACAAATCGCTGCAAAACTGACTCGTAGTCTTGTCTGCCCTACCCCTAGAGTGTAATTTAAGCCCGCGTAGGCGTGGAGAGGCGAGGCGGCCCGCGAGCTGAGGCGAATGGTAAGTACTTACACCCCGATGGTAAGTACTTACAACCCGATGGTAAGTACTTACACCCCGATGGAAAGTGCTTACACCCCGATGGTAAGTACAGTTCCTCGTCAATATTATCTGACCCACCCTAAAAACAAACGAAGTTGGACCCTCTGGCTGTAACATTAAGGTTTATTCAATTTATATGAGCTTAACAGACAAGTGCACGAGGACTTGAAAAAATACAATAACTTTACAGACACGCAAATTTGATCTTTATAACGTTAGCATTAGGTTATATGTTATAACTACTTGTTATAATATAATTAGTGTAATAGCTTATTTTAATGATTGCGTTCAAGTAAATCTGGTCTCGTGGTCTGTGTATAAGACTGAGAAAATTAAGGTGCGAGATCAAATCCTGCGACGATGATATTGTTTTGCTTTCAATTTAGAATTTATTCCAAAACTATTTCTTGTATTATTATAAAGAACTATAGACGGATAATATTCAAATATAAACTTTGTAAAATGGTAATATTTTCGCATAACTTGTAATAAGTGGGTAGTTGAAAAATAAATATTATTTATTATAAAACTGGTATTCAAATGCTACTAAGGGTATGCAGTGACTACGCTCAAACATATTTGAACTTGTCTTACTAAATTACAAAAACAACGTCTCTTTACCATTTTTTATTTTCTATTTTGTAGGTAGATTTTTTTATTATCATGTCTCAATGGAGTGATTATTTAAAATACAAAATAATCTATTTGCACGAGGAAAAGGTTGGCTGCTTGTGCTGTGCAAGAATAAACTTTATGAAAGTATACTATATGGTTCAAATTCTTTAGAATATTGCGTCTAGCATAACAACTAAGATCAAATTTCAATGCGGCTTATAAGAGTTGAGTTGGTCTTGTGGTCACTAAGGTAGTGCGGTGTTCATCGTTGTCTACGTTCGAAACCGAGTTTAACCTAAATGTAGCTTTTTGCTCAGCTGTTTTTTTTATTACACTTTTTTTTTACATTTCTTTAATGGACGACGTAGGATCTTGTTTTTTTAAACGGGCAGTTGGTATAGAAATAAAATTAAAAAGTTGCAAGTTTAAAATGTTTATTATTTCATTAAAACACTTAGGTAAGATAAAATAAGTAAATGCTCATATATATTTCCAAATTAATATACCTACATTTTATATTAATATGCCATAATCAAATCTAACCATTTATTAACATTAAACAAGGCATGCTTATGCTTAAAAGTTTGTTATCGAGAAAATTAATTCATGTGTGAAATGCTTTACAGATTTATAGCTGCCTATATGTAGTGAATAAACATGTTATTTAAATAGAAACAATCTATTTATAACAATAACATCACCACATAATCTGCAACATTTTAATGGTTTAACAATCAATCCATTGAGCATTTACTTACATGGTGTGTTTAAAAATAGAAAATAAAAAAAATATAAAAATTTAAATATTCCTGGGCAAAACGGACCCTTTCTTCGCGATGAGCAGGTGTCAATGAAATTTTCTGTGCCGGTTTATAATTCCTTATCCCAGCAGCGTGTAAATGCCTTCTCACTGTTTCCCCTGAAATATTGTGGTTTATTGCGGTTACACGAATGGGCAAAAAATGGATTTTCAACATGGCTTGAAACAACGGTGGCTTTCGAATTCGGGACTATACTTGATGGCTTTTGCTCCTGGACGAATCCGCTGAATATTTCCATTGTCTCCATAACGTCTTAGGCATAAACTGACCATATTTCTCTAAAACAAAAAAAAAAACATTTTTGGAACCGTGTATGTAACTTGTAAGGAGTGAATGTAATGGTAAAATAGCCAACTACGCGTTCGTTAATCACAATCAATAAAATTAAATAGGTATAAAAAAAACACTTACTGCTATATTAAGTCGATGAACAATCTCTCTAATTCCAACATTCTACTCATGTAAAAATATGATTTTATGTTTGGTATAGTCATTAAGTTGCGACATGATGCTTTTTAACACCAAATTGCTTCAAAATACTTATCGAGTTATGTGAAACGATTTACAAATGTGTGTGCGCAGTCACTGCTATTAGGCGTAGTGTAACTTTTGTCACTTAGATGAATTTATTATCTACCTCACGAAGCAAATATATTTTTTACTTCGTATCCAACCATTCTTGGTCAATATAAATTCTGTGAACTTAAAGTTTTTCAATTTACCCACCTGTTTACAAGATAAGTTATTAGGCGTAAATCATATTGGTCGTTCTTTAATAATGCAAGCAATATTGTAGAAATGAAAACAAATTAAAAAAGAAACTGATAATATAGGTGGCCTGTATTTTCGAACCCACATGTTGTTCGACGCCAATCCAGCATCAAACCGCTAAGCCACAAGAACTTGTTGGAAATGCGCGAAATTAAAGATTGGGTTGTAATTATGTAGTGTGACTTAAAAGCTTTTCAACTTTAATGTCAACGAGATAATGATTAAAATAGCTTAACAATATGATATAATGCCGGTGGCTCCGACAATGTTGAGTGGGTTTACCTTAACGTTACGTGATAAAGATGAAATTTGCGTGTCTGTATTGATTGTAAGTCCTCGGGCACTTGTCTGTTAAGCTCATATAAATTGAATAAACCTTAATGTTACAGCCAGAGGGTCCAAATTCGTTTGTTTTTAGGGTGGGTCAGATAATACTGACGAGGAACTGTACTTACAACCCGATGGTAAGTACTTACACCCCGATGGAAAGTGCTTACACCCCGATGGTAAGTACTTACAACCCGATGGTAAGTACTTACGCCCCGATGGTAAGTAATTACACCCCGATGGTAAGTACTTACGCCCCGATGGTAAGTAATTACACCCCGATGGTAAGTACTTACACCCCGATGGTAAGTACTTACACCCCGATGGTAAGTACTTACACCCCGATGGTAAGTATTTACACCCCGATGGTAAGTATTTACACCCCGATGGTAAGTATTTACACCCCGATGGTAAGTATTTACACCCCGACAGAACAAGGGAATCGGCGCCATTGTATATGATTACATTGATACTCACGAGTACACAGAGATCCTGCCGACTGAGTCGCCGAGCCACATCTTGTTGCCCACGCGACAGATTGCCGTAACCATGACAGGGTCTGCTTTATCTAAACAAGGAAAATTCATTCATGTATTATCAGCGATTGCAGTTTGCAAATTGGCTCGTAACTAAATAACAACAGCTGCAGGGGCGATCTTTAAGGTTAAGCAACGCTTGCTGAGGTCGGTCTGTGGATGGGTGACCATCCATAACATACCGAGATCCCCTGCCTCAGAAAGCCTGTTAAGTCGTTGGTCCCGGCTGTCATTCGTGGATCTTTGATAGTCGTTACGGGTCGTCAGAAGCCCGAAAGTCTGACAACCAGTCTTGCAAAGGGGTATTGTGTTGCCAAGTAACTGGGTTGTGGAGGTCAGATAGGCAGTCGCTCCATGTAAAATACTAGCATTCAGCTGCATCCGGTTAGACTGGAAGCTGACCCCAACATATTTGGGAGAAGGCAGGCAGATGATGATTATGGTGACTTTCCCGGTTGAGTTCTTTCACAAAGAGCTATACTACTGCTTACCTGTCAGTACTCTAACAGTGTGATGGTGCGTGAAGCTGGTGGCGGTAGCAAGCAGAGTATGAGCTCGCTCTGGCTCCCCACCGCCGTACCACATCTCCCATCCTGGGACTCCTTCTTCTGTGGAAGAATAAGTGTCGTTCAGCAATTAGTTGGAGCTATTCGTCCACTGATAGACTTTCTAAATGACAATGGTATGGTTTGAAGGAGAAACGTCAGGTCCACCCGAGAAATTCTCCGCGATTAAAATGTGATTCGCGACCGTAACTATTGATTGATATGGAATAATCCATCATTGGGACTACATATTATTGTAATGTAATGCTGTAAATACATATTTGTTACGATCGCAAATCATATTATTATTATTATAATATGTATGTATTTACAAAAAAAAAAAAGTATATAAGTAGTTTATCAGCCATCTTGTTACCATAACACAAGCATTAGGTTGCTTAGCTTGGGACTAGATGGCGCTGTGTGAAATGTCCAGGGATATTATTATCTCCTTTATTTAAAAATGTTAATTATTTAACGCCTAGTATTGTATACAGTCAAGTATCAAGTATTTTCTAACTGAACAGACAGCTGTGCTGCTGGACAGTTTGTTGCGCCACTTCTTCTTCCCAGCGATAGCACTAGGAAGTGGTGAAGGGCGGGCGTTTTTGGGGGACCGTCTTTTGTCATTTTGACGTTCGAAAAGTGCTGATTCTCAGCCTAATTTGAATAGATGACTTTTGATTTTGATTTGATTTGGCTAAGACATGGAATTGTTTTTTTTTTTATATTGTCTGGGTACGTAGCGAGGTGTCGGTGTTTTTTGAGGAGAAACTAATGTTTATGTTGAACACTATTTATTGACTCACTCACAAACTGTTCTTAGTGATAATATGTTGATGGAATGTTTGAATACACCCGGCTAACGCGGTAGACAAAAGTGCACTGAATATAATATCTAATATAAAATAATAAGTAACAAAATTAGGTAACGCTTTGCGCCAATATTGCTAACTAAGGTGTTCGGTGAAAACACCGAACATAATATTTTGCCAATTCAATTTCGTAAAGTTACAAGTACATAACATACCACCAACTCCCATCACACTGCACGCTGCAGCCGCTGTGGCAGTCCGCGCAGCCGCCGCGTCTGCTAGCGCGCAGTACTCGGGCGCTGCAGCCACGCTGACCAACGCTGCAGCCGATGGTCGCAGTTCTGGTGAGCCTGACCAGCACCGACGCATAGTTTCTAACACGCAGCAAGGGAATTCTAGGTCCTGGAGGGGAGAACTGACTTTGAAAAATAAATTTTGAGCTAGCATACCCTACTTTGGTGGGGAATTCTAGACTACAGCGAAGAAATTTTTCGTCGGTTATCAAGTAAAAACCTCGCTATTTAATAGAAAGTGCATTACATAAGCGGTCAAAATGTATGGAACAGCAATTTTGTTTTAATAACCTATGAAAAAGTTCAACGCAGTGATTTCAGAATGCAATTGCAGAATTTAAGCCTTCGATTGCGTGCACCATGACACGCTTTTGCGTAAGTTACGTCATTACGGTGTCCAAAACGAAGCTCTTAACGTAATAATTTCTTATTTACATAATAGAGTCCAATGTGTAGATGTTAATGGTGTGAAATCTTCCGGGCTACCAGTTCAGTTAGGTGTTCCGCAAGGGTCAATACTGGGTCCATTCTTGTTCTTAGTATGTATATCAATGATTTACCATTCCATTTGAAGGGCATCTGTGACGTTGTACTATTTGCAGATGATACCTTTCTTATTTTTAAAGTAGACAGGAATAGACAAGATTTTGACGACGTAAACAGTGCACTCTCAATGGTTACAGATTGGTTTACGTCAAATAACCTAGTTCTAGGCAACCTGAACACAATCAAAAAGAAAAAACTTAAATTATATAAAAAAAAGTAGGTAACAAAATCGAATTATATAAAAAAAGAATAAAGTAACAAAAAGAAAAATGAAACAGAAAGTCCTATACGAGGCCAAAAGGCTCCTATCTCAGCATGATGCTGCGACATTTAAAAAATAAATGTCGCAGCGCTGGTATTCTAATAGGGCCCGCTGTGATGTCACGGGCAATTACAGTATTTTTTTTAAACGTTGCCTCGTTGAATTTCTCCTGTATCGTGGATGCGTTTACAAACATTTAAACTCACATACACAAACAGCCAGACCCGGAACAACTACTGGTAGGCCATACAAATATTTGTTCCGTGATGGGAATCGAACCCGCGACACGCCGTGCAGATCGCTTAACCACTGCGCCAACCGTGCCGTCTAATAAATAATCTATTCTATTATGCTAATACTAAACACCCTATCGATATCGATATGAGTACTCACCCTATCGATATGAGTACTCACCCTGGGTGACAGCGAAGGCCGGGCTCCTTCCAGCACAGCTTCCTTCACCGCTTCGTGACCCTCAAACGGCTGTCGAACTGTCACTATCTCGTATAACAGCATGCCGTAGGAGAAACAGTCCACCTGTGAACACATACAATATATAATATAACTAGCTGACCCGGCAAACGTTGTTTTGCCATATAAATTATTTCTAGCTGCCCGGCGCTACTTCGTTCGCGTGGTGTCCTACCCCCTACCCTACTCCTACCCCACTCCTACCCTAATTCTAACCTACTCCTAACCTACTCCTACCCTACTCCTAACCTACTCCTACCCTACTCCTACACTACTCCTACCCTACTCCTACCCTACTTCTACCCTACTCCAACCCTACTTCTACCCTACTCCTACACTACTCCTTCCCTACTCCTACCCTACTCCTATACTACTCCTACCCTACTCCTACCCTAATTCTAACCTACTCCTAACCTACTCCTACCCTACTCCTAACCTACTCCTAACCTACTCCTACCCTACTCCTACCCTACTCCTAACCTACTCCTACCCTACTCCTACCCTACTCCTAACCTACTCCTACCCTACTCCTAACCTACTCCTACACTACTCCTACCCTACTCCTACCTTTCCAACGAATGCAAAACCGTGGAAATCGGTTCGTGCGTTCTGGAGTTATAGCGTCAGGAAGGAAAACCCGACTTATTTTTATATAGTAGATATCCCTGGACATTTCACACAGCGCCATCTAGTCCCAAGCTAAGCAACCTAATGCTTGTGTTATGGTAACAAGATGGCTGATAAACTACTTATATACATTTTTTTTTTTGTAAATACATACTTATTATAGATAGAAAAACACCCAGACTCAGACCAAATACATGTAGGACTTACAAATATTTGTTCTGTGCGGGAATCGAACCCGCGACACGCAGCGCAGCAGTCCGATCGATCGCTTAGTCCTGTCAAATTAGTCAGCGCCTGACGTAAATTGACGTATTTTTAGTAGCCATGTTTTTAATCACGTCTAAACTGTCTATGGAGTATCTTAATTTTACAGGACTAAACTAATATTTATCTTCTGTCCTTTTCTTAATGAAATAGAAAGAAAAATATGCACTTGTAGCGTTGTAAGGGTCTTAAAGGCAAATAGTCGACTGATAATTAGTAAGTTGTAAGTCACATCACTAGAATCATGGACAACACTAATTTCCTAAGAACACTCTGTCATTTTAACATTCGCTTGCTTAGCTAGCAGGATTCCCTGATCCTCAAGATACTGGTACCCCAAATCTAGGGTGAGTTCCTCATTAATTTGGTAATTATACCAGAGCCCGTATTCCCGTAATTTAAAACGTTCAAAATCTAGTCGCAGTCTCATCTCGGCGACAAACAAATGTCAAAAACTTGTCAAAATGTAGGGAAATTAGACGTATTTTTGACAGATTGAGACTGAGATCAGACTGCGAACATTCTTAAAATTACGAGAATTACCCCTCAGATCCTCTGTACTGGATAGCCGTTGTAAATATCTATCAACCAATGTATCTATTTGCGTGGTTGTCTATGATTCTAGTGATGTGACTTCCAACTTACTAATTATCAGTCAACTATTTGCCGTTGAGACCCCTTTTTTTGGGTGGGATATCATCAAATGACCTCTCCCGCTCTGCGCTGAGCGGAAGGGCGTTTCAGACTTTTAGTGACTAAAACCCACCCGTGTTCCTTCAGTTGCCTGTGCCAGGGGCCACGGTATCTCTTTCGAACAACCCGCAGCCCTGGCAGGCATCGGCCCTAGCGGACCCCGTCAGTTCGTGCTGTCATCTCTTTGAGGCGCGCGTGGAACACAACGAGCCGTCGACCCGGGCCTGCCCCCCACCGGGCGGCGAGCTGCCCATTGCTCGCCGCCCGCAAGCCCGCGCCTACGGTGGCCGGGAGTCGGCTGTTGACTCCCGTCCAGGGCGTCTCCGGCGGCGATTAGGGGTGTGAGGGCGCAGTGATTGCCTCTCCCTCACGCGCTCCGCCTCCTCCTTCGCGAGCATTACTGCTTCGCAGAAGGAGGTGACTGCCGCCCATGCACTCGCTCCGTATCATGTCGTTGAGACCCTCACAACGCTACACACTGAACTTAAATTTAGTTTTGTTTGTGAACAAGGGAATCGGCGCCAGCGCACATCAAATAAAATCAATGACATGATGGCGTACTTACCTTCTCATTGTACTCTTCTTCACCGTTATACCTCATGATCTCCGGCGCCATGAAGCCTTCAGTGCCGCCGAAACCCTTGGTGCCTGATGGAGGGGCTAGGCGGCTAATACCTGGAGACAAAGAGAGGTGGGAATTCAACTTAGTTCCATTAAAAATAAAGTGTTGCTAACGCCGATTTTGCACCTGAAACCGTCTGAGACCTCAAATTGTAAAGAAGAATAGGGTAGTTTCCTGGGTAAAAAAATAATTACTATATTTAGTCCGTCAGTTAGATTACCGAAAAATAATGGACACGTATTTTTTCTTTTGTCAATTAAACAAAAAATGACAAGGATAAAGCGCGTCAAAATTTGGGAGTCGGGTCGTGACGTCACGCCTTGCTAAAAAGTGTAGCAAGGCGTGACGTCACGCGGAACTTTTACGAGCGATATCTTCATCAGTTTTTATATAATTGAAAAAAGAAAAAATACGGGTCCAATATTTTTTGATAATCTAACTGACGGATTAATTAGATTTTTTTAGGCATCTAGCCTATTGAACGGTTTAGGATATATTCAACCAATTAATGTATTTAAGATACACAGATTAATTACTACTTTTACAAGCTAACACTAATATATACTATATAATTATAATTATATACAAGGATATCATCGACGAATTTTTTGATGCCCAGTGAGCTCCTGCCTTTTTCTATATTTTTTCGTATTATATACTTGTATATAATTCTGACAACCAGTCTTACCAAGGGGTATCGTATTACCCAGTAACAGGGTTGTGGAGGTCAGATAGGCAGTCGCTCCATGTAAAATACTGGTATTCAGCTGCATCCGGTTAGCCTGGAAGCCGACCCCGACATAGTTGGGAAAAGGCTAGGCAGATGATGAGGATATAATTCAGTCTTTATTTTCTACGTATATTAAAATCTGAATCTATTGTAACACTATTAAAAGATAAGTCCTGGCTGACTGACTCGAAAAGATTGGACATACTGACCGTAATCGCCTAACTTGACGTGCACGTTGAGCGCGGCTCCGTTCATCTCCTCACCTGGTCGAGGCATCTTCCATACAAGTACGTTCTCCGACTAAAACATATAGAAAAAAGAAAGAAAAAAGAAATATTTGGACACAGTTCGTGAAACACAAAATACAAAATTAATAAAAAAACTTGAGAGGTGTCAAGGGACACCCGGATGGAACGAAGTTCCTTTCGATTAATTAGTGAAGGAATTGTAATAAAATTTTATTTTTTTAAAGTTATAATAATATTATTAAACATCGCGACACCACACTGTGCAATGCGAAATAGAAAGACGAAACGAAAATAACTGGCTTGCTTTCTATAAGAGAGAGAGAGAGAGAGAAGACAGAGAAACACGCGCACGCCGAACGGCTTACAACTATAGCAAAAAGTGTCGTTCCAACTTTTGGTCTTAATTTTTTCCGTCTAGCCCCCTTTCGCAACGCGCGATAAGGAACTTCGTTCCAATAACAAATAATGTTTCAGACAACAATAGTGTGTCCCTCACGGCTGCGCCAAAAAGGTTCATTTCAGCATGAATGCCAGACAGATGCTGTCTGACGCTGGTTTTCTAATGAACCTTTAGGGAAAAGTGACGGGGAGCACACACAGTCTCAACATACCTAATACATACTTATAAATAAATAAATAAACTAGTAATCACGTACATATCATTACAAATAAGAAAAAAAAAACATAAACAAAACAACAACACTTAATTCACAACAACATTTAATTCGATAATCTTGATTTGTTTGTTCAAATTTTGGATCTATGCTATGTTTTACACTCATTGTATCATTAATAATTCACAATTAATTGCAATAATGAAAATGTATAATGTGATGTGTGTAAAATAATAGTGCATGTGGTGTTAGCCTGTAAGTAATTGTTGCACTTACAAATGTATATGTGTGCTTTTAAAAGAAATGTAACGTGTAAACAATTGTAGGCTAACCTAAATAAATAAAATAAACAAAGTCTCAGCAAAACCTGTTTTTCTCGATCAATATAGATGAGATTGATCCGTGCACGGTGCACTCAAAGCGCAACAGGCCGCGGAGTACGACGGACCGCACTATGTGTTATTTAGTTTTGCGAATAGCATATACAGCGTGGCGCTTTAATGGCGACATTAATTTAACACACGTATACGGTTTTGCGTTGTAGTTTTATGAATATATTTTAATTTAATTAAACATTAATATTTATTTATTTATTAACAATTTTATAAAATAGCATCTTAGAGCAACCTGACTTAAAGAACTGTAGCGCAGGGGTCATTTGCCGGGGTCACGGATCATAACATCGCATCAATGTAATTAAAAACAATTAACAAGCTAAGAGAAGGCGAATTGAAGGAAAGAGAGAGAGCCCTATGTCGGCGCGCGGCGCAGGTGGAAGTTTTCAAGTTACGATTTTTTTTATGTTGTTATAAGTTTTTATGATTACTGGCCACTAGCCCTACCCGTGTGTTAAATTAATGTCGCCATTGTAGCGCCACGTTGTAGATGAGATTGATCCGTGCACGGTGCACTCAAACCGCAACAGGCCGCCGAGCACGACGGACCGCACTATGTGTTATTTAGTTTTGCGACATATAGCATATAGTTTAATACATCAACGTGACGGATCGACAGACATCGCACAGCCGAGGACACTCATGAAAGTGCTACAAGGGTCCTGTGCTCTATCACACGCTGTCTACATCTCTGTATCTATTGTCCTATCTCAGGTATGCTGGAAGAGATTTCTTATGAAATAAGCATCACCTCTGTACCTATTTTTTCTATTTTTCATTGTCTGTTTATATTTTTTGACGGCACGGTTGGCGCAGTGGTTAAGCGATTGACTGCTGCGCTGCGTGTCGCGGGTTCGATTCCCGCACGGAACAAATATTTGTATGACCTACATGTATTTGTTCCGAGTCTGGGTGTTTTTCTATCTATAATATGTATGTATTTACAAAAAAAAAATGTATATAAGTAGTTTATCAGCCATCTTGTTACCATAACACAAGCATTAGGTTGCTTAGCTTGGGACTAGATGGCGCTGTGTGATATGTCCAGGGATATATTGTTTTAACATACCTTAAGATCCCTATACACGACCCTCCTCGCGTGTAAGTACTCGAGCGCCCGCGCGACTTGCAAGGCGAGCGCCCGCGCGAGTCGAGCGCTACAGCGCGACCCACACTCGCGGTAGCTACGCAGCACGCCATCTAGAGCACCCTGTGTAAAAAGATATAACTTTTGTTAGTAAGACCTTCGATCAATAATAGTACTAGATTAAGGATCAGGAACAAAAATCAGTCGCTCAAGTGGCCACGTTTGCACACACGTAAACATCTACATTTCTTAGAAAAAAGTTTAATAATATTAACAACTTCAGTTTATTATAAACCTTAATGCTTAAACATAAAGTTTAATTACCATTGCAAAATATATTTAAAATGTCGCTTGAAAATAAAATCATTCTATTTTTTAATTTTCAGTCATTTATTCTAAAATGAAACTTAAAGTCTAAGTAATAAGGTTAAAAACATACTAATTTGAAATAAGACCACAAAAGTATTTGTGGTCTTATTTTTCGGGCCGTTTTTGAAGCGCTTATCGGGAATCTAGTACTATTATTGATCGAAGAGTAAGACAGCGTGTCATCACTATCTGCCTGCCTTTTCCCAACTGCGTTGAGGTCAGCTTCCAGTCTAACCGGATGCAGCGGAATACCAGTATTTTACATGGAGCGACTGCCTATCTGACCTCCACAACCCAGTTACTGGGTAATACAATGATATCAAGGGGTGTTAAGACATGGTTGTCAGACTTGCGGCCGACCCGTAACGACTGTCAAAGATCCA
Organism: Apamea sordens; assembly: GCA_945859715.1. Classification (NCBI taxonomy): domain Eukaryota; kingdom Metazoa; phylum Arthropoda; class Insecta; order Lepidoptera; family Noctuidae; genus Apamea; species Apamea sordens. The sequence goes on from OX244014.1 coordinate 1,499,440, forward strand.
CGAATGACAGCCGGGACCAACGGCTTAACGTGCTTTCCGAGGCACGGAAGGGTCTTGGTATGTATAGACTAGGTTCTGCCCGCGGCTTCGCCCGCGTGGATGTAGGAAATTATCCCACGGGAAAATACTACCGAGACAAAAAGTAGCCTATACTCATAAAGCCTATTAAGGTATTAAGTCCGCCTTTATAGGTACTTTTTTGTGTCACAAATGTTTAAATAATTAAATATATGTTACTCCATAACATCGGCTATCTGCCAGTGAAAGTCCCGTCAAAACCGGTCCAGCCGTTTCGAAGATTAGCCGGACCAAACAGACAAAAACTTTTAAGCAAAAAAAATCAACCGACTTCAAAAAACGACACTACAAAGTGCAAAATAACTTTAATTTCGGAAGTCGGTGTCGCTGGGTTCGCATTTTCGTTGTTTGCCACCGACTTCCGAAATTAAAGTTGTAATTTTTACCAGTAATTTTGGTTTAAAAACCAAACTACTGAAGCGTTTTTGATGAATTTTCTATGGGACCATTTGGGAAGTATACCCTTTCCAACAAAAAAAGAATTTTTCAAATCGGTTGGCAAGCGACGGTGTTATGCGCGAACAAATAAAACAAACATCATAAAAAAAAACAAACTTCCGAATTGGGAACCTCCTCCTTTTTTAGAAGTCGGTTAAAAATTTTTTTTTTTTTTTTAAAGTGGGTAGCGTATATACTTTCATACGCATTTAGTTAAATCTTTTATTTTGATATTACAAACAGTCACTACAATTTTATTTATTTGTATAGATGGTCACCCATCCATGGACCAACCGCAGCAAGCTTAGCTTAACCTATGTTGAAGCTAATTTCAATAGGTTTATATAGTTTAAAAGTAATATGTACAAACAAACATACAGTCCACGTTTCTTTATAGTAGTAAGTAGCTAGCCGCCGACCGTATTAAATAAGGATGTGTGAATATTATTAAGTTAGTTGCCAATAAACACCATCAAAGACAGACGCTTGTTTCCTTGAGCAAACTACTCGCCAAACTAAATTGAACCCTAACCTACACAACATAATGGTCATAATCGAGCCGGATCATTAGTGAAGATAATCCTTATAGAAAAAACAACATTCCATCAGAGATAAGAAGCTGGCGAGTGAATCGTTAAACGTAAACAAAGTAATTAGGAGTGAGTTTAACAAAAAAACGTTTTTGTCATCAAGTTTTGCGTAGTATTCGTGTCTATTATTGAAGATTTACGCAATTAACAGTGCAATATGTCTAAGACGGCTGAAGAAGCACTTGGTATATTAGAAGATACGGCAGAGTTACTGAAGAAAACACAAATAAACTTACGAAAATGTCCTAAACAACGTTTAACCAAAGGATACATTCAATCTAGAATTCAGTGCCTCGAAGAATACTGGAAAACATTTAACGGTGCGCATCAAGACTTAGCGAGGATAACACCGAGAGATAAACGTAATTTGTTGTCATATTTCGTTAATGAAGAGTTTTTTATTTACGAAGATCTTTATTTGTGTTTGTTGGGTGAATTACGCGATATGTTTGAAAACGTAACAACTAAATCATCGAAACCGACGAACATCGATAACGCGGACGAAGATAACCAACAAACACAGGTGAGACTGCCAAGTATAACGATACCTACGTTTTCTGGAACCTATGAAGACTGGCCTGCGTTTAAAGATTTGTATGTTTCGTTAGTGCATGATAACAAGTCACTAAGCAACGTTCAAAAATTGCATTACTTGAAGACTAGCATCAGCAGTGAAGCAGCAACCTTACTTAAACATATACAAGTAACTGAAACTAACTATTTACAAGCATGGGATACATTGAAGAATCGTTACGGCAATAGAAGATTGTTAGTTAACTTAATGTTGAAGAGATTAATTTATCAGAAAAAGGCGAACACTCAATCGGCCAGTCAACTGAAGTCAATTTTAGATACAACTTCTGAAATTTTAGACAACCTCAAAAACTCAAACGTGAACACCGACTCCTGGGATCCTATAATCATATTTCTGGTCGTACAGAAGCTGGACCCGGAGTCCCACAAGGACTGGGAAGAGTACGCCTACAAGGGCAATTCAGAGGATTTACCTACCTGGAATGAGTTAAAGACATTCCTAGATGGTAAATTTCGTGCATTAGAATTAATTGCACCCTCTTCAACGTCAACTACGCGTGAAAAACCTAAAGAACGCGGCACATTCCATGTTTCAACAAATGAAAGGGAAAACACTTGTATAATGTGTAAAGAGAATCATACCCTTTCTCACTGTAAACTGTTTGCGAAGATGCAATCTTCAGAACGATTTGATTTTGTAAAGAATAACAAGCTCTGTTTTAACTGCCTGGCATCAGGACATTCGGTCTTCAAATGCCGTGTTCCAATGTCCTGTCGCACGTGTAAAAGACGCCATCATACTCTCATACATCTAATAAAGAAGACGGATACATCGGCATCATCTGAAGCTGTACAACCGACGCCGACAGTATCAACCCAAGCAGATGTAGAAGAAAAGGTGCAAGTTAATACAATGATTGCGTCGTACTACAATGCCAGAAAAGATATAGGAATGTTAGCAACAGCAATGGTGATAGTAAAGAGTGAACAAGGACACACCATTGTGCTAAAGGCACTCATAGATCCAGGATCACAAGCCTGCTTTATAAGTGAGAAAGCGGTGCAACTATTAAAACTAAAAAGACAGGTAACTGATTGCATAATTACTGGAATGGAATCCATGAAGGTCGTTGTCAAGCATGAAGTAAAAGTAAAAGTTTTATCACGATGGGAATCAAATTTCGCACTACCTATACAAGCCTACGTGATGACCAAGCACTTGACAATACAATTACCTGCAAATACATGGTCAACAAGCAAATGGCCACACTTGGCAGATCTAGAATTAGCAGACCCAAAGTATGGAATATCAGGAAATATTGATTTGCTTCTAGACGTCAAGGGATATGCGAAGATACTACAAGATGGTCTAATCAAAGGTCCACCGGGGTCACCCATAGCTCAGAGAACCAACCTCGGCTGGATAATATTTGGTGAAATAAACATAAAAACAAACACAAAGGAAAAATGTTTAATGGCGATAAATGAACAAGTCGATGTGAAAGAACTATTGAAGACTATGTGGGAGTTAGAAATCGATACAAAAAGAAATTTTACTAAAGAGGAAAAATTATGCGAAGAGATTTATGATAAAACACATACAAGAAACAATGAAGGACGCTACATAGTTAAATTACCCTTTAAAAACGACAACTTAAAGTCACCCGATGGAAAGACAAGAGAGATAGCATTAAACAGATTTCTACAACTGGAGAAAAGACTGAACAAAAATTCTGATCTGAAAGAAGAATACAAAAAGGTTATTGATGAATACATAAACTTAAAACACATAGAAGAGGTACCACAACATGAAATAAATACAAAAAGGTCTGTCTACTTACCCCACCACGCAGTAGTCAGGAACGATAAAGAAAGCACGAAGACTCGCGTCGTTTTTGACGCCTCCTGCAAGGGTTGCAATGGAGTTTCCCTAAATGACGAATTACTGGCAGGTCCTGTCCTACAAGATGACTTGCGAAGCCTAATAATAAGATGGCGAACACACGCAGTGTGTTTTGTTTCTGACATACAAAAAATGTACCGAATGATATTGGTAGCCCAGGAAGACACCGATTACCAGAGAATACTGTGGCGAAACGATTCGTCGGAAATCATTCAAGATTTAAGACTCCTGACTGTTACCTTCGGTACAGCGTCAGCACCGTATTTAGCGGTAAAAACACTTATGCAACTTGCTAACGATGAAGGTGCCAACTATCCTGAAGCAGCTAGGGTGTTACAAGAAGATTTGTATGTTGATGACGTTATGTCAGGATGTGACGATTTAGAAGAAGCAGTTAAAATAAGCAAAGACTTGAAGAAATTATTGCAACGAGGCGGCTTTCAGCTTAAAAAGTGGTCATCAAATAACTTAGATTTTTTAAAATCAATAGATCCAAGGGACAGATCTATCAATGCACATATGGATTTAAATATAGATGGTACCATAAAGGCTTTAGGTGTACAATGGAACTTAGGCAGCGATCAATTTGAATATCAACTGAACCTAGTTCCCCTTCCTGCGATCGTTACGAAACGAAGTATACTGTCAGATGTCCAAAGGCTCTTTGACCCGCTCGGTTGGATAGCGCCATGCATCGTGCAAGCAAAAATTTTGATCCAGAAGCTCTGGCAAACTAAAGTAGATTGGGATCAAGAAATCACTCCAGCTATAAGAGAAGAGTGGAAAACCATACGCGAAGATATTGCCAATGTCAATGAAATCAGAATAGATCGATGGATGGGCACATACAATTTAAAGAAGAACAGCATACAACTTCATGGGTTTAGTGATGCATCGATGAGAGCATACGCAGCTGTTGTGTACTGTCGCGTACATTACTTGGATGGTGCAGTCAAAACCTCATTGATTGCAGCTAGAACTCGGGTTGCTCCGTTAAAAACAGTGTCGTTACCTCGACTTGAGTTGTGTGGAGCTGTTCTGGTGTCAAGATTGTTAAAACAAATTTCAACAGCAATGAGGATCCCATCAGCTAATGTTTTTAATAATAATAATAATAATAATAATAATCATTTATTTCGGAATAAAGACATCCATATCTTGTTAGTACAATTGCGAGCTTACAACTAGGTTAGTATTTTTTTCTAAATAATTATTTAAGGTAAAACAATAAATTGCGGGTCAGGTGGACTTCCCAACGCTGCCTGCCAAACACTATCACTACACGACTGCGTGCAGCCGTATCCAGCGAGCCAGCATCGGAGAGTCCCACCGGTCCGCCAGCGCGCGCAGGATGGTGTTGGGACTGTCGCGCGTGCGACGCATGATAGACGCGCACCGCTTGCGCATGATGGCCGCAAAGCCGTCTGTATCAGCTGCCGCGAACATCGCGGAGGCGCTGCAGTAACGCGGCAGTCCCATCAGCACCCGGAACGCGTTATTGTATTGAACGCGCAGATCGCTGTATGTCCGCTGCGTATAGTTAACCCACAGGCTGCAGGTGTAAAAGGACTGACAGTATGCTTGGCTTGCTTTTTGCTTGGACTGATTCCTCAATAGTTATTGCTTGGCTACAAAAGGAGCCTAGCAAATGGAAGACCTTTGTTGCCAATAGAACGGTTGAAATAACAGGCAACGTCCCGAAAGAACAATGGTACCACGTACACTCGGAAGAGAACCCCGCTGATATAGCGTCTAGAGGTGCACTAGTGTCAGAGTTGAAAACATGTGACTTGTGGTGGAAAGGGCCAAAATGGCTTTCAAAAGGAGTTATTTATTTTACAAAACCGGAAACCATATCCACAGAGCTAGAGAAAAAGACGATTATACAAACTTTTACAATAACCAAAAATGAAGAAGAAGAGAGAAGATTGTCAAAACAATTTGAAAAATACAACTCATTGAAAGAATTAACCAGAAGTATTGCATTTTGTAGGAGATTTTTAAAACAAAGAATGTTAAAAGAAGACATAGATACTGCTTTGACAACTGAAGAATTAGATGGTGCATTAAACATATGCATAAGAAATGTACAAGGCGAAGAATACGCAGAAGAAATTGAATCTCTAAGAAAAGGTAATCAAGTTAAAAGAACTAGCACATTGAAGGCTTTAGATCCGTATTTGGATGAGTCACAGATGCTTCGGGTTGGCGGACGCCTTAGACACGCTAACATAGCGGATCAAAGTAAGCACCCAATCATATTGGGTCATAGAAACAAACTTACTCCTTTGATCATTGCCGATGCACACTCAAGAACCCTACACGGAGGAATCCAATTAATGTTGAGCTTTTTGAGAGCTAAGTATTGGATAACGCGAGCTAAAGGACAAGTTAAACGATATGTTCACCGATGCTTAGTATGTGCCAAACAGAATGCGACTACAAGAACGCAAGTAATGGGTGATTTGCCAAAGGTACGTGTGACACCAGCTCGACCATTTTTGCATTCCGGTGTCGACTTTGCTGGACCATTACAAGTTCTATGGAGCAAGGGAAGAGGAGTCAAGGCACACAAGGCGTACATATCTATTTTCATATGTATGGCTACCAAAGCCATTCATTTGGAGTTAGTTGGAGATATGACGTCAGAGGCGTTCATAGGCGCATATAAAAGATTCTGTGCGAGAAGAGGCAAGTGTACACACTTATGGAGTGACCAGGGGAGAAACTTCATCGGTGCCAATAAAGAGTTGGTAGCCATGTGGCAGGAAGCAAGCTTGGAGTTTTCTGGAACAATCGCAGACACACTTGCATCTGATGGCACGCAATGGCATTTTATTCCTGCATACAGCCCAAACTTCGGCGGCCTCTGGGAGGCAGGAGTAAAATCCACAAAGTACCACTTAAAACGGATACTAACTAGCACTTTGACTTTTGAGGAGATGTCGACAGTGCTGTGTGAAATAGAGGCTTGTTTGAACTCGAGACCGTTGTGTCCCCAAGACGATTTGGATAATGCGAATATCGAGCCATTAACACCTGGGCACTTTTTAATTGGCGAGGCACCCATTGTCATACCTAGCCCAAATTTACAAAACTTGAAGGTGCACACGTTGTCACGATGGCAATATGTACAAAAGTTGTTGCATGACTTTTGGTCTAGATGGCAACAGGAATATTTATCTAGACTGCAACAACGTCCAAAATGGCTCAAACGAGGCAAGGAGTTTGAAGTCGGTAATATTGTTTTGATCAAGCAGGAGAACCTCCCACCAGGGAAGTGGTTACTGGGACGTATAGTGAGCAAACATCCCGGATCAGATGGCTGCACAAGAGTTTATAGTGTCAAGAGCGGTGACAGTATTGTAAAGAGAACTGTGACTAAACTCTGTCCACTGCCAATAGATAGTAACGCTGAATAGTCCAATCATTTATTGTTTGATAATTTTGCATGTATAAAGTTAATTTGAAAGGACTCATATAGTCCTTTGGTGGGCGGCTTATGTTGAAGCTAATTTCAATAGGTTTATATAGTTTAAAAGTAATAGGTACAAACAAACATACAGTCCACGTTTCTTTATAGTAGTAAGTAGCTAGCCGCCGACCGTATTAAATAAGGATGTGTGAATATTATTAAGTTAGTTGCCAATAAACACCATCAAAGACAGACGCTTGTTTCCTTGAGCAAACTACTCGCCAAACTAAATTGAACCCTAACCTACACAACAACCTAATCGATCGACCCGTGCGCTGTTATTACTTAGCCACAAGCCCTTCTAGTAAGACAGCGTATAAAGGTTTTAAATATTAACACTTAGTTTATCATCATCTTCCTAACTTACTCCTAATTATGTTGGGGTTGGCTGAATTCATGGTTACAGTTTACGGGTCGATGTCTCTGCTATATTTTTTATTGATACTCATTACGTTTCCGGAGTTTCGCTACCTAATTTAATTTGACCCTGTGCTGGATACCCGCTCGGCTGTGACAACGACCCAGGAGGCCTACTCCGAAGTGCGAATGTTCGGATAGGACCGACACATGGCCGAACCGAATATTATTGAAAAATGCGAAAAACGTTCGGTTCGGCTCAGTTGGGTCGGGACCATAGTCAATATTCGAAAGAGTGTAGGATCGGAATCCACCAAACCAAATAGTAACTTCGTAGCAGGAAACGGCCGAACATTCGGCCGATACTACTTCGGAGGAGACCCCCAGGTTACTTATCTCCTTTGGTGACTGTACATAGCACGTCAAACGAAGCGGATTATAGCTGTTTGTGTTTTATGTAATTTCAGTACAAATTATTGTTAATTAATAAATGACTGAGTTAAGACTTAAGCCATGATACTGCATAGTTCTACTTGGAACTTACTGCTGGCGCTAGTGCCAGTAACAGCGCCAAGGGAGCGGCACACACGACCAGCAGTGGCACTACGTGCTGGTGCTTGAGTTGGCTCAGTATTGATAGTTCTACTTGGTACTTACTGCTGGCGCTAGTGCCAGTAACAGCGCCAAGGGAGCGGCACACACGGCCAGCAGTGGCACTACGTGCTGGTGCTTGAGTTGGCTCAGTATTGATAGTTCTACTTGGTACTTACTGCTGGCGCTAGTGCCAGTAACAGCGCCAAGGGAGCGGCACACACGGCCAGCAGTGGCACTACGTGCTGGTGCTTGAGTTGGCTCAGTATTGATAGTTCTACTTGGTACTTACTGCTGGCGCTAGTGCCAGTAACAGCGCCAAGGGAGCGGCACACACGGCCAGCAGTGGCACTACGTGCTGGTGCTTGAGTTGGCTCAGTATTGATAGTTCTACTTGGTACTTACTGCTGGCGCTAGTGCCAGTAACAGCGCCAAGGGAGCGGCACACACGGCCAGCAGTGGCACTACGTGCTGGTGCTTGAGTTGGCTCAGTATTGATAGTTCTACTTGGTACTTACTGCTGGCGCTAGTGCCAGTAACAGCGCCAAGGGAGCGGCACACACGGCCAGCAGTGGCACTACGTGCTGGTGCTTGAGTTGGCTCAGTATTGATAGTTCTACTTGGTACTTACTGCTGGCGCTAGTGCCAGTAACAGCGCCAAGGGAGCGGCACACACGGCCAGCAGTGGCACTACGTGCTGGTGCTTGAGTTGGCTCAGTATTGATAGTTCTACTTGGTACTTACTGCTGGCGCTAGTGCCAGTAACAGCGCCAAGGGAGCGGCACACACGGCCAGCAGTGGCACTACGTGCTGGTGCTTGAGTTGGCTCAGTATTGATAGTTCTACTTGGTACTTACTGCTGGCGCTAGTGCCAGTAACAGCGCCAAGGGAGCGGCACACACGGCCAGCAGTGGCACTACGTGCTGGTGCTTGAGTTGGCTCAGTATTGATAGTTCTACTTGGTACTTACTGCTGGCGCTAGTGCCAGTAACAGCGCCAAGGGAGCGGCACACACGGCCAGCAGTGGCACTACGTGCTGGTGCTTGAGTTGGCTCAGTATTGATAGTTCTACTTGGTACTTACTGCTGGCGCTAGTGCCAGTAACAGCGCCAAGGGAGCGGCACACACGGCCAGCAGTGGCACTACGTGCTGGTGCTTGAGTTGGCTCAGTATTGATAGTTCTACTTGGTACTTACTGCTGGCGCTAGTGCCAGTAACAGCGCCAAGGGAGCGGCACACACGGCCAGCAGTGGCACTACGTGCTGGTGCTTGAGTTGGCTCAGTATTGATAGTTCTACTTGGTACTTACTGCTGGCGCTAGTGCCAGTAACAGCGCCAAGGGAGCGGCACACACGGCCAGCAGTGGCACTACGTGCTGGTGCTTGAGTTGGCTCAGTATTGATAGTTCTACTTGGTACTTACTGCTGGCGCTAGTGCCAGTAACAGCGCCAAGGGAGCGGCACACACGGCCAGCAGTGGCACTACGTGCTGGTGCTTGAGTTGGCTCAGTATTGATAGTTCTACTTGGTACTTACTGCTGGCGCTAGTGCCAGTAACAGCGCCAAGGGAGCGGCACACACGGCCAGCAGTGGCACTACGTGCTGGTGCTTGAGTTGGCTCAGTATTGATAGTTCTACTTGGTACTTACTGCTGGCGCTAGTGCCAGTAACAGCGCCAAGGGAGCGGCACACACGGCCAGCAGTGGCACTACGTGCTGGTGCTTGAGTTGGCTCAGTATTGATAGTTCTACTTGGTACTTACTGCTGGCGCTAGTGCCAGTAACAGCGCCAAGGGAGCGGCACACACGGCCAGCAGTGGCACTACGTGCTGGTGCTTGAGTTGGCTCAGTATTGATAGTTCTACTTGGTACTTACTGCTGGCGCTAGTGCCAGTAACAGCGCCAAGGGAGCGGCACACACGGCCAGCAGTGGCACTACGTGCTGGTGCTTGAGTTGGCTCAGTATTGATAGTTCTACTTGGTACTTACTGCTGGCGCTAGTGCCAGTAACAGCGCCAAGGGAGCGGCACACACGGCCAGCAGTGGCACTACGTGCTGGTGCTTGAGTTGGCTCAGTATTGATAGTTCTACTTGGTACTTACTGCTGGCGCTAGTGCCAGTAACAGCGCCAAGGGAGCGGCACACACGGCCAGCAGTGGCACTACGTGCTGGTGCTTGAGTTGGCTCAGTATTGATAGTTCTACTTGGTACTTACTGCTGGCGCTAGTGCCAGTAACAGCGCCAAGGGAGCGGCACACACGGCCAGCAGTGGCACTACGTGCTGGTGCTTGAGTTGGCTCAGTATTGATAGTTCTACTTGGTACTTACTGCTGGCGCTAGTGCCAGTAACAGCGCCAAGGGAGCGGCACACACGGCCAGCAGTGGCACTACGTGCTGGTGCTTGAGTTGGCTCAGTATTGATAGTTCTACTTGGTACTTACTGCTGGCGCTAGTGCCAGTAACAGCGCCAAGGGAGCGGCACACACGGCCAGCAGTGGCACTACGTGCTGGTGCTTGAGTTGGCTCAGTATTGATAGTTCTACTTGGTACTTACTGCTGGCGCTAGTGCCAGTAACAGCGCCAAGGGAGCGGCACACACGGCCAGCAGTGGCACTACGTGCTGGTGCTTGAGTTGGCTCAGTATTGATAGTTCTACTTGGTACTTACTGCTGGCGCTAGTGCCAGTAACAGCGCCAAGGGAGCGGCACACACGGCCAGCAGTGGCACTACGTGCTGGTGCTTGAGTTGGCTCAGTATTGATAGTTCTACTTGGTACTTACTGCTGGCGCTAGTGCCAGTAACAGCGCCAAGGGAGCGGCACACACGGCCAGCAGTGGCACTACGTGCTGGTGCTTGAGTTGGCTCAGTATTGATAGTTCTACTTGGTACTTACTGCTGGCGCTAGTGCCAGTAACAGCGCCAAGGGAGCGGCACACACGGCCAGCAGTGGCACTACGTGCTGGTGCTTGAGTTGGCTCAGTATTGATAGTTCTACTTGGTACTTACTGCTGGCGCTAGTGCCAGTAACAGCGCCAAGGGAGCGGCACACACGGCCAGCAGTGGCACTACGTGCTGGTGCTTGAGTTGGCTCAGTATTGATAGTTCTACTTGGTACTTACTGCTGGCGCTAGTGCCAGTAACAGCGCCAAGGGAGCGGCACACACGGCCAGCAGTGGCACTACGTGCTGGTGCTTGAGTTGGCTCAGTATTGATAGTTCTACTTGGTACTTACTGCTGGCGCTAGTGCCAGTAACAGCGCCAAGGGAGCGGCACACACGGCCAGCAGTGGCACTACGTGCTGGTGCTTGAGTTGGCTCAGTATTGATAGTTCTACTTGGTACTTACTGCTGGCGCTAGTGCCAGTAACAGCGCCAAGGGAGCGGCACACACGGCCAGCAGTGGCACTACGTGCTGGTGCTTGAGTTGGCTCAGTATTGATAGTTCTACTTGGTACTTACTGCTGGCGCTAGTGCCAGTAACAGCGCCAAGGGAGCGGCACACACGGCCAGCAGTGGCACTACGTGCTGGTGCTTGAGTTGGCTCAGTATTGATAGTTCTACTTGGTACTTACTGCTGGCGCTAGTGCCAGTAACAGCGCCAAGGGAGCGGCACACACGGCCAGCAGTGGCACTACGTGCTGGTGCTTGAGTTGGCTCAGTATTGATAGTTCTACTTGGTACTTACTGCTGGCGCTAGTGCCAGTAACAGCGCCAAGGGAGCGGCACACACGGCCAGCAGTGGCACTACGTGCTGGTGCTTGAGTTGGCTCAGTATTGATAGTTCTACTTGGTACTTACTGCTGGCGCTAGTGCCAGTAACAGCGCCAAGGGAGCGGCACACACGGCCAGCAGTGGCACTACGTGCTGGTGCTTGAGTTGGCTCAGTATTGATAGTTCTACTTGGTACTTACTGCTGGCGCTAGTGCCAGTAACAGCGCCAAGGGAGCGGCACACACGGCCAGCAGTGGCACTACGTGCTGGTGCTTGAGTTGGCTCAGTATTGATAGTTCTACTTGGTACTTACTGCTGGCGCTAGTGCCAGTAACAGCGCCAAGGGAGCGGCACACACGGCCAGCAGTGGCACTACGTGCTGGTGCTTGAGTTGGCTCAGTATTGATAGTTCTACTTGGTACTTACTGCTGGCGCTAGTGCCAGTAACAGCGCCAAGGGAGCGGCACACACGGCCAGCAGTGGCACTACGTGCTGGTGCTTGAGTTGGCTCAGTATTGATAGTTCTACTTGGTACTTACTGCTGGCGCTAGTGCCAGTAACAGCGCCAAGGGAGCGGCACACACGGCCAGCAGTGGCACTACGTGCTGGTGCTTGAGTTGGCTCAGTATTGATAGTTCTACTTGGTACTTACTGCTGGCGCTAGTGCCAGTAACAGCGCCAAGGGAGCGGCACACACGGCCAGCAGTGGCACTACGTGCTGGTGCTTGAGTTGGCTCAGTATTGATAGTTCTACTTGGTACTTACTGCTGGCGCTAGTGCCAGTAACAGCGCCAAGGGAGCGGCACACACGGCCAGCAGTGGCACTACGTGCTGGTGCTTGAGTTGGCTCAGTATTGATAGTTCTACTTGGTACTTACTGCTGGCGCTAGTGCCAGTAACAGCGCCAAGGGAGCGGCACACACGGCCAGCAGTGGCACTACGTGCTGGTGCTTGAGTTGGCTCAGTATTGATAGTTCTACTTGGTACTTACTGCTGGCGCTAGTGCCAGTAACAGCGCCAAGGGAGCGGCACACACGGCCAGCAGTGGCACTACGTGCTGGTGCTTGAGTTGGCTCAGTATTGATAGTTCTACTTGGTACTTACTGCTGGCGCTAGTGCCAGTAACAGCGCCAAGGGAGCGGCACACACGGCCAGCAGTGGCACTACGTGCTGGTGCTTGAGTTGGCTCAGTATTGATAGTTCTACTTGGTACTTACTGCTGGCGCTAGTGCCAGTAACAGCGCCAAGGGAGCGGCACACACGGCCAGCAGTGGCACTACGTGCTGGTGCTTGAGTTGGCTCAGTATTGATAGTTCTACTTGGTACTTACTGCTGGCGCTAGTGCCAGTAACAGCGCCAAGGGAGCGGCACACACGGCCAGCAGTGGCACTACGTGCTGGTGCTTGAGTTGGCTCAGTATTGATAGTTCTACTTGGTACTTACTGCTGGCGCTAGTGCCAGTAACAGCGCCAAGGGAGCGGCACACACGGCCAGCAGTGGCACTACGTGCTGGTGCTTGAGTTGGCTCAGTATTGATAGTTCTACTTGGTACTTACTGCTGGCGCTAGTGCCAGTAACAGCGCCAAGGGAGCGGCACACACGGCCAGCAGTGGCACTACGTGCTGGTGCTTGAGTTGGCTCAGTATTGATAGTTCTACTTGGTACTTACTGCTGGCGCTAGTGCCAGTAACAGCGCCAAGGGAGCGGCACACACGGCCAGCAGTGGCACTACGTGCTGGTGCTTGAGTTGGCTCAGTATTGATAGTTCTACTTGGTACTTACTGCTGGCGCTAGTGCCAGTAACAGCGCCAAGGGAGCGGCACACACGGCCAGCAGTGGCACTACGTGCTGGTGCTTGAGTTGGCTCAGTATTGATAGTTCTACTTGGTACTTACTGCTGGCGCTAGTGCCAGTAACAGCGCCAAGGGAGCGGCACACACGGCCAGCAGTGGCACTACGTGCTGGTGCTTGAGTTGGCTCAGTATTGATAGTTCTTGTCGAAGGCCGCAGTAGGCGCGGCAGGCGGCGGCTGTTGGTTCTCGTTCCCAGCGAGATAAGGCGGCCTGGGGGAGATTAAGAGAATTTGCAGATAAAACAAATAAGTGCAAATTAGATATTAAAGAACAAATTGCCCTCGGATTTCTTGATAGAGTTGACATGAACGTTCAGTCAGCACCCTAATTGCGTAACACACGATCAATCGGAATCGGTTTCATTTTGACAGTTCAACAACATTCATTGCGTTATTTACGTGTTGAGCAGACAAATTTTTCGAATTTATGAAGCAATGGATTAGCAATTTGCTTCAAAATGATTCAGATTCCGATTGATTGTGTGTTACGCAATTAGAATACTGTTCTCAGTCTCAATCTGTCAAAAATAACTCTAATTTATTTTTTGCCATTGATTGTCGCTTAGATGAGAGTGCGACTAGATTCTGAACGTTTTCAGTTACGGAAATTGGCTTTCTGGATCTGTACTGTGGATCAAACTACTTTATAAAATTCCATTCTATTCTAAAAAGCATAGTCACCTTATAAGCATGATGCGCAGCCGCATCACTACTCGCAGGTGGCGGCACCGGCTGCAACGCTTTCAAAGCCACGTTGATAGGCTCGCTGGGCCCCGGGGCCCCGGCCGGGGGCCGCCACGTGGCCGACAGCACGGTACCGAAGGCCCCGCGGCCTGCGACGGCGCCCCGGGTTATGTGCTCCCAGCGAGCGCGTTTTGATTCTTCTACATCGAGTAGTAGCTGTGGACAAGATATTAATATTATACAAATTATTTGGTTTTTTTGAACTGAAAACTTCTTTAGCGGCGTTGTATCTTATATTTATTTATTTTTATTTTAAGTCGGACTGTATGGAATTATGGATCAATTAGTTATCTGAAATTAAATTTATTGAATTTGATTTATTTATTTATTTTGTACACTTTTGCTGTGATGGGTAAAAAAATGTCAAACTCGCGTCAGGACACGTGACCTGATCGAAAATTCGTTAGACGAGCTCGCGTCAGGACACGTGACCAGCAGTACAATTTTGTAACCATCTCACCGTGAAAACTTAGGTGAAGTGAGCATGGAGTGAGCTGAGCGTGTAGGTAGGTAGGTAGTAGGTACCTATGGAGAAGAACGGCCAAGAAACTCCACGGACACTCTTTCAAATAAAAATAATATGGTTACAAAGTATTGGTTACATCATTAATGTTAAAAAATCGTATTACCCAGTAAATGGGGACCAGTTCTACGGTACTTACAGTGTCGGGAGCGACCAGTCGCAGTTGTACGAGGCTGTCGCTGTGTAAAGGGCAGTGCAGGCGACTGCTGCTGCAGGCTGCAAGGATGCACTGCTCCACGGTCCAGGCGGTCGCTATGGACCAGTTCTGAGGTTCGCTATTAACTACGCCTTCGACGGAGCCGAGACGGGACGATGCTGGGAGAAAGGATAAAAATGCTATAAATTCACATCATCTAGTGATTTAAAAAAAAAAAGAAAGAAAAGAAAAACTCGTACAGGATCCTAACTTGAGGCCAAGAGAGCCACAGTTACACAAACATGGCTACTTGAGCGATTGATTTTTGTTCCTGATCCTTAATCTAGTACTATTATTGATCGAAGTAAATAATAATAAATTAATTGGCGACTTGGCAAGTTCTGTGCGCACATGTCTTCCCACCCATCATCATCATCATCTGCCTAGCCTTTTCCCAACTATGTTGGGGTCGGTTTCCAGTCTAACCGGATGCAGCTGAATACCAGTATTTTACATGGAGCGACTGCCTATCTGACCTCCACAACCCAGTTACTGGGTAATACGATACCCCTTGGTAAGACTGGTTGTCAGACTTTCGGGCTTCTGACTACCCGTAACGACTGTCAAAGAGGGGAGCACGGAAGGGAGGTCAAGTTAAACTACGTTTGCCGCGGTTGGTCCGTGGATGGGTGACCATTTTCACAAACCAAGACCCTTCCGTGCCTCGGAAGTCACGTTAAGCTTTAATTAATCTTTGACAGTCGTTACGGGTAGTCAGAAGCCCGAAAGTCTGACAAGCAGTCTTACCAAGGGGTAACGTATTATTCAGTAACGGGGGTGTGGAGGTCAGATCGGCAGACGCTCCATGTAAAATACTGGTACTCAGCTGCATCCGGTTAGACTGGGCCCCAACATAATATATGTAGTTGGCAAAAGGCTAGGCTGACCAGGACCCCGCAGTTGCAGTTTGAAATGCTATAGAAGAACTCCTAGCATTTCAGATTTCTTACCATTAGACTCAGCACCAACTCCACTATCTCCGTCGGAAGCTCTGGACTCCTCAGACAAACGCAGACGTCTTGGTTCAGCAGCACCCAGCTCAAGTCTTCTGAACGCCTGGGGACAAGTTACAAAGATGGTTCAACCAATCAGCCTGTCTACTGCCAGATATAGCCCGTTCTTAATCCCAAGATGACGGCACGGTTGGCGCAGTGGTTAAGCGATTGACTGCTGCGCTGCGTGTCGCAGGAGCGATTCCCGCACGGAACAAATATTTGTATGGCCTACAAGTAGTTGTTCCGGGTCTGGCTGACGACCCACGATACAGGAGAAATTCTTAGTGTGGGGCAACGTTGTTTTTTTTTTTTTAAAGATGCTTTTCACATCCAGTTCGTCCTGGACGCCTTTTAAAGGTAATCGGTTCATGTAGCTGGAACTACAGGTTCCAGCTGTGAAAGCGACTGTTCTGACTGACAAATGTCGGACATAGAAGCCATTCCAATTCTGACTGATTACTAATTCAATTGATTTCATTTTTGTGGCATTAAAAAAACTTTTTTTATAAAATAATATGTTCATAGCTCACAGAATAAGCAAGCTGAAAGGGCAGTGGGCCGGCCATATTAGCCGTAGAACCGATGACCGTTGGGGTAGACGTGTTCTTGAGTGGAGACCGCGTATCGGTAAACGTAAGGTGGGACGCCCTCAGGCTAGGTGGAGCGGCGATCTTCGCAGGATGGCTGGTAGCAGCTGGATGAGAGTTGCCGAAAATCGAGTTAAATGGCGTGCAATAGGAGCGGCCTATGTCCAATAGGCTGATGATGATGATATAAAATATTAAAGTTTTTTAAAGTTCAAATTAAAATAGGCAGATCCAGAATCACGATTAAAAACTAAATCTTATGTTGTAACGCTATATTTTAAATCATTATTGCGCCTTCGTGTTTCCGAAGTTAGGCGAAGATTGCCGAGGCGCAAAATTTAAATCGTGGTACTGTATTATGAGTTTTCCTGTCAAACTTATCTATTTCTCAGCTCCGATTCAAAATCAAATCAAAATATTTTATTTCACATAAACCTACATGGGCACTTATGAAACGTCAGAAGCTAGGTGCACGGTTCCAATTGGTCGTTTCCTATGGAGAAGAGCCGGCATGAAACTTTTTTTTTTTTTTTTTTGAAAATGTTGCCCCACACTAGGAATTTCTCCTGTATCGTGGGTGCGTTCACAAACATTTAAACTCACATACACAAACAGCCAGACCCGGAATAACTCCACGATTATTCTTTTAAAAATAATTGGCTTTTACAATGTTTTCAAATTACAGTAGGTATGGGAGGACAGCATGGGCCTGTCAACAAGTACCAGGAACTTGATAAAATAAAAAATGGTCTACAGATCGGAATTCTACAAGGCCTACAAAGTCCTCACATTAAAAAATATGAAAAAATCTATCAGAAGGATAAATAAAAAACAAAATATAAAACCTTCTTAAACCAAGTGATATATGGTTGCTATTACAACCATTAATGAAGAGTTGAAATTAGAATTGTCTGTATACAAGGTGTCGTTTTGCATCCTCATCAAATTCAAGGAGGTAACTATGCTACTGATTCTCGACACGAATCAATAATAAAATAAGTAGGTTTTTTTTTTTCTAATTTTCGGAAATCGGCATGTGTGAGAAATTTTAAAACGCGGCCTGTGTGAGACCGCACTGTAACTGCCCTTTTACGCACACATAAAAACGCGGCCGCTTATACGATACCATAACGCGATTCTGTTCTTTGAAAGTGGCGTATTCTGAAATACTGTCAAACTTAAATAACTAAAAAAACAAGTATGTATTCATTATTTAAAAATGTATATAGGTAGTTTATCAGCCATCTTGTTACCATAACACAAGCAATAGGTTGCTTAGCTTGGGACTAGATGGCGCTGTGTGAAATGTCCAGGGATATTATTATTATTTACCAGGGATCGTAATTTTATTTGATTATTTATGTCTTTCATAACAGCCTCCTGAAATTTGACGAGGATGCAAAACAACAGCTTGTATAATGGGTTCAAGGTATCATCTTCGACTTACCTGAGCCAACTGCTGTTCCTGTTCCTGATGCTGTGCTTGGGGAACAGCGTGTTTGAGACACTCGGGACATGGCACCACTCGCGTGATGAGGCACCGACCCTCAGAGGTGTGGACGAAACGGGTACCTGAAAGAATCGGGGTTGTAGACACTTTCCTGGTCCAGTGTATTGAAACAATACCTAAACCTCATCTTCTTCTGCCTAGCCTTTTCCCAACTATGTTGGGGTCGGCTTCCAGTCTAACCGGATGCAGCTGAATACCAGTATTTTACATGGAGCGACTGCCTATCTGACCTCCACAACCCAGTTACTGGGTAATACGATACCCCTTGGTAAGACTGGTTGTCAGACTTTCGGGCTTCTGACTACCCGTAACGACTGTCAAAGATCCACGAATGACAGCCGGGACCAACGGCTTAACGTGCTTTCCGAGGCACGGAGGGGTCTCGGTATGTAAAGATGGTCACCCATCCACAGACCAACCGCGGCAAGCGTAGCTTAACCTGACCGATCGACCTGTACGGTTGTTATTATTTAGCCACGGGCCCCTCAAATATACTTGTACATATAATACCTAAACTTCATCTAGTTTTAAAATATGATTGATGTGTTTGTAAACCTATTTACAAAATAAAATCATTTATCATTTAATATTCGTATGCCACAGTCCTTGGCGAAACATTGAAGATCCTACTAATATTAAAAACGTGATAGTTTGTATAGATGGATGGATGTTTGTTACTCTTTTACGCTAAAACTACTGAACGGATTTGGATGAAATTTGGCACACAGATGGTTTATAACCAGGATTAACATATAGGATACTTTTTATTCCGATATTCCCACGGGATCGAAACTTATGCGAGTGAAACCGCGGGCGCAGCTAGTTATTTATAATTCTACTAGTTTAGGCCGCGGCTCCGCCCGCGTGGAGGTCGGAAATTATCCCACGGAAACATTTTATAATTTGATCTATAGGTTTAAACCTGACACGAGACAAGCTCTCAAAAAGTTATTTAGTTCGATACGTAAGAAAAAAAAAACTTATCAGTCTGACACAATGGAAAAATAATGTAAAATACTTGCAGCGCCCCGCGCTTTCACTCGCATAAGTGTCGATTGATATGTTATTCTGATGTATGAGCTGTATTCTTTTTTTTATTTTTATTACTGTAAAGTTTGAGTCACTCAACTGTGTATTACCACTCAAAATCAAAATCAAAAGTCATTTATTCAAATTAGGCTGAGAATCAGCACTTTTCGAACGTCAAAATGACAAAAGACAGTCCCCCAAAAACGCCCGCCCTTCACCACTTCCTAGTGCTATCGCTGGGAAGAAGAAGTGGCGCAACAAACTGTCCAGCAGCACAGCTGTCTGTTCAGTTAGAATATAGTTGTATGTATACAATACTAGGAACCTATGTTCAGTAATTAACATTACAAGAAACTTAAATTATTTGCCATATTATGTCAGCTAGCCACGCCAATATAAAATATAATAAAAACTATACGTACTCAAGCTGAAAAATAATTAAAGTTTCATCAAAATCCGTTCAGTAGTTTTTGCGTGAAAGAGTAACAAACATCCATACGTCCTCACAAACTTTCCCGTTTATAATATTAGAAGAAAGTAAGATAGTAGGGTAGGATTCAAAATAAACTTACCAAGTGAAGGATACCAGTCTTCCAGCAGTAAATCCACATGGTCTGACACAAGAGCCAGCACTTTAGCTAGAGTTTCCGGGTTCGGTTCCAAGCTGATGCTCTGGTAAAAACAAAATAAATAATGATTTTAATCATTTTATAAATATCACGATTATACCGGGTGACAGGGACATTGACGCGCATCCTGTAACCATGAATACAGCACATGATTTTAAACCCCCCCTTTTTTTTTTGTTTACCTTCAAAAGGCGCCTGGTTTTTGGAGATAAAGTCAGGGAGTGTGGGATTTATACCTCACTAAAACCACCCCGGTAGCCACCATCTGCACATGGAAGGGGTACCGTTACCTCTCAAAAGACCAATCCGGAGCCCCCTCTGTGCAACCTCTGTTAGGGCACATCTCTGGGGAGACTGTAAAGGGGTCTCCCTGAAGCCCGACTGTGCAAGTGTGCAAGGCAGCACATGACCACTGTGCGCCGCATTCCCCGAGGTCACTCAGAGGGCCGACAGAGTCCCCACTCTAATCGCCCGCGACCCCAAATTCCCGCCTTTGTTAGATGATGCAGGCGGGGTTTCGGCGTGTTAGTCGTCGAGGCGGTTGCCTGCTCGACGCCTTCTTCTCCGAGCGGGATCGGCTCTCTCACGATCCCGCTCGGCAGCCTCCTTCTGAACCATCACGGTCTCACAGAAGGAGGCAACTTCCCTCCAGTTAATATACCATATATACGCACTAAGCGCTTCTCGTCATCTTTTCTGATGCGCACAGCTAAGGAGTGGAATCGTCTGCCTGCGTCTGCATTCCCGAGTTCATACAACCCGAATCTCTTCAAGGCGAGAGTGAATAGGCTTCTTCTGGGCAAGCTCGTTCCACCGTAGATCTCATCCGTGCCTCTGGGCTGGATTGAGGTCAAGAGTCAATAAAAAAAAAATCTGTCTCCGACAGCATAGCCCTCACTACTGCTGGCAGAGACAGGTCTCGCCCGATCCTGGCGACCAAAACCTGCCGCTCAGAGATTTTAGACCCATAGCGTAGAAATTAACTGTCGGTTAACAAAAAAAAATCTGCTGTTTCATAGGAGAAAGCAATACCTACGCGGTCAAAATGTATAGAACAGCTAACTGGAATAACACACATGTGTTTGTTATTCCAGCGTATGGCACTCGTGGGTTGCAGCTGAAAATCAGCGTCAGGAGGTACAGCTTGTGTTGTCATCTGACATTATGCTGAGCTGAGGCCCTTTTGGCATTATAATGTTTGTTTTCTGTTTTTATAGTTTTAAGGTGTCATTTTGTGTAATGCCAATAAATGCATTTTTCTTTCTTTCTTCTTTTTAAAATAATTTATGAAATCTATCGTCGTCTCACGTCGATGGTAACAGGTTGCGCGTCGATGTCCCTGCCACCCTGTATTTCTCGACGGCGACGAGGTAAGCAGAGATTTATGCATATTGACGGCGAAGTGCCAATAACTCCTAAGTTACAAAATACAAATTTTACACAAACTGAAAAAAACGTTTAATTTCTTGGTAAATTACAAACAAAACGATAAAAAAGTGAACTTCGTGAAAATTGTTAGTTAGGAGTAATTGGCACTTCGCCGTCGATATACAGGGTGTAAAAAGACCCATCACATAGCCGTCAACTAAGCAAATTATTTTTATGCAATGATACTTAATTTGATGTAAAGAACATCAAATTAAGTATCATTGCATAAAAATAATTTCTGGTAAAAGTGCTGCTACTACGTATTTTCTATAAAACGCTTTTCACGACGTCTAACAACGTTCGACGTTTTAAGCTCAAGCTAGACGCCAAGGTCAGTAATCACGCTTAAGACCACTACAATGGGTAGCGGGATCGTCCGAAAGGGTTACCGCTGCCCTGGAACATAAAGGGCTAAGGAAGGAACACGGGTGGGTTTTAGTCAGTAAGAGTCTGACACTCCCTTCCGCTCCACCCAGAGCGGGAGGGGTCATTTGATGATTTCTCATCCTCAAAAAAAAAAAAGACCACTACAATGAACAAGATAAAGAGGGCCTAAAAAGGCCACTTTAAGCAACACCTCTAAAAGCTATTCATTTCCTGAATTCCCACCAGATCATTAGCAATACCTCTAATTTTCGTACAATTTCATTTCATATTTGGTGTAAACATTGCCGCATGAAAAAATGAAAACCGTAACTTTATCGGTAAATTTTTCATTACAGTTTTTAATAATCAAATTGTTTTTTTTACAGTTAAAATGTTATTTCATTGTGATATGAATTGCACACAGATCATATTACGAATTGTCAAAATTGTGACCATTTTACGATTTTTAATTTATGATTCATATTGTTATCCTATTATGATTCTGCCAAAGTGGCCTTTTTAGGCCCCCAGGACTCAAATTTTTGTTGATTTCCCTACCTGATATCCAGAAATAGGTAACCCATCATCTCTTCTGATGACACAAACTTGTGCTGGCAACAAGATCTCCACACAGGCAGAAGACTGCACGTCCAGCTCACACCATGCACCTTCTTGACGTACCCTGAACCTGATGAAGAAGAGAAAATCTTACGTAATCATGAATGGTAAATCAATCAGCAACTTTTTTGTCTCCGTCGCTGTCTCCTCGCTGAGATCTGGACGATGCGCACACGGGATTTCCATACCTCAAAAGGGAAAACGGAACCCTAATAAGATCATTTCGTTGTCTGTCCGTCTGTTAAGACCCTTTTTCTCAAGAACACGTGGAGTTATCAAGTTGAAATTAATATCTAATACTCAGGGCTGCAATCCTTTGAAGCAGTGAAAATATCAAACTTCCAAGTCAACGCAATCAAAAGATACGAACGTTTATGTTCCGCATACTTTTTTTAATAAAAAACGTTGCCCCACACTAGGTATTTCTCCTGTATCGTGGGTGCGTTTACAAACATTTAAACTCACATACACAACTACAACTACTTGTAGGCCATACAAATATATGTTCCGTGCAGGAATCGAACCCGCGACACGCAGCGCAGCAGTCAATCGCTTAACCCCTGCGCCAACCGTGCCGTCAATTTCGTCATATTTTGACACTCTCAAGGGAATCAAAACCTATAGGGTACTTCCCGTTGACCTGAAATTTTGCAAGAAGCAATGTCGTGTAGCACAATTAAAGGAAAAAATCCGAAAACCGTAACATACCTACTTTGTACGGAACCCTCGATGCGCGAGTCCGACTCGCACTTGACCGGTTTTTTTGTTAAATTTTCGGTGGAGATGCAACTGGCTAGCGGGAAACTTTACCATCAACGAATGCATCACTGCTTTCCATCAGGCGGGATCGCAGTCAAGCGCTAGTTTATATCATTAAAAAAATAAAAATAACTTTTTTGTCACGATGAATGCACTTGCATTGCAACCAATAGATGCGCGACAGTTGTGTCCAAATCCGCGAACAAAAATGTCTCCTGTCATGTCGCTACATGCACGCACTTTTATACAAACCCGTAGACTTGATCACCTGCCTAACCTTTTCCCAACTATGTTGGGGTCAGCTTCCAGTCTAACCGGATGCAGCTAAATACCAGTATTTTACATGGAGCGACTGCCTATCTGACCGCCACAACCCAGTTACTGGATAATACGATACCTCTTGGTAAGACTGGTTGTCAGACTTTCGGGCTTCTGACTACCCGTAACGACTGTCAAAGATCCACGAATGACAGCCGGG
This sequence comes from Apamea sordens, assembly GCA_945859715.1. Lineage (NCBI taxonomy): Eukaryota > Metazoa > Arthropoda > Insecta > Lepidoptera > Noctuidae > Apamea > Apamea sordens. Next base: position 1,522,828 of record OX244014.1, read on the forward strand.
ACCAACGGCTTAACGTGCTTTCCGAGACACGGAGGGGTCTCGGTATGCCACTAAGGCCAAACATGACTGATCTATTAATGTATTGTGATAACTTGCATGCTCTGTATGTATAGTCATGTTTCTATAAATAAAGAATTTTGAATCTATGTAAAGATGGTCACCCATCCACAGACCAACCGCGGCAAGCGTAGCTTAACCTGATCGATCAACCTGTGTGGCTATTATTATTTAGCCACGGGCCCTTCAAACACGTAGACTTGATATGAGAGACAAATTTGTGGCGGAGACAGAAGTTGCTCGTGGCCGCCTGCCCTCCCTACCATGATATGACCCCACCTTTAGTACTGTACAAGACCCTTTTTTTTTGAGGATGGGAAATCATCTAATGACTCCTCCCGCTCTGGGTGGAGCAGGAGGGAGTTTCAGACTCTTACTGACTAAAACCCACCCGTGTTCCTTCCTTAGCCCTTTATGTTCCAGGGCAGCGGTAACCCTTTCGGACGATCCCGCTACCCCGGCAGTGTACAAGACCCTCACCTAATATTATGATAGTGCTCATCGATGAGCTCGTCGTCAGCCGCACCGGGCAGCAGCGCGTCCCGGCGCGGCGCCAGCTCGCGCAGCGCCAGCATGGTCAGCGCGCCCGCGGACACGCGCGCTCCTCGCAGCCACAGCTTCCAGCCCCACGATAGCTCTAGGGCTTTGGATATGGTTTCGTCTAGTTCCATCTGTGATAAAGTAGAGTAAAATTGTTTTAAATGCTTTCAAGAAATCGAATTTTTAGTTTAATGGACAAAGATAAGGTTTTAGATAATTATTGGAACGGAGTTCCTTATCGCGCGTTGCGAAAGGGGGCTAGACGGAAAAAATTAAGACCAAAAGTTGTAACGACACTTTTTGCTATAGTTGTAAGCCGTGCGACGTGCGCGTGTTTCTCTCTCTCTCTCTTATAGAAAGCAAGCCAGTTTTTTTGTGTTTTTTTATTTGTTAATAATAAAAAAAAAAAATTACTAACAATAACTTAAAAAAAAAAAAAAAATGCAATTCCTTCACTAATTAATCGAAAGGAACTTCGTTCCATCCGGGTGTCCCTTGACACCTATAAAGGTTTTTTCCTTTATTACATAAAAAAAATATATATATAAACAAAAAAAGATTAAAAAAAAACATTTTAAAACATAAAAAATAGTAAGTAGCCCACCGGTATCGGGAACAGAGTCCAAGCTACAAGCGGTCAGGAGCTGCAGTCTCGACATTCATAGCGATCGCTTTACGACCGAATTCGGTCGCAAAGTCCTGTCACTCCATACATTACACCTGTCAATCCGGGACTTTGCCACCGAATTCGGTCGTAAAGCGGTCGCTATGAATGTCGAGACTGCAGCCCCAGGGCTCCAGAGAAAGGAACCTCCTGACAATGCGAGCCGTGTCCAGAAGTACCGCTTTCTGAATCAAGCCCTTGATCCAGCTGCCCAACGAGAGCCTCCTCAGATGTTGGTCGAGGCTCTTGGCTATTGACGACCCTGTCACGACTATCGTCACAATGATCGCTGAGTCCATGTCGACAACTTCGCGAGCCAAGTCAAGATACTTGACGTGTTCTAATGCCGAAAGGATTCGATCGGATACGACGACAGGCGACCGGAGCCGACCGCGCGTCGAAGCATACTTTCGGCTACGATCGCGTGTCGCGGAAGACACGCGCAGTCAAGCTGCTGTGCACGACTTGGTAATACAGACTTTAACTACTGTGTGCATGATTTAATATCGATTAAAGATTGTAAAATCCAGTCCGATCCGATGCGATGCGAGCCGCTTGGTGGAAATCATCTTAAAACCCACTCACCTCAGGCGGCAACTTGTACACGGAATAAGGTGCCTCAGCCAGTTGCTGGTCAGCCAACAGCCTCGCGCACAGCCGCGGCCAGAACCCGCACGGCACGTACGACAGGAGGAGCAGCCGGCGCAGCGGGCGGCCACCCCGCCCTGACACCACCAGCTTGTGGCAGTCCTCTGTTGAAGAACAAGAAGAATTTAAATTAAAAAAAAACGGGTTGCATTCCGGGAGTGCCGGCAGAAGTGAAAACTTGAATACTAACGTTGTGCATTTTTGATATTTCGGAATGCGGTCTAATCTCCCTCCGTCTTACGAATCTTCGATCAGGTCACGTGTTCTGACGCGAGCTCAGTCTTACGACTTTTCGATCAGGTCACGTGTCCTGACGCGAGCTCCGTCTTACGAATTTTCGATCAGGTCACGTGTCCTGACGCGAGTTTAACATTTTTTACCCATCACAAAAAACTCCCTCCGTCTTACGAATTTTCGATCAGGACACGTGTCCTGACGCGAGCTCCGTCTTACGAATTTTCGATCAGGTCACGCGAGTTTAACATTTTTTACCCATCACAAAAAACTCCCTCCCTCTTACGAATTTTCGATCAGGTCACGTGTCCTGACGCGAGCTCCGTTTTACGAATTTTCGATCAGGTCACGTGTCCTGACGCGAGTTTAACTTTTTTTACCCATCACAAAAACTTCTCCCTCCGTCTTACGAATTTTCGATCAGGTCACGTGTCCTCACGCGAGCTCAGTCTTACGAATTTTAGATCAGGTCACGTGTCCTGACGCGAGTTTAACATTTTTTACCCATCACAAAAAACTCCCTCCCTCTTACGAATTTTCGATCAGGTCACGTGTCCTGACGCGAGCTCCGTTTTACGAATTTTCGATCAGGTCACGTGTCCTGACGCGAGTTTAACTTTTTTTACCCATCACAAAAACTTCTCCCTCCGTCTTACGAATTTTCGATCAGGTCACGTGTCCTCACGCGAGCTCAGTCTTACGAATTTTAGATCAGGTCACGTGTCCTGACGCGAGTTTAACTTTTTTTACCCATCACAAAAACCTCTCCCTCCGTCTTACGAATTTTCGATCAGGTCACGTGTCCTCAGGCGAGCTCAGTCTTACGAATTTTAGATCAGGTCACGTGTCCTGACGCGAGTTTAACATTTTTTACCCATCACAAAAAAAGCGCACAACGCCTGATCTCAGTCTCAATCTGTCAAAAATACCTCTAATTTTCCTACATTTTGTCAATTTTTTGACATTTGTTTGTCGCCGAGATGAGACTGCGACTAGATTTTGAACGTTTTAAATTACGATAATTGGCCTTCTGATACATACATCTGAAGACCAATTCTCGTAATTTAAAATGTTCAAAATCTAGTCGCAGTCTCATCTCGGTGACAAACAAATGTCAAATACTTGTCAAAATGTAGGGAAATTAGAAGTATTTTTTGACAGATTGAGACTGAGATCAGACTGTGAACGTTCTTAAAATTACGAGAATTGCCCCTCTGATAAAAACAAATAGAAAGTATGAAGACCGATGTAAGAAATTAGCAGGAAAGTGTGCCTCACGGCTGCACCAAGAAAGCCAGCAAAAATCAGTTCAGCAAAAATGCCAGACAACTAGTGCCTGACGCTGGTTTTCAACTGAACCTGATGTGCTGGCGTGTATATAATACAACGTGGCGCTACAATGGCGACATTAATTTAACACACGGGTAGGGCTAGTGGCCAGTAATCATAAAAATTATAACAACATAAAAAAAATCGTAACTTGAAAACCACCTGCGCCGCGCGCCGACATAGGGCTCTCTTTCTCTATTTCCTTCAATTAGTCTTTTTTTTTGCACGTTAATTGTTTTAATTACATTGATGCGATGTTATGATCCGTGACCCCGGCAAATGACCCCTGCGCTACAGTTCTTTAAGTCAGGTTGCTCTAAGATGCTATTTAATAAAATTGTTAATAAATAAATATTAATGTTTATTTAAATTAAAATATATTCATAAAACTAAAACGCAAAACCGTATACGTGTGTTAACCGTATAGTTCGGTAGCGCCCCCGAATGGACCCGAACACACGAACCTCCGCTGGCTCAGTAAGGGGTCCCATTGGACCTTGAAATGACGACATACGACACCCATAATGATAATGTAAATATTGAATAGGCTACCCATCAAATCTTATGAATGTGCGTTAATTAAGAGAGTTGGATAAAAAACTCATATGTTATCGCCATTCAATCTTCCATATTTAGCGCGCAAGTTTATTAATTTACCTTTATTAAATTCAAGTCTGTAAATGCGATAATCGCCATTTTGATGACAGTGGTGGTCGAGGCTAAAAAACATAAAAATTGGGGATTTCGAAAATCAAAACTCCACCACAGGGGCAATGAATAATACATGATTTAATTATTTGACGAATTCATCCATTGTTCATGTTAAATAAGTAGTGCTAATGTAGTTTTTTGATATCTAAAGTCGAAGTTTCGCGCCAATCGTGCGTGTTTACATTTTTATTTTTCACAAAAGTCACACACACACATGTAAATAAGATGTAAAATGTGAAAAATATTATTACAAATATTATAAAAAACACGAAAATGCCCAAATCCTAACGTAATATTGAAACACAGGTCCAATAACACGTATTATTCATTACCACTACTTAATTTGTGTTCAAAATCGCCGACCATTGTTGTTTTTTTTTATCGTAATGATGTGGGAAAGCGATTATGCCAAACGATTTTTTTTTTTAATTTCGATTGACCCGAGTAATTAATATGACGAATGTCAGAAATCGATTCTTAGAAATTGAAATAAAATTATTTTAAGCATTAAATACAACAAGCATTATTTATAATAATGATTTTTGCTTTCCTAATGTAATTTTAATCGTTTTTTGGACATTATATTGAAACTGAGTCAATAACAGAGGACCTATGACATAGTCATTTATTCAATTTCGCGCCGAATTGTTTCTATATTTGAATTTATATTCGGAATGCGCTCGCTATTCAAAATTATTTTTATTTATTGTGCAATTATTAATTTTTGATACTTTCTAATAGTTTGCTACAGAATGCCCAGTATACATTTTTAGATAGGCTTAGCAAAAGTTTGGGAAATGATGATAGATTAATTAAGTATTCCGCAAACACTTTACATTTCATTATGTTTTGTTAGCTGTATGAGCTTGGTAGTTTTTATTTATATTAGTTTACTTGAGTAATAGAAATTGATTACTTTTTGTGGTAGTTACCCAACGAAATTAAAAAAAAACTGGCGAAGTGTATGTCGGACCATGCACAGTGAAAGGTCCCGTACCTGGGATGACTATTTACGCATGCACAGCGCATATCATTAATTTGATCGACTGCAGAAATAAATTTGTATTTCAGAAAAGTTCTCGAAAAAACTGTAAAAAACCAAGTTAATTCTGCGGTTTTAAACGAAAATATCCCATATCTCAAAAACGATTGACTTTAAAAGTTAAGTCAATTAGAAACATCTTTATAATTTTAATTATAAGTTCCAACAATACCCCCCACACGCTTGTGTGCATAGATTTTTTTCAACCCTCGGGGACATACATGGGGAATGCTACCTCTAATTATGTTAAGTATAACTTACATTGTTATATACGCACAGGTATTATAATAATCCGCCGACATTTATAACTCTATACTCATAACATGAAATACACATTAACTAAAATATATCGTAATTTTACTACACCATTTTGCGTGTATAGAATACGAATACGATATAGTGTTATTAACACTCGTTAACGTCTACGAGTAAAATGGTTAATGGCAATGACATCCGAACGCACGCACAGACTGACATGACGAAATTATGGGTTCCGTAAAAGTATTTTCAGATCATTTAAATTCGAAATCAGACAATTACAGTTCTTAAAATTTTATCCCAAGCTACAGAACGGCAGCTTAGGACATAAGGAGTGCCTACTTCGTCCCACAACGCGCGTCCACGAAAACGCCCGCGTTAACCCTGTAAGAAAGGCTGGCCGGTGCAAATTGGTCAAAATCTAGATTTTACGGTTAGTTTAGGTTTGTGCAGACGGCAGAGAGGCAGACCGACCGGCACATAGACAGACGGCCACATAACTTTTGTTTTAGCTATTAAGCGAATGTATTTAAAACCCCCACAACAAGCCCTATCATTTGATATGTCACACAGAGGCACGGCAAAGTTTTTTTTTTTTCTAGTTTTCCCCCCAAGAGTGACCCCATTTTCAAAATTATTTACGTTACACATCCGTCTTTGGGTCACAGAAATTCATATGTGTACCAAATTTCAATTTAATCGGTCCAGTACATTCGAACCAAATAAGAAAATACCCACAGACACAAGTGATCCTGCAAGGGTTCCGTTTTTTCATTTGGACGTACGGAACCATAAAAAATTACACACCTAACCACACCGTACGTGTACGTGTACATACACGTACGGTAATTAAAATGATTAATTTCAAAAATAAATTAATTCATGAAAAATATACCAGAGTTTTTATACAGTTTCTACACCTTTTTTATTTTTTTGACGTGACAACGTCTTATAAATTGGTTTGCCGGGTGACACTTCAAGAAACTGCGTTACGCTCCGCTCACGTTATGCGCTCACAATGAGAGCGAGTGAGAGGCACGCGTCCCTTCCACTCGGGCATGGTTAGCCCGCCTAAGAGCGAGAGAGACAGACATAAAAAGTGAAAGGCACGCGTCCCTTCAAAGTCGTTGTCACGTAAAACTTTCGCCCGTATACCGACTTTACAGGCAACCAATTTTTTTTTTGCAATTTCCGATTATCGATTATGCTTTATGCAATTTTTGAATCGAAATAAGAAAATTGGGTGGATGGTCAGCACTAAGAAGTGTCATGTCGATGCACAATTTTTTGTAATTTTTATCAAGATTTAATTGCGTTTTATAAGTAGTTTGTGTAAGAAAAATAGTAAAAGTAAGAACGCGGAGAGAATGATAATATCTTTATTTTTCCTTTTTGCATATTTTCAGCAAGAGAATAGGTTGTATATGTACATATTTCCAGCGAGTTTTAGGTGCCTACCTTTTGGATAGGTGTAGTAATACCTATTTTATACAACTTTCGTAGTAGACTAACGAAGTTTGACCGACCTCAACAAATAATTAAAGATATTTGCCACAAATATATTGTATAAAATAAGCGCGGAAACATATTTTTCTTAATAAAATTGAATGTTGAAAGTTGATGTAATTTCCTGAATTTCATGACGTAATTCGCAACATCCCGTCGAGTCAGCTGATATGTCATATGTCAAAATCTAGTCGAGCAGAGTGGTTAAATTAATGTCGCCATTAAAGCGCCACGCTGTATATCAACAGTTACTTACGTATCAACGTCGGCGAGTCCGTGCCCCTGGAGTCGGGTGCGGCAGCGAGCTGCGCGGGCCAGGCGCGGCGCGGCGTGCCGCGGTTGGAGCTGCACCACGAGCGCGAGCGGACTGGCAGCTGTGGGGACAGGACTCAAGTCACGTGTGGAAAATTATTGGTTAAAATGGCATGGAGAAAACTGGCCAACAGCCAAACTTAAGCAACTACGCCTGATGTAAAGGAACAGATGGGTGCCCATTACCTATGTAGCGGTATCTACAACGCCACATGCGAACAACGCGTCATACTGACGTCACGCAAATCCTGCATCTCGCAAGCAGAGTTTGCGGCGTAATTAGCATAGATACGATTTCCCAACATCAATCGTTGGGCAATAGCCCGCCAGACACAACACCCGTCTGGTCGGAGGATCCTCCCTTTTCTATGGAGGTTAATTGAACTTTACACCCTGTTCCTCATGCCTCCAAACTGGTGACCCCGAGTATGAACGTCAGCGCAGCCTTCGTGCTAACACTTCAGCGTGACGTCATCATCATCACTCCCGCAAGCTTCAGCGGCGAGTCACCCAGCCAGCCAGCATCCACGGCTTCAACGGGTATCCTGACCACCAGCATGCAGCGTCCGCGCATACCTGGTCATCTCCCTCAGCCTCATCAGCAACCTTGGCACAGCACACTGCACCTTCGGCCGGTCAACAAGCAGAGCACACTCGCCTGGTCGACGCAGCAGCCAGCCTCAACCCGGCGCTGTACGACATCCGACGCACTGGAGTATAACGCAGCGCCACCCCGACTCACTGGGGACATCTCCGCAGACAGTTCCGACTCACCGTGAACTATGCGACAACCGGTTCCGACTCACTGGAACCTCAGCTGGCCTGGCAAGCATCGCAAGATACAAAACTCAGCCCACTATCGACCTCCGGTCTCTGGAGGGGAGTGATGTAGCGGTATCTACAACGCCACATGCGAATAACGCGCCATACTGACGTCACGCAAATCCTGCATCTCGCAAGCAGAGTTTACCGCGCAATTAGCATAGATACGATTTCCCAACATCAATCGTTGGGCAATAGCCCGCCAGACACAACACCCGTCTGGTCGGAGGATCCTCCCTTTTCTATGGAGGTTAAGTGAACTTTACACCCTGTTCCTCATGCCTCCAAACCTACTTAGGCAAGATTGCTGACGTTAAGACCCTACAAAAAACATACACTCATCATTTTTCTCAATTTAAGCAACACTCCACAAGGTATAGAAAATGATGTGTGGTCTTTAAACTACTTAGACAAGATTGCTAGTAGCCAAAAATCCCTAAAAGATACTACCAAAATTTTTCACCAAAGTTAAGCAACACTGCCCGAGGTATAGAACCGGATGGGCTTGCATACCTGGTGCTGCGGCGGCTCGGTGCGCGGCAAGAGCGGCGGCACGAGCAGCAGGCGCGAGTCCCAGCACAGCGCCAGCTCGAACTTGTTCAGCAGTGACACGCCCAGCGAGCTGGCTTCGTCTCCTCGCGCCAGCATAGGAGATGCCTTGAACACGTGGGCTAGGTCTTCGATCTTCATTATTCCTGGGGTGAGAGAAAATAAAAAACGCAAGTCGATAAAAATCCATTTGTTTTTCATCGATTCTTTTGGAGATTTGTGAATTTCTGAACCGTATTACGTTTTTTATCAACTAACGAAAGGCTTTTTGGTTTATTCGTTCTTTTTAGGGTTCCGTACCTTAAAAGGAAAAACTTTCTTACAAACCGACTTCCAAAAAAAAACACTACAAAGAGAAAAATAACTTTAATTTCGGAAGTCGGTGTCAAAAAATGAAAATGCGGAACCAGCGACACCGACTTCCGAAATTAAAGTTATTTTTCTCTTTGTAGTGTTTTTTTTTTGGAAGTCGGTTGTTTTTTTTTTTTTTTTGGAAAAAAGTTTTTATTTTTTACTTTTAGTTGTACCTACTTCTGAACACCTCTGCGTACCCCTTTAGAGGGTACAGGCGTGACATTATGTTGTGTGATTGCGTAAACAATACATACACAAGCGATAGCAGCAATAGTCGTTGATTTGCTGGTATTTATTGAAGAGTTCCGTTATCTGTCTCCGAAACTCATCATCAGATCTTGTCGAAATTTCAATGAGACCATTTGGGAAGTATACCCTTTCCAACAAAAAAAGAATTTTTCAAATCGGTTGGCAAACGACAGAGTTATGCGCGAACAAACAAAAATAAAAAAAAATACAAACATCCGAATTGAGAACCTCCTCCTTTTTTAGAAGTCGGTTAAAAACGGAACCCTTATAAGATCAAAATCAAAAGTCATCTATTCAAATCAGGCTGAGAATCAGCACTTTTCGAACGTAAAAATTACAAAAGACAGTCCCCCAAAAACGCCCGCCCTTCTTATATACTGAAATATAACAATATTATACTCACCATTATTAGCGAAGGGATTGATTTCTCTGACAGTAACGACATGTGCTAGCACGTCACACAGCCATTGGGGTCGCAAGAAGTATAGTTCCTTGAGAGTCGCGTCGTCGTAATGTAGTAGAACACCTGTAACATATTTTTTTTTATCTTTACACCACCCGAAAGACGTTTTTGTTTTTTGGGACGAAGTTCCTTATCGCGCGTTGCGAAAGGGGGCTAGACGGAAAAAATTAAGACCAAAAGTTGGAACGACACTTTTTGCTATAGTTGTAAGCCGTGGGCGTGCGCGTGTTTCTCTCTCTCTCTCTCTCTCTTATAGAAAGCAAGCCAGTTATACTTCGTTCCATCCGGGTGTCCCTTGACACCTCTCAAGTTTTTTTTTTGGAAATGGCATCTCGCAGTTCAATCTATGAGGTTGTCGTCTGCTTAACCGGGCTCGCCTGTGGATGCAACAATAAATTAAGGCCTCCAGCCAGGGCTTAAAAAAACTTAAAAACCAAGTGACGTTAAGCCGTTGGTCCCGGCTGACATTCGTGGATCTTTGACAGTCGATACGGGTAGTCAGTAGCCCGAAAGTCTGACAACCAGTCTTACCAAGGGGTATCGTATTACCCAGTAACTGGGTTGTGGACGTCAGATACGCAGTCGCTCCATGTAAAATACTGGTATTCAGCCGCATCCGGTTAGACTGGAAGCCGACCTCAACATAGTTGGGAATAGGCAGTCAGATGGCGAATAGTCTTACCATTTTCATGTAGAAACATGGTCGCTTGATGCAACTCAGCCGCGTCTCTGAACATGCGATGATTCTTCTGTTGCATATATTGGGTCACCTGGGGGAATACAGTACCATTTTAGACTATTACATGCCCCAAGTCTGCTATTACAATAGTGTCAGAATGGTCTATCATTGATTTCATAATTGTTGATTTTGACAAGTTTGGTAATCTACTAACATAATGGCGTCATTATGACTTTCAGTGGTCAACCACTGACACTCCATTGAAAGAAATGGCACAGAATGGTAATCTCGTACATAATGATAAATGAATGAATGACTTACATAAAACACTTAACTTGTATAAAACACTAATAAATAATATGTAAAAATATATATAAATGAAATCTGGAATAAATAAAGTAGTGGTAGTTTTTCGAAAATCATTTCTACTAACGGGTTTTATAATAATGGCAATACGACAATGTCTTTATGACACAATTCTATTACGAGACCATTGACCGACCAATGATCGCCATTAAGAATTTAGCAGATTACGAACTTTAAGCAAAATGACAATGGGATGGGAATGGGATCGTGTTGGAATGACGAATTTATAAAAATAGCAGACTTGGGGCCCAGCACGCTGGACTTCATATCTACTATCTTACTAATATTATAAACGCAAAAGTTTGTATGGATGGATGGATGTTTGTCACTCTTTCACGCCAAAACTACAGAACGGGTTTGGATGAAATGGCACACAGATAGTTTATAACCAGGATTAACATATAGGATACTTTTTATCCCGATATTCCCACGGGATCGAAACTTATGCTGGTGAAACCGCGGGGCGCAGCTAGTTGATAATAAAATTAAGACTATTGATTTTCGCCATTTTGGCGCTGACAGCAACGTGAGCGTCCGTGGAACTAATATTTTTGATAGCGAGTTTTACAAGATGCGCATACTCTCATGATAAAAATGTTCTAAATATCTCGTAGTAAACACAAAATACACAAAAACGTCTTATTCCACGATTTAGACCTAAATCATCAGAGACGTACTAGAACAACACGACGGCCATTTGCAACAATGTGTCAATTTTAGTTCCTGAGACGCTCGAGCGGGGCGCTTGGAACGGCACAAAAAAAAAATATGCAAGTTGGTTCTTCAAAGGTAGAAGTCGACTCACCAGTTTCCTATACTCCTCGTGTCTCACCACCGGCTCCCGAAGATCAGCAGCCAACGAGGTGATACACTCTTCTAAAGCGAGGTATGTAGCCGGGATGCGCTGTTCTAACAGTGGCTCTTTACTGCCTGGAAGATAGAAAGAAATAAAATACATTTATTTAGCACAGACTAAAAGATACACAATACACCAGATATATACATCAGAGCGGCAATTCTCGTAATTTTAAGAACATTCACAGTAATATAATAATAATATCCCTGGACATTTCACACAGCGCCATCTAGTCCCAAGCTAAGCAACCTAATGCTTGTGTTATGGTAACAAGATGGCTGATAAACTACTTATATACATTTTTTTTTTGTAAATACATGGGTATTATAGATAGAAAAACACCCAGACCTGGAACAAATACATGTAGGTCATACAAATATTTGTTCCGTGCGGGAATCGAACCCGCGACACGCAGCGCAGCAGTCAATAGCTTAACCACTACGCCAACCGTGCCGTCAGACACACAGTCAGTGTGATCTCAGTCTCAATCTGTCAAAAATAACTCTAATTTCCCTACATTTTGACATTTGTTTGTCGCCGAGATGAGACTGCGACTAGATTTTGAACGTTTTAAATTACGAGAATTGGCCTTCAGATAGCAACAAACAAAAATGAAATAGAAAGTAAAGTGCGATGTAAGAAAATAGCAGGAAAGTGTGCCTCACGGCTGCACCAGAAAGAAAGAAAGAATGAAAATACATTTATTTGCGGCAAACATGACAGATAAAAAAGAACATAAAGGCCTTGGGGGATCGGACCGACACATGGCCGAACCGAATATTATTGAAAAATGCGAAAAAAGTTCGGATCGGCTCAGTTGGGTCGGGACCATAGTCAATATTCGAAAGAGTGTAGGAGTGTAGGATCGGAACCGACCGAACCAAATAGTAACTTCGTAGCAGGAAACGGCCGAACATTCGGCCGATACTACTTCGGAGTAGACTCCCTTTTTTTTGTGTGTGTAAACAAAAAAAAAAAGGCCCAGTTCATCCATTACACACAGTTACACCAAACTTGGGGGCTTGGGGCTAAGTAATAACAGCCGCACAGTTCGGTCGATCAGGTTAAGCTACGCTTGCCGCGGTTGGTCCGTGGATGGGTGACCATCTTCACATACCAAGACCCCTCCGTACATAGAAAGCACGTTAAGCCGTTGGTATTCGTGGATCTTTCACAGTCGTTACGGGTAGTCAGAAGCCCGAAAGTCTGACAACCAGTCTTACCAAGGGGTATCGTATTACCCAGTGACTGAGTTGTAGAGGTCAGATAGGCAGTCGCTCCAAGTAAAATACTGGTACTCAGCTGCATTGGTTAGACTGGAAGCTGATCATAGTTGGGAAAAGGCTAGGCAGATGATGATGGTGATTAATTTAAATATAATTTAGGAAATAGGACCATACCTGGTGGTTTGACGCTGAATGCGACGGAGTAAATGATGTCTGCTAACAGTCTGATGTTGTGTCGAGTATTGCAGGATACCTGCAACAAGTCATTGGAAAGTTGTAGACGACAAATGTGCAACTGTAGCGTAGCTTAAGGTCGTCGGTTATTGAACTGTGAATTAGGATCCGTTGCTCTTAAGAGCGTGTACAACGGGCCACTAGCGCCACTCCTTTAAAAAAATATTATCTCGTGACTGAGAAGGAATTATGAAAATCTGCTTAATCAGCGACCTCGGTAAGTGTGTCTAGAATTTTCTAATACCTTTTATTAAGTTTCATATTGAGACACGAAGCAACTAAATACGACATATAGGAATGTGGCCGCTTTTCTTTAGATCGAATTTTGTTGCTTCGTGTCTCAATATGAAACTTAATAAAAGGTATTAGAAAACTCTAGACACATTTACCGAGGTCGCTGATTGAGCAGATTTTCATAATTCCTTCTCAGTCACGAGATAATATTTTTTTAAAGGAGTGGCGCTAGTGGACCTGTGTGCATCCTCTTAACCGCTGCAGTTGAGAATACAGGAATAAACATAAATGTTAGAGATGTGCAAAAAATTTTTTTTCGTTTTGGTGTCTGTTTCATGATTTTCGAGGGCGCTGAAGCCAATACATACAGCCGCATAAAAAAATAATAATAACAAGTTGGGGGTAACATGCGTCCCATTCAGCATCGCTCAGCATAATGCCAAGACCCTATACGAGACAGAGCCCCAGCGCTGGTTTTTAAGGGCGCTATTGTGATATTGTGTTTAAAATGAAAATCCAATATGATTGGCTGCAAAAATGTACAAATTTTCGTCATTTTGAAATTTTCGCAGCCGCCATCTTGGATTTTTATTTTGAATTTCGTTCCTGCCGGGGCCCTCCGACACCACACTTTTTTTTAACACTAAATACAGGGTGTTTGGTAGAAGGAACGACACAACTTTTTTGAAGGATTGGGATGTCATTTGCTAGCACAAAATTGTTTTATTTTTCATTTTTATGACACATTTTTAAATTGAAAATTTTCGTTCCTTAACACAGTTTTACGACTTTGGAAGCACCCAAGTAATTTTCTAGAACCAATTAGGTATACATAAATTTATACATTGCACATATAAAACACCAAACATTATTGCGCTCTATTACAACCACAAACAAAAAAGTTATGACAATATTTAGGGTGATTATAAACAAAACATATTATTATCTCAATTAACTACCGTGACAGTTAAGACAGGTATTATGGGTGAAAACTAGGATAATATGATACTTCCTATCCCTAAGAAAATTGTGTCGGTCCTTCTACCAAACACCCTGTATATTGTCATATCACTTACCTCAACGGAATCCAACACCCGAGGAAGACCAAGCTTGTCAGCATCAGGAGCCCCCATGATAGATGAGCGAATCAGCCGCTGAAGAACTTCTGGACTTTCATTCTCTGGTAGGTTACACTGGAGACAAGAGAAAGGTTAGCCTGGAAGATAAGAATAAGTTACCCAAAGAATGTTCAAACAATGTCAAACTCAAACCATTTAAATAAATAAAGTAAATAAAATTTTTATTCAAGTAAAAGTAAAGTAAAAATATGATTTACGTTAATTACAATCGAGGAAAGTTAAATTCTAACTGTAATGTAGACCTGCCTGATCTAGGTTTATGAAAAACCTGTGTTTCAGGCCATCAATTTACACCAAACATTTAAAAAGAAGACAACAATAAATGTATTAGAAGCTAAATTGAAAAGAAGGTATACTGGCTAGATTATTTTAAAACTAGATTATGTAAAATATACAGTAATGTTTAGATAAATTAACATTATGCTACATTGTATTATTATTATTATTAATTTAATTAATTTTATTCAAATAAACCATTTACAGGCACTTTTGAACTGTCAAAGAGTCGGTCAGTTAGTCAGAAAGTTGAAGCTAGAGCTAAAGGACAATGGTTATAGTTGGATGGGCCCCTACCCTAAAAAAAATTTGACTGTAGTGTTATGAACTATGGGCCGCGGGTTGTGGCACAGGCAACTGAAGCAACATGGGTGGGTTTTAGTCAGTAAAAGTCTGACACGCCCTCCGAGAA
Source organism: Apamea sordens (assembly GCA_945859715.1). Taxonomy (NCBI): domain Eukaryota; kingdom Metazoa; phylum Arthropoda; class Insecta; order Lepidoptera; family Noctuidae; genus Apamea; species Apamea sordens. The sequence goes on from OX244014.1 coordinate 1,537,988, forward strand.
GTTTTAGAGGTATGAGGAACAGGGTGTAAAGTTCACTCATCCTCCATAGAAAAGAGAGGATCCTCCGACCAGACGGGTGTTGTGTCTGGCGGGCTATTGCCCCAACGACTGATGTCGGGAAGTTTGTATGTATGCTAATTGCGCGGTAAACTCTGCTTGCGAGATGCAGGATTTGCGTTTCCACTGCTGGGACACAGGCCTACTTTCTGAGAGAGGGAGTGGGCTGTAATCCACCACGCGTGCCCAGTGCGGGTTGATAGATGTCACATGTCTTCGATATTTTGGTTCTAAGACAGAGTTCCTCACGATGTTTTCCTTCACCGTTTTGAGAGCAGTGGTGATGAAATAATTTACACAAAGTAAAACGCCTGCTTGGGGTTCGAACCCACGACTTAAAACTCGTAAGTCACGGCCGGCACAACTGGGCCACCACACACTAAAAAAAAGGGGTGTTGGGGTGATCAAATCGAGTAGGTTTCAGCGTTTACTCTTGACATGAGTTACAGTTACAGAAGTATTATAGAAAAAAAAGAATAGAATTAAATTAGCGCGTCATGCAGTCATGCGCGTTGTCGGTTCGTGAAGAGAGAAGGGGGAGAAAAGATGGCCGCCGGCGGCGCATGACAGCCCGTCGCGTTTCATCCGCGACGCATCGACGAGCTTTAGCATTGGCGCGTTCCAGCTCCGTTGCGAACAAGGGGTTAAAAATGGAAATGAAAAACTGTAATTTAATAACATCTTGATAAATACGTCTACTTACACTGGCAACTTGATCGTAGTGTGTAGCAACCATAATAACAGGCGAGCCCGGGGCACGAGCTTGTATAGACCTGTACAAAAATACATCATCATCATCTGCCTAGCTTTTTCTCAATAGAGTAGTTGCTGTTGATTTATTTGATTTTCTTATTTACAAAAAATCAATCTTTAGTTTATACTTCAATAAAGTTTCTATGGTAGGTATTACCTTACTCTATGGTTTTGCACTTTCAAATTGACTGATATAATATAATCTTTCTAATTAATTGTCAATTGGCATATAATAATATATATACAGTTATAAAAGGCCTATAGCTCGTTTTATTTAAGTAACCTAGATTTCCAACAGTTGCCTGGGTAAAAAATATTTAGTCCGTCAGTTAGATTATCGAAAAATAATGGACACGTATGTTTTCTTTTGTCAATCAAACAAAAAATGACAAAGATAAAGCGCGTCAAAATTTGGGAGTGGGGGGTCGTGACGTCACTTGCTTTCAAAAGTGTCGCAAGCAAGTGACGTCACGCGGAACTTTAACGGGCGATATCTTCATAATTTTTTATATAATTGACAAAAGAAAAAATACGGGTTCAATATTTTTTGATAATCTAACTGACGGACTAATTAGAATTTTTTAGGAAAATAGCCTACGGAATACCAGTATTTCACATGGAGCGACTGCCTATCTAACCTCCACAACCCAGTTACTGGGTAATACGATACCCCTTGGTAAGACTGGTTGTCAGACTTTCGGGCCACTGACCCGTAACGACTGTCAAAGATCTACGAATGACAGCCGGGACCAACGGCTTAACGTGCTTTCCGAGGCACGGAGGGGTCTTGGCATGTGAAGATGGTCACCCATCCACGGACCAACCACGGCAAGCGTAGTTTTACTTGATCGATCGACCGTGGGGCTGGTATTGCTTAGCCACAAGCCCCGTTTTGGCGCCAAACGTAAAATGTAATAATTCTTAAGAGGCACACTTTCCTGCTAATTTCTTACTCCGGGCTTTTAATTTTTTTAATCTTGCTTGTTTCCTACCTGAGCCAGTTCAGTGCTCCAGCGAGACCCTTCCTTCCATCTGTCACTTTCCACACGACGAGATACAGCGACCTTCGCGACAAGAAATACTGATGTGTTGCGTAGTACCTGTAAAATACATTACACTACTTTATCAAAGAATCATCATCTGCCTAGCCTTTTCCCAACTATGTTGGGGTCGGCTTCCAGTCTAACCGGATGCAGCTGAGTACCAGTATTTTACATGGAGCGACTGCCTATCTGACCTCCACAACCCAGTTACTGGGTAATACGATACCCCTTGGTAAGACTGGTTGTCAGACTTTCGGGCTTCTGACTACCCGTAACGACTGTCAAAGATCCACGAATGACAGCCGGGACCAACGGCTTAACGTGCTTTCCGAGGCACGGAGGGGTCTCAGTATGTAAATATGGTCACCCCTCCACAGACCAACCGCGCCAAGCGTAGCTTAACCTGACCGATCGACCTGTGCGGCTGTTATTATTTAGCCACGGGCCCCTCTACTTTATCAAAGAATGATGGGTAGAAATGTAAATCATAAGTCATTTATTTCTTAACTAAAATACACTGTGTAGAAAGTCATAAATTATAAAATAACTCAAAATTAGATTAATAATAATCAGATCATGATATTAAAAAAAAATAACAATAACTCATCTTTTACAATAATAAAATGAATTTGACGGCACGGTTGGCGCAGTGGTTAAGCGATTGACTGTTGCGCTACGTGTCGCAGGTTCGATTCCCGCACGGAACAAATATTTGTATGGCCTACAAGTAGTTGTTTCGGGCCTGGCTGTTTGTGTATGTGAGTTTAAATGTTTGTAAACGCACCCACGATACAGGAGAAATTCCTAGTGTGGGGCAACGTTTTAAAAACAAATAAAAAATAGTCATTTAATAAAGAAATATAATGTCAACAGATGAAAATAATAAAATTAATAGTCACTTAATTACCTACAGAATAGAATGTAAATGATTAATACAATAATGAATAATATTAGCCAATGGCTTAATAGCCAAGATCCGAGCCTCGACCAACACCTGAGGAGGCTCTCGTTGGGCAGCTGGATCAAGGGCTTGATTCAGAAAGCTGCACTTCTGGACACGGCTCGCATTGTCAGGAGGTTCCTCTCTCTGGAGCCCTGACCGCCGGTAGCTTGGACACTGTTCCCGATACTGGTGGGCTACTAGATTTCTAAATTTTTAAATGTTTTTATACTTTTTATTTTCTAACCTCCACGAACTCAGGCTAGACTCTGTCCAGCGCCACGAGATGGCGCTGACGTTCCAAATAGTGAAACGAATCACTCCGAGAAAAATTACTCACTCCTGCTGTCCCCCAAAGTCCCAGGTCCGGAAAGTGATGGGTCCCCGCGTGGAGCGGTGTTTCTCGTACACCCACGTACCGATGTCCACGCCCACTGTTGAGACGTTGCCGCGACGGGAGGATTTGTTGCCCATGCGCTTTGCCCAGTGCTAGAAGAGGGACAATTTTTATACAATTTTTATAAATTGGGTGCCAGAGTTCATCGATAGTACTCCCCTTAGTTGCAACACCGCCAGCAGGTCAAGCTATCCGAAACTGTCAAATTTTCCCAATCAACCTTGAACCTTAATTCTTTACCTATAAAGTTGAAAATCTATTAAAGAAATTTGACAGATTGAGAGAATTGAAAGTAATATACAACGTGTTTTTATTGATATCCCATAACTCTAGGGGGTCATTGTACTCATCATTATGAACCACTTTTACTATGGGACCAAACCCGAAATCGCGAAAAAAAAACTGGTGTTCCCTACATTTTGACGAGTTATACGAACATAAATGTAGGGAACAGCTGATTTTTTTTTCGCTTTCAGGTTTGGTGCCATAGTAAAAGTTGTTCATAATGATGAGTACAATGATCCCTACAGTTATGGGATATAAAAAAAAACAGGTTGTATATATTTTTTTATAATTAGCGCAAGACCAGTGCAAGACACCCAAATTAGAGTATTAAATTAAAAGCATAATACAATGACAAAAATATTTTATTTTAAAGATAACTATTTTTATTAAGAATGTTGACCCTACAGTTACTATGCATTTAAAATTGAGTCTTATTGCCTTAATTTAAGATTAAATTTTCTTTGGCTCAATCGGCGGTTATTATGGCAAAATACGCAATTTACAAAGTACAATGAAAATTTGGAACCACCGATACAGACTTCCGAAATTGAATTGTTGTTTTTTTTTTTTTATTATTTATGTACACACAGTAAAATACATATTGATATCACATAATTATAATATGAGTACAAAGGTAGGGTAAGGTTTTTTTTTTTTTGGATTTTTTTCAATTTTTTATTATGACGTGATAAAGCGATTACGATATTCTATTTACTGAAAAATCATTGCAAAAGTAATTTGCGTATGACATACCTCGGTTGGTTTTCTTCTATGTTGAATGGCGGACTCTTGTCTGAGGCACTCCAGCAGACTAGTCTTGCCTATACCCTGCGTTAATAGAAAGATACGGTTTTATATTCTAACTTATTTCCTACATAGTGCTGCCTGTCCTTCTAGAAGAAACTCAAACTCAAATCATTTATTTCAAACAGACCAATTCATCATCTGCCTAGCCTTGTCCCAACTATGTTGGGGTCGGCTTCCAGTCTAACCGGATGCAGCTGAGTACCAGTATTTTACATGGAGCGACTGCCTATCTGACCTCCACAACCCAGTTACTGGCAGTGGCGTGCGTTCCATAAAGACAGAAAGACACTGCCTACCCTAGTTCTGATAATAGATCTAATATTATTTTATCAATAAACAAAACAACATAAAAATCTTAAATCATAAATCAGCTCCACCTATCGAGTGCCGGTGTTATCATTAAGATCGATACAGTTTACTGCACTAGCGCCACCTCGCCTTTGCAACGGCAAAGACACAAACTATTCGTCTCTGAATATATTGTATGTGTGCTCCGTGGAAACTCGTGGTCATGCGTATTTTTATGTGTGTGCGTTCCTATAGCTACGTGGGCTTTGCTGACACACAATGACAAAAATCACGCACACAACTGCATGAAAAGCCAGTGTCTTGTTCGAGTTGTTCTTTAAAGCTAACACGAAAAATTACGATCCTAACCGAACATTTCCGACGAAAGTTTGCTATGCAATGCGAATATTTTAAGAAGTAACATTGTTTCATTGAATTTTATATAGTTAGATTGCCATCATTTTTTTGTGGTATTAATTTTCCTTTTTACTACGTAATTTCAATAGTCAATAGTAGCCATTATTGTTTGATGTGTGTTGTGTTTGTGACTTACGCTATCAGATATTTAGGATTTTAACATTGTGATTAGAGTGAAAAATGGATAATATTGTCTGTGAAAGTTGTTCAGATGGTGTGTGTATTGATAAAATAAAATATGACGCGTTTTCAAAACTATCTTTTAGTGAAAAAAAAACAAGTTATCGAGAGTTGTCCTACACCGGATTTGCAATTAATAAAAAAAAAGGTAAAGTCAATCGTAAATTCAATACAAAACAATATGATTCATATCATTGGCTGACAGATTGCATACACATGATACACAGTAATCGGTTATTTTGTTTCGTTTCGTTTGTTGACACTCGATGGACTTACAAATTCGCGTACTGTAAATGTAATTTTCAATTCTTATTTACATTTAGTTGATTTATTTGAGGATATGGCTGAAAACGAAGACTCTTGGGATGGTGAGACATTAAGTCAAGTTTCGTATTTGTTACACAATTTAAAAGACTTTCAATTCCAGTTTTTACTTCATGTGTTTAACGAAATATTCGCAGAAACTGATGTGCTTTACGAAATTATGCAAAAAAAGACATCAGATGTGGCTTATTGCATTAAAAAAATTAGGGACTGAATCATTTTTGGAATCATTCAGATCTAGGTTTGAATTAATTTTTGAAGGCGTAAAAATAATCACAGGGTCGCCAAAACAAAAACGTAATGTTGTGGACGCGAAAACCAATTTTAAGCGCATTTTTATTGAAATTATAGACACTATATCCATCGAATGTCGCGACCGATATAAAAATCTGAAAGAGTTAAAAATTTTTGGACTACTTTCATGCGAAAATTTCAATAAATATAATGACAATTTTCCGGTTGAATTAGTATCGCAATTCGTAAATGTTTATAAATTATACGAATTTAACTTAGACCGCCTTATCAATAGCTCAAATGTGTTTATAAATCTGCCGAATTCTTAAACCTTAGTATTTACAAAATTATAGAACATTTTTACGAAAATAACATAAATACAGTTTTTCCCGAAGTACTGCGTTTGGCAAAATTAATTGTTACAGTTCCCGCGAGCAGTGCTTCAACCGAAAGGTCATTCTCGTCGCTAAAACGTATACACACCTACTTAAGAAATACACAAGGCCAGCAACGACTTACAGATCTTTCCACGATTTCAATAGAAAAAAACCTTCTTACGGAAATAAAACGCCTTCCCAACTTTTACGATTCCATATTGCAGATATTCTTACAGAAAGATAGGCGTGTAGATTTAATATACAAATAAAACAATCCTATATAGGTACTTAGTATACTTACACCACCATCTTTTCAATGATTTTATTTAAATTTTGCAAATCACACAAACATTACCAAACATCAAACAAACGCGCCGAAAGGCCACTTCGAATATAAGTAAATTGATATGTCTATAAAATCAGTCAATCTATGGACATTTGAGTTGGCATTTGGCAATTACCTACATCATCAATCGACAAGACGACGAACCAAAACCAACGTGTAGTATTTTTGGTGAGTACAATTTTCTGCCTACCCTGTCTTAAAACTGTGTGCACGCCACTGGTTACTGGGTAATACGATACCCCTTGGTAAGACTGGTGGTCAGACTTTCGGGCTTCTGACTACCCGTAACGACTGTCAAAGATCCACGAATGACAGCCGGGACCAACGGCTTAACGTGCTTTCCGAGGCACGGAGGGATCTCGGTATGTAAAGATGGTCACCCATCCACAGACCAACCGCGGCAAGCGTAGCTTAACCTGACCGATCGACCTGTGCAGCTGTTATTATTTAGCCACGGGCCCCTCCGAAACAAACAGACCAATTACAGGCACTTTTTAATTGTGACGACACGGTTAGCGCAGTGGCTGAGCGATCAACTGCTGCGCTGCGTGTCGCGGGTTCGATTCCCGCAAGGAATAAACATTTGTATTGCCTACATATAGTTGTTCCGGGTCTGGCTGTTTGTGTATGTGAGTTTAAATGTTTGTAAACCCACGATACAGGAGTAATTCCTAGTGTGGGGCAAAGTTTCGAATAAAAAAAAATAAAAAAAAAAACTTTTTAATTGTCAAGGGGTCGGTCAGTCAGAACCATGAAGCTAGTTGCCCATTCCAAAGCGTAGGTACCTATGGAGAAGAACGGGCAAGAAACTCCATGGACACTCTTCTAAATCATAATAAAATTGTTACAAAATATTGGTTATATGGAGGCATGAGGAACAGGGTGTAAAGTTCACTCATCCTCCATAGAAAAGGGAGGATCCTCCGACCAGACGGGTGTTGTGTCTGGCGGGCAATTGCCCAACGATTGATGTTGGAAAATTGTATCTATGCTAATTGCGCGGTAAACTCTGCTTGCGAGATGCAGGATTTCCGTGACGTCAGTATGACGCGTTGTTCGCATGTGGCGTTGTAGATACCGCTACAGTTACATCATTCATGTTGAAATTATACATGTGTAAACGATGTAGAAAGACGTGCACGTGTATTTATGTCCTTACCTGTAACCCCACAAACATGAGCTTCATCCTCGTATAAGGCCTCGCCTCCTGCAGTACGGACTTGAGATACCCCACAATGTCCATGCTCTTGTATCGACCACATTGCAGCATGGAGCGCAGGGGCTCCTGCAGACAGCAGCCGACGGTGTTCAGGTTCCACAGGCGCGACAGGAGCCCCATTTGTGGGGGGAGCTCTGTTATATCTGTAACAATAATAATAGAACCTCGTGAAAGCCGAGAAAGATAAACAAATCAATTATCAAGTGACAACACGGTTAGCGCTGTGGCTGAGCGATCGGACTGCTGCGCTGCATGTCGCGGGTTCGATTCCGGCACAGAACAAATATTTGTAAGTCCTACATGTATTTGTTCTGAGTCTGGGTGTTTTTCTATCTATAATATGTATGTATTTACAAAAAATAATGTATATAAGTAGTTTATCAGCCATCTTGTTACCATAACACAAGCATTAGGTTGCTTAGCTTGGGACTAGATGGCGCTGTGTGAAATGTCCAGGGATATTATTATTATTATTTTTTATTATTATTATTATCTTGACTTGGCTCGCGAGGTGGTCGACATGTGGGATGTGGACTTAGCGATCATTGTGCCGATAGTCGTGACAGCCAATGGGTCCATAGCCAAGAGCCTCGACCAACACCTGAGGAGGCTCTCGTTGGGCAGCTGGTAGCTCCAAGGTAGCCCGCGAAATTAAAATTTTCTTAAGTTTTTTGCATTTTGCTGATAAGTACTAAGTTGCACGTTGATTAAAATATGATTCGCGGCTGTAACAAATATGTATTTACAGAATTATAATCATTAGAATCAGTAATACAACTTATTAAGTTAGCATAATCCTAAAATGTCAAGATTTCATGAAATAGTCATTCAGTAGGATTACTTGATCTTAGAGAGTTGTGTTGATGACTTTAATGATTATAATTCTGTAAATACATATTTGTTACGGCCGCGAATCATATTTTAATCAACGTACAACTTAGTACTGAACAGCAAATTGCAAAAGACGTAAGAAAATTTTAATTTCGCGGGCTACCTTGGAGCATCCACCTTAAACTTCAATAAAGCAATTCATAATTTGTGGACCATTTTACGAATCTCAATACAAAACTGTCAAATAGATGAATTACGTGATAGGAATTGCACACAGATCATATTATGAATTGTCAGTTTGTGACCATTTTACGATTTTTAATATGATCTTATTGTTATCCTATTATGATTCTGCCAAAGTGGCCTTTTTAGGCTTTGGCGATATAGGTTTATAGATATAGGTTTTGGCGATAGTATACTCAAGTGAAAGTTAACATTGATTAACCTTTATTCCCGCTAATATTGAGCACCGACAGGTTAGTGAGCTCGTGTATAGCAGGCGGTATCCCTCGCAGCAGGTTGCAGGACACATCCAGCATGGACAGCAAAGGAAACAGGAGACGACCCTTGAGAGAAGATCCTGAGTTCTGGAAGAGAGTGAAATAGGGTATTTGAATACTTAATAAACTACTATTTAATTTGACCTTGTGTAGATACACAAGGCAGTCGCTCCATGTAAAATACTGGTATTCAGCTGCATCCGGTTAGACTGGAAACCGACCCCTACATAGTTGGGAAAAGGGTAGGCAGATGATGATGATGTAGATATACAAGGTCAAATTAAATTAGCTAGCGAAACTCTGCAATCGAGATAGGTATTGATATTATCGATAAAATAAAAACAAAAAGATTTTATGTTTTTTTTGTGTTAAACGATCGCGATTTTATTTATTGAAGTGAAAACTTCTTAACGGCGTTGTGCACTTTTTTGTGATGGGTAAAAAATGTTAAACTCGCGTCAGGACACGTGACCTGATCAAAAATTCGTGAAACGGAGCTCGCGTCAGGACACGTGTCCTGATCGAAAATTCGTAAGACGGAGCTCGCGTCAGGACACGTGACCTGATCGAAAATTCGTAAGACGGAGCTCGCGTCAGGACACGTGTCCTGATCGAAAATTCGTAAGACGGAGCTCGCGTCAGGACACGTGACCTGATCAAAAATTCGTAAGACGGAGCTCGCGTCAGGACACGTGACCTGATCGAAAATTCGTAAGACGGAGGGAGAGTATATTAAGGTAGAGAGGGTCTGGACATATCGTTTTTTATTTATTTTATTTTCACGACCCCAATTTTTTTTAGTACAATAATAAATGGAAGAATCGATAACTTTCCGGTTATCGATTTAGTCAATCACTAGCGTATATGTATAATAAATGGCTTTTGCACATCACAACGATAGCGACAGATGTTTTTGTGTGAGTAAGTTGTACGGTGCACGGTAAATGCACGCTGTGTTTGAAGAATTAAGGTTTATAATTGACTGTGTAGTACAGACGCCAACACATAAAGCTACCCAAAACTGTAAAATTTTCCCAATCAACCTTGAACCTTAATGTTTAAGCAATAAAGTTGACAATCTATTGAAGAAATTTGACAGATTGTAGCAGCTTGATGTGGTGGCGTCTGGACGTTCTGATTTATGTATTGCAAGTGTGTGCGACGTCGTATCTATTGCTTTTACTGAACTGCATGTGTAGAAGTGGCGCGTGGAAGGGTGAAACTGGCGAAACTGGATTCCGATGCATTTTCAACTACACCCTGTCCAGTAGGTTAACCGTTTTTTAACAGCTGTCTTAGAACGTACACATTCCAGATTACGTAAAAGTTAACTTTAAAATGCGTAATAAAATAAATATATAAACTGCCTTATCTTATTGAATTATCTTATTTATGGCTTCTTACAGACATTATAATGCCGTACGTGTATCAATCAATGTATTGTGTGTTGCTGCAATCACTAGTTCCATCTGTCAAAAAACGGTTTACCTAATGGACAGGGTATATACAAAGTTGATACGAAAGAGGGGCTTTCCTTTATACGGCCTATTCTAGGTACCATTTTCAAGCTCTGTACCAAAAATCAATTAAATAGGAGCAGTAGTTTAGTCGCAAATGATTTTTTAAGTTTTTGCACCGTTTGAACACGATGTATCTTTCCTAACAGCTGATTATGTCTAAGCATAGGTCATGCACCTTACAACGATAAAGACGATGCCACTTCGTTACATAAGTATCTTAGGCCAGTCAAAATTTACAAAGGTTGGGTGCGTTTTATTCTGATTTGTAAGCCATTTAGTTTGTTTCAAATTCAAATTCATTTATTCATTTTGTGAACATAGGGTATAATTATGCCAGATGTTATACAAAAAATGTTGATCCATGCTATGTCCCGCCAAAAGGCATACAAAATATCTTAGGAAAGCGAATGTCAATTAACAAAATAAAAATAAATTCAATAGGTAAGTAGGTAGATGTCACATTTCCTTGCAATAGTTAATAATATGTCAATAAATTAAGACGGCACATAAAAAAAAAATAAAAAAAAAAAATAGGTAATAGGTCACAATTAAATCAGTTTAGTCAATTTCGTATACAATAATAAATTCAATAAAAATGTCAATAATCAATTAATATAATTATCTTATGAAAGCAACATTTTCATCCTTCACTAAACCTCTCAATATGCAGTTCAAGGGGCATTGCCATAAGCACTGCTTGGAAAAAAAAAGTAAAATAAAAAAATATAAAAAAATATTGTTAAATATTGTTAGGCATGTCAAGTTATAAAGTTGTCATAATGATATAAGGAAAATGTCATGAAAAATACACAATGTCAATAGATTTGAAAAACACAGATATATATAAATTATTAAAAATAAATGAAAAATTCTTCAAAATTTGTCATCCATATACTCCTTGACTGAATAATATACCTTGTTATTTAGTAGCTTAAAGAGCTCGCTTTTGAATTCATTATTATTCTTACAATTTCTAATATGACAAGGTAGTTTGTTATACAATTTTGGTGCCATTGCATAGACACTTCTAAAAGCAAAAGCAGTTCTGGTGATTATTGTTTTCAACTTATCTGAGCGACGTTGACTTTCTACATGACTAAACAAGTGTATATTGGTTACTACAAAAAAAAAAAAATATATTTTCTCTTTTTTGGCGCTTTTTATTTTTATGCCGTATCGAATTAATACTAAATACGTATAGTACACATAGTGTAATTTAATGCCCCTCTGTCATATCAACTCTGTATATCTCCTTCTTTCTTATATCTATGGTACATACCCATTCATCATCTTCATCATTAGTTTCATCTTGTGCAGCCGATGATAACCCATCATCATCCGTAGTCAGTTGGATGCGGGTCAGGAGATTGTTAGCCAGGATCTGGAAGGAAAATAAGTTAAGTGAAAACTTCTTTAGCGGCGTTGTGCACTTTTCGTGATGGGTATAAAATGTTAAACTCGCGTCAGGACACGTGACCTGATCGAAAATTCGTAAGACGGAGGGAGAGATTTTTGTGATGGGTAAAAATGTTAAATTCGCGTCAGGACACGTGACCTGATCGAAAATTCGTAAGACGGAGCTCGCGTCAGGACACCTGACCTGATCGAAAATTCGTAAGACGGAGCTCGCGTCAGCACACGTGACCTGATCGAAAATTCGTAAGACGGAGGGAGAGTAGACCGCATTCCAAAATATCAAAAATGCACAACGTTAATATTCAAGTTTTCACTTCTGCCGGCACTCCCGGAGTGGAACCCGTTTTTTTTAATAATACTATGTACCACCACAGACTACCTACAGTATTTGTCTCTCCTTCCCCATTTTAATCCATCCAAAAATTGTCTTTAAAAGATCGCTCTTAGCGATAAGACCACCCATTGTATCACCCTTTGTAAAATTGTATTTGATCTGACAGAGCCTCCAGACCTTCACCAGGAGTTGCAACACTCACCAGGGTCCTCAATCCCTCAAGCCTGAGATGTCTTCTAGCAGGACAGGCAGCACTGAGCAGCTGTGACCTGACAGAGCCTCCAGACCTTCACCAGGAGTTGCAACACTCACCAGGGTCCTCAATCCTTAAAGCTTGAGATGCCTTTCTAGCAGGACAGGCAGAACTCAGCAGCTGTGACCTGACAGAGCCTCCAGACCTTCACCAGGAGTTGCAACACTCACCAGGGTCCTCAATCCCTCAAGCCTGAGATGTGTTCTAGCAGGACAGGCAGCACTCAGCAGCTGTGACCTGACAGAGTCTCCAGACCTTCACCAGGAGTTGCAACACTCACCAGGGTCCTCAATCCCTCAAGCCTGAGATGTGTTCTAGCAGGACAGGCAGCACTCAGCAGCTGTGACCTGACAGAGTCTCCAGACCTTCACCAGGAGTTGAAACACTCACCAGGGTCCTCAATCCCTCAAGCCTGAGATGTCTTCTAGCAGGACAGGCAGCACTGAGCAGCTGTGACCTGACAGAACCTCCAGACCTTGGCCTGGAGCGCACGTTGTTGTTCGCTGAGGAGTTGGGGCAGTAGCAGGACAGGGGATCGCCTTCGGTGGAGCCGAAGCTTTCAACCTGTAAGAGATGAACAATTCTGAGCCAGTTTAACAGGACACGCATTGAAGTTGTTTTTTGTTAACGGACTTCTAAAAAAAAAAATACAAACATCCGAATTGAGAACCTCCTCTTTTTTTAGTAGTCGGTTAAAAAAGGACGAGGTTCTCCTCAATTCGGATGTTTGTATTTTTTTTTTATGTTTGTTCGCGCATAACTCCGTCGCTTGCCAACCGATTTGATTTTTTTTTTTTTTTGGAAAGGGTATACTTCCCAAATGGTCCCATAGAAATTTCATCAAAAACGGTTCAGTAGTTTGTTTTTTAAACCAAAATTACTGGTAAAAATAACAATTTAAAAGTGAAAAATAAAAACTTTTTTGCAAAAAAAAAACAACCGACTTCCAAAAACGACACTACAAAATGTAAAAATATTTTGTTTTTTTTTTTGCAAAACAGTTTTTTCTAGCAGTATTTCCTACTAATCCTACTAATATTATAAACGCGAATGTTTGTATGGATGGGTGGATGGATGTTTGTTACTCTTTCACGCAAAAAATACTGAACGGATTTGGATGAAATTTGACACACAGATAGTCTATAACCAGGATTAACATATAGGATACTTTTTATCCCGATATTCCCACGGGATCGTAATTTATGCGGGTGAAACTGCGGGGCGCTGGTGCTCTATTAACTACTTACTTGTGGTAAACTCGGCCAGCACGTGATCTCGTTGTGACTCAGATCCAGCTGACGAAGACTTGTAGGATATGACGTCACGTACGACATAGATCTGTGAAACAAAGATATAATGAAAACTTTTTACAAAAAAAAAATTAACACTAACTTTAATTTCGAAAGTCGGTGTCGTTGGTTCCGCATTTTCGTTTTTTGACACCGGCTTCCGAAATTAAAGTTATTTTTCACTTTTTAGTTGTACCTACCCCACACAAATTCATTTAACACTACTGGCTATGTAAATATCAGTGACAGGAAGTTATTAAACATCATCAATATAAACTAAGTGGAAAAAATTGTATTATTGAAGCTTTAGAGGTATGAGGAACAGAGTATAAAGTTTACTCATCCTCCATAGAAAAGGGAGGATCCTCCGACCAGACGGGTGTTGTGTCTGGCGGGCTATTGCCCAACGATTGATGTTGGGAAATCGTATCTATGCTAATTGCGCGGTAAACTCTGCTTGCGAGATGAAGGATTTGCGTGACGTCAGTATGACGCGTTGTTCGCATGTGGCGTTGTAGATACCGCTACAAAGCTAACTCAAAAATTATCCAAGCAAAGATATCCAATCGAGTACAAGACAACTAAAACATTCTTACCTGAGCGAATTATAAGCCATATTCAGCCTAGTCAGGTTAGGAGCCCTGCAGGCCAGCGCACAGGGCACGCAGGTGAACTGGTTGTGTGCAAGGTTCAGGGCTGAGAGGGCGGAGCCCCCGCGCGTGCAGCCCACTGAGGAGCCTTCCACCACACCGCGCCACGTGTGCGCGCGACGGGCTTCGGACCAGCTGGGGAGAGAGAGAAAGGGTATTTGAGTTAGATTTTAATACCAGACATGATTTATTGATGATAGAATGATTTATTAACAGACAAGTGTTATTATAACATAAATGATTTTTTGGTCACCCATCCACAGACCAACCGCGGCAAGCGTAGCTTAACCTGACCGATCGACCTGTGCGGCTGTTATTATTTAGGAATGATGATGTGATGATGAATTAAGTAAATACTCACGCAGCATTCCCCGCTCGGTTGGTGAGAACAGGTATCGAGTCCTCGTCATCTTCATCAGCTGTCTCCGACTCACTGCGCTCTATCGATGGACTGCGAGACGATGACTTCTAATACACAGGAAAGCATAATTTATATTTATATAAACAAGTTCGCTGGACACACTATCGATGAAAAAATTAAGACATTTGATTTTCGCCATTTTGGCGCTGACAGCAACGTGAGCGTCCGTGGAACTAATTTTTTTGATAGTGAGTTTTACAAGATGCGCATACTCTCATGATAAAAATGTTCTAAATATCTCGTAGTAAACACAAAATACACAATCAAGTCTTGTTCCACGATTTAGACCTAAATCATCAGAGACGTACCAGAACAACACGACGGCCATTTGCAACAGTGTGTCAATTTTAGTTCCTGAGACGGTCGAGCGGGGCGCTTTGAATCGGCACAAAAAACAACTGTAATTTCTTATGGTATATTTAGTTCAGCGTACTTGTATAATATAGGTCAGTGAATTATGTAAACATAAAACGCTTACAAGATAAAAGTAAGCAATATGTCAATCTCCACTACTGACCAGCACCCTAATTGCGTAACACATAATCAATCGGAATCGGTTTCATTTTGACAGTTCAACAACATTCATTGCGTTATTTACGTGTTGAGCAGACAAATTTTTCGAACTTATGAAGCAATGGATTAGCAATTTGCTTCAAAATGATTCAGATTCCGATTGATCGTGTGTTACGCAATTAGAGTGCAGAGCCGCTCCACCCAGAGCGGGTGAAGTTATTTCAAAATCAAAAGTCATTTATTCAAATTAGGCTGAGAATCAGCACTTTTCGAACGTCAAAATTACAAAAGACAGTCCCCCAAAAACGCCCGCCCTTCACCACTTCCTAGTGCTATCGCTGGGAAGAAGAAGTGGCGCAACAAACTGTCCAGCAGCACAGCTGTCTGTTCAGTTACAAAATAATTGTATGTATACAATACTAAGAATTTTGAAATTTGATAAATGATAAATGATTTTATTTTGTAAGTAGGTTTGTACAAACACTTTTACACGTCAATCATATTTTAAAACTAGATGAGGTCGGCGTTTCCTACCTGACTAGTCTGAGAAGAAAGGCCGAAACAAGCTCAGAGGTCACAGTCTCTTTTAAAGTCCAGACATAATCTTGGTCAGATCATATGAAGACCATGTAGGTCGATGTCTGAGATGGTCTTTTGAGGAAAGAACCACACAGTTTGGGAGGACCTGTCCAGTCAGTGCACGCATTTGTCAGAAATCGTGCAGCTCAACTCAAAACTTAATGATGATGAAGATTTCCCACCCAAAAAAAAGGGGATGGGTCGAAGAAAGAAAGAAAAAATATTGATTGCGACTCGTACAGGATCATAAACTAAACTAAACACAGTCAAAAATAAAACAAAAGGAAAATGAAACGGAAAGTCCTATACGAGGCCAAAAGGCTCCTATCTCAGCATGATGCTTCGAATTTAAAAAAATAAATGTCGCAGCGCTGGTATTCTGATAGGGCCCGCTGTGATGTCACGGGCAATCACAGTAATAAAAAACTTGAGAGGTGTCAAGGGACACCTGGATGGAACGAAGTTCAAAGAGAGAGAGAGAGAGAGACAGACAGAGAAACACGCGCACGCCGCACGGCTTACAAGTTACAACTATAGCAAAAAGTGTCGTTCCAACTTTTCGTCTTAATTTTTTTCGTCTAGCCCCCTTTCGCAACGCGCGATAAGGAACTTCGTTCCAATAAAGAACAAGAAATTTCACGCGGACAAAGTCGCAAGCAGAAGCTAGTAATAAATATACTTACAGATTGTGTAGCCATGGCGAATTGCGCACTGCCTATGGAGGGCGAAGCGCTGAGCTGGGGCGAGGTCTCCGATGGGGACGCCAACTGCTGCGGACTGCTGCATTCTGAGTGACCCTGGTGAAGAGGAAAGTCCTGGGTTTAATCATCGTCATCAATAGCAGCCTCGTTCCAAATACAGCTGAGTATAAGTTTTTTCGCCCTTGTGCATTAAGAGGGTGCACACAGGTCCACTAGCGCCACTCCTTTAAAAAAATATTATCTCGTGACTGAGAAGGCATTATGAAAATCTGTTCAATCAGCGACCTCGGTAAATGTGTCTAGAGTTTTCTAATACCTTTTATAAAATTTCATATTGAGACACGAAGCAACAAAATTCGATCTAAAGAAAAGCGGCCACATTCCTATATGTCGTATTTAGTTGCTTCGTGTCTCAATATGAAACTTAATAAAAGGTATTAGAAAATTCTAGACACACTTACCGAGGTCGCTGATTGAGCAGATTTTCATAATTCCTTCTCAGTCACGAGATAATATTTTTTTAAAGGAGTGGCGCTAGTGGACCGTTGTACAGGCTCTTAATTTCCGGTTTTAATATCCTACTAATATCATAAACGCGAAAGTTTGTGAGGATGGATGGATGGATGTTTGTTACTCTTTCACGCAAAAATTACTGAACGGATTTTGATGAAATTTGGCACACAGATAGTTTATAACCAGGATTAACATATAGGATACTTTTTATCCCGATATTCTCACGGGATCGACACTAATGTGGGTAAAACCGCGAGGCGCAACTAGTACCTAAATAAAATCAAGCCTTTATCTTTATGTGGGTAGACAAGTACTACAGATACTAACTGCTACGTTTTACACACACTCTTTTTTACCTACACGTACGTGCTGCACGCATTTTACCTAAATACGTTTATCAAAGCTACTATAAATTAAAAGAGGTACCCATTTAGAACGGAGGACGCGACGTGGGACGTTGGCTTTATATTGTTTAGCGACTGCCTAAAGAAACAACAAAATAAACTTATTTAAGTCTTATCAATACTATAGCTTTCACAGGCAAGTACATAGAGGTATGAGGAACAGGGTGTAAAGTTCACTCATGCTCCATAGAAAAGGGAGGATCCTCCGACCAGACGGGGGTTGTGTCTGGCGGGCTACTGCCCGATGATTCATGTCGGGTCGTTGTATATAATTACGCTAGTTGCGCGATAAACTCTGCTTGCGAGATGCAGGATTTTGCGTGATGGCAGTATGACGCGAAGTTCGCATGTGGCGTTGTAGATACCGCTACAAATAGATAGTTGAAAACATGTGGAAAATCTAGTGAGCCTAAATTGAGGAAGAAACTGCAATAAACTACCAGTAAAGGCAAATTCAAGCTTTATGCTTGCAACACGAGGCGAGTCGCTTACCTGTAGGCTCTGTAACAACTATTTAACAAAGCGCATGGCCCACCGTGTACTGGGCCAACATGGTCCACTATGTAATGGGCCAGCATGGTCCACTGTGTACTGGGCCAACATGGGCCATCATGGTTCTCTGTGTAATAGGCCAGCATTGCCACCATGGTCGTTTTTAATGGGCCAGCATGGTCCACAGTGTACTGGACCAGCATGGTCCACTATGTAATCAGCAAGCATGGGCCATCATGGTCCAGTGTAATGGGCCAGCATGATCCACTGAGTACTGGGCCAGCATGGTCTATTGTGTAATGAGCCAGCATGGTCCACGGTGTACTGGGCCAGCATGGTCCACTGTGTACTGGGCCAGCCTGGTCCAAGGTACTCAAGCCTCACCTCGTCGCCCCTGGGCAGTGAGCGCAGATGGTTGAGCGCCACGTTGAGGTCGCGCAGCGCGGGCGCGGCCCACAGCGCGGGCGGCAGCGCGCGCAGCTTGTTGTTGGACACGTCCAGCAGCGTCAGGCCCGGCAGCCGGAACAGGAGGGGGGGCAGCTCTTCTAGGCGGTTGTCCTGCGAACGGAAGGAACACATTTCTATAACAGCCATCTTGGATTTGGAAATGGTTTACACATGCAATGGCGTGGCTAGCTGACATATTGCAAGTAATTTAATTTTATGTTCTGTGCCTTGTAATGTTAATTACTTAACACCTAGTATTGTATACAATCAATTATATTCTCACTGAACAGACAGCTGTGCTGCTGGACAGTTTGTTGCGCCACTTCTTCTTCCCAGCGATAGCACTAGGAAGTGGTGAAGGGCGGGCGTTTTTGGGGGACTGTCTTTTGTAATTTTGACGTTCGAAAAGTACTGATTCTCAGTTTAATTTGAATAAATGACTTTTGATTTTGAATCAGCGCCCCCGATAACTATGGGAAGACGGTGAAAAATTTGCAATTTTTGAGTCCACTAAGCTTCAACCAACGTTTTCTTTTCGGTTGCTGATTAGTGATTACTACACGGTATTCAATTCGAGTACCAATAAAAACCATTTGTGGTTTAATGGTATAAAACAAACATAAAAAACCGGCCAAGTGCGAGTCGGACTCGCGCGCGTAGCGTTCCGTACCATTATCTACAAAAATCACGTCTGTTGTATGGGGGACCCCCTTAAATATTTATTTTATTTTTAGTATTTGTTGTTATAGCGGCAACAGAAATACATAATTTGTGAAAATTTCAACTGTCTAGCTATCGCGGTTCTTGAGATACAGCCTGGTGACAGACAGACGGACGGACAGATAGCGAAAATCAAAATCAAAATCAAAATCATTTATTTGCATAATACATGTTTGAAAGGTGTTTTATATAAGCATAGAAGGTCCACTGCATTATAACCTAAAGAGGCGTGCAAATCTGCGTAATATCTACTAATTACAATATTATAGTGTTAGCAGTAATTCTTGAAACTCAGTTACAAATTAAAATAATAATAATAATATCAGAAGGTAAACAATGTCAAAAATTATACCAAGTCAAAAATTATACCAAGTCAAAAATTATAAAATGTCAAGAATACTCAAGTTACTGAATTACGATAATCATGTTCATGTCACTCATTCAAATTTTTATTTGATACTGATAATAATATTATTAAATTGCAATATTTTTATCTTCTAAATATTCTTTAACATTATAGTAACATTTATGAACTAGAAACTTGTGTAGTTTAGACTTGAACTGCGGAATAGATATTTTTTTTATATCATCAGGTAGTTTGTTGTACACTAACGATGCCATACTAAGAACACTTTTGTTAAATAGTGCTGTTTTTCCGTACGGTATTTCTATTTCTAACTTTTTTTTGTCACGTAATTGTCTATATTGACTTTTAAACATAGTCATATGATATTCTGGATTGGATTTTACAAATAAATTTAGTTCATAAATATATAATGAAGGCAATGTCAGAATTTTTAAATTTTTAAAGTGAGGTTTACAGCTGGTAGTGCTATCTAGTTTGCAGATTGTCTGTTGTTGTTGCAGATTGTTGTTCGAAGTCTTAGTAATAGGGTCCCGTTTTTACCCTTTGGGTACGGAGCCCTAAAAATGAATAAATAAATATCAGCAATCCACAAGAGGCGTATATAATCAGCCTGTTAACATTGCCCCGCACTAGGAATTCCCCCTGTATCGTGGGTGCGTTTACAAACATTTACATTCACATACACAAACAGCCAGACCCGGAACAACTACTTGTAGGCAATACAAATATTTGTTCCGTGCGGGAATCGAACCCGCGACACGCAGCGTAGCAGTCGATCGCTTAACCACTACGCCAACCGTGTCGTCAGTTCCCACTGCTGGGACACAGGCCTCCTCTCTGTGAGAGGGAGTGGGCTGTAATCCACCACGCGGGCCCAGTGCGGGTTGGTAGATGTCACATGTCTTCGAATTTTTGGTTCTAGGACATGCCGGTTTCCTCACGATGTTTTCCTTCACCGTTTTGAGAGCAGTGGTGATGAAATAATTTACACAAAGTAATGCGCCTGCCTGGGTTCGAACTTTCGGATATAAGAAAAGATCTTACCTGCAAATACAACTCCTGCAGCACAGGTGCTGTATACAGCTCTGGTCTGACTTTAGGCTTCTTTTTCCGTCTCTTCCCGTCAAGCTCATCTTCAAAGGGATCCTCAGACGTTGGCAGACGTTCTAACTTGTTCTGAGCTGCGTTCAAATACCTGAGCAAGAGTTTTTTTTTTCATAACTAATATGATACGTTGAGGGGCTCGTGGTCGCCAGGGCTGCGGGTTGTTCGAAAGAGGTACCGTGGCCCTTGGCACAGGCAACTGAAGGAACACGGGTGGGTTTTAGTCAGTAAAAGTCTGACACTCTCTTCTGCTCAGCCCAGAGCAGGAGGGGTCATTTGATGATTTCCCACCCAAAAAAAAGGGGGCTCGTGGCTAAGTAATAAAAGCCTTACGGGTCGATCGATCAGGTTAAGCTACTCTTGCTGCGGTTAGTAGGTGGATGGGTGACCATCTGTGCATAACAAGACCACTCCATGCCTCGGAAAGCACGTAAACCTCGGTTCTCGTTCGTGGATCTTTGACAGTCGTTACGGGTCGTTAGAACCTCGAAAGTTTGACAACCAGTCTTACCAAGGGGTTTCGAATTATCCAGTAACTGGGTTGCGGAGGTCAGATAGGCAGTCGGTCTATGTAAAATACTGGTACTCAGCTGCATCCAGTTAGACTGAAAGCCGACCCCAACATAGTTGGGAAAAGGCTAGGCAGATGATGATGATGTCAAATGATTAAGGTGATTTAAAATGATTATTTACCTTAAACTCAGCATGGTGAACAGCTCAGGCGGTAAGAGCCTCAGCTCATTATTGGATATGTCGAGTCTGGTCAGAGCATGTAAGGCTCCACTGTTGCTGCTAAGTTTAGAGTTGACGCGAAGAGCCGCTTGACGGAGCCAGGACATTCTGTGGGGACAAAAAGTAACATAAATTGCAGGTACGGTCAACCATACACTTGTACTACAAATACTGCCCTTAAGAACACTGTAGGCCTTGTAGACCATTTCTATTTTATTAAGCACCTAGTACTGATTTATTCCACTCTCATAAAAAATCTAGAACCAATACTTCAAACTCAAACTCAAATCATTTATTTCAATTAAACCATTTACAGGCACTTTTGAATTGTCAAAATTAAATAGTCGGTCAGTTAGTCAGAAAGTTGAAGCTAGTTGCCCATTCCAAAGCGTAGGTACCTATGGAGAAGAACGGGCAAGAAACTCCACGGACACTCTTTTAAATCAAGATATTTTTACAAAATCCTGGTTACATTATTCTTAATTCTTCTTCTTCGAAGACAATAGAGACATCTACCAACCCGCACTGGGCCCGCGTGGTGGATTACGGCCCACTCCCTCTCACAGAGAGTAGGACTGTGTCCCAGCAGTGGGAACATTATTGGCTGAGTATGCATAAAAAATCTGATATATTGTTTAGAGTGTAAGATTTATGTTTGTACAGACGCCAGCAGGTCAAGCTAACCGAAACTGTCAAATTTTCCCAATTAACCTTGAACCTTAATGCCTTCGCGATAAAGTTGGCGAAGTGGTTAAACGATTGACTGCTGCGCTGCGTGTCGCGGGTTCCATTCCCGCACGGAACAAATATTTGTATGGCCTACAAGTAGCTGTTCCAGGTCTGGCTGTTTGTGTATGTGAGTTTAAATGTTTGTAAACGCACCCACGATACAGGAGAAACTCCTAGAGTGGTGCAACGTTTAAAAAAAAAAAATTAAAAAAGTTGAAAATCTATTAAAGAAATTTGACAGATTGTAGTAGCTTGATGTGCTGCGTCTGTACCCATTTACCTAATGATACATGGGAAATTCCCAGATGCGGTGCAGTTTAAAAAAAAAAAAGTCCAAGGTCAACATCATTTGTTTCAACTGGATCATTATTGCATGCTGAGCTGGACTCCCATTTGGTGCAACATCAAAATCAAGTCATTTAGAACATAATAGAATAGAATACTCTTTATTGTACACCATACAAATTACAGAACATAAATAATATAAATACAATTTTACAAAGGGTGACACAATGGGCGGTCTTATCGCTAAGAGCGATCTTTTAAAGACAACCTTTGGATGGATTAAAATTAAGGAGAGACAAATATAGTAGGTAGTCTGTGGTGTACCATTTACATTACACAATTAATATATGGTTCCCTATCCATTTGCATAAAATTTTAAGACCTAATATAACTTAGCATAATTTTGTTTGGCATAATTATATTTTCGCATAATATAATTACGCATAACTGCTTACGCATAATTTTTTTAAGCATAATTTCTCTAACCATAATAATGATTAAGCAAATTAATTCTAAAGCATAAATTTATTAAGCATAAAGTTCTAAAGCATAATAATAATAAGGCGTAGTCGACGGAGCCCCGCTTCGCGGGGCCCCTATTTCTGTCTGCAGGGTTTAAAGGAACCTAACACGAAGGGGATGACGGGGGCTCGTTCGCTCGCTCCGCTCGCTCACTTGAGCCCCCGTCATCCCCTTCGAACCTAACCTGTCCGAGTCGGGGTGCCCCAATTCCCGAGCTCGCTTCGCTCGCTCTTGCATCGTGAGTTCTCATTGCCTTTTTACTAAATCGAGATATGTTAGACCTTGGGGCACCCTGACTCTTGGAAAAAGTGAT
Organism: Apamea sordens; assembly: GCA_945859715.1. NCBI lineage: Eukaryota > Metazoa > Arthropoda > Insecta > Lepidoptera > Noctuidae > Apamea > Apamea sordens. The sequence goes on from OX244014.1 coordinate 1,561,290, forward strand.
TCAGAATCGAGTGAAAATAAATACGTAAAAATAACTCTTTGTTTCCATTATTTCTATTAATTGCATGCCTAAATATTATTATGCTAATAATCATTAGGCCTAGTAACGTTATGCGAATTAAATTTATGCCAAAACAAATTAGCCTTCAAGATAATTATGCCAACATAAACTGTATGCCAAAAAAAAATATGGCAAAGTATTATTATGGCAAAACGAATTATGCCAAAATCGTTATGCCAAAGTATATTAGGGAAAAGAATATTATGCGAAAAGAAGGGATCCCTTAATATATACATAAAATATATTTGACTCGTCTAAATAAATATATTCATATAATAATAAACATGAAACAGGAGCAAAACCAAAAATTATAAATAATAATATAATAATGATGATGTTTAAGGAGAGAGGAAGTGCTTTTGTATCATAATTTTGAAAGCGGACAAAGATTGAGCACGCCTTACCGACACGGGCAAGTCATTCCATAACCGTACTGCTTGAACAGTAAAAGATTTGTCAAAGAAACGGGTAGAATGCATCGGCATCTCTAGTCTCAGGTTTTCCGATGACCTCAGATATCTATTATGTGTGTCATGAAGGAACTTGAAACGTTCTTTAAGATAAGAGGGGGTTTTAGGATTAAACAAAATACTGTAGAGCTGAAATAAGATATGTGAATTCCGGCGAATGGCAATGATACATGAGAAATTCCCAGATGCGGTGCAGTTTAAAAAAAGTGCAACGTCAACATCATTTGTTTCAACTGGATCCTTATTGCATGCTGAGCTGGACTCCCATTTGGTGCAAAATCAAAATCAAGTCATTTATTCAAATTAGGCTGAGAATCAGCACTTTTCGAACGTCAAAATTACAAAAGACAGTCCCCTAAAAACGCCCGCCCTTCACACGCACACCACACTGTGTCACTTTTACTTCGATATGTGTGTTTACCTATCTACTAGTTGCGCCCCGTGGTTTCACCCGCATAAATTTCGATCCCGTAGGAATATCGGGATAAAAATATCCTATCCTATATATTAATCCTGGTTATAAACCATCTGTGTGTCAAATTTCATCCAAATCCGTACAGTAGTTTTTGCGTGAAAGAGTAACAAACATCCATCCATCTATCTATCCATACAAACTTATATAAAATATTAGTAGGATTTATATATTGACTTTTGAAAGACTTTTAAACATAATATTGATAAGCTAAGAAGGTGTCAAATATGTCAAAAAAAAAACTGTTGCCCGTTTTTTTTTTTTTATTGACAATGGGCTCACTCTTGACCTCAACCCAGCCCAGAGGCAGGGATGAGATCTACGGTGGAACGAGCTTGCCCAGAAGAAGCCTATTCACTCTCGCCGTTTCACAATGTAAAGAATAAAGAACGGATAAAGTTATTAGAAACTTACCGTATTGTAGCTAGTTGTGCCCTCAGCTCCCTCCAATTCACCATAACAGCGGTAGTAGGACATAAAGCGCTGTAAGTCAGCGCTGAATCCCCGTCTCTATCGCTGAACAGCGCTTCAGACATCGTTGATTTGTTTAGTTTGTAATCCGGGTCGGGATAAGCCTGGGGGAAATTGAAAATAGCATTGTAGTATGTAGAAGGAGTAAGTTCTTTACAGCGGCTTGCTGTAGGAGTCAACTGCTAAGGAGGCTTCGGAAAGGGAGAGGGAGATCTCGTCCACTCACCCGGCCCGCAAGACAACGCCTTCTTCCAGCCTTCCTAAATGGGTCCAGGGGCGACGGACTCGGGGACGTCAGTCGCCCCCACACATCAGGCCCCGAGATGGCGGCGAGTAGTGTTTAGAGGCATGAGGAACAGGTTGTAAAGTTCACTCATCCTCCATTGAAAAGGGAGGATCCTCCGACCAGACGGGTGTTGTCTGGCGGGCATTTGCCCAACGATTGATGTTGGGAAATTGTATCTATGCTAATTGCGCGGTAAACTCTGCTTGCGAGATGCAGAATTTGCGTGACGTCAGTATGACGCGTAGTTCGCATGTGGCGTTGTAGATACCGCTACAAGTGTTCCACGCGCGCCCCTCTTAGACATCGCGGGGGGAGTCCAACACCTCACTCCCCCCCCCCCTGACCCAAGGGGGAGGCACCACGAGGGGGCTATGGAAGGATCGTACGTACCGGGGACCCCCGGCGTAAGTGTAAGATGGAACACCGGGGTGGTTTTTAGTCAGTAAGAGTCTGACAGAACCCTCAGCCCTCCCCAGAGCGGTGGACATCCATGAGGATTTTCTACCCCGGAACAAAAAAAAAAAGGAGTCAACTGCTAGAAATTGTCACGTAACGAAAAAAAGCGTTATGCCCCATCCATGCGACTTGCGATAGTTTTCATGGTTTTCGAGGGCGCCGAAGCTAATAGTGGGGTAAAAGTGAAAATTCCAGATGACGACAGCGGAAGTTTTCAAATTTTTCATCATGGGTGTAGTTTCATGGATTTCGAGGGTGCTGAAGCCAATAGTGAGGTCATTTTCGCGTTAAGAAGCCAAATATTGGAGTCAATCAATCAATCAATCAACTCAGCATATCGCAGTCCACTGCTGGACATAGGCCTCTCCCAGGCTGCGCCACAACACCCTGTCCTCCGCCTTCCGCATCCAGTCTACCCCAGCCACCTTCTTTAGGTCGTCCGTCCATCTAGCTGGGGGGCGTCCACACTACGCTTGCCGATACGCGGTCTCCACTGCAGGACTCGTCTGCTCCACCGGCCATCGTTCCTTCGACAAACATGGCCAGCCCACTGCCACTTCAGTTTGCTTACTCTGCAAGCTATGTCGGTAACTCCGGTTCTTTTCCGGAGAATTTCATTTCTGATTTTATCCTTCAAAGAGACTAAACTAATATTTATCTTCTGTCCTTTTCATAATGAAATAGAAAGAAAAAGATGCACTGAACTTAAATTTTGCTTAGTTTGTGAACAAGTGAATCGGCGTCATTATAATAATAATAATATCCCTGGACATTTCACACAGCGCCATCTAGTCCCAAGCTAAGCAACCTAATGCTTGTGTTATGGTAACAAGATGGCTGATAAACTATTTATATACATTTTTTTTTGTAAATACATACATATTATAGATAGAAAAACACCCAGACTCGGAACAAATACATGTAGGTCATACAAATATTTGTTCCGTGCGGGAATCGAACCCGCGACACGCAGCGCAGCAGCCAATCGCTTAACCACTGCGCCAACCGTGCCGTCGATATGTACTTTTGTTTAGTTTGTGAACAAGGGAATCGGCGCCAGTATAGTTTAAAACCTTTCACGACAGTGAAATATGTCTTACCTTGGTGGCTAGTAACTTGGCGAGTAGCTCAGTGAGTCCATGTGTGGCACATTCTCTAATGGCTCTGCAGTGAGGGTCAGTGGCTCCGTGCTGTAGTAGAATCTCTACTATTTGCACGTTTTTAGCGCGAGCTGCGATGGCGAGAGCAGTCCAGGGACTATCTCCTGAAACAAAGAGGAATGAACAGCTGTAAATAATTGTCTGTAAAAGTGTGCAAAACATCGCATCACAGAAATGGTCGTAGATCGTCCTGTCTCTCAAATGTTTTAAGTTTTTTAGAATTGCATACAGTTGTTCATCTACATCGCCACATGTGAACTATAACATAATAATATCCCTGGACATTTCACACAGCACCATCTAGTCCCAAGCTAAGCAACCTAATGCTTGTGTTATGGTAACAAGATGGCTGATAAACTACTTATATACATTTTTTTTTTGTAAATACATAAATAAATCTCAACTCACACTTCAAGACACACTTGATGCTAGCCATCAAGTCTGCGGAGTTTCGCCAGCTAATTTAATTTGACTCCGGATAATTTAGTAAACCCAATAATACAACAATGACAAGTACTTCCATGTTTGTAACAGCTCTATATTAGATCTCATCATCGCACGTTCGTGTTTCCGAAGATAGCCGATGATTCCCGAAGCGCACACTTCTCTCGGAATATCTATACTTCCATGTAGCTAAACCATAAGCTCATAATCTTACTTCCTACTAATATTATAAACGCAAAAGTTTGTGAGGATGGATTGATGAATGTTTGTTACTCTTTCACGCAAAAACTACTGAACGGATTTTGATGAAATTTGGCACACTGATAGTTTATAAGCAGGATTAACACATAGGATACTTTTTATCCCAATATTCCCACAAGTTTCTTTTTTATTAACCGACTTCTAAAGAAGGAGGAGGTTCTCAATTCGGATGTTTGTATAAAAAACCGGCCAAGTGCGAGTCGGACTCGCCCATGAAGGGTTCCGTTACGTTACGATTTATGACGTATTAAAAAAAAACTACTCACTAGATCTCGTTCAAACCAATTTTCGGTGGAAGTTTATATGGTAATGTACATCATATATTTTTTTAAGTTTTATCATTCTCTTATTTTAGAAGTTACAGGGGGGAAAAAAATGATATTAGAAACCTCAATATCATTTTTGAAGACCTATCCATAGATACCCCACACGTATGGGTTTGATGAAAAAAAAAATTTTGAGTTTCAGTTCTAAGTATGGGGACCCCCAAAATTTATTGTTTTTTTTTCTATTTTTGTGTGAAAATCTTAATGCGGTTCACAGAATACATCTACTTACCAAGTTTCAACAGTATAGCTCTTATAGTTTCGGAAAAAAGCGGCTGTGACATACGGACGGACAGACAGACAGACAGACAGACAGACAGACAGACATGACGAATCCATAAGGGTTCCGTTGCCATTTGGCTACGGAACCCTAAAAATCAACCGACTTCTAAAAAACAACAACAACGAAAATGCGAACCCAACGACACCGACTTCCGAAATTAAAGTTATTTTTCACATTGTAGTGTCGTTTTTAGAAGTCGGTTGATTTTTTTTTTTTGCAATAAAGTTTTATATTTTTTTGTTAAATGGCTAGCAGTTTCTTGCCCGTTCTTCTCCATAGGTACCTACGCTTTGGAATGGGCAACTAGCTTCATCTTTTTGACTGACCGACCTTGACAATTCAAAAGTGCCTGTAATTGGTTTATTTGAAATAAATAGTTTGAGTTTGCTTTGAAGGCAGACGGGTTAAATGATTAAAACTTATGCGGGTGAAACCGCGGGCGCTGCTAGTTTACCATAACTTACGATCGGTATTATAAGCAGCGCGTGCAGGCGAGGGCCCCGAGGTGGAGCGCACGCTGCTCAGGGCAGCCGACGCGCTGCGCGAGCGGCGACGGTCGCGGGTGTTGTCACCGCCACCCATCTGAAAATAATTATATTATTAATCAAGTCAGGTTGGGTTACTTTAAAGAAAGAAAAGAAAGAAAATGCGTTTATTTGTGGCAAACATGACGCAAAAAAAAGGACATAAACACACAAAAAAAAAACAAGTTGGGGGTAAACATGCGTCGTGTCCACGCAAATCGGCCATCGCTCAGCATAATGCTAAGACCCTATACAAGACAGAGCCCCAGCGCTGGCTTTCAGCGGCAGCCGGCTGGCTGCATATACTCCCTAAGTAAAAACGAAGTCAAAATCAAACTTACAGATTTGTTGCAGAAGGTAACGTATGCTGTATTTAAATTAAGGCGTTGTTAGTTTAATTTATTTTGTGTTACTATAAGTACCTGCACAACACATAATACCCGTTGTATGTCATACCTGGAGGGACCTTGACTCCTAAAACACAGGCTTTTGGCCTAGTTTAGGAGGCATCAGTTCGCCCTATAATGTGACTCTATTGTACAATATATTTTTAATCCTGTGTACTTATGTATGTTCTCAAAATGTACAAAGAAATTATTATATTATTATTCAACTGCATCCGGTTAGACTTGTAGCGGTATCTACAACGCCACATGCGAACAACGCGTCATACTGACGTCACGCAAAATCCTGCATCTCGCAAGCAGAGTTTACCGCGCAACTAGCATAGATACAATTTCCCAACATCAATCGTTGGGCAATTGCCCGCCAGACATAACACTCGTCTGGTCGGAGGATCCTCCCTTTTCTATGGAGGATGAGTGAACTTTACACCCTGTTCCTCATACCTCTAGACTGCAAGCTACTCAGACATCCAAAAAGGATAATATGGCTGGCCCATTGCTACTATAGCTTGCTTATTCAAGTGGCTATGTCGGCTATGTCTGGCGGCACGGTTGGCGCAGTGGTTAAGCGATTGACTGCTGCGCTGCGTGTCGCGGGTTCGATTGCCGCACGGAACAAATATTTGTATGGCCTACAAGTAGTTGTTCCGGGTCTGGCTGATTGTGTATGTGAGTTTAAATGTCTGTAAACGCACCCACGATACAGGAGAAATTCCTAGTGTGGGGAAACATTGAAAAAAAAAATTAAAAAAAAAAAAGATTACTTTGGTCCTATGCCAGATCACCTCATCCTGGATCCCATATTGACCTGCAGTGCGATTCTGTAACCATCTCACCGTGAAAACTTAAGTGAAGTGAGTGTGGAGTGAGCTGTCATTCCAACTAATGCGAGAGATTGACAGCTCACTTCACCTAACTTTTCACGGTGAGATTTTTACAGAACTGATCGGCTGATGTGCCTTCTAAATAAGAGCCCGTATTCCCGTAATTTAAAAGCTTCAAAATCTAGTCGCAGTCTCATCTCGGCGACAAACAAATGTCAAAAACTTGTCAAAATGTAGGGAAATTAGAAGTATTTTTTGACAGATTGAGACTGAGATCAGACTGTGAACGGTCTTAAAATTACCAGAATTACCCCTCAGATCTCGAACACTTACCAAGTCACTGGGCGGCAGCGCGGATGCGTTGGCGTCAGCCCCGGCCGCCAGGAGCCGCTTGAGCAGCCGCACGTGCCCGCCGCGCGCCGCGCACGCCACGCACGCGTCGCCCGCGCGCCCCGCCTCCACCACCACCGGGGTTATGCGACGCGAGGATGACCAGCGGTCCTGGTAGATGAACGGGTTCCACTGTTTATTGCGGTTTTAGACATTTATTTTCTCAAAAGATTTGACGGCACGGTTGGCGCAGTGGTTAAGCGATTGTCTGCTGCGCTGCGTGTCGCGGGTTCGATTCCCGCACGGAACAAATATTTGTATGACCTACATGTATTTGTTCCGAGTCTGGGTGTTTTTCTATCTATAATATGTATGTATTTACAAAAAAAAAATGTATATAAGTAGTTTATCAGCCATCTTGTTACCATAACACAAGCATTAGGTTGCTTAGCTTGGGACTAGATGGCGCTGTGTGAAATGTCCAGGGATATTATTTATTTATTATTTATTTACAATCACTTACAGAGAAAATACAATATTATAATTAAAAATACTTATAGCCGATTGGCGTAGTGGGTTAGTACCTACTGTGACAAAATTACATTAATATTAGTAGCAGTAAAAGGGGTAATTGCAAATAAGTTCACACAAAACTAAGTCCAGTCTTGCCAAGGGGTATCGTATTACCCAGTAACTGGGTTGTGGAGGTCAGATAGGCAGTCGCTCCATGTAAAATACTGGTATTCAGCTGCATCCGGTTAGACTGGAAGCCGACCCCAATATAGTTGGGAAAAGGCTAGGCAGATAATGATGCGTAATAGATTTTGAAGGATGGTCGGTTTAAAAAGTTACTCAATACGTTGACAGACAAATCGGCAAGAACCTCGATTACATTGATTATCTATTTAGCTAAGCATATATCCGAATTTTTTATAATTATTATTATTATTTATTTATTATTATTTTTGTATTATTGTTTTTTTTTATTTTATTATTATTTGTACAGTCTTAAACTGTACATGTTTTGCTGACGCGGTGGCTTGCACCCGCCGTGCGTCACTTTATTACTATAAATAAACATACTTAACCATAAATGAGTGAGTGCAATTACTGCTACGCGGTGACTAACATTAGAGAAAGGAATCGTCAACAGTTTTATTTGTAAACACTATTTACACGTAATAAACCTTACGGAAACTAAGTGATCTTTTCTCTACGCGCTTCAACCTCAACGAGAACAACTCTGCAAGTGTACGAACCGTACATTTTATGGTCCTTCGAGCCGGATTTAAGTGCTTTGTGTCTCTTTACGGTAGCGGATCGGTTCAGCTGGTCTCCCAGAAGCGGGTCGCCCCAGTTAGATTGAGAAGTCGCATAATATCGTAAGCGAGGCGCAAGGGTGCTTAGTTCCACTGACCATTTCAAGTCAAGGAAGAAAACGATTCCAAGATTTGAAAGGGAGAAGACTACAAGCAACGCAGTAGCCTTCGCAACACAACGCAACGCTCTCCTGGCACTGTCATCGACGTGCCAACTCTCTTGAGCCATCAACCTTCGCTAACAACAAGAAGCATCAATATGGATAAACTAGAATTGCAGTCAACATGCTTCGAGAACATAAAAACATTATGTGTTAACTACAGCAAGGATTCCTCATCACGAAAAACTATGGAATACTTGAAGAAGCGCTTGACGTCGCTAGAAAACCAATGGCAAGACTTCGAAAGCAGACATGCCCAACTGTTGATGGAACTAGAAGATAAGAACATAGAATATTTCAAGGATGACGTATTCAGGAAAACTCAAGAAATGGTCTTATCAACTAAAACGGACATCACTAACAAACTGGCGACTTTGGGCAAACAAAACGTGAAGTTCGACCTAGGTGGAACTTCAGAAAATCGCGACATTGACAACATACAACATGTCGATAGTAACAACATACAACTCTTGCTTAATAAACAAAAATGCAATTTCAACGCAATAAACCGTGTTTTCTCCAAAATTGACGTTGTCACTATCTCGGAAAGATGGGAGCTGGAAGACCACCTCACGACATTGAAATCAAAATGGGAACCCATCGACAAACTTCACTGGGAAATAGACTTCCAACTGAAAGGATCCAACGAGCATTACAACCAAATGTTCACGGACGTCGAACAGAAATACGACGAGCTGAAGAGGAAAATTAATGCCAAAATCTGGTCCACCGTCCACTACCAGAAATCGACACCTAAGATCGAAATCCCTGAGTTCTCAGGAAACTACGGTCAGTGGATCTCCTTCAAGGATCTCTTTCTGGAAGCAATACACAAAAACCCAATGATCAACAACGCGCAGAAAATGCAGCACCTAAAGACCAAGCTGCGAGGAGAAGCCGAACGCTTAGTGCAGCATCTGACTATTAGCACTGAAAACTATAACTCATGTTGGGAGATATTAAATCAGCGCTACGACAATCGTCGCCTGCAGTTTACTTCATTTATGAGCAACATGCTAAATCTGCCGATCATACAACATCCAGATTCATCTAATTTGAAGAAGATGCATGACGTCATTACCGAATGCCTGAACGGCATCTCTAACATTGGTATTGATACATCAACCTGGGACCCGATCATTGTGCACATCATGTCACAAAAACTGGACTCCAGTACTTTAAGTGACTACATGAAGGAACTCCAAGATCATAGAGAAATACAAAACCTGCACGACTTTCTGTATTTCCTCGAAACACAGTTCATGGCATACGAAACGATGAAGTCAGCTAAGAAAGCGAGTCCTACAGCTCCAGAAAAATCATCCAACTGGAAAACCTTCAACAAGCAAACCCAGATGAAGAAACATAATAACGTCAATCAAAACAAAACGAACAACTATCACGCTTTACATGGAAAATGCCCATTTTGTAATGGAAGTCACGTGCTGCGCCAATGTGACAAATTCCTTCAAATGGACTTTGGCAAACGAAATGACACAGTTTCGAAACTGCAGCTCTGTAAAAATTGTTTGTTCAGCCATGGAAATAACGAGTGCAACTCAACGAAAACGTGCAAGGAATGTGACTTGAAACACCACACACTATTGCACAATCCGGACAAACAAAACAAAAAGTCATCGACTAGAAAAAACAACATTGAACAAAGCTCTTCATCATCAGCTCAACAACCAACATCTAACCATTTGTTTAAAGACAACATGGAAGTCCTACTGACAACGGTCCAGTTGAGAGTTAAATCCGCTGACGGGACTTATGTAACACTGCGTGCGCTACTCGATCAAGGATCACAAGTGAACTTGATAACAGAAAACGCTGCACAAATGCTACGCCTTCCTCGGAACGGAATCAACGCATCAGTATCGGGAATCGGCTCTGTTTCTAGAGAATGCAGGGGAAAACTAAAAATTACGTGTCAATCAATTCACTCTGATTACAAATTTGAAACTCAAGCGCTTATCCTGACGAAGCTAACAAACAACTTGCCTACTAGAACGTTCGAGAAAGGTGCGTGGACGCACTTAGAAAATTTAAAACTTGCAGATCCTGACTTCAACTTATCTCGGCAAATCGACCTATTACTAGGAGCCGACGTATACTCCGAAATTATCCTAGAGGGTGTATTGAAAGGTAATAACAGCTCCCCAGTTGCACAACACACGCAAATTGGGTGGATTTTATGCGGAAAAATGAAACAAACGTTTGACTGCCACGCTACTTTACTTAACTTAGACGATCTCACAAAATTTTGGGAGAATGAAGAAATTCAAAATATGAAAGATATTCCCAAGGACGACCAGTGTGAACAATTTTATAAACAAACTGTAAAGAGATCATCTGATGGAAAGTACATTGTCAAAATGCCTCTCGTTCCAGACTACGAAGAGAAACTAGGCAAGTCTAGAACAATTGCGGTTTCACAGTTTTTACAGTTGGAGAAACGGCTGAAGAAGAATGAAAGACTTTCATCAATGTACAGACAATTCATGAAAGAGTATGCAGATCTGGGTCACATGAAACCTGCACCTCAGATGCCTACTGACGTCTACTTTCTGCCCCATCACGGTGTCTTAAGAGAAAACTCGACGACAACAAAGTTGAGAGTCGTATTTAATGCTTCTCAGCAAACCACAAGTGGTTTGAGTCTAAACAATGTCATGGAAAAAGGCGCCAATTTACAAAAGGATATTCAGGCTCTTATACTTAAATGGCGAACTTACAAATACGCATTCACGGCTGACATTGAAAAGATGTATCGCTGCATTTGGATTTCAAAAGAGCAACAACATCTACAAAGAATTGTATGGCGGGACTCACGAGATCACCATCTTCAAGATTACCAGCTCTGCACTGTGACCTACGGGACTAAATGCGCACCATGGCTAGCTATGCGAACATTGAAGCAACTAGCGATTGACGATGGTCACAAACATCCGGAAGCTGCCAAGATTCTCATAGAAGAATGCTACGTAGATGACGTCATTAGCGGTCATAACAATCTCACGGAAGCGAAAAAACTGCAACAATCCTTGATCCAACTGTTAAAAGGAGGAGGCATGAATTTACGAAAGTGGACAGCCAATGACCAAGCCATCGTGGAAGACTTACACGAGGATCAAATCTCGACTCAACACATGTTTGATTTTAAAGGTGAAGAATCGACTAAAACTTTAGGACTCGGTTGGAATCCGAACAGCGACACCTTCCACTTTAACTGGCCTGTGGAAAACTCCAAACGAATAACAAAGAGATCATTACTCTCAGCCATATCAAGATTTTACGACCCACTGGGTTGGCTCTCCCCAGTGACGGTCAAAGCCAAACTACTATTCCAGAAACTCTGGATGAGTAAACTTAGCTGGGATGACGTAGTGCCCAGCAACATCGAAACTGAATGGCTGAACCTGAAAACGGAACTGCCGTACATTAACAAAATAACGATAAATAGATGGATTGGTGATACACAAAAATGTGTCGAGTTATTAGGCTTCTGTGACGCAAGTGAAAAGGCTTACGCTTGCGTTATTTACAGCAAAGTGTTCAACGAACACGGCCAACCTATCGTAACTTTACTAGCTGCTCGAACAAGGGTGGCTCCACTGACACAGAAGACAACATTGCCTAGACTGGAACTGTGTGGCGCTCAACTACTGGCTGAATTAATGGAGAAAACCAAGCAAACATTCAGTGAATACAACATATCAATACGGGCCTGGACAGATTCTCAAGTTGTCTTGGCGTGGATTCAAGGCGAAACATCAAGATGGGAGGCGTACGTAGCCAACAGAGTTACAAAGATCAAAAGCATCATTCCTGCTACACATTGGTGTTATGTCAAATCAGAACAGAATCCCGCAGACTGTGCATCAAGAGGGCTGTTGCCAAGCAAACTGATGAACTTCAACCTATGGTGGCAAGGCCCCGAACTTTTAACAAAACTAGATCCGTCGGAAGACATTCCTTGCGCTTTTCAAACGAGTTTTGACTGCATAAATCACATTCAGGTCAAAAAACCTGCACAAGAAAATAACGAACACAGCATAATAACAAAGTTATTGAACAAATGCAGTTCGTTGACACATGCAAACAGGGTCATCGCATGGACATTACGTTTCATTACAAATATGCGAAATAGGACGAAATCGGAAACTACGTACCTAACAACAAGTGAACTAAGCGCAGCGCGTAAAAGTATCATCATTCATGCGCAGCGACTTCAGTTCGATTCCGAATACAAACAACTTGTAAACAACGAAGCAGTATCAAAGAAAAGCGCAATTTGCAAACTGAGTCCCTATATAAACAAAGCGGGAATTATTTGTGTGGGAGGGCGTCTAACGCACTCAAGCTTACCCGGGGAGATGAAGAATCCAATCATCATACCACATAGAGGACGATTTACACAACTTCTTATAGAACAAGCTCATTCAACCACACTACATGGAGGAGCTCGGCTGACGCTGACTTATATAAGACAGCGTTACTGGATTGTCGGCGGTAACCGGGCCGTTAAGAACCAAATACGAAAATGTGTACGCTGTCATCGCTTCAACAAGACAGATGGCTACCAACTGATGGGTGACCTACCACAGCAAAGGATCACCCCGTGCCGACCTTTCACGCACACCGGAGTAGACTTCACCGGTCATGTGGATGTCAAACACAACAAGGGTAGAGGCGTGAAAACTTCCAAGGGATACATAGCCATATTTATATGTATGGTGACGAAAGCCGTTCATATTGAACTCGTGTCCGACCTTAGCACAGAAACTTTTATGGCAGCCTTCCAAAGACTATGTGCAAGACGCGGCACCCCCAAGCACATGTACTCTGACTGTGGTACAAACTTTATCGGCGCTGCAAAGATGCTTCGTCAAGAATTTGAAGAGTTCAAACGACTACTGAAACCAGATCTCTTCAACGAACTGGCCAAGTTAGAGGTGGAGTGGCACTTCAACGCCCCCGCCTGGCCAACTGCCGGCGGTCTTTGGGAAGCTGCCGTCAAGTCAATGAAGCACCATCTGCGACGAATACTAGGGGAACAGAAACTGACGTACGAAGAGTTCATAACGATGTTAGCAAAAATAGAAGCCTGTTTGAATTCAAGACCTTTGTGCCCGCTAACTGAAGATCCAGAAGAGTTCTACAACTGCCTCACCCCTGGACACTTCCTAACAGGAAGCCCAATATTGTCTATGCCGCTCTCGGATTACAATGACGTAAATAACATCGATTTACGTCGTAGGTGGCAGCTTACCGAGCATATGTTTTAACAATATTGGAAAAACTGGTCAAACGATTACCTTACTACTCTACAAACACGTAGTAAGTGGAACAAGCCTTCTAGAAACATCAAAGAAGGCGATATAGTACTGGTGAAAGAAAACAATCTACCACCGGGAAAATGGGCCTTAGGCCGTATACTGGAGACTCATCCAGGAGCTGATGGGTATGTTCGAGTTACTACCGTCAAAACTCAAGCAGGAATCATAAAGCGTCCAATAACAAAACTATCGCCATTACCTTTGAACTCTGAAATTGAGGATGCCAAGGATAACGAAATGAAAAATAAGCCTCAACAGAATTCAAAAAATGAACGGCGGAATACGTCAAAGAATCCTATTTCAACGTTACTGATGACAATACTATCATTGTTTACACTTGTAACGGGATCTTATAGCGCCAATGAAGCCACGCGCGGAGCGCCGTCGTCAACCGCGCAGATTACAAGTTTGGAACGCGAGCGGCCCATATACTATGACACGATTGGCAAAATGCAAGTAGTGCACGATGAATGGATACTAATGATGTACTACAATCTAACAAACTATTGGGAAGGAACTCGTCGTACACAAACATACTTCGAGAATATCAAGAACTTATGCCATAAAACGAATCTACAACACTGCAGATCAACTATGGAACAACTAAACCATGAAATAGAACTTCTAAATTACTACAACTCCATACTAATAAACCCCCACAAACACCTGAGCAACAGGAAGAAACGGGGCCTAGTCGATGGAGTTGGCTACATAGCTAATGGTCTGTTTGGAATATTGGACCAACAATTTGCTAAGAAATACCAAAACGACATCAAATCTCTGCAAACCAACGAGAACTACTTACTTGAATTAATCAAAAATCAAACAACTATTGTGGAGCTTGAGAATCAGGTACTGAAACAAAGCGAAGACAACATACTGCGTCAATTCAACTCCATTGATAACTTCATAAATCAGACCAACCTGAACATAGCATCCATTGAAACGGAAATGGAAATACTTACGGCCACTACTTACATCAACTCTGCTTCGTTAACGACGTACCTACTGATTAACAGCTTGAGGACGTTCCAGGAGATGCTGTTCAACACTCTAACTAACGTCTACCAAGGACATGTAGACATTCATCTGATAACTCCGGTTCGTCTGATGCAAAAACTGACGGAAATAGCCGGAAGCCTTCCGAAATCTTTATCACTACCAGTTGAAAACTACAAAGAAAACGTTAAAGATATTTACAAGCTGATTAATGTGAAAGCACGAGTTACTGAAAATTATTTTCTTTTCGAAGCACATATTCCACTTGTAACCAACGAAGACTACGATATATACAAAGCTATACCTTTACCGGTTAACATTGACCAGGAAATTACATATGTGCATTTATCAAACAAGTACATCGCTGTCAACTTCAAGAAGAACGTTTACGCATCTATGTCCGAAGATGACTTGAAACACTGCATGCAACAAAAATCACAGAATTTCCTTTGCAAGAAAAATCTGCCATCATTTGACTTGCACAGCAAAAGCGCTCCGTGTGAGGCAAAACTGCTATCACATCAAAACAGCGGACCTTGTGACGTTGAACGCGCGTCATGCAAGGACACTTGGGTAGAGTTACAAACGCAAAACAGCTGGCTGGCGATTTGCTGCGAAACTTGCTCGTTACGAATCATATGTAGCAGTGACGTCACAGCACAAACAATCTCATCATCGAGCATAGTGACATTATCTCAGGGATGCGTATTGCAATCTACCGACATGACCATCTACGCTCAACGCCAATACAGCAGTCACATGAAGATGGATTATGAGCTCACAGCTCCAACATTTGATTCATCTATTAACAAAATAGTTAACTTAACATATCGCTATGCCCCAAATATCCTTCAGTCACAGGCCACGAATCAAAAACTTGCATCGATTGAACAGAAAATTTTAACTCAAAGGGAACATGAAACTTCACTACCAACAATATCAAGTCACGACATTCATCAATATGCCATCTGTTACTCTTTACTGACGGCCGCCATCATAGTTGTACTTGTTGTGGTTGGGAGGAATCGTTGTCAGCACTATTGCACAAACAACGCTAAGAACAAAACTACTACTTCACCACCAGAAGATATTGAACTTCAAGTCATCCGAAAACCAGAGTACCAGGAAGAAGAAGTCGCAGCGCAAACAACAAAAGACTTGCGGCTGGAGTCTCGACCTGGGAACAGGAACATCGCCTTTCAATTTGATTGATTAATTTACTTTATTAACTTTGTGATGGCTTTCCTTTCTCTTCTCGTTGGTTTCTCCTTTTGGGGTTGCTAAGATGTACAGTCTTAAACTGTACATGTTTTGCTGACGCGGTGGCTTGCACCCGCCGTGCGTCACTTTATTACTATAAATAAACATACTTAACCATAAATGAGTGAGTGCAATTACTGCTACGCGGTGACTAACATTAGAGAAAGGAATCGTCAACAGTTTTATTTGTAAACACTATTTACACGTAATAAACCTTACGGAAACTAAGTGATCTTTTCTCTACGCGCTTCAACCTCAACGAGAACAACTCTGCAAGTGTACGAACCGTACATTATTTTTTATTTTTTTTAGCATTAGGTTGCTTAGCTTGGGACTAGATGGCGCTGTATGAAATGTCCAGGGATATTATTATAATTAATTATATTATCTAGCTAAGCGAATGCACACTTACGTTTATAAAGTTTTTTTTATTTTATGCGCAAGCAAATCAGTATTAAGAAATATATTAAATTGTATTCCACAGCAAAGATACATGCATTATGTTAAGCAGAATAATCGCCCAGTAATAAATGTAAAGTCTATAAAAAAATATGTTTCAAATTAATATTATATTCAAGTTAAACAAATATCAACTTTATTTTAATGGCAATTATGTTGATTTTTACTAGCATTCTTGAAAAATTGTTTAAAGTTGAAGCGTAAACTGAACTTTATTTTTTATTGTGTAGGATTTAAAGTTATTTTTTCATAAAGTCATATTATTTGTTTACATTTTTGGCAAATAAATCGCGAGCGCAGATTAGAGAGTTTTAAAACACAACAGCGATACTTGTGTATTTTGTTAATGAGAATTATAGCCCAGTAATTATAGTAGTTAAGACCGACATACACAGACTGCTTGATGCAGTCAGGATGG
Source organism: Apamea sordens (assembly GCA_945859715.1). Classification (NCBI taxonomy): domain Eukaryota; kingdom Metazoa; phylum Arthropoda; class Insecta; order Lepidoptera; family Noctuidae; genus Apamea; species Apamea sordens. The sequence continues at coordinate 1,578,019 of OX244014.1, forward strand.
ACTGCTTCAAGCTGCGACTGCATAGTGAACTACAGTCTTCTACGTACACACATACACGAAACCGCTCGAGCAGTTGCAACTGCTTCGGGCGGTCGTGCGGTCAAGCAGTCGCCAGGCATACACTGACTGCTCGAGCTGTCGACTGCTCTCGCGCAGTTACCTGATTTGAATGACGAGCAGTTGGTATCAACTGCTCCAGCAGTTATCAATGGCAGCTTCAAGCTGTTGACTATAACTGCAAGGGCGGTCCGTCTATGTTGATCAATCGCTAACTGCTCGAGCAATCCGTGTATCTCGGCCCTTACAATAGCAAATAAAGTTACACAGACACACGCACAAACTCTGAAAAACAGCTATGTATCATACACTAGTTTCTTCTGACTCGGGAATCGCACCCACCACTCCGTTCTCAGTAGCCTGTCTCTTCGCCGCTGCACCATATGGGTAGCTAACAAACTGAATATCATGGACGCTATACAGTATGTTAAAGAAATTGCGTGCCATAGCTTCAGGGTGAGTTCAGTATCGATAAAGGAACCCGTAAAAAAAATACCTTTAAAAAAAGTTTAAAAAAAAAACGAAAATTATCGTAAGATGAACGTAGGTATATATAATGATAATAATAGTAGGTAGGTAACTCCAGGAAATTATTAATTAGCATTTAAACAAAATAAAAACTTATTTTAACGATTTTTTTTAATCAATTTTATACGATTGCTATTTTAAGTTAGTAGGTACAGTCACGAGCACCAATATGTCAACACTTGGCAACTTTCAATTGCGATTTTTTCGTGAAATAACGAATGCAACGTTGAATTACGGCACATTACATAAACCTATGGGTTCGAAAATGCTATGTTCGTAACAACATAAAATTTCATTCAAAAATAAAGGAGTGAATCGCTTTTGAATAAAACCGAGTGTATACATACTTTTGCTCGTGACTGTACTATCTTGCAATATTTTTATTTTTCCTGGGTTCCTTAGATACTGAACCTACCCCTAAGCTATGGCACGCAATTTCTTTAACACCCTGTATAAATGTACTTACAGTATTTTTATCTCACGAAGTTTAAGCCCTGGCTGGAGCCCTTAATTTATTGAGGCATCTACAGGCGAGCCCAGTTAAGCAGACGACAACCTCATAAGCTGAACTGAGAGACGACATTCCCAAAAAAATATGAGATATAATATCTCACGAGTAACTGTCATGCACTTTACTTGTGTTAACCAAGTGTGAATGTGTGTGTGTGTGTGTGTGTAGAAGAGTGGCGTCAGCACACATACACACTTCCGACTTCGCCATAGTCGCAAACGTTAAAGTCAAAGACACCGAGAGATCCTGCGCGTTTGTACACTTCGTAACCACAAGTAAAGCGCGCATTCATGAGATAAAAATACTATAATTTAAGTAACAGAAAACCTGAAAGGGGACTGGAATTCATTATTATAAGCAACTTTTACCATGGGACCTAAATTTAAATCGCGGACAAAAATGATCCCTCTATGAATTGCCAATGTATGTACACACGGCTACACACCAAGCTATGCAAAACCAGTATTGGCTGACCGTTCATTGTGAGAAAATATCATACAAAGTGAGGCCAAGACAAACTGGTTTTGTATAGCTTGACGTGTAGCCGTGTGTACAGACGCCAGCACATCAAGCTACTACAAACTGTCAAAGTTCTGTATCGAATTTTCAACTTTATCGCTAAAGCATTAAGATTCAAGGTTAAGAAAATGGGTTGTGGAGGTCAGATAGGCAGTCGCTCCGTGTAAAATACTGGTATTCAGCTGCATCCGGTTAGACTGGAAGCCGACCCCAACATAGTTGGGAAAAGGTTAGGCAGATGATGATTAAGGTTCAAGGTTGATTGGGGAAATTTGACAGTTTCGGGTAGCTTGACCTGCTGGCGTCTGTACATATTCCTCTTGCTTCGTTCCAGTTCATAAATCTGGTCATTATTTACGACTTATTTTTCTTTTGTCAAAACGGTTTACACACAGGCCCTGGTTGCGAGTAAGCACCTGTTATTTTAATCGAGACTGTCATCTATACAGGGTTATTTGTAAAACACCAACAACCTCTTAAGAGGTCATTGTACTCATCATTATGAACAACTTTTACTATAGGACCAAACCTGAAATCGCGAAAAAAAAAATCAGCTGCTCCATATATTTTGACGAGTTATGCGAACACAAATGTAGGGAACAGCTGATTTTTTTTGCGATTTCAGTTTTGGTCCCATAGTAAAAGTTGTTCATAATGATGAGTACAATGACCTCTTAAGAGGTTGCTGGTGTTTTACAAATAACCCTGTATAGTAAAAAAGCTTTATGAATCTACTCAAATTATAGGAGGATCCAGTAAAAAAAAAAAAACAAAAGTCATTTATTCAAATTAGGCCGAGAATCAGCACTTTTCGAACGTCAAAATTACAAAAGACAGTCCCCCAAAAACGCCCGCCCTTCACCACTTCCTAGTGCTATCGCTGGGAAGAAGAAGTGGCGCAACAAACTCCCCAGCAGCACAGCTGTCTGTTCAGTTAGAAAACACTTGATACTTGATTGTATATAATACAATGTGTTAAGTAATAAACATTACAAGTAGCAGAACATAAAATTAAATTATTTGCCATTTATGTCAGCTAGCTACGCCAATATACCAACAAATATAATAAAAACTATACGTACTCAAGCTAAAAAATAAATAATTAAAATTAAAATGTAAATAAAAACAAAAACTTACTACCTAAATAAAAAAAGTTCAAAGAGAGAGAGAGAGAGACAGACAGAGAAACACGCGCACACCACACGGCTTACAACTATAGCAAAAAGTGTCGTTCCAACTTTTGGTCTTAATTTTTTCCGTCTAGCCCCCTTTCGCAACGCGCGATAAGGAACTTCGTTCCAAAAAAAATTATATAAGACAGTCCCCCGGCACGCCCACCCCACCACCACTTCCTAGTGGTTTTGCTGGGATGACGTAGCTGAACAAACTCCCCCAGCATAACTATAGCATGAAGGACTAATGTAAAGGTATTAGGAAAAATAGTCTGGCGGCCCTTTAAATTAGTTTTCAACTTTATTTCAATAGACGTAAGGTTGATATTTGTTTGCCAGCCCTAGTACTAGAACATACATAAATCTATACTAATATTATAAAGAGGAAAGATTTGTATTTTTGTGTGTATGTTTGTAATGAATAAACTCAAAAACTACTGTGCCGATTTCAAAAATTCTTTCACTATTGGAAAGCCACATTCACCCTGAGTAACATAGGCTATATTTATTGCTAAAATAGATTAGGGATCCTTACTAAAACTTAACCACCCGTGCGAAGCCGGGACGGGCCGCTAGTGGTTAAATCTATATATATAAAAATGAATTGCTGTTCGTTAGTCTCACTAAAACTCGAGAACGGCTGAACGGATTTATCTTATCTTAGTCTTGAAATGTTCGTGGAGGTCTAGGGAAGGTTTAAAAGGCGAGAAAAAATGGAAAAATTGCGAGGAAGATAGTAAAAACGACTATTTCATTTTCCCATATAAACTGTTCTACCTACTTTCCTGTCAAACATTTGACGATCGTCCCTTCGGTACGGTAGACTCGGGTCCACTCGAATTGAAACAAGTATTAAATTAAGGGTTTTGAATAGTGTAGGTGTAGGGTAGGAGTAGATTAGGAGTAGAGTAGAAGTAGGGTAGGAGTAGGGTAGGAGTAGTGTAGGAGTAGATTAGGAGTAGAGTAAGAGTAGGGTAGGTGTAGGGTAGGAGTAGTGTAGGAGTAGGGTAGAAGTAGGGTAGGAGTAGTGTAGGAGTAGATTAGGAGTAGGGTAGGTGTAGGGTAGGAGTAGTGTAGGAGTAGGGTAGAAGTAGGGTAGGGGATAGGACACTACGCGAACAAAGTAGCGCCGGGCAGCTAGAAATCCAAACTAATATTATAAATGCGAAAGTAACTCTGTCTGTCTGTCTTTCTGTCTGTCTGTCTTTGCTTCACGCCTAAACTACTGAACCGATTTGTGTGAAATTTGGTACAGACATAGTTTGGAACTTGAGAATGGACATAGGATAGTTTTTATTACAAAAAATAAAATAAAAAATAAAATTTATTCCGGACATACAGCGCCATCTATTGGTCAAGAGTCGGCATCAATTCAGTACTGAAAATTCATCGGAAAAATGTAAATAAATAGTAAGAACTATGTGGGTAAAACCAAAAATCTGCCGGAAGTCACTATTCCACGCGAACGAAGTCGCGGGCAAAAGCTAGTAATTTATATGGCAAAACAACGTTTGCCGGGTCAGCTAGTAAATAAATAAGATTCTACTCACATTGTTGTTGGAGGATCCAGTCAGCTTACTAACGATGGCGTGAATGCCAAGGGATATGCCACCGCGCTGAGGACTAAGGGCTTGTGTCGCGACGACGGGCGCATCTTCTGCTGATGACTCCTGTGTTAAAATGTATTTATTTTATTTTACGTTGCTCAAAAAGCCGCTAAGCTGAAGTGGGGCTGGACTGGCCACGTCTGCCGTATACCCAATAAGCTGTGGGCCAAAATAACAACCACGTGGAGCATTGAAACAGCTAGAAGGCGTCGCGGCAGACCCCGTAGAAGATAGCGGTTTGGTTTTGGTATATTAGGCTTTGGTTGGAGTATTTAAGACCACTTGAGACCTGAAGGCCAATTCTCGTAATTTAAAACGTTCAAAATCTAGTCGCAGTTTCATCTCGGCGACAAACAAATGTCAAAATGTAGGGAAATTAGAGGTGTTTTTGACAGATTGAGACTGAGATCAGACTGTGAACGTTCTTAAAATTATGAGAATTGCCCATCTGGTCTCAGTCTTACATAATCAGCCTATAATTTTCCCACTGCTGGGATACAGACCTCCTCTTGGTGAGAGGGAGTGGGCCGTAATCCACCACGGGCTCAGTGCGGGTTGGTAGATGTCACATGTCTTCGAATTTTTGGTTCTAAGACATGTCGGTTTCCTCACGATGTTTTCCTTCACCGTTTTGAGAGCAGTGGTGATGAAATTATTTACACAAAGTAAAGCGCCGGTCTGGGTTCGAACCTACCACCTACAACTCGTAAGTCGCGGCCGTTACCACTGATCTTTAAATATGTACGTACAGTCACGAGCACCAATATGTCAACACTTGGCAACTTTCAATTGCGATTTTTTCGTGAAATAACGAATGCAACGTTGAAATACGACACATTACATAAACCTATGGGTTCGAAAATGCTATGTTCGTAACCACATAAAATTTCATTAAAATATAAAGGAGTAAATCGCTTTTGAATAAAGCCTAGTGTATACATACTTTTGCTCGTGACTGTACGTGCAATAGAGAAAGCGCGCAATTTTTGTTTTTAGACGATTTATAATACTGGTATTCAGCTGCATCCGGTTAGACTGGAAGCCGACCCCAACATAGTTGGAAATAGGCTAGGCGGATAATAATAATAATAATATCCCAGCTGGACATTTCACACAGCGCCATCTAGTCCCAAGCTAAGCAACCTAATGCTTGTGTTATGGTAACAAGATGGCTGATAAACTACTTATATACATTTTTTTTTGTAAATACATACATATTATAGATAGAGATGATGAGACATTTATAATAACTTTTATAATTCTAAAAAGAATTCGTACTAACCTGATTCAGCTTAGGCGCAGGCGCTGCCACAACAGTATGCGCAAGTAACGCATCGACCACAGACACGTTGCCGAGCGTGCACGCGACGTACAGCGCGGTCTGACCGCTGACGTCGCGCGCGTTCACGTCAAATGCTGCGGAGTACTGCCACTGGCCGCTGACGTCACTAGTCATTAAGGAGAGAGTCACAACAGTACGGTCAGCAACAAAAGTCGGTTAACACTTTAGTTTTTTAAATCTTAATTATTGAGCAAAATATTCTTAAAAAACATATAGTAATAGAATATTTAAGAATAATTAACTCTTTGCTATTACATGAAATAGAGAAAACCAATGTATCGCATCATTTTGTATCAATTTAGACGATTTGTAAAAGTAACAGTGTTAATTGACTTTTGTTGCTGACTGTACGTGCAAGTAAAGCGTGAACCACAGACACACTCCCGGTCCCCGGTGGACACCGGGAGCTAAATGTAACCAAAAAAATCTGTCAACTGCGAGTGGAACTTTCGCACCGAGGGTTCCGTACAAATTTGTAGGTATGTAACTACAAATTTACGGTTTTCGGAATTTTTTCCTTTACTTTTGCTACATGATATTGATTCTTGCCAAATTTCATGATTCTAGGTCAACGGGAAGTACCTTATAGGTTTTGATTCCCTTGCGAGTGTCAAAATATGCGGCAACGGAACATAAACGCCCGTATCTTTTGATTGCGTTGACTTAGAACTTTGATTTTTTTAACTGGTTCAAGGGATTGTAGCGCTGAGTATTTGATATTAATTTCAACTTGATAACTCCACGCGTTCCCGAGAAAAAGGTTCAATTCAATTCAATTCATTTATTGCATCAAATATGGTAGGTACATGAAGTTGACAAACGGACAACGAAGTAATAATAAAATAAATAATAATAATATCCCTGGACATTTCACACAGCGCCATCTAGTCCCAAGCTAAGCAACCTAATGCTAAGCTATGCTTAGCTATGCTAAGTAATCTTATAAGAGTTCCGTTTTTCTTTTGAGGTAAGGAACCCTAAAAACAAGGAATGTTTATCTCTTAAGAAACGATGTGGGCTTAATGTAGGTAACAGGTTAAAATCACTTACGTGAAAGTGCTCAGCACGCTCTCCGGGTACGGGTACTCAAGTAACAACGTTACCATGGACGCGTGCCCACCAATGCACGCCGCGTGGATAGGCAGCCATTTCTCTACCGTTTCTTGCTGGAAAGAGACAAAATATCTTTAGAGGTATGAGGAACAGGGTGTAAAGTTCACTCATCCTCCATAGAAAAGGGAGGATCCTCCGACCAGACGGGTGTTGTGTCTGGTGGGCAACTGCCCAACGATTGATGTTGGGAAATTGTATGTATGCTAATTGCGCGGTAAACTCTGCTTGCGAGATGCAGGATTTGCGTGACGTCAGTATGACGCGTTGTTCGCATGTGGCGTTGTAGATACCGCTACATATCTACTAAATCCTTCCTACTATCCTACTAAGATTATAAACGTGAAAGTTTGTATGGATGGATGGATTGATGTTTGTTACTCTTTCACGCAAAAACTACTGAACGGATTTGGATGAAATTTTGCACACAGATAGTTTATAACCAGGATTAACATATAGGACACTTTTTATCCCGATATTCCCTCGGGATCGAAACTTAGGCGGGTGAAACCGCGGGGCGCAGCTAGTGATATTATAAACGTGAAAGTTTGTATGGATGGATGGATTGATGTTTGTTACTCTTTCACGCAAAAACTACTGAACGGTCGTGGCTAAATAATAACAGCCGCACAGGCCGATCGGTCAGGTTAAGCTACGCTTGCCGCAGTTGGTCTGTGGATGGGTGACCATCTTTACATACCAAAACCCCTCCTTGCCTCGGAAAGAACGTTAAGCCGTTGGTCCCGGCTGTCATTCGTGGATCTTTGACAGTCGTTACGGGTAGTCCGAAGCACGAAAATCTGACAACCAGTCTTACCAAGGGGTATCGTATTACCCAGTAACTGGGTTGTGGAGGTCAGATAGGCAGTCGCTCCATGTAAAATACTGGTATTCAGCTGCATCCGGTTAGACTGGAAGCCGACCCCAACATAGTTGGGAAAAGGCTAGGCAGATGATGATGGCCAGAGATCACGCAAGGCAGGGAGGTTTGGAAGGAAAGAGGGGATGCCTTTGCCCAGCAGACACAAGATAAGCTAAGAATAAAAAAGGGGGGAAATTATAATTATGTTGAAAAACTGCTCGAGAGACGGCACAGTTCCAATTTCGCCGCCCGCAAGCCTCTCCCTACGGTGGCCGGAGATCGTTAAGCGCCCTTTGACGCCCGGCTGCTGTTCTGGTGCGGGTGGAATGAGAGATATGCTCTCTCTCCCCTCTCCGCCGCTTCCTTTGCATACCGCACCTCCTCGAAACAGCATCCCACGCGATCCAACTTGGCATACCCCTTCAGTGACCACCAACATAATGTCATCACGAATGACGACACGGTTGGCGCAGTGGTTAAGCGATTGACTGCTGCGCTGCGTGTCGCGGGTTAGATTCCCGCACGGACCAAATATTTGTATACTGAAGAAGAAGAAGAGCTTCCCCGTGTATAGTGAGGGCCATCTTCTGCAGCGCTGTCCTCGCGTTCTCTACGGGGAATCTGTTGCTGTACTCCAGGACCGCCGCCAGCTCATCATCCAAAACCTTCATGAAATAATCCATAGACCTCGTACTTCGCACAGCATAGTACAGTTGCTTGTACTCTAGGGGCGTTTTCTCTAGTTTCGACTCCCAAATGTGACCATAAATCTGAGGATACTCCCATAACAACGTATGACCTACAAGTAGTTGTTCCGGGTCTGGCTGTTTGCGTATGTGAGTTTAAATGTCTGTAAACGCACCCACGATATACAGGAGAAATTCCTAGCGTGGGGCAATGTTTTGTTTATAAAAAAAGAAGAAGAACATTATCAACCACAATTCTTCTCCTCACCTGCACAGCCTCAGGGAATGAAGCCAGCAACAGCTTGGCAATGTCCACATGTCCGTGATAACAGGCTATGTATAGCGGACAGTACTTGGTGACAGGGTGAGCTCGTCCATCCGCTCCTGCGTCCAGGAGTGAGGAGACGGCGGCGGTGAGACCTGCTTCTGAGGCGCTGGAAAATAAATGGGAGATTTAACATATCCGTGCCTCGGAAAGCACGTTAAGCCGTTGGTCCCGGCTGTCATTCGTGGATCTTTGACAGTCGTTACGGGTAGTCAGAAGCCCGAAAGTCTGACAACCAGTCTTACCAAGGGGTATCGTATTACCCAGTAACTGGGTTGTGGAGGTCAGATAGGCAGTCGCTCCATGTAAAATACTGGTATTCAGCTGCATCCGGTTAGACTGGAAGCCGACCACAACATAGTTGGGAAAAGGCTAGGCAGATGATGATTTAACATATCAGAACTGGAACTGTAAGAGTAAGCACGTATTTACCTTGAAATTATCTTCAATACCTCGACTACTGCTGCTTAACTTACACGTATAACAAAGTTTTGGCTCCACCGGGCGTCTGGTTAGCTATGAGGAACTGCCGGCACTGCTGCCGAGCGAGGCCAAACGGGGTTTCAGCTGTGACCTGTGCCATCATACTTCACCCATCATTTTCTATGCCTCAACTACTGTTGCTTAACTCACACGTATAACAAAGTGTTAGCTCCACCGGGCGTCAGGTTAGCTATGAGGCCGGCGCTGCTGCCGAGCGAGCTCAACCGGGCTTTGAGCTGCGAGATGTCACCGCGGGAGACCAGCTCACGGAGCGCGGCATGTTGAGATAGACGCTCTCGTTCCAATGCATCTGTAAAGAAGGAGAATGGTTTGTTAGAAAAGTTGCTCACTTAAATGTCTCACTGGTGGTGGCGCGTGTGTTGGATCATTCGGTTCCCTACGAAATGGTTGAGCTGGGTGGTGCTGGACCACGCGTCATGTTCGTGAACGGGCGCCGTCGGTTGAGACTGGTCATCTCTTAACTGCCAGGGCTTATTTTTAATTTTATATTTTTAATTGTTCTCACATATAGAAGCAATAAGAATAATGTACCCAGGATTTTGTAATAATATCTTGATTTAAAAGAGTGTCCTTGGAGTTTCTTGCCGGTTCTTCTCCGAAGAGATCTACGTTTTGGAATGGGCAACTAGCTTCACTTTCTGACTAAGTGACCGACTATTTAAAATGTTGACAATTCAAAAGTGCCTGAAATGCCTTAATTGAAATAAATGATTTGAGTTTGAGTTTGCTCTAGGCATCGTTTGTAAAGAAGAAATCTTAAAACCCTCCCAGGATTGAAAAAATAATTATTAGAAAGGGGGTGACTACTGAGATGACGACTAATAGAGAAAAACTCTCTGAGAACGCCGAAACATACTCAGACCCATTTTGCACCAAAACAATACCCTGATGATACCAACTCACCATGCTGCCTCCAAGGATCAGCCACATCATCGCTGAAGTAGTGAGAGACATCGTATGCAGCGTCAGCGTCATCTTGTATAGGCTCACGCGGCGCGCGCGCAACCTTTTGAGCCGCGCGACGGAATCGAGCCAGCATTGTGTTGTGACGGTAGACTAGATTGCACTCACAATATTTGTAATTTTTGGGGAAAAATGTTGACTATTTATCTATGACAGTTGAAACTGTTTTTAGTCCTTGTCATTTGTAGGCCAGCATTTTGACGACACTATAACGTCTATTGTCTTTGGTTTTCGCTCACTATAGTATATGCACTTTTGGGGAAAATTACAGACTACATACATACAGGGTGGCAGGAACATCGACGCGCAAACTGTAACCATGGATTCAGCACATGAGTTTAGACACCATAGCGTCGAAATTTTTCGTCGGTTACTAAAAAAAGAAACTTGAGAGGTGTCAAGTGACACCCGGATGGAACGAAGTTCAAAGAGAGAGACAGACAGAGAAACACGCGCACGCCGCACGGCTTACAGCTATAGCAAAAAGTGTCGTTCCAACTTTTGGTCTTAATTTTTTCCGTCTAGCCCCCTTTCGCAACGCGCGATAAGGAACTTCGTTCCAATATTGCTGTTCCATACATTTTGACCGCGTAGGTGTATTGCACTTTTCTATGAAACAGAATATTTTTTTTTTTTTATAACCAACGAAAAATTTCGACGCTATGGGGTCTAAAGTCATGTGCAGAATCCATGGTTACAGTTTGCGCGTGCCACCCTGTATACTGATGAGAAATCAAATCAAAAGTATCTTTAATTTTTATAAGGTTTGTCATTTTTAAGGTCAGAAATACATAGGAGGGAGGGCCGCGACTTACGAGTTGTAGTTCGTAGGTTCGAAACCAGACTGGCGCTTTTCTTTGTGTAAATAATTTCATCACCACCACTGCTCCCAAAACGGTGAAAGAAAACATCGTGAGGAAACCGACATGTCCTAGAACGAAAAATTCGAAGACATGTGACATCTACCAACCCGCACTGGGTCCGCGTGGTGGATTACAGCCCACTCCCTCTCATAGAGAGGAGGCCTGTGTCCCAGCAGTGGGAACATTATGGATTGATTATGCTATGCTTAAGGCCAGAATTGTGTGACGGAAGATTTTGTTGTAGGAAGGTTTGTGTTCACTCACTTATTTTTTTTGAACGAAGTTCCTTATCGCGCGTTGCGAAAGGGGGCTACACGGAAAAAATTAAGACCAAAAGTTGGAACGACACTTTTTGCTATAGTTGTAAGCCGTGCGGCGTGCGCGTGTTTCTCTGTCTGTCTCTCTCTCTCTCTCTTAGAACTTCGTTCCATCCGGGTGTTCCTTGACACCTCTCAAGTTTTTTTTATTGACAATGGGCTCACTCTTGACCTCAATCCAGCCCAGAGGCAGGGATGAGATCTACGGTGGAACGAACTTGCCCAGAAGAAGCCTATTCACTCTCGCCTTGAAGAGATTCGGGTTGTATGAACTCGGGAATGCAGACGCAGGCAGACGATTCGATAGGTTTGTAAGGTTACATAAATTACGACTCCAATCGCTGCGTCTGTGGGCGCAAAACTTAACTAAAGATCATGAACATTCTTCTCTGATATTCTTGACATTTAGAGGGGCTTGTGGCTAAGTAAAAACATCCGCACGGGTCGATCGATCAGGTTAAGCTACGCTTGCCGCGGTTGGTCCGTGGACGGGTGACCATCTTCATATCTTGACGGCACGGTTGGCGCAGTGGTTAAGCGATTGACTGCTGCGCTGCGTGTCGTGGGTTCGATTCCCGCACGGAACAAATATTTGTATGACCTACATGTATTTGTTCCGAGTCTGGGTGTTTTCTATTCAAAAAAAAAAAATGTATATAAGTAGTTTATCAGCCATCTTGTTACCATAACACAAGCATTAGGTTGCTTAGCTTGGGACTAGATGGCGCTGTGTGAAATGTCCAGGGATATTTATTTATTTATTTATATACAAAGACCCCTCCGTGCCTCGGAAAGCACGTTAAGCCGTTGGTCCCGGCTGTCATTCGTAGCCCTTTGACAGTCGTCCTGGTTTATCCAATTTTAAGTAGGTTACTTGGGCTCGTGGCTAAATCATAAGATTTAGCCACGAGCCCCAGTAACCTACTTAAAATTGGTGGACAAATACACTCAATGAGTCATCATGTGATAGTTACTCGTAAATATCAAGTTTCCAAATACGTAAGGTGACGAGTCAGGTCAGTCAGTTGGTTAATTAACGCTTTAAAACCTAAATTAGGTATTGTTGTCGCGTTTTAACATTGCGCTAGCGGTCTTTGCACTTTATATATGAGGCCATGAGAGCCACAGTGGCCTAACTGTAATTTTTTCAATACTGACTTTATTTGAAACTAGCTTCTGCCCGCGACTTCGTCCGCGTAGATTTTGGATTTGTGACAGGATTGCGTATCTTAAAAGGAAATCAAAATAACCCATAAAGATACAAAATAACTTTTCTGGTTGATTTTTTACACCTTGTGTCCGAAAAACCCAAATATCTTACGGAACCCTATTTTTTTTCCAAAATAAAATTTAGCCTATGTTACTCGTGGATAATGTAGCTTTCGAATGGTGAAAGAATTTTTTAAATCGGTCCAGTAGTTTTTGAGCCTATTCATTACAAACAAACAAACAAAGTTTTCCTCTTTATAATATTTGTATAGAAAACTGCTCTAAACTGTAAAAGTCATAGCGCCACAGTGGCCTAAAAATTAGTTCAATTTTTTTTAGTTAGGCCACTGTGGCTCTCATGGCCTCATATCATCATCTCTCCGGAGGGAACAATAAATTATTTTCAAGCCGTTTGGGATTGAAACTCACATTCATTTTGAATTATTGGAACTCTAGATAAACTAAGTGGGTACTGGGCCTGGGAGTGGGACCCCCACACCCAGGCCCAGTACCCACTTAGTTTTTCGGGACATTGACAAGAGGTTGGTCGACTCTTCATGTGAGGGCTGGCCAATTTGTTGGCCAAAGAATCAGCATCGCCATACAACGTGGCAATGCTGCCAGCCTTTTGGGCACTTTTCCTGTTGACAACGATGCGGACGAATTTTTTGATGCCCTATAATGCTTTCCTTTTTTATATACTTGTACAGTCACGAACAAAAGTATGTATACACTCGGCCTTATTGAAAAGCGATTTACTCCTTTATTGTTTTAATGAAATTTTATGTTGTTACGTACAGTCACGACCAAAAGTATGTATACACTCGGCTTTATTCAAAAGCGATTTACTCCTTTATTTTTTAAAGAAATTTTATTTTGTTACGAACATAGCTTTTTCGAACCCATAGGTTTATGTAATGTGTCGTATTTCAACGTTGGATTCGTTATTTCACGAATAAATCGCAATTAAAAGTTGTCAAGTGTTGACATATTGGTGCTCGTGACTGTACATAGCATTTTCGAACCCATAGGTTTATGTAATGTGTCGTATTTCAAGGTTGCATTCGATAATTCACGAAAAAATCGCAATTGAAAGTTGCCAAGTGTTGACATATTGGTGCTCGTGACTGTACATATTATTCCTTTATTTTATTTAAATACTTATGAATACAAAAATAAATATAAAAAAGTCAAACATCAATAATCATGCTAGATTTTTTTATAAGCACACATATCCAAACGACACCATCTATGTATGCTAATAATAAAGCTGAAGGCTATAGCCAGCTAGGCTAGGCTATTTAAAATCACGCTAGAATACATAGGAACCGAGCAAAAAGAAAAAATGCCATAAAAGATGCCACTTTTTGTTCGCGATGGAACAAAAGAAACACTAGGGTTTGGATTCTAAGGTTCAACTTACACCAAAAGAGCGTCGAAGCGCAGCGAAGCGGAGCGCAGTTTCAGTGTCATATGAATTTTAACTTTATTTTCATTACTATAATACTTATTATCGCATGAGAAACTAGAACGAGTCGCGCGGATGCCCGCGGCGCTGCGGGAATTCCGGCGAATTCCATAAACGGTGCCGTGCGACTGGGTCTGGTCGCTGCGCTTCGCTGCCCTTCGCCGCTCTTTCGGTGTGAGTTGACCCTCATCATCTGCCTAGCCTTTTCCCAACTATGTTGGGGTCGGCTTCCAGTCTAACCGGATGCAGCTGAATACCAGTATTTTACATGGAGCGACTGCCTATCTGACCTCCACAACCCAGTTACTGGGTAATACGATACCCCTTGGTAAGGCTGGTTGTCAGACTTTCGGGCTTCTGACGACCCGGAACGACTGTCAAAGATCCACGAATAACAGCCAGGACCAACGGCTTAACCTGCTTTCCGAGGCACGGAGGGGTCTCGGTATGTAAAGATGGCCACCCATCCACAGACCAACCGTGGCAAGCGTAGCTTAACCTGACCGATCGACCTGTGCGGCTGTTATTATTAATGCGTATAATAGTTTTAGCAAGATTTTACAATAGATATTTGGAACGATTAATATAAAAGGTGGCTATTTAACAGAGTTATTTTGGGTGTTTTTTTGGGCTATAGCGATGTGACGGTGTATGGTAAGTACAAAAGCGAAAACCAAGTATTAGCGCGGGCGGGCGATGCGATACGACGGAGTGGGTCGGGAGAAAAAGAGATTTCACGCGAACGAAGTAAAGAAAATACGTTTATTTGTAGTAAACGTGACGCATAAAAAAAAACAAGTTCGGGGAAAACATGCGTCGTGTCCACGCGAAACGGCCATCGCTCAGCATAATGCTAAGACCCTATACGAGACAGAGCCGCAGTGCTGGTTTTCAGCGACAGCCGGCGTTGACGAAGAATACAAAGAAGCGAGCTGAAGCTAATCCTACTAATATTTCTGACTCCTAAGTCACAGGTATTCCTAGTTTAGGAGTCAGGGTTTCAACTTTTGTGCGCCTTTATTATTGTGAACTTTAGCTAGATATTAAGCATAACTGTAAGGATTTGCATCAATAAAGTATTATTATAAACGTGAAAGTTTGTATGGATGGATGTTTGTTACTCTTTCACGCAAAAACTACTGAACGGATTTGGATGAAATTTCGCACACAGATGGTTTATAACCAGGATTAACATATAAGATACTTTTAATCCCGATAATCCAACGGGATCGAAACTTATGCGGTCGAAACCGCGGGGCGCAGCTAGTGCTTACATAAAAAGACTATCCTCCTGACCTCGTGATCGCAAAAATGCAAATACTCTATAATCTATAGGTATCAATCGATGAGGCTTCTCGATACAACGTAAGTATTATGTTACGTAATAGACTTACGTATATCCGTATCACTTTGGCGACCTGTCCGTCTTCTGGCTGTCGGTATGTAATGCTATTTCTTTGATATTGATATAAAAATAATACCGACTAAAATATTTGGGCCGTGAGTCGAGCGTTTTTAGGGTTCTGTGTCGACTTCAAAAAGCTCTCTATTTGTCTACATTAAAATAAATTATTTGGATTTTTTATTTATTAAGGATTTGCCGACGATGTAGGTCACATGGCTGCCAAGCTAAAATGGAACTGGGCTGGTCATATCTGTCGCATGCCGGAGGAGCTATGGCCTAAAGTAACCACACACTCTCCAGAATTAGCTTACTGACAGGTTATTGTTATTAGTATTAACTTATTTATTTATTTTACTTCGATGGTCCTAGTTTTTCATCTGCGACTTCAAGTGACAGCTATGTGACCAGAACCCAGCTATGCATAAATATGTAAGCTGTCACGCCCTTTATACCTGGAGGTTTTCAGCTTGAGTACGTATAGTTTTTATTATATTTGTTGGTATATTGGCGTGGCTAGCTGACCTATTGCCAGTAATTTAATTTTATGTCATGTGCCTTGTAATGTCAATTACTTAACGCCTAGTAGTGTATACAATCAAGTATCAAGTATTTTCTAACTGAACAGACAGCTGTGCTTCTGGGGAGTTTGTTGCGCCACGAAGTGGTGAAGGGTGGGCGTTTTTGGGGGACTGTCTTTTGTAATTTTGACATTCGAAAAGTGCTGATTCTCAGCCTAATTTGAATAAATTACTTTTGATTTTCTTTTTTTTTTTTGACACAATGGGTCCTAAACAGCGGCAAACGACAACGCGGCAGGCTCAGAATGATATGCAAGAGCTACATGAGCTCATCCCGCCTTCACCTTTCTACCATCGAGAGTCCAGACGCACTGCGGGATACCACCCCTATTTGGTTAATATATACGCACTAAGCGCTTCTCGTCATCTTTTCTGATGCGCACAGCTAAGGAGTGGAACCGTCTGCCTGCGTCTGCATTCCCGAGTTCATACAACCCGAATCTCTTCAAGGCGAGAGTGAATAGGTTTCTTCTGGGCAAGCTCGTTCCACCGTAGATCTCATCCCTGCCTCTGGGCTAGATTGAGGTCAAGAGTGAGCCCATTGTCAATAAAAAAATTAAAAAAATATGGCGGGACGAGCTTGACTCTTTCCACAAGGATTGGCGTTTAACAGCACTGGATAGGGATAAGTGGAAGGAGGGAAGGGAGACCTTTGCCCGGCAATGGGACAGAAATGGCTGAATAAATATAAAAAACTTAAGAGGTGTCAAGGGACACCCGGATGGAACGAAGTATAACTGACTTGCTTTCTATAAGAGAGAGAGACAGACAGAGAAACACGCGCACGCTGCACGGCTTACAACTACAGCAAAAAGTGTCGTTCCAACTTTTGGTCTTAATTTTTTCCGTCTAGCCCCCTTTCGCAACGCGCGATAAGGAACTTCGTTCCAAAAACAACCGACTTCCGAAAAAGGCTACTGACGACTCGTAACGACTGTCAAAGATCCACGAATGACGTACTTTCCGAGGCACGGAGGGGTCTTGGTATGTAAAGATGGCCAGCCATCCACGGACCAATCGCAGCAAGCGTAGCTTAACGTGATCGATCGAACCGCTACACAAATAAATAAAATTAAAGTGTCTATAACCCCAAAATAACAGCTTATTACAAAATGCGTATGAAAGTATATATTTATATACGGTACTTATAACAAAAAAAAAACTATTTTTTTAATGTTTGTCTGTCTGTTTGTTCCAGCTAATCTCCGAAAAAGCGGGGCCGATTTTGATGAAATTTGGTATGGGGATACTTTGAACCCTAAGGAAGGACACAGACTACTGTTTATCAGCATACCACGTGGGCGAAGCCGTAGACAGAAGCTAGTATAAAATATTTTAAAACATTTTTCACGAGATCGAAACTTATGCGCGTGAAATCGCGGGGTGCAGTTAGTTTGAAATAAATGATTTGACTTTGACTACACCGGTTTCCTCAAGACGTTCTCCTCCATCGCTTTTAGAGAAGTTGTGAATGGTTCAAAAAAACCGGCCAAGTGCGAGTCGGACTGGCGCACGAAAGGTTCCGTACCTACAAAAATCACGTCTGTTGTATGTGAGCCCCCCTTAAATATTTATTTAATTTTATTATTAAAGTAAAAATACAACTGAGTATTTTGTGAATATTTCAAGTGCCTAGTTGTTGCCATTATTGATATCGGCAAAAAAGAGCCCCCCTTAAATATTTATTTTATTTTGTTTTGAGTATTTGTTATTATTGCGGCAACAGAAATACATAATTTATGAAAATTTCAACTGTCTAGCTATAGCGGTTCTTGAGATACAGCCTGGTGACAGACAGACGGACAGACAGCGAAGTCTTAGTAATAGGGTCCCTTTTTTACCCTCTGGGTACGGAACCCTAAAAAATAATCAAATTAATGCCAGCAATAAGATCCCGAACGTACGATGTATTCGTCAACGGATCGGCCAATTGGCTTTATTAACTACAATTGATCCACTTCCCTCAACGCAGTTAAGACGAACTATCTACACAACATCACGTCTGCAATAGGACACGGTTGGCGCAGTGGCTGAGCGATCATCTGCTGCGCTGCGTGTCGCGGGTTCGATTCCCGCACGGAACAAATATGTGTATTGCCTACAGGTAGTTGTTCCGGGTCTGGCTGTTTGTGTATGTGAGTTTAAATGTTTGTGAACGCACCCACGATACAGGAGTAATTCCTAGTGTGGGGCAAAGTTTAAAAAAAAAAACTTGAGAGGTGTCAAGGGACACCCGGATGGAACGAAGTTCAAAGAGAGAGAGAGAGACAGACAGAGAAACACGCGCACGCCGCACGGCTTAAAACTACCTATAGCAAAAAGTGTCGTGACAACTTTTCGTAAGAATTTTTTCCGTCTAGCCCCCTTTCACAACGCGCGATAAGGAACTTCGTTTCAAAAAAAAAAAAATTGCCCAAGGGGACAGACGCCAGCAGACGCCAGCTCATCCGGCACCTCACGCATCAGGTCCAGTTGAAAACCAGCGTCAGGCACTAGTTGTCTGGAATTTTTGCTGAACTGGGCCTTTTTGGCGCAGCCGTGAGGCACACTTTCCTGCTAATTTCTTACATCGGACTTCACACTTTTTATTTAATTTTTTTTTTTATTATTTTATTGTTTGTTTTGTCTGATGTGTGTATCTGGAGTATTGTGTGTCTTTTAGTTTGTGACAAATAAATGTATTTTTTTTTCTTTCTTTCTTTCACATCAAGCTACTACAATCTGTCAAATTTCTTTAATAGATTTACAACTTTACACTGAAGTATTAAGGTTCAAGGTTGATTGGGAGAATTTGACAGTTTCGCGGGCAGCTTGACCCTCCGCGCTTTTACAGTATCGGGAATTTTATATTATACTTAGGATTATCTATTGAAGAAACTACGTATCTCCCTCTCTTCTATTCCTTTAAATACAGGGTGTCAGGTGATCGACGTGCAAACTGTAACCATGAATTCAACACATGATTCACGAGTAGTTTGTCGTCGGTTATCAAAAAAAAATCGGCTATGTCATATAAAGGCCCCTCGCGCACGGCGACTTTTTGTAGCGATGCTGCATCACACAGCATCTTTTCTAACGCGCATTAGTCGCATTTGCAACGCGCTACTAAGGGTCAACTCACACCGAAAGAGCGGCGAAGGGCAGCGAAGCGCAGCGACCAGACCCAGTCGCACGGCTCCGTTTATGGAATTCGCCGGAATTCTCGCGGCACCGCGGGCATCCGCGCGACTCGTTCTAGTTTCTCATGCGATAATAAGTATTATAGTAATGAAAATAAAGTTAAAATTCATATGACACTGAAACTGCGCTCCGCTTCGCTGCGCTTCGACGCTCTTTTGGTGTGAGTTGAGCCTTAACGCGCTACAGCACCGCGACTGTATCGATACAGTCGCGGTGCTGTAGCGCGTTAGTAGTAAACGCGCGAACGCTTTCGTTGCCCACGCTTCGGCTGCTTACTTAAAAGCAGCACCAAAGACAACGTGACTAATGTTGCCTCAACGGACTCCATCTTGTAACTGTGGCATTTTTGTGCCGTTACTGAATCGCGTTTGCATCGCGACTGAGAATCGTGGTGTGGGCGACGGTAAACCGCTAGCGACCGCATCGCGACTGTGTCGATGCGAACGCGCGACAGCATCGCTACAAAAAGTCGCCGTGGGCGAGGGGCCTAAAAGTGCAATACCTCAATCAACTTGCCTAGCCTTTCACTAACTATGTTGGGGTCGGGTTCCAGTCTAACCGGATGCAGCTGAATACATGTATTTTATGTGGAGCGACCGCCAATCTGACCTCTACAATCCAATTACTTCCTATCCTAAAAACGTGAAAGTTTGTATGGATAGATGTTTGTTACTCTTTCACGCAAAAACTCCTTAGCGGATTTGGATGAAATTAGGCACACAGATGGTTTATAACCAGGATTAACATATAGGATACTTTTTATCCCGATATTCGCACGGGATCGAAACTTATGCGGGTGAAACCGCGAGGCGCAGCTAGTGATATTATAAACGTGAAAGTTTGTTTGGATGGATGGATGTTTTTTACTCTTTCACGCAAAAACTACTGAACGGATTTGGATGAAATTTGGCACACCGATGGTTTATAACCAGGATTAACATATAGGATACTTTTTATCCTAATATTCCCACGGGATCGAAACTTATGCGGGTGAAACCGCGGGGCGCTGATAGTGATTGTATAAAAATAGAAATGCAAGCACGATTTCGTCAAACAAAACAATACGATAATACTTAATTATTCATTATACAATAATAACTTGTAATATTAAGATAACGTAAAAAACACTGATAACCGTATTGTTGATGAGACGTAAAAAACTATAAGATAATAAAACACGATCGCTGTCAGACTTGGTCTTTGACAAACTCAAACTATTTATTTCAAATAAACCAATTACAGGCACTTTTGAATTGTCAAGGTCGGTCAGTCAAAAAGATGAAGCTAGTTGCCCATTCCAAAGCGTAGGTACCTATGGAGAAGAACGGGCAAGAAACTCCATGGACACTCTTTTAAATCATAATAATATTGTTACAAAGTATTGGTTCATCATTCATGTTCAAAATTATGCACGTGAGAACGATGCAGAACGTTAAAAGCGTCCGTAATGAAAAACAAACATTCAAAAGTCAACGTTTACATAATCAGTGAGACTTCGGCCATAATCTATCACGCGGGCCCAATGCGGGTTGGAAGATGTCACATATCTTCGAATTTTTGGTCCTAGGACATGACGGACTCCTACTGACTAAAACCCCACTGTTCCTTCTAGTACAGTCAACAGCAAAAGTAGATGATCAAAATCAGAAATTCAATACTAATGAACGGAGTTCACAGCTATATGGCAGCTGTACTAGTAGTAAATGTTTGGTATAATTTAAAATCACATACTTTTGAATCACTTCGACGCCACACAGTTCTGACGCGAACTCCGTTCATTAGTATTGAATTTCTGATTTTGATCATCTACTTTTGCTGTTGACTGTACCATGAGTCGGGGGCCCGGGAGAAACAATCTTAATATAACTAAAAGCTATGCAGGCGAAAATACCAACAAAAGTGTGTTTTTATGCCACACGTGATCCATTGGAGTTTTTCTGCGCAGTCATAAAATTTTAGCCTTGAGAATACCGCATTGGACTAGGTACTAAGTAGCAATGTGGCCCAGTGGATACGGCCGCGGCTTACGAGTTGTAGAGCGTAGATACCAACCCAGGCAGGCATATTATACATAACATACTCAATAATCAGGCTATAAATATCTTTCCGACCGATTTCAGTCACGGTGACCAATCTCAACGGAGATTAGCCAGGTACGCAGGAGATATTATAGTGCACATAGTGTGTGCGCAAACACAGGTGCACTCTCTGTGGTTGCATATTAGAAAATCAAAACTTTCCTGAGCAAATTTCAAAAGAACAACGTACAAATCAACAAAGTTTAAAATAACGATGGTCATTTGATCAAAAGTTCAGCTGACCAAAGTCTGGCATATCAATGTTTAAATTATTTATGACCAAATCGATGAAATCCCAAAGAGCGGCGACGTAGTTCCCGCGATTAATATGTTTCTGGCACTCGCCAGCCGCTGCCGAGGCACCGCTCGCTGCGCTCGCTCGGCTCGTGCGTTGTGTGGTCACAGTTCTAACCTAACCTAACCTAGCTGTTTCGATGTAAAAACTTTTGATCAGTCGTTCATTTGATGTCACATACATTGGGATTTTAAATTTTTTCTAAATAAAACATTTGGTCATTTAAATTTTGTTATTTCGTTTATTGGTGCAACACAGTGGACTGCGCATTCACTTCACATCTAGAAATGTATATTATGTACTGTGTTGAGCAATAAACAATTGAATTTGAATTTATTCTTTTGAAATTTGCTCGAGAAAGTTTTGATTTTCTAATACGCAACCCTCTCTGTTCCTTTCAAAATCAAAATCATCAGCACTTTCGAACGTTAAAATTACAAAAGACAGTCCCCAAAAACGCCCGCCCCTCACCACTTCCTAGTGCTATCGCTGGGAAGAAGAAGTGGCGCAACAAACTCCTTCACTCTCATAGTCCCATGGGACGGCAATCCGACACGACCGGGGAGAGATCAGGCGCAGGACCAACGGCTTTACGTGCGCACCGAGGCACGGGGGTAATAAAAAACTTTTTTGCAAAAAAAAATCAACCGACTTCCAAAAACGACAATTAAAGTTATTTTTCTCTTTGTAGTGGTTTTTTTTGGAAGTCGGTTGTTTTTTTTTGTAAAAAAGTTTTTTATTACCCCCGTGCCTCCTTTTATTAACCCCTCACAAATTCGTATATACTTACAAAATTAGAGGTACCCCATTAACAACTTTGTACAGAAATGAGGGTGTACCGTGGTATACTGAACACATCTGCGTACCCCTTTAGAGGGTACAGGCGTGACGTTATGTTGTGTGATTGCATAAACAATACATACATAAGCTAAAGCAGCAATAGCCGTTGATTTGCTGGCATTTATTGAAGAGTTCCGTTGTCTATCTCCGAAACTCATCATCTTCAGATCTTGTCGAAATTTTAATGGGACCATTTGGGAAGTATATCCTTTCCAACAAAAAAAGAAATTTTCAATTCGGTTGGCAAGCGACGGAGTTATGCGCGACGAACAAAAAAAAAATACAAACATCCGAATTGAGAACCTCCTCCTTTTTTAGAAGTCGGTTAAAAATATCCTAGAAGTGCGGCATGTCCTAGAACCTAACATTCGAAGACATGTGACATCTACCAACCCGCACTGGGCCCGCGTGGTGATAAATGATTTTATTTTGTAAGTAGGTTTGTACAAACACTTTTACACGTCAATCATATTTTAAAACTAGATGAGGTCGGCGTTTCCTATCTGACTATTCTAAGAAGAAAGGCCGAAACAAACTCAGACGTCACAGTCTCTTTTAAAGTCCAGACACAATCTTGGTCAGATCATGTGATAACCATGTAGATTAGTGTCTAAAATGGTCTTTTGAAGGAAAGAACCACAAGATTGAGTGGACCTGTCCAGTCAGTGCACGCATTTGTCAGTAATCATGCAGCTCAACTCAAAACTTATTGAAGGATCAGTGCAGGCTCACTCAAATAAAATACGGATTGTTCAGAAATATTTGGATTTAATCCGTACAGTTCGACCGTTAAGTCATCATTTGCCTAGCCTTTTCCCAACTATATTGGGGTCGGCTTCCAGTCTAACCGGATGCAGCTGAATACCAGTATTTTACATGGAGCGACTGCCTATCTGACCTCCACAACCCAGTTACTGGGTAATACGATACCCCTTGGTAAGACTGGTTGTCAGACTTTCGGGCTTCTGACTACCCGTAACGACTGTCAAAGATCCACGAATGACAGCCGGGACCAACGGCTTAACGTGCTTTCCGAGGCACGGAGGGGTCTCGGTATGTAAAGATGGTCACCCATCCACAGACCAACCGCGGCAAGCGTAGCTTAACCTGGCCGATCGACCTGTGCGGCTGTTATTATTTAGCCACGGGCGAGTATCGAATGAAAATAACTCATTTCAATATGGCTGAGTAAGTTTGACAGTTGTCACATTGATGTTCACAGACATCAAAAGTGACACTTCGCGTCAAAGACAATAGATTTAAATGGCACCAAATGTGAGAAATAACTCGACTAAATATTATTAAGCTAACATTATGAAGCTTAGGAGGGTGCACACAGGTCCACTAGCGCCACTCCTTTAAAAAAATATTATCTCGTGACTGAGAAGGAATTATGAAAATCTGTTCAATCAGCGACCTCGGTAAATATGTCTAGAATTTTCTAATACCTTTTATAAAATTTCATATTGAGACACGAAGCAACAAAATTCGATCTAAAGAAAAGCGGCCACATTCCTATATGTCGTATTTAGTTGCTTCGTGTCTCAATATGAAACTTAATAAAAGGTATTAGAAAATTCTAGACACACTTACCGAGGTCGCTGATTGAGCAGATTTTCATAATTCCTTCTCAGTCACGAGATAATATTTTTTTAAAGGAGTGGCGCTAGTGGACCGTTGTACAGGCTCTTAACGATTCGACGAACAATACCAAAGAAATTGAATGGTTGGTGAATATACAGCCCACTTTCACAGAGAGTAGGCCTGTGTCCCAGCAGTG
Source organism: Apamea sordens (assembly GCA_945859715.1). Classification (NCBI taxonomy): domain Eukaryota; kingdom Metazoa; phylum Arthropoda; class Insecta; order Lepidoptera; family Noctuidae; genus Apamea; species Apamea sordens. The sequence continues at coordinate 1,602,218 of OX244014.1, forward strand.
GGACCATTATAGGCTGAATATACTCAGGCTATGCGGGCAAAAATGCTAAGAACAGCGAGTTTTTATGACAAACGTGATCCATTAGAGTTTTTCTGCGCAGTCATAAAGTGTTAGCCTTGAGAATGCCGCATTGGACTACCTAGGACTATAATTTTAAGAATTTACCTGCAGTGTTTTGTCGTATCAACGTTTCTTTATGCTATACTAGGTGCGTGTCACGGTTTTACCCGCATAAGTTTCGATCCCTTGGGAATATCGGGATAAAAGTACCCTATATGTTAATCCTGGTTATAAACTATCTGTGTAATTTCATACAAATCCGTTCAGTAGTTTTTGCGTGAAAGGGTAACAAACATCCGCCCATCCATACAAACTTTCACGTTTTTAATATTAGTAGGACTAGCTTTTACACACTTCTTCACCGCGTGGAATTCAAAAGTTATTCCAAGGGATCACACTTGGGTAGCGGGATCGTCCGAAAGGGTTACCGCTGCCCTGGAACATAAAGGGCTAAGGAAGGAACACGGGTGGGTTTTAGTCAGTAAGAGTCTGACACTCCCTTCCGCTCCACCCAGAGCGGGAGGGGTCATTTGATGATTTCCCATCCTCAAAAAAAAAAAAAGGGATCACACTTCCGGGGTAAAAAAGTATCTTATCTCCTAAACCTAAACCTGAAGGCCAATTCTCGTAATTTAAAACGTTCAAAATCTAGTCGCAGTCTCATCTCGGCGACAAACAAATGTCAAAAACTTGTAAAAATGTAGGGAAATTAGAAGTATTTTTGACAGATTGAGACTGAGATCAGACTGTGAACGGTTTTAAAATTACGAGACGTGCCCCTCTGGTCATGATCTATGCGTATGCCAAGGTTCATCCAAATCCGTTTCTGCCGTAAAGGTGTGTGTAGGGTAGCGTGATTTTACATAGCCTATAACCTTCCACATTCTGATGATAGTTCAATTCCTCATCTGCCTAGCCTTTTCCCAACTATATTGAGGTCAGCTTCCAGTCTAACCGGATGCAGCCGAATACCAGTATTTAACATGGAGCGACTGCCTGCCACAACCCAGTGACTGGGTAATACGATACCCCCTGGTAAGACTGGTTGTCAGACTTTCGGGCTTCCGACGACCCGTAACGACAGTCAAAGATCCACGAACATCAGCCGGGAGGGGTCTTGGTATGTAAAGATGATCACCCACCAACGGACCAACCGCGGCAAGCGTAGCTTAACCTGATAGATCGACCCATGCGGCTGTTATTACTTAGCCAGAAGCCCCAAGAATTGGACTATTAAATGAAAACGATTTTTTCAAATCCGTCTAGAAGTTCCTGAGATTACGCCCTACATACAACCTTACAAACAAATTATTCCAAACTTTTGGAACGAAGTTCCTTATCGCGCGTTGCGAAAGGGGGCTAGACGGAAAAAATTAAGACCAAAAGTTGGAACGACACTTTTTGCTATAGGTAGTTGTAAGCCGTGCGGCGTGCGCGTGTTTCTCTGTCTGTCTCTTGAACTTCGTTCCATCCGGGTGTCCCTTGACACCTCTCAAGTTTTTTTGTAGCAAACAGTTTGCTACGTTCACCCCTAAGATATTTTCGCCACATTCTACATACACATATTGTCCAAAACATACACAGTTCATGTAAGGCTTCCATGTCTCATTAAGCTATTATCTACAGTGTCAATTTGTCAAGGTTGCCGCTCCACGTAATACAGGTGTAGCGGTATCTACAACGCCACATGCGAACAACGCGTCATACTGACGTCACGCAAATCCTGCATCTCGCAAACAGAGTTTACCGCGCAGTTAGCATAGATACAATTTCCTAACATCAATCGTTGGGCAATTGCCCGCCAGACACAACACCCGTCTGGTCGGAGGATCCTCCCTTTTCTATGGAGGATGAGTGAACTTTACACCCTGTTCCTCATGCCCTCTAAACAGGCAAAAACGAGAGTTGAACTGTGACGTCCGGTCAGACGTACTTCCATGTTATCACGGTCGTTCTCCCCGCAAGAGGTATTCAGCAGTGCGATTCTGTAACCATCTCACCGTGAAAACTTAGGTGAAGTGAGCGTGGAGTGAGCTGTCATTCCAAATAATGTTAGGGATTGACGCTACTGACAACTCACATCAAGCTCACTTCACTTTAGTATTCACGGTGAGATTTTTACAGAATCGACCGGCTGATGTGGACGATACACCCGTATTTCACCCAGTTCTGTTTGAGTCCCATGTTACAGAACCTTTTTTTTTTTTTTAAGGTTATCTTAATACCGATTAAGTTTTTTTTTTTTGTCGATTCCGATAAACTAGTTATGTTGAGCTAGAATTTTATAAGTTTTACTCAATAATAAGATTTGTTGTGCAATGGACATGACATTCAAGCGAAATCTAAATGAGTGGAAAATAGAACAAAACGATGTGTCCTTCGACCATTTTGGTCAATACTCAATCTGGGGGCACGAGAGTGCCCCCGCCAAGACGAGCCAAGCGAAGCGCAAGGGCACTACCATAATAAAGGCACTACCTACCTTTTCTCGAAGCACTTCGTCGTCGACGAATTTTTGAACCTTCTTAACTTGGGTTTGGATTATACCAGATAAACAAAATTTTCGAGATATGATGTCAGTGGTTGACTTATTAAACCACTAGCTTCTGCCCGCGGCTTCGCCCGCGTGGATGTCGGAAATTTACCCACGGGAACGTGCTAACAGGATAAAATGTATGTGCTTCCCCAGAATGCCATCTATGTCGCGGGCCCTTTGTGGCTAATTACAATAGAAAACCAATTGTGTCTCATTAGTGGTGATTAAGAGGGTACCTATATGATATCTTTACCTAAGTACCTAACTAATTTAAAAAAAAAAACTCAATAACAGAAAATTAAATACCTACCTACCTAAATAAACCTATTTCTGATGATAAATAATCTAAACTCAATAAATAAGCAAAATCCCTAAAAACTAATATCTATACGAATGACTAAACCTACCTAACAGTATTATAAAATAACCTACGGTCACTACGTACACTATCAAATATACTACCTATACTTTAAAATTAAAATCTATACCTACGACTCATATAAAAATAAACCTAAATAACTCTAATAAAACTAAAAGGAATAAAAATGAACTCCACTGCGGGTGACCCAACCTACGACAAACTTAGTATTTGCGGTTGGTACAGTACAGACAGTGGTAATCGGGTATAGGGATCGAACCGCAAAATTAAGTTTGTTTTTTATTGTATATACTTTTCCGGGATAAAAAGTACCCAGTGTGGTGCCCAGGATATTAAAGAATAATTATACCAAGTTTCATCGTAATCGAACCGGTAGTTTTTGCGCGATGCCTGAACAAACAGACAGACAGACAGACAGACAGACAGACAGACAAAAATTTTTTTAATCACATTTTTGGGTTCGGTGTCGGTCAAGTAACACCCCCTGCCATTTATTTTTTGGATATTTTCAATGTACAGAATTTTCACTTCTACAGATTTATTATAAGTATAGATAAAGTTTCAATTGCATAGCTCTTATACTTTAGATTTTATTGATATCTAAAATACCCCAATTTCGTCACTGATTCACTGACTCACTGATGATCATCAATATTCTTAAGGTTCTTCCTGAAGTCCTAGAAAGCTGAAATTTGGAATGTAAGCTAGTAAACAGTTACTACAAGAAACATTGTGTAACAGTATGAGAGTTTTTCACCTTACGCTCATGTGAATGTAGCGAAATGGCCAAGCCACATATTTTGACTAAGGTGTAGAGTTTGCGAAGTTAGGCCTTGTAGAGTTAGGGCGTGTAGAGTTAGAAGCTTGGCTCTAAATGAGATCTGATTACTTTTTGACAGTGCGAGCTACATGGTCTCGTCTTGGCAACATTTAACATGAAATGTTTTTGTGGGATACATTTATTTGCATTCCACAATGTGAACTTAGGCGGTAGGTACATTATGGTGGTGGTGGTTTATTTATTTCTTGTTTTGATTGTTGTAATTGCATGCTGCACTGGTAAACGTCATCACGTCAGCGCCGGCTGCCGCTGAAAACCAGCGCTGGGGCTCTGTCTCGTATAGGGTCTTAGCATTATGCTGAGCGATGGCCGTTTTGCGTGAATGTGACGCATGTAAACCCCCAACTTGTTTTATTTTTGTGTGTTTATGTCCTTTTTGTTATGCGTCATGTTTGCCGCAAATAAATGCATTTTTCTTACTTTCTTTTTTCTTTTATAAAATATACATAATTTTAGATCGTTGTGGACACTGTCGGAAGTAGTAGTCAGAAGCCCGAAAGTCTGACAACCAGTCTTACCAAGGGGTATCGTATTACCCAGTAACTGGGTTGTGGAGGTCAGATAGGCAGTCGCTCCATGTAAAATACTGGTATTCAGCTACATCCGGTTAGACTGGAAGCCGACCCCAACATAGTTAGGAAAAGGCTAGGCAGATATTTATCATTAAAATATTCATTAATATTATAATAGCATTTATGGATTAGGTATGGTTTTGATAAGGGTTTGAGGGGGTTTGAGGGGCCCGTGGCTAAATAATAACAGCCGCACAGGTCGATCGGTCAGGTTAAGCTACGCTTGCCGCGGTTGGTCTGTGGATGGGTGGTTTACATACCGAGACCCCTCCGTGCCTCGGAAAGCACGTTAAGCCGTTGGTCCCGGCTGTCATTCGTGGATCTTTGACAGTCGTTACGGGTGGTCAGAAGCCCGAAAGTCTGACAACCAGTCTTACCAAGGGGTATGGTATCGTATTACCCAGTAACTGGGTTGTGGAGGTCAGATAGGCAGTCGCTCCATGTAAAATACTAGTATTCAGCTGCATCCGGTTAGACTGGAAGGCGACCCCAACATAGTTGGGAAAAGGCTAGGCAGATATTTATCATTAAAATATTCATTTTAATATTATAAGTTAGCATTTATGGATTAGGTATGGTTTTGATACCCGACGAAAAATTTCTACGCTATGGGGTCTAAACTCATGTGCTGAATCCATGGTTACAGTTTGCGCAATGATGTCCCTGCCACCTTGTATACACAACATAACATCACGCCAGTAATCCAAGGGTTAGGCAGAGCCACCTAAAATACAGCCACATTTCGTCAGTCATGTTGACTTCCATGTAATAGGGAGGCGAGGCTATTGCCACTATCTTTGAGGAGTTTCTTGCCCGTTCTTCTCCATAGAGATCTACGTTTTGGAATGAGCAACTAGCTTCAACTTGCTGACTAACTGACCGACTATTTAATTTTGACAATTCAAAAGTGCCTGTAAATGGTTTAATTGAAATAAATGATTTGAGTTTTGAGTTTTTTGAGTTTCATCCGAGCAAAATAAAGACTCCAGACTGCCTGGCAAAAACCAATAACACTTTGCCAGACCTTGACATCGAACCTAGGACCTCAAGCTCGCCTCAAAGAGATGTCAGCACGAACTGACGGGGCCCTCTAGGGCCGATGCCGCCAGGGCTGCGGGATATTCGAAAGAGATACCGTGGCCCTTGGCACAGGCAACTGAAGGAACACGGGTGGGTTTTAGTCAGTAAAAGTCTGACACTCCCTTCCGCTCAGCCCAGAGCGGGAGGGGTCATATGATGATTTCCCACCCAAAAAAAAAAAAAAAAGGACCTCGAGCTCAACTGTAGCGACAGTCGCTAAATTAAAAACAAACATTTCCCTTTTTTTTAAACGTTGCCCTACACTAGGAATTTCTCCTGTGTCGTGGGTGCGTTTACAAACATTAAACTCACATACACAAACACCCAGACCCGGAACAACTACTTGTAGGTCATACAAATATTTGTTCCGTGCGGGAATCGAAGCCGCGACACGCAGTGCAGCAGTCAATCGCTTAACCACTGCGCCAACCGTGCCGTCAAAGACAGTCATTAACAAGATAATATGGAGACATACAAACTTAATGACAGCTCCTATAATTAGGCGTCAATTTAAAAGTTCTAAATTTTTTACACCATTTTAGTTCACTGATTCACTCAAAACTTCACATTCATTCACTAAACACAACTTCCCACCATATTTACAATTAAAAACATTAAAAAAACACATAACTTTTCCACTTCTCATATATCAAATAACATTGCGATGTATTTATCAATGTATGAAATAAATAAACATTACATGAAGCCGAGTGCTCCCCGCGACGTGCGCGCGTCAACTGTTTTATCTAAGGCTTATTTACAGACATGTGTGGTATATAATTTACGTGTATGTGTAGATACTTTTATTGTTATGGTTACCTATATAGAGCTTTTGTATATGGACCGGTCTGTATAAGGGGATTACTGCCTTATTATTAAGAGGAAATGCGGCCGGAAAGACTTTTGAAAATTAGGTATTTGAAGAAACTATCGCTGTCGCTCTGCCCTCTCGCCTCTGCCTATCGCCCTCTAATTCGTGCGATAAGGACAACTGCAGATCCGACTGAAGTAAAAAGTCACATTTTCGAGGTTTGGCTCTCGCCTATTTTCTGCACCAATATTGAACCAATTTAAAAGATATTTCATAAACTGGATAAGAAGGATATATACTGTGTCGCCATGTTTTCCTTTTTTCATTAATAGTTGTCAAATTTGTACCCTAGGCCTCTGTTAACAGCGGTCTAAATAGGCAATTTTGAGCATTTTTTGAAGGTTCTAGTGCTTATAAAAATAATTTATTATCAAAAAGGAAAACATAGGGACATACAAGTAACTAACATTTATTATTCTGTAAAAAATCATAGCCATATGGTCATTAACCAGAAAGAAAACAGGCGAAGGCGTCTCTATAGAAAAAACACCACCCGCGTTTCCTCTTAGTGTCCAAACACACTATGCCGAAGTTACGCGAACGAAGTTCCGCGGATGATTTTACGTTCCGACGTATTCGGCTGATATGACACACCATAAGTGCCGAACTTACGCGGCAGAAATTCAGTTGCGCAACTTTGTGTGTATTCAGTGTGTCGAGCCTCCCTCTGCTTTCCGCCCCGGATTTCGGTCTTCTGGAACTTCGGTCGCGTATAATATGTGCTCTACAGAATACGTTGCCGCCGAATTGCCGCTGAACTTACGCCCGACCGAAGTTCGGCTGTATGCGATAACGCAACGTAATTTCGTCATAATGTGTCGTCAGTAATTCAAATAGAATTGCAGGCGTAATCATGCCGAACTTCGGTAGCGTACCTTCGGCATAGTGTGTTTAGACACTTAAACCGAAATCGGCTGTCCCAGAACTCTCACAGAGAGGAGGCCTGTGTCCCAGCAGTGGGAACATATAGGCTCATTATGCATTTTGTTGCGCTACCCACCGTCCAGCAGTTCATAAGACGCCTTTCCAAGCGTTTTTTTTATACTGCTATATAGCACCCCAATCTCCTGATTGCGGCGTCCGCCCGATACACTCCCTCCCGCGTAAGTCACAAAGCCTGGGGGCCTACTCCGAAGTGCAAAGTACGAATGTTCGGATCGGACCGACACATGGCCGAACCGAATATTATTGAAAAATGCGAAAAAACGTTCGGATCGGCTCAGTTGGGCCGGGACCATAGTCAATATTCGAAAGAGTGTAGGAGTGTAGGATCGGAACCGACCGAACCAAATAGTAACTTCGTAGCAGGAAATGGCCGAACGTTCGGCCGATACTACTTCGGAGTAGAACCCCTGGAGCTCAGGCGTAAGGTAGCCAGCCTTTCGGTATTCTACAGGAAGCATTCTGCAGAGTGTGCGCGGGAATTACATGACTTAATTCCGCCATCACCGTTCTATCATCGGACAACCCGTCGTACGGCGAGTGTCCACCCTTACGTTGTTGACACCGCCGCGATCCGGACGAAGCGTTTTGCCTCGTCGTTTATACCGCGTACATCGAAGGACTGGAACAATTTGCCTGCAGCGGTCTTCCCGTCCGATTATAATTTAAATGTTTTCAAGGCTACAGTGAATAGGCTCATAATAAATTAGTGCGCTTACCATCAACGATTGCATCACTGCTTTCCATCAGGCGGGATCGCAGTCAAGCACGAGTTTATATCATTAAAAAAAAAACTTGAGAGGTATCAAGGGACACCCGGATGGAACGAAGTATAACTGGCTTGCTTTCTATAAGAGAGAGAGACAGACAGAGAAACACGCGCACGCCGCACGGCTTACAACTATACTTAGCATAAAGTGTCGTTCCAACTTTTGGTCTTAATTTTTTCCGTCTAGCCCCCTTTCGCAACGCGCGATAAGGAACTTCGTTCCAAAAACAGAAGTAGGATTCGCCGATCGAGGTATGGGTCTCATGCCCGACGACGCCATCGCCACGACCCTCCTACAGGAGAGTAGTAAGGCCACCAGTAATCTCAGGAAGTACAAGTCCCGACAGCCATCCTGCCGTCCTCGCTGTCGAGGCCTGTCGCGATGCTTGTCGCGAGGCCCGTCGCGATGCCCCATGCCATGTCCGCCCCGACCCTTGCTCGAGCTAGCCCGCGCCGCTGAGCCTGTAGTTTTAAATTCGTCCCTAAATAATTCCGATCCAGCCTGTCTCGTGCTGCTCTCTCCCAGCGACGCCCTAAGCAGATATCCATACCCCACAGGGGGTGCCCTTAGCGTGTAGTCGCTTACTTTATAAGTTTTTTTAAGACCTTGCTGGATCCACAGGCAAGCCTGGGGGCCTACTCCGAAGTGCAAAGTGCGAATGTTCGGATCGGACCGATCCACATGGCCAAACAAAATATTATTGAAAAATGGGAAAAACGTTCGGATCGGCTCAGTTGGGTCGGGACCATAGTCAATATTCGAAAGAGTGTAGGAGTGTAGGATCGGAACCGACCGAACCAAATAGTAACTTTGTAGCAGGAAACGGCCGAACATTTGGCCGATACTACTTCGGAGTAGACCCCCTGGTGAACTGTGCGAGACGCCGTTCATAAAAAAATAAATTGTTGCGCTACTTCTTCTGTAAATAATGATGAAGGCTGGATGTTTTTGGGTTACTGTGTTATGTAATGTTGACATTCAAAAAGTGTTGATTCTGAACCTATACCCTGTCCATTAGGTAAACAGAGGGGTAATTCTCGTAATTTTAAGAACGTTCACAGTCTGCACCCGTATTCCCGTAATTTAAAACGTTCAAAATCTAGTCGCAGTGTCATCTCGGCGACAAACAAATGTCAAAAACTTGTCAAAATGTAGGGAAATTAGACGTTTTTTTGACAGATTGAGACTGAGATCAGACTGTGAACGTTCTTAAAATTACGAGAAATACCCCACATCTCAGTCTCAATCTGTCAAAAACTTTTTTGCAAAAAAAATCAACCGACTTCCAAAAACGACACTACAAAGTGAAAAATAACTTTAATTTCGGAAGTCGGTGTCGTTGGGTTCACACTTTCGTTGTTTGCCACCGACTTCCGAAATTAAAGTTATTTTTCACTTTGTAGTGTCGTTTTTGGAAGTCGGTTGATTTTTTTTGCAAAAAAGTTTTTATTTTTCACTTTTAAGTTGTAATTTTTACCAGTAATTTTGGTTTAAAAACCAAACTACTGAACCGTTTTTGATGAAATTTCTATGGGACCATTTGGAAAGTATACCCTTTCCAACAAAAAAAGAATTTTTCAAATCGGTTGGCAAGCGAAAGAGTTATGCGCGAACAAACATAAAAAATAAAATAAAAAATACAAACTCCGAATTGAGAACCTCCTCCTTTTTTAGAAGTCGGTTAAAAAAACGTCTAATTTTGACAAGTTTTTGACATATGTTTGTCGCCGAGATGAGACTACGACTAGATTTTGAACGTTTTAAATTACGGGAATACGGGCCCTGTTTTTTGACAGATGGAACTAGTAATTGCGGCAACACACAATACATTGATTGATAAACGTACAGTATTATAATGTCTGTAAGAAGCCATAAATAAGATAATTCAATAAGATAAGGCAGTTTATATATTTATTTTATTCGCATTTTAAAGTTGTTTTTTACGTAATCTGGAATATGTACCTACGTTTGTAGCGGTATCTACAACGCCACATGCGAACATCGCGTCATACTGACGTCACGGAAATCCTGCATCTCGCAAGCAGAGTTTACCGCGCAATTAGCATAGATACAATTTCCCAACATCAATCGTTGGGCAGTTGCCCACCAGACACAACAGCCGTCTGGTCGGAGGATCCTCCTTTTTCTATGGAGGTTGAGTGAACTTTACACCCTGTTCCTCATCCCTCTAAACGTTCTAAGACAACTGTCATAAAACGGATAACCTACTGGACAGGGTGTAGAAAAATTATGACATTAATTGCACCGATAAAAAGCCCCATTGTCTAGTATCACGCTGATCACATAATTTAGAAAAATGATAACATTTCTTGGCGTTATATTTTTCATTTATTTGCATAGATAAATATTCATGACCCATTTTTAGTATCCACTTATCACAGCATTGATCTAAAAACTTACTTAAAATACTAGTTTAAGTGGCAGAACCTGTTTTTTTTTTTTGTAATACGACATTTAAATAATGTCCGTACCTGTTTCCAAGTTACATAACTATATATGTTTTTTAGGAATTCTTAGCTCCGAGTGCACCTGTTGCGAAATTATGTTGCAATCATGTTAGGTTTTTTGAACGAACTTGTTTATCGCGGCTTGTGTTAGGAGTTGACTGGGGTTGCAGTCTCGACATCCATAGCGATCGCTTTACGACCGAATTCGGTCGCAAAGTCCTGTCACTCCATACAGTACACCTGCCCCAGCAGTCTCGACATTCATAGCGATCGCTTTACGACCGAATTCGGTCGCAAAGTCCTGTCACTCCATACATTACACCTGGGGCTGCAGTCTCAACATTCATAGCGGTCGGTTTACGACCGAATTCGGCCGCAAAGTCCTTTCACTTCATACATTACACCCGTCAATCGACGACTTTGCGACCGAATTCGGTCGTAAAGCGATCGCTATGAATGTCGAGACTGGACCTATTATATTACTTTTATTAGACCTAAGGTAACAGAAAAGAGGAAAGTGGCTAGGACGGACTGGATGCAGAAGGTGGAGAACAGGGGGTTGTGGGGCAGCCTGGGAGAGGCCTATGTCAGCAGTGGACTGCAATAGACTGATTTAATTATATCATCCACTGGTACACCGACCCGCTTGGCCATCACAGCCTGGCATCGCCTACCAAGCAGCTTGAGTAATAAAAGAAAACTAACAATGTTGCCACTCACCCCTAGCCTCTCTAAGCGCGTGCGCCGCATGCCTCCAGCTATTTCTCTCAGCTAACGCAAGCGCAGTGTTGCCATGCGCGTCTAGAATGCTCAGCGACGCGCCTGAAGTTAGCAGCGTTTTGACGTTTTCAAAATGGCCGCGCTCAGCTGCGATGTGTAGGGCTGTCTGTGGAAGATGAAGAGGAATTAGGGAGGTGAAGATATTGTTACGAGCATCGGGATTCGTGACAATTAAAACTGCCCATATAAATTACCAAAAATTACACTTTAATAACAACTCAAACACACTAATTATAAAACACAATTGCGCTTAAGTCGCACTTGAAGATCGCTTTCGATGTATTCGCTGACGTGATGACGTTAACCAGTGCAGCATGCAATTATACATAAATAAATAAAAACAACAATCAAAACAAGAAATAAAATAAACCATTGCAACATATGATTCGACACAAACAAAAAACAAAAATTTTTAAGACATATCCCTCTACCAAATCGCACTTGTCCTGCGTGGTAGATTTTAGCTTACTCCCTCTCGAAGAGAGGAGCCCTGTGTAATAATAATAATAATAAACATATATTTTTCTTCCACAAAGGCGCCTTAAAAATATGATGACACTAAAACTTATAAATCCTTTGTGGGAGACTGGATACCAGTCTCCCACAAAGGATTTAGGATGTGCACTAGGAAAAACCTGTATCACAGATTACCAGGCCCCCCCCCAAAAACATTTCTTGAGTCTCAAATCTTGAGTCAATCTTAGTATAGGTAACAAGTGTGTCAAGGTAACAAGTCAAATCTTGTGTCCCCGCAATGGGAACATTTTAGGCTGATTATGTATGTTATGTGGTGTTTGAGAGGTATAGGTAAGTATACAGCCTAGCGCTATAATGGCGACATTAATTTAACACACGTATACGTGTAAAATTTTTTTAATTTTTTGTTTTGCGTTGTAGTTTTATGAATATATTTTAATTTAATTAAACATTAATATTTATTTAAGTATTAACAATTTTATGAAATAGCATCTTAGAGAAACCTGACTTAAAGAACTGTAGCGCAGGGGTCATTTGCCGGGTTCACGGATCATAACATCGCATCAATGTAATTAAAACAATTAACGAGGAAAGAAAAGGCGATTTGAAGGAAAGAGAGAGAGCCCTATGTCGGCGCGCGGCGCAGGTGGAAGTTTTCAAGTTACGATTTTTTTATGTTGTTATAATTTCTATGATTACTGGCCACTAGCCCTACCCGTGTGTTAAATTAATGTCGCCATTGTAGCGCCACGTTGTATAGTAATTTTCAATCTGCAAGGGGGAGCTGCGTTTGTCGCGGTCTGTCTGTAGATGGGTAATCAACCTTGCATAGGTAGATTACTACATACTGGCGTAGTGGTAAAAGGATATGTTAATAAAATTAGCAAGGTTTGTGTAGCAAGGCTGTACAGTCAACAGCAAAAGTAGATGATCAAAATCAGAAATTCAATACTAATGAACGGAGTTCGCGTCAGAACAGTGTGGCGTCGAAGTGATTCAAAAGTATGTGATTGTAAATTATACCAAACATTTACTACTAGTACAGCTGCCATATAGCTGCGAACTCCGTTCATTAGTATTGAATGTCTGATTTTGATCATCTACTTTTGCTGTTGACTGTACATCACAAGGGAAGCCGGATGTGCTGCTATCTTCATTCTTGAAGGCTCCTGTTGGCTTATCAGCGGACTGCGATCACAATACGCAATTTTAGCGATCTTGGAAATATGTTTCATGGTTGTTTGTTGTATTACTATAGAAGTGTCGCCTGTCTGTCCGTCTTCTACAGACTGTACTTCGGGGAGTGTGCTCAAGAGCTACATGAGCTCATCCCGCCTTCACCTTTCTACCATCGAGAGTCCAGACGCACTGCGGGATACCACCCCTATTTGGTTAATATACCATAATATATACGCACTAAGCGCTTCTCGTCAACTTTTCTGATGCGCACAGCTAAGGAGTGAAATCGTCTGCCTGCGTCTGCATTCCCCAATTCATATATTCAACCCGAATCTCTTCAAGGCGAGAGTGAATAGGCATCTTCTGGGCAAGCTCGTTCCACCGTAGATCTCATCCCTGCCTCTGGGCTGGATTGAGGTCAAGAGTGAGCCCATTGTCAATATATTTTTTTTTTATCGTGAAAATAGTCGCAAATTAAGCTGACAACCAGTCTTACCAAGGGGTATCGTATTACCCAGTAACTGGGTTATGGGCTTCTGTCAAGGTTCTACAAATGACAGCCGGGACCAACAGCTTAACGTCCTTTCCAAGTCACGGAGAGGTCTCAATATGTAACTGGTTTTATTTGGTTTGTATTTCTAGAAAATGCTTCCATAAATGGTGGTCTTACCATGGGGCATCGTATTACCCAGTCACTGGGTTGTGAAGGTCAGATAGCCAGTCGCTCCATGTAAAGTACTGGTATTCAGTCGCATCCAGTTAGACTGGACGCCGACCCCAACATAGTTGGGAATAGCGGAAAAACCAAAAGGGGGTAAACCGAGCCGGTCGAAACCCAACAAGGTTTTGAGTAGGCAGAGTCCAGAGAAGGACACGTGCGACAAGGATGGTTTCATCAAGGTGGAGAAGAAGAAGAAGAAGAAGCCTCCTTGTCAGAACCAGTGCGGCACCGCGCCGGTAGGACCCAACATGCTGCTGCGTCCAGCAATCCCGACGACGCAGCTGTACGTGTCCAGACTGCACCACTCCACGAAGGTTGAGGAGATCGTGGAGTACTTGCGTGTGAAGACCAACTGGACTTTGAGGGTCGAGAAGTTGGAGTCGCATCACAACACTAACTTCAAGTCGTTCGTTGTGCGTGTGCCGACACATCATCTCGAGAAGTTCCTCAAGGAAGAGTTCTGGCCGAAGGGTGTTGTGTACCGCCGGTTTCGTGGCCGGCTACATGACACCAGTCAGCGAAACACGACGCAGACACTTCGTGTGCATTAGTTAGTTCTTAGTGTAATATTATAATGTTGTATGTATTTATAGTATATTTTTTAGTTATATTAATATTGTATTGTATGTGTTTGTATGGGCCTTGTTGCCTGAAATAAATGGATAAATAAATAAATAAAATAATAGGCTCGGCAGATGATGATGCTTCCATATATGGTGACAGTGCCACCTGTTACTGCGGTCGTGCAGCGACGTCATACCAGTAGACCTGTGAGTGGCAGCCAGGAGCCCTTGTGAGAAGCTCTTATAGAACAAATCAACTCACCTTCCCACCAGTAGCAGCATCAGACTTCGCATCGATCTCAGCACCTGCAGCGCACAGCGCTTCCAGGCAGCGGCTGCGTTCAGCTAATGCAGCGGCGTGCAGCGCACTTCGGTTGCAGTGGTCGCGAGCATCGACCGCTTCACCGCTTGCAATCAGCTCTGTTAGCAGTTCTAAGTTGTCCCAGAGGGCCGCCTGGCGGGTTGGAAAAAAGCAATTAAAACATTTATTGACCCAAGACATTAGGGGCCCGTGGCTAGTCAGGTTAAGCTACGCTTGCCGCGGTTGGTCTGTGGATACGTGACCATCTTTACATACCGAGACCCCTCCGTGTCTCGGAAAGCACGTTAAGCCGTTGGTCCCGGCTGTCATTCGTGGATCTTTGACAGTCGTTACGGGTATTCAGAAGCCCGAAAGTCTGACAACCAGTCTTACCTAGGGGTATCGCATTACCCAGTAACTGGGTTGTGGAGGTCAGATAGGCAGTCGCTCCATGTAAAATACTGGTATTCAGCTGCATCAGGTTAGACTGGAAGCCGACCCCAACGTAGTTGGGAAAAGGCTAGGCAGATGATGATGAAGACATTAACATAAACATATCCAGCCCACTAGGAATGCTCAACACGGTCTACGAAGCAGTGTGTGGGTATAATACAAGCGGCCCATGCCATAGCAACCAGGAGAGTTACGGACACTCATGTTCGTATACTCTCTGACAGCGCCTCAGTCCTCTAATCCCTTGAGAAGGGATGCATCACGTCAAATCTAATACTAGAATGTCACAAGGCGCTTGAACAGGTAACTGTATTGAACCACAACACAGTGACACTATAATGGATAAAAGGACACAGTGGATCACTAGGTAACGACGCGGCTGACGAGCTGGCCAGAAGGGCATCCAGCACGTTGGAGTCCTTCAACAAGAACTGGTCCTCAGGAGCTATAAACAGAGAAGTGGAAAGAGCGTAGGGAGGCCTTTGCCCTGTTGTGGGACATGACAGGCTTTTAATAATAATATAAATGTGGAAATCATGTTATAAAGCCCTTCTTGGGCGCCCAGTGCGTCTCCTGCGGGAGGGGAGAGAGGATGCGACTTCTCCCTTCCGCTAGGCTGCCTCCTTTGCAGACATGACATCCTCGCAGTAGGAGCAACCCCGTCCCATGCGCTCCCGCTCTCGACCACCGATTGAACGACGGCCGGGAGAGAGAGATCGCTCCCGCCTATTGCCACAATGAGGTCACGGCGCAGCCCTGCCCAAGCTGGGTACTCCTCCAACTTGTGCTGCGCCGTATCTCCCAGGCAAGCCTCACAATAGTGACACACCGGTGTATGCTCCCGACCTATACGACACAGGTACTTCCCAAAGCAGCCGTTGCCAGAGAGTACCTGCGTCAGATGTTATAAAGCCCTAGTTCATTCATATAAAGTCTGCCATAAATTTAGGAACAGTTTTAACTAAGCAATAAGAAAAAAAAACGGTCACCTGTTCCTTATGTTTTTTCAATTTTCATTAAATATTTTTTCAGTATAAATCTTTTGTTTATCCAAACATTTTTACTAGGCTAGCATTCGGTACGGCAGTAAGCAATTAATAAAATATTACTTATGCAGATGCGACGAGTAATTTAGTATAAAAATATTTTTTTTACAAAAAAAATTTATGAATTTTTTTAAACAGTTTTCTCTCTGTTGTGAATGTTTTTCTTACCACAGACATATCACTACAACGCCTTGTACCACTTTACACATTCACAACACACGATTGCAACATTATAAACCGCAAGATAGCGCAGTTTAACTTGCCGTTAACGGGGCATTGACAACTCTAGACAACTTGGTTTTTATTAAATAATTCATTTACCTGATGCAGCAGGCGGCCTTGGAAGTGGTCCTCATCCGGAGACAGGTCCATTTCTTTAGTTTTCAGAAGAAATACACAAGTAGCACAGACATTTCCGGCCTAAACAACCGCTCAAGCGTTACAAAAAGCTTGCGAACGAAATACGGCGATACACACCAAATTGTTCACTAAAACTACATTTAAAATACACAGTTATGTGCGCTAGACGTTTTTTTCTTTCGGCATTGCGGATGGAAAACGTTAATTAATGTGAAATTGCAAATTAAATCGCGAATAAGATTTATCGATTTGTGTGATGACAGCTGACCTGACGACAACTGACAAGCGTTTGACAGCTGTCAAATGGCCAACTGCAGTGGTACGAAGAAGGGTGTTTTCGATTTCGAAACGCTACGGTAAGCAAGTCGAAAAAAAATTGAATACGATATGTATATGACGTATTTATAAATATCTCTGTAAATAAAGAATTCTTAAACGTAATAAAATCATGAATCTATCTAATACTGAATTGCAGATGAAGTTTTAATGATACAACAGCTGTTACAAGCAGTTGTTTTCTAACCCGCGAGAATGAAGCAAAGCGAAACTGACGTAGACCTTGTTGATCCCGTTAACAACATTGTCTATTTTTTTTATACATGTGTTTTAAAATTACCTTTTCGCACGACTTTGTGATGTACAACTTATAATTTTGTAATTGATTTGTTAGTATTCAATTAATTAATTAACTAAGTTTTATTACATAAATAAAAAGATGTAAGAACTTTCGAATTTCTACTTTTTATCTTTTTACATGGCCAACATCTATGGTAATCTATTGTAGTACATACATTTTTATCAAACTACCCACTAAATATGAATATAACTTACATACATTGTTCCGCTCTAATTATTATCGGTGATTTTAAATGGAAAATGTCTCGTAGTTCTTGCAGTTACGATGCTGATTGGCAGAGAAGAAAGGCAGTGCTGATCAGAAGTCTTTTTCACGATATTCCGAGTAAGTTAAAACTACCTTATTCCTTAACACCTTTAGGTAGCAATGCCAATTGGGCATTGAGGGGCTCGTGGCTAATAACAGCCGCAGGGATCGGTTAAGCTACGTTTGCCGAGGTCGGTCCGTGGATGGGTGTCCTTTCATAATATGTAATAACCCTGTGCCTCGAACAGCTCGTTAAGCCGTTAGTACTGCGCCTGATCTCTGTCCGGTCGTGTCGGATTGCCGTCCCATCAGACTATGAGACCCGCCGATCGAATCTGTAAAAATCTCACCGTTAAAAGTTAGGTGAAGTGAGCCTAGAGTGAGCTGTCAATAGTGTCAATCCTTAGCATTAGTGGGAATGATAGCTCACTCCACGATCACTTCACATACGTTTTCACGGTGAGATGGTTACAGAATCGCACTGCTGCACCTGTATAGCACACACTTGTGCGCTATACTTCCGGTGCCGAAGGCTAGTCTCAGCTGAAATTGGTCCTCATGGCTGAATTTCGGTCTGGAGAACTATTACAACGAGGAAAATGTAATGCCAATTGCACTTACGCTCGCTGTCCATAGACACGTGTCTATTGTGTGTTCAACTTAATCTTGAAACGGGCCATTAATGTGTGCTTCAGCAAATCCACTTGACAAAAGCCCTTAAGCTGCTTACAGACGAGTGGCATCTGGCCGGCAATTGAGATAACTGCAGCCGTGGCCACCTGCTGGCGGCTCCCGTGGACGCGCGCTCGATGCTACCAATAGCGTTGCTTGATTATATTCGTCGCATATTTTTCTCAATTTTGAACATAACTGGGATCAATGCCCAAATAATGTACAAAGCTATCGCAACAACTTTGATCGACAGACGTACATTCCTAAAAAATGTGGCGCTCGAGCTGGTAAAGCCACATATTTCACGCCGGATTAGCACGGAGAACATATCATCAGATCTCAAGTTCCTTATGAAGCGATTTGTGCCGGCTCCTAGACCTACTGCGGAGCCTAGGCCAAGTGGATTCTGTTCCATATGTTTGAGACGTAAGAATAGACGCTCAAAAAAAGCTTGCACTTTGTGCAAAGAATTACTCTGCACCGGACATACCACATATATGTGTTCAATGTGTTTTGAGAGGCACCCTAGTCAAGATCACATGGAAGAGTAATTTTTTTAAGTTTTTATGATGTAAGATTTTTTATAGTGATTTATATGGAGACTGACAAAATTTGAAACTAGTAATAAGTTGTTTTGTTATTTGTTTTAGAAGTTGCATTTATGTTTCATAGTTTTAATTAAAATACTTATTTTCCTACTTACTAAACCTTGTTTTATTCATATAAATCCATTATAAGCCAATAAGTACTATTAAAGTAGAAATATGAGCATTTAAAGTAGTGTGAGCAATTTGCTCGCGCGCGCCTCTCCGTGCAACAAACTGAGGCGCGCCTTCTCACGGGTTAAGTCGACTGCAGTCGCCTACGTGACGACGATAGCCGCTGGCGCGTCTATAGCAGGATCCGACAAGGGACGATGGCTGCAGTTACTTCTGTCATCGACAAAATGCTGTTCATCTGTAACAGCTCTTAGGACAACATTCAAACAACTTTTTTTTAATTAAAAAAGAACTAATAATGCCAGCCTAACGTATTAATTTATAATAATAATAATATCCCTGGACATTTCACACAGCGCCATCTAGTCCCAAGCTAAGCAACCTAATGCTTGTGTTATGGTAACAAGATGGCTGATAAACTACTTATATACATTTTTTTTTTTTTTTTGTAAATACGTATGTACATATTATAGATAGAAAAACACCCAGACTCGGAACAAATACATGTAGGTCATACAAATATTTGTTCCGTGCGGGAATCGAACCCGCGACACGCAGCGCAGCAGTCAATAGCTTAACCACTGCGCCAACCGTGCCGTCAAAAATAAAAATTTCTTGCAGTACTATCTCCAGTTGAGGAGGAATCTAACGACTCGTCCCAACAGTATTATGTTCCAACTCAAGAAGTATTCCCCTCTCCACCGAGACCATACAGCCCACTACCACCACTAATCATAGAGGAAGTACCCATAGCTAACAAATATGACGAGCCAGAAGAATACTACAACAAACTATATAAAAAAATAAAAAAGATATACAAAAAACTTTTTATTGAAAAACGAAACTTCAGCAGTATTGATTATGGTTCAAATTACAGTGATAGTTCGGTTAATGAGGATAGCGATGGGTCCGATGAAAATCTAGATTTCAGTTTCCTGGAAAGTCATTCTCCAGATAATGGCAATTTTGATTCAATCATTGAAGAAAGAGAGGCTAGTCAGAGTTCTGCTTCAACTAAATCTAATGGATATGGAGCTGATTTTGAGTCGATGGACACTGCAATTATTGATGTTGTTGATTATACAGCATCAAACGAAGACGGTTTAATGATATCAGATGAAGAAGAATCTAACAGAGAAATAATTGATGCAGACAGAATAAGAGATGAAGATTCTGATAGCTCGATATCAAGTGATAATAAAGAATCTAGTAGAGAAAGAATAGATGATCCAGAATTTAGGGGAATTGAAGCATCTCATCATTCCATAATTGATGATTATGAAATGACTGAAGGAGAAGAATCTAATAAGCCAGAAGGTGAACTAAGTTATGAGAAAGAAGGCTCAGATATTGAACATGAAATAATTGAAGAAACAAGACAAACTGCAGAATCGAATACAGTAAGAATAGATAATCCCATATTTAGTGGAGGAGAAGAATCCTATCATTCCTCAATCGATGATGATGAAGAGACTGAAAGTATAGAATCTAATGAAACAGAGGATGAACAACACCGAAATAATGTAACAAAACAAGATTCGCTTGAAAAAAATCATAGATCGAAGGTAATGGAAGAGACAGGGTCTGAAGATGGAAACGAATTGATGGAATCAAACGTTGAACCGATGGAGAGCGATGTAGAAACTAGTGATTCTAGCGAATGTAAGGTTTGATCTTTACAAAATGAGGGTTTATACGACGTTAATATTGACGTTAATATATAGGACATTTTTTTAACTAATTTATGTTGATTCCAGGTCCAGCTTACAGACAAATAACAACAGCAGCTGTGATACACTTCGATGGATCCCCAGATGCTGCAGAACGAGAGAGTCGAGTTTACGAAGATTCTGACAAAAGTGTCATATTACCAACGAGGTTCCGAAGAGTGATGGCCAGTCACAATGTTGATGGTTATGATAGAATTGAAGTTTTAACAATATTGGATGAAAATGCAGGTTTGTAGTTAAAGTTTCAAGCTAGCAAGTACTATATTTAGTTGACCACGAATCGGTGGCGCGACCATTTTCGCAAGGTGGCTACTGGATGAGATTTGCCTAGAATCGAGCTGAATGGCGTGCAATTGGAGAGGCTTATATCCAGCAGTGGACTGCTGTATGGCATCATGGTGACTAGCCGACCGAGACAGGCAAACGCTTAGTGCAATGAGTACAAAGTACTAAGATATTAATGTATAATTATATAACTCAAAATCAAAGCATTTATTGTAGTCAAACCAATTACAGG
Organism: Apamea sordens; assembly: GCA_945859715.1. NCBI lineage: Eukaryota > Metazoa > Arthropoda > Insecta > Lepidoptera > Noctuidae > Apamea > Apamea sordens. Next base: position 1,623,138 of record OX244014.1, read on the forward strand.
AACTTCAATTTTATTTCTTTAGAGATAAATTATTCGGTCAGACAGTAAGATACTACTGTGGAGAAGAACGGGCAAGAAACTTCACAGACACTCTTTAAAAAGATATTATCAGAAAGTTTTTGATTTTTCTTTAGAAAGGTGACGGAATATCGAGTTACTGGTTTTCGAACTCCAAATGAGAAAAAGACGATTTTAATCTTAATTTCCTATGTATTTGTTTTATAAAAACCTAGCTGATGGTGATGTCACCTCTAGATATGTGAAATCTACTTTAATTTGCTTGTCTTACGATAAAAAACAGCTCACTTATGTTACTTTTTATCCCGATATTCCCACGGGATCGAAACTTATGCGGGTGAAACCGCGGAGCGCAGCTAGTACTAACTCGTACATACATAACATCACGCCTACAATACCCGAAGGGTTAGGCATATGTGTACCTATAGTACGGACGCCAGCAGGTCAAGCTACCCGAAACTGTCAAAATCCAATCTACCTTGAACCTTAATGCTTCAGCGATAAAGTAGAAAATCTATTATAGAAATTTGACAGATTGTAGTAGCTTGATGTGCTGGCGTCTGTACAACCACACTTCGCCAGTTATGTATAAGTTTCATGTAATAAGGGGCAAGCTTATGATACCTCTTGGTAAGACTGGTTGTCAGACCTTTAGACATCTCTACCCATATCCATACTGTCAAAGATCTATGAATGACAGGCTTAACGTGGTTTCCGAAGTACGGAGGGGTCTCGATATGTAATGAACCGACCGCGTCAAGCGTAGCTGAACCATCGATCCACCCGAGCGACTGTCATCATTTATTTTTCAACCTCTTCTTCTTCATAGCGTATCTTTGGCAAATAGTTCAAACATCTTTGGCCCCAAATTTAGCTGCGCGAACTCCGCTCACTGACGCAGTCAGTGATCAAGTGCACAGGTGAAAGGTGCAGCTGGATGGATGGCCCATTGTCTGTCGGGAGGTGCCGCATACGCACTTGAAATCTGATCCATCCGTGAATCTGTGGAGATTATCTTTAACCGACTCGAGTTCCAAGTTTATTTAATAACCTCTAATTGGAATAAATTACTAAAAAATAATAATTTTCAGATTCGAAAACTACCCCATCATTCTACACTGATGAAAGTGAAAGTACTGAGGAAGACTTTGAAGAAATGGCCACTCCGGAACTAAAAGCTAAAGAGGGAAGAATTATAGAAACGAGAACTCCTCACACAGATGCTCCTGAAGGAAACGATGAAAAAATGAGCACTTCTCAACCAGAGCATGTCGAGGAAGATGTCAAAGGAATGGGAAATCTTCAACCAGCTGCTAGAGATGAGGAAAGTGGAGAAATGGGAATTCCTCTACCAGAAGCTACCGGAAAAGACGTAGAAGAAATTGGATCTCCTCGATTAGACGCTCCGGAAGAAGACGATGAAGAAATTACCACTCCTCCACCAGAGTTTGCTGACGAAGACGTCGAAGGAATGGGAAGTCCTCAATCAGCTGCTAGACACGAAGAAGCTAAAGAAATGGGAATTCCTCAATTAGAAGCTACCCAGGAAAACTCTCCTGAAGAAGACGATGAAGAAATAAACACTCCTCACCCAGAGTCTGTTGAGGAAGGCGCCGAAGAAATAAGAAGTCCTCAACCAGCTGCTAGACACGAAGAAGCTGAAGAAATGGAAATTCCTAATCCAGAATCTATCCAGGAAGATGTAGAAGAAATGGATACTTCTCGATTAGACTCTCATGAAGAAGACGATGAAGAAATGACCACTCCTCAAGACTCTGGCGACGAAGACGTCGAAGGAATGGGAAGTCCTGAACCAGCTGCTAGATATAAAGAAACTAAAGCTACCGAGGTAGACGTAGGAGGAATGGGAAGTCCTCATCCTATTGAACAAATGAGAACTCCTCGACCAGATTTATCTCACGGAACAATACCCACCACACACCGAAGCAATTCTGAATCAACTAGTGAACATACTACAGTCCAACTAGAACAGACAGCACTGACGTCATCAACCCAAGATGGCGCCGGCAACAATATGTCAGAACTTCAAACTTCAAACGACATGAATGAAATTTTAACTTCGATATTCAATGAGAGTCTGAATAAAGATGGAACTCCCCTTTCCGGGAAGAAAAGGAAGTATGTAGATAAATCGGTTCAGGCAGTACAAACGAGCAAAGTAACGTGGGATGAAATGCGCGCGAACTTCTTTGTAGGGACGCCAAAGATATTTCGGCTTTGTGCTTGTCCTGATCATATTTGTTAATAAATAAATTAAGTGCTGATTTTTCCAACGCCAGATAAGTTTATCGGAGGAATAATTTTGAATTTTTTATAGTTCTTTCATACAAAAACGGTCAGACGCCAATTTATTGAAAAATCAGCCCTTGCAGGCAATTAATATCAATAAAATGCCTATTTTTGGAACGAAGTCCTCACCGCACGTAATAGGTACTCTGCACACTTGGTGAATGAGAGCTAGACCAAAATAATAAAGTAACAATATAACATTTTGAACGTCACTTCACGACACTTTTGCTATAGTATGTTGTGTTTATGTGTTTACAAGCGTATGTTTAGGTATGGCGGCGAGTGCGTCGGCTCACAAAACTCTCTCGTTCCAACCGTGTCCCACGCCATCGCCACGAGTACCTACGACACCTCGATTTTTTTTTATATGTATGAGTACATATCTTACTTTTTTGCCCGAAGTAGCAAGCTTGAAGGATGATTATTCTATTTTTTTGTCTTTACTCGTTTAAATCTATGAAGTATTTTCTAATACTACCTACGTTTACAATAAGAAATTGTTGTTTATTTAATCATGATTAAGTTGTAGTAAGTTTGTGAATTTGTTATTTGTTTGTTTAATTTAAAATGTTGTAGTAATAAATATTTTTATGAACATTAATTTTTTTACTGAAAAGTTTTCAAGATTTGTGTTTATCCAAAGATTTGAACTCTATGTCTGTATATATTTTTAAATTATGTTTTAACAGCCTCAATAACGTAATACATTCAGTAAGGCCTAGTTTTAAAACCCAATTTATAAACCGTAAAGAATTTAAAATAGCCTTTCCCTGATCGTTTCTCCTCATCTTCGACAGAATACCTAAATGTAGTTTACTAGGTCCAACCTTATCTTATTCACACGAACCAGAAGTAAATAACTAAATATTCTAAATTAAAACTATACAACCATTGACCCAAGTATTACCACCTCCCATAAGTGGCTGATGGAACCCATACAATATCAAGACATGAAGGAGGTGTCTCTATCAAAGATAAAGTAGCTATCACTACGAATGATGTCCCTTTTCTACCGGTAGCGGGATTTATTCTTAAGCCCCAACATTCCCACAAATAGTGTTCCATTGGGTTCTTTGATTCCCGCATTCCCTAGCTGTGTGTGAAGATGAAATACCTAGCACATCTGCCAATTTCCTGCAAAAAAGTGCTTAACATTGTTAAAAGCCAAACATTGTGATGTAAAATGAAACGTAATTTATAAAACGTCATATTTTTTTAAAGTGAGGTTATGTTGTCAAATCAGTGATTTTTTGTTATTTTGCCTGCATGAACTCATTTATTTTCCAAACAAATCTTTAATAAACGATTTAGTTATTTAAAATGTCTCTAACAGAAGGTCCAATGAAGGAATTAGACGAAAAATTCGTCAATTTAATCGGAAAATTTGTATCAGACATAAAAACTGGGTACGTTGCCGTTTTTACTTAATTTTATTACAGTTAAATTAGTTAAAATCTTTTTTTCTGTAAGAAAAGCTTAGTATACGGAGGTCTAGTTTATATTACAATGTTTACAATATTATATTAAGCTGTTTTCAAGTCATAATCTTAAAAATGATGGTGTACCAAAAACTCTATAAGTATTGCATCAGAATTCATAAAATGCAATATGTCAACATGATAATAGATATCTTGCAACATGCTCTATATAAAATTATAGGCGCTCAATTCGAAAATTTTGATATTTTCTATATTAAATGTATTCTTGCAATCCTTTTGGTTCGTCCTTCGTCCGCGTGAATAGGGATGCTGGGGTGAATCGGGACAAAACTTTAAAATGGATTTGTACTTTAAAATAATATAGTTTGTTGCTAACAAGGACACTTAATCTTTAATTAAAAAGCTGTAAACACAGAGTATTTTCTGGCAACAAACTATATTATTTCAATGTTAAAACCCATTTTGAAGTTTCGTCCCGATTCACCCCTGCATCCCTATTCACCCCGTTTTACGGTATATGTTAAACCTGGTCATGAACTTTCTGTATGCCAAATTTCATCCAAATCCGTTGAGTAGTTTTTGCGTGAAAGAGTAACAAACGTCCATACATAACTCACAAATTGTTTATCCCGCACACATCACACATATTCATATATCCAAGATGCAACAGCTGCCTCATTGGTGTAGTGGTTCAGTGGTCGCAAGTGCTACTACTGAGCATGAGGTTCTGGGTTGAATTCCTGGAACTTGCAAAAATGTTAGTGGGTTTTCCCATCTAGAAGTTTTTCTCAGTTGAGCAAGCACTTTGTTTAATTAACTGGGCACTGGGCCCACTTGGTATATTTTAGCCCAATTTCTCTCAAAGATAGGAGGCCTGTGTCCCAGCAGTGGGAAGATTAAAGGCTGATCATGCTTTATGCTTATGATGGCAAAATTAACTCTTCAGGGAAACGAGGTGTGATAGGTAATAGGTACAGCGGGCTGGTGTCCGCAACTCCACGACAATGCGCGTATTTTGAGTACGGGTGGGAAAATCGATCATTCGATCCACACCAGCTCCTCAAGGAAGGCCAGCAACACCTTGATGTTACTGACCGTCTCACGTAGGGTACCTGGGTTACCGAAGTACTTTGCCCCGTACGTGGCGACCACCGGGCAGTTTAGCAGCACATGCGCCGCTGTCTCGTCATCCTCCATGCAGGCCTTGCACAGCGGACTGTCTGTTACTCCTATGACATAGAGGTGTTTGTTAAATGACCCATGGCCAGTTAAAGCTGCAGTAACTGTGCGCAGCTTTAGTTTATTTAGACGGAGAACCTGTTTCGTGAGGCGGCCATTAATTGTGGGAAGTGCTTCTATGGCCTGCCTACATTCGCCTAGCTCCGTCCAAAATTAACTGTGGGAAGTGCTTCCTTGGCCTGCCTACAATCGCCTAGCTCCGTCCAAAATTAAATGTGGGAAGTGCTTCCTTGGCCTGCCTACATTCGCCTAGCTCCGTCCAAAATTAATTGTGGGAAGTGCTTCCTTGGCCTGCCTACATTCGCCTAGCTCCGTCCAAAGTTTGTCGTGTTGGTCTCAGAGTACGTATGAACGAGGTGTGATGTTATGTTACCTGTTTACAGAAAGCTGCGTGGTTCCAACAACATTGCGCTGTCGATGGTCACGCTGTTAGAGACTATTATCACTGACTCGCAGAATGCTACTGCATTGTAAGTATTAGTTCTATGTTTGAAAGTTTGTTTTCCGAACCTAGTCGTTCAAGAGGACCATTGTCCTTGGGCCCCGTCCCTCCAGAACGTTTGTAAACGCACCCACGATACAGGAGTAATTCCTAGTGTAGGGTTAAAACGAACGGGTTGCACTCCGGGAGTGCTGGCAGAAATGAAAACTTGAATATTAACGTTGTGCATTTTTTATATTTTCGAATACGGTCTACTCTCCCTCCGTCTTAAAAATTTTCGATCAGGTCACGTGTCCTGACGCGAGCTCCGTCTTACGAATTTTCGATCCGGTCACGTGTCCTGACGCGAGTTTAACATTTTTTACCCATCAAAAAAAAAGTGCACAACGCCGGTAAAGAAGTTATGTTACTTTATGGTGTTACTAGCCTTCTCCCAACTATGTTGTGGTCGGCTTTCAGTCTAACTGGATGCAGCTGAATACCAGTATTTTACATGGAGCTACTGCTTCTCTGACTTCCACAACCCAGTATCTGAGTAACACAATGATGTCTCCGTAAAAAAGGGTAATAACATAACTCATATTGTTTGCAGTGAGCTATGCGGAGCTGTACGAGCGGCGGGTCGGCGCGTCTGCAACGCGTTACCTCACGAGCTGGTGGCTGCCAATGTCGCTCGGAGAATAATGAGAGCTATCCGTGATGAGAACAGGGTGCATGCGAATCAGGTGACCCATAGCTTACTAATTAAGGATACAAGGTGTCAGGGACATCGAAGCGCAAACGGAAACAGTGAATTCAGCACATGATTTATGCCTCCTAGCGTAGACATTTTTAGATGGTTATAAAATCAAAGAAAAATGCAATAATAATAGCCTCCCGACCACGGAGTAAATACAAAGAGGAGACGGCCTAAGCAACTGTGCACTGTGATTCTCAACTAGGTCCTGACGTCATTATGTAGGCGTGGCCTAATTCAGTGTATTGTTGGCGTTCGTACTGTGCACAACTTTGTAAACGTTCCCATTTTACAGCATTATTCGCGCTAGAGGAAAAAAAGAGAATTGTTGTGTTTTATCTTGTAAAAATTACTCGGATAGACGTTCTGATGCTATGGATGGCATCACATTTCATTTGTAAGTAATTTTTTTGCGTAATTTATTAAAATAGTCCTAGAAAAATCTCTTAGCGTCGGCGTTTCCAAACATAATTCTACCCGACACTAGATGGCGACACTTGGTGTCATGGAAACTAAAAATGTTTAGGTACGTAGAGCTCAGAACTAACATATTTTAATAGTCTTAATACTGAAGTTTGTTCAACATTAATTCTAAAGACCCTTTAATGGCAAAAATCAAGAATTTTGTTGCATATTTTTCAGCAGCCATTCAAGTTCTTTTCCATTAAACAGTTCATTGTATTACAGAGTGTAGAGGCTTCAGGGGAGAGTCTACAACGTCTGGTGCTAGCAGCAGGAGCCCGGCGCGCCACGTTAGGCACCGCGCACCAAGACCTCAGAGAACCATTGAGAGACCATATAGCTGAGGTAAGAATACAGTGTTACTGTAAATTTGAATCACGACATATTCGTCAAAAATGTAAACAAATATGAATTAATGGAAAAATAACTTTAAATCCTACAAAATAAAGTTCAATTTACGCTACAACTTCAAACATTTTTATAACTTTTTCAATACTGCTAGTCACTCTGAAATCAACTTAATTTCCATTAGAATAAAGTTGGTATTTGTTTAACTAGAAATAAAGTCAATTTGAAACAAATGAAATTTGAATTTAGGTATAGGTAATTATTCAGCCGAAAGACGTCCTCTGCTCGACATAGGCATCGGCACAACGATTTGCAAGTGAATTGAAAACGACCTTGCCCGAATTTTTATATTAGTAATAAAATATATTTGTTTATGTAAATAACACTTAAACAAGTTAAAAAAAAAACTACCTAAACTGCGTCCACAGTTTGTTTGCAAAAAATGTAAACAAATATGAGTTTAAGGAAAAACAACTTTAATACCTACAAATTAAAGTTCAATTTACACTACAACTTCAAACATTTTACCAAAAACATTGAGCATAGGACTAAACTAATATTTATCTTCTGTCCTTTTCTCAATGAAATAGAAAGTAAAAGATGCACCGAACTTAAATTTAGTTTAGTTTGTGAACAAGGGAATCGGTGCCATTATAACTTTTTTGAGTCCTGTTATCTATAACAAAATTAATGAGAAATTAAACATATATACGCTCTCCTTACGAAAGTGTAAACTGAAAATTGAAAATGGCTCCAAAACCTGACTTATGAGGAAACAGAGCCTCATACAAACTGAATTATATTCATATCACATCCTCCTCATATACATACGCGCACCCTTCCCACACACACAGACGGACGCACACACACCCTCTTATACTGCTAAAACTATTATTAAGAAACAAATGTGTAGTTCTAGTTTTTTATTATTAATGTTTATGTCTAGTTTCTACCTATACTCAGTGGTCTTTCGCTCCTGGGGTGGGCGCTAATAACTGCGACACAGTTACTAAACTAACGCAGTATTAACGTACACAAAAATTGTAGTATATTTTGGTTCCAATAAAATATTTGTACTGTATTTTTGGGCCACATTTTGTATTCTTCTCAGCAAACACACAGCAAATGGTGAATGAAGGGTTTCGATGACTGTCTTTTGTAAATTCAAATAAGGCTGATTGTCAGCCAAAGAATAAATTATTGGATTTTTATAATCTTATTATCATCAGCCATCTTGTTACCATAACACAAGCATTAGGTTGCTTAGTTTGGGACTAGATGGCGCTGTGTGAAATGTCCAGGGATATTATTATTTTATTTATTATTTTTTATTATCATCTTCCACAGCTACGCGGTGAACTAGAATCAAGCATATCCAGTATATGCGGACAAGCTAAGGAACACGTGAATGGAGACGAGCTCATCCTGACATACGGGGCCAGTGCCATTGCAGAGCGGTTCCTCAGAGCGGCCGCGCACAGGAAGTACAAGCTGATACTGGCGGAGGGGCCCGAGCAGAGCGAGGTAAGGAAATAATAGTGATACGAGCTTCGGGTTCGTGACAATAAAAATGCCGATAAAAATTACCCAAAAGTTACACTTTAATTAATCAACATTAACAACAATTCAAAACACACTAATTATAAAACACAATCGCTATTGTCACACTTGAAGATCGCTTTCGATGTATTCGCTTCTGTAGCAGAACCAAGTCTCATTGCTCGCGGCTAATCCCGGCCTTATAATTATAGTGCCGCAGATAGTTCCAGAACCTTCTATTGTAGAAACGTCTAGAATGTTCGAATACATACCGGCCCCGACTGACCACAGGTCGATGGTTCTAGTAAGTTCTAGCTTCGTCATAGCTACTCGTCAATAGATGGCGCTAGTATTAGTGTTCTAGTATTCTACAATAGATGGCGCTAGTGGTAACTAATGTCACCATGTATCAGGCATTAATTGCGGCGCGTAACAATAGTAAGACAAATTAGACTTCGAGATATACGCCCTGGAGCCTAAGAGGGCGCATAGGCTGAAATATGGTGTACAGTACAGTACAGCATAGAGTATAACGTACGTGGGGCGTTTAATACTCCCAGAAGCGTCAAAAAGGGTTAGTTGCGCAGGCTGAGGTATGGTAGACAGAAGTATAATAATAATAATAATTTTACTAACAAAATTTACTGATAAGTGATATTATTATAATTATTTAATAATAATAATATTTTAGTAATATTTATTTAGGTCCTTTTACAAAGTAATACGTCATTTACAAACTTATAAATACTTGTAGCGGTATCTACAACGCCACATGCGAACAACGCGTCATACTGACGTCACGCAAATCCTGCATCTCGCAAGCAGAGTTTACCGCGCAATTAGCATAGATACAATTTCCCAACATCAATCGTTGGGCAATTGCCCGCCAGACACAACACCCGTCTGGTCGGAGGATCCTCCCTTTTCTATGGAGGATGAGTGAACTTTACACCCTCATACCTCTAAATACTTAATTATGTTTGTATTTTCAGAGCCACGCGATGGCTAATCGCCTGAGTGCAGCCGGCGTTCCCGTCACTGTCATCAGCTCAGCGTCTATCTACGCTGTCATGTCCAGAGTTAACAAGGTAAGTTTAAAACATCACACTATTCCCTGACGGAGCAAGCAGAGGTGGTTTTTCGCCCACATTTTTCCATTCTATTTAATCATCTGCCTAGCCTTTTCCCAACTATGTTGGGGTCGGCTTCCAGTCTAACCGGATGCAGCTGAATACCAGTATTTTACATGGAGTGACTGCCTGTCTGACCTCCACAACCCCGGGACTGGGTAATACGATACCCCTTGGTAAGACTGGTTGTCAGACTTTCGGGCTACTGACGACCCGTAACGACTGTCAAAGATCCACGAATGACAGCCGGGACCAACAGCTTAACGTGCTTTCCGAGGCACGAAGGGGTCTTGGTTTGTGAAAATGGTCACCCATCCACGGACCAACCGCGGCAAGTGTAGCTTAACCTGATCGACCCGTGCGGCTGTTATTACTTAGCCACAAGCCCCTTCCATTTTATCCCTTTCCATTCTATTTAATAAAAAAATTAAATTCACTCATTCATTCGTTTTCTTCATTCATTTTTTAATATTTGTAAGTCCTACATGTATTTGTTCCGAGTCTGGGTGTTTTTCTATCTATAATATTTATGTATTTACAAAAAAAAAAAATGTATATAAGTAGTTTATCAGCCATCTTGTTACCATAACACAAGCATTAGGTTGCTTAGCTTGGGACTAGATGGCGCTGTGTGAAATGTCCAGGGATATTATTATTATTACTGACAAACATCGCACAGCCTAAACCGCAGGGTTTAGAGCATGAAATTTTGCACAAGAGTTCCTTGTACAGGATTCGAAAATGAGCGTTTAAAATTCATCTAAAGGGCTTTTAATGAAAGTTTGAATGGAACTTTGCGGCATAAACGGCTGTATCTTTTGATTGCGTTGGCTTAGAAGTTTGATTTTTTCACAGCTCCAAGGGTCAGTAGACCTGAGTATTTGATATAAATTCCAGCTTGATACCTCCACGCGTTCCTGAGAAAAAGGGTCTTCACAGACAGACGGACGGACGGACAAGAAAGTGATCGTATAAGAGTTCCGTTTTTTCCTTTCGAGGTACGGAACCCTAAAAAGGAACATAAAAATACGTACAATGGGTTTTTGTTTATAGAAGTTCTACTAATAATACAATCTTTATCATAGAGGTGTTAAAGCTACATTAGCAGTGATAGGAATAGGTAGTGCCTATTTGCCTAAACTTCGAAGAACAGAGACAAGAAACGGAGACTTCCTTAGGACTATATTTTTTCCGGGACATCTGTCCCGAAATTCGGGACAACACTTTTAAATACATTAAAAAATATGTTATTTGGAATAAGTAATTCGTCTATATTTACATTTATAATTTATAACTCCATAATAATAACGTTATTATTATGGAGTTATAAATTATAAATGTAAATATAGTTTTGTTGTTATGTCTAGTCGCAAACTTTAGGTACTTAAATATAGACGAATTACTTATTCCAAATAAAATATTTTTTTAATGTATTTAAAAGTCCGGAAAAAATTTAGTCCTCAGGAGTCTCCGTTTCTTGTCTCTGTTCTTCGAAGTTTAGGCAAATAGGCACTACCTATTCCTATCACTGCTAATGTAGCTTTAACACCTCTATGATAAAGATTGTATTCCCATATCTATTTTATATTCCCATTTATGTTTATATCTTGTTCTATAATGTTTGCAGGTTGTAATAAGCGTGAAGGCGGCGATGGGCGGCGGCGCCGTGTTGGCGGGGGCGGGCTTGCACGCTGTCACGCAGGCAGCCAAACACTACTGTGTACCGGTAAGTTGTTATTGTTAATATCCAAACTGGTTAACTCGGGGAGCAATAAAACAGTGACCTGTCGAAATAGGCAATGGTTTAATGGTATTTGCGGTAAGCAACGCATAGAAAGAATGCAAAAAATAAAAAGTAGGGGGGAAATATGCGTCATATCCACACAAAACGGCCATCGCTCAGCATAATGCTACGACTTTTTGCGGGACAGAGCCCCATCGCTAGTTTTCAGTTTCAGTTTTTAGTTTACATATACGCGAACGGAGTCGGGCACAGCTAGTACTTAGCCTTTTGAACGCCAGAGCATAAACGCACGCGCGTGCCCTCCACGCCAAGCCACAATTTCACCGCAAATACCTACAAAAAGAATAGGGATTCCAAAATGATTTAATTGTTTATTTCGTGATAAAAGTGCACCAAATTTTTTGTCACATATTTGTGTCGTTGGCGTACAGGGCACGCGCTTGCTTGTCACGTATATGTGACAATGGCGTTCAAAAGGTTAATAAAAACCATTTTAATCATAATTATGTTGGGCGAGGCCTATCCAACAGTGGACATCTTTCAGCTGAAATAATGATAATTATGAATCATAATACACCGTTAAATTTTGATCGTTTTAATACTTAAAAGGGGTCATTGTACTTATCATTATGAAAAAAATAAGTTGATCCATAGAGTTATGTTCGCATAACTCGACATAGTTTTTAGAGGTATGAGGAACAGCGTGTAAAGTTCACTCATCCTCCATAGAAAAGGGAGGATCCTCCGACCAGACGGGTGTTGTGTCTGGCGGGCATTTGCCCAACGATTGATGTTGGGAAATTGTATCTATGCTAATTGCGCGGTAAACTCTGCTTGCGAGATGCAGGATTTGCGTGACGTCAGTATGACGCGTTGTTCGCATGTGGCGTTGTAGATACCGCTACAAGTGTATAGATCAACTGATTTTCTATTTCACGATTTCAGGGAGTGTTAATTATTTTGAGTATGAATGTCGATGGCTATAAGAGTAGGGGAAGACCAAAGAAACGATGGATGGACTGTGTGAATGATGATATGGTTAGAAAGGGGGTGACTACCGAGATGACGACTGATAGAGAAGTATGGAAGAAAAAGACATGTTGCGCCGACCACGAATAAATTGGGATAAGGGCAGGAGAATGATGATGATGATGATTTCAGGGATGGGCCCGTAGTAAAAGTTGTTCATAATGATGAGTACAATGACCTAAAACCATCGTAATTTGACGGTGTATATTATGATCCACAGGTACTAGCACTGGCTCCTCTATACAAGCTGTCTCCGATACACGACGTGAGCCATTTCAACGCGCTCGCGGCCCCACACACCACCCTGCCTTACGAGTAAGTACTTCACTTCATTTAGCACTAGCTGCGCCCCGCGGTTTTACTCGCATATGTTTTGATCCCGTGGAAATATCGGGATGAGGGGTCCGTGGCTAAATAATAACAGCCGCACAGGTCGATCGGTCAGGTTAAGCTACGCTTGCCGCGGTTGGTCTGTGGATGGGTGACCATGTTTACATACCGAGACCCCTCCGTGCTTCGGAAAGCACGTTAAGCCGTTGGTCCCGGCTGTCATTCGTGGATCTTTGACAGTCGTTCCGGGTAGTCAGAAGCCCGAAAGTCTGACTACCAGTCTTACCAAGGGTTTTCGTATTACCCAGTAACTGGGTTGTGGAGGTCAGATAGGCAGTTGCTCCATGTAAAATACTGGTATTCAGCTGCATCCGGTTAGACTGGAAGCCGACCATAACATAGTTGAGAATAGGCTGGGCAGATGATGATGATGACTGGCTCGTTACCGAGTATTCACACCATCTTTATTTCTATGGATTGTGCTCTCAATTAATAGCTAGTTTTTGCTCCTCAGACGTCACGAGATAGCGACTGACAACATCCACGTGTACGCGCCGATGTACGACTTCGCGCCGCCTGACCACATCACCCTGTTCATCACCAATCTGTAAGTATCATCACCAGCTTTCCACAGACAAGTGTGCGCTTCGGGAATCATCGTTTATCTTCAGAAATACGAGAGAGAGAGAGAGCGAAAAAAAACTTAAAAATAATATATCTGTTTGGAGGCATGAGGAACAGGGTGTAAAGTTCACTCATCCTCCATTGACCAGACGGGTGTTGTGTCTGGCGGGCAACTGCCCAACGATTGATGTTGGGAAATTGAATCTATGCTAATTGCGCGGTAAACTCTGCTTGCGAGATGCAGGATTTGCGTGACGTCAGTATGACGCGTTGTTCGCATGTGGCGTTGTAGATACTGCTACATCTGCAATACTAATAATACGAAGAGTTTGTTTGAAGGCGCTAATCTCTGGGAAGTACCAGTCGGATTTGAAAAAATATTTTTGTACTAGCTGCGCCCCGCGGTTTTACCCGCATAACTTTCCCGTGGGAATATCGGGATAAAAATTATCCTATATGTTAATCCTGGTTATAAACCATCTGTGTGAAAGAGTAACAAACATCCATCCATCCATCCATACAAACTTTGACGTTTGGCAAACAACGAAAATGCGAACCCAACGACACCGACTTCCGAAATTAAAGTTATTTTTCACTTTGTAGTGTCGTTTTTGGAAGTCGGTTGTTTTTTTTTGCAAAAGCGTTTTTTATCCTACTTTAATATTATAAACGTGAAAGTTTGTATGGATGGATAGATAGATAGATGTTTGTTACTCTTTCACGCAAAAACTACTGAACGGATTTGAATGAAATTTGGTACACAGATAGTTTACAACCAGGATTAACACACAGGATACTTTTTATCCCGATATTCCCACGGGATCGAAACTTATAAAAGTTAAAAATAAAGTGAAACCGCGGGGCGCAGCTAGTATGTACTATATACGTCTCGCAAGTCAATCTAAATGGGAGGTTGTCGGCTGCTTAACCGGGTTATCCTATCGATGCCTTAATGAATTAAGGCGGCAGTGGGATCGTCCGAAAGGGTTACCGCTGCCCTGGAACATAAAGGGCTAAGGAAGGAACACGGGTGGGTTTTAGTCAGTAAGAGTCTGACACTCCCTCCTGCTCCACCCAGAGCGGGAGGGGTCATTTGATGATTTCCCATCCGCAAAAAAAACAAAGCCTCCAGGCAGGGCATAATACATAAACGAAGCGACTACACGCTAAGGGCACCCTCCTGTGGGGTACGGAGCCCGGCTTAGGGAGTGCTGGACAGGCTGGATCAGCAGTGCGATTCTGTAACCAAATCACCGTGAAAACTTAGGTGAAGTGAGCGTGGAGTGAGCTGTCATTCCAAATAATGCTAGGGATTGACACTACTGACAACTCACATCAAGCTCACTTCACTTGAGTTTTCACGGTGAGATTTTTACAGAATCGACCGGCTGATAAATTTTCTGGTATTTAAAAACAAACCATTTTTATATGTGTTTCAGTGGTGGCAGTTCTCCATCCTACATGTATCGTATGCTATCGGAACTCTACGATCTAAACGACTACGTGCTCTAGCTGACTTCGTGTGACTTCGGGCGACTTCGTCCAACATCGGGCGACTTCGTCCAACATCGGGCGACTTCGTACTAATTTGTAAAACGATGCCACACTGAGTTTTTCATTTTGGTACGTTGTTGTGCGATGTTGTGCGACTTCGTACAGACGGTATTTGCGACTACGTGCGACCAATAACGATTTCGGAGGAATAAACGACCACGCTAGATATAATATAAGGTGTTAGATAATTTTACAAAACATTGGCGCCGATTCCCTTGTTCACAAACTAGACTAAATTTATGTTCAGTGCATCTTTTTCTTTCTATTTCATTAAGAAAAGGACAGAAGATAAATATTAGTTTAGTCCTGTCAAACTAGTCAGCGCCTGACGTAAATTGACGTATTTTTAGTAGCCATGTTGTTAATCACGTCTAATCTGTCTATGGAGTGTCTTAGTTTGACAGGACTAAACTATTATTTTATCTTCTGTCTTTTTCTTAATGAAATAGAAAGTTTAGTTTAGTTTTTCTTTATGAATGAAGAGAATGAAGTTTTTCTGGCCCTGATTCCCTTGTTTACAAACTGTAAACAAGGGAATCAGGGCCATTGGAACTATACCCTGTCCATTGGGTTAACCGTTTTTTGACAACTGTCTTAGAACGTAAAGACGCCAGCACATCAAGCTACTAAACCGACAGCCAGTGGCGCTGATTCCCTTGTTCACAAACTAAACTAAATTTAAGTTCTGTGCATCTTTTTCTTTCTATTTCATTAAGAAAAGGACAGAAGATAAAATATTAGTTTAGTCCTGTCAAATTAGGATACTCCATAGACAGATTAGACGTGAATAAAAACATGGCTACTAAAAATACGTCAATTTAAGTCATGCGCTGACTAATTTGACAGGACTAAACTAATATTTACCTTCTGTGCTTTTCTTAATGAAATAGAAAGAAAAAGATGCATTGAACTTAAATTTAGTTTAGTTTGTGAACAAGGGAATCGGCGCCAGTGTCAGACTAAAATATTTAAAATAAATGATTTGACTTTGATTCTTTCTCATGTAAGGTAGAGAAAGTCTATGCGCTCATATTTTATTTTGAATACTCAAATAATACCTAATTGTTTTCATTGATTGTAGAATTGTCTACCGCTAAAAATTTACTTCCTTTGTACATAATATTGTATAATATACGAATTTTATACAAGATATTGTTTTTTTTTTTTATTTACGTTACGAAATTTGATGTCCGTAGGAGTTGAATTGCCAAACGTAAGTGGCAGTGGGCAGGGCACATTGCTTGCTGAACAGCCAATCGATTCTGTAAAAATCTCACCGTGAAAAGTTAGGGGAAGTGAGCTTAGAGTGAGCTGTCAATGGTGTCAATCCCTAGCATTAGTTGGAATGAATCACTCCACGCTCACTTCACCTGAGTTTTCACGGTGAGGCGGTTACAGAATCGCACTGCAGATGGCCGATGGGGCCGAAAGGTTCTGGAGTGGCGACCGCGTACCGGAAATCCTCGGATGCCTCCCACAAGGTGAACCGAGGACCTGAAGAGTACTGAAGACCAATTCCCATAATTAGAAACGATCAAAATCAAGTCGCAAATCTCATCTCAGCGATAATCAATTGTCAAAATGTAGAGATTTAGTATAAAAATGTAGTATTGACAGATTGAGACTGACTGTGAACGTTCTTGAAGTTACGAGAATTACCCCTCTGGACAGTCCAGAGGGGTAATTCTCGTAACTTATCTAATTCTAGGCGCGAGTTGTTAAACCGCGAGTTTAACATTTTTTTACAGGACACGTGACCTGATCGAAAATTCGTAAGACGGATCTCGCGTCAAGACACGAGACCTGATCGAAAATTCGGAAGACTGAGGGAGAGTAGACCGCATTCCAAAATTTCAAAAATGCACAACGTTAATATTCAAGTCTTTGAAGTGAAAACTTCTTTAGCGGCGTTGTGCAATTTTTCTACTTTTGCCGGCACTCCCGAAGTGCAACCAGTTGATTTTTTTTTAATAACGTTGAGCGAGCTCTGGCCATGTTAGCCCTACAACCCTCGTTAGATCGTCCACCATCGCCGTGGTCAACCTCGGGCGATGTCCTTCAGGCGTTCAGTTAGTGACGATCCGGGTGCATTCGCACTTTTATAAATTATTTATTAGCCATTAATGTCCCACAGCTGGGCACAGCCCTCCATACTCTCACTCCACCTCTCTCTGTCCAGAACTGCCAAGGACCAATTTTTATTAAGGCATAATTGACTGCCACCGCTGTCAACGGTGTCCGCCATCAATACGTTTTCTATTGTGTCTGTTTTCTGGCAGTCAACGTGAAAGGAGTCCAGCTCACCCCGTCATCTCCGTCTTCCCCTGCCGCGGTGTCGTTTGCCACCCATTGGTTCGTATCCATCTAGCTTACCTACTTACTTTTGGAACGAAGTTCCTTATCGCGCGTTGCGAAAGGGGGCTAATGGCTAGACGGAAAAAATTAAGACCAAAAGTTGGAACGACATTTTTTGCTATACTTAGTTGTAAGCCGTGCGGCGTGCGCGTGTTTCTCTGTCTCTCTCTCTCTCTCTTTGAACTTCGTTCCATCCGGGTGTCCCTTGACATCTCTCCAGTTTTGTTTTTAGATATGACGTGTAAAAGATATTCTGATGTCCTATCTAACAGAATGATGAATTTTTCGACGCTATATTTTAGTTTGTAAATAGTTTTACTTAGGTACCTATTTTGTTATTTATAGAATAAACAATTTCATGCATTTGAAGTCTGTCGATCACTAATTCTAGGTATTGATCTGCAAAACATGGTATTTACCTAATATGACTCCCGTCTCATCCCTCAGAGATAATCCCCTATTCAATAAAGTCCCCTTGCTAAAAACTGCAGCGGTTCTTGTACTATGTCCCATTCTCGTAGGAATGTCATGCCAAACGACGCCACGCAGGGTCACTAGTATCGCCCCGCTTCTATTATCTTCAAAGAATAACTATAATTAAACGTTACGTTAGTTATAAACTAAGTAATTAGGCAGCTCGACCGATTTAGATAAAATTAACAACACGCGAGCGAATGGGGAAATCATTAGCACCATTTTGTCGTCCAAAAAGGAGATGCCTACTTTTATTAAAAGCGGACGGAAGAGGATATTTTTATTCGTGACCTATTAGGTTGAAACTGATAGTGTAGCCAACATATTTTTTTTATTTGAATCCATTATGGAAATATGAAAATCACCGTAAGTAGGTATGTAGAAGTAGACAGTTCGGTGACAAAATGTAAGAAAAACACCGTAAGTTTAATGGCTATGCCCGTTATACAAGCCCCCATTCCGCTTCTATTGCAAAATAAGACGAAATTAAGTGAAAGTTGGTCTCGCTGTTGTGTCATCACGAAAATAGCATCGCTGCATGGGACATGGTAGGCGCCATCGTGAACTAAACACGCACGCCGCGCCCCAAACAGCACCCGAATAACACCAACTCGCTCGCTCCCATTGGTGGAAAAGAGATGCCAACACGTGGCCACTTGTCGCTAACTTCACACTGCACTATGTGCGTCATGTTGGCTGCATTATAATAACAATGGGCGGGGTCTTAGGTGATAGCAGCGCTGTACCGCTTTACGATAATAGTGGTCTAGCAAGTATAGCGTCAGTTGCGCTGAATGCAGCGCCACAAATGAGCTAAGGCACGAGTTGTGTAAACTTTTTTTAATGAGGCTTACGTATCGGTCGTCCGGACTGGGCGCATAGAGCTACATTATCTCGAGATTTTTCTTGAAACTGTCTGGTTTTTGTCGTTCCTAAGTTCTATTTCTTTAGAGAAAAACTACTTTGTGTTATTAGTGTGTGTTTTGCGAGATTGTGGTATGCGCCAGTGCGTGACGACCAAGGCGAGATCACCAAGCCTGATTCACATTAATTATGTGAACGGTGACGAACCATTTTAAGTGCGCGATAACACGCCCGTTGTTCTCGGACATCCAGGACATTTTATTATTAGCTTGCGAAGAACTCTAGTACGATGCATGTGTGCCGCTAATATAAAATCAATACTGAGTGAACTGTTAATCCTCACCGTGCTTTGAACTGAATTCTCTTTCAGCAATACATGGCTTGTCGTTAAATATTATTATCAAACCGTGTCATTTACTATAAACAGACCTCATTGTAACAAAAAAATATTTTTTAACAAAATGCAAAACTTCGCGGTCGTTTTTGAATTTAGTGCGTGGTGCGTCCACTAGGCAGCGCTGCTCACATAAAGACTTCGTGCGCTTGCGTGATCTCAGTCCGCGCGAGGTTCGCGTCGTTGCAGTAGGTTCCAAAACAAGAGCGTAGGGCTCCGTGGAATCCTAAAAATAATAAATTCAAATAATCTCCGTGCTTTGTAAAAGTGTCGCAGTGCAGTGTGTCAGTGTTGTGTTGTTTTGTGGTAGTGACGCGGAGCGGAGCACGCGGCTCCGTTGTGTCGGCGCGGATCGATAAAACGAGGTGCTATGGCGCAGAGGATATGAGCCAGGGGGGCTCTAGAAGGCCCTATTCGCGCGGGGGCCCGCGCTGGCACCCGCGCTACAAAGACTACTGGGACTACGAACAGAACTATAGGTACCTATACTTTGTACACAGCATAATTTGTTTGCGTGCTGACCATTTGTCAAGTGTCACGTTCTTAAGCCCAACAGGCGTTTGTACGTGCTCATGTGTCTTTGAAACGTGACGAATGCACTCGGGACTGCAGTATGTAGCGACAACCACACGTCCGTCGACACTTGGAGCGTCCGCGCGGTATTTGTACACAGAACAGCAATGAAACTTGTTGGCTCTTGTTGGTTTACGTAACGGCGACTGTGACGTAAACTTTTAAGCCTTGTTTTTCCATGATAAAATGACAAATAGTCCGACAAAAACTGTTTCTACAATATATTTCAGCCTTTTATTGAACATTTCACGAAACTGCAACGTGTCGTAAAGCTTCGTAAAAGAGTTGGAAGTTGTTCAAAATCGATAGTGTCGTTCTTGGGTTTAACTTTATTAATTCACAATAGTACTTATCCTTCATTTTATATTCTTAGAATTATGTTTCTCTGTCCTGCTTCAGTTTTATCTTTTTTCTAATTAGAAATTACTCACACAGGATACTGGATGTACAAAATAAACAACACATAAAATGGTAAAAAAAAACTTGTTTACGTAATTTTTTTTTTCTTTTTGTTAGTAATTGGAAATTCAGCCAGAGGGTTGTCAATTCCTTTAACAATAAACATATGTTCCACAGAAGCAAGTATGCCTAAGGGCTGAATTTTCCAACACCAGATAATTTTATTCGAAGAATAATTTTGAATTTTTTACATACGAAATCTGTCAGATGTCAATTTTATTCCGCTAATAAAAATTAAATATACAAAATTAATATTAAATAAACAAAATACTTAAAAAGCAAAACATTTTCAAACTAATTCAGAATATGTTCCAGAATATTTCCAACGTTCATCATAATCATGGGAAGTTTCAATAACAAAAAGTTTTATTCAACATATTCCCAAACTAAAACTACAAAGCATTTATTTCAATTAAACCATATAAAGGCATGTCTGAATTGTCAACAAGTCAAATTTTCAAGTCAGAAATATGAAGTTATTTAGATTCCCTTTCCAAAGCGTAGTAAGTAATATCACCAAAATCTATATCTGGCCACTGTAAGGACTATTCCTGGGGGCTTACTCCGAAGTGCAAAGTGCGAATGTTCGGATCGGACCGACACATGGCCGAACCGAATATTATAAAAAATGCAAAAAAAAATCGGTTTGGCGCAGTTGGGTCGGGACCATAGTCAATATTCGAAAGAGTTTAGGATCGAAACCGACCATCCCAAATAGTAACTTCGTAGCAGGAAACGGCCGAACATTGGGCCGATACTACTTCGGAGTAGACCCCCTGCTTGCAGTGCATCTAGTGCAGTGCAGTCAACCTAAAAAGGATCCTCTTTTGTTTTATTTACGGACAAAGCTGTGGTCATCATGTGCAAGGGATTTTGTTATCGAAATGGTCAGATATTTGGCGATAGTACCTATGGAGAAGAATGGGCATGAAACTATAGGCACTCCTTTAACCCAGATGTTACTGAGACAATTTTTTCCAGGAAAATCAGGAAAAGGTAGCCTTTGAAAAGGCCTGTCATAATATATGCATGTTGTGCATATGGGTTTTTGGGTCTTTTAAAAGACCCGTTGCAGAATCTGGGTTATCACGTTGCAGGACGCACTGCATTAGCAGTAGATTTGTCGGTGTTGAAAATGACAGAACGGGCACCGCCGTAACTGAGGTACGGGCATTACAGCGAAATTTTGTATAGAGGAACAAGGAAACCCGTTTTTACTGTCATACCACATCAATACGGCTATGAAAGTACTGACATCGTATATTATTCTTTAGTATTGCTCTAGGGCGGTACGGATAAAGCAGTGGTCGGAACTTGTATGGACAATTTTACTGTCATATCGCATAATTTGAAAAAGTCAGTACTGTCCCGCAACAAGTTAATGTGAAAAAAAAATCTTTTATTTCAGGAACAACCTGCGCAATCAATGTGTATTCAAGATTTTAAGTAAATAAGAGATTCTAAGAGGCTGTTTCCTCCAAGTACATAAAAGATAATTTCTGAGAAGGCTATAGTTATTTGCGCCATAACTTTATAATGTTGGCAACATGACTACTACACAGTTTTTGTTATTATAGCATTTGTGCTATGATTTCAAAGAAATTATGTGTGTGTAGCAATTTTTAAGGCAATTTAGTCATAATTTTTTTAGAAAAGCAATTCTCTCTGTTTTATTGCTGAGTTCTAAGTAGGTAAAATAGTTTCAGGAAAACTTTATCTCTAGCATTTTTGCTGTATCATCATCTGCCTAGCCTTTTCCCAACTATTTGGACCCATATTTTTTCTTTTGTCAATTATATAAAAAATGATAAAGATATCGCCCGTTAAAGTTCCGCGTGACGTCACGCCTTGCTACACTTTTTAGCAAGGCGTGACGTCACGACCCCCTACTCCCAAATTTTGACGCGCTTTATCTTTGTCATTTTTTGTTTGATAGACAAAAGAAAAAATACGTGTCCATTATTTTTCGATAATCGTAACTGACGTACTAAATATAATAAGAAGTTCCTCTGAAGTTAATAAAGCTCACCAAGATACTTTTGCATTTATCACATAGCTTATAAATGCCCACATTAGTCAACAATTTAATTTTCATAATGTCATCATCATTTGCCCCATGCTATTTGTGGTTGGCGCAACACATTTTCCCCTTCCATTCTCCCCTGTCAACCGTTATACTATCATTCCCTTCTCTTGCATATCATTCCTCACACAATCCATAGTTTCTATAGCCTTATCAGCATAGTTTAACAATATCCACCAACACATTCGCAAACAATATAATTAACTATCAAATGAGTCATCATAGATTAATGATTATCCGCACTATGCTTAAACAGTCAGCCCACGTGCCTGTCATGGTATTGCAAGCGGTGATGTAGTGATGACTTGATAGTATTGCACAAAGTTAGACAATGATGCCGATTCCCTTGTTCACAAACTAAACTAATAAGTTCAGTGCATCTTTTTCTTTCTATTTCATTAAGAAAAGGACAGAAGGTAAATATTAGTTTAGTCCTGTCAAATTGGTCAGCGCCTGACGTAAATTGACGTATTTTAGTAGCCGTGTTTTTAATCACGTCTAATTTGTCTATGGAGTATCCTAATTTGACAGGACTAAACTAATATTTATCTTCTGTCCCTTTATTAATGAAATAGAAAGAAAAAGACAGAAGATAATATTAGTTTAGTCCTGTCAAATTAAGATACTTCATAGACAGTTTAGACGTGATTAAAAAATTGGCTACTAAAAATACGTCAATTTACGTCAGGCGCTGATTAATTAGGGGTATCGTATTACTCGGTAACTGGGTTGTGGAGGTCAGATAGGCTGTCGCCATGTAAAATACTGCTGTTGTATCCGGTTAGACTGGAGGCTGAGCGCAACATAGTTGAGATAAGGCCAGGTAGATGATAATAATTATTATTGCAAAATACTTGGGACTTCAAATAAACTGGTGAAACCTGGGTGTGTTTATACACCGTTGCCTACAGTTTCTGGGAATTCTGGGTATGCAGACGTGATAATATTATGTTATATTAATAGTTAGCTAGATAACCTTACAAAGCCATATTTTCGTGCCTACTAAAATAATCGCGTTTAACTTGGTATCGCATCAAAATGAATTCTTCCTTCCCGTTCGGTAACAGTCGTGTTGTTATGAGTTATGATGATGCCACAGGCAGTGGTTACGCACCAGTTATTTGAAACAATTTTCATTTAGAAATGTGACTAAAAGTTGTATGAGTTTGGGAGAGAAATGGGATAGAATGGGAATGAGTTAGTTGGGAGAACAGAGAGTTACATCGGAAAGTACTTCGAAGATCCGTGAAACGTATGCTTCCGAGATATTGACGGCACGGTTGGCGCAGTGGTTAAGCGATTGACGCTGCGCTGCGTGTCGCGGGTTCGATTCCCGCACGGAACAAATATTTGTATGACCTACATGTATTTGTTCCGAGTCTGGGTGTTTTTCTATCTATAATATGTATGTATTTACAAAAAAAAAAAATGTATAAGTAGTTTATCAGTCATCTTGTTACCATAACACAAGCATTAGATTGCTTAGCTTGGGACTAGATGGCGCTGTGTGAAATGTCCGGGGATATTATTATTATATTAACGTTCAAAGTTGATCACGTGACTCAGTCATCAACTTTGAAAGTTAATATCTACGTAAACGTGATACTACGGGGTTTGTTCTTTATGTTTTCTGTTTGTATTGATGTCAGTTATCGATTTATATGAAGTCTATCTATACTTATGTTTCAAATTAATATTATTTCAAGTTATACAAATATCAACTTTATTTTGATGGTTATTAAGTGGATTTCAGAGTGACTAACACTATTGAAAAAGCTATAAAAATGTTTGAAGTTGTAGCGTAAACTGAACTTTATTGTGTAGGATTTAAAATTATTTTTCCATAAACTCATATTTGTTTACATTTTTAGCAAATAAATCGCGAATGCAGATTATGTTATGCGTGGCCGCCATTTTCAAAATGGCGCTACAGTAGGTATGACGGGTTCCGTATAAAAATCTTCAAACCCCTTTGGAATTGGATTTTATTTATTTAATATTTTCGCACACAAAAAGGTACAAAGGCGCCTTAAAAGATGCCTTAGGCATTCTCTACCAGTCAAACAAAGGAGTTCAAGGAGTAGGAGAAAAATATATGATCCAAAGTACCCTCCGCATAAAACAGGGGGCCTACTCCGAAGTGCAAAGTGCGAATGTTCGGATCGGACCGACACATGGCCGAACCGAATATTATTGAAAAATGCGAAAAAAGTTCGGATCGGCTCAGTTGGGTCGGTACCATAGTCAATATTCGAAAGAGTGTAGGAGTGTAGGATCGGAACCGACCGAACCAAATAGTAACTTTGTAGCAGGAAACGGCCGATACTACTTCGGAGTAGGCCCCCAGGTTGTCACCCTCTATTGCTATACCGACCGTCCTCTAGGCGCGTATGTAAATATCACGAGGTATGAACAATTACGGCTAACGTGACCCTGATTCGTAGTGCGGAAGCGGAGAGCGACCGCGTCTACACGGTGATACCCACGAATCGTGATAAAGATACGTAGATTTTACGCAAAAAATTGTTACGTAGAATCGTTTGATTATTAGGTAGGAAGTGGGTGGGATCGGGCTGGTGGGAAGTGTTATTGAGTTTCTCCATCTAGAGTTTTTCAGTAGCAGTCTGGATTTAAGCCTGGTTCAGGGCAGTAAGCTCGTTCCATGGGATGATGGGACACACAGCGGGCGGGGCGCGGCGGGACGGGACTGCGACGCGACGCTGAGCAGTTGTAATGTACTAGATATTACGGACGACGCCACACAGAGCCGCCCCGCTCGACGCGACGGTAACCGTCGCGCCCCGCCGCCGCCGCGACAAGTCAGAAGCGGCGGGGCGGGGCGTGACGGGACGCGAGCGCGTTTTTGATTTATTTCATGCACCCATTTCCGTTTACATTGTGTTTTCTTAGCTAGCGCAACTATGAGCAATAGCGTTTCCATGTCTGAATCGCTCAAAATCTTTTTCTTACTGCACCCCGTCGCAACGCATCATTGACGGGGCAACATGAAATTTCACGCGGACGAATTTGTATTAGACTAGTGATGTATCCTACATAGTATATTATAAACGTGAAAGTTTGTATGGATGTATGGATGGATGTTTGTTACTCTTTCACGCAAAAACTACTGTACGGATTTGGATGAAATTTGGCACACATATGGTTTATAACTAGGATTAAGATATAGGATACTTTTTATGCCGATATTCCCACGGGATCGAAACTTATGCGGGTGAAACGGTTCGCAGCTTGTATTACATATACCAAACATAGATATATATACATTATATCGTTAGTATCGTCACTCTTAATAGACCCCTCTTTCAACTTATTACGCACTAACCTCATGAGTACATCGACATTTCCGTCCACTCACAATGTATCGTATTCGCTATCAAAACTTCTTGTAACTGATATCAACAGTTCGAAATAGACAAGACTGTTTGGAGGGATGAGGAACAGGGTGTAAAGTTCACTCATCCTCCATTGAAAAGGGAGGATCCTCCGACCAGACGGGTGTTGTGTCTGGCGGGCATTTGCCCAACGATTGATGTTGGGAAATTGTATCTATGCTAATTGCGCGGTGAACTCTGCTTGCGAGATGCAGGACTTGCGTGACGTCAGTATGACGCGTTGTTCGCATGTGGCGTTGTAGATACCGCTACAACTGTATCAACTAGATAGGTGTAAACTATGTCGCTTCGCATGTTCGTGTCGCTCCCTCTCACAGAGAGGAGGCCTGTGTCCCAATCCCAACAGTGGGAACATTATAGGCAGGTTATTTTATTATCCTACAAATATTATAAACGTGAAAGTTTGGATGGATGGATAGATGTTTGTGTGTTACTCTTTGACGCAAAGACTACTGAACGGATTTGGATGAAATTTGGCACACAGATGGTTTATAACCAGGATTAACATATAGGATACTTTTTCTCCCGATATTCCCACGGGATCGAAACTTATGCGGGTGAAACCGCGGGGCGCAACTAGTATTAGTATAATTCTTTCCTCTTATAATCCCAAAAGCAAAGCCCGGATTATCGTTGTCCTTATAATTTAATACTCGAGAGCCATCTGCGCTCGAGGTTCGCTGGAGCTGCTAAGGTTTTTCTCCCGATATTCCCACGGGATCGAAACTTATGCGGGTGAAACCGCGGGGCGCAGCTAGTGTTATGTATGTCGCGCAAAGCTCAGAATGTTTAGCAACGCCGCGCCCTCGTTGACTCGAGGCCCCTTTTTTCCGGGTAACGAATGATAGGAACACGAATTATTCTGTTCAAAAGAAAATATTTTATTTCACACTAGTAATGAATAAACGAAAGAAAAATAAAAATAAAAAACTTGAGAGGTGTCAAGGGACACCCGGATGGAACGAAGTTCCTTTCGATTAATTAGTGAAGGAATTGTAATAATTTTTTTTTTTTTTAAGTTTATGCTGGAAGCCTTCTTGTCACAGTCATGGCGTGCAGCTGTCGAATATTTCTGTTTTGTGCTCGTGGTTACAGATCTGCTCGTATTTTGTTTTTATTTTGGAACGAAGTTCCTTATCGCGCGTTGCGAAAGGAGGCTAGACGGAAAAAATTAAGACCAAAAGTTGGAACAACACTTTGCTATAGATAGTAGTAAGCCGTGCGGCGTGTGCGTGTTTCTCTGTCTCTCACTCTCTCTCTTTGAACTTCGTTTCATCCGGGTGTCCCTTGACACCTCTCAAGTTTTTTAAGTACTGTAACGCCTCTAAAACTATCGATTTTGCTCGACAGTCGTTTCATGGACACATTTGAAATAGAGGTGACTGGATCGATCCTAAATGCAGACAAAGATCCCAGCAGACAAGGCGAGTGATAAGTGCGACAGGAATCCACACATGGCACGCACAAAGGGTTCACATGTGTGCGTATCCTGCGAGGGTGTTTGAGTGCGTGCGCGCAGGTAGCTATCGACCTTCGAGTTCAATGCTCCGCCGCCCTAAAATACACACGGATGTCGCGACGCCGGGGCAGGGGAGAGGGGGCATGCAATGTACAAAAAGTGCGCACAGGTGGCGTGGAGATGTGTTGGCGGCCATTTTTTGTGGCTATATGGGTAGTACGGGTTCTAGGACCAGGATGTTTCTTGGGACAGAGGAACAGCTTCCAGTAGAGGGTTCTTTCAAAGTCCCTTGAGCGTACAAAGGTTGTGTTATGGAGTTGGCCATTTTTGAAGTGAAACCTTGCCCTTTTGTTGTGATGGGTAAAAAAATGTTAAACTCGCGTCAGTACACGTGAACTGATCGAAAATTCGTAAGACGGAGCTCGCGTCAGGACACGTGACCTGATCGAAAATTCGTAAGACGGAGGGAGAGTAGACCGCATTCCAAAATATCAAAAATG
This sequence comes from Apamea sordens, assembly GCA_945859715.1. Taxonomy (NCBI): domain Eukaryota; kingdom Metazoa; phylum Arthropoda; class Insecta; order Lepidoptera; family Noctuidae; genus Apamea; species Apamea sordens. The sequence goes on from OX244014.1 coordinate 1,650,656, forward strand.
CACAACGTTAATATTCAAGTTTTCACTTCTGCCGGCACTCCCGGAGTGCAACCCGTTGATTTTTGTAGCACTATCGGTGCGTAGGCGTAGGATCAGCAAGTTTCTAAAGACAGATGAACAGCTTGCGATTTGAGGGAACCTTCAGTGAACTCCCTTGAGGATGTAAAGGTTCGGAAATGTACGGTGTGTCCAGCGGGGTAATTACGTAACACACTACAGTAGCAATGGCTTTAATTTTGACTGTTGCGTGCTTGTCGAGCAGACAAATTTTTCGAACATGAAGCAACGGATTATCTCAATCTGAATCATTTTGAAGGATATTGCTAATATCCTTCATTCATCATCTGCGTATCCTTTTCCCAACTATGTTGGGGTCGGCTTCCAGTCTAACCGGATGCAGCTGAATACCAGTATTTTACATGGAGCGACTGCCTATCTGACCTCCACAACCCAGTTACTGGGTAATACGATACACCTTGGTAAGACTGGTTGTCAGACTTTCGGGCTTCTGACTACCCGTAACGACTGTCAAAGATCCACGAATGACAGCCGGGACCAACGGCTTAACGTGCTTTCCGAGGCACGGAGGGGTCTCGGTATGTAAAGATGGTCACCCATCCACAGACCAACCGCGGCAAGCGTAGCTTAACCTGACCGATCGACCTGTGCGGCTGTTATTATTTAGCCACGGGCCCCTCTGAAAGAAAAGAAAGAAAGAAAAAGCATTTATTTGCGGCAAACATGCATTTATTTGCTCTGCTAATATCCTTCATCAATATTTCATTAATTTTTTTTTTTTTTATGAATTCGCTACATGGCCTGACATGGGAGGGACTTATCGTAGTAGGAGAAATGAGGGTCTCTCACAGTCGTCGTCCCTTAACTCGCGAAATGTGGGTGTAGTTTTTTTTATTTTTTTATTAGCCATTAATGTCCTATCCAAAGGGGTCCAAAGCCCCCTACGTGTAGTGTAGTTTATTTTTTAAGTAATTCACCGCTGCTCAGCCCTTCGAGGGATACATGCATGATGTGTTTCGCGACATGTACCGCTACATGTGTGGCTTTACGGTTCGACCTCTGCCAACGTTTCCGATTACAGAGAAACCAGTTCGAGGAAAAAGGATTTTTGTATGGCTATTAAAATTATGTAAAATCCCGCCCACAAAGAGGATAAAAATTGACAAAATCTGGACTTGGGTTCCTCCGAAAACAACGGAACTGACTCCTTATCATCATACTAATATTATAAACGCGAAAGTTTGTGAGGATGGAAGGATGGATGTTTGTTACTCTCTCACGCAAAAACTACTGAACGGATTTGGATGAAATTTGGCACACAGATGGTTCATAACCAGGATTAACGCATAGGATACTTTTTATCCCGATATTCCCACGGAATCGAAACTTATGCGGGTGAAACCGCGGGGCGCTGCTAGTCAGTTATAAAATACTCGCTAATAATAACAACTATTTAAAGCATCAGATTTTTACTTATCAGGAAAATATGGTGTTGTTTTAAAATAACCATGCTATTATCTGCCTAGCCTTTTCCCAGCTTAGTTAGGGTCGACATCCAGTCTAACCGGATGCAGCTGAATGCCAGTATTTTACATGGAGCGTCTGCCTATCTGACCTCCACAACTCAGTTACTGAGTAATACTTTACCCCTTGGTAAAGCTAGTTGTCAGACTTTCAGGCTTCTGACTATCCGTAACGAATATGTACGTCAAAGATGTACATGACAGCTGGGCTGAAGGTGCTTTCCGAGACATGGACGGGTCTCAATATTATGTAATGTACGGTCACCCATCCACGTAACGACCGCAGCAAGCGTAGCTTAACCTTCAACCCATGCGGCTGTTATTTCTTAGCCAAGAGTCCCTCTAAAATCGACTCCAAGAAAATTATAACGGTGTCCGCCTGTCTACCTAAAAATAAATGGCGATCACCAAGCCATGCATACTAATGCAATATCCCTTCAACTTTCAAAGCATCTCATGATAATAAACTATATCCTAACCGAAAAGGACCAACTTCAGACTCTTTCTATGTATCTTTCAACAAAGCACACACCCCAACCTTATTAGAACGACATAAAATTGATACTCGCTTAGCAAGAACTCGCGACAAAACAATGCCAGGCGTGCGCCTACAAAAAGACGCGACCCCACTCCCCGCAGCCTTCCTACCCCCAAGGAGATTTGTATGAAGGTTGAAGAATAAAAGCCGCTTCAACAATAGGTTCTAAAATTTTTAATTTTTTTTTTGTACCTGGCCTTTACGTTGGTAGGTACAATTTTTGTGAACCTCAAAAACTTTTCGCGTAAAAGACTTCTTACAAATGTAAATGCTTTTGTTTTTTTTGACAAAAGCGTTTTCAAGTAAAAGTTTTGGTTTCGTAAGGAGTTGGTTGTTTGTTTTCTTCACGTGACCAGAGGGCTGGCCTGTGTCTTGGCCAAAGAATTAGCATCGCAATACAACGTGGCAATGCTGCCAGCCTTTTGGGCATTTTTGGATGCCCTATGATTCTTTTGCTTATATTTTCACATGAAACTTTATTGTAATATAGCTTATACATCAGAATAACACATAGGATACTTTTTATCGCGACATTCCCACGGGATCGACGCTTATGCGGGTAAAACCGCAGGGCGCAGCTAGTATTTTTATAAAAACTCCCTCGTCCCCCAACCCATCGCGTCGCATCCTATCGCCCGGGCTATTACTTGGTTTTCGCTTAGCGTTTCTTTCTACTTTTTTCACGGTTCCTATGGCTCGTATCGTGATGATAGCAGGGATGTTATGGAGCTCCGTAACCGTAACCGAAACTATCGGATATCCGAAATAAAAATATATCCGTAACCGTATCCGTTTCACAAGTTTCGGATAGTTTCGTATAAGGGCGGAGTCTAAAAAACGACATGTTTCGCCAGGTTTTTGTAACATCTCTATATAATTACTTACCTATATGACTGATTATAATACCAAAAGATAATCTAGACTAGATAAAACCTATAAATAAAACCAAATTATTACATACTATTTGTGTTTACATTTTTACTTCAATCTAATATCTGTAACCGAAACTAACGGATAATCCGAAATAATTACATATCCGAAACCGATATAATTTTATTCCTATATCCATATCCGTATCCAGATCCGAAATATAATATCCATACCATCTCTAATAAATAGCCTATGCCTATACCTTCCTCAAGAATTTGGCTAACACATGCAAACAACAATATTTTTCAAATCCCATTCCAGCAGTGCGATTCTGTAACCATCTCACCGTGAAAACTCAGGTGAAGTGAGCGTGGAGTGAGCTGTCATTCCAACTAATACTAGGGATTGACACTATTGACCGCTCACTCTAAGCTCACTTCACCTAACTTTTCACGGTGAGATTATTACAGAATCGATCGGCTGTTAATAGTGTCAATCCCTAGCATTAGTTGGATTGACAGCTCACGCTAAGCTCACTTCACCTAACTTTTCACGGTGAGATTTTTACAGAATCGATCGGCTAAGATTAGCGCGTTTTAACAAAGTCAGCTTTATTATATTTATTATTGAATGATATTGATACATTAATAAAACATTAAACAATACACATAGTCTTGTAGTATTTAAAACGATAACAAGGCAAAGATATGCAACACAAACGCCGGAGTTCAACAATCATTGTGCGTTGTTGACCTCCGCTAGATAAACGTGCTGGAGAAATGTAAACTGTGCTGTTGGCAGTTGGATTCACTGTTGAGAGTATGGATGGAGATGCGTAGGGTATGACTTCGATCGCAAGCTGAAAGACCAGAACCCAGCAATGCATAAATATGTAAGCTGTCACGCCCTTTATGCCTGGAGGCTTTTATTTAGGTAGTAAGTTTTTATTTTAATTAATTATTTTTCAGCTTGAGTACGTATAGTTTTTATTATATTTGTTGGTATATTGGCGTGGCTAGCTGACATATGGCAAATAATTTAAGTTTCTTGTAATGTTAATTACTGAACATAGGTTCCTAGTATTGTATGTAACATGCAACTATATTCTAACTGAACAGACAGCTGCGCTGCTGGACAGTTTGCCACTTCTTCTTCCCAGCGATAGCACTAGAAAGTGGTGAAGGGCGGGCGTTTTTGGGGGACTGTCTTTTGTAATTTTGACGTTCGAAAAGTGCTGATTCTCAGCCTAATTTGAATAAATGACTTTTGATTTTGAAAGAAAACACACTCAATTAGTTGTAATGGCCGCGTTTACGAGTTGTAGGTCGTAAATCGGAACCCAGACAGGCTTTACTTTGAGTAAATTATTTCATCACCACTGCTCTCAAAACGGTGAAGGAAAACATCGTGAGGAAACTGGCATGTCATAGAACCAAAAAATTCGAAGACATGTGCACATCTTGTTACCATAACACAAGCATTAGGTTGCTTAGCTTGGGACTAGATGGCGCTGTGTGAAATGTCCAGGGATATTATTATTATTATCGGGAGTGTTCTTTTTCTTAGCTCTAAGGCTGGTCTAAGCTACATTTACGGGCCAAAGCCAAGTAAATGCAGCGTGTGGTGTGTATTTAAGATGAGGGTGTGTTTTCTTCGTCTAACTGCACGAACTTCCTAACTATTCTACAGGTGTTTAAGATGACAGCTTTTTGTAGGTTAACATAGTCCGATTCTTCTAAATCTACTAATTTTAGGCTACGGAGAAGATAATAATAATAATATCCCTGGACATTTTCACACAGCGCCATCTAGTCCCAAGCTAAGCAACCTAATGCTTGTGTTATGGTAACAAGATGGCTGATAAACTACTTATATACATTTTTTTTTTGTAAATACATACATATTATAGATAGAAAAACACCCAGACTCGGAACAAATACATGTAGGTCATACAAATATTTGTTCCGTGCGGGAATCGAACCCGCGACACGCAGCGCAGCAGTCAATCGCTTAACCACTGCGCCAACCGTGCTGTCACGATAGATGGTTAGGGATAACGCCTGTCGTGGAGAGAACTATAGGAATAACGTATACTTATTATCATTATTATCTACCAACCTGCACCGGGCAGTGCTTTAGCTGGGAAGAAGAAGTGGCGCAACAAACTCACGAGCAGCACAGCTGTCCGTTCAGTCGGAGAACTTGATTCTTCGATACAATCTGTTTCTCAAAATAAAGTATTTAAAACATTGAGCGGCGTAGTTTCGAGCAGCGCGGCGTGAGGTCACGCATCAATTATGCAGGCTCTTGCCACTGCCGGGGTCTCCGTAGCCTCGAAAACAACGAAACTTATCGTTATTGGCTCGCTCATACGAGGAGAGGTTCTCGCCTCGGATATTATTGTTAAAAACGAGGACATGTTTGAACACGAACAGAAAAAACAAAACAATAGCGTTTCTTTAAAAAAAAAAACTGTTCAAGTGCTAGTCGGACTCGCTCACCAAGGGTTCCGTACAAATTTGTAGGTATGTAACTACACGGTTTTCGGATATTTTCATTTACTAGTGCTATATGACCTTGCTTTTTGCCAATTTCATGATTCTAGGTCAACGGGAAGTACCCTATAGGTTTTGATTCCCTTGCGAGTGTCAAAATATGCGCCATAAACGGAACATAAACGTCCGTATCTTTTGATTGCGTTAACTCTAAGGGCGCGTTCACATATAACGTCCGTTTTACAGGATCCTTTTTAACGGATCCGTCGCTACTGGAGATAGTATTCACACAGGACTGATTTTAAGAGATCGGATCAGTATACTGGATCCGAAATACTGTATTATGTGTGAACTGGCTCATACAACTACATACGCTAATAACACATACGTTTAAACGGACCTGTAAACGGATTGCTGCTTATTTTGTCGGATCGGTATTTTCTACTGGATCCGGAATACTGTATTATGTGTGAACTCGCTCATAAAACTACATATGCTAATAAAATACACGTTTTAACGGACCTGTAAAACGGACGTTAAATGTGAACGCGCCCTAAGTCAACGCAATCAAAAGATACGGGCGTGTTTGATTGATTTTTACACTGCTTTAAAGGATTGTAACCCTGAGTATTTGATATTAATTTCAACTTGATAACTCCACGCGTTCCTGATAAAAAAGAGTCTTGACAGACTGACAACGAAGTGATCTTATAAGGGTTCTGTTTTTCCTTGTGAGGTTCAGACGCCAGCAGGTCAAGCTACCCGAAACCGTCAAATTTTCCCAATCAACCTTGACTGATGATTTAGCGATAAAGTTGAAAATCTATTAAAGCAATTTGACAGATTGTAGTAGCTTCACGTACTGGCGTCTGTACGGAACCCTAAAAACGTATTTCGTATGACAGTTCGGGAAAATAGCCGGAAGGAAACGTCTCGTTATCTCGTATATGTATGACAGAGTCGTAGGCAGTTCCTTTTTTCTCGCTCGAGTCATCATCTGCCCAGCCTTTTCCCAACTATGTTCGGTCGGCTTCCAGTCTAACCGGATGCAGCGGAATACCAGTATCTTACATGGAGCGACTGCCTATCCGGCCCCCCACAACCCAGTTACTGGGTAATACCCCTTGGTAAGATTGGTTGTCAGACTTTCGGGTTTCTGACTACCCGTAACAGCTGTCAAAGATTCACAAATGACAGCCAGGACCAACGGCTTAACACGGAGCAGGGGTCTCGGTATGTAATAGGTACAGCGGGCTGGTATCCGCAACTCCACGACAATGGGCGCTTTTTGCGTACGGGTGGGAAAATCGATGATTCGATCCACCCCAGCTCCTTAAGGAAGGCCAGCAACGCCTTGATGTTACTGACCGTCTCACGTAGGGTACCTGGGTTACGGAAGTACTTTGCCCTGTACGTGGCGACCACCGGGCAGTTTAGCAGCACATGCGCCGCTGTCTCGTCATCCTCCATGCAGGCCCTGCACAGCGGACTGTCTGTTACTCCTATGACATAGAGGTGTTTGTTAAATGAAATGTAAAGATGGTCCCATCCACAGACCAACCGCGACAAGCGTAGCTTAACCTGATCGATCGACCTGTGCGGCTGTTATTACTTGGTCACAAGCCCCTCTTTCTCGCTCGAGTTTAAACTAAAAAACTTGAGAGGTGTCAAGGGACACCCGGATGGAACGAAGTTCAAAGAGAGAGAGAGAGACATAGAAACACGCGCACGCCGCACGGCTTACAACTATAGCAAAAAGTGTCGTTCCAACTTTTGGTCTTAATTTTTTCCGTCTAGCCCCCTTTCGCAACGCGCGATAAGGAACTTCGTTCCAAAAAATCGCCTAGCGTCCCTAGCGAGACTCGCCTTCAAGACTGACATTTTCGCCGCTCGACCTGCGAGAAACCTCTTTGCTTTGCGTTAATGATCTTTAATCGTCCACAAACGTGCCGATTACCCGAGTTCGCAGCGGTAAGGTCAGCAGTTATTTTATTGATCGGATACTCTGTTGTGGGAGGTTTTCGAATATCATAATATCACGCCAATATAGTCCTAGTAAGGGAGGCAGATTTGTAGTGCGCCAGCAGGTCAAGCTACCCGAAAGTGTAAATGTTTTCCAATCAACCTTGAACCTTAACACTTCAGAAATAAAGTTGAAAATCTATTAAAGAAATTTGACAGATTGTAGTAGCTTGATGTGCTGGCGTCTGTACATTTCGCTAATTATGTTTATATCTATAATAAAATTGTATTTTTGATTCAAATTGACGTTATTTCAAGTTAAGCTAATATCAACTTTATTTGAATGGTGATTAAGTTGATTTCAGTGACTAGCACTATTGAAATTTGAAAACGTTATAATTTTTTTTTAAGTTGTAGCGTAAACTGATCTATATTGTGTAGGAATTAAAGTTATTTTGCCTGACTACTGAGCGTGGAGTCCCTCGATGCGGGGTTCAAGCAAAGCTTTATTGTATTTTATACAAGGAAGTTTGGGGTCTGATTTTTGCCCGGGTAAAAATCACAATAGAACCTCCCTTATCTGGCGAAATGTGAAAGTACTAACCTTTTTTGCCTAGTTGCCTTGGGGGCTTACAGGCGTTGTTTTGTTATCTCGTCAAAAACCCTCACACAGCCACGCCATTTAATTCCATACGAACGCCATGTATCACAGGACGCGAGATTGTGTAATGCTAGGCTCACTGGGTTATACCTATATATGCTCTTGTGCTATCAACAGTGTTGCCAGACCTACTATAATAATATAATAATAATATCCCTGGACATTTCACACAGCGCCATCTAGTCCCAAGCTAAGCAACCTAATGCTTGTGTTATGGTAACAAGATGGCTGATAAACTACTTATATACACTACTACATACTATACACACATACAGTACTATATACTACATACAGTACTATACTATTTTAACAGTACGATTTTTTCTATGGCATCCCTGTTTTCTGTTTTAGTCGATACTAGCCTCTGCTCGCGACTTCGTTTGCGTGAAATTTCTTGATCAAAATCTCAAGTAATTTATTCTAATTAGACTGAGAATCAACACTTTTCGATCGTCAAAATTACATTACATCGACGGCACGGTTGGCGCAGTGGTTAAGCGATTGACTGCTGCGCTGCGTGTCGCGGGTTCGATTCCCGCACGGAACAAATATTTGTATGACCTACCTGTATTTGTTCCGAGTCTGGGTGTTTTTCTATCTATAATATGTATGTATTTACAAAAAAAAAAAAAGTATGTAAGTAGTTTATCAGCCATCTTGTTACCATAACACAAGCATTAGGTTGCTTAGCTTGGGACTAGATGGCGCTGTGTGAAATGTCCAGGGATATTATATTATATTATATATATTATAAGACAATCCCCCAAGACGCCCACCCTTCACCACTTCCTAGTGCTTTCGCTGGGAAGAAGTGGCGCAGCAAACTCCCCAGCCTCCGACCCACTCCACACACACAGCCTATAGCCGTCCTCAAGAACTGAGCTATCAAAACGCAAAAATATTTTTTTTAAAGCAGAGTGTCCAGATGTTTAGCGTCTTCAAACAAACAAACTCGATTTTCTACTATTTCTTGTACTTTAGGTACTATCTGTAACAAAAATTCCAAAATGCTTGTTTCTTGCTTTCCTTGTGGGTAGAAATAGAAACACGGTCTACTGTTTCTGGTGTCTACCCCAAAAATATTAAAAAGTGCTGAAGGTATGCCTGCCTTACTGAATTTTCAAACATTTTTATTCTTTATCTTATGCTAGATACTGTGGAGGGCAGTACGAGCCCTCCGAGGGACCGGGAGGAATCAAACACAGTGATCCCTTTTATATTTATATTTATAGAATGTATTCATGTTTTATCGTCTAATTGTCACTTCTTATTCTAGAACCCTCTCTTTGACACTCGCTTGAACGTTCGATTGACATCCGCGCTAAATTACATCCAGCCTGCAACATATGAGGTTGCCTTCGGCAGACAAGCCTCTACAATACTAACTGCGCCCCGCGGTTTCACCCGGAGAAGTTTCGATGGGAATATCGGGATTAAAAGTATCCTATGTGTTAATCCTGGTTATAAACCATCTCTGTGTCAAATTTTATGCAAATCCGTTTTGTAGTGTTTGCGTGAAACAGTAACAAACATCCATCCATCCATACAAACTTTCACGTTTATAATATTATAGTAGGATAGTAAGATTAGAACTACTCTTCTGTTTTTTACTGTTTTTTAGTTTGGTGGCGTTGGCAACACTAGCTTCAAACATAAGCTATGTGCACCAATATGTGTTGTGTGACGCAGTGCAGGGCACACATTTGTTTCGTTCACAGTCCTGTTATCTCGCTGAGATTAAACCGCTGGACGTGGTCGTTGCCCCATTAGCATTAGGGAATGGTCCCGGGAAATCCCGGTCCCGAAAATCCCGGGAAATCCCGGGATTTTGGATAGACTAAAGAACCGGGACGATCACACCTCGTCCCGGGACTTTCGGGACTTAGTTGAAAAGTATAAACTTAAATTAAGAATTTGAGTTTCCCCATTCAGATATCATAATAAAAGGTTTCTTACTAAGATTTTATTTAAAACTAGAGGTCCGCCTAGCGGTTTCACCCGCTGCTACGTTTTTCTGAGCGAATGAGGTCAAAAGTAGCCTTTGTTACTTAGGGATCTTGTAGCTTTTTAGTGGTGAAAGAATTTTTAAAATATAATCAGTAGTTTTTGAGTTTATTGGTTATATACCTAGAATACCTACAACAAAAAATCTTCCCTCTTTGTAATACCTAACCTAATAGTGTAGAATCTACAATGTACTTAGACAGTGGTCCGCTCATCGGTTTACCCGGCGCTTGCTACTGCTGCCCGTTTTCCCGTCAGAATAAGGCGTTTTCCCGCGGTAAAACAGTCTATGTCACTCATACTCAGAGTTAAAAAACACGCACAAATAGCGTTTCTTCGATAGCTGTTCATCTACCTGAAGAGCCTTCATCACAAAATCAAGAAAATAATGATCTGCACAGAGATGATATATTAACAAAAAAAGATGAGCTTAATACTGAAATACTGAATGCTACCAAAAATGTACGAGTTCGAAGCGATCAAGAAGATTTAAAAACTACAATTAGAATAGAAATTGCTCTTTTTGAGAATGGTGGTGATCGTGGCCGTTTTCTGTCGTTAGCTTATGATCGCCTTCTGACGATCCCTCCGACCAGCGTGGAGCCCGAGAGGATATTCTCTGCAGCAGGATTACTGTGCAACAAAATAAGATCACGCTTAAGTGATAAAAGCTTAGACGCACTTATTTTTTTAAGAACCTATGATAATGAGCAAGACAGTACTAAATAATTGAGCGTTTTCATATTTTGTTAATTTCAGTTTTCGTTGATTTTTAAAAATATATTCTTTAATTAATACAATGTAGTTTTCATTACCTACGTACATACATAAATACTAAATACCTATTAAAATTAAAATACCAGCAGTAGGTAAAAAAAATACCCAAAAGTCCCGAAAGTCCCGGTTCTCCCGGTTCCTTCAACAAGTAATCCCGAAAATCCCGGGACGCAAGAAGAGCACCGGTTCTTCATTCCCTAATTAGCATGTGGCCCATCAAATGTGGAAACAGAAGTCCCATTTGATACCAAAGCTCCTAAACCAAAGGAATGTAGGTTTCCGTTCTAAAAGGCAAAAAAACGCTGAAAATTACACGTTTCTTGTATGTTGACCCCTTTTATTTTCTGTATAGAGACTCCTTTAATTTATTACTAGCTGGGCCCCGCGGTTTCACCCGCATAAGTTTCGCTACCGTGGGAATGTCGGGATAAAAAGTATCCTATGTGTTAAACCTGGTTATAAACTATCTGTGTGCCATATTTCACACAAATCTGTTCAGCAGTTTTTGCGTGAAAGAGTAATAAACATCCATCAATCTATACAAACTTTCGCGTTTATAATATTAGTAGAATTTGTTGTTATAGCAGCAATAGATATACATACTCTGTGAAAATTTCAACTTTCTACCTATTACGGATCATGAGATACATCATCTGCATAGCCTTTTCCCAACTATGTTGGGGTCGGCTTCCAGTCTAACCGGATGCAGCTGTATACCAGTATTTTACATGGAGCGACTGCCTATCTGACCTCCACAACCCAGTTACTGGGTAATACGATACCCCTTGGTAAGACTGGTTGTCAGACTTTCGGGCTTCTGACTACCCGTAACGACTGTCAAACATCCACGAATGACAGCCGGGACCAACGGCTTAACGTGCTTTCCGAGGCACGGAGGGGTCTCGCTATGTAAAGATGGTCACCCATCCACAGACCAACCGCGGCAAGCGTAGCTTAACCTGACCGATCGACCTGTGCGGCTGTTATTATTTAGTCACGGATCATGAGATACAGGCAGCTGCAAAACGCGCCAATAAAAAAAAGCACGTTTCCTGAATAGAGACCCCTTTATTGTTAACTTTATTTTATTTTTATTATTTGTTGATATTATATATAGCGGTAATAGAGTATATACATACTCTGAAAATTTCAACTGTCTACCCTATTACGGTTCATGAGACACAGCCCACTGACAGTCAGACGAACATACGGCAATTTACTACCTACTCCGAAATGCAAAGTGCGAATGTTCGGATCGAACCGAATATTATTGAAAAATGCGAAAAAAGTTCGGATCGGCTCAGTTGGATCGCGACCATAGTCAATATTCGAAAGAGTGTAGGAGTGTAGGATCGGAACCGACCGAATCAAATAGTAACTTCGTAGCAGGAAAAGGCCGAACATTAATAATAATAAGTCAGTAGTTTTTTTTTTAATACGTCATGAATCAAAAATCGTAATTTAACTTTCATTCAATCAACTCAAATATAAAAATTAAAAAAAAACATTTAATTTTTATAGATAATGCTACGGAACCCTTCGAGCGCGAGTCCGACTCGCACTTGGCCGGTTTTATTTAATTGGAGCTATAGAATGATGTAAAGTAACACACGACAAAAAATTCGCACGCCTCGCAGACTTTTTGTTGTGTTGTAGATTCGAGCTCACAAAAAGTCGGAGAGCTGCGTTAGGCAGAACCAAGACGCAGGTAACGATTTTGTACGGAATGCGTACGCATCCGTAGCTTTACGGATGCGTACGCATTCCATACAAAATCTTTGTTTTCTATGGACAAAAGCTGAATAGCGCTGAATAAGTGTGGTTAGTCCCTAAAGCGGACCCTTTTTTTTTTTATTTGGGTGGGAAATCATCAAATGACCCTCCCGCTCTGGGCGAAGCGGAAGGGAGTGTCAGACTTTTACTGACTAAAACCCACCCGTGTTCCTTCAGTTGCCTGTGCCAAGGGCCACGGTATCTCTTTCGAATAACCCGCAGCCCTGGCGGCCTAAAGCGGACCCTGTATGTACAAATATTGAAAACTAGCTGTGCCTCTCGGTTTTACCCGCATAAGTTTCGATCCCGTGGGAATATCAGGATAAAAAGTATTCTATATGTTAATCCTGGTTATAAACCATCTGTGTGCCAAATGTCATCCAAATCCGTTCAGTAGTTTTTGCGTGAAAGAGTAACAAACAAACATCCATCCATCCATACAAACTTTTACATTTAAATATTATTTGAAAATTCTTCTTTTGGTCGCGTCCACGTGACAACACAATCTAGTATCAACGCTCATGCAATAGTATGATGTCAGCCAGTCAACAAAGTGTGCGGGTCCGACTGTCCAGCCCCAGCAGTCTCGACATTCATAGCGATCGCTTTACGACCGAATTCGGTCGCAAAGTCCCGAATTGACAGGTGAAATGTATGGAGTGACAGGACTTTGCCACCGAATTCGGTCGTAAAGCGATCGCTATGAATGTCGAGAATACTGGTGCAGGGCTCCACGTTCATTTTTTTAAATTTATTTTTTTAATTTTTCCTATTTTAGTTTTTAAATATTCCTCTCTGTACGTGAAGGCCTTGATGTGTTCAAATTAGAGCTAAATAGTATTGTTTAATAGGGTGAGAGCCTGGAGATCTGTCATACAGGTCCCGAACCCACTATAGACTCCAGCTCTCACAAAGGTTATTGATTTGACATAATATGACATGAACCAAAGTTTGTACCTTTTTGAGAGAAATAAATCATTATTTTATTTTATTATTTATTTATTTAAGCATAGCAACAGAGGTGTGCAATGGTACCCCAGCGCTAACAGCCACGAGTTACCGAGTTTGTAGGTCGTAGGTCCAAACCCTGACAGGCGCATTACTTTGTGTTACTCTTTCATCACGACTCAATCAAAATCAAAAGTCATTTATTCAAATTAGACTTTTCGAACGTCAAAATTACAAAAGATAGTCCCCGAAAACGCCCGCCCTTCACCACTTCCTAGTGCTTTCGCTGGGAAGAAGTGGCGCAACAAACTCCCCAGCATCACAACTGTCTGTTCAGTTAGGAAATACTTGATAGTATACAATACTAGGTATGTAAAGTAATTAACATGATGATGATGTAGCGGTATCTACAACGCCAGTCGCTACATGCGAACAACGCATCATACTGACGTCACGCAAATCCTGCATCTCGCAAGCAGAGTTTACCGCGCAATTAGCATAGATAAAATTTCTCAACATCAATCGTTGGGCAATTGCCCGCCAGACACAACACCCGTCTGGTAGGAGGATCCTCCCTTTTCTATGGAGGTTGAGTGAACTTTACATCCTGTTCCTTATGCCTCCAAAATTACAAGACACAGAACATTAAATACTGCTCCAAAACGGTGAAGGAAAACATCGTGACGAAACCAGCTTGTCCTAGAACCAAAAATTCGAAGACATGTGACATCTACCATAGTAAATTATGCATCTACTAACCCGCACTGGGCCCGCGAGATGGCGGCACACTCCCTCTCGCAGAGAGGAGGCCTGTGTCCCAGCAGTGAGAACATTATAGGCTATCTTTGCTAATTTAATGCACCCCATTACGAATTGGGGGCACTTGTATACACACGCCCAGTTACCCCTGTGCTATCTAGGGTCCTATCTCGATTTCTCCAACTATTCATACGAGCTTGTCACCGCCCTCCGTATAGGACTTCTGTTCTCTGTGGCTTTGTGCCCGTGGAGGAAGGAAACGGTCGACATAAAGCATACTTTGTACATAGTGTTATTTATAACAAACACTAGGTGTTTCCCGGGGCTTCGTTTGTTGTATGAACTTCCCGTTTTGAGGGGTTGTAGCAAGTAGAACACTGTTTTAACAAGCAACGCCAACAGTACTTAGCAACATGCGTACCTGATTAGAGTTTTGGAGATTTTACTTACTACGAATTATCTAGATTTTTTTCCGGAAAACACGCGTAAGATAAGTCATAAGATACTTATTTTAATAACAAAATACATTGTGTTGAAAATGTTATATTATGATGATAAATAAAATAATAATACCAACAAAACAAAACTTGAGAGGTGTCAAGGGACACCCGGATGGAACGAAGTTCAAAGAGAGACAGAGACAGACAGACAGAGAAACACGCGCACGCCGCACGGCTTACAACTACCTATAGCAAAAAGTGTCGTTCCAACTTTTGGTCTTAATTTTTTCCGTCTAGCCTCCTTTCGCAAAGCGCGATAAGGAACTTCGTTCCATCTGACATTTGTATTTCCCACCTAGAACAAATAATTCTCAGTAATCTGTAAAGGTAATATATAAACGCGTAAAAGACGCGTCAGACTCGCCAATGACGTGGTACCGCGGAAGCGCGCGCAAGGCCGCCGCGCTTGCTCGTGAGAACAATGCAGTAGCGCTTGAGAAACTTGCTATATCACGTGTCGGGGCAGAAGGTTTACTTCAAACGCTCCACGACCTGCAGTGCAATTCTGTAACCCATCTCCC
This sequence comes from Apamea sordens, assembly GCA_945859715.1. Lineage (NCBI taxonomy): Eukaryota > Metazoa > Arthropoda > Insecta > Lepidoptera > Noctuidae > Apamea > Apamea sordens. Next base: position 1,666,005 of record OX244014.1, read on the forward strand.
CGTGAAAACTTAGGTGAAGTGAGCGTGGAGTGAGCTGTCATTCCAACGAATGCTAGGGAATGGACACTATTGACAGATCACTCTAAGCTCACTTCACCTAACTTTTCACGGTGAGATTTTTACAGAATCGATCGGCTGATCGCACCATCGCCCCTTTACAACCGGACAACCAGACGTACTGCAGCATACCATCCACACTTGGTTGATATCCCGACGAGTCTTACTCAGCGCTTCTCCTCTACGTTTATTATGCGCACAGCCAAAGGGTGGAACTCTCTGTCGGCATCTGAGTTCCCACATTTAACCCTTCTGCCTTCAAATCTAGAGTGAACAGACATCTTCTGGGCATGCTCGTTCCATCATAGACCTCATCCATCGCTTTCCATCAGGCGTGTTCGAGGTCAAGAGCAGGCCAATTTAGCAATAAAAAAAAAACGTAACGCCTATTACGATTCATGAGATACAGCCTGACAGACAGACGGACGGACGGCTTAGTAATAGGGTTCCGTTGACACCCTTTGGGTGCTGAACTCTAAAAAGTACACAGATACAGGATGACACGTAATGGAAAAAGGGTTTCCAAAATCTGGAATGAAAGAGGAAAGCATAGTCCGCACGAAGACAAATAGCAATTCACGTTACATCAATATTGTGCCAGGCGTTCCGGCACGTGTATTTGAACCACTTTTCTTTAAATCATTCCTTTGTCTTCCAATTTCACGACCTATACAAAAGTCCCCCTAGTACCGACGAAGCCATATTGTACAAAGAATTGTTTCACTCAATTCCTCGCACATTTATGAGACTTCTTCACCTGCCTATTCGATGGCATGCACGGTCACGTGAATATACTCTTGAGTTTTATCGCCAGTGAGCCAGTCCAACTGAAGTCTTACAAAACAAATCCATTGTTCAAAGAATTTTTTTGTTCGAGGGTGGACTGGGTTATGAAACAAGAGACCTACCATGATCAACTATAATGTTCCCACTGCTGGCATACAGGCCTCTCAGGGAGAGAGAGAGAGCCGTAATCTACCACGTGGCCCCAGTGCTGGTTGGTAAATGACACAATTCTTGGAACTTTTGGTTCTAGAACATGCCGATGTCCTCACGATGTTTTCCTTCACCGTTTTGAGAGCAGTGGTGATGAAATCATTTAGGCGGAAGCGGAGGACATCGTGGAGTACGTGCGCCAGAAAACGAAGTACTCACCGAGGGTGCAGTTACTGGAGTCGCACCCCAACGTCAACTTCAAGGCGTTTGTGGTGCGTGTACCGAATTGTTATCTGCCCGTCGCACAGTGTATTATAGAGACCATTTTTCGGACATCAGTTTTTTATTAGAAATACAGATATAATTAGTCATTTAAAACGTCAGAGTAGAACTCCCGAGTGACAAATATGCATAATTTTGTAGATTTTTTATTTTTAAATCTCACAAATTTTCGTCTGGATAAAGTTTAAAAAAAATGTACACCTAAAACTAATTGCAATAAAAAGTAATTAATTAGGTAGATCAAAAGTGTATTTTATTTAAGATTCATTTTATAGAGCTTAAAATAATCGCGTAAGTTGCGTAGAACCGGAGAAATCATATTTTTTTAATTTTAAGTTTTTATTTTTTTTCTCAAGTAATCCGCTATTTTAGGAAAAGATATTAATACTAAAATTCAGATCTGTTATTCTTCTATTACTCACAAAAAAACTATGTCCTAATCTCGTGGAGTCTAGGTACTACAGGCGATTTTAGTTTTATCCGGATTTTTCCTCATTAGGGTTGTCACTCTTTTAATTAATTAAATATCCGGATATGAATAAAACTGACAATAAAATTGGTGTTAGTTTATTTCAGTGATACGTTTTATGCGGCATGGGAAGGGGTCCACCCTCGGAAGGCATTTTGCTAAAACCCCATGTCGATGCATGTAACGTTGAGGAACTTATTTTAATTTAACTTAATATTTGAATTGTACTTATTTTTATTTTTTTTAACTTTTCATTACGGACGCTTTTAACGTTCTGCATCGTTCTCACATGCATAATTTATAACATAAATGATGTAACCAATACTTTGTAACCATATATTGATTTAAAAGAGTGTCCATGGAGTTTCTTGCCCGTTCTTCTCCATAGGTACGGTACCTATGGAGAAGCGTAGGTACCTAAGGTACCTACGCTTTGGAATGGGCAACTAGCTTCATTTTTCTGACTGACCGACCCCTTGACAATTCAAAAATGCCTGTAATTGGTTTAATTGAAATAAATACTTTGAGTTTGAGTTTGAGTTTGAACGGGGGTGAGGCATCATGGAGCCGTACCAGACCCATGATGCTACTTTGCGTCAGCAGAATCTGACCCGCTCTGCTGGGGGATGTCCTTCTGGGCTCCGACCAGAGGACTTTATGCTAGGAGGGCATGTGGGCGCCAACCCTCAAGCTGGTCAGCGAAAGGCATTTGAAGCTGTGGATACCGCCGCAGCCGGCTCTCTTCATCCTCCGGGAGTGTCCGCAAGTTCACAAGGAGATGAACTCAGAAAAACATTAACTCGATTGGACGTTTTTAAAATGTTTACAAAGAATACAGCCTTAGAATTTAGCCTTAGTTTTGAAAAGAAATTTAATATATTAGTTTTAACAAATCCTAAAAAAATAACCTACATAATTTTCTTTAAAAAAAAAGTGGTCCCATCGGATAAAGTGACAACCCTAAAAAAAACGAATTTTTGACTATAACTTCTAAACTCCACGACATTAGGATGTGATTTTTTTGTGAGTAATAGAAGAATAACAGATGTGAATTTTACTATAAATATCTTTTCCTAAAACAGTGGATTACTTGAGAAAAAAAATAAAAACAAAAAAGTGAAAAATAAATATTTCTCTTGCTGTAAGAAACTCACGCAATTCGTTAAAGCTCTATAAAATGAAGCTTAAAAGACACTTTTAAACTACTTAATAAATTATTTTTTATTCCAATTAGTTTTTGGTGTAGATTTTTTTTAAACTTTATCCGGATGAAAATTTATGATATTTCAAAAAAAAAAATCTACTTGATTAAGCATATTTGTCACTCGGGAGTTCTACTCTGACGTTTTAAATGACTAATTATATCTGTATTTCTAATAAAAAACTGATGTCCGAAAAATGGTCTCTATAATACACTGTGCGTCGTCATGGAAGAAGACTTCTGGCCGCAGGACGTGGTGTTCCGTCGCTTCCGCGTACAAGTTCCACAGAAGAGCACAAGAACTACTTGGCTAGTGAAGTACTATTTTATAGTAAAAATATGTATGTTTAGGTTAAGGTATATATCTATGGGTCTGCGTCTCCTGAAATAAATAAATTTACACAAAGTGTCTTTCTGGAAGATTAACGAATGGCAATCCAAGCACGTTCTAACTACTAAAAAGACGTTTCCTGCACAGTATTGGCGTAGGTTTCCGCCTAACATCAGATTGGCAGCAAGCCAGTTCCGTAACTTATCTATAAATTTGCAAAACTGGCATCTATTGTCAACCATATTTCCATGAGAGAATGAGGATTTCAAAGAGATATCTTGATTTAAAAGAGTGTCCTTGTGATGTCACCCATCAAAATGAAAAGTCCTTTATTCAAATTAGGCTGAGAATCAGCACTTTTCGAACGACAAAATTACAAAAGACAGTCCCCCAAAACGCCCGCCCTTCACCACTTCCTAGTCCTTTCGCTGGGAAGAAGTGGCGCAACAAACTCCCCAGCAGCACAGCTGTCTGTTTAGTTAGAAAATACTTCATTGTATACAATATTAGGTATGTAAAGTAATTAACATTACAAGACACAGAACATTAAATACTGCTCTCAAAATGGTGAAGGAAAACATCGAGATGAAACCGGCATGTCCTAGAGCCAAAAATTCGAAGACATGTGATATCTACAAACCCGCACTGGGCCCGCGTGGTGGCGGCACACTCCCTCTCACAGAATGGAGGCCTGTGTCCCAACCAACCGACCGCGGCGAGCGTATCTGAACCTGATCGATCGAGCTGTGCGGGTGTTATTGCCTTCCACGATTCCCCCTCCGATTAATATACCGTACCATTCCCCAGCAAGACTTATTCATAGCTACTCAAACACAAGTTAGTATACTTCCAACCACGCAACAAGTGCTTCGAAGCGAAACCTAACATAATAGATTACAGTAAGGTTACCTAACACTCCGTTCAAGACCGGCACCTCATTATGAACCAATACCTGTATTAATTAGTATTCAATACTTACTGTAATGGAGTTGAGAGTTTTTCAATGTTTTATGGACTGTTTCATCACCTAGTTCCGGTCAAATCATTTATTTCAAATAAGTAAAAGGCACTTTTGTACGTCAAAAATTACTTTAAAATAGAATTGATTCTAGTCGCCCCTTTCTAAAGGTAGTTTTCGTACGGAGAAGAATGGCAAGAAACTCCACCGCTACTCTTTTAAAATGTTTTCCAATATTTTGCGTACATTAATTACATACAAATATGTGAAGACGATGCACCTAAAATAAAATTATTACTTTTACCAGATACTTTTACCTACATATACTGTGGTATAGCCACAGTATATGTAGGTAAAAATATCTGACACTAAAAGCGAATTCCAAAAAAACGATTATACTTACCTTTTTTTCATAGGAGAATCCTTATTTGGTTACCCTCCGGCTGGAAAGAACGGAGGGTTATGTCGGTTTCCTACTGATTAAAACCCCACTGTTCCTTCCAGTACTATGAGTCGGGGGCTCACGACTTCAGGAGATACTTGTACACATTCACCGCACCTGGCCTAAATCTTCGAGCTAGTTACTGTATTGAACTTTATTCCGACAAACGTAAAGTTCTTAATGCATAATTGACAACTTCGACCCGGGTTTAACGTCAGTTTTTTTGTAATAAGAACTTTTAACTGTGTCAGTTAAAAAAGGGGTTGAAGATTTTTATATGGAGCCTGGCATACCTACTGTCATAAGCAGTCTATAATGTTCCCACCGCTGCGACACAGGCCTCCTCTCGGCGAGAGGGAGTGGGCCGTAATCCACCACGCAGGCCCATTGCGGGTTGGTAGATGTCACATGTCGTCGAATATATATCGATTTATGTAGGTTTCATGCGTGTCCGCCATTATGAAAATAAATCAAAATGGCGGACAGGTAGGTATGCCAGGGACCTTTAACACCCTTTAAAAATGGCTCAATGGTTTAAACCTGAATCTAAAGAAAAGCCTTGTTTTGTAACAAAGCCGTATGTGTCAGTATAGGAAGCCCTAGCATTTGAGGCGGAGTCTCTGGGTGTCCGACGCAATGCAGTGACGCATAGTCTCGTAGGACACTCCTATATGTACGTGACTTATGTGTGAAGGTTACTGCTTAATGACAGGTAGGTCATTTGTCAGTTTTATCACTTAACTATAGCATCTGGGCGCGACTTTGTTCGCATAAGTCACCACAATATCTATACTAATACTTATAATAAAGCGTCTGAACCGCGCAAGATGATACCTCATTGACATAGGCATGCACGGTTTCGTCTCTTCTCGGTAATGCTCGGTTCTCGTCGGGCCGCCCTCGGCCCCCGAATAACCGCGTCGCGCATCGCATTGCCCGCCCGCATTGTTACTTCGCTTAGCGTTCTTTGTGACTTTTTGCTCGGCGTTAGGGTCGTAGCGTGATTAAAGAAAGAAAGAAGAAAGAAAATACATTAATTTGTCACAAACTAAAAGACACACAATACTCCATATTAGCGAGGGGCAACACGGTTAGCGCAGTGGCTGAGCGATCGGACTGCTGCGCTGCGTGTCGCGGGTTCGATTCCCGCACAGAACAAATATTTGTCAGTCGTACATGTATTTGTTCTGAGTCTGGGTGTTTTCTATCTATAATATGTATGTATTTACAAAAAAGAAATGTATATAAGTAGTTTATCAGCCATCTTGTTACCATAACACAAGCATTAGGTTGCTTAGCTTGGGACTAGATGGCGCTGTGTGAAATATCCAGGGATATTATTATATTATATACTAAAACAAACAATAAAATAATAAAAAAGAAAATTAAATAAAAAGTGTGAAGTCCGATGTAAGAAATTAGCAGGAAAGTGTGCCTCACGGCTGCGCCAAAAAGGCCCAGTTCAGCAAAAATGCCAGACAACTATAAGTGCCTGACGCTGGTTTTCAACTGGACCTGATGTGTGAGGTGAGGTGACGGATGTAAATCAGTTCAGTGATGTTAAGAATGGTCAAATGCAAATTTCGCCAGTCATGTTGTAAGTTCCATATAATATGGGGCAAATCTATTATCTTCAACAGAGCATTAATCCAGACTCCGGCACCCTTATTGCGTAACACACTACAATCTCAATCTGAATCATTTTGAAGCATATTGCTAATCCATTGCTTCATATCTTCGAAAAATGTGTCTGCTCAACGACGTAAATAACGCAATGAATGTTGTTTAACTGTAGAAATGAAACCCATTGCTACTGATAGTTTGTTACGCAACTACCCCGCTGGTTGCTAGAGAGAAATTCCTAATAAAAACTTGAGAGGTGTCAAGGGACACCCGGATGGAACGAAGTTCAAAGAGAGAGACAGACAGACAGAGAAACACGCGCACGCCGCACGGCTTACAACTATAGCAAAAAGTGTCGTTCCAACTTTTGGTCTTAATTTTTTCCGTCTAGCCTCCTTTCGCAACGCGCGATAAGGAACTTCGTTCCAAAATCCAAGACCACTTTGCCAGGCCTGGGTAGTGAACACTACACCGACGAGGTAGTCTTGAGACGTGTTATTCAAAATCAAAAGTCATTTATTCAAATTAGGCTGCTCATCAGCACTTTTCGAACGTCAAAATTACAAGACAGTTTTTTTATTTTTTATTATTGACAATGGGCTCACTCTTGACCTCAATCCAGCCCAGAGGCAGGGATGATATCTACGGTGGAACGAGCTTGCCCAGAAGAAGCCTATTCACTCTCGCCTTGAAGAGATTCGGGTTTTATGAACTCGGGAATGCAGACGCAGGCAGACGATTCCACTCCTTAGTTCCTCAAAACGCCCGCTCTTCACCTCTTCCTGGTGCTTTCGCTGGGAAGAAGCGGCGCAACAAACTCCCCAGCAGCACAGCTGTCTGTTCAGTTAGAAAATACTTGATTGTATACAATACTTGGTATATCAAAACCACGCAACGTCACGCCGCCGCCACGTGAATAAACCATAGAAATTATTATTAACATTAGAAATTGTTACTTCTTAACTACCAAATTCATTAAACCAACACTGCTCAACCTTGCGGCTCTATCAATATGCTCAGTATCCATTATACCAAGGCTCCTTGAGTCGTAAATACCCGACATTTCTTTAGTCATTAAGAGCATGATTCATAGTTCGCACTTTGAGTTTACTTTACTAAGTAAAGTTATCGTTTCATACGAGCAAAATCCTTTATCATCATGATCATCATTCACGTTGGATGCGAGAAGCACGGAACTGGTTGAAGTGGAAGTGCTTTCTATGTCCAGCCGTGGACGTCTTTCGGCTGAAATTATGATCCCAAGTTATTTGTGGGCGGCGTAACATGTCTTCTTCTATACTTCTCTATTAGTCGTCATCTCGGTCATGAACAAGATTCTTATTGTAAGCGAATAATGTTCTTCGTTTGAGAAAATGTTGGGGCCGGATTCCTGTCTAACCGGATGCAGATGAATACCAGTATTTTACATGGGGCGACTGCCTATCTGATCTCCACAACCCAGTTACTGGGTAATACCCCTTGGTAAGACTGGTTGTCACACTCTCGCGCTTCTAACGGCCCGTAACGACTGTCAAAGATCCACGAACGACAGCCTGGACCAACAGCTTAACGTGTTGTCCGAGGTACGGAAGGTCTTGGTATGTAAAGATGGTCACTCATCCACGGACCAACCGCGGCAAGCGTAGTATAAATAAATCTTCTACGTTAAAATTAAGGCTCGTATTCGTTTGAAACGCTCACTTTACCGAGCAAAATAAAGTCAAAGTACGATCTATGAATCTTGCCCTAAGACGTCACCCAATTTATCATGACCATCTTGATTGCATAGCAGCAGCAGTTTGTAAAGTCTACTTATTACCAACTTCCGGGACGCCACCTCCGTGTCACGGCATTTCATTATGACTTGATAATGCGACTCGATAAACTCGTTTCCTCATTCGGTAGTGGAGTTGGCGACATCCATCATTACGTGGGCCTGACACCAATAAAAAAAAAATCATTGAAGATAAATTATTTTTATTTTACACGGCATGAATTTGAATACCTATAGATCCAAGCTTTTTTTTTTTTTGAGGATGGGAAATCATCAAATGACTCCTCCCGCTCTGGGTGGAGCAGAAGGGAGTGTCAGACTCTTACTGACTAAAACCCACCCGTGTTCCTTCCTTAGCCCTTTATTTTCCAGGGCACCGGTAACCCTTTCGGACGATCCCGCTACCCCTATAGATCTAAGCTGGGCCCTAATTTACTATGACCACTCAATGATTCCTTACTTCGAAACCACGTCAATTGCTTAGTTAATCCCGCCAATCTCGCGTTCATTTCGTGCGATTTCGTTCATTGTGTCATAGAGAATACGGCTCCTGATTGTGATTCATATATCATCTGCATTTCACCATCCGGAACTTCGAAAGCCTGTATCAACATTAATCTTCTAACTAGGCCACTGTAGGATAGCAATAAGCATCTCCAATTCTTTTCTTCTCCTCAAGCAGCTGCTACTAATCCTTGACCTTGTAAAACTCTTTACGGCGGCATCTACATCGCCACATGGGAACTACGCATCATACTGACGTTACGCAAAATTCTGCATCGCGCAAGCAGAGTTTGCCGCGCAACTAGCATATATACAACGTTCTGACATCAATCGTCGGGCAGTAGCCCACCAGATACGTTGCCCGTCTGGTCGTAGGATCCCTTACCTTTTCTATGGGTGATGAGTAAACTCAGTTCCAGTTGAAAACCAGCGTCAGGCACTAGTTGTCGGCGTTTTTGCTGAACTCGGCCTTTTTGGCGCAGCCGTGACGCACACTTTCGTGCTTCTTACATCGGACTTTACACTTTTTATTTGTTTTGGAACGAAGTTCCTTTTCGCGCGTTGTGAAAGAGGGCTAGACGGAAAAATTAAGACCAAAAGTTGGAACGACACTTTTTGCTATAGTTGTAAGCCGTGCGGCGTGCGCATGTTTGTCTGTCTCTCTCTCTCTCTCTTTGAACTTCGTTCCATCCGGGTGTCCCTTGACACCTCTCAAGTTTTTTATCTGATGTATGTATCCCGTGTATGGTGTCTTTTAGTCTGTGCTAAATAAATGTATTATCTTCCTTCTTTTCTTGCTTCCTTCTAAAATTTACACCCTGTTCCTCATACCTCTATCGAAGATTTGTTTGCGAAGCTTCTGTTGCTAACCAAATCATCACCTGCCTAGCTTTTCCCAACTATGTTGGGGTCGGCTTCCAGTCTAACCGGATACAGCTGAATACCAGTATCTTACATGGAGCGACTGCCTATCTCAACTCCACAATCTAGTTACTGGGTAATACGATACCCCTTGGTAAGACTAGTTGTCAGACTTTCGGGCTTCTGACGACCCGTATCGACTGTCAAAGATCCACGAATGACAGCCGGGACCAACGGCTTAACGTGCTTTCCCAGACACGGAGGTTTCTTGGTATGTAAAGATGGTCACCCATCCACGGACTAACCGCGGCAAGCGTAGCTTAACCTGATCGATCGACCCGTGCGGCTATTATTACTTAGCCACAAGCCCCTCCTAATACTAACCAAGTAGGTAATCCTGCCAAATTAGTCGCACATGTTGTCTTGTCACCCTATAATACAATACCCCTTTGACATCATTGTACCAGCTTGGTGTCCTACTGATACCCCACAACTGCCCCACTTAACTCAGCAATTAGGAAACGCACAACAAAGCAGCTGAGAGCAAAACCCATTGTTAACGCAGACTCCATTTTGTTAAGCCGAAAACCGACACGCTTCGCGCCGACGCGGAAAAAGAAAGTGAGTTTTTATCAATGCAAATTGCCTGACTTGAGTCATGGTCGTAGTACTCGTAGTTTTAGCGAGGTTTTTGTAAAGCGAGTCTGTTCTTTGGCAAATGATGAGATTTTAAGAGCACTGTTTTACAGTACACGGTCGTAAATATGGTTGGCGAGTTTATGGGAAAGTTGGGCTCTTCATCAGTAATCCACCGCGATAAGACCGCCCATTGTGTCACCCTTTATAAAATGTTTTATATTTATGTCTGTAATTTGTATGGTGTACAATAAAGAGTATTCTATTCCACTACTTTTTTTTTTTTTTTTGAGGATGGTAAATCATCAAATGACTCCTCCCGCTCTGGGTGGAGCAGAAGGGAGTGTCAGACTCTTACTGACTAAAACCCACCCGTGTTCCTTCCTTAGCCCTTTATGTTCCAGGGCAGCGGTAAACCCTTTCGGATGTTCCCGCTACCCTGGCAGGCTTCGGCCCTATCGGCCTAATCCACTACTGGACTGGCCTCTTCTATTGCACGCCATTCAACTCGATTTTCGGCAACTTTCGTCCATCTGCTACCAGCCATCCTGCGAAGATCGTCGCTCCACCTAGCCTGAGGGCGGGTAAGTTGGGCTCTGTAAAGTGAAAATCAATAGTCATTTATTCAAATTAAGCTGAGAATCAACAGTTTTCGAGCGTCAAAATTACATAAGACACTCCACCAAAACGCCCGCCCTTCACCACTTCCTAGTACTTTCGCTTGGAAAAAGAAGTGGCGCAACAAACTTCCCAGCAGCTCAGCACAGCTGTCTGTGCTTCTATACAAAGTAATTAACATTAAAAGACACGGAACATTACATTAAGTTGTTTGCCATATGTCAGCTAGCCACGCCAATATGCAATGAAAAGTATACTAAAACAAAAAAAAAAATAACCAAAAATATTCATGTAGAGCGTCTCTCACTCTTTCACTTATAACCTGCATCTAAGTGTCCAAACACACTATGCCAAAGTTCCGCGGCTGATTTTACGTTCCGACCTATTCGGCTGATATGACACACCACAAGTGCCGAACTTACGCAGCAGAAATTCAGTTGATCAACTTTGTGTGTATTCCGAGTGTCTCGAGCGGAGTCGTGGCGTCGTGTCGTGTTATCTAAACATCCGGACAGACAGACGCAAAACACGCTCGCAACGCTCTACCTACAGAATACGTTGCCGCCGAATTGTCGCTGAACTTACGCCCGACCGAAGTTCGGCTGTACGCTATAACGCAACGTAATTTCGGCATAATGTGTCGCCAGTAATTCAAATAGCATTGCAGGCGTAATCATGCCGAACTTCGGTCGCGTATCCTCGGCATAGTGTGTTTAGACACTAAACATCACGAGGTAAAGTTGCCAGCCTGCCTGTTTTTCTCACGATATTTTCCTTTACCGTTTTGAGAGCAGAGGTTATGAAATAATTTACACAAAGTTAAGCACCTGTCCGGGTTCGAATCTACGACCTACAACTCGTAAGTCACGGCCGTTACCACTGGACCACCACAGCTCTGCATATTCTAAATTGTACAGACACCAGCACATCAACCTACTACAATCTGTCAAATTTCTTTAATGGATTTTCAACTTTATTGCTAAAGCATTAAGGTTCAAGGTTGATTGGGAAAATTTGACAGTTTTGGGTAGCTTGACCTGCTGGCGTCTGTACATTCTTATGACTGTATAATATTACATGTGGAAATATAATCGTGGCAATTGTGTGTTTCAAAAGTACCTGTTTCAAATTCACGACGGATGGTAAGTAAAAAGAATGGGGGACTCTAGAAATCAAAATATTCTCAGTGGGCGGTGCGCAAAATAAGATTGTAGGAGTCGATCTATTCCGCGTAAAAAAACCCACTTTGCTATTGCCAGGCTTTCAGCCCACTATCCAAGAATCATTATCGCCTAAGCTCATTAATTCTAGAATATCAATGGTGTAATTCGTAAGCCTTTTGGCGTGTATAAACTCTATAGCTCCGCGAATGTGTGTCAGCGCACGCGCAAGTATTACAAGGTTGTCGTCAGTGCGACGCCTACGAAACTGCCTTTGTGTACCGTTTGGTATACTATTGTTTGTAATTATAGAAGCTTAATCAAAACCTATGGTGGGTGGGAGATGGGGAGTTCATTAATTTTAGTTGTCTGCCAAAATGGTCTCAAGAAAAAATTGCGGAAGGTTTGGATGACCTACCGATTGTGCTGTTAGATTCCAATTTGGCACGGTTGTGCGGTTTCTCTTTTTGTGTTCTTGTGGGTGTTATTCAATAAAAATGGTAAGTACGTACTGTCGCCAAAACCTACGAGTATATCTGACCATTTTGATAACAAAATCCCGTGCACATGATGACCACAGCTGCGTCCGTAAGTAAAACAAAATAGGATCCTTTTTGGGTCGACTAATAATATGCGCTGCAAGCAGGAATAGTCCTTACGGTGGTCAGATATAGACTTTGGCGATAGTACGTCAACATTATGGGTCTAGAAGAGTTTCGGCACTGACGTCGAACTAGATGTGGTCATCATTCCCTTTCGGGTAAGGCTTTTGAGATGACGGAAATGACGAAAAATAATAATAAAGAAAGACAGTTTATTATTTCGAAGCCTTCTTTCAGCTGAGTCCAGGAGCCTTAATAATAATATGATCATCATAGTAGACAAGCCGATGAAAACGACTCAAGACGTTGAAGAAAAACATGGCATTTCCTAGAACCAAAAATTCGAAGACATGTGATATCTACCAACCCACACTGGGCCCGCGTGGTACGTTACGGCCAAAGTCTCACAGAGAGGAGGCCTTTGTCCCAGGAGTGGCAATATTACAGGCTGATTATGCGTGCAATGGTGCGCAGTAATCTAGGCGTACACCACACTGCGCTCCAAAACACAGATTACTGACGTTGCTCAAAAAGCCGCTAAGCTGAAGTGGTACTGGGCTGGCCACGTCTGTCGTATACCCAATAAGCTGTGGACCAAAATAACCACCACGTGGAGCCCTGACACAGCTAGAAGGCGTCGCGGCAGACCCCTTAGAAGATGGCGGGACGAGCTTGACAAAACAAACGACCAGTGGTCCACTTTAGTCCTGGATCGAAAGAGCTGGAAGTCATGGGGAGAGGCCTTTGCCCAGCTGTGGGATGATGCAGGCTAACAGTAACAGTATGCATAATAAACAAGCCTGCTTGTGAATAAAGTCAGATGGGAAAGGGAAACGGAATAATAGCCAGCAGCCTTGTGCCAATAACCATTAACTCCATTATAGGAACTATTGAACTTTTCACGCGAAACGCAGTACCGATCAGTATTCATCTGTGACTAACTGAGGCTGTAAGTAGGTCGTGGTATTTCTCAATTCGTCAAGTGGTCCGCCAATGACCTGACCCTGACCAAGCTACGAGGACAGCACCAGGCACGATCACTTACGTAGCGACGCGTAGCGCTATGTTACTACAACGGAACAAGTCGATGTTGCTACGGAATCTAGGTTTGAAAGGAACGAAAACTATTGTGTAAGCGGTTGTGTTGCAAGTATGATCTCGATTTAATATCTTGATAATAAACTTCACTCTCTCGCCCGTGGAGACGTGGCTATATTATGATAACAGCCGCACGACTTGGTCGTAGGTTCAACTACTTCTTCTTCGTGTCACTGGTACAAATGATTTTTATATCTTGGTGGCCCAAAACTTTGCCACTTCCACGGCATCGTCAGTGGCAGCGCAGACGTTACTTTGACTGCATGGTTAAGCTACGCTTGCTGAGGTCGTTTCGTGGGTAGGTGAACATCTATTACATATCGAGACCCCTCTGTGCCTGTGACGGGGCCCGATAGGGTCGAAGCCTGCCAGGGTAGCGGGATCGTCCGAAAGGGTTACCGCTGCCCTGGAACATAAAGGGCTAAGGAAGGAACACGGGTGGGTTTTAGTCAGTAAGAGTCTGACACTCCCTTCTGCTCCACCCAGAGCGGGAGGAGTCATTTGATGATTTCACATCCTGAAAAAAAAAAAAACCCTATGTGCCTCGGAACGCATATTAAGCCGTTGGTCCCGGCTGTCATTCGTAGATCTTTGAAAGTCCTTATGAATAGTCAGAAGCCCCGAAAATCTGACAACCAGTCTTACCAAGGGGTATCGTATTACCAAGTAACTGTGTTGTAGAGGTCAGATAGGCAGTCGCTCCATGAGAAATACTGGTTGCACTGCTGCACTCGGTTCAGGCACGGATGCGGGAAGGGGTAATCGGTGCAGTTGCTCCCCTTGGGCTTCGACCAAACTAAGTCTAAAACTATAAATTAGATATGAACACAGTTTTCTAACTTGCATTTTTACTTTGTATACAGTATATTACTAAGATTTAGACAAATTATTCACGGAAAATAGGTGGAGATAGGGCTTGAGAAATTATTTGCCCCTAGATCTGCGCCTGATCCGGTTAGACTGGAAGCCGACCCCAACATAGTTCAGAAAAGGCTAGGCAGATGATGTTGCGTTACTGGCACGAAGAAGATTTATATCGTGAATCTTTGCACGTGCTTTATATCATAACACGTGTAGATATTATTGAATACATACGTTTGGTTACGTGATAAAGTTGGATACTGATTGGCATTTGGCAATATAGCAACGTTGTGCTGTGTAGGCGGAGGCAAGTACTTCACAATTACACGTCTCTGCTGATTCATATTGACATGTTTTACTCATTATTCATAGACATTTATTGGTTTCTCTTCCTAATATCCTCGTTAGTGGTGTGTTTGTGTCGTCGAATTTTTGACGGACGGAACGCAACCGTTCTCCCGACGACGAAAACGTTTACAGAAAACGGTCGTCGTTGCAACTGGTTTGAAGACTGCTTAAAAGACGAAACTTATTACCAACATTGAATAGAATTGCGTTTTCGAGGTTTCCGTTTTTAACGAAAACGAACGCGTAATGAGAGACGACGCGACGGACAAGTGTGATAGAGTTGAACCATTGCATTGTCGACTGTATTTTCATAGGCGTAAAATAAAAAATCGCACCAAGTAATTCGAACGTGCAACGAAGTCTGTTTGATCCCAGGACGTAAAACGGTTGCATCGTTGCTGAATGCAAAACGGACTTTAGAAAAGGTTCGTCGTCGCAACTCCCATCCCTCAAGTTGTCAAAAAATAAAAGAACCCTGCAGTCCGCCTTGTAGTCCGCTAGTGAAAGCTGTTGTTATTGGAACGAAGTTCCTTATCGCGCGTTGCGAAAGGGGGCTAGACGGAAAAAATTAGAACCAAAAGTTGGAACGACACTTTTTGCTATAGCTGTAAGCCGTGCGGCGTGCTCGTGTTTCTCTGTCTGTCTCTCTCTCTCTCTCTTTGAACTTCGTTCCATCCGGGTGTCCCTTGACACCTCTCAAGTTTTTTTGTTTAATTTTTTGACTGGCTTGAAAATTTTGGCTGCCTACCGGTCGGATTTCGCTAGTTTTGGGCATATCCATTTGCTGGCTATGTTTTTGACATACTGGGTCTGTAATCTGCCTGGATTTCGGTTGTTTGGTTAACTTTAGGAGACCTCAGACCGAGTGTGTTTTGAAGAGGTCTCGTTAAACCTTGTCTGTAAGACCTTGTTATGAGAGAAAAGTCTAGATTTTAAGCTAGTTGTGTTAGTACTATCCTTGTTCCTGTGCAAGAGAGAGAAAGAGCTCAGGACTAATAGCATCGATCGTCCCTGTCTCTCAACGGGAGATGGCTGTAATGAGTCCCATGAGCCAATTTTTCCCACGAGTGAATTTAGGTCATTGGCTCTTAGAAAAGTCGACATTGCAGCGCACCAGCCCGTAAAATGGCGTTAGGACAAACATCAAGATTACAATGCCATCGCTCTTTACACATCGCAACAAAGAAAGTACATATTTACCTGTATATCACCATACATACACGCAGTCAAACCAAACGTGAACATGACGCCACGGATACAGACTCGAAACAGCGCACCAAGTAACATTCCCAATTCGAAACTAAATATAAACGTAACAGTCAACACAAACTTGTGTACTACAGACGGTTTGTAGATGTGTTTTGTTATATCTATACGTAGGTGTCTATGTGTGAGTGTAAGTTTACAAACAGAACACACATGTGTAAAGTTCACACGTGCGCGCGTCGCGTGTTGTTGTACTGTTGTACACACTACTTTGAATGTTACGTCAGAGTATTGGCTGTATGCTGTTGCCTTGCGTTTTAAAAAGTTGTAACTATGGATGGAAGTATACGGCGGGAAATCGAGAATTCAAGATGGCGTTTTCATTTTTGTTTTATGAAATTTATATCACGGCTGTGTTTCGCGGAAGGGTGGGCAGTGTGATTTACCTAATTAACCCGGATTTAACAACTTCGGTTACTAGTTGCTACTGATTTTTTTTTTTATCAAAACGCTTAGTAACCATTTTGTCCGAGATGGGATCAAGGTCAGCAATCGTATTTTCGACGTTATTGCCTAAAAAAGAGGGTGTGTGGTTGTGACCGCGATAGAAATGAAAACATACGACTGGAGCCGAGTATACGCGATTCAGCGCCGAGTATACGCGAGTCAGCGTCATCGACCGGAGCGAGACAGTTCAGGGGAACTCTCTTATTCCGTCAACGAAAATACGGGCCCGTCCGTAAGGAGTTCGAAACTTCGAGGTGATCCCTACACCCGATTTATTAACTTTTTCGGACAAACAAAAACACATCGGGAGTGGTGGTACCCTAAAAAAAACTTGAGAGGTGTCAAGGGACACCCGGATGGAACGAAATACAACTGGCTTGCTATCTATAAGAGAGAGAGAGACAGAGAAACACGCGCACGCCGCTCGGCTTACAACTATAGCAAAAAGTGTCGTTCCAACTTTTGGTCTTAATTTTTTCCGTCTAGCCCCCTTTCGCAACGAGCGATAAGGAACTTCGTTCCAAAAACCTTATTCGATGATCCATAAAATGCCATAGATCTATAAAATGTCGACCGCCACGCCTCCTCCCCGACCAATAGAACGTTACTTATAATGAACTTTAAACAATGTCTATAAGTCAGTAGGTAGCAGCGTTAAACAGAGTACAACATGTAGATCAAGAACTCATGAAGGTCGGAGCCTGAAGGTCGCATGGTTTTGTAAGACATCGGCTGTATAGATGTTGAGTATCGACGATTTGTACCGAAGTTTTTACGACGAACTGCGGCGTAACACACTATCAGTAACAATTTTTTTCTTTTTGACAGATCAACAACATTCATTGCGTTATTTACTTTGTTGAGCAGAAAAATTTTTCGAACATATGACGCAATGGATTAGCAATATCAAAATTATTCAGATTGTGATTTTAAACGCTATTAGGGTACAGCATAGCTATTCTCTCATCTCTTATTTTTAAAGTAGACAGGAATAGACAAGATTTTGACAACGTAAACAGTGCACTCTCAATAGTTACAGATTGGTTTACGTCAAATAACCTAGTTCTCAATGCCAAGAAAACGAAATGTGTAAAGTTTGCCTTACCGAATGTCAGAAATCTAGGACCCAACATCGTCTTAAATAAAGAGGAGCTTGAAACAGTAGGCTCGGCAATTTTTCTAGGACTAACAGTAGATGCCAAACTTCAGTGGGGACCTCATATATCAAGTCTAGCAGGAAGGCTCAGTTCGGCTGCCTTCGCCGTCAGGAAAGTAAGACAATTCACTGACGTTGATACAGCTCGTTTAGTCTATTTTAGTTATTTTCACAGTGTTATGTCCTATGGTATTCTGCTGTGGGGCAAAGCCGCTGATATACAAAATATATTTGTCCTTCAAAAACGAGCTGTTCGAGCAATTTACCAGCTAGGTGCCAGAGTTTCTCTAAGAGATTTTTTTAAAGATATTGGTATTCTCACGGTTGCATCACAATTTATCTTCGCCAACATCTTGTATATTAGGCAAAATTTGCACTTGTACACTAAAAACAGTGATATTCACAGTGTTAACACTAGAAATAAGGACAAACTACGTGCCCCCTTTCACCGGCTTCATAAGGTTCATAACTCATTTGTTGGGCTTGGTATAACCTTTTATAACAAGATACCCTCTTCTTTGCTAGACTTGCCTTTTAATGCGTTTAAAGCTCAAGTAAAATCTAACCTTTGTTCAAAGGCTTACTATTCCATCAACGACTACTTACACGATAAGAATAGTTGGTCGCCCTAATTAACTCAAGACAATGTTCATGTTCTTTCTCCAGAATCAGCTTACTGACAGGTTATTGTTATTAGTATTAACTTATTTATTTATTTTACTTCGATGGTCCTAGTTTTTCATCTGTGACTCAAGTGACAGCTATGTGACCAGAACCCAGCTATGCATAAATATGTAAGCTGTCACGCCCTTTATGCCTGGAGGCTTTTATTTAGGTAGTAAGTTTTTATTTCCATTTTAATTAATTATTTTTTCAGCTTGAGTACGTATAGTTTTTATTATATTTGTTGGTATATTGGCGTGGCTAGCTGACATATTTTATGGCAAATAATTTAAGTTTCTTGTAATGTTAATTACTGAACATAATTATGTTCCTAGTATTGTATACATGCAACTATATTCTAACTGAACAGACAGCTGTGCTGCTGGGAAGTTTGTTGGCCACTTCTTCTTCCCAGCGATAGCACTAGGAAGTGGTGAAGGGCGGGCGTTTTTGGGGGACTGTCTTTTGTAATTTTGACGTTCGAAAAGTGCTGATTCTCAGCCTAATTTGAATAAATGACTTTTGATTTGATTTGATTCAAAATCATCCAACAGGCTATCGTAACGAAAATGACACATTTCGATAACCTGGGGGCCTACTCCGAAGTGCAAAGTTCGAATGTTCGGATCGGACCGACACATTGCCGATCCGAATATTATTGAACAATGCGAAAAAACGTTCGGATCGGCTCAGTTGGGTCGGGATCATAGTCAATATTCGAAAGAGTGTAGGATCAGAACCGATCGAACCAAATAGTAACTTCGTAGCAAGAAACGGCCGAACATTCGGCCGATACTACTTCGGAGTAGATCCCCTGGTCTTGCCCGTAGTCGTAGTTACATCGGGCTGTTCGTCAAATATTATACTAAACTTGAACGGTTTGTTCGATAAGTTTCACGCGGACAGAACCGTGTATTCACCCAATCATATTTAATTATATACTCCACGATAAGCGTAGCGTGTAAATTGAGTAGAAACTGAACGTTTCACTGCAATTGGACTCTTGCGATGTTATAGAGTAGTTAAAACATTCTGTACAGCAGCTATTTATATCGAAGAGAGAGGTGATTACCTGGGTTAGAAAGGGGGTGACTACCGCGATGACGACTAATAGAGAACATACACGTATGTAGGGTGTAAAAGTATCCATCACATAGCCGTCAACTATTCATTCTGTACATCAAACTAAGTAACATTGAACAAAAATAATTGCTGGGAAGCGACTTTTATTTTTGGTGTGTTTTGCTGCAGTAGTCCGCAATGTGACACACGCAAAACATTGTCTTTATGGCTGCATGCAACGGTACAGGGGTCGTGGCGGTATTTAAAGTTGTGTTATAACTATAAAAACTTGGTTTTCGTAAAGAAAACGTTAGTAAAAGTTGGAATTTTGACCTTCAATATCTCCAGTAATCAGAAGGTTCCCAGGTATGGTCCAGTACATAAAATATATTTACGATGACGGAGAGTACACACGGCTACACGTCAAGCTATACAAAACCAGTTTGTCTTGGCCTCACTTTGTATGATATTTTCTCACAATGAACGGTCAGCCAAATACTGGTTTTGCATAGCTTGATGTGTAGCCGTGTGTACAAGTGCTTCGTTGAGTGTCTTTTGACACCCGTTCTATACAAACTCATCTTCCCATGGGGGTTGAAACTACCTCCCATACTCCTTAATAGAGAAGTATGGAAGAAAAAAAGAGATAACGCGCCGATCGAAAACAGAGTGATGAGAAGCTTCATGGTCTAGTGGTCCTAAGCGCGACAGCTCAGCGTAGCGCTCATCAGATTCCCAGATCGGGAAAAATTATATATTTTTGTGTGTCAAGTTTTTCAATGAGGAACCTGATCCCCTAATGTGTGCAAAGTGTTATGTGGATTTTCCTGTTCTCAGTATAAGCCCAGATACTTGGTGCACGGTTAATAGTCCGCTATCTTCGTCTGACATACGGTACGTATGGAACTTAGGGCATTCCAGATTGAGGCAATCATTGGCTGTTTCTGGAAAACATTCAATATCTTTAGTAATTTATTGGTCATGGATTCTTACAAGTCATTACAATTAACGTCAGAAGTCTGTATAGCATTATATATTATTATTGTGTAGCCTAAGATCTTAACCAGATTCTAGGCTCTTCATCAGCTTTATAAATAGTATAGATTGCTTGATATGTTGTCGTATGTACTAAGTATATGAGTGTCTGTCATTGCCGAGGTATTCGTATATCACGGGTGTGTGTCTGATAAGGCGTATGTACGGAATAAAGTACATATTCAGCACGACCGGTATCGGAATGGGCGATAACAGCAATGGCTGTTGGCACTGAGGCACGCGACTGTGTATGATACTACCCTTTATCGGTGGATCTTCTCTGGTATCGGCACGTACGATATGAGGGTAGCTCAAGGTCGTGAAAATATTGGCCATCCAGCATGGTGGAAGTCGGGCTCGTGGCAGTGGTCAAAGTCAAATCATTATTTCAAATAGGCACATTAAAGGCACTTTTGAACGTCAAAATTAAAATAAAATTGGTTCTAGTCTAGCCCCTTCTAAAAGGTAGTTTTCGTATGGAGAAGAATGGGCAAGAAACTCCACCGTTACTCTTTTAAAATGTTTGACAATATTTTGCATACATTAATTATAAAGTGGCGTAACAATAGGGTTTTAGGAGTGGAAAAATGCCACGGGCCCCCAGTCGGAGGGGGCCCCGGCCCGAGAGGGCCATGAGCACAGGAGGATCCTAACATAAGTATAGAAATGCAATCTTTTTTCGACCACTAGACCAACGAAGCAAGGTATTCAATTTTGTAGGAGAAATTACGAAACCTACGTGGACGAAGTGGCGGGCGAAGAGCCAGTAAAAAAAATTATAACGTTGGTTGAGCTTCTTTACATAGAGGCCCTATCTCATGAATTTGCCACGGGCCTCAAAGGGTATAGTTACGCCACCGGCTCGTGGCTGAATAATAACAGCCCCACAGGTCGATCGAAGGTTAAAGGCTATCCACCACAGACGCGTTATTATCAGACCATAATATCGGATGCGTTATTTTTCGCTTGACGTGGTCGGTTCTTTATGAACCCATACACGAACTGACCGCCTCAACGTAGCTTCAATTACATATCGAGACCCCTAGGTGTCTCGAAAAGCACGTTAAGCCGTTGGTCCCGGCTGTCATTCGTAGATCTTTTACAGTCGTTACGGGTAGTCAGACGGCCAGGCTGACAACCAGTCTTAAACAGACTACAACCAAGGGGTATCGTGATCCGCCAGGGCCGCGGGTTGTTCGAACAAGATACCGTGGCCCCTGGCATAGGCAACTGAAGGAACACGGGTGGGTTTTAGTCAGTAAAAGTCTGACACGCCCTTCCGCTCAGCCCAGAGCGGGAGAAGTCATTAGATGATTTCCCACCCAAAAAAAGAAAAAAGGGGTATGTTGTGGAGGTCAAATAGGCAGTCGCTCCATGTAAATTACTGGTATTCAGCTGCATCCGGTTAGACTGGAAGCCGACCCCAACATCGTTAGGAAAAGGTTTGGCAGATTGAAGGTGGTAGGGAGCCTGACTACCCAGAGGTGACTGAAGGTAAACTATTTTATACACTCAAAAGGTAAGGATGCGTTTCCACGCCGACCGCAGACGTGCAGGAATCCACCAATCGCAGACGAGGATGTAGATTTCAATCAAAGTCATTGGCTGATTCCAACACGTCTCCGCTTCGAAAGCACCCCAGTTCGTACCAATATGTGTATAGATAGACGCAGAGATATTTATTCAAAGGAAACCTTTTTGATTTGAAGGTCATTCAGGTAGCGGATTCCGTCATAGTTCGATGTTCGTTTGTTGTTTTTTTTTTTGACGATCTTCATCCGAGGCATGAATTTATTAGAGACACGCGTTTGTTATCGACGGGAATCGATAAGCAGTGTTCGTTTAGGTCATTAACATTTTTTATTTTTGGATTGTAAACACGGAAGTCTGACGATGACTTGATTAATTTATTTATTATCTTTATATGATGACATATTCTGAGGGGCCCGTGGCTAAATAATAACAGCCGCACAGGTCGATCGGTCAGGTTAAGCTACGCTTGCCGCGGTTGGTCTGTGGATGGGTGGCCATCTTTAAATACCGAGACACCTCCGTGCCTCGGAAAGCACTTTAAGCCGTTGGTCCCGGCTGTCATTCGTGGATCTTTGACAGTCGTTACGGGTAGTCAGAAGCCCGAAAGTCTGACAACAAGTCTTACCAAGGGGTATCGTATTACCCAGTAACTGGGTTGTGGAGGTCAGATAGGCAGTCGCTCCATGTAAAATACTGGTATTCAGCCGCATCCGGTTAGACTGGAAGCCGACCCCAAAATAGTTGGGAAAAGGCTAGGCAGATGATGATGATCTACCAACCCGCACTGGGCCCACGTGGTAGATTACAGCCCACTCCCTCTCACAGAGAGGAGGCCTGTGTCCCAGCAGTGGGAACATTATAGGCTGATTGTATTTACACGCACGTCGATTGCGTATTACGCACCTTACCTTTCTGAAGAACATCACAAATAAGGTCACTGTATGTACTCCTAGGGTGCAAGATGGGTTCAAATATTGCGTAAATTGAAGAAGGCCTTCGTACCTACGTCTTAGTCGATAAGTCGACTGCTGTTCGAAAGTCCCCCACGTTTCTTATTCCACACAAAAAACGTACAAAAAGAAAACCTCCGCTGTTTTCTTCGCAACGCCACGTGTATCCCCGTCTCTCTCGCTCTCCATAATCTGCCCTAGGTGTGCCGTGTGACAGAGACGGCGAGCATCCACGAATTTCGTATTTATGTCAAACTTTGTCACCGACCGCGAACTCTTATCGCTCAGTCACTCGAATGTGAACTTTATTTCTTGTTGTTTAAAATATTTTTTTGCTGAATCACCTTCGGACAATAAAGTATGATTTTTCATTATTCACACGCGATTATCATAAGAATGGCGTCTTATTGCCTATGAAATATGGTCCAAATTGCAATGGCTATAGTTTTTATGCGAAACGCCACCGTTCTCATACTTTGTTCGGTGCGGTAACGTGCGAATTGATGCTTTATGTTGGTGGAAATAGAAGTGGTAATGGGTTGATGATGGGTTTTGGTTGAACCTTGGTTCCCGAAAACATTTGGGGTCAACGACCGCCCCTCAGCCTCTTCTCGTGAACTATTTGAGGGTGACGTGCTTCGGGTGAGCGTTTTGCTCAACTATTTCGGATGAACGTTTCCTTTGGCCTAAGATTGTTTACGGAGCACTTGTTTACACTGCCTGTGCCATGTTTCGATAGGTGTTGATTTCAGATTTCAGTTTAACAACAGCGCTATTTACGCAATGAATGTTGTTGAAATGTCAAAATGCTACTGATAGTATGTTACGAATTACCCCGCTGATTACTTACACTCTTTTAATCAAGATTGACAGGCACAGGTATAAAACTGTAGGCTTCAAAAAAAGTTAAAGATATAGTAAGTAGTACTTTTGTGGCTTTCAATTGCAAGTAGGAATAACTTTTTAAGACAATTTGATTTCTGCCTGCTCCAAATCTTACATAAACCGCGGTTTGGAAAGTATCAATAAGTCCTCGTGCCAACAGGCAACTTTTTAACGTCTCATTTTTTTTCTCGCACTCGATTTTCAACATAATGCTTAGCGTCGAGAGTTGAAAAACCAACATTGTATTTTTTTGAAGCGCTGGGAAGCACTCGTATTCGATTCTCAACGCTGGGCTCAACACAGAGAGTTAAAAATACAATGGCAATAAAAAATTCTCGCGATAAAAAACCGAACAAACGTGGCCCAAGAATTGACCCTTCAAAAGGTACAGAAAACAAGTTCTTAGTGCTTAAAAAAACAACTTTCGTGAACTTCTTTCGGGCACGAGCGAACGGATAACTGTTATGTCGAACCAGTAGCTTGTACTTATGTAATCGAACCGAAAACCACACATTTGGAAACAGGACAAGTTTTCGACAGGACATTTTACCGGACAAAACAGTGTTTATCAGTTGTTTAGGCTAAACACCTTTTAAACACGACATAATTATAATTATGGACTTTGACATAACACTGACATTAAACACTCGTTCAACAAGTGTTTAAGTTTTTGTAGTAAGACCCGTAGAGTTTTGCCAAGTTAAGCCGTTCGTTGGTTGATCCCGGCTGTCATTCGTAATTCTTTACAAATACTGGTAGACAAAAGCCCAATATTCGGACAACCTGCAGTGCGATTCTGTACCCATCTCGCCGTGAAAACTCAGGTGAAGTGAGCGTGGAGTGAGCTGTCATTTCAACTAATGCTAGGGATTGACACTATTGACAGCTCACTCTAAGCTCACTTCACCTAACTTTTCACGGTGAGAATTTTACAGAATCGATCGGCAGTCTTACCAAAGGGTATCGTGTTATCCAGTAACTGCGCTGTAGTGGTCAGATAGGCAGTCGTTCCATGTAAAATACTAGTATTCAGCTGCATTCGGTTAGACTGGAAGCCGACCCCAAAACAGTTGAAAAAAGGCTAAGTAAATGATGATTATATCTAGATTAGTATATTATATAGAATAGATTGACAACTTGATTTGGTAATAAGTTGTAAATTTTTTAATAAGAACATTTCGTAAGTAGCTGGGGCGAGCTTTGTAAGAAAATGGGGCGAGTTCTCATTAAATATCTGAGCGATATTAACACCCTTACAAACTGTAATACCGCCCCTATAACCAGCATAGGAGATGAGGGGTTCAAAAAGGGCTCGAAACGATTCGTGTAAATATTGTATGGAGCAAGAGTGGCTGGTTTTGTAAACTTTGTCTGGAGCATTAAATAATAATAATAAATAAATAATATCCCTGGACATTTCACACAGCGCCATCTAGTCCCAAGCTAAGCAACCTAATGCTTGTGTTATGGTAACAAGATGGCTGATGAACTACTTATATACATTTTTTTTTTGTAAATACATACATATTATTGATAGAAAAACACCCAGACTCGCAGACAGCATTGATTGTATTATACTGCAAAGTCCAATATAATACAATCTAAGCCAGCAAAGTGCACTACGAAAACTAAGATAGAACTTCGTTTTATTTGAGAACATTCTTGTACAAAAATCCAAGAACTACAAGAGATTCTGCGACTCGGCAAAGTTACCGATTAAGCCGATCCAATCTGTCCCTTGCGGCCCTCCCCCAGCGACGCCCTAAGCCGAAGTCCGGCCCCCACAGGGTTAGGTGGTCGCTTAGTTTTGTAATTTCTGGCTGGAGGGCTTAGTTTATTGAGGCACCTACAGGAATCCCCGGTGAAGCAGTAGATAACCTTCTTGGTTGCCCTGCGAGATGCCATGTATATAAAAAAGGTTATTGAAGTTAAACCCTTAATCATAATGATGAAAGGCATAACCACTTTGAGCCTACAATCCCACTGTGTCAGGAATTGGCAATCACAGGTAACCACGTGGACTTCAGTCTGGGTTGGTGGATGTCACATGTCTTCGAATTTTTGGGTCTAGGACATATCTCTCTCATATTTTTGGTTATAAGTTTCAAAACGATATTTCCCGTCGCTCATGAAGTTTCAGTTATATTGCCTTAGGGCTATGAAAGCCATAAGAAACTGTGGACACCAGAAAATTCCAGAACTGGACACTGCAGCCGCATTGCATACGCATCTATATACTTAGTACGAACAAGGCAAGACACGAGAGTGACGATGTGTTTCGGGCACAAGGCGTGACCCTCGCCGCCCGGAGGTCAGGCTGTAGACCTATCATTATATTCTGTGTATAAGTCAATGATATTCTAGGTATAAGTACTGTCTGCTTACACTGGAAGCTTGATGTGTTCGTGAAAACTGAAATGTGGAAGGAAATATCTGGATGATAATTTAGGCAGATGATTAAGTCAAGTAATTAATATCTTGATTTAAAAGAGTGTCTTTGTAGTTTCTTGCCCGTTCTTCTCCATTGAGATCTACATTTTGGAATGGGCGACTAGCTTAAACTTTCTGACTAACTGACCGACTATTTAATTTTGGCAATTCAAAAGTGGCTGCAAATGGTTTAATTGAAATAAATGTTTTGACTTTGAGTTTGAAACCGAAAGTGATGCTAGACAAATGATGATTTGAGCAAATTACGTAAGTAATAAAATATTAGGTATGGCTATAAAAAACGTAAATTAGACTGTGACGGGTTCTGCAACCTCTCACCATCGTATCAAAAAACGTTCTACTTCGTTTTTTTTTTTTAATTTATCACAATATTTACATAATACCTTTTAGCTGGGCCGGGTTTCGTGGCGCAATGGAAAGCGTGGTGAAAGCCGGCTTGAACTGCGCCTGAGCACCTCGACCTAACTCGACTTGCCTCTGATAGTATGCTACGTTACCAGGGGGGCAATTCTCGTAATTTTAAGAACGTTCACAGTCTGATCTCAGTCTCAATCTGTCAAAAATACCTCTAATTCCCCTACATTTTGACAAGTTTTTGACATTTGTTTGTCGCCGAGATGAGACTGCGACTAGATTTTGAACGTTTTAAATTACGAGAATTGGCCTTCTGATGTAGGTACCGAAACCAAAGCTTTGGTCTGTTCCAAAAGTATCACATTGAAAATGTAAAGTGTGCCTGTAAAGTGTAAATTTTATGGTATAGTAATTTTATTCTAGGTGCAAGCAAGGTTTTCACATACAATTATATAGAATAGAATAGAATGCTCTTTATTGTACACCATAAAAATTACAGAACATAAATATATAAAATAAATAATAAAATAATAATAATAATATATAATTAATGTATATTAAATATTGTAAAACATTTTAAAAGAGTAACGGTGGAGATTCTTGCCCATTCTTCTCCATACGAAACTACCTGTAGAATCAATAATTCAATTTTTTGTAAATTTTGACGTTTAAAAGTTTAACTTTGATTTGGAAACAAATGGATCAGAAAACATACCTGTACTGCTAATTTGTAGTGCCACTAAGAAATTGAGACTTAAACCCGAAAGTCTAATTTAAAATCACCTAACAGGGAAGATCCAGGATAGGCGGGTACGTTTTTTGCAATTTTCAGGGTCATGTTGAATGTTAAAATATGATTCATAAAGCATTGGTAACATATTCATCTGTATTTAACAGATGAATGTATTACGAACGCTTTAATTTGATAATTTTGGTCCAGACTATACATAAGTGGCAAGTACGCGCAAAAAATAAGAGAAACCACAGCTTAATTTCAAAATGGCAATCTTGGAAGCAAATTTGGAACGAGCAAAAAACTGCAACTTTATGTTTAACAGAGCGACTTCTCGGCAATGCAAAAGTGCCTATAAAGTATTTACGTTTTCTCTTCATTCATTTGAAAATTCATCTTCATCGTCAATTTAGCCAATGTACGTATCGAAGCGTCCACCGGATAGAAGGCTCTACCGATCCTAATCAAAGCAATTAAATTAATGCCTATAACAACATAATCGGCCGATCGTTCAGTTTAAGCTACGCTTGCCGCGGTTGGTCTGTGGATGGGTGGCCATCTTTAGAAAGAAAGAAATACTGAGACCCTCGGAAAGCACGTTAAGCCGTTGGTCCCGGCTGTCATTCGTGGATCTTTGACCGTCGTTACGGGTAGTCAGAAGCCCGAAAGTCTGACAACCAGTCTTACCAAGGGGTATCGTATTACCCAGTAACTGGGTTGGGGAGGTCAGATAGGCAGTCGCTCCATGTAAAATACTGGTATTCAGCTGCATCCGGTTAGACTGGAAGCCGACCCCAACATAGTTGGGAAAAGGCTCGGCAGATGATGAACAACATTATCATCCTCTAATGTTCCCACTGCTGGGACACAGGCCTCCTCTCAGTGAGAAGGAGCGGACTATAATCTACCACACGAGCCCAGTGCGGGTTGGTAGATGTCACATGTCTTCGAATTTTGGAACGAAGTTCCTTATCGCGCGTTGCGAAAGGGGGCTAGACGGAAAATTTAAGACCAAAAGTTGGAACGACACTTTTTGCTATAGTTGTAAGCCGTGCGGCGTGCGCGTGTTTCTCTCTCTCTCTCTTATAGAAAGCAAGCCAGTTATACTTCGTTCCATCCGGGTGTCCCTAGACACCTCTCAAGTTTTTTTTTATTTCTAGGACAGCCGGTTTCCTCACGATGTTTTCCTTCACCGTTTTGAGAGCAGTGGTGATGAAATTATTTTACACTAAGTAAAGCGCCTGTCTGGGTTTGAGCCTACGACCTAAAACTCGCAAATTAATGCCTATAAAACAGGTAATAATATTAACTTTGACATTGAGACTCTAGATTTCATATCAAGTTCTAAGAACACGTGATAACTAGTCGTGTCTTAACTAGGATTAATTACTATTTATAATTAATCCCTCAGGGTGTAGAATAATTTGGTTTTTATACTCTTGTGTAATTACGATCTTGGTAAGTCTTAGATTATGTTAGATTTTGAATATTATTTACCAGTTTAAATTACTGCCAACTGGGACCCAGGGGATCTACTCCGAAGTAGTATCGGCCGAATGTTCGGCCGTTTCCTGCTACGAAGTTACTATTTGGGTCGGTCGGTTCCGATCCTACACTCCTACACTCTTTCGAATATTGACTATGGTCCTGACCCAACTGAGCCGATCCGAACTTTTTTCGCATTTTTCAATAATATGCGGTTCGGCCATGTGTCGGTCCGATCCGAACATTCGCACTTTGCACTTCGGAGTAGGCACCCGTGGTATCGGCCCTGACTTCAGAGTTGTAGGTCGTAAGCTCGAACCCAGGCATGCACTTTACTTTGTGTATTGAATTTCATCACCACTGCTCTCAAAACGGTGAAGGAAAACATCCTGAGGAAACCCGCATATTATAAAACTAAAGAATTCGAAGGCACGTGTCGTCTACCAACCCGTGGGGCGTATGCCCCACTGCCTCTCACAGATAGCATGCCTGTGTCCGAGCAGTGGGAACATTTATGTTATAGGCAATGAGCCTTAATAGACGGCTAAAAAGCACACGAAGAGCAATGGAGAGGGCTATGCTTGGAGTTTCTCTACAGTCTACATGATCGAATCAGAAATAAAGAGATCCGCAGGCCGTGCCGGACGGCGTGTACGTGTTCCACGCGCGCCTCAAAGAGATGTCAGCAAAAGCGACGGGGCCCCATAGGGCCGAAGCCTGCCAGGGTAGCGGGAACATCCGAAAGGGTTTACCGCTGCCCTGGAACATAAAGGGCTAAGGAAGGAACACGGGTGGGTTTTAGTCAGTAAGAGTCTGACACTCCCTTCCGCTCCACCCAGAGCGGGAGGAGTCATTTGATGATTTCCCATCCTCAAAAAAAAAAAAAGAGATCCGCAGGAGAACCGACTTAGCCCGAAAAATTGCCAAACTTAACTGGCAGTAGGCAGTGCACATTGCTCGAAAAACTCTTATATCATAAGAAAAATTACATGACCGTCCACGGAGCTAAAACAAAGAGCTCTGACGTGAAGATTGCGTCACTACTCATCGAAGCATGCTACGTATAATGATGAAGGCTACACGTGCTATGCTGAGCTACAAGTTTGCGCAACACGACCGTAACTACGGAAATGATATCGACTTAGATGTCAAATGAAGTTCCAACTTTTGAAATGAAAACTTCTTTAGGCGCACTTTGCGCTCTTTCTGAACAGTGAACGGAACTGAACCGTCACTATCGGGTCGGTGATGCTAAATCGGGTATACTCAGTCAATCAATTTTGAGAGACGCACGCCACAGAACCGGGAAGTATGGTAAAAGAAAGGGGACGCCTATACCCTGCAGTGTATGGGCTAAGGTCAATTACAATGCATGTTTCCAATTGATGTTATTTCAAGTTAAACAAATATCAACTTTATCGTAATGGTTATTATGTTGATTTCAGAGTGACTAGCACTATTGAAAAACTTATAATAAAAGTTGTAGCGTAAGCTGAACTTTATTGTTTGTTTTTCAGTAGTACAACTTAGTATATTATTATTATTCAGCCACTCTTGAATGTCTTTTTTCTTCCAGGACTCAATTTTCCGAATATTCGACGAATTACGAAAATATTACGAATATTTAATGTTTTATTAAGGGTAGATAATATGATACTTTATTTACAAAATAACACTAAAAAAAAACAAAATAATATCCTAAATTAACGAAAACTATTTACAAACTAAAATATAGCGTCGAAATTAATTTAAATATGTTTCATTTAAATTAAACCATTTTCATCATCCGTTCTCTACGCAAAATCGTTCACTACCCCAACACTGTTAGTTTTAGTATGGCAACATTATTTTTCTTTGAACTGTCAAGTTACTGAATACAATCAAAAGTCAAAGTATAGACAGATACACCATAGTCTCATGTACTTAATAGGGGACGAGCCTATCGCCATCAATTTCGGAATAGAAGCCTACAACTCAAGCTACGAAAAAAATTAAAATTGAATCGTACAAAATTTCCAGCCCCACTTTTCTTCGCGCTGCGACAAAGCCGCACAAGTTTCCTTAGTTAGCATGCAAGTGTGTGTGTATGACGTCACGTAGTCACTTCCAACTTCCAACACGAGTGGCGCTTGTTGACAGTGTTCTTTGTGTTGTTAAGTCCATGCACGAGATTAACTGGCGCAGTACAGCTGTACTGTACAGCTGCACAAAGACTGCGATAACGGTTGGCAATGATAAAAGAGGTTCTGGGTGGTGTCGCAATAGTACACATTGTAGGCCTTGTAGACTAGATTTGTAGACCATTTTTTTTAAATTGGTACTTGTTACAGGCCTTGGTGATGTCGCAAATTTCATGTAAGAGGGTAGTTTCCTAAAAAAATCTAATTAGTCCGTCAGTTAGATTATCAAAAAATATTGGACCCGTATTTTTTATTTTGTCAATTATACAGGGTTATTTGTAAAACACCAACAACCTCTTAAGAGGTCATTGTACTCATCATTATGAACAACTTTTACTATAGGACCGAACCTGAAATCGCGAAAAAAAAATCAGCTGCTCCCTACATTTTGACGAGCTATGCGAACATAAATGTAGGGAGGGAACAGCTGTTTTTTTTTTTCGCGATTTCTGTCTCTGAGGTAGGCGCTAATGGCAACACTAACTATAAAAAATTGTGAACCTCTTTTTTTTGACAATAAAATTTTTGATGTGATTTGAATTTTCTTTGTATTAATACCTGCATTCTTTGTTACAGTGATGGCAGCAGTGCCGGCAGTCCAAAAGAGGCCTGCGTGGCGGCTTCCCCTCCACCTGCGCCTGCGCCGGTGAAACGCGACGTGCGCCACCACCACCCGCATCAACAGCACGTGCCGCACCAGCCGCACCCGCAGCATGGCCCGCACGGCCCGCACCAGCAACATATGCACCATGAGCAGCATTCTAGGCCGCTTAGTATAGGTAAGCTAAATTTGAAGTTTTTGTCATTTCACTTGTATCGGGGATACACAATTGCGAGCAACTAGATTAAGCGAACGTGGGCTGCTACGCGGGCGTTGCCAGTGCGATGCGTCGGCGCTCCAACGCCCGAGTGGTGACGTCATCGCAGTGCTCGTGTAGCATTCACTGCGACGACGCAACGCATTGGCAACGCCCGCGTACCATCGCTCGTAGACCTCCGCGCTCAGTTCGCTATTTGGTTGCGGTGCCGCGTTTGTTTCGCACGTATCTGTGGCAGTCGTTCATAAAGCGAAACTTATTTTTTTTTGTAAAAATGGATGTTGGTTCTACGGAAAAATCATCTAAGGGCCGACATCCACGGACTGCTTGAAGAAGTCAGGATGGCCTGCTTCAAGCTGCGACTGCATAGTGACCTACAGTCTTCTACGTACACACATACACGAAACCGCTCGAGCAGTTGCAACTGCTTCGGGCGGTCGTGCGGTCAAGCAGTCGCCAGGCATACACTGACTGCTCGAGCTGTCGACTGCTCTCGCGCAGTTACCTGATTTGAATGACGAGCAGTTGGTATCAACTGCTCCAGCAGTTATCAATGGCAGCTTCAAGCGGTTGACTATGACTGCAAGAGCGGTCCGTCTATGTTGATCAATCGCTAACTGCTCGTGCAGTCAGTGTATGTCGGCCGAAGGAGGTCCGAAGTAGACCTATACTGTACTTACTTACTAAGTCGAAAGCGACGACATTTTGCCCCGATTGCTACAATTCAACTGACTCTCATTATGTTCCGCTACCTACTCGAATCGAGACATGGTAATGTTTCTTAGCGGAATTCTTTAAGCGGTGTTCCATCATTATCTTCGCGGCGGAAGTCTGCTAAGGCCCTGATGGGTTGGATATTATTGTAGTGAGTTATCCTTGGAGCTCGTTCTGACTTGTATTCCTTTTGCCTCCAAGGCGGTGGAGCAGGCGGTTCAAGACGCGCCGAGCGTCGTGCCGCCGGTCCCTCCGAGAGACGCCGCACAGGTACTAATTATAAACCCCGGGGCCCGTAGTATAGAATGATATTAATTTATGTTTAAACTAAGCTTCACTGAGCACCTCTTGCGGAGCTAAGAGCTGAACCTTCAGACGGTCGGTTTGCGTAGTAACTGTGCATACACACAGACACAGACGGTTCGCGTTAATGGCAGAGGTGACTGCATTCGTCGACGGCAGCCATCGTCGGGACGACGGGGCCCGATAGGGCCGAAGCCTGCCAGGGTAGCGGCATCGTCCGAAAGGGTTACTGCTGCCCTGGAACATAAAGGGCTAAGGAAGGAACACGGGTGGGTTTTAGTCAGTAAGAGTCTGACACTCCCTTCTGCTCCACCCAGAGCGGGAGGAGTCATTTGATGATTTCCCATCCTGAAAAAAAAAAAAAAAAACAGTTGCTTCTTTCTGCCTTCTTCTTCTGGATACAGTTGCTTCTGCCGGAGACGCGTGTCACTCGTGTGTATGAGCTGTTACTGTGTTTTATGGGGAAACATGTAAGTAAAAATGTCAGTAATTTATCTTCAATTTGTGAACAATGTATTGACGTGTATGTTTGTGTCATTTCACAGAGATGCGAGTCAGTCCAGGAGGCGCGGGGACTTCAGCGGATCCGCCGCATATCATGCATCATCATCATATGGTAAGATATGTTCTCGTATGCCAGCTCGGTAGACACAACTTTGAGATAGAATCCGACACAACAATGATTACAGTGATAGCTCTATTTTTAGGGTTCTGTGCCACAAAAGGAAAAACTTATAAGATCACTTCGTTGTCCGTCTGTCTGTCTTTTTCTCAGGAACGCGTGGAGTTATCAAGTTGAAATTAATATCAAATACTCAAAGGCTGCAATCCCTTGAAGCAGTGAAAAAAATCTAACTTCTAAGTCAACGAAAAGATACGGGCGTCTATGTTCCATTTATGCCGCATATTTTGACACTCTCAAGAGAATCAAAACCTATAGGGTACTTCCCGTTGACCTAGAATCATGAAATTTGACAAGAAGCAATGTCATGTGGCACAAGTAAAGGAAAAAATCCGAAAATCCTAAATTTGTAGTTTTTACCAACAAATTTGTACGGAACCCTCGGTGCGCGAGTCCGACTCACACTTGACCGGTTTTTTCACTTCTGTTTTAATGGTGAAGTTTGCCCTAAATGAACAAATTTAAAACCAGATCATATTCATGTAACGTTTCGACTGTTTCCTATAAACTAATATTGACTATAAATATTTTCTATAAATATAATATACTATAAATTTTTGTCCAGGACACGAACCCCCTCGAAGGTTCAGTGGAGTCCATGGTCAGCGGCGCAGGATCTTCAGACGGTGAGCTGTCTTCCAAAGCAGGAGACAGCCCTAGCAGGAAACGGAGGCGTATATCCAGGCATTTGTCTTCAGGTAAGAACACCAGAATACCAGCCGGGGTGAATAAAGAATGGTGAAGGAAAACATCGTGGAGTCCTGAACCAAGCATGTGACATCCACGAACTAGCATGGTGGACTTCGACCTACGTGGTGGATTAGGGCAACCGACATAAACTAGATTTAAATAAATGAAAATGTGAAGATAAATAACAAAATAATTTGATACAATAAAATAATCAATCAAATCAAAATCAAAAGTCATTTATTCAAATTAGGCTGAGAATCAGCACTTTTCGAACGTCAAAATTACAAAAGACAGTCCCCCAAAACCGCCCGCCCTTCACCACTTCCTAGTGCTATCGCTGGGAAGAAGAAGTGGCGCAACAAACTGTCCAGCAGCACAGCTGTCTGTTCAGTTAGAATATAGTTGCATGTATACAATACTAGGAACATATGTTCAGTAATTAACATTACAAGAAACTTAAATTATTTGCCATAAAATATGTCAGCTAGCCACACAGCTAGCTAATGTATTATGATCGTTAAAGGCAATATTATTTTTAGAACTTGCCAAAAATAAAAAATAATATATATAATAAAAATTCGACGGAAACTATTAATCAATCAATCATTTATTTCGGAAAACATTCATATTGTATTTGTGTTAGAACTTAGAAAACTATGTTAGTAGCATTAAAATAAAAATTATAATCACAAATTAAAATTAAAATCAATATCAAACAAAAAAAAAAAAATTACAATAAAAAACAAAATCAAATCAAAACCACGTCAAAATTACTACTAGGTACAGACGCCAGCACATCAAGCTACTACAATCTGTCAAATTTCATTAATATATTTTCAACTTTATCACTAAAGCCTTAAGGTTCAAACTTGATTGGGAAAATTTGACAGTTTCGGGTAGCTTGACCTGCTGGCGTTTGTACAACTATAAATAAGAGTATTGAATTACTCACGTACTGGTCAAAAAATTAAATATCCTCAGAATTTTATTAGTGTATGTACACACGGCTACACATCAAGCTATGCAAAACCAGTATTAGCTGACCGTTCATTGTGAGAAAATATCATACAAAGTGAGGCCAAGACAAACTGGTTTTGTATAGCTTGACGTGTAGCCGTGTGTACATGTCTTGTATTCCTCAGTAGCAAACCAGCTCTGGAATATGAGCTCCTTCATGGAAACTTCACTGCATCCATCACAGGTTCCCCTATCTGCAGGATATCAAGCTATAATAATAATAATATCCCTGGACATTTCACACAGCGCCATCTAGTCCCAAGCTAAGCAACCTAATGCTTGTGTTATGGTAACAAGATGGCTGATAAACTACTTATATACTTTTTTTTTTTTTAAATACGTACATATTATAGGTAGAAAAACACCCAGACTCGGAACAAATACATGTAGGACTTACAAATTTTGTTCTGTGCGGGAATCGAACCCGCGACACGCAGCGCAGCAGTCCGATCGCTCAGCCACTGCGCTAACCGTGTTGTCAAACTGAATCCATCACAGGTTCCCTTATCTGCAGGATATCAAGCCATAATGTCTAATGAATATTTTTTGTAATTACAGGAGAGAGCAATGTGTCCGTTTCGGCGCCCGCAGTCGAGCGTCGCACGCCACGACACCACTATCAGCCGCCGTAAGTACTAACAACAAATTTTTGGAACGAAGTTCCTTATCGCGCGTTGCGAAAGGGGGCTAGACGGAAAAAATTAAGACCAAAAGTTGGAATGACACTTTTTGCTATAGTTGTAAGCCGTGCGGCGTGCGCGTGTTTCTCTGTCTGTCTCTCTCTCTCTCTCTCTCTCTCTCTCTTTGAACTTCGTTCCATCCGGGTGTCCCTTGACACCTCTCAAGTTTTTTGTTAATTGTCTGTCTCACTGCTGGGCAAATGCCTCCACTGCGGGGCAAGTCCTTTCAAGAACTATTTTTTCTACTAGTACTATATCATAGAAATGTTTCTCCACAGACGGCGGGTGCGCTACGTGAACAACGGCGCGGGCACATGGACAGAGCGCCACCTCGACCCGCACACTCACCCGACGCACCCAACGCATCCCGCCCATCCCGCGCACCCCGCGCACCCCGCTCACCCCGCGCACCCAGCGCACCACACGCACCACACGCACCATGCGCATCCGCATCATACGCCGCTGTTGTTGGATATTAACCAGGTAACGATTCATCGTTTCAGCCGAAAGACTCGACCGGTTCTGTGCTTCTCGCATCCAACGGGTTCCTGCGGCCTTCACAAGGTCGTCGGTCCACCTTGTGGGAGGCCTTCCAACGCCACGTCTTCCGGTACCCGGTCGCCACTCCAGAACCTTTCGGCTCCATCGGCCATCTGTTCTGCGAGCAATGTGTCCTGCCCACTGCCACTTAAGTTTGGCAATTCTTCGGGCTATGTCGGTTACCTTGGTTCTCCTGTGGATCTCTTCATTTCTGATTCGATCACGCAGGGAAACTCCAAGCATAGCCCTATCCATTTCCATTTGGGTGACTTTAAGCCTTCTAATAAGGCCCATTGTGAGCGACCACGTTTCAGTACCGTAGATCAATTACTGGCAACACGCGGGATCTTGTCGGCAACAGCGGCCGTCGCGTCGACACGCGTCGACGGTTGCATTTGTTTCTGTCGTCGACGCGTGTCGCTCGTGTGTTGCACACTTAGAAGTTTCCCGCAACATTTTCGTCCCGTAACTTATCAACAACCCGACTTGTTCCAGATTCAGTCAGTCCGCGGCACTCGCCTGGGCGCTCTGGGCGGCGTGGGCTGGCATGCGCACGCGCACCGTGACCACGCGCAGCGCACGCAGGTATGCGGGGGATACTGTGGCGTATTGAGGGACACGCTCACGAGTTTTAAGTTGTTGTAGGGACTGTAAAAAAGGATGTCCAGAGGGAATGCAGTGGAAAATATACTGATTTTTTATGCAGTTGGAAATTCGTGATTGGGTTAGTCAGTATAGATGGCACGTCTGAGGGGCAATTCTGGTAAATTTAAGAACGTTCACAGTCTGGTCTCAGTCTCAATCTGTCAAAAATTCGTCAAATTTCCCTACATTTTGACAAGCTTTTGACATTTGTTTGTCGCCGATATGAGACTACGACTAGATTTTGAACGTTTTAAATTACGAGAATTGGCTTTCTGTTATGATTTGTGCCAATTTTAGTTAACTTTATTTAACATAATTTCAAGTTGTTACTCCATAAAACTCAGTCTCGATATTCTAAGAGAATTCCGAGGTTTATTTTGTATGGAAATGTTGCCATCTTTATAAACAAGAGTTTTTATGTCAATAAAGACACAAAAAGTACGATTTTTGTTGGTTGTACAATAGGGTGTATTCACACTCTCAAATGATTAAAAAAAAAAAAAACACTTAAAGAAAATGGCATTTTTAAAGTCTAAAGTCCGCAATGGCTTCGTGGCGTGTCCCGATCAAACGATTTAATAAAACAATTTCTTTCAGTTGTCAATAAAATTTATATAAGAAAATATACAATCGAACCGAGCATATGAATAGGTACGAAAAAAAAATATATAACAGCTAGCGTTACACGACAATATTTTAATTTCGACACACAGGACAAACAACCAACATTTGAACACATTAAAACACTTTAAGCGACACATTGGGCCAAACATTTGTGTCCAACAACAAATGTTTGCCCCAACAATAACGTATGAAACACACAAATACTGATAAAACTATGAAACCCAACACACATTCAAAATAAAACAATACAATATCAAATTTATAGGTATAAAATATTTACAGTACCCGAAATATATCACATCGAGCTTTAGAATGAGACAAACATACGAGTGACAGAGACGACGCTCTACAAAGCCTTCTTCTAAAACTCGACTGTACAGGGTACTTTAACACGAACGTTACCTTACCGAGAGCCGCGAATTTTACATGATGAAGTCATAGTACAGACGCCAGCAGGTCAAGCTACCCGAATCTGTCAAATTTTCCGAATCAACCTTGAACCTTAATACTTTAGCTATAAAGTTGAAATCTACTAAAGGAATTTGACAGATTGTAGTAGTTTGATGTGCTGGTCTGTACATGTAAAACTCCCGTCTTATTTCCTAAATCGATTGATAAGGTGTATGTTTATTGTCAATCTGGGCATAGCATATAAAGAATTTTATATAGGAGGTACATAGGCACACTCGTGGTTGGTTAGGTTATATTGTATAATCAAATATTGTTATATATGTTAGTATATAGTTAGTATTAAGTTTCGAAACGGCGATCGAACCGAGCGAGGCGTTGATTCATGAAGTTATCCAAGAAGGCGTCGTCATTTGAGTGTTAATGAGGCATAAATGTATTTTTTTTTTGAGTTTTTTTGAAGGTTTGTTTCCATTATACTAAACTATGAAATTCTGAACTTATATTTGTTTACGTGGTATTAACTTGAGAGCCCTGACACCCATAACACAAGTTCAGTCCTAGCTTGGGTGTCAGAGGTTTATACCTCTGTTACATATAAACCTAAAATTTATAAGACAATATTATGGTAAGATAATTCAAGTGATAAATGTAAATGGTTAAACTGGAAAATAAAGATTATTATTATTGGAACGAAGTTCCTTATCGCTAGTTGCGAAAGGGGGCTAGACGGAAAAATTTAAGACCAAAAGTTGGAACGACACTTTTTGCTATAGGTAGTTGTAAGCCGTGCGGCGTGCGCGTGTTTGTCTGTCTCTCTCTCTCTCTCTCTTATAGAAAGCAAGCCAGTTATACTTCGTTCCTTCCGGGTGTCCCTTGACACCTTTCAAGTTTTTTTTTAAATTGTTATTTCCAATTAAGGGCCGATTTTACCAGAGTCATATCTTTATTCGAAGAATAATTTTGAATTTTTGACAGTTCTTCCATACAAAATCTGTCAGTCTGACAGAGAGGCGCCCGTGGCTAAATAATAACAGCCGCACAGGTCGATCGGTCAGGTTAAGCCACGCTTGCCGCGGTTGGTCTGTGGATGGGTGACCATCTTTACATACCGAGACCCCTCCGTGCCTCGGAAAGCACGTTAAGCCGTTGGTCCCGGCTGTCATTCGTGGATCTTTGACAGTCGTTACGGGTAGTCAGAAGAAAGTAACAACCAGTCTTACCAAGGGGTATCGTATTACCCAGTGACTGGGTTGTGGAGGTCAGATAGGCAGTCGCTCCATGTAAAATACTGGTATTCAGCTGCATTCCGTTAGACTGGAAGTCGACCCCAACATAGTTGGGAAAAGGCTAGGCAGATGATGATGACAAAATCTATCAGACGTCAATTTTATTCCACGAATAAAAATTATTGGTCGATTGAAAAATCAGCTCTAAGTTATTATTTACAGTCTACATTTTGAGGATTCAGTGGAAATAAAGTCAAAGTCAAATCATTTACCTCTAAAAGGCACTTTAAACGCCCGAAAACCAACCGACCGAGATGCCAAATAAAACTCGTAGTTGTGTAAAATGATGTAGCAAAAAGATGCGTCAACTTTTTCTCCACTTTGATCTTGTGTTTTTCGCGTCTGATATTATTTTAATGGGATCAGATTCACAGGATAATAATACTGATCGACATGATAAATGATTTATTTTCGGGACGTCATCATATTTTTTTAAAACTAGATGAATTCGGCGTTTCCTATCTGACTACTCTGAGAAGAAAGGCCGAAACAAACTCAGAGGTCACAGTCTATTTTAAAGTCCAGACATAATCTTGGTCATAATCATGGTTCAGTTTTCTATAAATTAAAACGGTGGGAACAGACTTTTAACTCCCTTGTTCATACCAGAGTCAAAAATGCTCTGTAACACTCACGTGATGACGTCACCACGTAAGTTCGGTTCGTTCGTCACCTCCATGCTGAGGGTCCGGGTCGCACGTAGGTGCCGGTGGGCGGAGTCCCAGCGCCCGAGCTGTGGGGCGCCGCAGTGCTGCCCCCGCTGCCACACCTGCGCTACCAGGTATATACTGCGCAACTTTGCGCAAAAACTGCGCAAAAGTTTTGGTACAGGGTTTTGGTGGCTCCGATACGATTGGACGCTTTTATGTTCGATTGATCAGCTTTTTACTGTCTTTTGTCCGCTATTGAATTGTTTGATTCGTCGTCTGGTGTCTGGTTTACCCCTTCAACTAGCTATGCAACAAAACTGCGCTGTCATGCGCAAATTTAGGCTAATGTTAACACAGCTGCTCCTTTTGCTTGAAAATGTTGCCTAAATATCATCTAATTGTATTAAAATCATTCAGC
The DNA here is from genome assembly GCA_945859715.1 of Apamea sordens. NCBI lineage: Eukaryota > Metazoa > Arthropoda > Insecta > Lepidoptera > Noctuidae > Apamea > Apamea sordens. Next base: position 1,706,444 of record OX244014.1, read on the forward strand.
AATATAAACTCATATTCATTATTTATTAATCATATTATAAGAGTTCTAATTGAATGCTATTGTAAGTTACACGGCTAACTGTGAATAACCTGGCTTTAGTGAAACTACATAATAGGCTAAAAATTAAGCTTGCGACCGAAAAGTCGATATTTTGCACACAATTAATGATAAAAAATGCTTCAAACTAAACCACACCTAGTTTAGTTGAAGGGGTTAATAAAAAACAACTCTACCCGCATTTTCAGTCAATATTTTCTAAAAAAAATACCCTCTTAGGGAGGGCGCCCACGAGCAACTTAGTTGCCCAGCAATTTTTTTGTCCCCGTCGCTGTCTCCTCGCCGAGATTTGGTCGATGCGCACACGGGAACGACAACAACGTCAAATCGGTTGAGCGGCAACTGGCTGGCCGGCAACTCTTTTGTAACCAATAGACGGGCGACAGTTGCGTCCAAACCCGCGGACAAAAATGGCTCTCAGCTGTCGCATCGCTACATGCGCGCATTTTCACACAAACCCGTAGTCTTGATGTGACAGACAAATTAGTTGCGGAGACAAAAGTTGCTCGTGGGCGCTCCCTTATTGTGTTGTAAATAATTCGAATCGTATCGGAGTCGGTTTCTTATCGTCATAACTTACATATGTTGGACGCGTGCATGTTCCTAACACAGTAGCGTATCGTCCAGGTATACCAACGTTGTATCACATCTCGAGGCTTTTGTGAATGTTTTGTTGAATTTTACGTGCTTACAACTGAATTAAACGCCATTTCTGTGTCTCCACAAGCATCATATTTGTTTATTTACAATTAACATGAAATGCGTCATGGGCATCTGATAGTAAGCTTGATCCAAGTCCAAACAAAAAATATTTTCAAAAAAAAATCTTTTTTTATTTCTCCTGTCTTCGTTCTTGTCTTAATTAATGATCATGGTTTTAATTTTTATTTTTTATGTTTGCTTCAAGTTTGCCCGATTAGTTTCTTATAATTAGTTTTTTTCATTGTTTGCCTTTGTGTATGTGATGTATCGTTGGTATAGTCGTCTCGTGGGCACGAGTTGTCTCCGTTCCGCTGCGTGCTGGTCCCTGTGATGGCGCCGTGGCTGCCAGCCCCGCTTTACCACTGTATTTCTAGTGACGTCACGTGGACTAACATATACACACACATATTGACTTAACTCTGCGTTTGTTTCGGAGCCTCCTCTTTTTCATAAATAGGAGGGTAGTCATAACATTTGTGAAAGTATGAGGTGGTTTAAATAACCCATTTGCACAATGAAGAAAACATTCATTGGATTTTAAACTAAAAACTTGAATGGTTATTAATTTAACAACATTTCTGAAAATGGTATTATCTATTTCATTCATCACCGCTGCACCGTCCCAAAGCTTTAGCTACTAAGCTTTTAGAACATCAGTAAATAGCATTGTTGGACGCCATTTTGATCTGACATTCCTTATGAAAAATCACCCTTCACGCCAGTATCTTCAGTTAACACATCTTTTCAAGTCATTTAGTTAAATTAAGGAACGTTTGTCTATTCGCTCACATTCCTCTAAATGACTAGTCTTTTAGCTAAAATTCAACCTGTTCTAAAGTTCTAAACGCTATCATATCTTCACCTATCTCTTAGAGAGAGGTGAGAGGGAGTGGGCCATAATCCACAGCCCAGTGCGGGTTTAGTGGATCCTATCTCTTTAACATCTGCATAGATGTGTTTGTGTATGTTAGCCCTATGTGTCAATGGTTTGGTATTACTTCTAAGCTTCAGGTTGTTGGTTCGTCAGCTTGACGATGCGCTCGTCTTGTCAACTCTTAACATAGTGTTCATTATATAAATACTTTCTATTGGCTGCTGTGAGGTTGGGTAGATTTACACTGGATTTATAGTATTGTAGCATTGCTCTATGTCGTCATTCGTTGGGTTGCTGTGTTATCAAAATCAAAAGGCATTTCATTAATTTTAAAACGAACGTTCAAATTACCTAAGATAGTCCCCTAAACCGCCCGCCCTTCACCACTTCCAGGTACTTTAACTGGGAAAAAGTGGCGCAACAAACTCCCCAGCAGCACAGTTATCTGAATGTAGGTCTAGTTTTGGAAGTTTTTTTTAAAGATGTCTGATGTTATAAGGTGTGTTACGTTATGCCAATTTTGACACGGAACACTAAAAAAATGCATTATTAAATAAAATGTATTTAGATTCATTTATAAAGAAAAAAAAAAAGATGAGTTCGGAAATAAAGCTCTCCTCTAATGATATTGTAGTGCCTAAGTCTCCGTAAGCAATTAAATAAATGCGTTTGTGATATGAAACAAATTAACGTAAAACGCAGTGACTCGACAACTTTGGACCAAAGCAAAAATGTCCCCCTAAAAATCATGCTGTTCAGCAAAAATCAATATAGTGATTTTTTGACATCACAGTTACAAATTAGACAGCTCCCAATATTTAATAAATATTTCAGTGTTATCTACCCAGCGACACAGCAGTAAAAACTATAAATGTAAGCATTCGACTCCACCGCGCTTGGTTTGACAATAGTATGTTACTACCTTACTACTCTCTCGATGTTACGTCTGTCCGTCGTAGTAGGAGGCACCCTTTTGTCGCCACTCTTTTCTTGCTAACTACCCTCTTAAAACAACGGTTACCCTTGTCCAATCTAATCCATCCATCTGGATCCAATTAATTTTTTGGGCTCCATATAATCTTAACAACCTCTTAGGTAATTTAATGTCTACAAGAACTGTAAGTTAAAATTTAGTTTTAATAAGGCTATATTTAAAAGATCGGAAGTCTTATTATTATGCCTGATTTTTAATGATTTACTAACTCGCGTACATTTCTACGCAAAATTAGAAGCTAAGCTTCGAAATGTTTGGAAACGTAGTATGGCGTCAGTAAATTAAAGAAGGTGCGATTTTTTCTTGAAAACGTTCAGTTTTTTATAGCTCAGAAACCAGTACCTTACAAATACCTTGGAGATAATAGTGTTATATGGTTTTCGGGGATATCTTATGAGCTCAACTGGCACTAATGAGATATTTGCCTTACAGACGAGGGGGATGTGCAAGGCGTATTTTTTATGGGTGGCGTATACAGGGTGTTTCCAATCGGACTTCACGACAACTGTACATGTGTACGCACATATGCATGCCCAGATGGTCCAGTGTTCTAGGGTGCTAGGCAGCGTTAGTGGCTTGTATCGTGTCGCTTAGACCTAACTATAGCCTTCGAATATTCTTTGTAAGAACCTTTCTATGTACCGGACGATGCTTTGACCAAAAAACCTAGATAATGGGGTATTCTAACCTTTTGGCCAGACACTGAAAAAAAAACAACACCAAAATTTTCTTTATTTAATTTTTATGAAAAAATATAGTTTTGTGGGTAGTCAGAGCATCGTTTGAGCGAAATAGCGCGGGGGCGGTACTAACTATCGGTAATTAAAAGCTTACCATTGATAAGACTGTCCCGTTATCAAGACAGTTCGCTGAAAAGATAAAAGCTCTCAAGTAGACTGCGAAATTCTAAATATGTACTATTTCATGACGTCATCCTAGCGTCTCGAAGAGGTATGTTGATGATTACAATGAAACTATTATGATGCTCAAATCGCATTTTTATCAACATAAAGGTCTATCGACACATATCAGGGCCGTGCCCGGGACGTGGACGGACCGTGCTCCGTCAGGGGCTCAAAAAATATCAGTGTCGCAGCTAACTCGTTTAATTAGCCGTTTAGTTAATCGCCTAGTCCTTTAACTTAACGGCGGCCGTTCAACTAATGGCCTGAATGATATTCATTCATTCATTTATTCATTTATCAAACAATTTACATTGTGTTCGAATTTTACAAAATAATACATATACAATAATACAAAATAAATACTTTTTAAATCATAACAGGCAATAATCAAACATATAGCAAATAAAAATAAAAACAGTACTATGTCATCAATCAAAAACCGTTACCTACATGTCAAACCATAAAAGCACAAAAACCACCTTAATTTATCAATTTTACTTAAATAAACTGAGAATTAAATTTCATTAAAATTACTGTTTGTATGTCCAACCATAAAAAGCTCAATCACAGCCATGTCCAACCATTAAATGGCAAATAGATGTCAATTAGATGTCAATTAGATGTCAATTAGATGTCAATTAGATGTCAATTAGATGTCAATTAAAACAACCATGTCTATTCCATATTGCGTTATTTAAAAAAAAAAAAAAAATTAAATGTAAATTAAATGTCAGTCAAAATTAAATAAATGTCAATTATAGGGAGACCAAATGTCAATTAAATGAAGATAAGGTCCATCAAATTAAATTCAATCAATTATAGTTTAGGCTGGAACTGTAACCAATTACGTGCGAGCCGAATTGGTCGCAGTAACTAAGCCAGGGCACCCCGACCAAATGGTTTAGGTTAGAACTGTGATCAACCGCGTGCGAGCCGAGAGAGCGAAGCGAGACGAGCACTACTTCCAAAGGCCAGGCGGTTGACTAAACGGCTAATTTAACCAGTTGGCTGCGACATATACCTTTGGACCTGGCCCTGATATGTGTGGATAAACCTTAAGACGCAATGCAAATTTTTTGAGCTGCTTGAGAGCATTCACTTTAAGCATAGATTCTGAATTGATAGTAAGTCTGTATGTCGCGCTCACACGACACACACTTGACGCTTTGACACTTTTATAACAGTTTTATTCTTACTCTCTGGCTTACTGACACTTGCGTTTTAGACACTAGAGTTATCGGTTGTCTTTGGCCACAAAAAAACATTTTTTTTTGGGTTGCAACAAGTAATGTAACGTTATCTGTGTTCGCGAACATGTTGCATATGTTTTATCTGCAACGTTTACAATGGCATGGATATATTAGGCTAAATGCTAAAAACAACCGATTGCTTTTAAAATATGTGATCGATAATGGTTATTGTGTAAGTCTTAAGTTTTAATATAAGGCTATGTTCTGATGCTTGCGAGATTTATTAGTTATCGTGACTGTCTGTAACTAGCCTAAGTTCTGTATCATTAGGCGTCTTATTTTGGGTTCACATTCTTAATATAGTAATAAACGATATTGATGTTCAGAGAAAATTTGATAACTCGAAAATTTCTGGTAAATCTCATATTTTGAAACGATGCCCTTCAAGAACTGCGTTTGACTAAAGATTTTTATTTTAATGTAACAGTTTTAAAAATAGATATTTATTGAAAATCAGTATAAAATACGAAGCACAGACTATAGACTGTCGTGCTGATCACAAATAAATTATCATAAGATAAATTACTAACTAAACTAAAATTTATCTTCTGTCCTTTTCTTAGTGAAATAGAAAGAAAAAGATGCACTGAACTTAAATTTAGTTTAGTTTGTGAACAAGGGAATTGGCGCCATTTTTTACTTTTGAAGACCTATTCAGTCAGTAGTCCCAAATTCGCCGCCTAATGAACTGAACTTCCTAAAAAAAATCTATAAAAAGCCTAAAAATGATGTTCTACAGTATAAATAAATAAATAATGTGTAAAATCAAGTGTATGTTGGTGGGCGTGCTGCTCTCATAGTGTGATGTTATGTGAATGGCGTACGACGGCCATGGCACTTTTTAGAGCTGCTTTGGACCTATGAGCGATGCGTGCGACAGATGACACACGAGGTAGACTATATACTAAAATCACAATGATTTTATTTTGGGATAAAAAACAGGAGTACAATTAAATGTTATACATACTATCTTACTAATACACACACACACAGGAGTAATTCATACTGTGGGGCAACGTTTTTTTTCAAAAAAAAGAAAGAAAGAGAAAGAATTAAATAAAATACTTATTATACTACTAGCAACATTATCCACTTATTACTAATTTGTTAATTGTTAATGCTATGTGAGATATTAAAAAAAAAAACAGAATATATGAGTGAAAGATTAAATGATTGATTGATTGAACGAATGCTTTCTAATAACAACATTTTTGGGATAGAAAAAGGAAAAAAAAATACACCACTTAATAATTTATAAGTGATCTTTATTTTCCTTACAATAAAGTTGCTATTACGTTGGTGCTGTGGGTAGTCAAATAAATGAGTAAGGACTTGACGGTTGCTTGTGATTCGCCCTCTCAAAGACTTGGTAAACTCGGCCGTTAATTGGTTACAGACAAAAATATATTATTAATTTCGGGCGTAAAAATATAAGTAGTATGTTTTAAGTTTGTGATCCGGATTAAAAAAAAGTATCAGTTCACCACCATTTTTCAAACTTATGGTTTAAAATACATTTGTGTTTGAAATTTTTACTTACAACCTGTATAAGTTTGGTTATAGAGGATGCTTATTTTTCTTAAATAAAAAAGGTACAATTTAAAAAATAAAATATTTCAATTACAAATCTTGTGTGTTTGAAGTCGCGTGTCGCGAGGTCGCTGCTAAAGTAAAATATTTAATAGTAGTCTTAATACTGCTATTCTGTATTCTCCTTTACATGTCAGCAAGGTGGCGGTGCCTGTTAGACAGTGTGCATCACTCTTAATACATAGACGTGCACAGTGCTTGAACATGTAGGTATGCTGACGTGGTCACGCGGTGGAAACGGTTTTGTAAAACAATTTGTTACGTAAAGTCGCGCCTGTTGTGTGTGTCCTTGTACACTTGGTTTGTTTCGTCAATTTGATGATACAATAATTTAGGCACCCATATTGACCCTCGTTGCAGCACCACCAGGTCATAGTCATCAAATTAGTCTATTGTCATCGGCCCTTGAACCGTGTGTGAATTTCCATATCAATGAGACATCTGGAAGTGGGTTAACAAGCTGTTACAAGATTTGACTGGTTGATGATCTGTTCAGTACAGCGCATATAAAATCTAATCTTATTGTAATATGAGTTACAGAACCGTTAACACCGCACTTCGTCAGCAAAAACGCTCTAACTAAATTATAATCTCGATGTTTTATTCATGCCACACTCCTGACTGTTTGTTACTTATTATCTTGTACACACGATAACAGCGCCGAAGTAAGACCACACGCTATTCCTAACACGGGTGTAGCGAAAACAGGCTTTAACACAACGGACGAAAGTTTAAATTCACATGCACAAATCGACGTTACTCTGTCTCTCTATCTCTTTCTGTCACGTAGATGCGTCATTTGTTAGAGCGAGAGATCCGCTCGCTAGCATCCGCACTCATTCGCTTTTACGAGTGACTGGACTTCTCGTTCTAGTGAATTATATTTTCAAGTGATAGAAAAAGACAGAGATATGGCTGATCTGTGCGTGTAGATTTTGTTTTATCTCTAAAACTCTGTATTTATGACGAATAAAAGTTGCGTAATGTTGCAGCAACATGGCGTTGCTTGTAACTAGCAGCATGTTGTGTCATGAAACACGTTGCTGTAACAATAATGAACAGTTTTTGTTTTCTATGAATACGGGGCTTCAAATATCACTAATTAATTTAAGAATGATTAATTTAATATGTGTTTTAATGTGGGTATATTACGGTTGCGGTACACTGAGGTGTATTTTGGATGTAAAGATAGATTTAGGGAATTGAAAAATATTACATCCTGCGTAGAAAAGGCTACGCGCTCGTAGCGCGGGGCTACGCCGTAGCTTGGCTCGTAGCAACCAAGACTACGCGAGTTTAGAAAAGATTTATTTTTCTACTTTTTCTTTCATAATAAAGTTCAAAATTGCTTGCTCAATAAACCTGAGTCTGTCTTAATATTCAATACACACTCTGCATTGTCATATGTGAACACGTTCGTGTGAGCTACACCCTTAGCGCGCATGTCTTCACTCGGCGCGCGCATGCACTCAGCTCATACCGTTGTACATACGTACTGCAAGGTCTAGTCGCTGCATAACACATGTCTAGTGAACGGGCCCCCCACCTCCACCGAAGTGGGGAGCTCACCATACCCCCCGGTCCGAACGACCCTCCCAAATATTTTTTTTTTCGTCAACTAACCCCGTCACTTAAATTTTATTATTCGTGTACCGCATGCAACGATTTTCCTCACTTTTGGATACCTTGTGTATGTGTTCCGTGTTCTTCGTGTATAATTTGGAGTTTAATTGTCTTCGGTTTTCGCCCCGTGTGGCGCGCGCCGGCCGCGCGTCGCCCACCAATGGCGACGCGGCTCGCGGCCGCCTCAGCTCGAGCCGCAGCCCACACGGGGTGAAACTGTCGACGGTTTTGCCACACTGTTTATTTAAGATTTTTGCCGCTAGCAACTCAAGCTTTGGTATTATGTAGAGAATAAATAAAAAAAATATTTGGCTGGTCGCTTTAATTATTAGAACTTGGCTGTTTCCTCAAATATGCTCTTTTTAATGTGAACAATTGATTAACACTTGTATATGGCGTTAGAGAGGTATTGTGTCTCGCGGTACACTAGCAGCAATAAGTTTTTCTCTCGTTCTTATTTATTTATCTTTTATATATCGTTATGTTTATTTTTTATTGCCAACTATTTATGTATGACATCATTATAGTTCCGTTATAGTCCACTGTAGCGTAGCTGTACCCTTAAATATTATCACTTACGATTTTTTTTAAATATTTTATTTCGACATTTTTTTTTCATATTTTTTAAATATAAAATATTGTGAATAGTTCTCTGGCACAATTTGATATATCCTCATAGATTCAACACGTGTGTGATATTATGTATGTATTCGATAGGACGAGTAGAGAATCTTTATGCTTAACTGATACCGACCGCTGTTTCTTATACCCTGGTACTTTGGGCTCCTCTATCATTTTTAAAATGGACGCTTACATCCGGAATTGACGTCAGGAAAAACGGACCGGAAATAACATATGCACCTTACAGTCAGCAACTAAAGTCGCGGATTATTGATGAATTAACAACTTATAAACTAAATCTTATTAATTATTATTATATGTACGGTCACCAAAGGAGATAAGAAACCAGTGTCATCGGATATAGTTAGTTAAATAAGAAAACGATAGATGTTTTCGAATAAAATTTAATTTGATAAATTGAACTGTTTGTTTTCTATTCATTAAATTAAATTTCATTTGAAAACATCCATCGGTTTCTTACTAATCTTCAACTTTATCCGACGACCCTGGTTACTTATCTCCTTTGCTGACCGTACAGTATAAAAAGGGGGGGTAATAACTTTTTATTGGTTTAATTGTAAATGTATCATCATAATATTATCCATTAAACAACTCCTTACTTTGCAATATTCACATTTTTTTTTTGCTTTTTAATATTATTAACTTACACTTCTGTAGCTGGCTGTACAAGGATTTTAAAATAATAATATATATTTCGTGTCCCATTCCGGGTTAGCTCAGGATGTAAGCGTTTTGAAATACCTTTTGATTGAATGCAACACGAATATAAACAAAAACACTAAAGATCCGAACTCATTTGTCTCTCTGATATAAAATGGCATAAAATCTAAGTTATCACAATCAACCTTTTGTTTTGTTGCGCGGTGGAAATCCTCATGGACTTCCTCCATCGTGGGGGTGAGGGGGGGGACCCCCACCGCGGTGTTCCACCACTGCCTATGGCCGGGGATGCGGGATTCGCATAAGCATTCAACGCTCTCCCGACAGGCCTCGATCCGCTGTTCCTCAGCGGGTCCCAACTCCCCGTGATCACAATCAGCCTACAGCACGCGTAGCATGCCCACCATAGAAACGGGGTTTGTCTTCGGAAGAATAGACGAAATGACAGATTTTTCTAACTCAACAGACAGCTGGGGGCTTACCACCAGCTGAGACAGGGCAGAAGTTGAACTGCACTGCTTTTTTGTACTTAGTCATAAAACAAAAAAGCAATGCAGTTCAACTTCTACCCTGCTATAAGAACTGGTCGTAAGCCCCCTGTGCTGGGGAGTTTTTTGCGCCACTTCTTCTTCCCAGTGAAAGCACTAGGAAGTGGTGAAGGGCGGGCGTTTTGAGGGACTGTCTTTAGTAATTTTGACGCTCAAAAAGTGCTGATTCTCAGCCTAATTTGAATAAATGACTTTTGATTTGATTGATTGATTTGGAAATCATTTTGTCTTTTCTTTCGTCGGCATAACCTGCTTCTATGGTGGCCATACGCGTGCAGGTGTCCACTGCTGGACATAAGCCTCGCAATAAAAAAGCCTTCTTGAGTGGCGATACAAGATCGTGGGGTGCACCTACCCCTAGACCAGTGGTAGGAGTGGTTGCGAGTGCGAACCCAGCCAAGCACTTCACTTTGTGTAAATAATTTCATCACCACTGCTCTCAAAACGGTGAAGGAAAACATCGTGAGGAAACCGGCATGTCCTAGAACCAAAAATTCGAAGACATGTGACATCTACCAACCTGCACTGGAGCCGCGTGGTAGATTACGGCCCACTCTCGAAGAGAGGAGGCCTGTGTCCCAGCAGTGGGAACATTATAGGCTATCTTTGCTAATTTAATGCACCCCATTACGGATTGGGGGCACTTGTATACACACGCCCAGTTACCCCCGTGCCATCTAGGGTCCTATCTCGATTTCTCCAACTATTCACAGACGAGCTTGTCACCGCCCTCCGTATAGGACTTCTGTTCTCTGTGGCATTGTGCCCGTGGAGGTATGTTGGAGCCCTGGACAGTCATCCCCGCTACCACCTGGCTGACTGGCTAATATTGTTGCCACGGCATGAGCTACCCTCATATCGTTCGTGCCGATACCAGAGACAAAGAATTGCATTGCATTTTGTTCATTTATCAAAACGTTCGTGTTACATTCAATCCTTTAATAATTTTAGGTGGATTACTGATCGTGAGAGGCACGCAATGGCGTTTTAATATATAAAATATGAATACATACGTTACTGGTTTTCTGTAGGGAGATATTTAACCCGGTCAGCCTTCTAAGCAAGAGTGAACAGGCATCTTGGGCACGCTCCTTCCATCATAGACCTCATCCATCGCTTTCCATCAGACGTGATCGAGGCCAAGAGACCGCTCTATTCAATAATAAAAAATAAAAAAAACTCAAAACCTTGCTAATGATGGACGCTATTTTAGGATTTAGTATTTTTAGGAGCCCAAAATAGGAATTAACTGAGGTTCACAAAAAAAAAAAAATACAACCGAATTGAGAACCTCCTCCTTTTTTTGAAGTCGGTTAAAAAGAGGCACAGTCTTTATGTTAGAGTCAAATCAAATCAAATCAAATCATTTATTTCTTTGCAAACATGGGTAAAAAAAATACATAGATGTTTCATATTTATAACCAAGTTCTCCACATTTTACCATACAATGGGCATGCAAATAGTGTAGGTACATACAGTTTCAGTTAAACATACTTAATTGAGAACGTAATACACCAAAAAAAAAAAAAAAAAAATGTTAAACATGAATAAAAATTAAAAAAATAAATAAATAAATGTCAAACGGAGTAAAAGTATGTCAAACCATAATAATAATATGTCAATCAGAGCAATAATACATATGTCAGTCAGTAAGTGAATCATCATTAAGAAAGCTGTCAATAGTGTAATAACATTTAGCAAGTAAAATTTCATTTAGCGCCCTTTTAAATTGTAATACAGTCATTTTTTTTATAATATTCGGTAATTTGTTATAAATGTGAGGGGCAATACCAAAAAAACTTTTTCGCATAAGTGCAGTTTTACATTTCACATGACATAATTTATCAATATATTGTGTCCGTATTGGATTTTTTCTGACCTCTGATAATTTTTGGAATAGATGTGGGTTACATTTCACAAACAAGGCCGTTTCCAATATGTATAGAGAAGGCAATGTTAAAATTTTTAATGACTTAAAATAGGGAACACAGCTATCAGTCGTCTTCAGGCCGCACATTGACCTGATGCATCGCTTTTGCAACCTAAACACCATTTCTCTCTCAGTAGACTGCCCCCAGAATATAATGCCATACCGCAAAACCGAGGCAACTATTCCATGGTAGGCTGTTAGAAGAGCCTGATTATTGACTTTCTTTGAAAGTTGATAAAGAGCATATGCGGATTTGCTAAGTTTTTTACAAACTTCTTCTACGTGAGGTTTCCATGTAAGTTGATTATCAATTGTGATACCTAAAAACTTAGCTTGATCTGCTTTTTCAATATCGCAGCCGTTGAAGGAAATATTCATCTCTGAACTTTCACACCGTTGCCGTTGATAAAAATGCATGATTTTCGTTTTACTTAGGTTTATAACCAAATTATTTTTATTGAGCCAATTTATTACGTCGTTTAAGCAAGTATTGATGTCATTTTTATAACTATTTGGATCAGTACATTTTATAATAGCCGTACTGTCATCTGCAAAAAGAACCATTTTGTTGGTTATTGCTTCCGGGAGATCATTTATATATATCAAAAATAGTAGTGGACCCAGTACGCTGCCTTGTGGAACGCCATATTTTACGTGTCTTGGTTTTGATACATATTTCTTTTCTAATTTAGTTTTTGGACATATCCTAGAGATTTCTGTGCACTGAATTCTATTACTTAGGTATGATTCTAATAACTTTAATACGTTCCCTCTTATACCGTAACTATGCAATTTATGTAACAGGATCTTATGGTCTACATGATCAAAAGCCTTAGTCATGTCAGTATAAATTGCGCAGACTGGATTCCGTTTATCTACAGATGACATAATGTTAGCTAATAAGTCAAATAGGGCCATGTTAATCGTTATGTTCCTTCTGAAACCTTTTTGTTCTTTGCAAAATAATTTATACTTTTCGAAATATGCATATAGAGAGTTATATATTACTTTCTCAAAAATCTTTGATATAATTGGAATTTTTGCGATAGGTCTGTAATTTTTTAAATTCGTTTTGTCATCTTTTTTATAAAGGGGTTTAACTATAACTTTTTTGAGCTTGTTTGGGAATACGCCATCGGCTATGCACAAGTTGATTATATGAGCTAATGGAGGTGCTACAAGTTCTTTGGTAAATTTTATTACTTTTGTGGAAACTCCATCGTATCCAACAGTACTAGTGTTTCTAAGACTACATATTATTTTTACTATATCATCAGTTGTTACAGGCTGCATAAATAGTGAATTTAATGTTTGTTTGTTTAAATTTATATTTTTCAATGCTATGCCATCTCTTACATTATTCTCAATTGTATCAATAAAATAATCGTTAAATTAATTTGCAATGTCCACGGGGTCTGTAAATGTCAAATTATCTCTATTCACGCACATTATCGGCTCCAGTGGCAGACAAAATTTGGATTTATTTATTATTTGCCAGGTTGCTTTCGACTTATTATGGGCCGTATTTATGAAATGATTGTTTTGTGCTTTTTGTGTGAGTTTAATAATTTTCCTATAGAGTTTGGTGTAATTTTTAAAAGCTAATTTAGGTGTAATTTTTAAAAGCTAGTCCTCACCATCATCGTCTACTTAGCCTTGTCTCAATTATGTTGGGGTTGGCTTCCAGTCAAACCGGATGCAGCTGAATGTCAGTATTTTACATGGAGTGTCTGCCTATCTGACCTCCACCAACCCAGTTACTGTGTAACACGATACCCCTTAGTAAGACTGGTTATTGGGGATACTTTGAACCCTGGAAAGGACATAGGTTGCTTTTTATCGACATGACAAGCGGGCAAAGCCGCAAGCGGAAGCTAGTAGTAAATACGTGATAATTAACGGTGTTGTCTAAATAAATAAAGCTAAATCATGGATGATTCATAGATTATTTTTAAAAAGGATTTCTAAGGTCCATTGTTAGAAACTAAAATTCTGCAATCATCTCTTCACTTACAGTTAGATAAAGGAAAACCAGTAAAAAAAAAACTAGTCAATTTTGGTTATATTGATGAAACGATGCAACGAGACACACATAAAAAGAAAAGAAATAAAGAAATTACGTTTATATGCAGTAAAACGTGACGTAAAAAAGAAATACATAAAAAAGAACAAGTTGGGGGGAAATGTGCGCCACATCCACGCAAAACGGTCATCGCTCAGCATAGTTTTAGCGATAACCAGCGATACCTATTTTGCAAAACAATGAGATATTTGCCTAAATATTTCGGGATGGGTTTTCCATATATGTATGTATATTACTTCTCGCGCAGTATTCTATTAGTGTTTGAAACTGTTTGACTCCTTGTGTCGTGTTCATCACTGCAGATATCATGTTCAGAGGATTTATCGCGCTTGCTGGAAAGGTTCGTGATTAATAATCAGTGATAGGAATAGGTAGTGCCTATTTGCCTAAACTTCGAAGAACAGAGACAAGAAACGGAGACTTCCTTAGGACTAAATTTTTTCCGGACTTTTAAATACATTAAAAAAATATGTTATTTGGAATAAGTAATTCGTCTATATTTACCTAAAGTTTGCGACTAGACATAACAACAAAACAATATTTACATTTATAATTTATAACTCCATAATAATAACGCTATTATTATGGAGTTATAAATTATAAATGTAAATATAGACGAATTATTTATTCCAAATAACATATTTTTTAATGTATTTAAAAGTGTTGTCCCGAATTTCGGGACAGATGTCCCGGAAAAAATATAGTCCTAAGGAAGTCTCCGTTTCTTGTCTCTGTTCTTCGAAGTTTAGGCAAATAGGCACTACCTATTCCTATCACTGTTAATAATAAATAATAATAATAATATCCCTGGACATTTCACACAGCGCCCATCTATCTAGTCCCAAGCTAAGATTAAAATTGATTACAGGGCTGTTTTCAATTAATTGGCGAAACTTCACATAAGTGAACGTAGGGTAAGCAAGGTGTGAGGAGGGAAGGACGCTCCAGAAGAACTATCGCCAAAATCTATATCTGACCACCGTAAGGACTATTCCTGCTTGCAGCGCATATTATTAGTCGACCTAAAAAGGATCCTCTTTTGTTTTACTTACGGACGCAGCTGTGGTCATCATGTGCACGGGATTTTGTTTTCAAAATGGTCAGATATAGGTTTTGGCTATAGTACATATAGTGACCTTATTGGTGATGTTCTTCAGAAAGATCAGTGTAAGGATCGTAGCAGGTTGCGTTCTGTAGTCTGCCTACCCCTAGGGGACGAAAGCGTGAGTTTATTTATCCATGATTGTAATAAAGTCAACAAAGACCTAGCATTTTATGGAATTGCAATTTCAAGAAACTGTTTGTTGTTTCCTTCTTTTATCGGATACCCATCACGTCTGTGAAGCAAGACGATGGTCTTAACCCCGCGATCAGCTGTTTGCTTAACACATTGACTGCCAGACAAGGGACACAATAAAAAATCTATTGTTGGCGGACACCGGTGACCGCGATGGCAGTCAATGATTTGAAAATTGAGATTTAATAAAAACAATTTCTTTTTTTCTTTTATTGCTATTACATATCGATACCCAACAGTTCTGTGAAGTTCTACCAATCAATTTCAAACAGCCTTGTATAAACAATAAATCTGAAGTTTCATCAACCAATTAAAAAAACCTGTACAAGTTCATACAAAACTAACTATGGTAGCCAAAGTCATTGCGTGCCAACCTCGTTCAGTATTTCCCCCTCGTCCAAGACATGTGCTGACGGTTCCTTGCCTCAGATGGGCGGCGTGTACGCGGGCCTGCAGTACCACGGGAGCTTCGCCCCGCCGCCGCCGCCGCGCGGGCCCTTCGCGTCGCCGCCGCACCCTCATACACACTATATCGCCAACTCACAGGTCAGTACCAGCTACACTATACAGGGTTATTGGTAAAACACTAACAACCTTGCGGGACTAATTAAAACGAATGATATTTTTTTCTTATATGGTCAAAATAAAACTTATGATATTTTTTTCCTGTACAGCGCGCAGAAGGCGGTCGCCTGGAGATGGTGGGCGGTGGGGAAGGAACCCTGTCTCCCCTGCAGCCTGCCACGGATCTACATCATGCGCCGTTATTACTCGCCACTGAGGTTAGTTACTTCATCATCATCTGCCTAGCCTTTTCCCAACTATGTTGGGGTCGGCTTCCAGTCTAACCGGATGCAGCTGAATACCAGTATTTTACATGGAGCGACTGCCTATCTGTCCTCCACAACCCAGTTACTGGGTAATACGATACCCCTTGGTAAGACTGTTTGTCAGACTTTCGGGCTTCTGACTACCCGTAACGACTGTCAAAGATCCACGAATGACAGCCGGGACCAACGGCTTAACGTGTTTTCCAAGGCACGGAGGGGTCTCGGTATGTAAAGATGGTCACTCATCCACAGACCAACCGCGGCAAGCGTAGCTTAACCTGACCGATCGACCTGTGCGGCTGTTATTATTTAGCCACGGGCCCCTCAGTTACTTACTATTTTTATTGTTACGAGCTTCGGGGTTCGTGACAATTAAAACTGCCGATAAAAATTACCAAAAATTACCCTTTAATTAAACAACACTAATAACAACTCAAACACACTAATTATAAAACACAATTGCACTTAAGTCGCACTTGAAGATCGCTTTCGATGTATTCGCTTGTATCGCTTATCCGACTCTGACTGGTCGTGGCTAATCCCGGCTTTATATAGTGCCGCAGATAGTTCTAGAACCTTCTATTGTAGAAACATCTAGACTAGAAGGTTCGAGTACATACCGGCCCCGACTGACCAGATGTCGATAGTTCTAGAAAGTTCTAACATCGAAATGACTATAAGGATCTTGACTCTATTGGTTCTGCTACTCGATACTAGATGGCGCTAGTGATAACTAATGTCACCATGTACCAGGCATTAATTGTTGCGCGCAACATTATTATTATAAATCACTAGCTGCGCCCCGCGGTTTCACCCGCATAAGTTAGCAGTAGTTATCCATACTTAATAAATAAATAAGTTTCTATCCCGTGGGAATATCGGAATAAAAAGTATCCTATGTGTTAATCCTGGTTATAAACTATGTTTGTGCCAAATTTTATCCAAATCCGTTCAGCTGTTTGAGCGTGAACAAGTAACAAACATACAAACACACACACACTCACTTTCGCCTTTATAATATATTAGTGTGATTGTTGCGTTGTGAAAAACGCATGGTGCTGTTCGCCCTGTACAAATCTCTTTCTCTTGAACCGGAACAACGGTGGCTGATGAACCCTTAACGTCATGTTCTGTAATTCCTGCCGATCGATTCTGCAAAAATTTCACCGTGAAAAGTTAAGTGAAGTGAGCTTACAGTCAGCTGTCAATAGTGTCAAACTCTAGCATCAAGCTCAACAGCTCACTTCACATCAGTTTTCATGGTGAGATTTTTACAGAATAGTTGGTCCCGGCTGTCATTCGTGGATTTTTGACAGTCATTACGGGTAGTCAGAAGCCCGAAAGTCTGACAACTAGTCTTACCAAGGGGTATCGTATTACCCAGTAACTGGGTTGTGGAGGTCAGATAGGCAGTCGCTCCATGTAAAATACTGGTATTCAGCTGCATCTGGTTAGACTGGAAGCGGACCCCAACATAGTTGGGAAAAGGCTAGGCAGGTGATGATTTTTACAAAATAGACCGGCCGTTTACACGCGTTACCGTGGCCGACTTGGGAATCTCTACTAATAGGCCGGAGCAAAGACATTCTCCACAGATGGGGGTTCACGGATGGTTCAGATCTCAAGTGTGTCTGCGGCACCTCCACACAGACAATGGCCCACCTTCCACCCTGTGCCGCATGCCCTGTCGACTGTGCCCTTGATGATCTTATGACTACGTCAGTGAGCGGAGTTCGCGCAGCTGAACTTAGGGCCAAAAACGTTCAAACTTTTTGTTATCGATACGCTATGAAGAAGATGTCCTACTAGAAGTCATGAAGCTAGATAGAGCTATGGATATTAATGTAAGTTGTTGTCCACAGGCGCGCGGAGCCCCACTGGAGCTGATGGCGCCCCATCATGCGAGACATGCACTCTCACACCATCACCACGTGAGTTTTTCCACAATTATATCTGGACCTTGCTTAGTAATTCAGTCAAAGTCAAATTAGGCTGAGAATCAGCACTTTTAGAACGTCAAAATTACAAAAGACAGTCCACCAAAACGCCCGCCCTTCACCACTTCCTAGTGCTATCGCTGGGAAGAAGTGGCGCAACAAACTGTCCAGCTGCATAGCAGCAAAAGGGAGGGTCATCCGACCAGACGGGTGTCATGTCTGGTGGGCAACTGCCCAATGATTCATGTCGGGCCGTTGTATTTTTTTTTATAATTAATTATTTATTTTCAAAAAACGTGTGGTACAGTCACGAGCAAAAGTATGTATACACTCGGCTTTATTCAAAAGCGATTTACTCCTTTATTTTTGAATGAAATGTTATGCAGTAACGAACATAGCATTTTCGAACCCATAGGTTTATGTACTGTGACGTATTTCAACGTTGCAATCGTTATTTCACGAAAAAATCGCATTTAAAAGTTGCCAAGTGTTGACATATTGGTGCTCGTGACTGTACATACTGTAGTCTGTTATAATAATTTTAAAATTTAGGGGAAAATCATAAAGTGAGTTGCGACAGAATTGAATCTGGCGTCCTAGCTACCTACGCCTCAGGAACTTTGCAACTGTATGAAACCAAAGCCAAGTTTCCGCGATTTATTTTGATCATCTCGAACTATCCGATGGTAAAAGGGCGATCAATAATGCATTATTTCATATGTTCGAAAAATGTGTCTGCTGAACAACGAAAACAACGCAATGTATGCTGTAGAACTGTCAAAATGAAACCTATTGCTACTAATGGTGTGTTACGCAGTTAGCCCACTGGTCGTGGAGCTCCTGCGCAAACTCTCAAACTCAAATCATTTACTTCAATTAAACCATTTACAGGCATTTTTGAATTGGCACTTCAAAATTAAATAGTCGGTCAGTTAGTCAGAAAGTTGAAGCTAGTTGCCCATTCCAAAACGTAGATCTCTATGGAGAAGAACGGGCAAGAAACTCCACGGACACTCTTTTAAATCAAGACATTTTTACAAAATCCTGGTTACATTATTTTTATTGCTTCTATATGTGAGAACAATGTAAAGAAACAAATTAAAATATGAAATTAAAAATATAAAATTAAAAATAAGCCCTGGCAGTTAAGAGATGACCAGTCTCTACCGATGGCGCCCGTTCACGACGTTCTCCGAAGTACAGTCTGTAGATGACCGATAGGCAAGCAACATTACTCCGATGAGCTAGGCTGTGAAGCAAAGCTACCAATGTCTTGTCTCTCTCGTCTAGCTTACTAAGCTTTCCTTATGTTTCCCCAGCGTCGCAGTGGCGGTGGAGTGGGCGTGGGCGTCGGCGGTGGCGTGGGCGTGGGCGTCGTGGGCGGCGGGTCGCGAGCGCGCCCGTACGTGCGACATGCCGCGCGGTGGCCGCATCATCCCATACACCATTTACATACGCAGGTAACTCGTACATCTATAATAGCATTTGACTACAAATTCTTGGCCGTTGGTCTCGACTGTCTAAGGACTGCAGAGTTACTTGATCATCAATGTAGAAAGGGCGCGAAGGTCCATGGCATACCTACTGTAGCGCCACTTTGTTTTTTTTTTCAAAATGGTCTCCGCTCATGAAACCAATATAAATCGAAAGCTGACATCAATGCAAACAGAAAACATAATGTAGCGGTATCTACAACGTCACATGCGAACAACGCGTCATACTGACGTCACGCAAATCCTGCATCTCGCAAGCAGAGTTTACCGCGCAATTAGCATACATACAATTTCCCAACATCAATCGTTGGGCAATTGCCCGCCAGACACAACACCCGTCTGGTCGGAGGATCCTCCCTTTTCTATGGAGGTTGAGTGAACTTTACACCCTGTTCCTTATGCCTCTAAAATAATAAGACCAAACCCCGTACAGCGTCACTTTTCAGAGATATGAACGTTCAAATTTGGTCACGTGACACACATATTTTTTGAACTTGCGTATATCTTGTTGCTTAGATGTTTGATCGCTCTAAAAGTTTAACACGCTCAGCGCCATGTGAATCTTTTGCGATACACACTGTCTAAACACATGTGTATCCTTTTTGATACACAAGCACCATTCCAGTCTAAGCGCCGTGTATCGCTAACGCGCACACTTTCCATACATTTTGTATACAAAAAATGTTGCCCTGGCGTAGGGAATTTTCCTGGTGTAGTGGTATTGGCATATGGGGCTTGGCGCTGAGCGTGTTAAAGTTATCAAACATCTATGCCACAAGATGTAAGCAAGTTAAAAAAATATGGATGTCATTTTAAACGTTAATATCTCGGAAATGTGACACTACGGGGTTTGTTCTTACTGCCTGTCTACTGTCTTACTCTGGATTTATATAGGATTCATGAGAGGCCGCCATTTTGAAAAAAAAAGTCAAAATGGTGGACCTGTAGGTATGCCACAGATCTTCAAAGTTCCACTGGCTTGCAGTTTGGGCAAAGGAGTCTGTTGTGAATGTTAGTGTGTTTTGAACTTCGATCAATAATAGTACTAGATTAAGGATCAGGAACAAAAATCAGTCGCTCAAGTGGCCACGTTTGCACACACGTAAACATCTACATTTCTTAGAAAAAAGTTTAATAATATTAACAACTTCAGTTTATTATAAACCTTAATGCTTAAACATAAAGTTGAATTACCATTGCAAAATATATTTTAAAAAAATGACGCTTGAAAATAAAATCATTCTATTTTTAAATTGTCAGTCACATAATCTAAAATGAAACTTAAAGTCTAAGTAATAAGGTTAAAAACATACTAATTTGAAATAAGACCACAAAGGTATTTGTGGTCTTATTTTTCGGGCCGTTTTTGAAGCGCTTATCGGGAATCTAGTACTATTATTGATCGAAGGTTTTGAAGCTAACGTCGTTTTGTATTTCCCAGGGTGGTGGTGGGCTGGTGGGCGCGGCGCTGCCGGCGCACGTGCAGGCGCAGCTCCACGTGGCGCAGCCGCTGTCGCTGCCGCCGCCGCCGCCCACCTACCAGGTCACTGCCGCTTTCAGAACACGTCTCCACTGCTACATACACACACGGATATAAACTGCCAGCACACACTATAACTCAAATACAGGGTGGCAGGGACATCGACGCGCAGTCAGTTACCATAGATTCAGTACAAATGATTCTGAACCCCCCTGAAATTTTTGAACGCCGCGGCCGTTGAAATTTTTCGTAGGTAACAAAAAAAAAAAAAGCTGTTCCATACATTTTGACTATATGTGCTGAAATCATCGATGCGACGCAAACTGTAACCATGAATTCAGCACATGATTCTAGACCAACGTAGAAAATATAGGTTGGTTATCAAGAAAAAAATCAACGATCAAAATGTAAATGATAAATGATTTTATTTTGTAAGTAGATTTGTACAAACACTTTTACACGTCAATCATATTTTAAAACTAGATGAGGTCGGCGTTTCCTATCTGACTAGTCTGAGAAGAAAGGCCGAAACAAACTCAGACGTCACAGTCTCTTTTAAAGTCCAGACATAATCTTGGTCAGATCATATGAAGACCATGTAGATTGATGTCTGAGATGGTTTTTTGAGGAAAGAACCACACAGATTGAGAGGACCTGTCCAGTCAGTGCACGCATTTGTCTGAAATCGTGCAGCTCAACTCAAAACTTAAGGAGCTCAACGATTCGACGAACAATACCAAAGAAAGGACATTTGGGTAGGCCACATTAATTACTCAAACTGCCAGACCATGACAAAAACTAAGAGAACAGAGAGAAAAATAATATAAATAAAATGTCCCACATAGTCTTCACATTCACAATAATTAAAATAATAGAATACTTTGTATGGAACAGCTAATTAGTTTTTTAATAATTGAAGAAAAACGTCTTCGCTAAGAGTTCTAGAATCATGTGCTGAATTCATGGTTCCAGGTTGCGCATCGAAGTCCCTGCCATCCTGTACACACCACTACTACCAAACACACACTACCTGACTAAGGGCTAATTTTTTCCAACTCCAAATAATTTTCTCGGAGTAATAATTTTGAATTTTTGACATTTCTTGCATAAAAAAAAAATCGTCAGACGTCAATTTTATTCCACAAACAAAAATGATCTCTATCGATTGAAAAATTAGCCCTAAAAATACTATATTTAGAATAGCCCACAATTTTACCTCCTTCGAGCATGCAAAAACGCATGCCATAAGTGCTATCCGTCCGACGTGCCTAGTACAGTCACGAGCACCAATATGTCAACACTTGGCAACTTGAATGCGATTTTTTCGTGAAATAACGAATGCAACGTTGAAATACGGCACATTACATAAACATATGTGTCAGTCCAGGCATAAAGGGTCCAGTAGTGGGGTATTGAGTTAAGACTGGATTCGGTATCTAGAATAGTCAATTGATAGTATGGATTGAAAAAATAATCAAAAAGTAGCACACGTTTTTTTTTATCAGACATTTGAAGTTGAAATTCTGAAAAAGCTTGATTTGAGAAAAAGCATTTTGAAAGTTTGAGTGAAAAAAAAACACACTTTTACTTGCTTGTTACGTAGATTTTTATTCATTATTGTAGATTGATATGTTTTCCATAGAATCAACTTATAATTATACTTTTGACATCAAAACTAAAACAATTATTATCAAAATAAAAGAAGGATACACAGTCTAGTAAAAAAGGTCCACTTGCCGATATTTAATAAAAAGTTAGTTATTGCGATAGTAATTAACAATAAAAAACTAAAATTAAGTATTCTTACTCTATTTAGGAACTAACAAAATAACAAGACAGGCTTTTTTCAAACATTACTGCAACAGAATAATGATTATTTTAGCCACTGGTACCTTTTATGTAATGTCATAAAAGGTACCAGTGGCTAAAATAATCATTATTCTGTTGCAATAATATTTGAAAAAAGCCAATACAAACATAAAAATAAAACTTATTCTATTTGGGACTCCAACTTACGTTTTGGACAAAAATAAATTCCTCCTCGCACCTGATTCCTATGACCAACCTGTTTGCAGTACGAACATGTTGGTTTTTGTCGAATACTCTTTTCAATTGATGGTTTCTGAAAAGAGTACTCGACAGATGTTGTTGGGACAGAGTTGTGGTCAACATCAACATTTGGAATGGGTTTCGGGCATAAAATGTCTTTAGATTCTTCACGTACAAATTCACGAATCTTATTATAAAGATACGATTTTCTTTCGTACGTCATGCCTGCAGGGGATTTTTCTAAAGGAAAACCGTATACTTTATTCGGGTTCAAAACCTTTGATACAGTTGGTTGACTGTCAGTATATTTTTTGTAACATAACATGTGCCCTCTATTATCTTCATTTGTTTCAAAATGACTAAAATGCAGAAGTTGGTTAATAGTTACACAATCAGGTTGAAAAAAATTGGCCCAGTCGTAAGTTTTCACAAAAGTTTCTCCTTTCTCATCACCAGTTAGAACAGCTACTATAGATTTTGTTTTCGGACAAGCTTGAACAGCAGCTGCAAGAATATCCTTTAAGTTATTGCATTCCCATTTTCTAAAACTTTTTTTGAATAGACCGAAATACATGTCGGGTGCAAACTTCGTATGACCCACGGGAAGGAAAGATATACGGAAACTTCGGTGTCTGCCTGTTAAAACTCGCCATGTTGCATATTGCATGACATAGTTATTTTTATTTTGTCCAGCACAATTATCTGCATGACAAACAACATCTTTTTCGCCTATACCAAAATTTTCGAAAAAATGATGTAGCATTGAAATTATTACATTAGCTCCTTTCCCAGTAGCACAGGGTTCAGGAATTACGTACAAAACGAACTTTCTCAAAGGCTCTGCAGCAACACCAAATAAACTGACTTTAAATCCTGTCAAGAAATACAGTGGCCCAATTTGTTGTGAACTGTGCGGCAAATGCACCTGTTGGGCAAAATCAAAAGAGTAATGCATGACGCCATCATAAGAACATGGTTCATGAGGTCCAAGAATAAGAGTAGAGTCCGTTATTGAATCAGTCGCAACTTTGATTACATTGTTATAATATTTTCGTTCATTTTGCACTAAATCAAGGTGCTGCCTCGACTTTTCTACAAGCTGTATTTTTTCCTTTTCATCTAAACCACCCATTCGTCCCAACGTGGTCACGTTTTTCTGACAAGTTGCACATAGATCTGTTTTCGGTTTCTGTATAACGACATATGGACAAAAATCTTCCCAAAGATCATACCAACTACTTCTACTAATAGGAGTTTTATCGAGTAAAGCTATAGTTTCCAAATATTTGTTGTACACATACGCTTTAGACATACTACAAGGTAAAATTATTAAATCAGATTTAAATTGGTGGCCTGGTAATCGGCCCGGCAATACTAAACCGTTTTCATTAGCAAACTGTCTTATAAAAGTGATTGCGTCTGATCTAGTTTGCAAATTAATACAATTGTAAGGTCGTTTACGTGACCCGTGGACCTTTGGAGCAACACCGCTGTCCAGAAAGTTCTTTTTTACATTTTTTAACCTTTTCAAACCAGTGGCATATACATATTGGAAAAAAATCTTGCATACTGAAACACCTCGAAAGAAATACTTTACCGTGTATTCTTTTCGTTGCAAGTTTCTGTTTTTTGAATGTAATGTATTTTCACTTGTACGTAAGAGAGCATTTAAAGCTCCTTTCAAGACCAAGTGATGATGATTGACTCCTTCATTACAACGTGAATTTAATTCGATACAATCTAACCTACTACTTAATATTACATCTTTTTGAAATTTGGACACACAATTATTATTACATCCACAGCCAGTATCTAAGAATGAGGCCTGAGTTACATCGTCTAGAATTAAAGGATCATCATCTAGTAAAATATTACCAATTTGCCGCTCTTCGAGCGGCTCACAAGCACTAAATTCGATGTCACACGATAATTCTGTACCCCGTTGACTTTTGAACTCTAAATTAAAATTTTCATAGTCTTCATGTTCTACAGACGCTGAATAGCTAAACTCTGAAAACAAATAGTTGAAATATACATACTACACAGGTCATTTTTTCATACTATGTCTATGACATAGGTACCTAACACAACTTCTTAATTGGTATTAGAGTCCTTGCTGTAGTCATAAAGAATATGTACTATTGCATGCATACAATGATCACGTCGATCTTTTTTGATTTTACACAAGGCTCGGCTAACTATTTTAGCAAAATCATAACACTCATGTATTTCATCTTCACTGATTGCTTCTGTATTAGTGCTTTTTTCATAATACTGATCCGTTTCATCCATCTCAGATGTCGACTCTGTGAAATTATTTTCTAAGTTGTAAGTACCTGAATAAGGTGCAACGGTTTCTTCTTCTGTTGGTAAATCCGGCGTTGTTGCGGTCGAGGCCAAAACAGGTAGTGTGTTTACTTCCACCTCCATAGAAAGTGGTACAGGTCCATCAGAATGCTTAGATTCATCACTAGAGCTGGAACCTTCGGTTGAATCTTCAATAATTATGTTACCTAAAAACAAATTTGAATTTAGTATAAATGGGATGAAATTATGACTAATTGAGATTCATTAGCCTATCAACTTTGTCGCGGTCAGTTTTCAGTCTATGTGGATGCAGCCGAATTATTATGATTAAAGCTGCTCTCTTTTAAAATGTAATAAATAAGTAGGAACGTAACGTAATCTACGCTTAATCCATAAATCTCTAAATCTCTAAAATCCATAAAAAATCGAATTTAAAGACGACTGCTGTCTGTAGGAGGCTTCGCCCCTGTCGAGGTCTAAATATGAAAAGTAGGTAACAGCTGTAGATACACACAAGAACTCCGTAACATTCCGATACCCCGGTTTATAGAACTAGCTTTTCGACCTCGGCCCCGCTAAGCGTAATAACGTTAATAATATTATAGCCTATGACTGAATAATGCAGCTTTGTATTGGAGAAAGAATTTTCAAAATCGGTTCAGTACTTTTGGAGCTTATTCGATACATAACACAACACGTAACAACAAACATAGTATTAGTAGATATAATAGACAACGTAAAGACTTACCTTTATTCATTTTTATGCGCACTTTTCACTCACTCAATTTAAAACAGCTAAGATAATAAAAACTGCTATATTTACACAAAGACTGTCGGATATTGTTTCCTTTCCGGTGTCAAATGACAAATAAATTATTGCATCACAGGCAGATCTATTTATAGGACACGTAGGTAGCAAAAAACGATCAGGGAAATCCCCGCTATGTCGAAGTGAAGCAAAGTAAATCCCCTTAGTAGTTGCATAGTAGCAGGGAGTTCCCCGCTTTAAGGGACCTTTTACACGTAGTTTCAACATTTTAATCTTAAAATATAATTAAATTATTAGAAGTGATCAGTACGGGGTATTGAAACGTATTTTATTCCCAGAATATCGACATGCCACCCACTGGTACCTTTTTAGTAAACTTTTTTCATAAAGTTTCTGGTACTTAGAAACATCGTATATAGTCATTTACTATATGAAATTGTAGATAATTGAGCATTTATTTATAACCAATTAAAATCGCGAAATGCAATTTTTATACCCAACTTTACAAAACCTCTTATATCTCGGAAACTAAATGCCGCGCACTGGACCCTTTTCGCTTGGACTGACACATATGGGTTTGCAAATGCTATGTTCGTAACAATATAAAATTTCATTAAAAAATAAAGGAGTAAATCGCTTTTTAATAAAACCGAATGTATACATACTTTTGCTCGTGACTGTACATGTGTATACACTTGTAATGTAGTCTCTTGGCAACCATTCAATTAAAACTTTTCTCAAGCTGCAATGAAAAGACCTCTTCTGATACAGAGAAGGAATGATTATTGATCACACCGCTTGCTCACTGCCTGTTGGTGATTTAAGACCACAATCAATAAGGTTGTGGCGTCATACAACGCCACTTGCGAACACGTCTTCTGACGTCACGTAAAATCCTGCATCGCGCAAGCAAAATTTACCGCGCAACTAGCATACATACAACGTCCCGATATTAACCGTCGCGATAATCCGAGCTAGTCTGTCCCTTACTGCCCTCTCCCAGCGCTCCCTAAGCCGAGCTCCGTACCCTAGAGGGGGTGCCTTTAGCGTGTAGTCGCTTAGTTTTGTAAGTTTTTTAAGCCCTGGCAGAATAGAAGGCCTTAATTTATTACGGCATCCACAGGCAAGCCAGGTTAAGCTGACGTCCTAGGTTGAACTGCGACCTTAACAAATATGTATTTACAGAATTATAATCATTAAAGTCATCAACACAACTCTCTAAGATCAAGTAATCCTACTGAATTACTATTTCATGTAATCTTGACATTTTAGGAGTATGCTAACTTAAAGTTGTATTACTGATTCTAATGATTATAATTCTGTAAATACATATTTGTTACGGCCGCGAATCATATTTTAATCAACGTACAACTTAATACTGACCAGCAAATTGCAAAAAACGTAAGAATATTTGAATTTCGCGGGCTACCTTGGAGCCCACCTTAATCGAATGATAAACTTAATATCTGAATCGGGGATGTTTAAATTGTAAAGATGGCGATGTAATATTTTTATTGGCCCCGATTCCCTTGTTCATAAACTAAACTAAATTTAAGTTCAGTGCATCTTTTTCTTTCTATTTCATTAAGAAAAGGACCGAAGATAAATATTAGTTTAGTCCTGTCAAATTAATCAGCGCCTGACGTAAATTGACGTATTTTTAGTAGCCATGTTTTTAATGACGTCTAAACTGTCTATGGAGTATCTTAATTTGACAGGACTAGACTAATAATAATAATATCCCTGGACATTTCACACAGCGCCATCTAGTCCCAAGCTAAGCAACCTAATGCTTGTGTTATGGTCACAAGATGGCTGGTAAACTACTTATATACATTTTTTTTTTTGTTGTAAATACATACATATTACAGATGGAAAAACACCCAGACTCAGAACAAATACATGTAATATTTATCTTCTGTCCTCTTCTTTATGAAATAGAAAGAAAAAGATGCACTGAACTTAAATTTAGTTTAGTTTGTGAACAAGGGAATCGGCGTCATTGTGTGTCCAGTTTGTTTGACTAGATGGCTAGTAAAACTGTCAGTTATATTTCCAGTCAGCATCAGCAGAGCCTCTCCTGCAAGGCATGTTGTCACAGGCAACACGAGTCATATCCCATCAGGTAGGAACTCATATACGGCAAAATGGCCGAACTTTAGCTTCGCACAAGCGATAAAACCAATGCTTTGCAAATAGGGTTAACTTGTTTAAACGTTTTTGGTGATGGGTGTTAATTCCATTGGCTTTTCATTATTTGTGTGTCTCATCAAATGTTGCTTCTACAGGGTCAATTTAAATTAGCTAGCGGAACTCCGCAGACTTGATAGATTGTTACGAGCTTTGGGTTCGTGAAAATGAAAACTGCCGATATAAATTACCAAAAATTACACTTTAATTAAATAACACTAATAACAACTCAAACTCACTAATTATAAAACACAATTGCTCTTAAGTCGCACTTGAAGGTCGCTTTCGATGTATTCGCTTGTATCGCTGATCCAAGTTTGATCCGATCGTCGGCCTTATATAGTTCCAGAACCTTCTATTGTAGAAACATCTAGAAGGTTCGAGTAAATACCGGCCCCGAATGACCAGATGTCGATAGTTCTAGTATAGAAATTTCTAGAAGGATCTATTAGTTCTGCTACCCGATACTAGATAGCGCTAGTGGTAAATTAGTTCTACTACTCGATACTAGATGGCGCTAGTGGTAACTAACGTCACCATGTACAGACGTCAGCTGGTCAAGCTACCCGAAACTGTCAAATTTTCCCAATAAATCTTGAACCTTAATGTTTTAGTGATAAAGTTCAAAATCTATTAAAGAAATTTGACAGATTTTAGTAGCTTGATGTGCGTCTGTACAATCACATTTCGCTAGTTATATTCAATAGGAGGGGTAAACATACAGGAATAATTTTTATTCAGTGCGCAAACTTTGACAAATTAAACTTAAATGAGTTTTATTAAACACCTATTTTTTATTTTGATAAGTCTTAGTACAAAAAAATAAAGTTATCGCTAACGAAAGATGTCTATTTTGAAATTGATTTTATGGCCACTACGCGCCGCCCGGCGCGGCATGGCGAAGCGCTCGGTCGTTTTTCGTGCATAGGCGTGGTTAGATAGATATTTACGTGGGTTACATACAATGTACTGATCGCTGATTTTATCAGGGTTGAATTAAACTTTTTTAAGATTAGGCCGTGATCTGAAGTTATTTGAAGGGTAATTCCAATTTTTCCTTCATACTTTCATGGGCTTAGGACCATCAAAATGCAGAAAATAACGCATTAATCAATTAAATTAAGGCACTTTTTAACGATACCTTGGGCTCGCATTCGAGGTATGCTCTCCCTAGCATACATTCTGCGAGCTGCTCGTAGGCTTTCACCACTTAACAAATAGACTCGCACCATCTCATAGAACTCGCGGTTACTAAAATCCGACATCATAAGTACGACACAACGCGGGGGTTGCGCACTGTGCGGAAAAGCGACTGGACGTGACGTAACGACGACCGCGCACGCGCATGCGACGAGCAGACTGTGGAGCGGCCGGCCGGCCGACGCCGCCTGGCGCCACCCTGCCGCCCGGAAGGGGGTTTCACCCCCTCTGCAACATCACTCGTAAGCCGCACGGCGCCCGCGCTCATTGATATTATTACGAATAGATAGTGTCCATATTTTGCTGATTTAAAGTCGGATAAAAAAAAATAAAAAAGTTTTGAACAAATAATGGAAATGTGTTCTATTACTGATACTGAACCACCAAAATTTTTTTGCGCATTGCTTAAAAAATATTCCTGTATAGGAATTTACTTTTTTTTTACATAATTTTTCAAAATTATTTGACCCCTAGCAAACGTAAGTACATTCTGTTAATAACAAACTTCAGCTAGCAACACTAATTAAACACCGCGGTGATGCTACGATACGAACATACGTTTGTTATTTGGAGAGCCCATAACTATGTCCAGCAGAAGACTACTGTGCCTTAGGTCAGAATAGTAGAATTATCAAAATTGGACTATTCTGTAAAAGTTATGCGTTCTTTTTTTATTGGAAAGCGTATACCCCAAAGTTGGTCCTATGTAAATTTGGAAAAAAAAACCAACCCTAAGGGTGGGAAAATAGGGGTGATTTATTGTTCACTCACAGATTTGAATGCTGAGTTGTGTATTATTACTCTACTCAGTGCCACATATGCCTGCCCTTTGGTAAACAATTAGTAGACAACCCCCTCCCCGCGCGGGAAAGAGAAAAGGCGAAGCCAAAGAAAGAAAGAAAGAAAGAAAAAGTATTTACCGCAACTCATACAGGAATATCATAAACTAATCAAAACACAGTCCAAAATAAACATAAAACTAATTATATAAAAAAAAGTAACAAAAAGAAAAATGAAACAGAAAGTCCTATACGAGGCCAAAAGACTCCTAGATAGGTAGGTAATGACGGTGTCACAGTGGTCACGTGCTGCCGTGCATAGCGAGGCTTAGGGGAGGCCCCTTTACAGTCTCCCCAGGGATGTGCCTTACTGGCGTTGCGCAGGGGGGCTCCGGAATTGGTCTTTTAAGAGGAACCGGGGCCATCCCAATGGTGATCACCGGGGTGGTTTTAATGAGGTAAAAATCCCACACTCCTCGACCTCAAACTCAAACTCAAATAATTTATTTCAATTAAACCATTTCAGGTACTTGAATTGTCAAAATTAAATAGTCGGTCAGTTAGTCAGAAAGTTGAAGCTAGTCGTCCATTTCAAAACGTAGATCTCTATGGAGAAGAACGGGCAAGAAACTCCACGGACACTCTTTTAAATCAAGATATTATTACAAAATCCTGGGTACATTATTCTTATTGCTTCTACTCACATATAGAAGCAATAAGAACAATGAAAAAAAGAAACAATTTAAAATATAAAATTAAAAATAAACCCTGGCAGTTAAGAGATGACCAGTCTCAACCGACGGCGCCCGTTCACGAACATGACGCGTGGATCAGCACCACCCAGCTCAACCATTTTTTAGGGAACCGAATGATCCAACACACGCGCCACCACCTTACTCAGGCAAAAGGTAGGTACCTAATACAGGCTGGTGTCCGCAACTCCACGTCAATGCGCATATTTTGCGTACGGAACAGGCTCCTACCTCAGCAAAGAAGATCTTTAAATATCGACACCCATCACGCTGCAGAGTTTCGCTAGCTAATTTAATTTGACCCCGTAACTGTTCCTAAGATCGTACTGTTGTGTTTATTTCAATTGCAAGATATGTTTTTAATTTTAGTCCTTTGTGGTCATGGCATGACTTTGTCTAACGGACAATCCCTGATTAAAATTATTGTGGCGCATGATTTGATCAATGATCCTGAGTCCTATATTTTTATAATGAAACCCCATTTTTCTCGTTAAGATACTTTTATTTCAAAATAACATTTGCATACCCCTCCGTGCCTCGGAAAGCACGTTAAGCCGTTGGTCCCGGCTGTCATTCGTGGATCTTTGACAGTCGTTACGGGTCGCCAGTAGCCCGAATGTTACCGGCCCCAGTATTGCCAAAGGTTTTCGTGTTACCTAGTAAGTGGGTTGTGGAGGTCAGCTAGACAGTCGCTCCATGTAAAATACTGGTATTCAACTGCATAAGGTTAGACTGGAAGCTGACCAACATAGTTGGGAAAAGGCTAGGCAGATGGATCCTTTCATCTAAGTCTTGATACTACTGGATGATATTCCAACTCTATAAAATCAGCTATTTGACTCCATATTATTGTATTGTCATCAGAATTACGCGGGTGTGCAACATTTCAACTCCCTTGGATTTCGAGAAGTAAGTTAAAAATTGATCACACGATTTTGACCTTTACGGGTACACAGTCCTCTTTCAAAATATGAGTTTGTATACTGTCTCCCTCTTCCCTTTTATTGGCAACTAGGTTCTGCCTGTGACTTCGTTCGCGTGAAATTTCTTGTTCCCTCGTCGTATCGCATCGCATCGCATCGTCCGCGCTATTACTTCGTTTTTTGCTCAGCGTTCTTTCTGGCTTTTCCCTTTTTGCTCGGCTGTTAAGGGTCGTAGCGTAATTTTACAAAGCCTATAACCTTCCTCAAAAATTGGCCTATCAGAATCAGAAATATACAGCGTGGCGCTTTAATGGCGACATTAATTTAACACACGTATACGGTTTTGCGTTGTAGTTTTATGAATATATTTTAATTTAATTAAACATTAATATTTATTTATTTATTAACAATTTTCTAAAATGGCATCTTAGAGCAACCTGACTTAAAGAACTGTAGCGCAGGGGTCTTTTGCCGGGGTCACGGATCATAACATCGCATCAATGTAATTAAAACAAATAACGTGCAAAGAGAAGGTGAATTGAAGGAAAGAGAGAGAGCCCTATGTCGGTGCGCGGCGCAGGTGGAAGTTTTCAAGTTACGATTTTTTTTATGTTGATATAATTTTTATGATTACTGGCCACTAGCCCTACCCGTGTGTTAAATTAATGTCGCCATTGTAGCGCCACGTTGTATATTTGCCAACAATGTAGGTACAGGTTTGAGATGGTACAGAATACAATGTTTCTGCTACATTCTACCTTACGGCGTGCAAAAACATTACTTAACATTAAAATTACAAGACATCAAAAATTAATACACATAAATAAATTGTCACAAAAAAAAGTCATTACTTACATAAGAAATTTAAAATTATGTTATCAAATTATAAATTATTTCAAAAAGGTATTTAAAATGCCAATTGCAAGAAAAAACAGTCAAGGTACTGTTATATTTTTGTCATTCAAGAAGTCATTTACAGAGTAGTAACATTTTTGTAATAGCAATTCAGTCAGTTTAGTTTTAAATATGGGTGTGGACACCCCACACGCATATTGTCTCAATAAATATTAGACATTACTGTCTGACACTAGAAGAAGTAGATCATACTAAGACCCCTCCGTGTCTCGGGAAGCACGTTAAGCCGTTGGTCCCGGCTGTCATTCGTGGATCTTTGGCAGTCGTTGTGGGTCCGAAGAAGCCCGAAAACTCAAACTCAAACTCAAATCATTTAATTCAACTAAACCAATTACAGGCACTTTTGAATTGTCAAGGTCGGTCAGTCAGAAAGATGAAGCTAGTTGCCCATTTCAAAGCGTAGGTACCTATGGAGAAGAACGGGCAAGAAACTCCATGGACACTCTTTTAAATCATAAAATTGTTACAAAATATTTGAGTACATCATTCGTGTTGAAATTAACCATGACCAGAAAATCTTATAACCAGTCTTACCCAGTAACTGGGTTGTGGAGGTCAGATAGGCAGTCGCTCCATGTAAAATACTGGTATTCAGCTGCCGGTAAGACTGGAAGCCGACCCCAACATAGGAAATAGGCTAGACAGATGACTAGAAGAAATCGTCGTAAGAATTCCTTTAGTCACCAACATGCAGTTAGCAAGCGTGATTATCTATGCTCATTTCTTCTCTGCACGAGGTTTTTGCCCAACATAATCAGCCTATAATGTTCCCACTGCTGGGACACAGGCCTCCTCTCTGTGAGAGGGAGTGGGCCCACCACGCGGGCCCAGTGCGGGTTGGTAGATGTCACATGTCTTCAAATTTTTCTATGACATGTCGGTTTCCTCACGATGTTTTCCTTCACCGTTTTGAGAGCAGTGGTGATGAAATTATTTAGTGTGAGGCCAAGACAAACTGGTTTTGTATAGCTTAACGTGTAGCCGTGTGTACAACTTAGTACTGACCAGCAAATTGCAAAAAACGTAAGAAAATTTGAATTTCGTCGGCTACCTTGGAGCATCCACCTTAATGGACAGGGTATAGCCGTTGAACTATTATACATACTTAACTTATTTTTTCTCTCACCCACAGGTGTTCCTCAACCTCCTCGCAATGTTCCCCCTCTCCCCGTACGCGGAAGCCCGCACCAACGCCGGCGAGGAGGGCACCGACGCGACCGAACCAGAGAACTACGAAGCTTTACTGTCCCTTGCTGAGCGGCTCGGCGAGGCCAAACCGAGAGGCTTGGCGCGGCACGAAATAGACGCGCTGCCTAGCTATAAGTTCGCGGCCGCGACGCACAGGGGCGAGCAGACCAGCTGCGTGGTGTGCATGTGCGAGTTCGAGGCGCGGCAGACGCTCAGGGTGCTGCCGTGTGCGCATGAGTTCCATGCTAAGTGCGTGGATAAGTGGTTGAGGGTGAGTTTCTATTTTTTTTGTTTACTTGTACGATCAACTAAGGGCTGATTTTTCCGAAGCCAGATAATAGGGTACAGTCAGCGTCAATAATATCGGGACGAACAGACTTCAAAATGATCTAAGCAACTATGAAAATGAAATACTAACTCAATGACACAAGGAATGTTTCAGAATGAAGACAGTACACGACAAATGTCATTCTGACAAGAACTTTATCCAATTGAGACAAAGTTTAGTTTTCTTAGTTGTTGAGATCATTTTGAACAGTCTGTTCGTCCCGATATTTTTGACGCTGACTGTACATGCCTGGGTAAAAAAATTATTATTATGTTTAGTCCGTCAGTTAGATTATCGAAAAATAATGGACACGTATTTTTTCTTTTGTCAATCAATCAAAAAATGACAAAGATAAAGCGCGTCAAAATTTGGGAGTAGGGGGTCGTGACGTCATGCCTTGCTAAAAAGTGTAGCAAGGCGTGACGTCACGCAGAACTTTAACGGGCGATATCTTCATCATTTTTTATATAATTGACAAGAAAAATACAAAAAATACAATAAAAATACGGGCATCTAGCCTATTTTATCGGAGGAATCATTTTGAATTTTCGACAGTTCTTCCAACTTATAAACTAAACTTGGCGCTGCTAGTTAATTTGGAAGAAATAGTAGCGCCCCGCGGTTTCACCCGCATAAGTTTCGATCCCGTGGGTATATCGGGTTAAAAAGTATCCTAAGCTATATTACTGTAAAGTTCATCAAAATCCGTTCAGTAGTTTTTGCGTGAAAGAGTAAGGGCGCGTTCACATATAACGTCCGTTTTACAGGTCCGTTAAAACGTGTATGTTATTAGAGTATGAAGTTGTATGAGCCAGTTCACACATAATACAGTATTCCGGATCCAGTAGAAAATACCGATCCGACAAAATAAGCAGCAGTCCGTTTTACAGGTCCGTTTAAACGTATGTGTTATTAGCGTATGTAGTTGTATGAGCCAGTTCACACATAATACAGTATTTCGGATCCAGTATACTGATCCGATCTCTTAAAATCAGTCCTGTGTGAATACTATCTCCAGTAGCGACGGATCCGTTAAAAAGGATCCTATAAATGCTGTGTGAATACTATCTCCAGTAGCGACGGATCCGTTAAAAAGGATCCTGTAAAACGGACGTTATATGTGAACGCGCCCTAACAAACATCCATCCATCCTTACAAACTTTCGCGTTTATCATATTAGTAGGATTCAGACCTAATAATTATTTATGAATATTGCCTACAAAAGACAAAAATACACCTATGGACGATTATTGATTTATTTCTTAGTGTTTTGTTGCCTGTATCAAATTGAGGCCATGAGAGCCACAGTGGCCTAACTGTGATTTTTTCAATGCTGACTGTATTTGAAAAAACTGCTCTGAACTGTAAAAGTCATAGCGCCACAGTGGCCTAAAAATTAGTTCAAATTTTTTTCAGTTAGGCCACTGTGGCTCTCATGGCCTCAATTAGTGTCGCCGGAAACTATAATATCTAACGTTTTCTTGTTCCAGTCAAACCGAACATGTCCCATCTGCCGCGGCAACGCGTCGGAGTACTTCAGCAACGCCGAGTGACTCGACACTCGCACACACACACACAACAGACGCACACACACTCACTGTGTCCTTCAGTTGGTACTCACTGTCACACCTAGATATTATGTTGTTCACACCTATGTCTAAAACCTACTACTTGTCTGAATCTTAGATTTACCGTGTACTCAACTATTTACCTTAGCTTTATGTAATCTGAGTCGATTTTTCAACAGCTTAAGTAGATGGTTGAGTAAAAATTATGGTTGCAATGGATTTTGAACTTTGTCTTGTATGGCATTGAGGTTGTAGTTTCAAAATATGATGAGTTTTGTGTAAGCGAATATGGGGCGAAAGATAGAAGTGAAAATGGCTAGTTTTTTTTGTATAAAGCTAAGTTGTCCTAGAAGAGAAATGTCAGTAATTCCGATCCAGCCTGTCCCTTGCTGCTTTCTCCCAGCGACGCCCTAAGCCGAGCTCCGTACCCCACAGGGGGTGCCCTTAGCGTGTAGTCGCTTAGTTTTTAAGCCCTGGCTGGAGGCCTAAATTTATTGAGGCATCCACAGGCAAGCCTGGTTAAGCAACGACAACCTCATAGGTTGAAAGATGCAATTAGCTAAAAAAAAAAAAAAAAAATTGAATTTTCGTGAAAATTATGGCAGCGAGGTTTGAGTTTAAGGTATCGGAAAACGCTCTCTAGGACAACAAACTTACTAAAAACGTTTTAACTGACGTGTAAGTGACCACATTCGTGGTGGCGGCCACCGCTCTTAGTGGCGGTAACCGCAACTTTACAGGATCATTAGAGATTTTATTAATACTTAACATACTAAATCATTTACTGTTCACTTGTATCTCGCGTCTCGACGTAAAAATACCCCTCATTTTGGGCTTGGCCGAAAAATGTAACAGAAACTTAAGTGTCACTGTGTGTCACGATTGTGTCGTGTGTGTCAGACACTCGGTGTCTAGAGCTCTGTACTCTACATTAATCAATACTTCTTGTGTGGAACTATAGATTGTGAATTTGACCATTTTAGATTGTCGAATGATCTTGGAGATATCGGTAGTGTGTACTAAAACTATTTGTCTTAAATCCCCAATGCTTTTTTATGAATGGTACTAAGGATTTATAGAATTACTCACAGACCCGATCGTAGCGCCACCTACCGGGTCCAATTGTGAGGCACATGACATATGGTAGTTTTTCGTTCTGTATTCAGTATACAGGGTGATCTTTTTCGTCCTACGTAATAGTATTATACAGAGTGGGATTTTACACTCTGTATAATAACGATATACGGGGTGTGCTATACATGCTATCCTGAGTTTTCATCCTCTACAATAATGATTTACCAAAAAGATGAAAAAAAAAACCTTAGTACCATTCTCCAACAGCGTTAATACCTAGTTACCGTGTGGTGGAGCACCCTCTAACCACGACGTATACATAAATAATAAAAACATATAGTATGTTCGTTTAGTCGATACTTTCGCGGCATAGGTACGTTCGCGTCGGTGCCTGTATATAATTAATTTTAGGTAATTTTAGAGCGTGTGCGCGTGCGCATGATTGTGTGACGTCATTAAGGTTTAATTGTTAAGGTACTGTTTTAATTTTTTTTCGTGTTTATCTGAGACGCTGGTGTGTGGGTTGAGGTTTTGTGCTCTGTGAAGGTCGCCATTTTGTTTTAAGATTACCCTCATTATCATTTCTGCCGAAATACTGGTTGGTGGTTTATGATTCATGCATCTGACCTGTTTTTCTATATTGCCTTCATCATCATCATCATCATTTCAGCCGAAACACGTCCACTGCTGGACATAGGCCACCCCAAGCACCTCCACTTCCACGGGTTCTATACCGGAAGACGTAGCGTTGGAAGGCCTCCCACAAGGTGGAACGACGACCTTGTGAAGGCCGCAGGAACCCGTTGGGAGCGAGAAGCACATCATCATCTGCCTCATCTGCCTAGCCTTTTCCCAACTATGTTGGTGTCGGCTTCCAGTCTAACCGGATGCAGCTGAATACCAGTATTTTACATGGAGCGACTGCCTATCTGACCTCCACAACCCAGTTACTGGGTAATGCGATACCCCTTGGTAAGACTGGTTGTCAGACTTTCGGGCTACTGACGACCCGTAACGACTGTCAAAGATCCACGAATGACAGCCGGGACCAACGGCTTAACGTGCTTTTCGAGGCACGGAGGGGTCCTGGTATGTAAAGATGGTCACCCATCCACAGACCAACCGCGGCAAGCGTATTGCCTTCAAATAAAAAAAAAACTAAATTTTGTAATAAACTATGATTCCGTAATAAAATGATTTCTGATGAAGAGTCCAGTGCAGGTTGGTAGATGTCATAGTCCACCACGCGGTTCCCAGGCCTCGTCTCTGTGAAAGGGAGTGGGCCATAATCCACCACGCGGGCCGAGTGCGGGTTGGTAGATGTCATAGTCCACCACGCGGTTCACAGGCTTCGTCTCTGTGAAAGGGAGTGGGCCATAATCCACCACGCGGGCCCAGTGCGGGTTGGTAGATGTCACAGTCCACCACGCGGTTCACAGGCTTCGTCTCTGTGAAAGGGAGTGGGCCATAATCCACCACGCAGGCCCAGTGCGGGTTGGTAGATGTCACAGTCCACCACGCGGTTCCCAGGCCTCGTCTCTGTGAAAGGGAGTGGGCCATAATCCACCACGCGGGCCGAGTGCGGGTTGGTAGATGTCACAGTCCACCACGCGGTTCCCAGGCCTCGTCTCTGTGAAAGGGAGTGGGCCATAATCCACCACGCGGGCCGAGTGCGGGTTGGTAGATGTCATAGTCCACCACGCGGTTACTAGGCCTCGTCTCTGTGAAAGGGAGTGGGCCATAATCCACCACGCGGGCCCAGTGCGGGTTGGTAGATGTCACATGTCTTCGAATTTTTGGTTTGAGGACATAAATAACCCAATTAACGTATTAAAAATAAAAATCGAAGACCGACCGCAGAGCACACATTCTCTTTTAAATATAAATTAACGCAAGGCATGCATTTGGTTTGTTACTAACATCCCTGTCAGTCCCTCCTGCTCATATCAGCTTAGCATTCTCTGCCATGTTCCCACAGCTGGGACCCAGGCCTCTTTGGGAGAGGGAGTGGGCCACCACGCGGGCCCAGTGCGGGTTGGTAGATGTCACATGTCTTCGAATCTTTGGTTCTAGGACATGCCGGTTCCCTCACGATCCTTGTAAGCTTGATTTATCATAATAGCACTTTCAATGCATTCAGTTTTTTTTTTTTTTTACATAAACACTTGATTCTGTAAAGTGTTTGGACAGGCGGAGAGGTTACATGTAGGCAATTTTTTTAATTAAAGGAAATACTTTTCTTCGGGGTAAACATGACGAAGTGAAAGAACACAACCAAGAGCAAGTTCGGGAAAATTTGCGTCACATCCACGCAAAACGGCCATCCCTCAGCATAATGCTACGACTGACTTTAATAATAGTCTGCATTCCCGAGTTCATACAACCCGAATCTCTTCAAGGCGAGAGTGAATAGGCTTCTTCTGGGCAAGCTCGTTCCACCGTATATCTCATCCCTGCCTCTGGGCTGGATTGAGGTCACGAGTGAGCCCATTGTCAATAAAGAAAAATAATAGCTAAGAGTCTGGATTTGTCCTCGTTTAATAATAATAAGCTCGCCTTCTATTAGTTTGCATATACACGAGCGACACGCGACGTTTGCAGTTACCTCTGTCATCGACGCGCGTCGCTCGTGTGTATGCAGACTTACATGTGTCTTATAATATTGTAGCGGTATCTACAACGCCACATGCGAACAACGCGTCATACTGACGTCACGCAAATCCTGCATCTCGCAAGCAGAGTTTACCGCGCAATTAGCATAGATACAATTTCCCAACATCAATCGTTGGGCAATTGCCCGCCAGACACAACACCCGTCTGGTCGGAGGATCCTCCCTTTTCTATGGAGGATGAGTGAACTTTACACCCTGTTCCTCATGCCTCCAAAATATCATCATCTGCCAAGCTCTTTCCCAACTATATTAGGGTTGGTTTCTAATCTATCCGAATGCAGCTGAATACCTATCTGGTCAAAAACTACAGACCCATGACAGTTCTAGCTTTGTCTCTGGGCTGGTAAGGCATTTGCATTGTCCATAGCCTACGGCAGCGTTTCCCATTTATAATAAAATACCGGGTCGCAGCATTCCCGCCTTTTGCGGCGAACTTAGATTCTTTGGGAAAAAATAAGCAGCTCCCCATACCCTTGCACTAAATAGTCTATACCGAAATATAGTTGAAAAGTTATCGACGTTCTACAGTCAATAATGTTCAATGTTCATTTATGTTGGAAAATTGTTCTGTGAACCTTAAAAAAATGTGTTTTCTGAAAATAAATTATTATTAATAATAATTTAAAAAAAAACCTGCCAGTCTGCCTACTCCATCGGGGAACAGAGGCATCATGATATGTATGTTCATCATCATTTAGAAGTCAATAGAAAAGTTCTATATGTAACCTCTCTGCTTTGTAAGGGTGCAATAAGCGCAGAAATGTGGTCTGCTTGTGCAATATACTACTCTATTACTATTAATGATAAAATACATTTTAGCTCGAATACGTCCTTCTGTGATTTACGCGCAACGAACAAAAGAACATCATGAAAAAAAAAAAAACTTGAAATAGCAATTATGTTCAAAACAAAAAAAAAATGTTCCAATCTGGTGAATTTTATTCATCCATCTTTTGCTGGGCGAAGTCGGGTTTGTAGGGCATGTTCCAATCCCCAAGCTCTCGTGCCAGCTTCATCCAGGTTTTGGCCGCGATGGCAACAATGCTGTCTGCACATCTTTCGGCCGGACGACCGACATCTCGTCTTCAAGTGGATGGCACTCTGTCACAGCCTTACTCCATCTGTCATTTCTGCGCCTTACCTGAGGGACAATTGGACGCACTTAAGCAGAAAGGACTCAACCCACATTCTTCCCAATAACTCGAAAATTGTGTTAGTCTATGTAATAATAATAATAATATCCCTGGACATTTCACACAGCGCCATCTAGTCCCAAGCTAAGCAACCTAATGCTTGTGTTATGGTAACAAGATGGCTGATAAACTACTTATATACATTTTTTTTTTGTAAATACATATATATTATAGATAGAACAACACCCAGACTCAGAACAAATACATGTAGGACTTACAAATATTTGTTCTGTGCGGGAATCGAACCCGCGACACGCAGCGCAGCAGTCCGATCGCTCAGCCACTGCGCTAACCGTGTTGTCCAATGTAATACAATGTATGTATGTAATACAATCTTGACTCATAAAAATATTGGTATGTTTGCCCATAAGTGACAATATTTCAAAATATTCCATATGCAACAACATTGCAGCAATACACACCTAAACTTAAAACCTCGACAACTCAAACATTACTTTTTGTGAGTTTGAGTCCTTTCTGCTAAACTACGTCCAATTCTCGTAATTTTAAGAACGTTCACAGTCTGATCTCTGCCTCAATCTGTCAAAAATACGTCTAATGTCCTTACATTTTTGACAAGCTTTTGACATCGATAGTCGCTGAGACGAGATGCGAGTAGATTTTGAACGTTTTTAATTACGGGAATTAGCCTTCTGGTGTCCTAGCCAACTCCATTTGAGTTCCATAATACGCTTTCCGATATCGAAGACATTTTTTTTTTCCATTTAATTTTGTTACGTAAGTGTTATCACAGAGGGACAAACTAGACACAATTTATTGTTGATTTCGTCTTCAGAATTATTAGTAAATTTATGCTTTTTCGTTGATATACCGCGAGCAACACGACACTACATAGATATAGTGTATTCTTCTTTACATGTCTCATTATGTAAACAAACATGACTTATGAAAATCATGAATTTTCGCATCAATAATAGGGCCTTTTTATTTTCGATTTTATTTAATTAGGGACACAATGTTGATATTTGTTTGGCAGTACATACTGTGCTACGCTGTCCTTGAAGTCAGTTATGAATTTGACCTTTTATAAGAAATGTAAAGAATTAATTAAATCTAAAACTGTTTCTAATTTATTATCATCTGGCTAGCCTCTCCCAACTATGTTCCAGTCGAACCGAATGCAGACGAATACTAGTATTTTACATTGAGCGACTGTCTTATATTACCTCTACAACCCAGTTACTGGATAACTCTTGTTAAGACAGGTTGTCAGACTTTCCAGCTTTTGACTACTCGTACAAGCTTCTAATAAACTAAAAAAAAACATTTTCAAATTCAGTAGCCATGTTTGTTTACCAAATTGGACAAGTGAATTAAAATACACTATAGGAGCGATGACTATTGTATTATGTCTTCCATTTAATTAAGAACAGAATATAGGGTTGATTGTTAAAATCTTGCGTGAGCGTTTAAAGATGTGTTCTTGAGCCGGTTTCCATATGGGCGTGGTGACGAAACTAGAAAGAAAAGAAAGAAAGAAAGAAAAATATTTTATTCTAAACTACCAATGACTATTATTTAAAAAAATCTTTCTTTGGTCAGGGCTGAATTTTCCAACAACAGATAATTTTATCCGAGGAATTATTTTGTATTTTTGACAGTTCTTTTATGCAAAATCGGCCAGATGGCAATTTTATTTCACGAATAAAAAATATCTGTCTCAGCACTTATTATACAGGGTTATTTGTAAAACACCAGCAACCTGTTAAGAGGTCATTGTACTCATCATTGTGAACAACTTTTACTATGGGACCAAAACTGTAATCGCGAAAAAAAAAATCAGCTGCTCCCTACATTTTGACGAGTTACTTGAACATAAATGTAGGGAACAGCTGATTTTTTTTTCGCGATTTCAGTTTTGGTCCCATTTCATCACAGAAATTAGCAGGAAAGTGTGCTTCACGGCTGATTCATATTTTTATTTGCATTGCATAATGTTTAAATATCTTACAATGGCTTTTAAGCTAAGTTACAATTACGGACCCTATTCTAACGCTGCGATGGAACTGCCGTATGTTTCCTAGTGGTATTTTTTGTCCAGAACCATAGCCACGAAATGGATACCGGCTCTTACACCCGTCTTCTAAGTATTTTCCAAACACACACACACAATTTTTTTTTGTTTTTTTTTCCACTTACACTGTCATCCAATGTGTGTTGTCAAAAATCTCCTCAATGCGGATGTTAATGACTCATTGACACATTCGTGCACTGACTGGACAGGTCCTCTCAAACTGTTTGGTTCTTTCCTCAAAAAAACCATCTCAGACATTAATCTACATGGTCTTCACATGATCTGACCAAGATTATGTCTGGACTTTAAAAGAGACTGTGACCTCTGAGTTTGTTTCGGCCTTTCTTCTCAGACTAGTCAGATAGGAAACGCCGACCTCATCTAGTTTTAAAATATGATTGACGTGTAAAAGTGTTTGTACAAACCTACTTACAAAAATAAAATCATTTATCATTAGCAAGATTGTGGTGACTGCAACGAAAACCACTAATCAAGAGTTCAAGTCTAATTTCTTGAATTACGCAGTGGTTTTAGTGTTCCGTACGTCAAAAGGAAAAATGGACGCGCAATCAAAAGTTACGGGCGTTTATGTTCCATCAATGCCGCATATTTTGACACTCGCAAAGGAATCAAAACCTATAGGGTACTTCCCGTTGACTTAGAATCATGAAATTTGGCAAGAAGCAATCTCGTGTAGCAAAAGTAAAGGAAAAAATCCGATAATCGTAAATAGTAGTTACGTTACAAAAAAACCCGTGAAACACTATTTACGTACTTTGTATGGGACCCTCGGTGCGCAAGTCCGTCTCGTACAGTCACGAGCACCAATATGTCAACACTTGGCGATTTTCAATTGCGATTTTTTCGTGAAATAACGAATGCAACGTTGAAATACGACACATTACATAAACCCATGGGTTAGAAAATGCTATGTTCGTAACAACATAAAATTTCATTAAAAAATAAAGGAACAATCGCTTTTGAATAAAGCCGAGTGTTTACATAGTTTTGCTCGTGACTGTACTTGGCCGATTTTTTTTTTTTTAGGAGAATACTTGGAAGATTATGGGTGTTAAATAAATGTCTACGTAGTGTCGTGTTGGTCGCATCGCTCTAGTATCGGGACGTTGCTTTGGTTCGCTTGTGTGAGTGTGCCGTGCATGCGCGCGTGCGTTGATTCCGGTACGAATTATGAAATCGT
Source organism: Apamea sordens (assembly GCA_945859715.1). Lineage (NCBI taxonomy): Eukaryota > Metazoa > Arthropoda > Insecta > Lepidoptera > Noctuidae > Apamea > Apamea sordens. The sequence continues at coordinate 1,750,482 of OX244014.1, forward strand.
GGAGTTAATTAAGTAAACAATTAATGAATGAATTCAATTATTTAAATTAATTTCTAATTTTTAAATTCCAGGATTATGATTTTCCAATTATTTTTTTGTATAGAATTTAAATATGTTTTGTTTTAAATTGAAAATAATTAATTTAATGGAGATGGTTTGTTTCTCCATGGTTTTAATTTTTTAATTATTTTGTGATAAAATTAGTTTATGATACTTTAATAGACCTAAGGCACAGTAGTCTTCTGCTGGACATAATTATGGGCTCTCCAAATAACAAACGTATGTTCGTATCGGAGCATCGCCGCGGTGTTTAATTAGTGTTGCTAGCTGAAGTTTGTTATTAACAGAATGTACTTACGTTTACTTGGGGTCAAATAATTTTGAAAAATTATGTCTAAGAAAAAAAGAAAATTCCTATATGTTCGCACCCTATTATGGGTCTTGAACATAACTAGGGAAATGTGGTTGTATAGACGCACATCAAGATACTACAATCCGTCAAATTTCTTTAATAGATTTTCAACTTTATCGCTAAAGTATTAAGGTTCAAAGTTGATTGAGAAAATTTGACAGTTTCGGTAACTTGATGTGCTGGCGTCTGTACTATACACCTCTGCTCTAACCCTTCGAAGAATTGAGGCGCGATGTTTATATTCTTTGCAAGATTATTGTATCCCAAGTTCAGACGAAGTAGCGTAGTTTTTGTTGGTTGTTCATTCCATAAGTTTTCGAGATTTAGCAAGACACTCACTAACTGACATATTATTCCATACTAACAAAATGTACAATGAAGTTGTTTATATACAGAGCAACTTTCAGCCTAAGATTTATATCGTTAGATTCGCCCTACCGCGGCAAAAGGTCGCTTGAAAATCTCACCGTGAAAATTTCGATGAAGTGTGAGCTGTCATTCCGCCTGATGCTAGGTATTGATAATATTCACAGCTCGCTTCACTTAAGTTTTCAAGATCGGCTGTTTCGTTTTGATACCACAATGACGCTGTGACCTGACTTGATTGTCATAGAAACGCCATTTTTACTGTGTGAGCTCACTCTTCTCAATATGGATACTTTTTCGCGCGGTTAAAGATGAATTCCACCGATAAAACTTGTAGCTGAATCTACAACGCTACATGCGAACAACGCGTCATACAGACGTCACGCAAAATCCTGCATCTCGCAAGCAGAGTTTACCGCGCAACTGGCATACATTCAACTTCCGGACATCAATCGTCGGGCAGTTGCCCGCCAGACAACGGTCTGGTCGGCTGATCCTACCTTTTCTATGGAGGATGAGTGAACTTTACAAACTAAATACACACACAGCTTCTGAACGCAGTTTAGATGTACCGATCGCGTTCAATTACATTTAATTTTGGTGAAATTCACCCAAACGTATAGTGAGGACGAATTTAACGATTTAAATGTTTGCTTTCAGCAAGTTGTTTACATTTAAATTGTTTTGTTGTTATTAATAGATTAAATTTAACATAACATTTGTTGTGTCAATGAATGCTTGTGTGGTTTCGTACGGTTTTCTCTTAAGTGTGCAATTTTGTTAAGTTTTTTCTTTTTTTTTTTTTCACTATGAAATTCTAAATCTCAATCGCAGGAAATAGTCGTGTTATCGCAACGTTTGTCCGTACCCTTATATTTACTTTTGCTTGTAATATACTTGTTTATAGTTTAAAGGCAATAATTATTTGTAATTTTATGTTATGAGAGCGATGGACGGATGACTGTGAATGGTAAAAATAATAATAATACTAGCCTATTATTGGCCCACTGCGGGGCAAAGACCACGAAAGACATACTGAGAAGGCACGAGCACCATGCATGATCAAGACGGGTAAATATTAGGAATGACAAAGACTTTGTATAGTCCCAAAAGTAAATTCCGATCCAGCCTGTCCCTTGCTGTTCTCTCCCAGCCACGCCCTAAGCCGAGCACCGTACCCCACAGGGGGTGCCCTTAACGTGTAGTCGCTTAGTTTTTAAATCTTTTAAGCCCTGGCTGGAGGCCTTAATTTATTGGGGCCTCCACAGGCAAGCCTGGTTGAGCAGACGACAACCTCATAGGTTGAACTGCGAGATGTCATCTCATCTGCCTAGCCTTTTCCCAACTATGTTGGGGTCGGCTTCCAGTCTAACCGGATGCAGCTGAATACCAGTATTTTACATGGAGCGACTGCCTATCTGGCCTCCACAACCCAGTTACTGGGTAATACGATACTCCTTGGTAAGACTGGTTGTCAGACTTTCGGGCTTCTGACTACCCGTAACGACGGTCAAAGATCCACGAATGACAGCCGGGACCAACGGCTTAACGTGCTTTCCGAGGCACGGAGGGGTCTCGGTATGTAAAGATGGTCACCCATCCACAGACCAACCGCGGCAAGCGTAGCTTAACCTGTCCGATCGACCTGTGCGGCTGTTATTATTTAGCTCTCTATAAGGTTGAAATTACAATAATTGAGGTGCGCTCATGAAATGCAACAACTATAGTGCAAACTTGTTATTTTTATCATATAACTATGATATCAGTCTGTCAGTCCGTCGCTGTGTGCCATGTACACTTGCTTCCGATACAGCCACTCCGCGCTGTTTGTAGTTATTTTACATCCGTTATAAACACGCATAAGTACATTATGTATGTTACATAATTGGGCTAACTAACGAATTGTGGGTATATGCTATTCAGATACATCACTGCTCAACCCTTCGTTGAAAATAGGAGTGTTGTTCTGTAAGGAACTTTAAAAAAAAACAATCAACCTATCAAGCCTGGGGGTCTACTCCGAAGTGCAAAGTGCAAATGTTCGGATCAGACGATATATTATTGAAAAATGCGAAAAAAGTTTGGATCGGCTCCGTTGAGTCGGGACCATAGTCAATATTCGAAAGAGTGTAGGATTGTAGGATCGGGACCGACCGAACCAAATAGTAACTTCGTACATCTCTGCTCAACCATTCGTGGTTTATAGGAGTGATGTTATGTAAGGAACTTTAAAAAAAACAATCAACCTATCAAGCCTGGATACAGTTATCTATTACGTTACCCCTGAGGGGTCAACTTTATAATGGAGCGACTGCCTATCTGACCTCCACAACCCAGTTACTGGGTAATACGATACCCCTTGGTAAGACTGGTTGTCAGACTTTCGGGCTTCTGACTACCCGTAACGACTGTCAAAGATCCACGAATGACAGCCGGGACCAACGGCTTAACGTGCTTTCCGAGGCACGGAGGGGTCTCGGTATGTAAATATGGTCACCCATCCACAGACTATACTATGAACTCGCCAATCAATTAAAAATGCCCTGTAAATACAAAATGCACTTGTGTGTGTCTATACGAGGTTAGAGGCAGATTTCAAGAACCCAAAATTAACGAAATTTTAATACTACAGTTTTACAACGAATACCAAAAATTTTGATATGAATACCATTTTATCGATTTTTATTATTGAGTTTTAGTTGTTATGAAATAAACAACTATTGTCCGTATGTAAAGTTGGGGAAATGAATTGTAAACCAAATTGACTACATACCAACTTAAATAGTCCGTATGTTCAAATTACAACTGTCTTTCTTTGACTGTGGTATCGAACGGCTAATTGACGTAGGGTGTCAATTTAGATAACAATTCATTTCACTGACTGTACCGACGCCAGCACATCAAGCTACTACAATCTGTTAAATTTCTTTAATTGATTTTCTACTTTATCGCCAAAGCATTAAGGTTCAAGGTTGATTGGGGAAATTTGACAGTTTCGAATAGCTTGGCGTCTGTTCAACCATAATACCGATTGTTGAGATTTTTTTTTTCCTATTTTTTTCAGCTGCCCTTGCCTCACCCTTTTATATATTTAGTTAGTTACTATTTTCTGTTTAGTCGTAGTCTCGTTAGTGTTAATTTTAACGTGCATTTTTTTCTATACGTTAATTAAGGCATAGCGCACTATGGGACAGTGGCGCAACTAAAAGTTGGGCAACTGTTGCCAGATAGTTGGGCAACTGTTGCGCCACTGTTGCTGGTGACGCTTTAAGGCTTCTTCCATAATGGTATCGCGTTTTGTTCACTAGCCTGGTTTTGTATTTCTCTGTTTATGTTTGATGTTTGTTAACTGAAGGGCCGACAGCCATAGCTAAAATATGTAATTATAAGTTTAATAATTAATTAAAATATTCAAGTTTTTGTAACAGTTAAGTATCACAAGACATACTAATAGATAAGGATTTCTAAGTGTTTATTGCGTGATACTCATAAAATACCAAGCAAGAGCTGGTTAGAAAGAGATAACGCTACACTACCGTGTATTCTATCTCACTCTAATACTTTGTTTTTCTAGCCACAAAACACCGCTGTCGGTCCAACTTTTCGTTGCTCAATATGTATTTCTTTATTTTATATTTATAACTCGTATATTACTTTTTATTATTGTCTGTAATCTTTCGATATATAACAGTTTTCACCACTCGACCTTCCAAGCTTGCATGTGTTGACAGCTGTCATATCTGACAGTGCCAAGATACAACCTTTTTTACTTGAAATTCCGTTTTTCAACTTTTTTTACAAAGTGACAGCTGTCAGTTATGTCAGAGTGACATTGACAGGTGTTGCTATTTGCAAAATTGTCACGCTCCGTGGTGAGGGGCGCGTTCCGTGTCCACGGGCGTCCGCCAGCCATTTTACCAAAGCATTGTAATACATAGACGTGTAATTACTGATGACCGACCGAGACGCAGCTATACATAGACTAGTAGGAAAACGGGAACGTAGCAACTGAAATAATATTGTTTAATTGTATACTTGTTTGATTATGTAATAATTTTCTACCATTTAAGTTTAATTTTTGTCTTATAGCAACCCCGTTTTAGCTGTCATGTGTCGATGACGTCTCGGCGGCGTCTCAGTCCGCCTCAATGTGCTCAGTCGTTTTATTTTATTAAATGCACTGCTAATGTATTTTCTGTTCTTTTATTTTTTACTTTCCTTGGTTTTTTACGCTTCTTTACTAGACATTTTTATGTTCATATTAAGCTTTACTCATACCTGCCAATCTTGGCAATAAGACTTTATAACGCACCCAATGCATCAGCCAATCAGAGCTTAGTACTAGTTTTAAAAAGTACCTCGTGCGAAATATGAAAGTTTAGAGTTGGTTAAAACAAAAATATGAACGAAAGTAGGTAATCGATTTCCGAGAAATGATGTCGCCGAAAGTTATATCGTACTTTGCAAGTGAACAAAGCTAATTAATAATATTTTAAATCTCCAAAATCGAGCTTATGAACAATTTTTGCTCAGCTAAAGGATATGGGTTAAGGCCGCACAATCCTTAGAAACTCGCACTGTATTCAAAACGAGGTAAGACCTTGTTCAGAATCGCGAATCTTTCTCGCGTACGTGGCGTCCAGAAAAAGTGTATTAACGTGCGAGCATTTGGCGACGAATTTTGCCGCTCCATTTTCCTTGATACCTACCACTGGCTCTGAAGTTCGCACGTAAACTGGACGCAACAAGGAGTCTAGTAGGTAAAATGTCGACCTGCGCGCAACACGTACAAGTCGAGAGTTTGGCGAAGTACACGCGATTTATGCGCGTATTTAAATTCGCGCGATGCTTGTGGACTTGTTGATGCATTGTATTGGTGGCCAGTACCTCGCGAACGCGTGTATGAATTCGCGCGAACCGATTTGCCCTTTCTGGACAAGGTCTTATTTTGCTTCGTTTTCGATGCGATTATATAGGTAAATGTGAGGGTAAACGCTTATTATACGAATTGGTTGACAAACTAAAGTATTATAAATCGTCTATTGTGAAAGTATTTAGGAGCACGAGTGAAATAGCTACATATCACTGTCCTTCCCTTCGTTCATAGGAATATATTGTACGCAATCTATCTGTCTGACTCCCATTTCAGTCGCTTGAAACTATCGCAAAAACGAATTTATGAAGGAGTCGTAAACTAAACGTAAATTTTTCGAAAAAAATATCTGCGGATACTAACCCTTATTGGCGCCAATTTTCTTTTCGAAATGGGAATCGGACAAACTGCTCTTAATATTAAGTAAAGTCTAAAATATTTAGTCGGTGCCTAGTATTCGTATATTATTTCACAAAAATGTCTAAGAAATTATATTTAAAAAAAGTCCGGAAATAATGACGTTTAAACGGCGCCATTTTCAATTTAAACTGCTGTTCCACTAACAAGAGTTGTGGACCAACTATTGAATATGTTTTAGACGTAGTTAGTGTTAACGGATTAATTATAGATTTACGAAATTATCGAGAAAAGAAAATTTTCGACATTTAATTTGTTACAAAAAAACGTCATTATTTTATTCGGCCAAGATTTCCAAATGTTTGTATCGTACCATACGTAAAAGTCAATTGCGACGTCCTAATTGGTAGCATAATACCATGTAGATTATAAAAAAGTGTACCTATAAATTCTAATTGTTGTTTCTTTACGCTTTTGTAAAATTGTATAAAGTTGATTGTATTGTAAGAAAAGATATTTTTTCCATTTCATTATAAAAAAAAAACTTGCCAAATGTTAGTGTTACCAGCTCGTAACGTGAAAAAACTACTATTTAGCGTTCGAGTGTCACTTTGCCATTGCTTCTGTATACACCAGTCCAATATAAGTAGCGTAGCAGCGTGTACATTGCCCGTGTATGTACAATATATTATATACATACATAGTGAATATTATAAAGTATTTTTGCATGATTAATTATTGTAAAAGTGTCCGAGTGTGTGTAGAAACGTGTGGTTTACTTATCACGTTACTTCTGTTCTTACTTTCTCCGAGTGTGTCTTAGGATTGGCCGGCTAGAGTTGAAAATAACCCTTGTTACCCGCTAAATCGTATCAGGGCCGTTCCCGGGACGTGACAGGGTCGTGGCATACACAAGGCAAGCACAGAAGCTCCGTCGCCGGCTCGGACACGAACGTGTGTGAGGTCATGTACGCATGTTATTTTGGAGCCCCTGATGGAAGACGGTCCGTCCACGCCCCGGGTACAGCCCTTCGTGGATAGATCTTTAATCTAACTGCTCTTTATTCAATAAGTCGGCTAATAAAACAGACTATTGTAGTCATATTTCTCTTAGTTATAGTTGAAACATTTTAATTGTTAAAAACTGTTGTTTATCAAAAAAATAATTGAAAGAGAGTGATAAAATAAAATGCCAACGTTGTTAGTAAACCACGCTGTATTAAAAATCATAAAATTATATAAAAATTAACGTTTGTGAGTAGGCACGCGTTCGGCGCCGCGAGACGGCGCCTCTTTGCAATAACTTTTATATACGACAAATTAAATATAAATTGTAAAGGGAGATTATGAATATGAATAGTGTCGGTAGTGTGCGCAGAATAACAGTACGTGTCCCGCACGAGACAGCTCCGAATATTAGAGAACTAAAAACTCCTAAGTTAGTCCACTTCGCAAATACCTACCTGAAAGAATTAGATAAGGAAGTTCCTAAAATTCAAATTGAAAAGAATGAAAATACATTTATTTAGTACAGACTATAAGACACCATAAAAACAAAAAAATAAAGTTCAATAAAAAGTGTAAAGTCGGAAGCAATTAGCAGGAATGTGTGCCTCAAAGCTGCGCCAAAAAGGCCCAGTTCAGCAAAAATGCCAGACAACTAGTGCCTGACGCTGGCATACGAGTACCTACGTTACATGAAGCGACTGCCTATCAGACCTCCACAACCAAGTTACTGGGTTATAACAACACACCCTTGGTAAGATTGGTTGTCAGACTTCAACCTGCCCATCACCGTAAATAACGCAATGAATGTTGTTGAACTGTCAAACTTAAAGTACTTATTTCAAATAAACAAATTACAGGCACTTTTGAATTGTCAAGGGGTCCGTTAGTCAGAAAGATGAAGCTAGTTGCCCATTCCAAAGCGTAGCAGGTACCTATGGAGAAGAACGGGCAAGAAACTCATAAACCTACTACACCAATCTACTAGAGATCGATAAATTTCGGCATAACGACTCTCAATTAAGTAGATATGAATGATTTATGGCCTAAGAAAAATGCATCAAAAGATGACGATGATGATGTGGAAAGAGTTAAATCAGTCAATCAGTAAAAATAGAGAGTTGGAATGGTCAATAGTTTGGCAAATTGGCGTAAAATCCTACCTATTAACGTACTATGCTAAAAGCTATAAAACGTTTGTTATAAAATCTAGAAATAACATTTACTGGAAATTCTATTCTATTTTGTATTTGCGAAGTAATCCATAAAAAAAATTAAAATTATTCAACTAACGAGTCCATAAGCATTTTATATATTTTTAATAAAAGATTTGCCTAACATTGAACATAGAAAAAAGATATAAATTCACAAAATTATTTAAAAAAATACACTGGCACCCTAATTGTGTAACACACTATCTGAATTCAAATAACGCAATGAATGTTGTTGAACTGTAAAAACGAAATCCATTTCTACTGTTGCTATATAAAAATTCTCCAGACCATAATAATATGTCGACCACGGCGGCCAATCTCAAAGGAGACTAGCCTTCGGTGCGGGAAATATAGTGTGTTACGCAATTACCCCGCTGAAAAACTTTCAATTCTTTTCCTTAGACAACGTTACTACTAAAACTTTTAGGCTAAACTTTCGAATTTACCAATTGTTGTAGAACCAAATACCCTACCTAGCCACATGTGCCGTGTTTTTAACGTATTAGCAAGATATGAGCGCTGTAGAAGCTTTTAGTCAGCTGAAAGTTAAATCAGTATCCTTTACCGAATCTATTTTTAGCACGGCTTTAAATCAGTAAATTCCCCACTCCACTGATTGCCTGATCCCGCGTTCTAACCAAAAGCGCCGCGCGATTTTGATCGACATGATCGTTCAAACGCGACATGATCGTTCAAACGCGACTTGATTGATCGCGCGAGTATGCCATATAAAAGAGTGTCCTAAGTAAAAGTGATCGTCGGTTTACATTTCTCTTTTTGATCGGTGAACCGGAACGCGTGCCAACAGAGGGCGCCTTCCGGTTTTCCGTACAAAAAGTGACACATGATCGCGAAGATCGAGTTATCGCGCGCGATCGCTTTTGGTAAGAACGCAGCCTCACCCACCAAACTCTCGGCTGACTAACAAGTCTCTCGGTCGCGTTGGGTCATAAGCACTGTTCCCTGTTTCGCTGTAGCGGGCACTGTATTGTAAGCTCAGTGTGTTCGTGGTCGCTGAATGTTGTAAAAACCTTTAGTGTTGTGAAGTGTGAGCCTCCTACTGCTAAGCGAGTTAAAGTATTTGAACTATAAAAGATCATTTAAAAAATCTAATGGGAAGTGCCCTTTAAAAATAAATAATACATAGAAAACATTGCGTCTTAATGCCCGTTAAGGTGTATGCTCCAGTACCCCGCGAAATTCAAATTTTCTTACGTTTTTTGCAATTTGCTGGTCAGTACTAAGTTGTACGCTGATTAAAATATGATACGCGGCCGTAACAAATATGTACTTACAGAATTATAATCATTAATCCTAAAATGGCGCCGGCTGCCGCTGAAAACCAGCGTTGGAGCTCTGTTTCGTATAGGGTCTTAGTATTATGCTGAGCGGTGGCTGTTTTGCGTGGATGTGATGCATGACCCCAACTTGTTATTTTTTTTTTGTTTTTGACGTGACAACGTCTTATAGTTCGATGGAACCGGCTGCACGCACGAAAAAACATGACTCATGCGGCGTTACCTCGCTCTGAGGCGTTCCATTTAAGGCTTGAAGTGCAAGCGAGAGCGCGGAACGAGCGACAAAGAGGCACAATCGGCCTCCGCTTTCGGCAGCGTTCGACATCTGTCTCTCTCCTACTTGAGTGAGCGATGCGTCCGCGTGTATCAGTATTTTCTTATGACGTTGTCACGTTCAACTATCGTCAGTAAACCGACTTTACAGACAACCGATTTTTTTTTTATGCGTCATGTTTGCCGCAAATAAATGTATTTTCTTTCTTTCAGGGATTACAGGCGCGATGTTATGTTATGAAAATACTTTAACTCAGCTTTCAGTAACTAGCCTACTGTCCTTTCGAAACGCATCTAGCTACTAAAAATGTTGGCGAAGATTTTTGCATTAATGATTAGAACATAGACAATAGCGGACACAGCTACGTGTAATACATACCTACCTCTGCGCTGAGGCGTTGAACACCAAGATATATGAATTTATTGATATTGTGTATTGTATTATAGTTTTTAATCTAAATTAATTGTTTTTTTTTTTTACTTTTTAATGTGAAAAAATGGCCCAAGAAATGAATAAAAGGCTCCTAATTGCGTAACACAGTTTCAATCACAATCCGAGAGTTTTGAAGGATATTTCGAATCCATTGCTTCTTAGGTTTAATAAATTCGTCTTCTCTACAACGTAAATAACGCAATGAACGTTGCTGAACTGTCATTTTGACACACTGATCAATTGTCAGTACATGTGTGTTACGCAATTACCCCGCTGAGGGACTAAATCCTAAGGAAAGACTGTGCTAATGCATCATGCATTAAACACACTAAAGCATGTCTTACTGTAGGGACGAGATCTATAAACGTTACAAGTATTCCTGTCACTCGCTCTACAAGCGCAAGATAGAGACGGAAACATGTCTTAAAGCTACGGTTTCTAAGAAGAGCGGTGGCCGCCACATGTAGGCTCTACACCCTGTCCATTAGTTTAACAGTTTTTTGACAGCTGTCTTAGACCGTACATATTCCAGATTACGTAAAAGTTAACTTTAAAATGCGTAATAAAATAAATAGGTACCTATATAAACTGCCTAATCTTATTGAATTATCTTATTTATGACTTCATACAGACATTATAATACCGTACGTGTATCAGTTTTTACAAAAAACATATAATTGCTTGCTAGTTCGATCTGTCAAAAAACGGTTAACCTAGTGGACAGACAGAGTATAGTGATGGCTGTCATGAAAATGTTGGCAGCGGGGTCTGACTTTACGGTGTCCAAAAACGCTCTCTAGGAAAATACACTAACCATCATAAATAACGTCCTAGTAACGTCGCCGTCGTTCAAATTGCAGGCGCTACTTATAAGAAAACGTGGCAGAAGTTAACGCACAAGCTAATTAACGTTTACAGATCTCGGCCTTAGAGTAACAGACCGCACTTTGACAGTAATGTAAACGATTCATACGAATGTGAACCTTATTCCTATGCGTATCTATAGTGTTCATATTCGTTTAAGCAAAAGCGAGCAAGCTTGTCATGCGAAAATGAACATTAATTTATACGAATACTGTCCATAATCGTATGAGATGTCTGGCCCTGAATATATATCAAGATCTTTAGGCATAGGAAAAAACACGAATAGTATCGAAGCAGCACCCTAATTGCGTAACACACTATTAAAATCATTTTGAAGGATATTTCTAATCCATTGCTTCATAATGTTCGAATAAATTAAAATTATCTGCTCAACAACGCAATGAATGTTATTGAACTGTCAAACCATTCCTACTGTTAGTGCGTTACGTAATTACCTCGCTGGTTCTATGGTCAACATCATTGACGAAAAATTATATTATACAAAAATGATTTTGACTTTGTAAAGTAATTGTTACGTACAAAAGCTTATATGACTCATTATATAAGTATTCATTATGTGTTTTCACAATAATTATATAAAATTAGTCGTTACAATAATTGAGAACAAAAAACAGCAATAATATTATAATAAAACAATCTCCGAATTTAATCTGTGCATTATATTTTTAATACAGTGCTACCAACATAGATGTTTAAATGGCGGCAAAGTGCCTGTGTTGCCAATTTAAAAAGTAATCTACCAATTTGGTAATGTTTTGTGTGTTGTACTTTGCTTGCTTGGATCTTGGAGATGGCTAAGGATGTGGGTTTCATCGAGTGTGATGGATATTAATGAGAGTGATAACACATGGTTGAAAAGATCGTGAAAGCCGGATATCGGCGTGGTACCACACTACTGCAAATAAAGTCATTTTGAATAGCGAGAGGTTGTTTTATTGTTTAGTTTACTATACTCCTCGTTGGTCAAGTGGTCGCAAGCACTTCTGGTGAGCATGAAGTTTTGGGTTCGATTCCCGGGTCGGGCAAAGTGTTATTCGGTTTTTCTATCTGGATTTTCTCAGCCCGGTTTTTTTTTTTTTTTTTAATTAAAACGTCCCTCACTAGGAATTACTCCTGTATCGTGGGTGCGTTTACAAACATTTAAACTCACATACACAAACAGCCAGACTCTGGGAACTCGGACTGGGACTATGGGAAATCAATTACTTCCACGGCCCTCCCGGCGCACGCCCGCCAAGATGGTATGGCATGCCCCCCAGGTTGGGGGGCTACGGGAATGGCCGGGAACACCTGGCCATGCCCGTCCCACAAGGTGGAGGCCTGTGCAAAACAGGCAACGGAGCCCCCGCACCCGTTTCCTGCTGGCCTCCACGCCCGCCTAAGAGGCAGGCCCCGCATGCCCCCCCACGTTGGGGGAGCTACGGCCGCAGAGGATAGGGAGAGCGGCAACGAAACACCGACACTCCTCTTCCCCTGCGGCCCCGCCGCGTCCGCCATCTCACGGTGGCGGCCCCGTCAAGGCCGCGGAAGGAAGGGAGAGCCCCTGCCGCCGCGGCCTCTATCCCCAGCCGCAATGTCTCCCTCACGGGGGACATCGCGGCCCGCCTCAGGTAGGTCGCGATGTCGCGGCACCGCAACCTACCTGTGGGCCGCTACGTCAGGCTAAACCGCACAGCCCGGACGAGCGGCCCCCGCTGGGGTTCCTCTTAGCTTCACCGTGGCCCAGCTCGCCACGGCTACTGAGCCCCCCCGCCTCGACAATGCGGGAACCCACCGGGGGGGAAACAGCCAGACCCGGAACAACTTCAACGGCACGGTTGGCGCAGTGGTTGAGCGATTGACTGCTGCGCTGCGTGTCGCGGGTTCGATTCCCGCACGGAACAAATATTTGTTTGCCTAACCAGCATGGAGCAATGGAGACGCGCATTAATTGTGGTAACCAACTTTGCAAACTCGCTGACAATGTGTATTAAGCGCAGCAGCTCTTGGTACCATCCGAGACAATGTAAAACCGGAAGTGTGTGTGTGTGTGTTACGTGCTGACGTTACTTCTTGTCTTCATGCACACATTCATGGCGTGTTTGCACACTTCAGGTCACAAGTAAAGCGTGTGTCGCTTCATGAGAAAAAAATACTGTAACGGTTGGAAGTAATTTGTACCTAATCATCGCACACGTAAGGGTCCAGCTTCTCGACCGCGAGGTAAGCGAGGTTGCTGGTTCGAATCATGCAAGTGACAGCGTGACTAGTTTGAAGTTAGCTAATTGTTGGACCTATTAAAAGCGGTTATTCCGTTTAGGTACATAATCAACTTAAAGCGTTCCCACTGCTGGGACACAGGCCTCCTCTCGATGAGAGGGAGTGGGCCGTAATCTACCACGCGGGCCCAGTGCAGGCTGGTAGATGTCACATGTCTTCAAATTTTTGGTTCTAGGACATGCCGGTTTCCTCACGATGTTTTCCTTCACCGTTTTGAGAGCAGTGATGATGGAATCATTTGAACTAAGTAAAGCGCCTGTCTGGATTCGAACCTACGGCCTACAACTTGTAAGTCGCAGCCGTCACCACTTGGCCACCACTGACCACTACACCATACTGACTGGCTAATAGAATAGGGGAAGGGGAACATGATGGAAAAATCTAGCCGTTAAACAACCGAGACTAGCCATTTGTTCTAGCCCACTGCTGCTTCAGGACAGCGCTAGACCACGAACTGTGGTAGCGGGATCGTCCGAAAGGGTTACCGCTGCCCTGGAACATAAAGGGCTAAGGAAGGAACACGGGTGGGTTTTAGTCAGTAAGAGTCTGACACTCCCTTCCGCTCCACCCAGAGCGGGAGGGGTCATTTGATGATTTCCCATCAACAAAAAAAAAAAAAAAAATTTATATGGAGCGACTGCCTATCTGACTTCCACAACCCAGTTACTGGGTAATACGATACCCCTTGGTAAGACTGGTTGTCAGATTTTCGGGCTTCTGACGACCCGTAACGACTGTCAAGGATCCACGATTGACAGCCGGGACCAACGCCTTACGTGCTTTCCGAGGCACGGAAGGGTCTTGGTATGTGAAGATGACCACCTACCCACGGACCAACCGCGGCAAGCGTCGCTTAACCTGATAGATCGACCTGTGCGGCTGTTATTACTTACCACAAGCCTACAATACCATAACCTGTTAATTTCTCAGGCAGGAATAGCTGAAAAGCATAATAAAATCACTCAAGGTTAAGAAATCAGTCATTTATACCTGATCAAGAACTGTTACCTACAGTACGTCTGCCTCTACCACGCTCACTGATTTCACCGCGTATACTCGGTATACTAGGCTGTATGTAATTCAGCTTTTCAGTAACCCTCCGTCCGCCACGGGGACAGCGCGCGTCGCGAGTCTTGTAAACTACGAACGATTTAATATTTACGTAAAATAGTTTTTCGTGGAAAGAACGTGACTTCAATAAATAATACAGCTCGCTTTATTTAATAAGGTATGTTTTTAGAAGTTTTGCTTTCTCATGTTAAAATTATTAGTAATTAAGTAGTTATTTTTGAGTTATCAGCCCGTATGTTGCACCTTTGTCTCTATATCACCCTCAGGGTTGACTGTAAGAAAATGCCTCAGGCATTAAGTTCACCTTTGTACAGTATTTTTTTACTCGTAAAGTTTTCTTTGTACAGTATTTTTTTACTTGTACATAAAGTTTTAGTAAATAAATAAATTAATTTTTCTGTCTCTTGGGATCCATTCTGTCGCATTTTTAGGATTCCGTACATCAAAAAGAAAAAACGGAACCTTTAATTATAGGATATCACTTCGTTGTCCGTCTGTCTGTCTGTTAGTCTGTCAAGTCCCCATTTTCTTAGGAACGCGAACAGGCATCAAGTTGAAATTAATATCAAATACGTAGATTACGTAGTTTACGGTCCCTTGTGGCTCTAAACAATCGAGCTTCCAAGTCAACGCAATAAAAAATACGGCCATTAAAGACATATTTTGATACACGCAAATAAATCAAAACCTCCCATAGGTTTTGATTTATTTGCGAGTATCAAAATATGTCGATAGGGCTGTATTTTGGATTTTTATTTTTTGTATTTTTACTTCCCGTTGACCTAGAATCTTAAAGAAGATCGGACATTTTTGTCAATAGTATTTGTTGTTTGTAATAATTTTCTCTATCGATTGGCATTATGTTTCAAACCTGTACATCAAAACGCGACTTTTTATGTACAGACGCCAGCAGGTCAAGCTATCCGAAACTGTCAAATTTTCCCAATCAACCTTGAACCTTAATGCTTTGGCGATAAAGTTGAAAATCTATTAAAGAAATTTGAAAGATTGTAGTAGCTTGATGTGCTGGCGTCTGTACTTACTTGCAACTTTAGGTATGCGACAGAGGTTCGAACCCTTTTGGCAAGAAGCAAGGTCTCACGGACAAGTAAAAGAAAAGAAAATAAACACAAGTAAAGAAAATGACCGAAAATTTTATCACGTCCTACTTCCTACTAATATTATAAATGCGAAAGTTTGTATGGATGGATGTTTGTTACACTTTCACGCAAAAACTACTGAACGGATTTGGATAAAATTTGGTACACAGATAGCTTATAACCAGGATTAACACATAGGATACTTTTTATCCCGATATTCCCTCGGGATCGAAACTTATGCGGGTGAAACCGCGGGGCGCAGCTGGTATAAAAATATTTTATTGCGCTTACAAACTTACATTAGCAAATCAAATCAAATCAAAAGTCATTTATTCAAATTAGGCTGAGAATCAGCACTTTTCGAACGTCAAAATTACAAAAGACAGTCCCTCAAAAACGCCCGCCCTTCACCACTTCCTAGTGCTATCGCTGGGAAGAAGAAGTAAGCAGCTGGGCAATGCCTGCCAGGGCCGCGGGTTATTCGAAAGAGATACCGTGGCCCCTGGCACAGGCAACTGAAGGAACACGGGTGGGTTTTAGTCAGTAAAAGTCTGACACGCCCTTCCGCTCAGCCCAGAGCGGGAGAGGTCATTTGATGATTTCCCACCCAAAAAAAAGCAGCTGGGCAATTGAACTTGACGTACATTATATCGATATATGGGCGAACATTTTTTTCAACTAAGAAGTTAAGTTTTTTCTTAGGATAAATTCATCCTAGCTACGGACCCCGGACATGTGACATCTACCAACCCGCACTGGGCCCGCGTGGTGGATTACAGCCCACTCCCTCTCACAGAGAGGAGGCCTGTGTCCCAGCAGTGGGAATATTGAACCCCCCCCCTGACCCTCGGCCGGTATTTTGGAACGAATTTCCTTAACGCGCCTTGCGAAAGGGGGCTAGACGGAAAAAATTGAGCGGCGTGCGCGTGTTTCTCTGTCTGTCTCTCTCTCTCTCTCTTATAGAAAGCAAGCCAGTTATACTTCGTTCCATCCGGGTGTCCCTTGACACCTCTCAAGTTTTTTCTTTACTTTAGTGTAAATTTTAGATCTACCTATACTAATATTATAAAGTGGTAGAATTTGTTTGTTTGTATGTATGTACTCTGGCACTACAAGTCGGATTTGAAAAAATACTTCTCAAACTCAAACTCATCATCATCATCTGCCTAACCTTTTACCAACTATGTTGGGGTCGGCTTCCAGTCTAACCGGATGCAGCTGAATACCAGTATTTTACATGGAGAGACTGCCTATCTGACATCCACATCCCAATTACTGGGTAATACGACACCCCTTGGTAAGACTGGTTGTCAGACTTCTGACTACCCGTAACGACTATCAAAGATCCTCGAATGACAGCCGGGACCAACGGCCTAACGTGCTTTCCGAGGCACGGAGGGGTCTCGGTGGTATGTAAAAATGGTCACCCATCCACAGACCAACCGCGGCAAGCGTAGCTTAACCTGACCGATCGACCTGTGCGGCTGTTATTATTTAGCCACGGGCCCCTCTAAACTCAAACTATTTATTTCAAATAAACCAATTACAGGCACTTTTGAATTGTCAAGGTCGGTCAGTCAAAAAGATGAAGCTAGTTGCCCATTCCAAAGTGGGTTCTGCATTTGATAGCTCTATTCTTGAGGAAGGCTATAGGCTTATTAACATCACCCTATGACGCTTAGGAGCCGAGCAAAAAGTCAGAAAGAACGCTTAGAGGAAACGAGGTGATAGCGCGGGCTGGTGATGCTATGCCTATACCAGCGCTACGACATTTATTTTTTAAATATCGAAGCATCATGCTGAGATAGGAGCCTTTTGGCCTCGTATAAGACTTTCTGTTTTTTTTTCTTTTGTTACTTTTTTATACAATTTCTTTTATTTTTAACTGTGTTTAGTTTAGTTTATGATCCTGTACGAGTCACAATAAATACTTTTTCTTTCTTTCTTTCTTTCTTTCTATGCGATGCGACGGGGTGAACTAGAAATGTCACGCGGACAGAAGCTAGTAAAATATATTAATAGAACATTCTAAAATATCACAGTACCTACACTTTTTTTTTATCTAGATTTAGTTTTGCGTCAATGAGCGCGAAAATAATATTTTAAGAATGTAGATATACCTACATATTATTTTAATACTTCATTGAATTATGATGAACACATTGATTACATGAATGATGTAACCAATACTTTGTAACAATATCATTATGATCTAAAAGAGTGTCCATGGAGTTTCTTGCCCGTTCTTCTCCATAGGTACCTACGCTTTAGAATGGGCAACTAGCTTCATCTTTTTGACTGACCGACCTTGACAATTCAAAAGTGCCTGTAATTGGTTTATTTGAAATAAATAGTTTGAGTTTGAGTTCAGTGGAGTTTGAATTGAGGTAAAGTACTGGCATTCAGCGGCATCCTGTTAGTCTGGAAGCCGTCCCCAACATAGTTGAACCGATCATCATGAAATTTTGCCAGGGGTATAGAGAAAGACGTAGGGTACCTTTCATCCAGAAAAAAAAACTGTTTCCGAGGAAAGTAACAATAACTTTCGTCGATCACTTTTAGCGCTACGTGTCTTTCGAATCATGATTGAAATATGACCCGACTTTCTGAGCAGTATTCTCACAAAAAGTACTAGGCTTGCATGAATTCACGATAGTATTTCAATCATTAGTTAATTGCTTTTAATGGGATTTGGATGAAAGGCAAACAGATAGTTCATTATAACCTGGGGGTCTACTCCGAAGTAGTATCGGCCGAATGTTCGGCCGTTTCCTGCTACGAAGTTACTATTTGGTTCGGTCGGTTCCGATCCTACACTCCTACACTCTTTCGAATATTGACTATGGTCCCGACCCAACTGAGCTGATCCGAACTTTTTTCGCATTTTTCATTAATATTCGGTTCGGCCATGTGTCGGTCCGATCCGAACATCCGCAGTTTGCACTTCGGAGTAGGCCCCCAGGCTTGCATGAATTCACGATAGTATTTCAATCATTAGTTAATTGCTTTTAATGGGATTTGGATGAAAGGCAAACAGATAGTTCATTATAACCTGGATTAACACATACGATACGTTTTATCCCAGTAATACGTTTCCGAGGGATAATTTTCAACCTTCACGCGGGTGAAGACTATAAATCTAAATAATAATAAACTATAAATAACCTAAATTAAATGAAGTCATCAGCTGAATACGAGTACCTACGTTACATGAAGCGACTGCCTATCAGAGGGGTAATTCTCGTAATTTTAAGAACGTTCACAGTCTGATCTCAGTCTCAATCTGTCAAAAATACCTCTAATTTCCCTACATTTTTAACAAGTTTTTGACATTTGTTTGTCGCCGAGATGATACTGCGACTAGATTTTAAACGTTTTAAATTACGAGAATTGGCCTTCAGCCGGTCGATTCTGTAAAAATCTCACCGTGAAAACTCAAGTGAAGTGAGCTTGATGTGAGTTGTCAGTAGTGCCAATCCCTAGCATTATTTGGAATGACAGCTCACTCCACGCTCACTTCACCTAAGTTTTCACGGTGAGATGGTTACAGAATCGCACTGCAGATCTCTACAACCCACTTATCTACTGGGTTATAACAACATACCTACCCTTGGTAAGATTAGTTGTCACACTTCAACGTAAATAACGCAATGAATGTTGTTGAACTGTCAAACTCAAAGTATTTGTTTCAAATAGACCAATTACAGGCACTTTTGAATTGTCAAGGGGTCGGTCAGTCAGAAAGATGAAGCTAGTTGCTCATTCCAAAGCGTAGTAGGTACCTATGGAGAAGAACGGACAAGAAACTCCACGGACACTCTTTTAAATCATAAAATTGTTACAAAATATTGATTTCATAGTTCACGTTGAAATTATCCATGTGAGGAACGATGTAGAAAGACGTGCACGTTAAAAGCGTCCATTATCCTACTAATACATATTATAAACGCGAAAGTTTGGATGGATGGATGGATGGATGTTTGTTACTCCTTCACGCCAAAACTACAGAACGGATCTGGATGAAATTTGGCACACACATAGTTTATAACTAGGATTATACACAGGATACTTTTTATCCCGATATTCCCACGGGATCGAAACTTATGCGGGTGAAACCGTGGGGCGCAACTAGTAGAAAACATAAAAATAATTCAGAAATCTGTTAAAATGAAACCTATTGCACTACTCATAGCACACGCAACTACCCTGCTAGTTTAATATTCCTAATAGGCTATAATTTGCAGTCGCCCCTTGGGAACCCAGCCCCGGCTAATATTGAATTCAATTGTATATTCCCGCAACTACTACGGGTCACTCAACTCGTTTTAAAATTAACTTCATGCCTATACAGGCTGTTAGTGTAAACACCGTTATCCTTGAAACCAGTGGTTTGGTTTCACTTATAGAACGTAAATTCAATGAAAAAGAATATCTTTTTTTTTAAGTAAAGTCAATTTTTCCTCATAATTATTTCACCCTATACAAGTGCACGCAAGGGCAAAGTAGACGGAGCCCGGGAAACAGCGCGTCGTCAGTACTTCCCTTATCTATGGAGCGCGTACCGCAAGCCGGCAAGCGCATGAATTTAAGGACGGTGTCGGACAGAAACTTTCTTACATTTTTGAAAGAAAATAACGTTTATTTATTTTTAAATTCAGATAAACATTTTTATAATTATAGAGGGGCCCGTGGCTAAATAATAACAGCCGCACAGGTCGATCGGTCAGGTTAAGCTACGCTTGCCGCGGTTGGTCTGTGGATGGGTGACCATCTTTACATACCGAGACCCCTCCGTGCCTCGGAAAGCACGTTAAGCCGTTGGTCCCGGCTGGCATTCGTGGATCTTTGACAGTCGTTACGGGTAGTCAGAAGCCCGAAAGTCTGACAACCAGTCTTACCAAGGGGTATCGTATTACCCAGTAACTGGGTTGTGGAGGTCAGATAGGCAGTCGCTCCATGTAAAATACTGGTATTCAGCTGCATCCGGTTAGACTGGAAGCCGACCCCAACATAGTCGGGAAAAGGCTAGGCAGATGATGATTTTTATAATTAAGTCAACTACCTATGGTTTTAGTGACAACGGTGTTTACACTAACAGCCTGTATTCTCAAAGGGGTTGGCAGTGGTGTAAAGTATAGTAGCTGCACTAAGCTTTGACTGCCTGGCTCTCGTGGTTGCAAGCGCGACTGCTGAGCGAGGGGTCGTGGTTTCGATTCTACTAATTACTTCTCTGTTAGCTTGTTATTTGATTTTTAACAAAAAAAATCAATTTAAATTGTAACTTCGTGTGCTTTTTCGTTCTGCTCTCAAAACGGTGAAGGAAAACATCGTGAGGAAACCGGCGTGTCCTAGAACCAAAAATTCGAAGACATGTGACATCTACCAAAATCAAAATCAAAAGTCATTTATTCAAATTAGGCTGAGAATCAGTCGGTCGATTCTGTAAAAATCTCACTGTGAAGTGAGCTTGATGTCAGTTGTCAGTAGTGTCGATCCCGAGCATTAGTTGGAATGACAGCTCACTTCCCCTAAGTTTTCACGGTGAGATGGTTACAGAATCGCACTGCAGCACTTTTCGAACGTCAAAATTACAAAAGACAGTCCCCCAAAAACGCCCGCCCTTCACCACTTCCTAGTGCTATCGCTGGGAAGAAGAAGTGGCGCAACAAACTCCTCCCCAGCAGCACAGCTGTCTGTTCAGTTAGAAAATAACCCGCAGTGGGCCCGCGTGGTGGTTTACGGCCCACTCCCTCTCACAGAGAGGAGGCCTGTGTCCCCTAGCAGCAGTAGGAACATTATAAGCTGATTATGCTTATGCTTATTATATGGAAAAATCCAACACTTTGACGTGGGGATTAGAATAGAACCTACCAACATGAACAAAATAACAAAATTATTATAAACGCACCGTGTGGCCCAGTTTCTTAATGATATTTGGATATCTAAATGCCATTACAATAGAGTTGACTATTTGGGTTAAACCCACTTGATATAGCTATTATTAGTGAGTTACTGTATTGTTTATTCAGGTTATATTTACCTACTGAAACGGGTGTGGTGTGGGTTGCATTCAATGAAATAATACAGGGTGGCAGGGACATCGACGCGCAAACTGAAATATTGAGCACATGATTTTAGGGCCCATATTGCTAATCCGTTGCTTTATATGTTCGAAAAATTTGTCTGCATAACAACGTAAATAATGCAATGAATGTTGTTGAACTGTCAAATATGTTACGCAATTACCCCGCTGGGTCGTAATTCTCTATGACATAATGAACGAAACCGCGCGAAATCAACGCGAGATTGGCGGGATTATCTATGGAATTGACGTGGTTTCGAAGTAAGGAATCGTGATCATAGTGAAATAAGGCCCTGTCTGGCAGTCGACAGGTAAGCAAAATCATCAATAAAAAAATATGTAAGCTGTCACGCCCTTATGCCTGGAGACTTTTATTTATGTAGGTAGTAAGTTCGTATTTACATTTTTGCTTGAGTAGGTACGTATCGATTTTTATTGTATTTGTTGCTATATTGTCGTAGCTAGTTGGCATAATATGGCAAATCATTTAATTTAATGTTCTGTGTCTTGTAATGTTAATTACTTGACGTTTTTTATTGTATACAATCAAGTATTTTCTTACTGAACAGACAGCTGTGCTGCTGGGGAGTTTGTTGCGCCACTTCTTCTTCCCAGCGATAGCACTAGGAAGTGGTGAAGGGTGGGCGTTTTTGAGAGACTGTCTTTTGTAATTTTAACGTTCGAAAACTGCTGATTCTCAGCTTAATTTGAATAAATGACTTTTGATTTTGATAGTAGTAGTTTTTTTTGGTTTCGTAGGTTGCTAAAACTCCTAATCTATCAACATCTACATGAAAGCAATTTATTTTTTAATTATATTTATAACGTTTTCAGAAAAAAATGGGTAAGACCACGACCAGAACTTCAAAAGGCGCTGCGTGGATATTGTGGATAGTCAACTTCATTGTTATGGTAAGATTAATATTTAATTGTATTCAAATATTTTAAATACTTAGTAAGATTGTTGTCTGACCTCCCGATTGGGAAAGAATAGAAGATGCTGGCGCCGCTGCACTGCTTCGCCTGCTGAGATCCTCAAGCGGCGCAAACTCTATAACCTTATAGGTCACTACAGTTTTGAGCCGTGTGGGGTCGAGACCCTCGGGTCAACGGACCCGGTGCGTCCAATTTCTTTCCGACGGGCCAACCAGACCATGACCAGAGGGTTGGGTTGTCCTTTGGCCAAAGAATTAGCATTGCCATTCAACGTGGCAATGCTGCCAGTCTTCTGGGCATGTTTCCGGATGACAGCGATGCGGACGAGTACTTCGACGCCTAAGTGTAGGTACTTTTGTTTTTGTATTTATTTGTATAGTAAGATTAGGGTTGATTTTTCGCCATCGCCAGATAACTTTTATTCGAGGAATAAAATTGACGTTTGACATTTTTGTGCCGGGATTAGCCGCGACCGGGACAGACTTGGATCAGCGATACATGCGAATACGAAAGCGATCTTTAAGTGCGACTTAAGAGCAATTGTGTTTTATAAATTAGTATGTTTAAGTTGTTATTAGTGTAATTTTTGGTAATTTATATCGGCAGTTTTAATTGTTACGAACTCCGAAGCTCGTAACAATATGTAGACGGTTTAGTTTTCCTTAAGACCCTGAATGTCATTGCCAGTGGCTGACCTTGATTCAAATCTCGGTCTAACTGACCTAAAGACTTGACCTTCATATGTAAATTGGACGACGAAAGTGATACGTCCTTCACAAGGTATTTTAAGGATGGCAGTTTGATTTTAGTTATGACTAGCTTTTGCCCGCGACTTCGTTCGCGTGGAATAGTGACTTCACCAATAGATGACACCGACTCTTGACCAATAGATGGCGCTGTATGTCCGGAATAAATTTTATTTTTTATTTTATTTTTTGTAATAAAAACTACCCTATGTCCATTCTCAAGTTCCAAACTATGTCTGTACCAAATTTCACACAAATCGGTTCAGTAGTTTAGGCGTGAAGCAAAGACAGACAGACAGACAGACAGAGTTACTTTCGCATTTATAATATTAAGTTTGGATTAATAGGTTGGCAGTGTTGGCCTAGAGGTAACGGTCGCGACTACGAGTTGTAGATCGTAGGTTCGAACCTAGATAGGCGCTTTACTTTGTGTAAATCATTTCAACACAACTATAATAATAATATCCCTGGACATTACTCACAGCGCCATCTAGTCCCAAGCTAAGCAACCTAATGCTTGTGTTATGGTAACAAGATGGCTGATAAACTACTTATATACATTTTTTTTTGTAAATACATACATATTTTAGATAGAAAAACACCCAGACTCGGAACAAATACATGTAGTCATACAAATATTTGTTCCGTGCGGGAATCGAACCCGCGACACGCAGCGCAGCAGTCAATCGCTTAACCACTGCGCCAACCGTGCCGTCAACTGCCGGTCGACTCTGTAAAAATCTCACCGTGAAAACTCAAGTGAAGTGAGCTTGATGTGAGTTGTCAGTAGTGTCAATCCCTAGCATTATTTGGAATGACAGCTCACTCCACGCTCACTTCACTTAAGTTTTCACGGTGAGATGGTTACAGAATCGCATTGCTGCTCTCACAACGGTGAAGGATAACATCGTGAAGAAACTAGAACTATTCGGAGACTAGTGATAATCGTATAGCAGGTGGCGTTATGTATGTAGTTTCTGCTTACCCCCATGAGGAGAAAAAGTGAGTATAAGTATGTATCTATGTGTCACAAGTTTCTTTGTTCCAGATGGCCTGCATATTAACTGTCGCATTTGGGTTATGGATCATTTCGTCTCCCGCCACAATTTCTATTGTTATAAACGCTTCTGGAAGCTCTACATTGAAGGTAAGAAGTTGTGATGAAATGTAATTGTTTATTCTGTAAATGACTATTTTACACTAGGTACTAAAATAAAAGATTAACTAACTAACTACAAGGTGGGGCTAAAGTAATAACCCGATGTTGTTTTACTGTATTTTTCTTTAGCAATGAAACTGAAAGATATGAAGGTACGTAGGTAACAGGAGTGAAAGTAAACGACATCAACTTGGTAGCACAGCGTATAATCGCAGACTGGCGCGCTTTGACAAACATGAACGGTATTATAATTTTATGCTCCTACCCACTATACCTATACTAATTATTAACACATACATTACACCTCCCTTCTTAAATTACAATATGTTCATGAAGGGTTAATACCTTTACAGCTTATTCTAAAAATTATAAATAAATATTTAGCAATACATTTTTAAGTACACTGAAATCTGATAACCGGTTTTCGGGTTCGCTTTGGGTACTTTTCTTGCGGCTGAGCTGGCGAACCAGCTGACTGATTAGAAGGCTGATCCTGCTCAACACCACCGACCTCACTGTTTATCGATTGTTCTTTTTTACTTCTTTCACACATCCTCTCACTTTCACATACACTATCGCTACAGTCAATCTCATTCTTCCCTGACTGTAACAAATTGTCCCCAGCGTGCGCCACTGAGTTCCCATCCTCTATCGGTTCCTCTTCTTCCGTGTTCGGCCCACCAATGGATGCACGGGATCTGCGCCGTATCTGGTCTACGTGTCTTTTAATAAATTGACCGTTATCCCTTGCTATCAGATACCTACGAGTGCTGTCTACGTCTGAGATTGTACCTTTTACCCATTTATCCGAGGAGCCGTACTCCCTCATCCAAACAGGATCACCCGCGTCGAAGATACGCGAGACCCCACCAGAAGAATCGATTTGTCTTTGCTGCGCATCCTGCACTCGGACACCTACTGATCGTTCTGTCCGTAACAGATCCAATCTGGAACGTAATGTTCGTTTCTGCAACAACATAGCAGGCGTCTCACCAGTAGTGCTGTGCACTGTATTTCTGTATGCCAGAAGGAATGTTTGTAAAGCTGCGTCTACATCTACGCGATCCCGAATTGCCTTTTTAATAGTGCGCTTACAAACGTTAACTGCATTTTCTGCGGCTCCGTTTGAAGACGGATGATAAGCGGGTGAAAAATTCTGTCTAATGCCATTGTTAGTGAGGAATTTTTTGAATTCAATGCTGGTAAAAGGTGGTCCTTGGTCAGATACTAACTGTTCTGGTAAGCCGAACCTAGCGAATGTCGAACGTAAAACTTTAATAACATTAAACGCGTTAGTACGTGGCATTTCGAATATTTCTAACCATTTTGAGGACGAATCAATTAAAACTAAGAATGTCATACCTCGATACGGGCCCAAAAAATCAATGTGAAGCCTAGTCCACGGTTGGGTATGGTACGGCCACGGTTGAATAGTAGCCCGCGGGGGTGCGCTCGCTTCCGCGGCACAAGTCTCACAGTGTTTACCCAATCCCTCAATATCTTTATCGATGTTGGGCCACCACACATAACTCCTAGCCAAACTTTTCATCTTTACGATACCCATGTGGCTGCTATGCAATTGATTTAATATTTGCTCTCGTAATAAATGTGGGATCACCATTCGATAGCCCCACATTATACATCCACATTCAACATATAATTCATTACGCCTGGCAAAGAACGGCTTAATTTCATCTTTGTTTGGACAAACTGACGGCCAACCTGATTGTACATATAACATCACCCTACCAAGTACCGTATCCTTGGGTATCATTCTTTTGATATCACTGCTAGTGATTGGTAAAAAAATTTCTACAAAGTTAACATACGTATTTTCGGTTTTTAGCCTACCAGGGTTATCCCTATATGGAAGGCGTGATAATGCATCTGCACTGTTCTTACTAGACGCGATGTACTCAATATTGTAATTGTAACCCGATAGCAGTACCGCCCAACGCTGTAGTCGCGACGCGGCCATCACTGGGATACCCGTTTTATTACCGAAAATATATGTAAGTGGTTTATGATCAGTCCGTAATATGAAGTGACGGCCATACAAGTACTGATGAAATTTACGAATACCGAATATAATTCCGAGAGCTTCCCTGTCTATTTGCGCATAAGCTCGCTCGGCGGGTGTGAGCGACCGCGATGCATACGCCACTGGGCGTTCGCCGTCCGCCGTAACGTGCGATATCACCGCGCCAACGCCCACACTACTCGCATCCGTCGTCAAAACTAGCGGTAGCTCTGGGTTGTAATAAGTTAGTACTTCACCACTCGCTAAAAGCCGCTTCACTCGTACGAAGGCACTCTCACAATCCTCACTCCAAGCATACTTAGCACCTGACCTAAGAAGATTATACAATGGGGCGAGAACTGTACTGATATTTTTGATGAATTTAGCATAATACATTACTAGCCCTATAAACGCTCTTAACTCCGTGACATTTGTAGGCGCCGGTGTTTCCATCACCGCCTTAACCTTATCTGGGCATGTATGCACTCCATCCTTACTAATAATATGACCCAAATAGGAAACAGACTTTGAAAAGAAAACGCATTTTTCCTTCTTCACTTTAAGACCGTAGTCTTGTAACCGTTGCAGGACTTTATGTAAATTGTTAACATGGTCTGTTTTCGTACTTCCCGTCACAATTATGTCATCAAGAAAGACACCTACACGCGGCATGTCCGCGAATAACTGTTCAATTCGCCTTTGAAAAATGCCCGGGCTAGACGCTAAACCATACACCAATCTGTTGTACATATACAAACCCTTGTGGGTATTTATTACCGTGTATTTTCTTGTGTCATCGAGTTCAAATTGCGCGTACGCTTGAGACAAATCAATTTTACTGTAGTGTTCACCCCCTCGCAGGCGAAATAACAAATCTTCCACCCTAGGCAAAGGATAGCGATCAATTTCTATAACTTTGTTTAAAGTAAGTTTATAATCGGCGCAGATACGAATGCTACCATCTTTCTTTACTACTGGCACTATTGGCGTAGCCCAGTCGGAACGCTCGACAGGGGTGAGAACTCCGTCGCGCACCAGCTGGTCCAGCGTGCGCTCCACGGGCTCGCGCAGCGCGTACGCTAGCGGGCGCGCACGCATGAACACCGGCCGGGCACCTTCGCGCACATGTATGCTCACTGCGCCGCCCGTGAAGCGCCCGAGACCCTCCGCGAACACGTTACAGTATTTGGTACTGAAAGAAGATAAATCGGGATCATTATTTTCCAAAATATTATTTACATTGTAACTGCTCCAATCGGGTAGTTGGATTTTTAATACCGCTATCCAATGTCGCCCTAAAAGGACAGTTTTACCCTTCTCAATAACAAGCAATTCTAAAAATTCACTTCTATCCTTATACCTAACTAGAGGTCTTATTAGACCTAAAGGTTTGACAATCTCACCTGTGTAATATCTTAAAGTTAATTTACAAGGTTCTAGGGTAAGATCGTTAAATATTTTATCGTAACACTCTCGACTAATACAAGACACTGCACTGCCTGTGTCACATTCCATAGCTATGTCTTTATTATGCACGTTCAACGTTATATAAATAGGTTTGCAACTGGATATAGACAGTCGACAAACATCAACAAAAATTACCTCGTCACTGTCCGCCTCTCCATCACTGCCCGCGATTTGCACGTCCACTTGATGTTGTGCCACTAAATTGGGGCACACACGTCGCAAGTGACCTTGACGATTGCATACCCTGCACACATAACGCGCGAATTTGCACGAAGACTCGTTGTGGTTAGCGCCACACACCCGACACAGCCGCTGTGGCCGAGCTCGCTCATCTGGCCGAGCCCGCTCACCCGGTACCGGCAGCGTCGACTCGCGGCCCACGGCCCTGTCCCGCACGTCTCGACGCTCGCGCACATCCCGTCGCGCGACGTTCGGCTGCCCGCCGCGCACCGCCACGCCCATTGTTTGTTGCTTCACCGCCACAGCTTGACACGTCACTGTCGCCGACTTAGGCCCGTCGACGACGGCGGCGTCTTTCTCCGCTGATTCCATGCTGGCGGCAAGCTTATACGCCTTGGCGAAATCCAGTTTGAGTTCTGCGAATAACCGTTGTCTAATATTTTCGCTGGCTATTCCACACACCAATTGATCTCGTAAACTTTCTTCGAGCCAACTTCCAAACTCACAGGTTTTCGACATCTTCTTAAGTACCGCCACGTAGTCGGCTATTGTTTCGCCCTCCTTCTGCTTCCTATGCCTGAACTTATACCTCTCGGCAAGTTCGCTGGGTTTGGGTTGTAGATGTTTACACATTATTTCCGATAACTGCTCAAACGTTTTAGTTTTTGGTTTATTTGGTGTACACAAGTTAACTAGCAATTCGTAACTCTCTGCTCCCATAACGGTTATTAACGTCGGCACATGTAAATCGTCCGGTATCTTGTTCACCACAAAGTATTGTTCTAACCGTTCGACATATAGTTTCCAATCGTCTTTGTGCACATTAAACTCCGCAATTTTTCCGATGGACATCGTGAACTTTTATAATATCACACGCGTAATGTTCAACACTCGTCGCCACTGAAAGATATGAAGGTACGTAGGTAACAGGAGTGAAAGTAAACGACATCAACTTGGTAGCACAGCGTATAATCGCAGACTGGCGCGCTTTGACAAACATGAACGGTATTATAATTTTATGCTCCTACCCACTATACCCATACTAATTATTAACACATACATTACAGAAACATTTTTGTTCTACTTGTAGATTATGTTGATTTAATTGATTAACATTATTTCCATCAAGTCGAGAAAATGATATCGTTTAAGTGGCCGCCGTAAAATTGATGACCATACTCATCTCTCTCAGATGGGCTCGTTTTATGGCATTTTCCATCACTAGTGTCAGAACTTCCGGCGATAGGATATTCTCTTTAAAGGCTTCAAGAGTCTGAGGCTTGTTTACAAAAACCCGGGACTTCATGTAACCCCACAAAAATTCCAATTGAGGAAGGAAAAAAACGACACTACAAAGTGAAAAAAAAACTTGAAAGGGACACCCGGATGGAACGAAGTATAACTGGCTTGCTTTCTATAAGAGAGAGAGAGACACAGACAGACAGAGAAACACGCGCACGCCGCACGGCTTAAAACTATAGCAAAAAATGTCGTTCCAACTTTTGGTCTTAATTTTTTCCGTCTAGCCCCCTTTCGCAACGCGCGATAAGGAACTTCGTTCCAATAACTTTAATTTCGGAAGTCGGTGTCGTTGGGTTCACATTTTCGTTGTTTGCCACCGACTTCCGAAATTAAAGTTATTTTTCACTTTGTAGTCTCGTTTTTGGAAGTCGGTTGATTTTTTTTTGCAAAAAAGTTTTTATTTTTCACTTTTAAGTTGTAATGTTTACCAGTAATTTTGGTTTAAAAACCAAACTACAGAACCGTTTTTGATGAAATTTCTACGGCACCATTTGGAAAGTATACCCTTTCCAACAAAAAAGAATTTTCCAAATCGGTTGGCAAGCGACGGAGTAATGCGCGAACAAACATAAAAAAAATACTAACATCCGAATTGAGAACCTCCTCCTTTTTTAGAAGTCGGTTAAAAAGTCGCTGATCATCGCTCTGTAGCGCTCGCCGTCCACAGTAAACCCGCGGCGTTCTCGAAAAAAAAAAAAATGGCCCGAAGACTCCACCTCCTACCCTCATTCCAATTTATTCATGGTCGGCGCAACATGTTTTTTCTTCCATACTTCTCCATTAGTCGTCATCTCGGTAGTCACCCCCTTTCTAACGAAGATATATCGTTCACAGTCCATCCATCGTTCTTTTAGTCTTCCCCTACTCGTTGTTCACATCACAGACAGCTGTGCTGCTGGACAGTTTGTTGCGCCACTTCTTCTTCCCAGCACTAGGAAGTGGTGAAGGGCGGGCGGGTGGACGACTGTGTTATGTCATTTTGACGTTAGATAAGTGCTGATTCTCAGCCTAATTTGAATGAATGACTTTTGATTTTTGACATCCACATTCATACTCAAAAGTTTCCTGATGTAAGTTTCCTCATTCCTTCGCATCACATGCCCAAACCATGGCAAAAATAAATCCATCTATATATATAAAATTCAAAGTCCTGACTGACTGACTGACTGACTGACTGACTGACTGACTGACTGATAGATCAACGCACAGCCTAAACCGCTGGTCCTAGAGACATGAAATTTGGAGGGTGTGTTCTTCGTGAAGAGTAGGCATCCACTAAGAAAGGATTTTTCGAAATTCCACCCCTAAGAGGGTGAAAAGGGGGGAATTCGTTTGTATGAAAAATCTTATTCCTTGAGTTAATAAACTTGAAACTTGGCACGAATACTTATCTAAATAAATTATGAAGATTGTAAGTTTTTTTTTCTTCTAAACTACCCCCTAATAAGGGATTGGGGGGTTTCAAAGTTTGTATGGAAGAATTTTAGCGCGCAGTCCGAGCTACTCGAAACTCAGTATTTATTCCTAATATTGAAAGTAAAGAATAATGTGTATCAGGGTTTTTTGAAAATCTACCCCTGACGGGCTGAAATGGGGTAGTCAATTTTTCAGTGGATGATTTTACTGCATGGCTTGATTAACTCGAAAATTTGTATAAATAATCTTTGAATCAAGTTATGAATAATCCCAAACGATTTTTCAAAATTCCACCCCTGTGGGGGTGAAAAGCGGGGGATACAGTTTGTATGAAAAATCTTATTCCTTGAGTTAATAAACTTGAAACTTGGCACGAATACTTATCTAAATAAATTATGAAGATTTTCAGTTTTTTTTCTTCTAAACTACCCCCTAATAAGGGATTGGGGGGTTTCAAAGTTTGTATGGAAGAATTTTAGCGCGCAGTCCGATTTACTCGAAACTCAGTATTTATACTTAATATTGAAAGTAAAGAATAATGTGTACCAGGGTTTCTTGAAAATCTACCCCTGACGGGCTGAAATGGGGTAGTCAATTTTTCAGGGGAGGATTTTACTGCATGGCTTGAATAACTCGAAAAATAGTATAAATAATCTTTGAATCAAGTTATGAATAATCCCAAACGATTTTTCAAAATTCCACCCCTGTGGGGGTGAAAAGCGGGGGATACAGTTTGTATGAAAAATCTTATTCCTTGAATTAATAAACTTGAAACTTGGCACGAATACTTATCTAAATAAATTATGAAGATTGTCAGTTTTTTTCTCTTCTAAACTACCCTCTAATAAAGGGTTGGGGGGTTTCAAAGTTTGTATGGAATAATTTTAGCGCGCAGTCCGATTTACTCGAAACTCAGTATTTATACCTAATATTGAAAGTAAAGAATAATGTGTATCAGGGTTTTTTGAAAATCTACCCCTGACGGGCTGAAATGGGGTAGTTAATTTATCAGGGGAGGATTTTACTGCATGGCTTGATTAAATCGAAAATTAGTATAAATAACTTTTGAGTCAAGTTATGAATACATCCCAAACAATTTTTTTTAAATTCCAACCCTATTGGGGTGAAAAGCGGGGATACAGTTCATATGAAAAATCTTCTTCATTAGGTTAATAAACTTGAAACGTTTCAAGAATACTCGCCTAAGTACTTAGGTAATAAAGTTTATCATTATAAGTTTTTAAAAACTACCCCTCAAAGGAGGATATAGGGGTGATAAGTTTGTGTGGAAGAAATTGAATGCGCGGTCCGAGTAACTCAAAACTCAGTATTGATACTTTTAACAGAAAATAATTAATAATAACTAGGTAATAAGTATGTAAAGTTGTCGAAAATTTACCACTGACGGGACAAAAAGGGGTAAGTAATTCAGTTTTTAAGGGGAGCATTTGAACTTGAAACTGTATGTTACATTTTCATGCCTAAATCACTGAACTTCTGATGTGGCATAGAGATAGATGGCAGCCTGGGGAAGCACATACATTTTATCCTGTTAGCACGTTCCCGTGGGATAATTTCCGACATCCACGCGGGCGAAGCCGCGGGCAGAAGCTAGTTCATATATATTATGCCTCACTAAATAAATATTCGAAATTCAATAAATAGCATGACAAATAACAATGGCGTTCGTGATAGGACAAGCATGGCGTTGCCTATGAATTATATATCATTTGGCAGAACGCAAGGCATATAGTAGGTCACGGTATTCACTTTTCAATAATAAAAATGACATGAAGGCGGATTAACTGTTCTTTGTGAAAGAGTTCGTTTGGCAATTCCCGATGTTCCGTACGATATTTTACTGTTTAAATTTGGGATCAGAAATAAAATGATCCACAGGAGAACCAAGGTAACCGACATAGCCCGAAGAATTGCCAAACTTAAGTGGCAGTGGGCAGGGCACATTGCTCGCAGAACAGATCGCCGATGGGGCCGAAAGGTTCTGGAGTGGCGACCGCGTACCGGAAGACGTAGCGTTGGAAGGCCTCCCACAAGGTGGACCGACGACCTTGTGAAGGCCGCAGGAACCCTTTGGATGCGAGAAGTACAGAACCGGTTGAAGTGAAGGTGCTTAGGGGAGGACTATGTCCAGCAGTGGACGTCTTTCAGCTAAAATGATGATGATGAATTTTGGTATCACACACCACCATCCCACTATTTATATCAATTGCTTAGCCTTTTACTAACTATTTGGGGTCGGCTTTCAGTCTTACCGAATGCAGTCTTACAGGGAGCGACTCCCCAGAAGTCTCAGAAGACGACGTCAAGCCGGAATAGGGTAATAGATCAAGGTGTAATACCTAGTTATCAGAAAAAAAAACTAAGTTGTGTACATAAAAAAATATTGGCATTTAAAAAAAAATCGAGAAAATCTGAACCGTGTGACAGTTCTTTCACTCCTGTTGCTACAAATCTAAACTATTTTTTTTGTGTTTTCCTGAATAATGTTTCTGTAAACTTGAACAGGGTGTAAAGTTCACTCATCCTCCATAGAAAAGGGAGGATCCTCCGACCAGACGGGTGTTGTGTCTGGCGGGCAACTGCCCAACGACTGATATCGAGACGTACTAGTTGCGCGGTAAACTCTGCTTGCGAGATGCAGGATTTGCGTGACGTCAGTATGACGCGTTGTACGCATGTGGCGTCGTAGATACCGCTACAAACTCTTGCCTAAAATGTAAAACCAACTGCTCCAACTTGGAAGAAAATACCACTTTTTGCCCAACCAAATATTCAAAAATAATACTTCGTTCCTGGAAGGACTTGGGGGAGGCTTTTGCCCAGTAGTGGGACAGTATAGGCTAAAAAAAAACTTTGTCTGTCTGTACTGAAAAAAAAAAAATTACAGACGCCAGCACATCTAGCTACTACAATCTGTCAAATTTCTT
Source organism: Apamea sordens (assembly GCA_945859715.1). Taxonomy (NCBI): domain Eukaryota; kingdom Metazoa; phylum Arthropoda; class Insecta; order Lepidoptera; family Noctuidae; genus Apamea; species Apamea sordens. The sequence continues at coordinate 1,784,284 of OX244014.1, forward strand.
TAATAGATTTTCAACTTTATCGCTGAATCATTAAGGTCCAAGGTTGGGGCCCGTGGCTAAATAATAACAGCCGCACAGGTCGATCGGTTAGGTTAAGCTACGCTTGCCGCGGTTGGTCTGTGGATAGGTGATCATATTTACATACCGAGACCCCTCCGTGCCTCGGAAAGCACGTTAAGCCGTTGGTCCCGGCTGTCATTCGTGAATCTTTGACAGTCGTTATGGGTAGTCAGAAGCCCGAAAGTCTGACAACCAGTCTTACCAAGGGGTATCGTATTACCCAGTAACTGGGTTGTGGAGGTTAGATAGGCAGTCGCTTCATGTAAAATACTGGTATTCAGCGGCATCCGGTTAGACTGGAAGCCGACCCCAACATAGTTGGGAACAGGCTAGGCAGATGATGATTAAGGTCCAAGGTTGATTGGGAAAATTTGACAGTTTCGTGTAGCTTGACCAGCTGGCGTCTGTACTGTAGCGGTATCTACAACGCCACATGCGAACAACGCGTCATACTGACGTCACGCAAATCCTGCATCTCGCAAGCAGAGTTTACCGCGCAATTAGCATAGATACAATTTCCCAACATCAATCGTTGGGCAATTGCCCGCCAGACACAACACCCGTCTGGTCGGAGGATCCTCCCTTTTCTATGGAGGATGAGTGAACTTTACACACTGTTCCTCATGCCTCTAAAGTACTATGCGAGTTTGGCAAGTAATTAGTTTGAGTTTTTTTTTTCTGATAACTATTAATATGACGTGGCCAATAACACGATTCCGGCTTAACGTCGACTTCTGGGACACCCTTGTTTTACCAATGACCCTGTATATTACTTATACTCTAATTAACAATACAAAACACTAATACTATCGACATTTGTACTCTAATATACAATATACGATGTTAGTAGCGAAGGCTGTTTATGCCTAAAATTCCGTTCTAATCTATGTAGTCCATTTCTGTCCCCTCTAATACTCTAATCATAGTGAATATATGTAGTAATTGATACACAATACGACTGATAGCTTGCATGACAAGATTGGTATCAACTATATATCCAGGTCATCGGGTAATTATGATCAAACAACGGTGGTAGGTCGCTTCGGGGAGTGACTGGGCGAAGTTATGTGGGGCAGGAAAGAGCTAGACAATGCAGTTTGTAAAATGGGGTTGAGTCGGCTTTAAAAGTGAAAGTTACAAACTTTTACCTACTCTAACCTATTATTTTTTTTTTTTGCAAATTTTTGATTACTTAATCCTTTAAAAACTTGTTTGTACTTCTAATGATGCGCACTTTTTGACGTGACAACGTCTTATAATTCGATAGAGCCGGCTGCACGCACGAAAAAACATGACTCATGCGGCGTTACCTCGCTCTGAGGCGTTCCATTTAAGGCTTGAAGTGCAAGCGAGAGCGCGGAACGAGCGACAAAGAGGCACAATCGGCCTCCGCTTTCGGCAACGTTCGACATCTGTCTCTCTCCTACTTGAGTGAGCAATGCGTCCGCGTGTATTATATTTTCTTATGACGTTGTCACGTACAACTATCGTCAGTAAACCGACTTTACAGACAACCGATTTTTTTTAAGCCCTAATCTATAGGTTTTGCCCTTGCGAGTGTCAAAATATGCGGCGTAAACGGAACATAAACACCCGTATGTTTTGATAGCGTTGACTTAGAAGTTTGGTTTTTTCACTGCTTCAAGAGATTGCAGCCTTAAATATTTGATATTAATTTCAACTTGATAACTCCACGCGTTCCTGAGAAAAAGGAGGGTCTTGACAGACGGACAACGATGTGTTCTTATAAGGGTTCCGTTTTTCCTTTTGAGGTACGGTCTACGTAACCCTAAAAATAATGAAATCTGACTTTGCAGATTACGCTAAAAATATGATGAATCTATGATGATAAAAATATGATGGAAGATTTCATTATTAATAGTACTACACCTACTCCGAATGGGCTACACAAAAAATACTGGCCTAGTTTTGTAAAACTTTATGATCTGAATATAATATAAACTAGATTAGCAAACCTCAAACCTTACTTGTTTGTCAGTTAAGTTATATATAACCGGAGCTCCAGTGAAATTCAATAGAAGTGCATGTCACGTCGTGGCACGGACACGACCGGGTCACAGAATGTACCGTGCTGTGAACGAATTATGTCATACCGACCACCGATAATGATTGTAACGTAATGTGTGTTGAGCTATTTATTGCAAAATGCACAAAATGGTGAACATTGCAAGCGAAAGCTCAACATTTCAGAATAGAACCAAGTTTGACTTATTTTTAGGCCAAAGAATCGGCATTGACCTCCAACGTGGCAATGCTGCCAGCGTTTTGGGCAGTTTTCCCACTGACATCGATGCTGACAAATGCCTATAATTTTTTTTTGGAACGAAGTTCCTTATCACGCGTTGCGAAAGGGGGCTAGACGGAAAAAATTAAGACCAAAAGTTGGAACGACACTTTTTGCTATAGTTGTAAGCCGTGCGGCATGCGCGTGTTTCTCTGTCTGTCTTTCTCTCTCTTTGAACTTCGTTCCATCCGGGTGTCCCTTAACACCTCTCAAGTTTTTTTTAAAACATTGCCCCACACTAGGAATTACTTCTGTATCGTGGATAGCAGACAAATCTAAAGTATCCAAACTCCTTATCGTTGAGGGGATCAAAAATGAGGCAGTTTCAGACAAGGGAATGAAGCCCGTGCGTTTAAAAAAATTTAAACTCACATACACAAACAGCCAGACCCGGAACAACTACCTGCAGGCAATACAAATATTTGTTCCGTGTGGGAATCGAACCCGCGACATGCAGCGTAGCAGTTGATTGCTAATTAGATCGTCCGAAAGGGTTACCGCTGCCCTGGAACATAAAGGGCTAAGGAAGGAACACGGGTGGGTTTTAGTCAGTAAGAGTCTGACACTCCCTTCCGCTCCACCCAGAGCGGGAGGGGTCATTTGATGATTTCCCATCCTGAAAAAAAAAAGAAAAAAAGCCACTGCGCCAACCGTATCGTCAAATTCACTGACCTACATATATTATACAAGTACGCTGAACTAAATATACTATGCGAACTGACAGTTGTTTTTTGTGCCGATTCAAAGCGCCCCGCTCGAGCGTCTCAGGAACTAAAATTGACATATTGTTGCAAATGGCCGTCGTTTTGTTTTGGTATTAAGTCTCTGATGTCTCTGGTGGCCTAAATCGTGGAATAGTCTTTTTTGTATTCTGTGTACACACGGCTACACGTCAAGCTATACAAAACCAGTTTGTCTTGGCCTCACTTTGTATGATATTTTCTCACAATGAACGGTCAGCCAGTACTGGTTTTGCATAGCTTGGTGCGTAGCCGTGTGTACTACGAGATATTTAGAACATTTTTATCATGACAGTATTGCGCATATTGTCATGATCAAAATGTTCTAAATATCTTGTAAAACTCAAAATCAAAAGTCATTTATTCAAATTAGGCTGAGAATCAGCACTTTTCGAACGTCAAAATTACAAAAGACAGTCCCCCAAAACCGCTCGCCTTTCACCACTTCCTAGTGCTATCGCTGCGGAAGAAGAAGTGGCGCAACAAACTCTCCAGCAGCACAGCTCATCTTAAGCCTAGCCTTTCCCCAACTAATTTGGGGTCGGCTACCAGTCTAACCGGATGTAGCTGAATACCAGTATTTTACATGGAGCGACTGCCTATCTGATCTCCACAACCAGTCACTGGGTAATACGATATCCCTTGGTAAGACTGGTTCTCATCTTGTAAAACTCGCTATCAAAAATATTAGTTCCACGGACGCTCACGTTGCTGTCAGCGCCAAAATGGCGAAAGTCAAATGTTTTCATTTTGTCATCGATAGTATGAAGTACAGCGTACTTATTTATTATAGGTCAGTGCTATATATATTTTTTTAATATGTTCACAGGCCCTGTTGCAAGACATGCTGACTCTGCAAGTGGGGATCGCGCTGACAGCCATTGCCATCTTCCTATTCTTTGTCTGTTTCATGGGGTTCTATGGTGCCATCACCAGGTCACCGTTCTTATTGTTTATGGTAAGCTATAGCGGTACTGTGCGGTGAGTGATAGCGATATAGGGCTGTTCATTTATTACGTAAGTAAATTTTAGGTAGGTAGGTAAGAAAAAATAAGACTAAAATGAATCCCCTCCCGCCGTCACACTGGAGGGAGGACATCGCCGTCGAGGTAGACCACGGTGATGGTGGTGTGCCGATCTTTGCCCATCTCTCTCTCATTTGCAAAAAATAAATAATAAAATAAAATTAAAATAAATATTTAAGGGGGGCTCCCATATAACAGACGTGATTTTTATAGATAATGGTACGGAACCTTTCGTGCGCGATTGGGTGTTTTTAAAAGCTTTCTATTTAGAATTTATTTATTTATTTTATTTTAAATAGAACGGCCGAAGCCAATTACACTATTAAAACATAATAATATAATTTATTTATTTAACACATTCATGCATTCTTCTCACAGAAATTCAAACATTCTGACAATATCATCTTCCATTCATTCGCAAACATATCAAGTTCTGTGTTTGAGTCCAGGAGAGCGTTATAAATATAAATATTTCATTCCAGTACTCTGCGCTAGTTCTGCTCCTCTTGCTACTGGAATGCGCTCTACTCTACTATTTCTCAAGCAACTTAGTTGAGGTAAATATTATAATAATTTATATTTATTTAACCAAACCGTTTTGAGAGCAGTGGTGATGAAATAAATTACACAAAGTGAAGTGCCAGCCCGGGTTCGAACCCTCGACCTACCTACAACTCGTAATGGCAAGCGACATCGCGGCAAGCCCAAACGGAGATGGCGGGATGAACTGGACTCGAATACTGCGCTCCATTGGCAAACCTTGGGGCCTACTCCGCAGTGCAAAGTGCGAATGTTCGGATCGGACCGACACTTGGCTGAACCGAATATTATTGAAAAATGCGAAAAAAGTTCGGATCGGCTCAGTTGGGTCGGAGCCATAGTCAATATTCGAAAGAGTGTAGGAGTGTAGGATCGGCACCGACCGAACCAAATAGTAACTTCGTAGCAGGAAATGGCCGAAAGTTCGGCCGATACTACTTCGGAGTAGACCCCCTTTTTTTTTGTGGATGGGAAATCATCAAATGACCCCTTCCGCTGTGGGTGGAGCGGAAGGGAGTGTCAGACTCTTACTGACTAAAACCCACCCGTGTTTCTTCCTTAGCCCTTTATGTTCCAGGGCAGCGGTAACCCTTTCGGACGATCCCGCTACCCGAGTAGACCCCCTTGAGTTTGGACTTTTGAATGTTTGTCAAAGACCAAGTCTGAGATTCATAGGTCAGAATGGGAAGGATGCACATGTCCATAATTTTTCGCTTGAATGACAAAGGCTGATTTCCTTTCATAAGTTCTTTCATGGACCAGTAGCTCTTCCAGGCACACTTCCTTGTGTTGTCTGGACTGGAAAGAGACTAACTGGCCCAAATAGATATATGCAAGGACATATTGCAATTCCTCACCATTCACTCTGATCCTATAATAAGTAAACATGACGCAAAAAAAGAACATAAAACACAAAAAATAAAAAGAAATGGTTGGGGGAAACATGCGTCACATCCACGCAAAACGGCTATCGCTCAGCATTATGCTGGGACCCTAAAACCCGAAAAGACCATTAAAAGTACTTATGTATTATCAAAATATTATTTCTAAGTCACTGACCTCTAATAATCACGTACGCTGGACTGATTATACTATACGAAATGACAGTTGTTTTTTGTGCCGATTCAAAGCGCCCCGCTCGAGCGTCTCAGGAACTAAAATTGACACACTATTGCGCCGTGTTGTTTCGATACGTCTGTGATAATTTAGGTCTAAATCGTGGAATAAGACTTTTTTGTATTTTGTGTTTACTTCGAGATATTTAGAACATTTTTATCATGAGAGTATGCGCATTTTGTAAAACTCGCCATCAAAAATATTAGTTCCACGGACGCTCACGTTGTTATCAGCGCCAAAATGGAGAAAATCAAATGTCTTCGTTTTGTCATCGATACCAGCGAGTAAATCAAATACAAAGCAGGCGTGGCTGCTACCAGCCGATTACTCGATTAAAAAGAAATCCTTTATTTATGTAAAAATTATGGTCACCTCACAATATTAATGGATGTTTGTATGGAAAAATTTAAATGATCAATATCTTAGAAACTACGCAAAGTTTCTCCGTCAGAAATTCACGTTATCATTATCATTATCGTCCCCGTCACAAAATTTTGAACATATTTCGAAGGCCGTAGATCATCAGGCAGCGGAGATACATGTGCCCAGCCGGCTTGAACTCAGGCTGGCTGGACATTATGTTTTTATTGATTTCTCGTAAATCCTTACATGTGACGCCATAAATCATAAAATATTAGTGTCACACATTGCGTCACTAAATGTTAATAAAGGAACCATATTCGAAAACGCTCCCGTTATTGAGATTCGGAAGTGCCAGAAGTTTATAAATTCAAGCTGGCTGGACACAGATTTTTGCATATATCTACTAAACCGCTGTACGTATCATTAAACTTTTAGCTCGCTGCCTGTCACAAATTTATGTGATGCCCGTTGATATGCAAAAAGTCGTCAAAATCACATCCGTTACCGAGATTGAGAGACCAGCGAAAAGTGGTTTTTCAAGCTGGCTGGACACGTTTTCGATCGATTAAGTAGGTACCTAAGATTCTGTAGCGTCACAAATTCTGAAATAAGGATGTTAGCCGTCACATAAAGTGCCCTATTGAGCTAAATGCGAGCTATTTTGAAGATTTGTCCAGCCAGCCTGAGTCACATCAAAAAGCCGCTAAACTGAAGTGGTTCTGGGCTGGCCACGTCTGCCGTATGCCCAATAAGCTGTGGGCCAAAATAACCACCACGTGGAGCCCTGACACAGCTAGAAGGCGTCGCGGCAGACCCCGTAGAAGATGGCGGGAAGAGCTGGACTATAAAACGACCAGTGGCCTACTTTAGCCCTGGATCGAAAGAGCTGGAAGTCGTCGGAGGCCTTTGCCCAGAAGTGAGATGATACAGGCTAACAGTAACAGTTCACCGCAAATAAACGTATTTTGTTTCTTTCTTTCTATTTCAGAAAGGTCTTCAAGACGATGGCCAGTGGACACATGCTATAAGACTCGCTTTCAAGTGCTGTGAACACAAGTAAGTTACTTTTATCTACACTATACAAGGTGTCGTTTTGCATCCTCGTCAAATTCAAGGAGGTAACTATGCTACTGATTCTCGACACGAATCAATAATTTTTTGAACGAAGTTCCTTATCGCGCGTTGCGAAAGGGGGCTAGACGGAAAAAATTAAGACCAAAAGTTGGAACGACACTTTTTGCTATAGTTGTAAGCCGTGCGGCGTGCGCGTGTTTCTCTCTCTCTCTCTTATATAAAGCAAGCCAGTTTTTTGTCTGTGTTTTTTATTTTTTAATAATAAAAAAATAATTATTAGGTATAACTTAAAAAAAAAATATTATAATTTCTTCACTAATTAATCGAAAGGAACTTCGTTCCATCCGGGTGTCCCTTGACACCTCTCAAGTTTTTTTTTCTAATTTTCGGAAATCGGCATGTATGGGCGGGGGGGTCTGCTGATCGTCGACACGCACGCGCACAGCGACATAGTCGTGCGACACTGCCTACCGCATGTAGTGGGCCAATTCTGTTCTTTGAAAGTGGTGTACAGACGCCAGCAGGTCAAGCTACCCGAAACTGTCAAATTTTCCCAATCAACCTTGAACCTTAAAACTTTAGCGATAAAGTTGAAAATCTATTAAATAAACTTGACAGATTGTAGTAGCTTGATGTGCTGGCGTCTGTACATTCTGAAATACTGTTAAACTTAAATAACTAAAAATAAAAATTGGTTGCCTGTAAAGTCGGTATACGGGCGAAAGTTTTACGTGACAACGACTTTGAAGGGACGCGTGCCTTTCACTTTTTATGTCTGTCTCTCTCGCTCTTAGGCGGGCTAACCATGCCCGAGTGGAAGGGACGCGTGCCTCTCACTCGCTCTCATTGTGAGCGCATAACGTGAGCGGAGCGTAACGCAGTTTCTTGAAGTGTCACCCGGCAAACCAATTTATAAGACGTTGTCACGTCAAAACAAGTATGTATTCATTATTTACCAGGATCGTCATTTTATTTGATTGTTTATGTCTTTCAGAACAGCCTCCTGAAATATGACGAGGATGCAAAATAACAGCTTGTATTTTAATTAGGCTAATCACCGTAAAGTCTATTCAAATGTATGGTTCAAATTGATGTGATTTCAAGTTAAACAAAAATCAACTTTATTTTAATCGTAATTAAGTTGATTTCAGAGAGCACTATTGAAAACAGTTATAAATATGTTTGGAGTTGTAGCGTAAACTGAACCTTATTGTGTAGGAATTAAAGTTATTTTTCCATAAACTCATATTTGTTTACATTTTTGGAAAATAAATCGCAAATGCAGATTAGACAATTTTGAAAAATGGTCAATGTTTGAAGTGCTGTATGTCAAGTCCTATTGGACTAACAGAGCTGCGGCTACAATTTTTTCATCATCTGCTTGCTTTTTCTCAACTATGTTGGGGTCGGCTTCCAGTCTAACCGGATGCAGCTGAGTACCAGTATTTTACATGGAGCGACTGCCTACCTCCTACCCTACCTCCTACCTCTACATGCCAGTTACTCGGTAATACGATACACCTTGGTAAGACTGGTTGTCAGACTTTCGGGCTTCTGACAATCCGTAACGACTGTCAAAGATCCACGAATGACATACAGTGGACTGCAATAGGCTGAGCTGATTGATGGAATGCCTATCTGATCTCCGTAACCCATAGTCGTGGGCTTCTGACTATCCGTAACGACTGTGAAATGAATGACAGCCAGCACCCTAATTGCGTAACACACGATCAATCGGAATCGGTTTCATTTTGACAGTTCAACAACATTCATTGCGTTATTTACGTGTTGAAGTATGTAGTATGAAGCAATGGATTAGCAATTTGCTTCAAAATGATTCAGATTCCGATTGATTGTGTGTTACGCAATTAGGGTGCCGGACCAGCGGTTTAACGTGCTTTCCGAGACACGGAAGGGTCTTGGTATGTAAAGATGGTCACCCATCCACGGACCAACAGCGGCAAACATAGCTTAACTGTTATTACTTAGCCACAACAGCTACAATGTTGTATACTTACTCGTATTTAAAAAATGAACTGAGTAGGTACCTTTTTCTTGTAGGATGCACTTTTTGGAAGTTATGTATAAGTCAAAAACTAGAATTTTCTTTAAACATATTCTAGACATACTATAGGAAGAAATAAGAATACTCCCGACAAATTCACCTTTCAAACAAAAAAAAAACAAAATTAAAATCGGTACATCCGTTCGGGAGCTACGATGCCACAGACAGACAAACACACACACACACACACACACAGAGAGAGAGAGAGACGTCAAACTTATAACACCCCGTCGTTTTTGCGTCGGGGGTTAAAAATGTAAATAATATGCGACGGGGGTGGGTCGCGGAACAACATTATTTTTCTTTTTGCTCGGCTCCTAAGCAGTGGCGTAACTATACCCTTTGGGGCATGGGATTGGTAGGGCCCTCCCTCAATGTAAAGAAGCTCAACCAACGTTATATATTTTTTTTTACTGGCACTACGCCCGCGAGTTTGTCCGCGTAGATTTCGTAATTTCCCCTACAAAATGGAATACCCGAGGGGTAATTCTCGTAATTTTAACCCTTTCGCGGACGGTACTCGATCGCGTGGTATATGTAGAATGACACATCAGTTCTTCATACAAAATGGTTAGACGTTTATTGACGTCGATTCGTATTTTTTCGATACATTTGGCCAATAGCGGCACTATCGTTATCTAACGTCAACGTTTATTGACGCTCAGTCATTGCCTGTACAGCAGGTCATTCTCGTTGGTCTACAACGTTTATTGACGTCGAACGTCTGCAAACGTCGTGCCGTGTTTGTAGGATACTGTAATATATAATATGCACACAACGTCTACAAACGTCCAAAGTACGGAAACGTTCTGTCATATTTTATTGGTTTTATATGTTATTTAGAAGGACGACGTTAAGAAACGTCAGACACATATTTACGTCGTGCCACATTCAGTGTCATATGTCTAAGGTTATATGTCACAACGTTCATAAACGTCCACCGTATGAAAACTTCATATATACTTCATATAAAAAAAATGTCATATTCAATAATGTTTATTTATATATCTGTGTTACGTAAATCAGGTATGGAAGAGATGGTAGCGCTCCATTCTTCATCGATAGTAGAAGCGCCTCTTACACTAGAAGGTAACTCAGGTTCTTCTCTTTTGGGCTATCTTGCTATCTTGAGGTGAACGGTTCGTAGACGGTAACGCAAGATCATTTTGTCCAGGACGAGTATCAGTTTCATCAGGTCAATTTGCGATGACGGCCGAAGCTAAAGAAGAAAACTTGGCTCAGAATGATATCTTGACGAATGGCACACAGAAGGCGTCTCGGGTACCTCTGCATGATCAACTTGAAGCGAACAGTAAACAGGAGTTATTACAGAACCATCTCCTGATAAATGGGACACAGTAGGTGTTTCAGGTACCTCTAAATGGCTAACCTGAAGCGAATGGCACGGAGAAGGGGTCTCGGGAACAAGTACTTGACCTGCATGAGGTGAATGCTGAATAGGAGCAGAATCATCTTTTGTAGAACGACTTTTTGAAGGAGACTTAAGCCTTGGTCTTTGCTGAACTTCCGGCAAACTATTATCGAAAGATGATGTTTCATATGTTTGGTTATCTAGACGTGAACAGCATGCAGATGTTGACTCAGGTTGATATTGAGTTAAACGATTATCGGACGGTGACTTAGGCTCAATTGCATGGCTTACATGGCTACTAGGTGAATGATGCGTAGACTCTGGAGTGCTTTTAGATAAATGGTGTAAAGACGGCGATTTGGGTTCATTCTATGGGGAGATAAACGGCGAACAGAATCTAAATCAAGGTAGTCTTGAGGTGAACGGTGAACAGGACCTAAATCAGGATCAGCTTGAAGTAACTGGTGCACAGGCGGCAACTTAGGTTCATCCTCATGGGCACCTTGAGGTGAACAGCGAAGAGGACGTAACTCAGGATTATTTTGAGATAAACGGCGCATAGAACGTGATGCAGATTCGTCCTTGTAGTCGTTTTGAAGTAAATTTGTTACAGTATCATTAGATTGCCTTTTCAGTCGTTTAGCTAACTGAAATATTTCCGAGTCTGATGAATTCGCAATTTCATAATCAGATTCGTCATGTTGTTCGTTAGTACCCACATTATTCTCTGTCTCAGATAGATTGGTTAGAGAGCCTTGGCAACTAGAATGCGAGTCTTTATCATTGCTGTCGTCAAGATCTTCTGAGGCCTCTGAATCCGATTCTGAGCTCTGACTAAAAGACTCACTAAGGTTGCTGTCACTATAGGAATCTTCTTCACTGGGTTCATAATTATTGTCCGAACCGTACTCTCCGTCGTCTTCAAACGGGTCCCGAGCTGTTTGATCTGATAAACGATGTACAAAGATTTTCATAGATTTTTTTTTGCCTTTATCCATCTAAACAAGCAAGAAACACATTGATTAGATCCCTAGATTATGTACATTATCTTTCTGCTAGATAAACATCTAGTTACAACGTAATTTAGGTAGGTACCGGCGTAGAAAATCAAAGGAGCTTGTAGGTACTTACATTCTTTTATTACTCATTTAAAAGTCCGTTTAAAAAATGAATTATAGCAAAATATAACTCTCTAAGGATAGTTTATATGTTTTTACATAACGTATAATAAATAAACAGTCATAATACTTACATTTTATGCAAAATCACTCTCAATAACAACAGTAAAAGCAGCCGGTTCTCGGCAGCGCGCGCGCGCGTACCCCTAGGTTGACACTATCTGACTGAGGCAACGGGAATGTAGGGACGCGGGGGCGTATCATGGCGTCGTGCGTATTCTACGTACCACCAGCGCACGAGCAGGACGTCTTCTTTTTGAAGCACCAAAAATCATAATGTAATGTGACAGAACAATTTTGAAATGTTCATGCGTTGTGGCGGAAAGACGTAGCTAGTACAATTTTGTATTGCGAGTCAACGTGAGTAAACGGTCTGCTTAAAACAAGTAAATTAAAATAGACGTGGTAGTACGTTCTGTCAACACTCGTAGCTGTCTTGGAACGTATATACACGCCACCGCCCATGAAAGGGTTATGACCGTTCACAGTCTGATCTCAGTCTCAATCTGTCAAAAAATACTTCTAATTTCCCTACATTTTGACAAGTTTTCGACATTTGTTTGTCGCTGAGATGAGACTGCGACTAGATTTTGAACGTTTTAAATTACGGGAATACGGGCCCTGATTGCTTCTTTGTTCTAGTGGTCGAAAAAGCTTGCATTTCTGTACTTAGGTATGTTAGGTTGTGCTCATAGCCCTCTCGGGCCGGCCCCCCCCGGCTTGGGTCCCGTGGCATTTTGCCACTCCCTGCCACCCTATTGTTACGCCACTGCTCCTGAGGGTCGTAGCGTGATTTCAAATAGCCTGTGACCTACTTCAAGAATTGGGCTATCAAGTACAGACGCCAGCAGGTCAAGCTACCCGAAACTGTCAAATTTTTCCCAATCAACTTTGACCTTAATACTTCAGCGATAAAGTTGAAAATCTATCAAAGAAATTTGACAGATTGTAGTAGCTTGGTGTGCTGGCGTCTTTAAAAAATAATTTTTCAATTCCGACTGGTACTTTCAGAGATAAACGGTTGTAAACAAAAAATAAACATACTCTTTAGCTTTATTATTTACTAGCTTCTGCCCGCGGCTTCGCCCGCGTGGATGTCGGAAATTATCCCACGGGAACGTGCTAACAGGATAAAATGTACCTATGTGCTTCCCCAGGATGCCATCTATCTCTATGCCAAATAAGAAGTTCAGTGGTTTAGGCGTGAAAATGTAACAAACAGTTTCAAGGTCAAATCCTCCCCTTAAAAACTAAATTACCCCTTTTTGTCCCGTCAGTGGTAAATTTTGGACAACTTTACATATTTTCTGTCAAAAGTATCAATACTGAGTTTCGAGTTACTCGGACCGCGCATTCAATTTCTTCCACACAAACTTAACACCCTTTGAGGGGTAGTTTTTAAAAACTTATAATGATAAACTTTATTACTTACTTAGGCAAGTATTCTTGCCAAATTTCAAGTTTATTAACTACAACAACAGGGGTGGAATTTTGAAAAATCGTTTGGGATTATTCATAACTTGAATCAAAGATTATTTATACCAATTTTAGAGTTTAATCAAGCCACGCATTATAATCCTCCCTTGTAAAATTAACTACCCCTTTTCAACCCGTTAGGGGTAGATTTTCGAAAAACCCTGATACATGTTACTCTTTATTTTTGGTTTTAAGTATAAACACTGAGTTACGAGTTAATCGGACCGCGCATTCAAATTATTCCACACAAACTTCAACACCCCTATATCCCCCTTTGAAGGGTAGTTTTGAAAAACTTATAATGATAAACTTTATTACTTACTTAGGCGAGTATTCTTGAAAAGTTTCAAGTTTATTAACCTAATGAAGAAGATTTTTCATATAAACTGTATCCCCGCTTTTCACCCCTATCGGGGTGGAATTAAAAAAAAAACGTTTGGGATGTATTCATAACTTGACTCAAAGATTATTTATGCTAATTTTCGAGTTAATCAAGCCATGCAGTAAAATCCACCCCTGAAAAATTTACTACCCCATTTCAGCCCGTCAGGGATAGATTTTCAAACAACCCTGATACACATTATTCTTTACTTTCAATATTAGGTATAAATACTGAGTTTCGAGTAAATCGGACTGCGCGCTAAAATTCTTCCATACAAACTTTGAAACCCCCCAATCCCTTATTAGGGGATAGTTTAGAAGAAAAAAAAACTGACAATATTTATAATTTATTTAGATAAGTATTCGTGCCAAGTTTCAAGTTTATTAACTCAAGGAATAAGATTTTTCATATAAACTGTATACCCCGCTTTTCACCCTAACAGGGGTGGAATTTTGAAAAATCGTTTGGGATTATTCATAACTTGATTCAAAGATTATTTATCCCAATTTTAGAGTTAATCAAGCCACGCATTATAATCCTCCCTTGTAAAATTAACTACCCCTTTTCAACCCGTTAGGGGTACATTTTCGAAAAACCCTGATACATGTTACTCTTTATTTTTGGTTTTAAGTATAAACACTGAGTTTCGAGTAAATCGGACCGCGCATTCAAATTATTCCACACAAACTTCAACACCCCTATATCCCCCTTTGAGGGGTAATTTTGAAAAACTTATAATGATAAACTTTATTACTTACTTAGGCGAGTATTCTACAAAAGTTTCAAGTTTATTAACCTAATGAAGAAGATTTTTCATATAAACTGTATCCCCGCTTTTCACCCCCACAGGGGTTGAATTTAAAAAAATCGTTTGTAATGTATTCATAACTTGACTCAAAGATTATTTATACTAATTTTCGAGTTAATCAAGCCATGCAGTAAAATCCTCCCCTGAAAAATTTACTACCCCATTTCAGCCCGTCAGGGGTAGATTTTCAAAAAACCTTAATACACATTATTCTTTACTTTCAATATTAGGTATAAATACTGAGTTTCGAGCAAATCGGACTGCGCGCTAAAATTCTTCCATACAAACTTTGAAACCCCCCAATCCCTTATTAGGGGGTAGTTTAGAAGAAAAAAAAACTAACAATCTTCATAATTTATTTAGATAAGTATTCGTGCCAAGTTTCAAGTTTATTAACTCAAGGAATAAGATTTTTCATACAAACGAATTCCCCCCTTTTCACCCTCTTAGGGGTGGAATTTCGAAAAATCCTTTCTTAGTGGATGCCTACTCTTCACAAAGAACACACCCTCCAAATTTCAGGTCTCTAGGACCAGCGGTTTAGGCTGTGCGTTGATCTATCAGTCAGTCAGTCAGTCAGTCAGTCAGTCAGTCAGTCAATCAGTCAGTCAGTCAGTCAGGACTTTGAATTTTATATATATAGATTAAATATAGATTATAAAAGCATAATTTCTGCTAACACTAAAAAAAATAACATTATGTGTAGGATATTTTCGTTGTCGGATGTTGAAACTATGTCGGATCATGTAGAGCCTATTTTCCTAAAAAAATCTAATTAGTCCGTCATTTAGATTATAAAAAAAATATTGAACCCGTATTTTTTCTTTTGTCAATTATATAAAAAATTATGAAGATATCGCCCGTTAAAGTTCCGCGTGACGTCACTAGCTTGCGACACTTTTGCAAGCAAGTGACATCACGATTGGTAGTAATGTTTTTCTCTCTCATCTATTAATTAAATTGCAAACTATAGTTTTGTATAATTTAGAAGCATTTTTGAAAATTTTGTAAATGTAAGAACCATGGATCCGTTTTTTATGATTTTTTGATGTTGACTTGAAAGAGCATGGCAGTTGAGAATATGTCATGCTCACTTAAATGTCTCACTGGTGGTGGCGCGTGTGTTGGATCATTCGGTTCCCTACGAAATGGTTGAGCTGGGTGGTGCTGATCCACGCGTCATGTTCGTGAACGGGCGCCATCTGTTGAGACTGGTCATCTCTTAACTGCCAGGGCTTATTTTTAATTTTATATTTTTAATTTTATATTTTAATTTGTTTCTTTACATTGTTCTCACATATAGAAGCAATAAGAATACTGTAACCAGGATTTTGTAAAAATGTCTTGATTTAAAAGAGTGTCCGTGGAGTTTCTTGCCCGTTCTTCTCCATAGAGATCTACGCTTTGGAATGGGCAACTAGCTTCAACTATCTGACTAACTGACCGACTATTTAATTTTGACAATTCAAAAGTGCCTGTAAATGGTTTAATTGAAATAAATGATTTGAGTTTGAGTTTGACCCCCCCACTCCCAAATTTTGACGCGCTTTATCTTTGTCATTATTTGATTGATTGACAAAAGAAAAAATACATGTCCTTTATTTTTCGATAATCTAACTGACGGACTTAATATAATAATTATTTTTTTTACCCAGGAAACTACCCCACTGCACACTGTCAATCTGAATCATTTTGAAAGATATTGCTAATCCATTCCTCCATATGTTCGAAAAAGTTTCTGCTCAACAACGTAAATAACGCAATGAATGTTGTTGAACTGTTTACTGAATAGTGTGTTACGCAGTTACCCCGCAGGTGTTTTGTATCTCGGCCAACCACGATGATGCGACATATATTTTTTTAAACATGGATTTTTTTTTATAAAAATCAGACGTACACAAGTTTTTCTCCAAATGTAACAGTTTTGGCATTTAAAATAGAAAAGAATAGAAAAAATTTGTTTCATACAGGAGTCCATAGGTTTAGTAACAATTTTACTTAACTTCTACTGTTAGTAGGTTAGAGACACAAATATACAATTAAAATTCAGCGTGGAGCTGTATCCAGCTCCGCAACATCGGGGAATCCCACCGGAAATAGAAGCAAACAAGCAAACGGTGCAGAGTGCAACCTCCTAAGAAAGAAAGAAAATACATATATTTGCGGCAAACATGACGCATAAAAAAGAACACAAACACAAAAAAAATTACAACTTGCGGGTAAACATGCGTCACATCCACGCAAAACGGCCATCGCTCAGCATAATGCTAAGACCCTATACGAGACAGCTCCAGCGCTGGTTATCAGCGACAGCCGGCGTTGACGTGATGACGTCAACCAGTGCAGCCGTGCGATTCTGTAATCATCTCACCGTGAAAACTTAAGTGAAGTGAGCTGTCATTTTAAATAATGCTAGGGATTGACACTATTGACAGCTCACTATAAGCTCACTTCACCTAACTTTTCACGGTGAGATTTTTACAGAATTGAGCGGCAGGATAAGTACGATTAGACAAAACAACAATCAAAATATGAAATAATCTAACATTTCGCAGAGTAGGACAACTGGCATAGTCATGGAAATGAGTTATTTATCTATTTGACACAAAACTTCAATTTGAAACTCTGACACTCTTGGACTTTAAAAATCCGTGGCACACCTACTGACGCGCCATTTTGTTGTTGATCAACTTTGAACGTTTAATATCTCGGAAATGTGACACTCTTCGCAGGATGGCTGGTAGCAGCTGGATGAGGGTTGCCGAAAATCGAGTTGATGGCGTGCAATAGGAGAGGCCTATGTCCAGCAGTGGACTGCTGTAGGCTGATGATGATGATATGGTCTGTTTTTTTATCATTCTGGTCTTATGCGTGGCCGCCATTTTTAAAATTGCGCGACAGTTGGTATGCCAGGCTCTATATTAAAATCTTCAATCGTTTCTTACGTTTTTGGCAATTTGCAGGATCTAAATATGATTGGCGGCCGTAACAAATGTTCATTTATCCAAACTAATATTATAAATGCGAAAGTAACTCTGTCTGTCTGTCTTTCTGTCTGTCTGTCTTTGCTTCACGCCTAAACTACTGAACCGATTTGTGTGAAATTTGGTACAGACATAGTTTGGAACTTGAGAATGGACATAGGATAGTTTTTATTACAAAAAATAAAATAAAAAATAAAATTTACGGACATACAGCGCCATCTATTGGTCAAGAGTCAGCATCAATTCAGTACTGAAAATTCATCGGAAAAATGTAAATAAATAGTAAGAACTATGTGGGTAAAACCAAAAATCTGCCGGAAGTCACTATTCCACGCGAACGAAGTCGCGGGCAAAAGCTAGTAGAATTATAATCATAAAAATCATCCCCGGCGTTTCCACGAACATCTGCTCTGCCAAGTTGCCACTATAACTGTGTTTGATTAATTCTGGATAACGAGTTCATTGGGGACTTCGGAGAAAGGACAATGGTTAGCGTCGACCCACTGAACAAACCGCTCGGCTCTACCTGACGCTATCTTCAATATCATAACGCAATGGTTTTCCGCCCTGTTCGTTTCCAGATGGGCTCCGTCGACAACTCTTTGGTAAATATTATTCAATACGTATTTGTCCACTGGTGCACCATTCGGATTATAGAAACGGGTTCTATATAACTTCGAATATGATATCTCTTGAGAAGTATTATTCATGTTCGACGAAATTTTTTCAAGTTTTTCGGCTTCCAACAAGTCATAAAATGAGTAGAGACTATCTGTGCATTTTAATTCAGGGGAGAGCTGAACATCCTTTCCCATTTTGGCGAAATAATATTTGATTATAGGAAAATGAAATTCCAACCCATTGTGAGCGATCAAGCACACGGGTTTCTGGAGACAGTTGATGAATGAGTTAATGGTGTTGAAGACGTTCATGTTGAAATGTCCTTCTTGTTCGAGGAGTTGGTTGGTGAGGCCGGTCATATTCACGCTCTTTATGCTCATCTCCTTGCAAGGGTTGAAGAGCATGAGGAGCTTGTGCTGCACTCGAATCTCTTCATTCGCTTTCCTCTCGAGGAAGTGTTTTCGGTTAAACGCTAACATACCCAGTTCTGTGACTCCTGCCACGCCATCTTTTCGCGTCGGAAGGCCGGTTGTCTCCGTATCCAGGAACACGTATGTTTGTATCGGCGCCATTTCCGTTGGTACAGTTCTCGTGTTTTTTTTTATTTGGTTGTTGTATAACTTTATTTAGCACTTGTAAAAAAGATTTAAAATATGTGCTGAACGAACGGTGCACCACCAACTACAAGGAGTTATCTGTATGAATTATTTTATTGTTCATTTGTAAATCATGTTGGTGATGAAACGGTAGGTACATCATTATGCTATAAAACGATGACATATACACGATACAGGTTGTTTCAATAATAGTTAACAAATATTTGTAAGTCCTACATGTATTTGTTCTGAGTCTGGGTGTTTTTCTATCTATAATATGTATGTATATACAAAAAAAAAATGTATATAAGTAGTTTATCAGCCATCTTGTTACCATAACACAAGCATTAGGTTGCTTAGCTTGGGACTAGATGGCGCTGTGTGAAATGTCCAGGGATATTATTATATTATTATTATTATTTTGAAGAAAATATAAACAAATAGATCAGAAACCGTACAACTACCGTCAATATTTGTTATTGGCACCGATTCACTTGTTCACAAAATATACCAAATTTAAGTTCGGTGCATCTTTTTCTTTCTATTTCATTAAGAAAAGGACAGAAAATAAATATTAGTTTAGTCCTGTGAAATTAAGATACTCCATAGACACTTTAGACGTGATTAAAAACATGGCTACTAAAAATACTTACGTCAATTTACGTCAGGCGCTGACCAATTTGACAGGACTAAACCAATATTTATCTTCTGTCCTTTTCTTAATGAAATAGAAAGAAAAAGATGCACTGAACTTAAATTTAGTTTAGTTTGTGAACAAGGGAATCGGCGCCGTTGTTATTCATATAATAATTGTTAAAAAAAGTGATGAGATATAACTTTTAAACCTTCAAGACACAGATTAATGTGTTACGAATTTATTGATTGTGTAAGAATGTAGCCTGCAAGGTAATAATATAAATAAGCGTACCATACTGACAGTAGCAATGACTTTAATTCTGACAGTTCAACAACATTCATTGCGTTATTTACGTTGTTGAGCAGACACATCTTTCGAACATATGAAGCAGTAGATTAGCAATATCCTTCAAAATTATTCAGTTTATAATAATATAATAATAATTTATTTATTTCGGACAATGTCTATAGTCCTTAACTATTACAAAATTAAAATCAAATTACAAAATAAAAAGCATTAAAATTAATCAAAAAACAAAAATTAGACAAACAGTTATGATTGACAGTGTTTTACGCAATTAAATTAGGGTGTTGAGCTGGGTATGTTCACACTTTCAACACATAGGTATTAAATTTAGAACATCCTATACCTATAACCACATCGGCATTCCAGCTGCAGTGCTAGATAAGGTGCAACAGGATGTCACAGTGTTATTGTAATTCCTATTAATAAAATTGATAATGATATTCCTTGTTGCTTTGCTCTTCAATAATATGAGGTGAATCAAAAAATATTTGGAATCAATCATCAATATTAAAAAATGTAAAGATTTAAACAAAAATATTTTATTTTTCTACATAATCTCCCTCCAATGCAATTCATTTAGAATAACGCGTTTCTAACTTCCTTATTCCTTGTGAAAAAAAATTGTTTTTCTTGACTCTCGAAAACTCCTCTACGGCAGTCATAACCGCGTCGTTATCGTAAGATTTTGTTCCACGAATGTCCTTTTTAATCACTTCGTGAATGTCGAATTCGTGAAAATCACTTGGGGCAAAGTCCGGAGAATATGGTGGGTGGTCAAGGATATTGAAGCCAGCACAGCGGATTGCGTTGAGCGCAACTTCCGATCGATGGGCAGGAGCGTTAAGAAACAACACGCCCAACGATAGTTTTCTACGACGTTACCTACCAGACGTTACCAGACTTCAACTTCACTTTTTGTAAAGATCTCAATTTTATAAACCAATATTTATTCTACAAAATACGCAGTACACAGTTGAACTAATAAAGGAACTGCCAGAAATTATTATATCGCCAGAATGTAGAAGATTTTTCGTATAAACTGTATCCCCGCTTTTCACGCCCACAGGGGTGGAATTTAAAAAAAAATCTTTTGAGATGCATTCATAACTTGACTCAAAGATTATTTATACTAATTTTCGAGTTAATCAAGCCATGCAGTAAAATCCTCCCATGAAATATGTGTAAAAATTATTTTGGAGAAGCCATTTTTTTTTTGCATAAATAAAAAGGTAGCTCTCTTATTACTTTTTGGAATATGGTTATACTATGAAACTAGCCGAAAGACGTCCGTTGCTGCCTCCCCCAAGCACCTTCATCTCGACCGGTTCTGCGCTTCTAGCAGCCAACGGATTCCTGCGGCCTTCACAAGGTCGTCGGTCCACCTTGTGGGAGGCCTTCCAACGCTACGTCTTCCGGTACGCGGTCGCCGCTCCAGAACCTTTCGGCCCCATCGAACATCTGTTCTGCGAGCAATGTGCCCTGCCCACTGATAATTAAGTTTGGCAATTCTTCGGGCTATGTCGGTCATCTTGGTTCTCCTGATGATCTGTTCATTTCTGATTCGAGGGAAACTGCAAGCATAGAAAGAAAAGAAAAAAGAAAGAAAAAGCATTTATTTGCGGCAAACATGACGCATAAAAAAAACAAGTGGGGGGTAAACATGCGTCACATTCACGCAAAACGGCCATCGCTCAGCATAATGCTAAGACCCTATACGAGACAGAGCCCCAGCGCTGGTTTTCAGCGGCAGCCCTCTCCATTGCCATTTGGGTGATTTTTGGCCTTCTAATAAGGCCCGTTGTGAGTGACCACGTTTCAGACAAAAATTAACGACAAATAATCGATGTAGATAGCATCGAATTGTCCATTAATTATTTAATCAATATTTTTCCACAGCACCTCAATACCTGACACCAAGAGACCACCGTGGTCTTGCTGCGGTCCTGACGCGTATCCTAACAACTGCACTTCAACACAAATGTTTAAGAAGGTAAGGATCCACCATCATCATCATCATCAAGACGTCCACTGCTGGTCATAGGCCTCCCCCAAGCACCGCCACTTCGACCGGTTCTATGATCTCGCATTAAGCTGGTTCCTGTGGTCTTCACAAGTGCTTCGTTCCACCTTAAGGGAGGCTTTCCAACGCTACGTCTTCTGGTCTATCCAACATCATGTCCCTTAGGGGGATCACACAGAACGCGTCACTCAACGGGGCGAACCGACTAAAGCCACCCCGGTGTAATAAACCCCGGAAAAAAAAAAGAAAAGAAGCGTGGGGACGCTTCTTTTCTTTTTTTTTCCGGGTTGGAAAATACAGACGTTGTCAACAGACCAGGAGACCTAATCAACTTCTGGATAAAGGTGGGCTGGTTGGAATAACTACCGGCGGCTGCCATGCCCTCGCACAATGGTCCACTTGAAGGACTAAGTGCGGAAACCAAACCTATAGGTAACATAGATGTTCTTCTGTTCCAGGACTGCCACGCGTCCATAGTTACCTGGTTGGACCGTTACCAGTTGCCAATTTACACGTCTTTAGCAGTACTACACGTTGTGTTGTCGTCCTGCTCTTTTGTACGACGGTCGTGTCATGCATCTCGCTCTTACAGCTAGCGTTCGCTTCGGCGCGTGAGCGGTAAGTCCATTATCTTTTTGATACTCATTAACAGCTTATAGAAGTGCTACATGGAGTTTAGTCTTTCCCACTTTCAACTTTGCAAGTTTCTGACCGAGCTGAGGTTAGCTTGTTGTTGAAATTCAGAGGGTCTACTCCGAAGTGCAAAGTGCGAATGATCGGATCGGACACATGCCCGAACCGAATATTATTGAAAAATGTGAAAAAAGTTCGGATCGGCTCAGTTGGGTCGGGACCATAGTCAATATTCGAAAGAGTGTAGGAGTGTAGGATCGGAACCGACCGAACCAAATAGTAACTTCGTAGTCTTCGTAGCAGGAAACGGCCGAACATTCGGCCGATACGATACATTTACCACTTCGGAGTAGACCCCCAGTTATCCTACCAATATTATAAACGCGAAAGTTTGCGAGGATGGATACAAAAGTTTGCGAGGATGGACGAATAGATGTTTGTTACTCTTTCACGCAAAAACTACTGAACGGATTTGGATGAAACTTTACAGTAATATAGCTTATACAGCAGAATAACACATAGACTACTTTTCATCCCGATACTCCCATGGGATCGACACTTATGCGGGGCGCAGCTAGTATTACAATAAATTATACGGAAGCCAGCATCGGTAATATTTTCTGTGCTTTTTGAAACTCAAATTTTACGATTCATCATCATCAGCCTGCAGCAGTCCACTATTGGCCTCTCCTATTGCACGCCATTCAACTCGATTTTCGGCAACTCTCATCCAGCTGCTACCAGCCATCCTGCGAAGATCGTCGCTCCACCTAGCCTGAGGGCGTCCCACCTTACATTTTCCGATTCGCGATCTCCACTCAAGAACACGTGTACCCCAGCGGTCATCGGTTCAACGACTAATATAATATGGCCGGGCCGGCCATATTAGTCGTAAGATAAATATTAGTTTAGTCCTGTCAAATTAAGGTACTCCATAGAGTTTAGACGTGATTATAAACATGGCTACTAAAAATACGTCAATTTACGTCAGGCGCTGACTAATTTGACAGGACTAAACTAATATTTATCATCTGTCTTTTTCTTAATGAAATAGAAAGAAAAAGATGCACTGAACTTAAATTTTGTTTAGTTTGTGAATAAGGGAATCGGCGCCATTGTTAAAGTCTAAGATAGTACAGCTTGATTAAAACAATTAACTAAAACTGGCTGTCGCTGAAAACCAGCGCTGGGGCTGTCTCGTATAGGGTCTTAGCATTTTGCTGAGCGATGGCCGTTTTGCGTGAATGTGACGCCCAATTTGATTTTTTTTTTGTGTTTTTGTTCTCTTTATGCGTCATATTTACCGCAAATAAATGTATGTTTTTTCTTTAAACTTGGTACAGTCACTAAAGGAGATAAGTAACTATGGTCGTCGGATATAGTTGAAGTTTAGTAAGAAACCGATAGATGTTTTAGAATGAAATTTAATTTGATAAATTAACTGTTTGTTTTCTATTAATTAAAATAAATTCTATTAGAAAACATCCATCGGTTTTTTAACCGATTTCTAAAAAAGGAGGAGGTTCTCAATTCGGATGTTTGTTTTTTTTATTATGTTTGTTCGCGCATAACTCGGTCGCTTGCCAATCGATTTGAAAAATTCTTTTTTTGTTGGAAAGGGTATACTTCCCAAATGGTCCCATAGAATTTCATCAAAAACGGTTCAGTAGTTTGGTTTTTAAATCAAAATTACTGGTAAAAATTACAACTTAAAAGTGAAAAATAAAAACTTTTTAGCAAAAAAAAAACAACCGACTTCCAAAAACGACACTACAAAGTGAAAAATAACTTTAATTTCGGAAGTCGGTGGCAAACAACGAAAATGCGAACCCAACGACACCGACTTCCGAAATTAAAGTTATTTTTCACTTTGTAGTGTCGTTTTTGGAAGTCGGTTGTTTTTTTTTTTGCAAAAACGTTTTTACAAAACTCTTCAACTATGTATATCCGACGAACCTGGTTACTTATTTCCTTTGGTGACCATACCAATCACTGTAAAACTTTCTCAAAGATAGCCCTCTGTTTATTTCAGCATCACCACATCCTCCATATCCTGGGCCCCCAGAGGCCCCAGAGCGTCCAAGAGTGCGACCTGGATGGAGCAGTCGCGTGACTCCAACGGTGGAGCCATCTAACGAAGACGTTATAATGCTGGTTGTGGGCAGAGCTCGGCTGGGCTGGGTGGACAAGTGAGCCTCATGGCTACTCTGGGTATGGAAAGGTACTGTGGGGTAATTGCGTAGCACACTGCTAGGGCCCCAAGTCTGCTATTACAATAGTGTCAGAATGGTCTATCATTGATTTCATAATTGTTGATTTTGAGAAGTTTGGTAATCTACTAACATAATGGCGTCATTATGACTTTCCAGTGGTCAACCACTGACACTCCATTGAAAGAAATGTCATAGAATGGTAATCTCGTACATAATGATAAATGTATGACTGACTTACATAAAACACTTGACTTGTATAAAACACTAATAAATAATATGTAAAAATATATATAAATGAAATCTGGCATAAATAAAGTAGTGGTAGTTTTTCGAAAATCATTTCTACTAACGGGTTTTATAATAATGGCAATACGACAATGTCATTATGACACAATTCTATTACGAGACCATTGACCGACCAATGATCGCCATTATGAATTTAGCAGATTACGAACTTTAAGCAAAATGACAATGGGATGGGAATGGGATCGTGTTGAAATGACGAATTTATAAAAATAGCAGACTTGGGGCCCTGTAGTAATGGGTTTGATTTTGACAGTTCAACAACATTCATTGCGTTGTTGAGCAGACACATTTTTCGAACATATGAAGCAATGGATTAGCAATATCCTTCAAAATTATTCAGGTCGTGATGGATAGTGTGTACCCCTTTCCTGGGAAGCCACGCCCCAACTATGGACTCAAATGATTAAGTTATTGATACTGTGTACCTTAATTAATTATTAATATCTTGTAATATTTTGTATGTACAAAAGAATAGTAAAGAAATAAACTTGTGTGTTTAAAAAATAAAAGTATTGAGAGATATATTGTATTGCAAATAAAATAGATATTATTAAGAAGCCAAGAGTTTGCAAATTAACTCTAAAATAATAATACATATGTTATATAAAACAAATATTAACGTATAAATGAAAAAAAAAATGCAAATAAATGTATTGAGTATTGAAAACTCTGCAATATTTATTAAGTAGGTAGGTAATTAGTGAATTAAGAAATATAATAATCTGCATTTGCGATTTATTTGCTGTAAACAAATGTGAGTTTATGGAAAAATAGCTATAATTCCTACAAAATAAAGTTCAGTTTACGCTACAACTTCAAACATTTTTATAACTTTTTCAATAGTGCTAGTCACTCTAAAATCAACTTAATTGCCATTGAAATAAAGTTGATATTTGTTTAACTTGAAATAACATTAATTTGAAACATTATCTTGAATTGACTATGTAGGTACTTTTTGGCTATACAAGTTGGAGACGACAATAAATGATTAAACTGCTTACTTTAGATAGGGTCAGTAGGAGTCCGTGGCTAAATAATAACAGCCACACAGGTCGACCGATCAGGTTAAGCTACGCCTTGCTACACTTTTTAGCATGGCGTGACGTCACGAAATGACTACTCCCAAATTTTGACGCGCTTTAACTTTGTCATTTTTTGTTTGATTGACAAAAGAAAAAATACTTGTCCATTATTTTTCGATAATCTAACTGACGGATTAAATATAATAATCATTTTTTTACCCAGGCAACTACCCTATCGCCAGTGTTCTCATTTATTGTCGTATTGTCGTCTCCACATTGTATACCTACTCTGTTACATTTGACTTTATATTTACAGACCTACGCATGTAAAATTGGCCGCTTGTGAATTAGTGTACATAGTTGAAGCTCAAGGACTAAAGAAATTAAATCAAATTAGAAATAAAGAAAGTAAAAGTATTTATTGCGACATGTATAGGCAGATTACAAACTAAACTAAACACAGTCAAAAATAAAAAACCAAATTATAAAAAAAACAAAAACAAAAATGAAACTGAATGTCCTATATGAGGCCAAAAGGCTCCTACCTCAGCATGATGCTGCGACATTTAAAAAATAAATGTCGCACCGCTGGCTGGTATTCTGATAGGGCCCGAATTGATTTGCTCAGTATTAAACTTTACGAAAGCTTCATTATTCGTTCTACGCTATGAAGGCCACATAATCGTAGTAAAATGTTTGTTATATATTGACCGTAAATAAAGCTACGGATTCCCATAAGAGCGGAGTCCGCTATTTAGCGCCCGCAATTTATCGTCGAATGACGTCACTGTAACGTTATTTAAGAAAGTAAATTGGTGTATTTTCTGAGAGAACTTTGTAGCGGTATCTACAACGCCACATGCGAACAACGCGTCATACTGACGTCACGCTAAAGTAGGTGCACGAAGGCTGCGCTGACGATCTCGTCGGGGTCACCAGTATAGAGGTATGAGGAACAGGGTGTAAAGTTCACTCATCCTCCATAGAAAAGGGAGGACCCTCCGACCAGACGGGTGTTGTGTCTGGCGGGCAACTGCCCGATGATTCATGTCGGGCCGTTGTATGTATATGCTAGTTGCGCGGTAAACTCTGCTTGCGAAATGCAGGATTTTGCGTGACGTCAGTATGACGTGTACTTTGCATGTGGCGTTGTAGATACCGCTACAGCGTTTTTTGACACCGTAAAGTCAAACCCCGCTGGCATAATTTTCATGATAGTCGTCGTTGCGGCCGTTATGTGGCGGCCACAGCTCTACTAGGAAAACGTAGATTAACTTGTAGCAAACATAACTGTCTGTCTCAAAATTTGTAACGCTACTTTTGCTCAATAAAACGTTTTTACTTTTCAACTACCCACCTATGTTTTTTTTTATTTTTAAGCGACTTCAGAAAAGGAGAAAGTTCTCAATTCGACTGTATTTTTTTAAATATTTATTGTTTGTTACCTCAGAAACTCCGTTATTTATAAGCCGATTTTCAAATATTTTTTTTTATTTGTAAGGATATTCTTTCAGTCTGGTCCCAAAGAGATTTAATCAAAAACGGTTCAGTACCTAGTTCAAACCAAAATTACTGATAAAAATGACAACTTAAAAGTGAAAAATAAAAACTTTTCTGCAAAAAAAAAAACATCTGACTTCCAAAAAAGACACTAATTACTTAATTAATTTCGGAAGTCGGTGGCAAACAACGAAAATGCGAACCCAAAGACACCGCCTTCCCAAATTAAAGTTATTTTTCACTTTGTAGTGACTTTTCTAGAAGGCGTTTGTTTTTTTCTTGCAAAAAAGTTTGAATGTAACAAATCTTGACATGTGACATCTACCAACCCGCACTGGGCCCGCGTGGATTACGGGCCACTCCCTCTCACAGAGAGGAGGCCTGTGTCCCAGCAGTGGGAACATTATGGGCTGATTGTGCTAAGTGTCCCGGACGGGTATATGGGGGCACGCCGCCGCCCCGCTTTGTTAGATGTGCCATGGGCTAGGACGAATTTACTCAAGTTTGCTCCTTTGTCAAGGGCCGCACTATTATAAATAATATGCCGCCGAAACATGTGTTCGATAGCCTGCCGAAAGCGTTAGGAGCACAAAGGTGCATTGAAGGAGGCATAATATCCCGTGCCGGACGGCGTGTACGTGTTCCACGCGCGCCTCAAAGAGATGTCAGCAAAGCGACGGGGCCCCATAGGGCCGAAGCCTGCCAGGGTAGCGGGAACATCCGAAAGGGTTTACCGCTGCCCTGCAACATAAAGGGCTAAGGAAGGAACACGGGTGGGTTTTAGTCAGTAAGAGTCTGACACTCCCTTCTGCTCCACCCAGAGCGGGAGGAGTCATTTGATTTCCCATCCTCAAAAAAAAAAAAAAAGGAGGCATAATATTGTAACTTTTATTATTTTATTTTTATTGTTGAGGGGTTTGTGGCTTAGTAATAACAGCCGCACGGGTCGATCGATCAGGTTAAGCTACGCTTGCCGCGGTTGGTCCGTGGATGGGTGACCATTTTCACAAACCAAGACCCCTCCGTGCCTCGGAAAGCACGTTAAACAGTTGGTCCCGGCTGTCATTCGATCTTTGACAGTCATTACGGGTAGTCAGAAGCCCGAAAGTCTGACAACCAGTCTTACCAAGGGGTATCGTATTTCCCAGTAACTGTGTTGTGGAGGTCAGATCGGCAGTCGCTCCATGTAAAATACTGGTATTCAGCTGCATCCGGTTAGACTGGAAGCCGACCCCAACAATAGTTGGGAAAAGGCTAGGCAGATGATGATGCCGCCGAAACATGTGTTCGATAGCCTGCTGAAATTTGTGTTAGGAGCACAAAGGTGCAATGAAGGAGGCATAATATTGTAATTTTTATTATTTTATTTTTATTGTTGAATTTTATGTTTGTATAGTTTATAGATAGTTTATTAAGTGTGGATAACATTGTCTTGGAATACTGTAAGATGTGTACATACTTATTGGTGTGAATAAATAAATAAATATGTTGACAACAAGACAAAAATTACAATTTAATAGTATTTTTTAAAATATATATTACAATGATTAATGAGAATGGGGTTAATAAGTAAAATAGGACCAACTCATCTTATCGTGTTTTAAATCTATAAAAAAACAAAGGCAACCTTCTCTTCAACTGCATTTAAAAAGTAATCACAACTCAACCCCAACACGAAAGTTTAACTTTTCACAAAACTTTCATTTTCCACCCCTACGTCGCCACCCCCGTGTCCTGGTTCCCACGGCTTACTGCATTATATTTGTCCTACAGCGCACGCAAACGTGCCAACTATAATTGGGTCAAATTGAAATCGATTCGTCTTTTGTTAACAATATACGTACTTATAGGAGCCCGTGGCTAAATAAAAACAGCCGCACAGGTCGATCGGTCAGGTTAAGCTACGCTTGCCGCGGTTGGTCTGTGGATGGGTGACCATCTTTACATACCGAGACCCCTCCGTGCCCCGGAAAGCACGTTAAGCCGTTGGTCCCGGCTGTCATTCGTGGATCTTTGATAACCAGTCTTACTAAGGGCATCGTATTATCCATGGATAATACGGTACCCCTTGGTAAGACTGGTTGTAACTGGGTTGTGGAGGTAAGATAGGCAGTCTCTCCATGTAAAAAGCTGCATCCGGTTAGACTGGAAGCTGACCCCAACATAGTTGGGAAAAGGCTAGGCAGATTGATATGAGTCATTTGTTCACAATACTACCTACAGCGGGTTGCAATAAAATTACAAGTGCCATAGTTGTAATTTTGGAACGAAGTTCCATAACGCGCGTTGCGAAAGGAGGCTAGACGGAAAAAATTAAGACCAAAAGTTGGAACGACACTTTTTGCTATAGTTGTAAGCCGTGCGGCGTGCGCGTGTTTCTCTGTCTCTCTCTTTGAACTTCGTTCCATCCGGGTGTCCCTTGACACCTCTCAAGTTTTTTTATTTGAAATTGAAGCAATAAAAATACTATGAACCAATAATCAGCCTATAATGGTCCCCCTGCTGGGACACAGGCCTCCTCTCGATGAGAGGGAGTGGGCCATAATCCACCACGCGGGCCCAGTGCGGGTTGGTAGATGTCACATGTCTTCGAATTTTTGGTTCTAGGATATGCCGGTTTCCTCACGATGTTTTCCTTCACCGTTTTGAGAGCAGTAGTGATGGAATAATTTACACAAAGTAAAGCGCCTGGCTGGGTTCGAACCTACCACCTACAACTCGTAAGTCGCGGCAATGAAGCAATACGCTGTGTAAATCGGTCCAATCACTAGGTTGTCACAGATAGGCAGTCGCCCCATTTCAAATTCTGATATTCAGCTGCATCCGGTTCGACTGGGCCCCAAGTCTGCTATTACAATAGAGTCAGAATGGTCTATCATTGATTTCATAATTGTTGAATTTGACAAGTTTGGTAATCTACAAACAAAATGGCGTCATTATGACATTCCAGTGGTCAACCACTGACACTCCATTGAAAGAAATGGCATAGAATGGTAATCTCGTACATAATGATAAATGAATGTCTGACTTACATAAAACACTTGACTTGTCTAAAACACTAATAAATAATAACGTAAAAATATCTATATGTCGTGGATAGATGGCACCACAGTACGGCGAACAGCGCCATCTAACAATTTGATGGGTAAACGAGTAATCATGTGATCGGAAACGCAAGCGAGCCCTACCGCTTGGACACGATCGTCGGTGGAGGGGATGCAGCGAAGACTGGTGGAGAGACCGAGTGTGGCGACAGTCTACGGTGGACAGTCGAGCTCGGACAGTCTTGGCAAACGCTCAGTACCGTACGCACGTGTTTGTTTCCGACGCAAGTGTGCGTTTCGGTTGATAATCGCTAGTTTATTAAAGTTACTTTAAATTCAAATTATCTTTTCGTTCGAGTACCCGCTACAGTGCCCACACATACGTAAACTATGTCGGATCGTGAAGAAGACCCGATGTTTCGCATCTCGGCCACCCAGTGATGCGACATATAAATGAAATCTGGCATAAATAAAGTGTGGTAGTTTTTCGAAAATCATTTCTACTAACGGGTTTTATAATAATGGCAATACGACAATGTCATTATGACACAAAATAATTCTATTACGAGACCATTGACCGATCAATGATCGCCATTAAGAATTTAGCAGATTACGAACTTTAAGCAAAATGACAATGGGTTGGGAATGGGATCGTGTTGGAATTACGAATAAGAAGATTAAGATACTCCATAGACTGTAGACACTTTATACGTGATTAAAAACATGGCTACTAAAAATACGTCAATTTACGTCAGGCGCTGACTAATTTGACAGGATTAAACTATATATTTATCTTCTATTCTTTTCTAAATAAAGATGCACTGAACTTAAATTTAGTTTAGTTTGTGAACAAGGGAATCGGCGCCATTCTTTTTCTTTCTATTTCATTAAGTAGGCTTCGGCTACGGCGGCTCTGCTTCCCTCCCGTTAATTTAGAATTTGACAATCAATTCGGGTTGCACTCTGCTTGAGTCTAAAGTTTCTAATATAAGTCAATCATGATTTGAAAGACACGTGGCGCTATCTATTATCATAATAACGTTATTGTTGTTTTCCTCGGGAAAAGCATTTTTTTTCGGGATGAAATGTACACTATGTCCGTGTCTGTACACCTGACAACGTATATGCAGAATTTCAGGATGATCGGTTCAGTGGTCTAGGCGTGAAAAGGTAACAAACAAACATACTTTCGCATTTATAATAATAGTTAGGATGTACACACCGTAAAATACATAGAGATAATGACATAATTATAATTTGTGTACAAAGGTACTGCTTATTTCTTAAGAAATTTCTTGCAGCAGATCTGCGAAAGGAGAAGAGAGGTGTTATTGTGTTGGTGTTGTTGTGGATGGAGGTGTTATTTCAGTGATAATAATCTGACGTGGTATCATATTTTTTCTGTGCATCTAATATAGCAGTCAAATGATTGATCCGCAGCGTCTCGTGGGAAACACCCACTTCTTTAACCTGAAAAAAAAATTTACTAATGTGAAAAGTTTAAATCACTATAAGCTAAAAAGCCTACAATGTGACTTTAGTTCATTTGTGTCATGATGACCAGCCTATGATATTCCCACTGCTGGGACAGAGGCCTCTTCTCGGTGAGAGGGGAAGGGCCTTATTCCACCACGCGGGCCCAATGCGGGTTGGTAGATGTTACATTTATTTGAATTTTTGGTTCTAGGACATGCTGGTTCCCTTACGATGTTTTCCTTCACCGTTTTGAGAGCATTGGTGATGAATGTAAATGATAAATGATTTTATTTTTGTAAGTAGGTTTGTACAAACACTTTTACACGTCAATCATATTTTAAAACTAGATGAGGTCGGCGTTTCCTATCTGACTAGTCTGAGAAGAAAGGCCGAAACAAACTCAGACGTCACAGTCTCTTTTAAAGTCCAGACATAATCTTGGTCAGATCATGTGAAGACCATGTAGATTAATGTCTGAGATGATTTTACCATAACACAAGCATTAGGTTGCTTAGCTTGGGACTAGATGGCGCTGTGTGAAATGTCCAGGGAAATGTCCAGGGATTTTTTTGAGGAAAGAACCAAACAGTTTCGGAGGACCTGTCCAGTCAGTGCACGCATTTGTCAGAAATCGTGCAGCTCAACACAACACTTAATAATGTAAATGTGAAAATAATTTACACAAAGTAAAGAGCCTATCTCGGTTCGAACCAACTACCTACAACTCGTAAGTCGATGCCGTTACAATTATATTAATTTAATTTATGTGAGTAATTCAAATACATAATATCAAACCAATCCAAATCAAACAAAATTAATATAAAAAAAAATTAATAACCAAAAAAAAAAAAAAAAAAATCAATCAAATAAAAAAAAAAAAAAAACAAATTAATATCAAATTAAATTAATATAATTGTAACACATTTAGCTAAATCTATATTATAGATTCCATTCCATTTTCCATTCATTCTGAATTCAGAATGGATTAGGTTGGAGGAGGCCTTTGCCAACTGGCAAACGGGGTTACAGAAAGTAAAGAAGCACCAAATACGAGAAAAATTTTAATTGTGTTAAATACATATATAACAGTGCAGTAGTATAAGAAACATAATTGTATATCTGTTGTCTGAATAAAAGGCTTTATTATTATTATTATTATATACCTAATTATAGATTTAGCTAAATGTGTTCCAGCTGTCCTGTCAGATGCACGTTACAGGAACTGATGGACGCTGGGTGATGGCGCCAAACAAGTAACCAAATTCTGGGCCGAGTCCATTTAGATTGCTATCGACACACTATGAAGAAAAATGTGTTTTAAATCCTGCCGTAGTAGTCTTCAAGCCACGGAACCTTAAACCAGGGCCGTCACGGAAAACACCTGGACGAGAAGAATACGGAACCGGCATGTATGGCTGAAGAAAAGGGGGGCCTATACTCAGCAGTGTGGGTGATTCCGGGCTGAAATGGTGATGATGGAACCTCGTCAAACGTCAAAACGTACAAGACTACAGACGCCAGCACGGCAAGCTACTACAATCTGTCAATTTTTTAAAATAGATTTTCAACTTTTTCGCTAAAGCATTAAGGTTCAAGGTTGATTGGGAAAATTTTACAGTTTCGGGTAGCTTGATTTGTTGGCTGGCGTCTGTACTGATTTTTTTTGGTATTTCTCTCTTACCTTTACCGCTGTTGTCTTGCAAATGTCGTGTTTCTTCTCTTCCCTTCTGACAATAATCCTAAAGAGTCTGGCCAGCAAGAAGTACAGGATCTCCACAAAACTGATGAAACTTGCGCCGAGGAAAAGACCGGCTGCTCCACCAAATGACACTGTCAATAAATAATATTAGTTTATTAAGTGCCACATAATATTCGTTGGTAACGAATAACCTGTGCACCCTGCATAAATACTCGCTATCGCTAACCTTAGTGGCGCCCAACAAGTTTTTTTTATATCCCAGGTTGGGCGCCACTAAGCTTATTGGCGCCCAATTGGGAATTTCCAATAACTTGAATAAATCTTTAATTTCTATTTTACACACAAATCAATATGAAATGCCACATAATATTGGTTGTAGAAATGGTATAAGACTTAGCTTAAATATGTTATTTTTACTAGATAGAAGTATAAATGTGGATGCGCAGTATGTGTGTTCTCTACTCTACGTACCAACGAGATCCTGAAAGTGGAATACAATCTCCCTCGTGTACCTGGTCCGCGGCGCTTGTACAGTGAACTTGACGGAGCCGTGCAGATTAAATGGGTGACGATCCCTGAATGCAATGGAATTAACTTATTAACAACTTTAGTTGTGCTAGTACTCGTAGTAAAGTCGTAAAGTCCTCCTCCAGACAGAATTACGACCGTAGCAATCAATCTCAGCGGAGATCAGCTATCGGCGCGGGAGATATTATAATGTACAAGTGTGTGCGTAGACACAGGTACACTCTCAATCAGGTGCTGTAATCCACCACGCGGGCTCAGTGCGGGTTGGTAGATGTCACATGTCTTCGAATTTTTGGTTCTAGGGTATGCCGGTTTCCTCACGATGTTTTCCTTTACCGTCGTGACGAGTAACTTACACAAAGTAAAGCGCCTATCTGGCTTCGGACCCACGACCTTCAACTCGTAAGTCGGGGTCATTACCAATGGATCCCCACGTCTCTCATTTTCAAAAATATTAGTCCCAAAATACATTATGCAAATGAACTCACCAGATCTGATCAACAGTGGAAATCTCCTTATAAATGCAGTCAATACATTGCGGTGCGCAGGCGCACTTCTGTCCGTTATTGTTGGATAGCTTGTGTTTGTGGTGGGCTAAGCATGCCATGCCTGCAGGAGTGCATTTTGGACCCTCTGAAAAAATATAGTAAGTTATACGCAAGGTGCAGCGAAATTGTTGCATTAGCTAAGCGTCTGAACTCGGTGAGGAGGCAATTCTTTCTAAGTATACTAATAATTCAAAACAATTCAATTAATTAAAAATTCAAAAAAAATCTACAATTCAATTCAATCAATCAAAGCAATTCCTTTTAATTATTTTTTTTATTATTATTCTTTCTTATTATCCGTTTTTCTTTTGAGGTACGGGACCCTAAAAATTTAAAAAGATTGGTTGGTTACCTTCATAAAAGTAGTAGAAGGGCACGCAGTCACAGAACTCCTTCGCCAGTTTACTTCTGCACGACAAGCGACATGTGTTTGTGCTATGAACCTGAATAAAAGAAAAAATACTTTATTAACTAGAGGTTTGTTTAACTCTGTCCAGTCCAGCAACTTATACATCACTTTTTTTAAAGAAGCATTTTCATCTTATTAAATATGAGTGACCTTGTAGCTAAATAATTATAGCCCCATAGGTCGATCGAAGGTTAAGCTACGCTTGCCGAGGTCGGTGTGTGGATGGGTGACCATCCATTACATATCAAGACCACTCTGTGTATCGAAAAGCACGTTTCATCGTTGGTCACGTGATTCGTAGATCTTTGTCAGTCGTCACGTGTAGTCAGAAGCCCGAAGTAGGCAGTCGGTCCATGTAAAACTAGGTAAGACTCGAAGCCGACCTCAACATAGTTGGAGATAAGGGTAGGCAGATGATGATAATGAGCGAGCGACCTTTCCGACCACACAAACGGTAGGTTTGTGTGGTGTTTTCGGAGGGGGCATTGTAGGGATTAAAAGAGAAAAGTGCAAAAAATAACTGATGTTTACTTGCTAGAAAACGACTCCAACCTCTCTTAGCTCAGCCTACCTCTTAGGAAATTCAGGCGTGATGCTTCGTGAAGTACCCACCTTTCTTCCACTAGCAGCCGGTTCATCAGTATACGAGCACCCCCGTCGCGTCGGCTGCAATTCCTTAACTCCTCGTCCACAACGTGACTCCATGACGCTCAGTTCAGCAGTCCTCACGAGGGTCAGACGGATTTCCGATGGAGAGTGAGTGAGATCCATCACGTCGTATGGGGAGTGGACGTAGAACTTGAGGAAAGAAAAAAAAAATCGGAATGGAATTTATTAAAAATATAAAGGCAATTTGAATACTCGAATAGGAGAAGAACTTACATCAGCTGTGGCTGGCACGTCCATGATGATATAGCAACTTAGGGAGGAGTATTTACATGTCTCGGGCCAGCGGCGCGTATCGTTGGGGTTTACACTCCTGCAACGAAGGTTTTACATTACCTTAACTTAATATTATGTATTTCTGTATCTCTACTGCAGTATTTTACTTAACATGCCTAGTGTATTTGTAGCGGTATCTTATCTACAACGCCACATACGAACTACGCGTCATACTGACGTCACGCTAAATCCTGCATCTCGCAAGCAGAGTTTACCGCGCATCTCATCATTTCAGCCGAAAGACGTCCACTGCTGGACATGGGCCTCCCCCAAGCACCTCCACTTCGACCGGTTCTGTGCTTCTCGCATCCAACGGGTTCCTGCGGCCTTCACAAGGTCGTCGGTCCACCTTGTGGGAGGCCTTCCAACGCTACGTCTTCCGGTACGCGGTCGCCACTCCAGAAACTTTCGGCCCCATCGGCCATCTGTTCTGCGAGCAATGTGCGCAGCCCACCCAGTTCCAGCACCCAGTTTCCAGTAGTATTTCGAGTTAGTCCCATGCTTTCAAAATGGTGAAAGAAAACATCGTGAGGAAACCGGCATGTCCTAGAACCAAAAAATTCGAAGGCATGTGACATCTACCAACCCGCACTGGGCCCGTGTGGTGGATTATGCCCCACTCCCTCTCACAGAGTGGTGTGTCCCAGCAGAGGAGTGGAGGGCACTCAATGAACACGAACTTCAAGTCGTTCGTGGTGCGTGTTCCGACACATCATCTCGAGAAGTTCCTCAAGGAAGAGTTCTGGCCGAAGGGTGTAGTGTACCGCCGGTTTCGTGGCCGGCTACATGACACCAGTCAGCGAAACGCGACGCAGACACTTCGTGTGCGTTAGTTAGTTCTTAGTGTAATTATAATGTTGTATGTATTTATAGTATATTTTTAAGTTATATTAATATTGTATTTTATGTGTTTATATGGGCCTTGATGCCTGAAATAAATGGATAAATAAATAAATAAATAATAAATGGCCGCCGCGTACCGGGTTCGGTACCCCGATACCCCGATACCCTATACTCCGGTATACCCCGGTACGCGGTACTACCAAATCACGCGCATATGTGATGCGCCGGCAATGATCTTACCCAATAACAACATCTCCTAGTGCGACAGAATTAGTGACGTAACAGGCACCAGCTTCAGTCATCACTGGGAGCCATTTGTAGAGGACCTCCTCCGAAGACCTGGTCTTGAGATCTGAATCTGGCATTACCTGGCGAAGATTATAATCATTTCATCACAATTCCTTTACTTACATCATCATCATCTGCCTGTAGCCTTTTCCAAATACGTTGGGGTCGGCTTCCAGTCTAATCGGATGCAGTTGAGTACCAGTACTTTACATGGAGCGACTGCCTATCTGAAATCCACAACCCAGTGACTGGGTACACATACCCCTTGGTAACAGTGGTCGTCAGACTTTCGGGCTTCTGACGACCCTTAACGACTGTCAAAGATCCACTCATGACAGCCGGGACAAACGGATTAACGTGCTTTCCGAGGCATGGAGGGGTCTTGGTATGTAAAGATTGTCACCCATCCACGGACCAACTGCGGCAAGCATAGCCTACCGTACGGACAAGCGGTGCTCACGCCGTCTCCACCCCTCCACGCGAAACACCGCGAGATAGGGCGGCGCTTGCCGGACCAGACAACGCAAATTGCTGCTACCACTTCAGCTGGATGCTGAAGTGGTAGTGGTAGCTAGCAGCAATTTGCATCTATTTTTCTTTCTTCTTTTCAACGTCTGTGATCGGAGTGTACGACTGATCGAACCCATCGTTCGTCGCGGAAAGGCGCGCTCGATGCTTATCCGCACGGTGCAAAGCTAAAAGCCCATCCGCGCGGCGCACCATCGACGACGACGTGAGCCAGGTCGTGTGAAAATCGCTATGTGCGACGTGTACACACGGCTACACATCAAGCTATGCAAAACCAGTATTGGCTGACCGTTCATTGTGAGAAAATATCATACAAAGTGAGGCCAAGACAAACTGGTTTTGTATAGCTTGACGTGTAGTCGTGTGTACAATTTTAAATATTGGACTGAAATTATGAGAGGGGCTTGTTGCTAAGTAATAACAGCCGCACGGGTCGATCGATCAGTTAAGCTACGCTTACCGCGGTTTTCCGTGGATGGGTGACCATCTTCACACACCAAGACCCCTTCATGCCTCGGAAAGCACGTCAAGCCACGTCCGGCGGTCTTTCGTGGATCTTTGACAGTCGTTGCGGGCCGCCAGTAGCCCGAAAGTCTGACAGTTTTACCAAGGGGTATCGTATTACCCAGTAACTGGGTTGCGGAAGTCCGATAGGCAGTCGCTCCATGTAAAACACTGGTATTCAGCTGCATCCGGTTAGACTGGAAGCCGACCCCAACATAATTGGGAACAGGTTGTAGATGATGCAGATGATGGACTGAAATCAGTAACAAACACTGAGGACGCAGGCTGATCAATGCTCGTGCCTCTTCTATACGAGGAGAGGCCTGTGCTGTGTGCTGTGTGAGGCCCTGCAGTGGAGCGGTGAAAAGTTTATTTAAGTTTGGTCCCAAATCTACTCACATCCACAGCTATACCAAACATGTCGACGCTGGTCTCCAAATCGCTGAACTCCTGGAATCTCTCAAGGTGGAACAGGTCGGAGTTGGTGATAGCTTCCACGAGACGAGCGTAGTAGTCATACTTGTCATCTGAAGGGTCGGTGTCGAAGTGTTTCTTTATGACGGATGGTAACTTGGCTTTGTTGAGACGGTTCTGGGTGATATGACAAAAGCTTGGATTACGGGCTTTTTTTAGGAATGCATCGCTTGAATTGGGGAGCTGCAGTGCAATTTTGTAGCCATCTCACCGTGAAAACTTAGGTGAAGTGAGCGTGGAGTGAGCTGTCATTTCAAATAATGCTAGGGATTGACACTACTGACAACTCCCATCAAGCTCACTTCACTTGAGTTTTCACGGTGAGATTTTTACAGAATCGACCGGCAGTGGTGGGGCCTGGAGTGAGCTGTCTTTCCAACTAATGCTAGGTATTGACACTATTGTCAGCTCACTCTAAGCTCACTTCACCTAACTTTTCACGGTGAGATTTTTACAGAATCGATCGACTGGACGAGGTCACCCATCAAAGGACTGACCTTGGCTTAAACACAGCTTAATCTCGACCATATTCAGCTGAATATGGTCGAGATTAAGCTGTGTTTAAGCCAAGCCAAATTATCAGCTGATAATTTACCTTTGAAAAGCCTTTGAAAAGCCTTTGAAAAAGCCTTTTACTGTATAAAACTTAATAAAAATGAAATAAAATCGAATGCATTAGCCTTATTCCGTTTGGGGTTAGATAGACTACAGACTCATCATCTGCCTAGTCTTTTCCCAATATGTTGTAACATGGTGCCACTGCCTATCTGCATAGCTATTCACAACTATCCGACAGGCAGTATTAAAAATGACACATTTCGATACCTGATTTGCCTTGCCCCCGACAGCAAACAGCTTTCGGAAGAATAGTGGTCATCTATTTATCTTTTTTGTTTGATGTATCAAATTCCAATTTTTATTTACATTATAATACATAAGCTAACATTTAAAATAATAATACATGTGAAAAAATAAGCAAAATAATCATAGGGCATCAAAAAAAATCGTCCGCATCGCTGTCACAGGAACAGTGCCCAAAAGGCTGGCAGAATTGCCACGTTGTATGGCGATGTTAATTCTTTGGCCAAGAAACAGGCCAGCCCTCTGATCACGTGAAGAGTCGCCTATTTGATTTAAACTGACAAAACTTTCTGGTTTTGGACTTGTGAACAGCGTTTAGAGGACTCCTCTACGGTAACATTGATTGATGTTATAAATGCATTTTCACGTCAGCGCCGGCTGCTGCTGAAAACCAGCGCTGCGGCTCTGTCTCGTATAGGGTCTTAGCATTATGCTGAGCGATGGCCGTTTTGCGTGAATGTGACGCATGTTTACCCCCAACTTGTTTTTTTTTTTTGTGTGTTCATGTCCTTTTTTTTTATGCGTCATGTTTGCCGCAAATAAATGCATTTTTCTTTCTTTCTTTCTTTTCTTTATGTTCGATACGGTACGGAAGCATATCGAGTGGTTGTGAATAACTGTGCTGACCCCCACAACCCAGTTACTGGGTAGACTACGGACCTTGTAACACATAGTGATAGCTGGCACACTGAACCGCCAGGATCTGAAGTCTTTCTCCAGGGTCACGACAGTTGGAGACTCGTTGTAGCGCTGCAGCTGACCCAGAGATACGTCCACGGCTCCCCAAGTGGCTAGAGCTGTTACTGCTATCCATAGAATCCTGGGAAAATGCTGTTAAGTAATTTTAATATGTTATGAAGAGGTGACGTGTCTAAGGGTGATAAACAAGTATCTAGTGTGGCAGGGATCGGTTTTCGGATTTTGTCTTTTATTATGCTACATGATATTGCTTCTTGCCAAATTTCATGATTCTAGGTCAACGGGAAGTATTGATTCCCTTGCGAGTGTCAAATTTGTCAAATTGCGCCCGTATCTTTTGATTGCGTTGACTTAGAAGTTAGATTTTTTCACTACTAAAAGCGATTGCGGCCCTGAGTATTTGATATTAATTTCAAGTTGATAACTCCACGCGTTCCTGAGAAAAAGGGTCTTGACAGACGGACAACGAAGTGATTTTGTAAGCTTTCCGTTTTTCCTTTTGAGTTACGGAAACCTAAAAATTACCTGTTTCATAAAAAAGTGCAATAAAAAAAATATATGTTGGTCGTTAAGCTAAGCGTCAAAAATTATCTATGGTCTTACCGTTCAATCCAGTGTCTTCGTGGCGCAGATATATGGTTGAACCCATGGATGCTAGTCTCATTGCAGAAGTCTCGTCCACACTTGACTACTGACTTCACCATAGAGGTTATAAATCCAGGTTTCTCCTCATGATATATTTGATAGTCGTTGGTATACATTGCTTGAAGAATTCTTCAAAGATTTTAATGGTATTTTTTTATTTAAATCATGCTGCACTTTGAATCCCAGTCAATGCAATTCTTGTAAAGCGGAATCTACAGAGGTCAAAATTAATCTTTGTAGCCTTTTCCCAACTATGTTGGAGTCAGCTTCCAGTCTAACTGAATGCAGCTGAATACCATTACCTACATGGAACGACTGCCTAATTCCACACACAACCCAGTTACTGCGAGCTAATTGCGTTACACACTAACAGTACAGTAGGAATGGCTTTAAGTTTGACAGTTCAACAAGATCCATTGCGTTATTTACATTGTTGAGCAGGCAAATTTTTCGAACATAATGAAGCAATAGATTAGCAATACATACATATATGTCGGAGAAGGTATGTCTGTCTTTCGTTAACATCAGGTATATTTTAATTACTGTGGGTGTACTATGGGTAGTGTTGGTTATAGCGCAATAGTAAAACGGTTTGCAGTTCAAATCACATTACAATTCACGGACAAGTCAGTCACACTAGCGAATCACACACTGTAGGTACACAATTCAACGACACATGTTGTCCGTACGATGTCCAATGTTTCGATGATCCTCAGAGCTCTGCTCACACGCTTCTTGTAGCTGTAGCTCTTCGTCCACCCCCACGAACTCAGGCTAGACTCTGTCCAGCACCACGAGATGGCGCAAGCGTTCCGAATAGTCAAAATGATACAGATTGTGGTTGATAGTGTATTATGCATTTAGGGTGTCTTGGAAAGCACGTTAAGCCGTTGGTCCCAGCTGTCATTCCTGGATCTTTAACAGTCGTTACGGGTCGTCAGAAGCTCGAAACTCTAACAGCTAGGCTTACCAAGGTGTATCGTACGAGCATTACCCAGTAGCTTGATTGTGGAGGTCGGATAGGCAGTCGCTCCATGTAAAATACTGGTATTCAGCTGCATCAGGTTAGACTGGAAGCCGACTCCAACATAGTTGGGAAAAGGCTAGGCAGATGATAAATGGAGAAGGAGAGGAAGGCCAAAGAAAAGATGGGTGGATGGTGTGAGGAATGATATGAAAGAGAAGGGAGTGAATGATAGCGTGACGGTTGACAGGGGAGAATGGAAGGAGAAAACGTGTTGCGCCGACCCCGAGTAACATAGAACAAGGGCAGGAAGATGAATATATAGAGGTATGAGGTATCCAGATCAGAAGGTTGCGTGTTAAATTCATGTAGGGGTCACCAGTATAGAAGTATGAGGAAAAGGGTGTAAAGTTCACTCATCCTCCATAGAAAAGGGAGGATCCTCCGACTAGACGGGTGTTGTGTCTGGCGGGCAACTGATGACACCCAATGATTCATGTTGTATATAAAACGCCGAAAGGTTCTGGAGTGGCGACGATGACCGAGATGGACCCACGAACTTGTGAAGGCCGCAGGAACCCGTTGGATGCGAGAAGCACAGAACCGGTCGAAGTGGAGGTGCTTGGGGGAGCCCATGTCCAGCAGTGGACGTCTTTCGGCTGAAATGGTGATGATGATGAGTTGCGCGGTAAACTCTGCTTGCGAGATGCAGAATTTAGCGTGACGTCAGTATGACGCGTAGGTCGCATGTGGCGTTGTAGGTACCGCTACAAAGACACTAGGCATGTTACCTAAGTAAAATACTGCAGTAGAGATGCAGAAATGAATGCAGGTAAACTGAAACACTGAAGGTTCATGCAATATGCAAGTTATTATAAATATCTAGGTGCGAGCGTGTCACATGTAAATATATTGAACATGAAAAATCCATTAGTAAACTAAGTACAGATAATTAGATTGTGAATCTATCTAATCTATACTTATAATAAATCTGTAGAAGTGAAAATTCTGTACATTGAAAATATCAAAAAAATAAATGGCAGGGGGTGTTACTAGACCGACACCGAACCAAAAATGTGATTAAAAAAATTTTTGTCTGTCTGTCTGTCTGTCTGTTTGATCACGCAAAAACTACCGGTTCGATTACGATGAAACTTGGTATAATTATTTTTTAATATCCTGGGCACCACACTGGGTACTTTTTATCCCGGAAAAGTATATACAATAAAAAACAAACTTAATTTTGCGGTTCGATCCCTAGACCCGATTACTGTACCAACCGCAAATAATAAGTTTGTCGTAGGTTACGTCACCCGCAGTGGAGTTCATTTTTATTCCTTTTAGTTTTTAGAGTTATTTAGGTTTATTTTTATATAAGTCGTAGGTATAGATTTTAATTTTAAAGTTTATGTAGTATATTTGATAGTGTACGTAGTGACCGTAGGCTATTTTATAATACTGTTAGGTAGGATTCCGACATCCACGCGGGCGAAGCCGCGGGCAGAAGCTAGTGAATAATAAAGCTGAAGAGTTCGTTGTTTTGGAGGAGCTTGTGGCTAAGTAATAACAGCCGTCAGCCGCACAGGTCGATCGGTCAGGTTAAGCTACGCTTGCCGCGGTTGGTCCGTGGATTTGTGTCCATCTTCAAATACCAAGACCCTCCGTGCCTCGGAAAGCACGTTAAGCCATTGGTCCCGGCTGTCATTCGTGGATCTTTGACAGTCGTTACGGGCCGTCAGAAGCTTTTATTGGCCGTTTTTTTGAGGACGCCTATAGGCTATTTATTATCACGCTACGACTCTCGCTAAGCGAAAAAGAAGTAGTAACGCAGGCAGGCGATGCAATGCGATGCAGTGGGTCCGGGAACAAGAAATTTCACGCGGACGAAGTCGCAGACAGAAGCTAGAACGCGCTGATTAAAAAAAATATGTAGCCACGAATAAAAAACTTTTTTACAAAAAAAAAAAAAAAAAAACAACCAACTTCCAAAAAAAAAAACACT
The DNA here is from genome assembly GCA_945859715.1 of Apamea sordens. Taxonomy (NCBI): domain Eukaryota; kingdom Metazoa; phylum Arthropoda; class Insecta; order Lepidoptera; family Noctuidae; genus Apamea; species Apamea sordens. Next base: position 1,828,080 of record OX244014.1, read on the forward strand.
ACAAAGAGAAAAATAACTTTAATTTCGGAAGTCGGTGTCGCTGGTTCCGCATTTTCGTTTTTGCATTTTTTCGTATTTCATTCGTCATTGCTTCGTATGTTCGAAAAATATGTCTGCTCAACAACGTAAATAACGCAATGAATGTTGTTGAACTGTCAAAATTAAACCTGTTGCTACTGATAGTATGTTACGCATTGCTCTGCAGTATTGAACATGGAGCGACTGCCTATCTGACCTACAAAAGGCCACAACCATCGGAAATTTTACTTTTAAAATGAATTATATGCTACTTTGTACCTAATGTCATATTATATAGGAATAAAAAATAAACTTTAGTTTAAAAAATATTTTATTCATGGCAATAATAATATATTACACACATTTTATCGTGATGAATACACTAAACGTACAGACGCCAGCACATCAAGCTACTACAATCTGTCAAATTTCTTGAATAGATTTTCAACTTTATCGCTAAAGCATTAGGTTCACAGTTGATTGAGAAAATTTGACAGATTGTAGTAGCTTGATGTGCTGGCGTCTGTACCTAGCTTTTAATCAAATCGTTAATTTTCCGTCTACTGGGACGGGACTCCTATTTGTGAGAGGAAATGGTCCGTGACGCCGAAGACTCTTCTTATAAAGTAAGGTAAAGTTAGGTAGTTAAAAAGTATTTTGTAAATGTAGGTACAGACGCCAGCAGGTCAAGCTACCCGAAACTGTTAAATTTTCCCAACCAACCTTGAACCTAATGCTTTAGCGATAAAGTTGAAAATTTATTAAAGAAATTTGACAGATTGTAGTAGCTTGATGTGTTGGCGTCTGTACATAAGTAAACACACACACAAGAGCAAGCGCTTTGAAGGTCCGTTGCATAATCTAATATCCGCCATTTTGTTATTTTTTTTTTTCAAATTGGCGGCCACGCTTTTTTTTTCATTTTTATGGAATATTCTTGCAGACATAAAATAATCATCTATGCACGCATTATGCCTATACAATAACAATGAAAATTGCAAAAAAAAAACCTGAAAAGCCTTGTTTTAAAGATAGAATTTCTTGAACCGGTTCCCATGAAATTTTAAAAAAATTATAACTTGAAATCTATCGTAATATAACGTAATAGGGTACTTTCCGATACCCCTGGACATGAGGAATCAAATTTTTTTTATGACGTGACTGTTTGGACCACCTTGTATTTATCGATAGCTGACATCTATGCCTTTGCATAGATGTCAGCTAGAGCTACAGCTAAGAAACAAAATTATTTTAAACATCTATGCAATAAGATGCAAGCAATTAAAAAAAAAAATTATGAATATCACGTGATCCACTTTGAACGTTAATATCTCGTGAACGTGACACTTTACAGGGTTTGGTCTTATTATGTTTTTAGTTTGCATTTATGTCAGCTATCGATTTACATAGACAATATGAGTGGCCGCCATTTTCAAAAAAAAATAACAAAATCCGTATAAAAATCTTTAAGTAATCATCTTTTATTATTCACCATCCCACATAAAACCGCTTAGTTTGAATTTCCCCAAAAATACTGATTCGAACATTTTCTTCCCTGGACGCGTTCCACCCGCGCCCGCATTTACAATTAATGGCATTAAATGATCCGCCTCCCCTAAAGGATGGCTCTGTAAACCCCCTTTCTGTTGTTCCCAAAATATTATTTTCTTACGATTCTCTTCGTCTCCAGTACAAACGTTATTCAAGAAATTATCAAAGTCTTCGTTAGCGATTTCTTTTTCAATTTCTGTTCTGGCTTTTTGAAACTCTCTCATATTATGGTAAGACAACCCTGAACCTAAAATGGCAACTCCTTCTTTTCGAAAACCGTACAAAGTTTTCCCTATGTCGTAATGCTGGGCTGCATTTTGATTATTTAATATAGATATTTGTACTATCGGAATGTCTGCCTTCGGATTTATTAACATCATTGGTATAAAAACTCCGTGGTCCCAGCCTCTTTTGTCGTCTAGAGTAGACTGGATTCCCGCGTTCTTGAACGCATCGTGTATTCTTCGCGCCAAAACTGGATCGCCTGAAAAAAGAAACCATTCATTTTGACGTTATCTTATGCCAGAGTATTTCCGGACACCAATTACAGATGGCGCTGATGTAAAATGAAACCTACTTAGTTATGTAAGGTCTATTCACAATTTCAAATGTATGTTTCCAATTCCTATTGTGGTAGGTATAGTAATTTTATTTTAGGTGCATCGTATGTTCACATTTATTATATAATTAATGTATGTAAAATATTCTAAAATATTTGGAAAGAGTAACGGTTGAGTTTCTTGCCAATTGTTCTCGATACGAAAACTACCTTTTGGAAGGGGCGACTAGAATCAATTCTATTTTACTGTAATTTTTGACGTTCAAAAATGCTTTTTATGTACTTACTTATTTGAAATTGAAATAAATGCTTTGTCTTTGAATTTTTGTTATTTCAAGTAAAACAAATATCAAGTTTATTGTAGTGGTTTTAAAGTTGATTTCAGAGCGACTAGCACAATTTAAAAAGTTATAAAAATGTTTGATGTTGTAGCGTAAACTGAACTTAATTGTGTTGCATTAAAGTTATTTTTCCAAATACTCATATTTGTTTACATGTTTGGCAAATAAGTCGCGAACGGTGATTAGGTACTATTTTGCTTGAATAGTGGTAGTGCCTCGTGGCTAAATAATAACAGCCGCACATCGGTCGATCGGTCAGGTTAAGCTACGCTTGCCGCGGTTGGTCTGTGGATGGGTGACCATCTTTACATACCGAGACCCCTCCGTGCCTCGGAAAGCACGCTAAGCCGTTGGTCCCTGCTGTCATTCGTGGATCTTGGACAGTCGTTACGGGTAGTCAGAAGCCCGAAAGTCTAACAACCAGTCTTACCAAGGGGTATCGTATTACCCAGTAACTGGGTTGTGAAGGTCAGATAGGCAGTCGCTCCATGTAAAATACTGGTATTCAGCTGCATCCGGTTAGACTGGAAGCCGACCTATGATGATGATAACCTGTTCTTTTTTATCTGTAATAACAATATACAGGATGGCAAGGACATCGATGCGCAACCTGTTATCATGGATTCAGTAGTGTACAATGTACAGACGCCAGCACATCAAGCTACCCAAAAATGTCAAATTTAATAATATTAAGTACCCAAAAAAATCTGTTTCTCAGCGTGAAAACTCAAGTGAAGTGAGCTTGATGTGAGTTGTCACTAGTGTCAATCCCTAGCATTATTTGGAATGACAGCTCACTCCCACGCTCACTTCACCTAAGTTTTCACGGTGAGATGGTTACAGAATCGCACTGCTACCGGTGCGGCTGTTATTATTTTTAGCCACAGGCACCATTTCCACAGGCCCCTCTCAAAAAAAGAAATAGGTAAGTAAATAGGAATATTACATACCAGGAGCATCATATTTAAATTCATAACTTTCAGGTGGGAAGTTAGAATAATCGTACAACAGCGGATGACGTTCACCAGATGAGATAGTCACGACATCTTCTTCCCGATGCGCCGTAACAATAACAATCGCTTTCAAACGACCCAAATCCACATAATTCGACACATTTGTCAACGAATCTCCAATTTCTATGTTATATTTTTCTCGTAAAACGGGATACGGCCCGCCGCCATGATTTAAAAATACGGAGGGCGCGAAATACACGTCTTCCATTTTTGACTGAGAGAATGGTAACAATATGGCTACAGTAAAGATTATAAGTAACATGACTAATATTTGTTGTTCACGTCGCGATATGACTGCGCACGTTAGACTTATCAATAAATGCGTATTTAAATACTGTTTTGTAATGTCATCCTGAATAATACCTATTAGGTATGCGCTCACGATCTATATATATAAAATTCAAAGTCCTGACTGACTGACTGACTGACTGACTGACTGACTGACTGACTGACTGATAGATCAACGCACAGCCTAAACCGCTGGTCCTAGAGACATGAAATTTGGAGGGTGGGTTCTTCGTGAAGAGTAGGCATCCACTAAGAAAGGATTTTTCGAAATTACACCCCTAAGAGGGTGAAAAGGGGGGAATTCGTTTGTATGAAAAATCTTATTCCTTGAGTTAATAAACTTGAAACTTGGCACGAATACTTATCTAAATAAATTATGAAGATTGTCAGTTTTTATTTCTTCTAAACTACCCCTTAATAAGGGATTGGGGGGTTTCAAAGTTTGTATGGAAGAATTTTAGCGCGCAGTCCGATTTACTTGAAACTCAGTATTTATACCTAATATTGAAAGTAAAGAATAATGTGCATCAGGGTTTTTAGAAAATCTACCCCTGACGGGCTAAAATGGGGTAGTCAATTTTTCAGTGGAGGATTTTACTGCATGGCTTGATTAACTCGAAAATTAGTATAAATAATCTTTGAGTCAAGTTATGAATACATCCCAAACGTTTTTTTTTAATTCCACCCCTGTAGGGGTGAAAAGCCGGGATACAGTTTATATGAAAAATCTTCTTCATTAGGTTAATAAACTTGAAACTTTTCAAGAATACTCGCCTAAGTAAGTAATAAAGTTTATCATTATAAGTTTTTCAAAACTACCCCTCAAAGGGGGATAAAGGGGTGTTGAAGTTTGTGTGGAATAATTTGAATGCGCGGTTCGATTAACTCGAAACTCAGTGTTTATACTTAAGACCAAAAATAAAGAGTAACATGTATCAGGGTTTTTCGAAAATCTACCCTTAACGGGTGAAAAGGGGTAGTTAATTTCACAAGGGAGGATTATAATGCGTGGCTTGATTAACTCGAAAATTGGTATAAATAATCTTTGAATCAAGTTATGAATAATCCCAAACGATTTTTCAAAATTCCACCCCTATGGAGGTAAAAAGCGGGGGATACAGTTTATATGAAAAATCTTATTCATTTAGTTAATAAACTTGAAACTTGGCAAGAATACTTGCCTAAGTAAGTAATAAAGTTTATCATTATAAGTTTTTCAAAACAGCCCCTCAAAGGGGGATATAGGGGTGTTAAGTTTGTGTGGAAGAAATTGAATGCGCGGTCCGAGTAACTCGAAACTCAGTATTGATACTTTTGACAGAAAATAATTAATAATAAGTATGTAAAGTTGTCGAAAATTTACCACTGACGGGACAAAAAGGGGTAATTCAGTTTTTAAGGGGAGGATTTGAGCTTGATACTGTATGTTACATTTTCACGCCTAAACCACTGAACTTCTGATTTGGCATAGAGATAGATGGCATCCTGGGGAAGCACATAGGTACATTTTATCCTGTTAGCACGTTCCCGTGGGATAATTTCCGACATCCACGCGGGCGAAGCCGCGGGCAGAAGCTAGTGTAATATAAAATAGGGTGTAGTAGGATGTGTCATTCGACTTTGCTTTACAAGGACTAATTAATTTTAATTGACGATTGATATTCAATAAATAAATCACTACTCTGCCCAGCCTTTTCCCAACTATGTTGTGGTCAGCTTCCAGTCTAAACAGATGCAGCTGAATACCCACCAGTATTTTAAATGGAGCGACTGCCTATCTGACCTCCACAACAAAGTTATAAATACAAAAAAAAAATTATATAAATATGTATAAATAAGTAGTTTATCAACCATCTTGTTACCATAACACAAGCATTAGGTTGCTTAGCTTGGGACTAAATGGCGCTGTGTGAAATGTCCAGGAATATTATTATTATTTTAGAAAAAGAATGAGTAAAGGATTCGGTTCGGTATTTGATTTGCTTTTTCTGGTCATTGTTTTCCGTCATCCACGCGAACGAAGTCGCGAGCACAGCTGGTTGTTAATCATACTAATATTATTATTTATATAAACGTGAAAGTTTGTATGGATGGATGGATGGATGTTTGTTACTCTTTCACGCAAAAACTATTGAACGGATTTGGATGAAATTTGGCACACAGATGGTTTATAACCAGGATTAACATATAGGATACTTTTTATCCCGATATTCCCACGGGATCGAAACTTATGCGGGTGAAACCACGGGGCGCAGCTAGTAACTAATAAGGGCCTGCACCCACCGGCGGCACGTCACGGTATTTTTATGTCACGAATAGAACTAAAACTTAATAGTATGACAAGCAAACAAGGAAAACCTGTCCTGCCAATCGATTCTGTAAAAATCTCACCGTGAAAAGTTAGGTGAAGTGAGCTTAGAGTGAGCTGTCATTTAGCTGTCAATAGTGTCAATCCCTAGCATTTAGTTTGGAATGACAGCTCACTCCACGCTCACTTCACCTAAGTTTTCACGGTGAGATGGTTACAGAATCGCACTGCAGATGGAGAATCATAGACGACTCCGCGTTTGAGTGTAAATGTAGCGCTGTTCCACAAACGATGGGACACTTAATATCGTGTCCTGCGTGTCCTGTCAGCTGCACGTTACAGGAACTGATGTACACTGGTGATGGCGCCAAATAAGTAGTCGAATTCTGGGCGAGTCCATTTAGATTTCTATCGACAGAAGAAGAGAGTATGACAATAAAATTGAAATTACAATCACAACGATGCCGCGGTACGCTTAGACATGCCGCGACGTCCTTAGGCATGCCGCGACGTCCTTAGGCATCATCATTGTAAATATTGTCATACATAAGTTAGTTAAATTCCTATTTGTTTCATAAACTTTCACTTCACTTTTTAGAGCCTTACTGCAGTGCGATTCTGTAACCATCTTACCGTGAAAACTTAGGTGAAGTGAGCGTGGAGTGAGCTGTCATTCCAACTAATGCTAGGAATTGACACTATTGACAGCTCACTTCACCTAATTTTTCACGGTGAAATTTTTACAGAATCGATCGGCTGGTCCTCATGTTACACCTACGGCCTGTGGTACACTTTACAGTTTACGCATAGTTCGTACAGTGCCCTTTGAGTGCAGTATAATAATGCTTTCAGGGTGTTCATGGGGCTGCCTCGCTTTTGTAGCGTATCAGGGATGTTTGCGGAATTGCGTGTTGATTGCGTTTATGCATTAATGCGTAAAAGATGTGCGTCCTTGGTGCGCAGGGTGCGAGCCAGTTCCAACAGCGTCCTGGGAGTTATTGCTGACAGGCTGGACTGCTGTATTGTAAGTCGTTACTCCTGTATCTCAGCTGGAATGCGGAAGCAGTGATTGTTTTGCTGTGTGTGTTTGTGTAATTGTATCACTAACATAGTTTTAAGTTTATTTTATTGTTACTAACACTGTATGAGTCTCATGATTACTAGTCAATAAAGAATTTAATTATTATTATAAAAATCTATTGTCGTGCCGTGTCGCCAGTGGGCGCAGGCCCTTATGCTGCGGTCGAGTTATCACAATGACCCGAGTGTCCGACCTCGATAAATTATATTAACTAAACCATATCATTTATTTACTTATAAAGTTTCCATTGCAGGCGCACTTTGTATCGGTATCATCATCATCATCATCAGCCTATAGCAGTCCACTGCTGGATATAGGCCTCTCCTATTGCACGCCATTCAGCTCTATTTTCGGCAACTCTCATCCAGCTGCTACCAGCCATCCTGCGAAGATCGTCGCTCCACCTAGCATGGGGGCGTCCCACCTTACGTTTACCGATTCGCGGTCTCCACTCAAGAACGTCTACTCCAACGGTCATCGGTTCTACGGCTAATAGTGTGAATGTTCGGATCGGACCGACACATGGCCGAACCGAATATTATTGAAAAATGCGAAAAAACGTTCGGACCGGCTCAGTTGAGTCGGGACTATAGTCAATATTCGAAAGAGTGTAGGATCGGAACCGACTAAACCAAATAGTACCTAACTTCGTAGCAGGAAACGGCCGAACATTCGGCCGATACTACTTCGGAGTAGACCCCCAGGACTCGTCTGCTCCACCGGCCAACAGTCCTTCGACAAATATGGCGAGCCCACTGCCACTTCAATTTGCTTACTCTGCAAGCTGTCTGTTACTCCGATAGATAGGCATTCGCTTCGCTCCATGTATTAAAATCTAAAAAAAACTATCCTATAGCTATGTATAAAATAGGTACTAGTATTCAGCTGCATCCGGTTAGACTGGAATTCATTTTCATACAAATTAGCGCTCGTCCACGTGTTATCGTTGTGTTGTGGTTGTGGTAACTCGCTCGTCCACGTGTTATCGTTGTGTTGTGGTTGTGGTAACTCGCTCGTCCACGTGTTATCGTTGTGTTGTGGTTGTGGTAACTCGCTCGTCCACGTGTTATCGTTGTGTTGTGGTTGTGGTAACTCGCTCGTCCACGTGTTATCGTTGTGTTGTGGTTGTGGTAACTCGCTCGTCCACGTGTTATCGTTGTGTTGTGGTTGTGGTAACTCGCTCGTCCACGTGTTATCGTTGTGTTGTGGTTGTGGTAACTCGCTCGTCCACGTGTTATCGTTGTGTTGTGGTTGTGGTAACTCGCTCGTCCACGTGTTATCGTTGTGTTGTGGTTGTGGTAACTCGCTCGTCCACGTGTTATCGTTGTGTTGTGGTTGTGGTAACTCGCTCGTCCACGTGTTATCGTTGTGTTGTGGTTGTGGTAACTCGCTCGTCCACGTGTTATCGTTGTGTTGTGGTTGTGGTAACTCGCTCGTCCACGTGTTATCGTTGTGTTGTGGTTGTGGTAACTATCTGTGGTTGTGGTAGGTATGCACGACTTACATACATAAACATTTCCAGTGGACTTCTCATTTTACGAAAAACGTATAAACAATGCGAGGTCAGCTAAAACTGGAAAAGTTATATCGCTTGATGTGTCGTCATGTGTGCCTACGTGTGATCAGGCCCTAAGTTAAAACTGCATGTAATTAACTGCAGACAATATAATCTGCATTCGTGATGTTAGCTGATGTATTGCCAAAAATTTAAACAAAGAGTTTATGGAAAAATAACTTTAATTCCTACACGATAAAGTTCAGTTTACGCTACAACTTCAAACATTTTTATAACTTTTTCAATAGTGCTAGTCACCCTGAAATCTTAACTTAATCAGCATTAAAATAAAGTTGATATTTGTTTAACTTGAAATAACATCAGTCCTACCTCGATGCACCGCTTTCACGATGTAGATATAATATTTAGCTTGTAGTTTACGCTTCGGTTACTAAATAGAACAAAAATGGCGAACATCCGATGACCTACAGTATCAGATAATGCTTGATTAACTCTCGATTAATTTGGTAATCATAAGAAACTATTAACAGCACCGTTGGTCTAGTGATCGTCTCGATGTTGTGCGTGGGGTCGGTTCGATTCCCAGGTCTGGCAAAGTGTTATTTCCATTAGCAATTTCTCACATTAGCAGCCCGGAGTTCGGAAGATGGTGGTGTCATATCCCCGTGCCTCGGAATGCACGTAAAGCCGTTGGTCTTGCGCCTGATCTCTCCCCGGTCGTATCGGATTGCCGTCCCATCGGACTATGAGAGTAAAGGAACAGATAGTGCTGTCTATGCACGGTATGCCTACGACTGGTTGGAGGCGCGCGGTGGCTGAGCGGGCGCGCGGGCAGCGGCATCAGCATCGGGCGTCAGCGGCGGCTGAGGGGGCGCACGGGCGGCGCGGGCGCTTGCGCAGTCTTCCCGCTCCGAGCGCCACCTCACTCAAACTCTTACCACGACGAAGACACTGCGTCTCTTTTTTGTATTTTTTCATTACATCAGATTGTAAAGTCCACGTATTTTATTTATTCGCTCCTGGAACTGAGCACCCGACGTATCAGCGTCAACAAGTGCTCTTGTGTTTACGCACACACTTGTGCACTATAACATCTCCTGCGTACCTGGCTAATCTCTGTTGAGATGGGTCACCGTGACCGAAATCGGTCGGGGAAATAATTTATTGTTTAGAGGAAACTTGCATAATTAAAATATAGATCAATAGCATAATTGGTACCTAGGCAATGAAAAGGAATCAAAACATCAAGTAGCAAAGGCCTTCATTTTGACAGTTCAACAACATTTATTGCGTTATTTACGTTGAGCAGACAAATTTTTCGAACATATGAAGCAACTAGCTACGCCCCGCGGTTTCACCCGCATAAGTTTTGATCCCGTGGCAATATCGGGATAAAAAGTATCCTATGTGTTAATCCTGGTTATAAACCATCTGTGTGCCAAATTTCATTCAAATCCGTTCAGTAGTTTTTGCGTGAAGAAGTAACAAACATAAAAACACACACACACACACACACACTCACTTACTAACTTTCACCTTTAAAATATTAGTGTGATGGATTAGCAATATCCTTCAAAATGATTCAGCACCCTAATTGCGTAACACACGAACAATCGTAATCTGAATCATTTTGAAGCAAATTGCTAATCCATTTGCTTAAGTTCGAAAAGTTTGTCTGCTCAACACGTAAATAACGCAATGAATGTTGTTGAACTGTCAAATGAAACCGATTCCGATTGATCGTGTGTTACGAAATTAGTGAGCAAGGATTAGAAAATTTCGTTAATTTGGAAACGTGGTAGGTATTTGGGCATCTGATACGGAGGAATGAGGAAAATGTCGTGAAGAAAGTTTAACTTTAAAGTATGGATGTAGATGGGTATAAGAGTAGGGGAAGACCAAAGAAACGATGGATGGAATGTGTGAATGATGATATGGGGGAATGAAGAAAGGGGGTGACTACCTAGATGACGACTAATATTTCTCTATTAGTTGTCATCTCGGGAGGGGCTTGTGGAAAAGTAATAAGAGTACCTAATAACAGCCGCACGGGGCGATCGATCAGGTTAAGCTACGCTTACCGCGGTTGGTCCGTGGATGGCTGACCATTTTCACAAACCAAGACCCCTCCGTGCCTCGGAAAGCACGTTAAGCCGTTGGTCCCGGCTGTCATTCGTGAATCTTTGACAGTCGTTACGGGTCGTCAGTAGCCCGAAAGTGTGACAACCAGTCTTACCAAGGGGTATCCTATTACCCAGTAACTGGGTTGTGGAGGTCAGATAGGCAGTCGCTCCATGTAAAATACTGGTATTCAGCTGCATACGGTTAGACTGGAAGTCGACCCCAACTTAGTTATAGTTGTCATCTCGGTATCGTCGGATATTATAAACATGAAAGTTAGTGTGGATGGATGGATGTTTTTTACTCTTTTACGCAAAAAGTACTGAACGGATTTAGATGAAATTTGGCACACAGATAGTTTATAACCAGGATTAACATATAGAATACTTTTTATCCCGATATTCCCACGGGATCGAAACTTATGCGGGTGAAATCGTGGGGCGCAGCTAGTAGCGAAATATGGAAGAAAAAGACATGTTGTGCCGTCCGCAAATAAATTAGGATAAGGGCAGAAGAATCGTGATCATGATTTGAATGGTACAGCAACAAAAGTCAATTAACACTGTTAGGTACTTTCACAAATCATCTAAATTGATACAAAATGATGCGATACATTAGTTTTCTCTATTTCATGTAATAGCAAAGAGTTTGATGTTTTTTTAAGAATATTTAGCTCAATAATTAAGATTTAACCTTTTCGCCGCCAACGTACACAAAACGCAATGCCTCGCCGAGCGCCAAGCTATAAATGTATAACTAAATATACAGTAAACAGTAGTGATGGGAATATCGTCATATCGATGAATAAGATTTGTACGCGTAAAGTTAAGATTTAAAGTTGATTTTACGAATATAAATAAAAACTGATTAAATATTTCCAGATTTGTTTTATTTCACAGTATCCTTAATAAGAAAAAACAGTATAAATTATGAGTATCAAAGAAACTAATACATAACTCAATTAGAACTATAAGGAATGGGGTACATCTCTATTTGTTTCATGATCTCATTCTTTAACTTCATATCAAGTTATTGGCACTGAGGGCACGTTGAATTCGATTCTGATCAGGGATGGGGTCTATGGTCTTTCTTTCTTCTATTTTTGTTTATTCCTGTGTTTTTTTAATAACTTCAGTCAACGTTTTTTACCGTAGGTATCTAAGTGGCAGAATTTTTAATTGCGTTTCTCTATTTACCCACGACGGAACGGAGCAGGTATATGCGTTTAGGGTGAGAGATGTTTGTGTGTGTGTTTGTGCAAAGTAATGTTCCCACCTATCTTCTAAACTAATGATCCGATTTTGATGCGGTTTTCAATAATAGGTTTGTGTTTGATGAGTTCATGTTCTTAGATAGGTGTCATGGCTGTAACTCACTAGAGGGCGCTACAATATTAGTGCAAAATAATATTGCAATAATATTAAAACGAATTGTCCGATTTAAATGTGGTTTTCATCAGCAATTACAATTCGTATATGCTGTCTAAAAAGTCAGAAATAAAATTAATCAAAATTAAAAAAATTGAAAAAACCCACGACGTTTAAAGTTCGTCCGAATCAAGTTCTTCACTCATTTTTCTATTTGTTTCGTAGTGAAAGAAAGAAAGATGCGTGCGCGCGAATCCGATTTTGTGCTGCACTATGCCAAAGTGACCTTGACAGCCGCACGCCTATGACGTCATTGACCAACTTCTATAGTAGTTCGTGGCACTCGGTGGCGCACAGGGGCATAGACGACCAATTGTTTTGTAGAGATGGGAAAATAACTATCGACAAGAATTGGTAACAACTTTATAATTACGTATCGGCATCTACCTGAAGGTCGAAATTCATCTACTATCCTTTGTAATGAAGTAGATAACTAAGTTCATATTTTATTGACCTCAAATTGTTTTCGATATTCGTAACTTTCTGTATTTATAAATATTTCAATGGTGAAATCAACCTTTCACGGCACATCACTGGCCAACTTGATATGAAGTGATTGGCGTTCTGAGGAAAGTAACAAAATTCGGAGTTTCTGTTTTTGCCGATTTTAGGACAAACTAGGGCTTATTTTGTGTAGAAAAATAAAAAACAGGGTAGTAGACAGTGCTATCTTATGAAACAAAGCTTTTAATCACAGTAAATTTATTTTAATAAGATAGTTAAAATGAACAACTTCTATAGAAGTTGTGGCGCTGGTGGCACGAAAATCCCGAACTTCTATAGAAGTGCTTGGCGGTGAAAAGGACAACTAAAGTGTTAACCGACTATTGTTGCTGACCGTACCCATTTCATAGTTATGAGAATTTCCAAAGGTGCAATCAAAATAATAATAAAAAAAAAATGCGTATCTTTTGAATTTTCTTTATACAATTTACTTACAAATAAGCAACTCTTAAAGCTAAAATTAATAAAATAATTTAAATACATTGGCATCCACCATCCCGCACTGGGCCCGCATGGTGGATTACGGCCCACTCCCTCTCACAGAAAAGAAGCCTGTGTCCCAGCAAGGAACGTTAGCTGATTGTGCTTATGCTAAATACAATGGTCCCATAACTTTTAAAATACTTGTTAAAAATCATTGAAAAACCGCTGATTGTATGCATTACTTTATTTATTGCATTTTTACATCACATTTAGAACAAGGCAAAGGAAAAACATTTAATACGCTTCCAGCTATTCACAACCATTCGACATGTTACACGGTTAGCTCAGTGGCTGAGCGATCGGACTGCTGCGCTGCGTGTCGCGGGTTCGATTCCCGCACAGAACAAATATTTCTAAGTCCTACATGTATTTGTTCTGAGTCTGGGTGTTTTTCTATCTATAATATGTATGTATTTACAAACAAAAAATGTATATAAGTAGTTTATCAGCCATCTTGTTACCATAACACAAGCATTAGGTTGCTTAGCTTGGGACTAGATGGCGTTGTGTGAAATGTCCAGGGATATTATATTATTATTATATATATTATATATTATGTTGTTGAATCGATAATGACACATTTTGAATGCAATTTGCCTAGCAAATAGTTGTCGGAAGAATGGCGGTTATCAAACTGACAAAAATTTCGTGTATTGGTTTTGTGAACAGCTTTTGAGAACTCTTTTGATAATATTGATTGGGGCATGTTACATTTGTCAATATTATCACGATCCTAATATCGCAATATCGCAAGTATTGAGCAGGATACCGTGATACGGCCTATTATACGATCAATATTACCACGGTATCGTGATATTATTGACAATGTAACATGCCCCATTGATGTCAAATCAAACATTGACATTGATTGCTACAAATAAGTGTTGAACATTTTGTATGAAGAGAACATGTCAGAAGTACTGTGAAAAGTGAAAAGTTAACAACACTTTCATAAATCCCTCATTTATGAGTGTTGTTAACTTTTCACTTGATGATTTTATCTTTTATGAGTATATACCAGCTGTGTCTTTAATATCTGTACTTAATTGGTTTTAAAACGTTTTAATTAAAGAAATTAATAAAATAATAATAATATGTAAATGTTGAATTCGGCATGGAAGTGTATCGAATGGTTGTGAATAGCTATGCTCGACATTCTCGACAAAGATACACTGATTGTTTAGGAGTGTCAAAAAATCTATCAAATTCAGTAGGTACATATTTCATGGTCTGTAAATACTCTAAAACTGTACTGAAAAGCATGTACTTGTGGTAATTACTATTAAAATTATAACTATGATTTGTGAACAGGACAATAATAAAAAAATACTAGAAAAAATATTCTAAAAAAATACAGTGCAAAGAAGCTGTTTACCACATTAAAAACAATATTTTACCGACATAATTGCCAATAATTTAATGCTATAAATAAGAAATTTATATTATAATAAATTATTTAAAAATAAATACTAGTATTATAAAATATTCACAACGTTGAATAGCCCCAGAGCAAAACCAAATATAAATTATTGTTCTTAAATTGCTTACTTTGTTAAACTATACTCTCCCAAACTTCATTTGAAGACATTATTTTTATTTTCGCAATTTTGGCGCTGTTAACAACGTAAGAGTCCGTGTGGAACTAATATTTTTGATAGTAGCGAGTTTTACAAAATGCGCATACTCTCATGATAAAAATATTCCAAATATCTCGAAGTAAACACTTAATACACAAAAAAAAGTCATATTCCACAATTTAGACCTAAATCATCAGATACGTATGTATATACCAAAAAAACTCGAGAGGTGTCAAGGGACACCCGGATGGAACGAAGTTCAAAGAGAGAGAGAGAGACAGACAGAGAAACACGCTCACGCCGCGCGCCGCACGGCTTACAACTATAGCAAAAAGTGTCGTTCCAACTTTTGGTCTTAATTTTTTCCGTCTAGCCCTCTTTCGCAACGCGCGATAAGGAACTTCGTTCCAAAAACTGCATATAAACTTTATCTTTAACTCATAATGATTTTGATATTTTAGGCTTTTATACAGGCCGATTCAAACTTTTTGGTGGCTCGGAACATGAGGCAAGTCGTTGTGCAGTAACAAATTCATGGGTGAGGGTAGTACAACACCCCTCACCCCTGCGCGCAGAAAGTAGCGCACTTCCGAAGGCCAATTCTCGTAATTTAAAACATTAAAAACTAGTCGCAGTTTCATCACTGCGACAAACAAATGTTAAAAACTCATCAAGAATGTAGTGAAATTAGAGATATTTTTGACAGATTGAGACTGTGAACGTTCTTAAAATTACGAGAATTGCCCCTGAGATCCGCCATAAAGTTTGATGCAACCTATAACCTCACATAGAATTGCATGGTAGCATGATTTAGAAGTCCAGAAGCGTTGTTATAAAATTGGCAATATTGAGAGATCATCATTCAGCATGGCCCTCATTGGCATAGCTAGGGATTTTGTCTAGGGGGCAGCCGTCCAACTGAACTAACCAGTCATTTAATGAAATATCAATGACAACTCGTAATAAATAATTCCACCAAAAACATTTCATGTAAAGTAATTTGCCAAGACATAAATAATGCTTTCATTGTTAAAAAGTTATCACATCTAATGTAGAGCCAAACCCCTAACTCTACAAACCTTACATCTGGGTCAAAATGTGCGGCTCTAATAAAAAGCGACTAAACAGTAAGTAATTCTTCAATACTGTCGATTTTTTTAGGATGGGCAAAGAAGTTCCTGTGGTGGGCATTGCCCACCCCCTAGCTACGCACATGATTGCCCTCTGTTTGAAACATTTTAGGCAAACAGTTTGCAGCTGTACAACAACGTAGTTTTTCTTTTTCTTCATCTCATTTCATTTATTTATTTGCATACCATCGGCGGCAAACGGCTAGCGGTAAATTAATATAATTTAGTTCGACTTGGCACTTCTACCATGAGCCACTTATTACTGTAGTGGCCATTTTCGAAAGGAAAAAGCATTAGAAAAAAATAGCTTTATCACCGTGACTGTGACATACTTGCATAAATAACCAATTACAAACTGTAATTGCTGATAAAAAAGATTATACCGTCACATGATCCGTCTTTAGGGGTAATACAATACCCCTAAAGAAGGATCAGACCCAGTACCTGGGTTGTGGAGGTCAGGCAGTTGCTCCATGTAAAATGCTGGTATTCAGCTGAATCCGGTTAGACTGGAAGCGGACCCCAATATTGTTAGTAAAAAGCTATGGGAGATGATGATGATAATCATTCATCTTTCCATACAAAAGCGCTGAGTCTGAATGTACCGCTCATATCCCAATTGAAGATACGTTCACCAGGCTTAGAGCCTCCAGCTCCTGCAATTACAATCAACGGCATGAAATGCTCCGCAGCACGCATCGGATGGGCTTCCGTAGCCCCTTTCTGCTGCCTCCAGGAGACTAGGCCTTCTTTCCTAGCCTGTGCGCTCTCAGCAGTGCAAACTTTGTTTAAATATTCATCAAAATCTTTGTTCACTACCGCTGATTGATATCTGTTTGTCATGAATTCTCTCATGTTGTGATAGGACATACCTGAGCCTAGCACGGCTATACCTTCTTTCCTGAATTCGTATAACGCTTGTCCAATTTTATAATGTTGTTCCGGATCTTGGTTGGAGAGTACGGAAATCTGTACTATAGGAACACTGGCTGTTGGGTTTATAAGCATCATAGGAACAAAAACTCCATGGTCCCAACCTCTTTTCGAATCCAATTTTGAATTTATTCCCGCGTTTTTCAGCGTTTCGTGTATCCGTTCGGCCAGTGCGGGATCTCCAGGCGCGTCGTACCGATACTTGTACGATTCTGGGGGAAAACCGTAATAATCGAAGTACAGATCGTGGTGTTTTGCTGAAGATATCGTTACCTCCTTCTCTTCCCAATGTGCAGTCACTAATATTATAGCTTTGACCTCCTTCAAGTTTAAATGTTTTTGAACCCCGTCGCGGAGGAAATTTGTGAGTCCTGCGTGCTCCTTGTCTCCTAGGAGAGGTAAGGGGCCTCCTCCATGGTTAACGAACATTGCAGGCGCGATTAGAGCCATCTTTTTAACACCACCAGTGAAATACCGAATTATATTCATGGACAGCAATGACATAGACACTATAAAGGCCACTTGTAGTAGAATCGTGAGTGTATTAAGAACAAGCATGAAAACTGGTTTTGTACGACCTTATGACACATAAATAATGATTGCAATTAACCTCGAAGGTTATTGTTTTTCGATTGTAAACTAAGTAGATAATTATTTTGTTGTGATTTGACGTCTGTCTGACAAAGTCACGATGGTTTTGATTTTTTATGGTTGCGTTCCAGAGTCTATTCTTGTGTTTTGTTTATATAATGTAGCAAAAGGTAGCCAACGTTTATAAAATAAACTTAAAAGGATAGTAGACTGATAGTTACATAATGGCAGCCATTTTTAATAAACTTATCGCCACTTGCACAAAACTTCTGTTTTTCTAATATTGCTGCGGTGGTTTACTCATCGGTTTCCGAACGATACTGGTGGGAGAAAGAGATGCCACGACCGCAAGAAAGAGAGAAGAACTTCCCTCCATTTAAAAATGGCGTCTCTCTGAGTTGTCCTTTTCGCACTGGTATAATTTTAAATTATCTTAGATAACTGCTAACAAAACAATTAAATACCTTGTTTATTTACTGTAGGTTACGTTATTACGTATCTCAGAATATAATTCGAGTAAAAAATAAGGCTCCTTCATTATAAAATAGGTTAAAAATGTTGAAAGGGCGAGGCGGTTTGTCCGAAAAATTACCACAATATTTAGCGTTGAAGCGCTCGTTTTAGTGTAAAAATTAACAAACAAAGTGTAAAAATGGACAAGAAAAACAAAAAGAAAACTGTGATCAAACGCAAAAGTGACGATACGGGTGACAGTGAGAAAAAACAAAAAATTATGGTTAATCGTAAAAATGAAGAGAAAGAAAAAGTAGAAGTTGTAAATCAAGTGGTGGAAGTGCCTGTGGAGCAAGGACAGCAGATTGTGCACACTGGGCAGCTGGTTGAGGGTAATTTCGAGCAGCCTGTCTTCGTAAATATGAAAGGGGAGCCGGTCCAGCTGGGCCCAAACACAGTAATACTCTACGAACAAAGCGGCAACCCTTCAAACTTCGCTTTCGGCGGTATGTGGACCATGGACTCTTCTGGAAGGATCGTGATGGCAGAGACAATCTACGACGTGAAAGGAGAACCGGAGGAAGAAGGCGCTAACTTCGTGCAGAGCAATACTGAGGTTACTACGGTGAGTTGGTTTTATTTTGTCACTATCTGCGCCCCGCGGTTTCACCCGCATAAGTTTCGATCCCGTGGGAATATCGGGATAATAAGTTTGAATCCAGCTACGTCCATACCAAATTTCATCAAAATTGGTCCAGCCGTTTGAGCGTGAAGAATTAACAAACATACAAACACACATAACATTGATTATTTACTGACAGGAAAACCAACAGCTGTCTGTCTGACAACCAGTCTCACCAAGGGGCGTTGTATTACCCAGTAACTGGGTTGTGGAGGTCCAACAGGCAGTTGCTGCTTGTAAAATATTTATATTCAACTGCATCCCTTTAACAGGAAGCCGACTCCAACATAGTTGTAAAAGGCTAGTTAGGTGATGATGGCAGCCAACAGCTCACCCAATCATGGCATGCCATTCTTGATAATCCTGTCAATCTAGTATGTATCTTTCTTCAAGGTTGGCATACCCAACCTGGGGGCTTACTCCGAAGTGCAAAGTGCGAATGTTCGGATCGGACCGACACATGGCCGAACCGAATATTATTGATAAATGCGAAAAAAGTTCGGATCGGCTCAGTTGGGTCGGGGCCATAGTCAATATTCGAAAGAGTGTAGGAGTGTAGGATCGGAGCCGACCGAACCAAATAGTAACTTCGTAGCAGGAAACAGCTGAACATTCGGCCGATACTACTTCGGAGTAGACCCCCTGAACTTAGTCTGAACTTGTGTTAGTAGAATGGCTTACTACCTAGATTACCAGGAAGGTATCCTCAAGTATTTTATGAAGGCTCTGCCAGTTTCTTACTAGTGAGAGCACTAGGAAGTAGTGAAGGGCGGGTGTTTTGGGGGACTGTCTTATATCAACGGTTGAAAGGCTAATTGGTCTAAGCGACATTTTTTTGCGATAATGTGTTATATACATATTCGGAATCAGCAAACCTTTCTCTGTCGTTTGAGTCAGGTTCTAAATTTTTTTTAAAAAAATGTCGCTTAGAACAATAATTAGCCTTTCAACCGTCGAATATAATGTTTTTTTTTTTTTTCTTTCAATAACTGCCATCAGTCCTTTCTGGACTATTATCAGTTTCGTTGCGTGAACAAGGTGGCTATTATGTCCAGAAATATCATTAAAACACGAAATTAGGTAACTGCATGTTTATTCAGCTAGGTAGCCTGACACAATGTGTAGATTCAAACCTACCCCCAACTTAGTTCATCTTATATGTCAACAAGAGAAACAAGTACCCTCAATAGTCTATACACATATCCATACTAACAAACTACAATCATGTACATGACATACCTTTCCCCCAAGTAAACACACAAAATAGTAAATAAGAAATTAACATGAATAAGAACAATTAAATAAGAAATATATAACATTCTATGAATTAGAACCAAACATCATACAACATACAATTTCAAGTATGTTTAAAGAATCAGTTTAATTATAACTTTATTTATGCATTTATCTAGGTATTCCTAGAATATCAGCCCAAGACTCTTCACTTGGAATTTCTATCATCTGTTCAGGTTCTTCGCTGATCTGGTCCCGAGCTTCCTCACTTATCTCTCCCCTCTCGTTTTGTGGGCTCTCTACCTGTGATGCAACTTTGATAAGTTGATCAATATGTCTGTTGATGACGAGACCATCATCCGTTTGCACTTTGTAACTGGATGGACCAGTTTTATCTACTATTCTGCCCGGCAACCACTTCGGACCGTTGCTGTAATTTCTGTATCTAATTCTACAGCCAACTTCAGACTCTCTGTGTCGCCTCTTATTATTGTCAAAAACTTGCTGTTCGGTCTTTTTTCTTTGTATATGGTCCGGG
The DNA here is from genome assembly GCA_945859715.1 of Apamea sordens. Taxonomy (NCBI): domain Eukaryota; kingdom Metazoa; phylum Arthropoda; class Insecta; order Lepidoptera; family Noctuidae; genus Apamea; species Apamea sordens. Next base: position 1,848,427 of record OX244014.1, read on the forward strand.
TGTATCGTGTCCAGTAGGGTGCGCAGTTTTCGATTCATCAGGAGTTCAGCAGGACTCTTTTGTGTTCCAGCACACGGTGTCGAGCGGAGGCTTAGTAGCAGATTTGGAATTTTTATGTCCCAATCCATGTCATCCATTTTCCGTATCTTGTCTTTCACCGTTTGGACCATCCGCTCTGCTAACCCATTGGTGGCAGGGTGATACGGTGCTGTCGTGATGTGCCTTATTTTATTTGAGTCAAGGAATCGTTTCATTTCTTCGGACACAAAACCGGTCCCATTATCCGAAACCAATATCTCACATAAACCATGAGTCGCAAATACCCCCCGAAGGTATCGGATTACCGTCGCACTGGTCATATTGTTAACTATAAACACCTCGGGCCATCTTGAGTACGCATCGACGATAATCAAAAAGTTCTTGTTTCGAAAAGGCCCGGCGAAGTCGACATGTATTCTAGACCATGGTCTGGTGGGCGTGATCCATTCATGTTGAGATCGGATAGGCATGTGCCGGTGCTCGAGACACTTGTTGCACTGGCCCACGAGTGCTTCTATGTCTTCATTTAAGTGTGGCCACCAAATGTAACTTCTTGCCAGCGCTTTCGTTTGTACGATTCCATTGTGTGTCTTGTGTAAGGCCCGTAAAGTGGCCGCGCGCAGTGGCGGAGGCACAACTACGCGGTTACCCAGCAACAGACAGCCGTCTTGCAAGGACAGTTCGGTGCGATGTAGCCAGTAAGTATGCAGATCCGCCTCCTTAACCTTGGCAGGCCATCCCCTTTGAACGTAATGCACTATTTTTGATAGCGTTTTGTCTTTTAGTGTTTCAGTTGCAATACGCTCTGCATCGAATGGGAAATCTTCAGGTTTTTCAGCCATCAGCAGTATCTCACTCAGTTCTGTTTCAGGTCGCTCAGGAACTGGTTGTGGCCATCTACTCAAATTGTCTGCACTACCTATTTGTCTTCCAGGCTTGTAACGGATATCATAATCGTGTGAGGTGAGTGCGATTGCTATTCTTGTCAAACGGGGTGACAGTATGTTAGGTGTCGGTTTTCTTGGGTTGAAAATACCCAGCAAAGGCTTATGATCTGTGACTACAGTGAATGATCTTCCTGCCAAGTAGTTGTGGAATTTCTGTATTCCAAACAAAATCGCCGTTGCCTCTTTGTCTAATTGCGAATAGCGCCTTTCGGTGGAGCTTAATGTTCGGGAACTCATGGCTACGGGACTTTCTTTGCTATCTTCCATCACGTGTGATAACACGGCTCCGACGCCGTATTCTGAGCTGTCGCATGTCAGAATCAGAGGTTTATTTAAATCGTAATGCACTAAAGTCATGTCAAATGTTAGGGCCTGTTTAGCAGTGTTGAAAGCATGTTGTTCCCGTTCGGTCCAGCGCCATATTTGCGTTTTGTCTAGCAGACGATGCAAAGGTTCAAGTATGGTAGCTTTGTGTGTTATAAACCTTTCGTAAAAATTGTACAGACCGAGGAACGCTTGTAATTCTTGAACATTCTGGGGCTCCGGTGTGTTCATTATCGATTCGACCTTGCTCGGCGACGGATGAATGCCATCAGCATCGATGATGAATCCCAAGAATTCGACTCTCTCTTTAGCGAACATACATTTATTTTTGTTAAGGCGTAATCCCGCTTCTTTTATGCGCTGCAGGACCATGTCTAAGCGCTGCAGCATCTCAGGCATCGTACGTCCCGCGATTATGATGTCGTCAATCAGCACTGCGACTCCTCCGATGCCTGCTAGTAGCGCTGTCATCAGCCTCTGAAAAATACCGGGGCAGGCCTTCACACCAAATGCAAGTCTATGTACGGTATACAATCCTTTGCAGGTGTTGAGAGTTAAAAGTTTAGATGTTTCGTCGTTTATAGTCACTTGCGTGTAAGCACGATCCAAGTCCAATGTTGTGTAGAATTTTCCGCCTGCTACAGCTGCAAATACTTCATTCGCCGTAGGCATAGGGTAGGTGTCCGATTCCGTTGCTTGATTGACTGTACAACGGTAGTCACCACATAGCCTAATCTCGCCTGATTTTTTGACAACCGGCACTACCGGCGTAGCCCACTCAGAGTACGCTACCGGCTGAAGCACGCCCTCGGATACAAGACGGTCGATTTCGTTTCCCACTCTGTCCTTAATAGCGTAAGGAACAGGACGAGCTTTTAGGAATTTCGGGGTAGCGCCCGGTTTTAAATGTATAGCCACTGGATCTCCACGGTACGTACCGAGACCATCCTTAAATACATCACCATGTCTTGTGATTATTTTCTCCAGTTCAGTATGATCTCCGTTTGATACGAAATTAATATTCATAGTAATGCCTAGATGCATAAGCCAGTCTCTTCCCAAGAGATTCGGTCCATTACCCTTAGCCACTAGTAACGGAAGATGATACTCAATGTCGTTATAGCGCACAGGCAGCACTGTCTGGCCGAGCAGGTGCACGGGCGCGTTGGTCCAAGTGCGCAGAGCCAGCGGCGCCGCGTCGAGGCAGCGCGGTGGCGGCAGGCGCGGCCGCAGCAGGCGCCATGTGTGCTCGTTCACCAGAGTGTAGCAGGCGCCCGTGTCCACCTGCAGTGTGACGGGCTCACCCGCTAGCAGCACACGAATGACAAATGGCGCTACTCGAGTCGTACTTTGGACGACATAAATGCCGTTTAAATTCGCGTCTCCATCCTCCTCCGTAAAGTTCATTTTACTTGAGTTCTTTTTAGAAATGCAGACTTTTTCGATATGTCCCTTTTTATTGCAATATCGACACGTAACGTTAATGAACCGACACTCGCCAGCGTGTCGATCTCCACAGCGGTAACAAAGACGAGGCGCGGAGCGCGGGGCAGGGCGCGGCACAGCGGCGCGCGGTGCGGGCCGCGGGCGCAGCGCGTTGATATCCATGGGCTCCGGCGGCGGCGTCGCGGCCGGCGCGGCGGGTGTCGGCGGCGGCGTGGCGCTGCTGCCGTCCCCCACGCGCATCATGCGCACGTCGTTACCCGCACTTTCAGATGACAACATAGCATCGACTACATTGTGATATGTTAAATTGTCCCTTTTAAGCAGCTCGTACTGCAACCTATCGTCCCTCATTCCACACACAAGTCTGTCACGTAGCATGCGCTCCAAATCAGTAAAATTGCAACTAGCGCTGATTTTCCGAAGTTGAGCTATGTATTCGGCGGCCGATTCGCCACGATTTTGATCACGTTTATAGAATTTGTATGAAATGGATATCTCATTCGGTTTCGGACTATAATGTTTGGTTAGAATTTCTATGATCTCATTGAACGTCACTTCAGTGGCTTTTCGTGGTGTACTTAGTGCTAATAATGTTTCAAACACTTGCGAACCACACACAGTAAAGAAATTTGCCCGTTTTACATTGTCTATCACGATTCCGTTCGCCTCGAAACAAAACTTAAGTCTGTCTATGTAAATGTCCCAATTGTCCGTACGTGGATTGAACTCACTAAACTTCACACATTTACGATCCATTTTCACTTATTTTACTCCGTCGTCGCCACTATTATGTCCAGAAATATCATTAAAACACGAAATTAGGTAACTGCATGTTTATTCAGCTAGGTAGCCTGACACAATGTGTAGATTCAAACCTACCCCCAACTTAGTTCATCTTATATGTCAACAAGAGAAACAAGTACCCTCAATAGTCTATACACATATCCATACTAACAAACTACAATCATGTACATGACAGTGGCGTTTCAGGTTCAGGGGCCATTGCACACTGCTACCTCTTCATATTACTTGACCTCTCATAACTCGATTGACAGATTCACTGCTGTCCAGCAATTTAACAGCCAGGGGATTTGGGTGGGTGGCTAGACAATCAGCATAACGCCTTTTATGTTAGTCAATTATTACATATTATATAATGTTGACATTGAAAAAGTATTGATTCTCAGTCTAATTTAAATAAATCTATAATAATAATAATAACTTCCAGTCTACTCAGATGCAGCTAAATATCCGTGTTTCACATGAAGCAACTGCCTACCTGACTACCACAGCCCAGTTACTGGGTATTATGATACCCCTTGGTAAGACTGGATATCACAACTGCCAGAGATCCACGAATGACAGTCAGGACCAACGCCGTTAAGGTGTTGGTCCTGACTATCATTAGTTGCGGGACGCACTGCATTAGCAGTAGATTTGTCGGTGTTGAAAATGACAGTACGGGCACCGCCGTACAATTTTAACCTCATCTGAACTGAGGTATTTACAGCGAAATTTTGTATAGAGGAACAAGGAAACCCGTTTTTACTGTCATACCACATCAATATGGCTATGAAAGTACTGTCATCGTATATTATTCTTTAGTATTGCTCTAGGGCGGTACGGATAAAGCAGTGGTCGGAACTTGTATGGAAAATTTTACTGTCATATCGCATAATTTGAAAAAGTCAGTACCGTCCCGCAACGTGTTAACCAAGATTTTACTGAAACTATTTCTTCCAGGAAAGCCTGGAAAAGGTCACCTTTTGCTACCCATCATAATATAGGGGTCATATGCATGTCGTTCATATCCGTTTTTGGGTCTTTTAAAAGGCCTGTCGCAGTATCTGTGTCTAACATCCTTTCCGAGGTCTTGTTATGTAAAGATAAAACAATACTAGAATAATGTTTTCTGCTTTCTAATTACAGCAACAAGTAGAAGAACAACAGAATACATATCAGCAGTTTGAGCTCAGCAGCGGTACTCAGGTGGACGGCCAGCAGGAGTACGAAGTGGCCATCATTGAGAACCCACCTGCGGAGACCACTGAAAGGTATGGGAACTGTTTCTCATCAAAATTATCAGCTGCTCTGCACACTATGCAATATCTAGACGCAAAAACAGGCTGAAACCAACAATTTCCACTAGCTTGGCATCAAAGGCTAGAGGAGTCGCATGCTCTCACTACTTGTCGCCGCGACTAGACGCACAGTGTACGCACACCCGGCGACAGTCGCATGCGACAGATCAGCGTCTTCGCATGTTAAGCACCTAGGCAAATTCAACTCCATATTCACCCACAAGATGAACAATACTACCGACTCTCTCGAATCATCATTTCAGCCGAAAGATGTCCACTGCTGGACATATAGGCCTCTCCCAAGCACCTCCACTTCGACCGGTTCTGCGGCCTTCATAAGGTCGTCGGTCCACCTTGTAATAGCCCTCTTCCTCTATTCTATCTTGCTGTGCCCGACAGGGTCCACAATGATCTAAAATTATGTATATTTTGTAATGTACCTACCACCTAAGTTCACATTGTGGAATGCAAATAAATGTATTGTGTATTGTGGGAGGCCTTCCAACGCTACGTCTTCCGGTACGCGGTCGCCACTCCTGGGGGCCTACTCCGAAGTGCAAAGTGCGAATGTTCGGATCGGACCGACACATGGCCGAACCGAATATTATTGAAAAATGCGAAAAAAGTTCGGATCGGCTCAGTTGGGTCGGGACCATAGTCAATATTCGAAAGAGTGTAGGATCGGAACCGACCGAACCAAATAGTAACTTCGTGGCAGGAAACGGCCGAACATTCGGCCGATACTACTTCGGAGTAGACCCCCAGAATCTTTCGGCCCCATCGGCCATCTGTTCTGCGAGCATGTGCCCTGCCCACTGCCACTTAAGTTTGGCAATTCTTCGGGCTATGTCGGTTACCTTGGTTTCTCTGCGGATCTCTTCATTTCTTCACTCTCTCGAATACACGAAAGAAAATGATCGCTACATAGCCGACGTCTGTTGCAGCAATAAGTACAGTAGGCGCAGCCTCTAGTACTATTTTATTTTTATTTTTATAAATAACGTTGCCCCCCACTAGGAATTACTCCTGTATCGTAGGTGCGTTTACAAACATTTAAACTCACATACGTAAACAACCAGACCCGGAACAACTACCTGTAGGCAATACAAATATTTGTTCCGTGCGGGAATCGAACCCGCGCCGACACGCAGCGCAGCAGTCGATCGCTCAGCCACTGCGCTAACCGTGTCGTCACAATTGTCGTTGTCGTCAAAAAATTGATCGGAAGGAGGAAGGAGACGTACAAACGTCTCCTTCCCCATTTTAATCCATCCAAAGGTTGTCTTTAAAAGATCGCTCTTAGCGATAAGACCGCCCATTGTGTCACCCTTTGTAAAATTTCTATATTTATGTCTGTAATTTATATGGTGTACACACGGCTACACATCAAGCTATGCAAAACCAGTATTGGCTGATAGAAAGAAAGAAAGAAAAATGCATTTATTTGCGGCAAACATGACGCATAAAAAACCGGCCAAGTGCGAGTCGGACTCGCCCATGAAGGGTTCCGTTACGTTACGATTTATGACGTATTAAAAAAAACTACTCACTAGATCTCGTTCAAACCAATTTTCGGTGGAAGTTTATATGGTAATGTACATCATATATTTTTTTTAGTTTTATCATTCTCTTATTTTAGAAGTTACAGGGGGGGGGGACACACATTTTACCACTTTGGAAGTGTCTCTCGCGCAAACTATTCAGTTTAGAAAAAAATGATATTAGAAACCTCAATATCATTTTTGAAGACCTATCCATAGATACCCCACACGTATGGGTTTGATGAAAAAAAAAATTTTGAGTTTCAGTTCTAAGTATGGGGACCCCCAAAATTTATTGTTTTTTTTCTATTTTTGTGTGAAAATCTTAATGCGGTTCACAGAATACATCTACTTACCAAGTTTCAACAGTATAGCTCTTATAGTTTCGGAAAAAAGCGGCTGTGACATACGGACGGACAGACAGACAGACAGACAGACAGACATGACGAATCCATAAGGGTTCCGTTGCCATTTGGCTACGGAACCCTAAAAAAGGACATAAACACACAAAAAAAAACAAGTTGGGGGTAAACATGCGTCACATTCACGCAAAACGGCCATCGGCCATCTGATCGTTCATTGTGAGAAAATATCATAGAAAGTGAGGCCAAGACAAACTGGTTTTGTATAGCTTGATGTGTATCCGTGTGTACATAATAAAGAGTATTCTATTCTATGTTCTACGATTTCCAGTCCTGAACCTCAAGTGGTGACAAACGAAGACCAGCTGGTGGCCACAGGCACTGGTGCTGTGCGCTGGCTCAACCAGAAATACGACTTTGTTGTAAGAAAGCTACAGTTGAACTATGGTAAGCATTGTCTTGTGAGGAAAAGTTTAAGAATAAATGTGTGTGGATGGCAGTAAGAACTCAACTCAAACTCAAATCAAATCATTTACAGGCACTTGTCAAAATTAAATAGTCGGTCAGTTAGTCAGAAAGTTGAAGCTAGTTGCCCATTCCAAAACGTAGATCTCTATGGAGAAGAACGGGCAAGAAACTCCACGGACACTTTTAAATCAAGATATTATTACAAAATCCTGGGTACATTATTCTTATTGCTAGAACAATGTAAAAAAGAAACAATTATAAAATTAAAAATAACCCCTGGCAGTTAAGAGATGACCAGTCTCAACCGACGGCGCCCGTTCACGAACATGATGCGTGGATCAGCACCACCCAGCTCAACCATTTTGTAGGGAACCGGATGATCCAACACACGCACCACCACCAGTGAGATATTACAAGAGTAGGGGAAGACCACAGAAACGGTGGATGGACTGTGTGAATGAAGATATGGCTTGTAAGAGGGTGTCTCCTGAGATGACGACTAATTGAGAAGTCTGCCTACCCTTTTCCCAAATATGTTGAGGTCGGCTTCTGCAGCTGAGTACCAGTATTTTACATGGAGCGACTGTCTGACCTCCACGACCCAGTTACTGGGTAATATGAAACCCCTTGGTAAGGCTGGTTGTCTGACTGAGCTTCTGACGACCCGTAACGACTGTCAAAGAACCACGAATGACAGCCGGGACCAACGGCTTAACGTGCTTTCCGAGGTACGGAGGGGTCTTGGTATGTGAAGGTGGTCACCCATCCACGGACCGGCCGTGGCCGTGGCCGTGGCTTAACCTGATCGATCGACCCGTGCGGCTGTTATTCACTTAATCACAACCTGAATGATTTTGAAGGATATTGCTAATCCATTGTTTCATATGTTCGGAAAATTAGTATGCTCAACTACGTAAATAACGCAATGTATGTTGTTGAACTGTCAACATGAAAACTAAAAACTACTGTCAGTGTGTTACGCAATTACCCCACAGGACCCCACTGGTGATGATTCGTGAGACGTCACAATCATCTCTACGCGACGCTAGCGCCGCGTCAGAACGAAGTACTATTTAAAAAAATAACCTTATACAGGTATGAGGAACAGGGTGTAAAGTTCACTCATCCTCCATAGAAAAGGGAGGATCCTCCGACCAGACGGGTGTTGTGTCTGGCGGGCAACTGCCCAACGATTGATGTTGGAAAGTTAGTATACATGCTAATTGCGCGGTAAACTCTGCTTGCGAGATGCAGGATTTGCGTGACGTCAGTATGACGCGTTGTTCGCATGTGGCGTTGTTTGTAGATACTGCTACAACCTTATACAAATCCCTTGTATTTTTATTACAGATGCAGGTGTCAAACTCTTACACTCGCAGTCAGGTTGCATTCAATGCGTGTACCTGACTACACCGAGCATGCAACTGGCTTTCAACGCAGTGCCTCAGTTCTTATGCATAGAGACTGGTGAGTTATTGTCTATCTCTTTACTCCTATACACAGTTAGATGAGAGGGAGCGAGATAGAGAGAGAGTACTGCTCCACTCAGTGAAGTTGCATTCAATGTGTGTATCTAAGGGCCGGTTTTTAGGGTTCCGTAGCCAAATGGCAACGGAACCCTTATGGATTCGTCATGTCTGTCTGTCTGTCTGTCTGTCTGTCCGTCCGTATGTCACAGCCGCTTTTTTCCGAAACTATAAGAGCTATACTGTTGAAACTTGGTAAGTAGATGTATTCTGTGAACCGCATTAAGATTTTCACACAAAAATAGAAAAAAAAACAATAAATTTTGGGGGTCCCCATACTTAGAACTGAAACTCAAATTTTTTTTTTCATCAAACCCCTACATGTGGGGATCTATGGATAGGTCTTCAAAAATGATATTGAGGTTTCTAATATCATTTTTTTCTAAACTGAATAGTTTGCGCGAGAGACACTTCCAAAGTGGTAAAATGTGTCCCCCCCCCCCCCCCCTGTAACTTCTAAAATAAGAGAATGATAAAACAAAAAAAAAGTCCGTTTTGTTAGCAGGGGCTAACAAAACGGACACAACCTTGCAAAGTCGAAACCGACTACCATCTACTCAAACAGTCACGACCACACCAACAATTACAACAATCACCACACAAACAACAACAACACAAAGCACAACACTCACCACAACACAAGTACCACACACAAACACCAACCAACAGCCAGCACCAGCGGTAGCAGCAGCAGCAGCAGAAGCCCGCCCACAACCAGCCCCTAGCACCATGCCCATCACGCAGTTCCTAGCATGCGGAGGAGTCGGTGTCCCAGGCGTCAGACTGCGAGGCGTCGCCCTGTTCATGAACAGGGAAGGAGAAAAGCTAGGCATAAGCTTCTGCATAGGCTCAAGCCGAGCTAGAGCCCGTATACCCATATCGCCAGGCCTTGCCGCCTTGATCAACGGAAGCACCACCAAAACGAGCATGAAAGGCAGCAAGTATGCTGCATTGCCTCAAGTGGAAGTAGCCACTCACCGATGCCGTCTAGTGCGATCAAAAGGAAAGACGATTGCACTATTCGAGTGGAGAGAGGAGACTCCATTCGCTCAGGCAAGCTCATTGCTTCAAAAGATCAGGGAGGCAGGAGAACATATGGCAGTCTCAGCACGCACCATAAGTGTAGACGCGATGATGGTCGGAGGGGAGAGAGGAGACGTCGCAGACCGCTTCGGCTGTTTAAAAGCCTCAGAACATCATGAGGTAGTAGTCTATGAGGACAGAGGGGAAACTCTGAGTTTCCTCAAAGCCCCCGGACACTCAACAGCCAGTGCGACGAGCCCCAAAACAGCCCCGACCACTCAAAGCGGTTCAGAGAGGGCCCAGCAGAAGGCAGCCGCTGAAAAAGCGGCAAAGGAGCAGAGCGAGACCGCGAGCCCGGAGGAACAGACCCGGTCGAGGAGTCGCCTGAAAGCCATCGGCACTTTCCTCAGTGCACTGCTCCCGAGCACCAGCCGCGCCTCACCATCTCAAAAGCAGGAAGCAGCAGTGGAGAGGTTCTTCAGAAAACCGCCAAAAGAACCTATACCGCAGAAGCCCACACCAACAAGAGCCGACAAAGGGCAGGTCAGCCCGCCGACCCTCGCAGTAAACTCGGACACCACGGACCACGTGAAGAGCGCTTTCCTCGAGTACGTAGCAATCGTGAGAGCGACCAGAGAGGTCAATCTCATGACATGCAGGAAGATCCTGCAGACCTTCCAGAGAGACTCGGAAGGACTGCTAAAGGTACTGCTCGAGGAAGCAGGGGCAGCAGTGTACGACAACGTCAGATCCCAAGTCATCAAAGGGGAAATGACGGGGTCGTGCATGGCAGCTTTCAGCGCGGAGAGCGGGTTTGTGGCCCTGGATGAGGAGGAAACGGAGCGCTCGGGCAAAATCAAGTTCAGAGCACCGAACGACGACCCGATAGTGGTTACCGCCAAATGTACCAAGATCATGCTGGACGATAAGATCCTTGAAATGGCACAGTCCATTTTGGGGAGTTCAGACATCCCAGCATCGCAGGAAAATTGGGCGGTACCCAATATCAGGTGGGTAAACGGAGTTCCGGGTTGCGGCAAGACAACCTGGGTGGTGAAGCACTTTGATGAGGAGAAGGACGTTGTAGCCACTACGACGACCGAAGCTGCCAAAGATCTCAGGGAGAAGCTTGCGCACCGCTTAGGAGACCGAGTAAAGACAAAGGTGCGCACTATGGCCTCAATCTTAGCCAACGGGTTCAAGCAACAAGAGAAATGCTACCGTCTCACCGTAGACGAGGCTCTTATGAACCATTTTGGGGCCATAGTCATGGCAGTAAAGTTGTCTGGAGCAAGCGAGATTGTCCTCATCGGAGACGTAAACCAGCTTCCATTCTTGGACAGAGAGAACCTATTCGAGTTAAGGTATACCCGTCCAAACCTGGTGGCTGGCATCACGCAGGAGCTGCTTTGCACGCACCGCAATCCGATGGACGTGGCGTTTGCACTGAGCGAGATATACTCCGGTATATACTCCTCCAAGTCGTCGCTGTCGCAGGTCCACTCCCTGAAAGTGAAAGGTTACACAGGAGCGCAAATACCAATTACTGCCCAAAACACCCTGTTCCTGGTTCATACGCAGGAGGAGAAAGCTTCTCTTATGAGCCAGGGATATGGGTCCGGCGAAGGGTCGCGCATGTTGACCATACACGAGGCTCAGGGGTTGACCTACGACAGCGTTATCATCATCAATACAAAATCCAGGAGGCTCCAAATTCACGACAGCATCTCCCACGCGGTAGTGGCGGTGTCGAGGCATACAGCCAGTTGCGTCTATTACACCGACGACGCCGACGACGCCACGGGCCGCTTTGCAAAGAGAGCGATGGATGCGCCAACTAAGACAGTCGTCGAGTACAACTTGAAGACGGCCATGCAGCATCGAGACGTAGTCGTTATGGAAGCTTTGCTCAGGCTAGCGAAGTCCCTGGTCAGCAGACCCACATAACATCTAAACACCACCTAACAAGTCCTAATCCAAACTCCCAACCAAATCCGAACAACAAACCGAACCCAACATGTAACCTGTAATAAAAATGAAATACTAATAACTGAATTGTAAAACTACATGGCAGTGCGAGTCTGTCATACTCACGTAACTGTCCTGTCGATGGTGGCGTTGCATGTCCGGTCGTTGGGTTCCCTACAAAATGGTTGAACTGAACGATGCGGATATGTAAGTCATATCCGTGAACGGATGCCGTCGGTCGGGGCTGGTCGGCTCGCCCTGCCATGTTGTTTCTCTGCATGTACTTGTACTAACTTACTTACTTAGATTAAGATTAAAAATGTATAATGTAGTAACATAAATACAAAAAAAAAAAAAAAAAAACCAAAACAAAAAAAAAAAAAACTGATAAATGTGGATATAATTATGTTAAAAAAAAAAAAAAAAAACTAAAAAAAAAAAAAATAAAAAAAAAAAAAAAAATTAATAAATAAAAATAAAAAAATAAAAAAAATAAGATGGACTCACGTAGACTTAAGTTAGTTAAGTAAAATAAAATAACGTGTCCGACGTAGGAGCACGGTAAACTTGTAATTATAACAATGTAAACCTATAAACAATATAATTTTGTAAACAAAGGCGCAGACGTCCATGTCCGCGGTAAATTAACTAATATAAAAAAAAAAAAAATATTAGGAAAATGTGTTTTTTTTGTATAATTTTTAGTTTATTCAATGGTCAAATAATTAACTATTAGGTAAAAAAATTAACACGTTGCGGGACGCACTGCATTATCAGTAGATTTGTCGGTGTTGACAATGACAGTACGGGCACCGCCGGAACTGAGGTACGGGCATTACAGCGAAATTTTGTATAGAGGAACAAGGAAACCCGTTTTTACTGTCATACCACATCAATACGGCTATGAATGGCTACCACCCGAAGTTGGAGTTAACTTAGGGCTGATTTTTTTCAGTTTACTTACTCTGCAAGCTATGTCGGTAACTCCGGTTGTTACCCGGATAATTTCCTTCCTTATTTTATCCTTCAAAGAGACTCCGAGCATAGCTCGCTCCATAGCGCGCTGAGGGACCTTGAATTTGTGGGCCAGCCCGACCGTCAGTGTCCACGTTTCGGCACCGTATATCATGACGGGCAGGACGCACTGGTTGAAGACCTTTTTTTTTGAGTGGGAAATCATCAAATGAGAGGTCATTTGATGATTTGGGTTGAGCGGAAGGGCGTGTCAGACTTTTACTGACTAAAACCCACCCGTGTTCCTACAGTTGCCTGTGCCAGGGGCCACGGTATCTCTTTCGAACAACCCGCAGCCCTGGCGGACTGGTTGAAGACCTTCGAGACAAATGGCTAGATGTAAATGTTATTATCATCGAATAAGAAACGTGACCATTTTTTGGCGCTGTCAGTCGGGCGAATCTAACGATTTAAATCTACTTGTGATTTTTTTTAATAATCTTACTCACAGCTGGGATCCACGCTTCCTCAATGTGAGAGAGAGCGGGCCCGACGCAGGTTGGTGTTCCTTCTAAACCATACTAAACTCCACGTTATTGTTACAGGCATAGAGTTCAACAGTACGATACCAACAGTCGGAGGCACCGGTACGCCGGCTCTCAAACACAACGTGACCTTGTTCTTGGCTGAAGATGGGAACGGAAAATCTGTGATTGTTAGTGCTGGTAAGTGGTATCATTTATATGTGGGATCGGATTCTTGAGTCAAACAAATTGCGTAGTTTATAATTAATCGTTTTATTTCCAACTTAAACACCCTCAGTCTTTTACACCGTAACGTCGTTCTGCCATCTTATTTGTGTGTTCCTTTCTCTTCCTCAACATTCACGTCCTCTCAAGCATACATCACCTGTCTCACTCACACTTATACTTCTGTCTCTTTCACACATCTCATGCATCCGTCGCGTTCCATTCCTACATATATATATTTTTTTTTATTGACAATGGGCTCACTCTTGACGTCAATCCAGCCCAGAGGCAGGGATGAGATCTACGGTGAAACGAGCTTGCCCAGAAGAAGCCTATTCACTCTCGCCTTGAAAAGATTCGGGTTGTATGAATGAACTCGGAATATACTAGTTTTTACCAACTTTCTTAAGGTCGAACTAGTCGCGAGCTCCAACTCACTTGCCAAAATGCATACTCTCAAAGTCAAAGTATTCATTTCAAACTAGCTGTGCCCCGCGGTTTCACCCGCATAAGTTTCGATCCCTTGGGAATATCGAGATAAAATGTAAATATCCTATATGTTAATCCAGGGTGTCAGCTACGTCCATATCAAATTTCATCAAAATTGGTCCAGCCGTTTGAGCGTGAAGAAGTAAGAAACATACAAACACACACACACACGCACTCACAAACCTTCGCCTTTATAATATTAGTGTGATAGGCACATAAAAGCCACTTTTGAACGTCAAAAGTTACAGTAAAATAGAATAGTGTAGTTTCCTGGGTAAAAAAATACCTAATTATTATATTTAGTCCGTCAGCTAAATTATCGAAAAATAATGGACACGTATTTTTTCTTTTATCAATCAAACAAAAAATGACAAAGCCAAAGCCAAGCCAAGCCAAGCTCATAAGTCATCAAACTTAATTTTTATGTTCTCCAGGTATTTCAACTCTCATTGGTGAAGATCTGACCTGGCTGTTAGAAACCTTCAAATCTTGTAATCCCGCGTGGCGGCAAGTCAGATGCGTAGTCTGTGATCCTACTAAATGTCAGCAGGTAAGTTTTACAATACTTCTACAGGCTGTTTTTATGGTTCCGTACCCAAAGGGTAAAAACGGGACCCTATTACTAAGACTTCGCTGTCTGTCCGTCCGTCTGTCTGTCACCAGGCTGTATCTCAAGAACCGCGATAGTTAGACAGTTGAAATTTTCACAAATTATGTATTTCTGTTGCCGCTAAAACAACAAATACTAAAAACAAAATAAAATAAATATTTAAGGGGGGCTCCCATACAACAAACACGATTTTTTTTGCCCTTGCTTGATATCAATAATGGCATTAGGTAAGTATTTGAAATATTCACAAAATACTCATTTGTATTTTTACTTTAATAATAAAATAAAATAAAGAAGAAAAAGTGTTTATTGGGACTCGCACAGGAAATTCAAAAAAAAAAAAAAAAACCACCACCCATCCGCCCACCTTAAATAAATATTTAAGGGGTCCCATACAACAGATGTGATTTTTATAGATAATGGAACCCTTCGTGCGTGAGTTCGACTCGCACTTTTTTTTTGCGGGTGTGAAATCATCAAATGACCCCTCCCGCTCTGGGTGGAGCAGAAGGGAGTGTCAGACTCTTACTGACTAAAACCCACCCGTGTTCCTTCCTTAGCCCTTTATGTTCCAGGGCAGCGGTAAACCCTTTCGGATGTTCCCGCTACCCTGGCAGGCTTCGGCCCTATGGGGCCCCATCTCTTTTGCTGACATCTCTATGAGGCGCGCGTGGAACACGAACACGCCGTCCGGCACGGGCCTAGTCCTGATCGGACGGAGAGCTACCCATTACTCTCCGCCCGCAGGCCCGCGCCTACGGTGGCCGGGAGTCGTCACGCGGCTCCCGACGCCCGGAGCGTCTCCCGCGGCGGCTGAGGCGTGAGGTCCCGCTACCCAGTCCGACTCTCACCTGGCCGGTCTTTTTATCCATATTTTAATAGACTAGTATTTCTTCTCCCCCAGTCCGTGCGCGCCGCCTTCCCGTCGGCCCACGTGACGTGCTCCGTGTGGCAGGCGGCGCTGGCCAGCGCGCGCCTGTGCCTGGACGGCACGCGCCGCGTGGACACCACGCTGTCGCTCGTGGAGCTGGCCGCGCGCTGCAAGACCTACGCGCTCGCCTTGCTGCGGGGCGAGCACACCCACGCGCAGTTACAGGTATGTACAGCAGTGCGATTCAGTAACCATCTCACCGTGAAAACTTAGGTGAAGTGAGCGTGGAGTGAGCTGTCATTCCAAATAATGCTAGGGATTGACACTATTGACAACTCAATTTAAGCTCACTTTATCTAACTTTTCACGGTGAGATTTTTACAGAATCGATCGGCAGTTAAACCAGAAAATAAAGGGGGTCTACTCCGAAGTAGTATCGGTCAAATGTTCGGCTGTTTCCTGCTACGAAGTTACTATTTGGTTCGGTCGGTTCCGATCCTACACTCCTACACTCTTTCGAATATTGACTATGGTCGCGACCCAACTGAGCCGATCCGAACTTTTTTCGCATTTTTTCAATAATATTCGGTTCGGCAATGTGTCGGTCCGATCCGAACTTTCGCACTTTGCACTTCGAAGTAGGCCCCCTAGGTGGAATGTGAATCTACGCGCAACCTGAAGGCTAATTCTCGTTCAAAATCTAGTCGCAGTCTCATCTCGGCGACAAACGTGATCGGTGCCCCTCTGTAACCATGAATTCAGCACATGATTTGAGACCCCTTAGCGTAGATTTTTTTTATCGGTTATCAAATAAAAATATCTGCTGTTTCATAAGAAAATACAATACCTACGCGGTCAAAATGTATAGAACAGCTAAATTTAAATTTGTATATTGGCGAGTATTAACTGACATGACGTGCAAAATATATTACTTTGCATAAAATTAATTATTTTTCTCTTAAATTCTTAAAATGTTATTCTGGCAAACGCTAATATTAATATTTATCTACCAACAGGTCTTAAAACGCGGTATCATCGGTACTGGCGCTGGCACGCTCGGTCTGTGGGAAATACTGACGCGGCCCAACGGAGCCATTCCCAAGCTGGACTCGTGGCTCGAAGCAGACAACTACACTAACATACTTCACAAGGTAAATACTGTACATCTCGGCCGATCCCTTCGGGGAAATAGAGCCGTAATGTTATGATATCATCACCTGCCTTCTAACAGGACGCAGCTGAATACCAGTATCTTACTTGGAGCGACTGCCTATCTGACCTCCACAACCCAGTTACTGCAAAACGATACTGCTTGTTAAGACTGGTTTTGTCAGACTTTCGGGCTTCTGAATGCTCGTAAAGACTGTCAAAGATCTACGGATAGCAGCCGGGATGGCTTAGCGGGTTTTCCAAAGGTGGTGGTGATCACCGGGGTGGTTTTAGTGAGATAAAAATCCCACACTCCCCGACCTCACTCCGGAGGTCCGGGTGCCTTTTGAAAGATTCCCCCGGGAAACAAAAAAAAAAAAAGTTGTGGCTCGGATCTTCAAAGCCCGTTAAGAGTTAGTATGTTTTGCTTACTCGTAATCTCGGTAAGTTTTCATGAAGTTTAATCCATTTTTTCTCTTAATTTCCAGGGTCTAGAACGCCTAGTAACAAAGTTCCAGAACCTGGTCCGCAATCAACTGCAGCTGGATGAGTTTGTCTCCATATTCTTCAACGTCGCCAACCAGCTGGAGAACGACAGGAGGACCTTCGCGCTTAGCAGGTTAAGAGTGAGTATACAGTGTGTGTTCTCTAAAAATTCGAAGACATGTGACATATAACGGACGCTTTTAACGTGCACGTATTTCTACATCGTTCTCACATGGTTAATATCAACACGAATGATGTAATCAAATATTTTGTAACAATTTTATGATTTAAAATTGTGTCCATGGAGTTTCTTGCCCGTTCTTCTATAGCTGACCTCCACAACCCAGATACTGGGTAATACGATACCCCTTGGTAAGACTGGTTGTCAGACTTCGGGCTTCAGACTACCCGTAACGACTGTTAAAGATCCACGAATGACAGCCGGGACCAACGGCTTAACGTGCTTTCCGAGGCACGGAGGGGTCTCGGTATGCAAAGATGGTCACCCATCCACAGACCAACCGTGGCAAGCGTTGCTTAACCTGACCGATCGACCTGTGCGGCTGTTATTATTTAGCCACGAGCCGTTACCACCCCTATTTGGTTAATATACCATATATACGCACTAAGTGCTTCTCGTCATCTTTTCTGATGCGCACAGCTAAGGAGTGGAATCATCTGCCTGCGTCTGCATTCCCGAGTTCATACAACCCGAATCTCTTCAAGGCGAGAGTGAATAGGCTTCTTCTGGGCAAGCTCGTTCCACCGTAGATCTCATCCCTGCCTCTGGGCTGGATTGAAGTCAAGAGTGAGCCCATTGTCAATAAAAAAAAAACTGTAATTTTTTAATATATTTTAATTAATCTTTCTATATTTCAGGACACGGAAACCCTGAAACAATCTCCAACGGACACGATCACACAATACGCGTACAATTTGATGTCACATCAGACGAAACTCGCGCAAAAATGTCTTGACGACAGAGCTGGCAGGTAACTATCACTTTGAATATTAATTACTAGCTTTTGCGCGCGACTCGGCCGCGTAGAAGTCGTAAGACACCACAATCAACTGTTCTACCACTTGGCTTTCACAGAGAGAGAAAAAAGACAATATTAAAGGGAATATTATAATTGTGTCTCTTTCACACCACCCTCTCCAACCCCAACTATTAAGGTGCCGAAGTACTTGTCGAAGTCGGACCGCTGACGCGCTGTCCAGATTGGATTTGTGCCGTATCGTAATTTAATAAGTTTAAACTTCGGATTTCCTGAATCTTTAAACACGTTTTCCCAAAAGTTGATATTTTTTAAATAGGCCTTTACTTTACTAGGGGTGCGATATGCTTACTAAAAAAAATACAGCCCATGTTACTTGCTGATAACAATAATATAGCTTTCCATAGGTGAAATGATTTTTAAAATCAGTTAAGTATTTTTTCAGTATACAGGCTGATTATGATAGATATATAGATAGATAGATAGATATATACAATAAGTTACCAGATAATTTCTAAGGATTGAAAATTACTCTGTTTAGGGAAAAACTTACAGCGTGGCTTGCAGAAAAGTGTTTTTATAATCTGAAGGATTTTATGACATATAAAAGCAAAATGATGTAATTAATTAATGTTGAAATTTCTTATTCTTGCTGACATGGCAACACAACACTTGACTTTTAAATTTGGTTCTTTGCTTTTTCATACAATTATTTAATTTAATACAATAATTAATTATTCATGACATACATTTTGACATTAATTTACTAATCAATTTATATTATTTTTAAAATCATTATATTTTGTACAACTTTGACATATTATTTACGCACCATTGTTATGGTAGAATGTGACGGGATTAGAATTACCTTACCACCACTATGTAACCACATTTCTTGTGAATAAATGATTATGAATATGTTAAATACAAAAATATTTTTTTTTAAAGATGATGAGATAAATTAATCATGTATTTGTTTTATATCATACATTTACTATGCAAGTGAAACCTGACTAAAAAGTCAATCAATCTGTCAAGCCTTTGCACAACTATGTTGGGGTCAGCTTCCAGTCTTACCGGATGCAGCCGAATACCAGTATTTTACGTGGAGCAATGGCTCTAATAATTTTAATTTTAAAATGGTTTTAGAAAGCACAGCAGCGCCGCCATTTGCAAATACGGCACGTCGACGCAGGAGTGTTCATGTTTGTTCAGCAAAGTGTTCCGGTTGCCGTGCAGACATATACTTATGTTGACTACTGAGCTCAAGGTATTTATATACTAGCGTTAAAAGTATAGCCTTTTACCAACTGTGGTGTGGTTACGTGTGGAGTACGCTGGACTACATATACTATACACATTATATTTGACGGCACGGTTGGCGCAGTGGTTAAGCGATTGACTGCTGCGCTGCGTGTCGCGGGTTCGATTCCCGCACGGAACAAATATTTGTATGACCTACATGTATTTGTTTCGAGTCTGGGTGTTTTTCTATCTATAATATGTATGTATTTACAAAAAAAAAAAATGTATATAAGCCAGCCAGCCAAGCCAAGTAAGCAGCCATCAAGCCAAGCCGGCCGGCTGTAAGTCAGCCATCTTGTTACCCTAACACAAGCATTAGGTTGCTTAGCTTGGGACTAGATGGCGCTGTGTAAAATGTCCAGGGATATTATTATTATTCTTCTCCATACGAAAACTACCTTTTGGAAGGGGCGAATCAATTCTATTTTTGACGTTCAAAAGTGCCTTTTATGTGCCTATTTGAAATAAATGATTTGACTTTGACTTTATATACGAAATGACAAGTTGTTGACCACAAATACTTTTGTGGTCTTATTTCAGATTAGTATGTTTTTAACCTTATTACTTAGATTTTAAGTTTCATTTTAGAATAAATGAATGAAAATTTAAAAATAGAATGATTTTATTTTCAAGCGACATTTTAAATATATTTTGCAATGGTAATTAAACTTTATGTTTAAGCATTAAGGTTTATAATAAACTGAAGTTGTTAATATTATTAAACTTTTTTCTAAGAAATGTAGATGTTTACGTGTGTGCAAACGTGGCCACTTGAACGACTGATTTTTGTTCCTGATCCTTAATCTAGTACTATTATTGATCGAAGCCCAGAATACTCCGTTCCATAGCCCTCTGGCAAACCTCGAGCGTGGACCTCTGCTGATTTGTCAGTACTGCTTACTGTATTGCCTGGACAATAAATATTTTTCTATTTTCTAATAATGTGTAACTAACTATCGTTTTCAGGTGAAAACACACATACCCTTCGAGCCCCGTTGGACAGTGCAGCATTGTTTATTTGGCTGCGAGAGTCTTAACTCTACCTCCACAAACAATACAGGTTAGTGGGCTTACATAAAGATGTTATGGATATGATATTTCGGTTCTGGATACGGATTTGGATATAGGAATAAAATTATACCGGTTTCGGATACGGTTTCGGATATGTAATTATTTCGGATTATCCGTTAGTTTCGGATAGTTTCTGTTACGGATATTAGATTGAAGTAAAATATAAACACAAATAGTATGTAGTAATTTGGTTTTATTTATAGGTTTTATCTAGTCTAGGTTATCATTTGGTATTATAATCAGTCATATAGGTAAGTAAATATTTAGAGATGTTAAAAAAACCTGTCGAAACATGTTGTTTTTTAGACTCCGCCCTTATACGAAACTATCCGAAACTTGTGAAACGGATACGGTTACGGATATATTTTTATTTCGGATATCCGATAGTTTCGGTTACGGAGCTCCATAACATCCCTGGCATACACACGAGCGACATCTCCCCTGTCAACCGTCACGCTATCATTCACTCCCTTCTCTTTCATATCATTCCTCACACAATCCATCCATCTTTTCTTTGGTCTTCCTCTCCCTCTCCATCCGGCGACGGCACGGTTGGCGCAGTGGTTAAGCGATTGACTGCTGCGCTGCGTGTCGCGGGTTCGATTCCCGCACGGAACAAATATTAGTATGACCTACATGTATTTGTTCCGAGTCTGGGTGTTTTTCTATCTATAATATGTATGTATTTACAAAAAAAAAATGTATTTAAGTAGTTTATCAGCCATCTTGTTACCATAACACAAGCATTAGGTTGCTTAGCTTGGGACTAGATGGCGCTGTGTGATATGTCCAGGGATATTATTATTATTTATTATTTAATTGTAGGTATATTTTACGCTGCTCAAAGTTGCCATAATCAGGTAGATAAATTCCCATTTAATTTCAGCAACGTTCATCTATTAGCTTATTCTAATAGTTTATTACTCTGTCCGCTAGGTGGCGCCTCGTTCATGGAGCAGGTGGTCGTGGAAACGGACGACCAACACCGGCAGACGATACAGCAGCAGCCGCAGCAAGTACATCAGGTGCGTTAGATTCATCCATCCATAGCACCTATCTCTTACCTTGAAAAAGAAACAATACTTCATGTATTTTTATCTCACGAAGCACCACGCGCTTTACTTGTGGTTACCAAGAGTACAGACACGCTGTGAAGTCGCAAAAACACCATAAACGTTAACTTCACAACGTGAATTCACTATAAATATACATTTGACTTCAAAGATGATAATGATGTGGTCAGTATCAGAAGGCCAATTCTCGTAATTTAAACCGTTCAAAATCTAGTCGCAGTCTCATCTTGGCGACAAAAAAATGTCAAACACTTGTCAAGATGTAGGGAAATTAGACGTATTGGAACGAAGTTCCTTATCGCGCGTTGCGAAAGGGGGCTAGACGGAAAAAATTAAGACCAAAAGTTGGAACGACACTTTTTGCTATAGTTGTAAGCCGTGCGGCATGCGCGTGTTTCTCTGTCTGTATCTCTCTCTCTCTCTCTCTCTCTCTCTCTCTCTCTCTCTTATAGAAAGCAAGCCAGTTATACTTCGTTCCATCCGGGTGTCCCTTGACACCTCTCAAGATTTTATTACGAGAATTGCCCCTCAGGTTGTTGAAAGTGACCTACAAAAGGTGAAAAAAAATTATAGGTTACCTTAGTGCGTTCCTTTTAGAGAAAGCTCTTTTTCCCCACATCGAAAAAAGCCGTGGAGTTATGTATGTTTGTGATTAGAAATAATGATATTTTGATGTTGACTTGAAAGAGCATGGCAGTTGAGAATATGTCATGCTCACTTAAATGTCTCACTGGTGGTGGCGCGTGTGTTGGATCATTCGGTTCCCTACAAAATGGTTGAGCTGGGTGGTGCTGATCCACGCGTCATGTTCGTGAACGGGCGCCGCCAGTTGAGACTGGTCATCTCTTAACTGCCAGGGCTTATTTTTAATTTTATATTTTAAATTGTTCTTTTTTTCATTGTTCTCACATGTAGAAGCAATAAGAATAATGTACCCAGGATTTTGTAATAATATCTTGATTTAAAAGAGTGTCCTTGGAGTTTCTTGCCCGTTCTTCTCCAAAGAGATCTACGTTTTGGAATGGGCAACTAGCTTCACTTTCTGACTAACTGACCGATTATTTAAAATGTTGACAATTCAAAAGTGCCTGAAATGGTTTAATTGAAATAAATGATTTGAGTTTGAGTTTGATACAATGTTGTGTTCCAGGTAGGCGGTGTCAGGCAACAGCAGTATGTATTAGCGACGCCCGGGCAACCCGCCACGCCCGTCTCACAGGTAACTTATTTATTACTATTTCATAAACATTTTTTACATTATGGTGAAATGCTTGCACGAAAAACTAAAAAAAATTGAAAATTTTTTATTAAAAAAAACTTGAGAGGTGTCAAGGGCCACCGGGATGGAGCGAAGTTCAAAGAGAGAGAGATAGACAGAGAAACACGCGCACGCCGCACGGCTTACAACTATAGCAAAGTGTCGTTCGTTGTTTGGTCTTAATTTTTTCCGTCTAGCCCCCTTTCGCAACGCGCGATAAGGAACTTCGTTCCAAAAATTGAAGATTATTTATAAAAAATATATATATGTCGAAGAAATTGTCTGTATCTCGTTAACATCAGGCACATTTTAATTACTGTGGGCGTACTATGGGTAGTATTGGAAGCATAATAGTAAAACAGTTTGCAGTTCAAATCAGATTACAATTCACGAACAACTCGGTCACACCAGCGAATCACTCAACGATACGGAACGCGACAGTTTCTAAACACATGTTGTTCGTACGATGTCCAATGTTTCGATCATCCGAGAGCTCTGCTCACACCGCTGTTGTAGCTGATGCTCTCGTCTCCCCACGAACTCAGGCTAGACCAGAGTCTAGCCTTGTTTGTTCAAGGGGTCGGTCAGTTAGAAAGATGAAGCTAGTTGCCCATTCCAAAGCGTAGTAGGTTCCTATGGAGAAGAACGGGCAAGAAACTCCATGGATTCTTTTTTTCATTTTTTTGAAAACCTTGCCTCACTAGGAATTTCTCCTGTATCGTGGGTGCGTTTACAAACATTTAAACTCACATACATAAACAGCCAGACCTGGAACAACTACTTGTAGGCCATACAAATATTTGTTCCGTGCGGGTATCGAACCAAGCGGAAAAGGGGAAAAGGGAATCGACACGCAGCGCAGCAGTCAATCGCTTAATCACTGCGCCAACCGTGCCGTCATTCTCTCAGGCTCTTTTAAATCATAAAATTGTTACAAAACATTGATTGCATCATGTAAAAAATGTTCAAGTTAATAGTGTAGCTATTGATCCCCAGGTGATATTCTGCGGCGGCGGCGTGGGAGGCGTGGGCGGCGTGTCGGGCGTCAGCGGCGTGGGCGGCGCCGCGCCCGTCATCACGTCCGTGCTGCCGGCGGGCGGAGCCGTGCTGACGCCGCATCATAACCTGCACCACTGACATGCGCAGCCACGCAACTCCACTCCGAAGAAGAAACGACGATCCAAAAGGGTCGGACACACTGGACATGAAATGAAATGATTTATTTTTGGAACGAAGTTCCTTATCGCGCATTGCGAAAGGGGGCTAGACGGAAAAAATTAAGACCAAAAGTTGGAACGACACTTTTTGCTATAGTTGTAAGCCGTGCGGCGTGCGCGTGTTTCTCTGTCTGTCTCTCTCTCTCTCTCTCTCTTATAGAAAGCAAGCCAGTTATACTTCGTTCCATCCGGGTGTCCCTTGTGACACCTCTCAAGTTTTTATTCTTCCTGAACTGAATTTGATATCTTGTCGACTCAAAACGTTGCCACTTCCACGGCTTTGTCAGTGACGCTTTGACTGCATGTTTTGGGATATTTTGTTATTTATTCTATGGTCTGCCTTCAAAGAGAGAACAGGCATCTTCTGGACACGTCGTTCCATCACAGACCTCAATCATCGCTTGACATCAGCCATGATTGAGGCCAAGAGCAGAAACAAGCGTTTAAAAAGGATCGGAGACTGGAAATTAAATGAAATGATTAATTCTGCCTCTTCCTTGATATCAAAAGTGAACAGGCATCTTCTGGGCATGCTTGTTCCATGACAGACCTCATCCATCGATTGACATCAGCCGTGATTGAGGCCAAGAGCAGGAACGAGCGTTTTAAAAGAATCTCTCTAAGGCCCGACATACACAGAGTGCTCGAGCAGTTAGCGATTGATCAACATAGACGGACCGCCCTTGCAGTCATAGTCAACAGCTTGAAGCTGCCATTGATAACTGCTGGAGCAGTTGATACCAACTGCTCGTCATTCAAATCAGGTAACTGCGCGAGAGCAGTCGACAGCTCGAGAAGTCAGTGTATGCCTGGCGACTGCTTGACCGCACGACCGCCCGAAGCAGTTGCAACTGCTCGAGCGGTTTCGTGTATGTGTGTACAAAACTGTAGTTCACTATGCAGTCTCAGCTTGAAGCAGTCCATCCTGTTCGTGTATGTCGGCACTAAACGGTGAAGGAAAACATCGTGAGGAAACTTCATGTCCTCCTTCTTTCTACCATCGAGAGTCCAGACGCACTGCGGGATACCACCCCTATTTGGTTAATATACCATATATACGCACTAAGCGCTTCTCATCATCTTTTCTGATGCGCGCAGCTAAGGAGTGGAATCGTCTGCCTGCGTCTGCATTCCCGAGTTCATACAACTCGAATCTCTTCAAGGCGAGAGTGAATAGGCTTCTTCTGGGCAAGCTCGTTCCACCGTAGATCTCATCACTGCCTCTGGGCTGGATTGAAGTCAAGAGTGAGCCCATTGTCAATAAAAAATAAAAATGTCCTAGAACCAAAAAATTCGAAGACATGTGACATCTACCTGCGTGGTGGGCCCACTCCCTCTCACAGAGAGGCCTGTGTCCCAGCAGTGGGAACATAGGCTGGTTATTACGTGGGACTTGAACATAACTGGCGATATGTAGGTGTGCTGTAGCTGCTCCTCTGCATAACCCTGGTAAGACAAGCGTGATGTTATGTAATACCTTTGACTGTAATAAAATCTCTGAAGTGAAAATAGTATGAAAAAAAGGTTTTTTTTTACAAAAAATCTAGCGAATATAGGCTATTAGTATATGTATGTAAATAATTTAGTTATAAATGTATGGCGGTGCGTTGTTAGGTGGTTTTTATTATTTAATTTTTAGTTAAATAATGCCAGGTTTCACTTACTATGCGTACACGGGCGACACGCGACGTCAACAGAGGCAGCTGTAACTGGTTTTTTACAACAGCTACGATATTTAACGAAAATTCATTAAATCGTTCAATATCGATGAGGTAAAAATATCGATAGTTCTAATACTATCGATAGTCTCGCCCGTAATTGTTGTAAAACTCATTTTTTTAGCGATAGTATCAATAGTATCATAACTCAAAACTATCGATACTATTGGTACTCGTCAATGTAGTATTGTTAAATTTCAATACTATTGATAAGCCTCTCGATATAGTTACTAGTTTACGAGATCGCGGTAGTATTGAAAAACAATCGATAGTTGAGCAAAAGTAGTTGCAATTGGCTCTGTTGTCGACGCGTGTCGTTCTTGTGTGACATTTACACCACGGCGACACCAAGAAGGCATGTTTTTGGGTTTCCAACTCTCGGCTGGCCGCTGAAGGTGGAAAATCCAACAGCGCGCTTTTATTTAGGGATCGCTTAGTAGTTAAAACGGAAAAAAGTCATGTTTAAATTACCTTTGTTAATTTAAACATGACCTGGCTGGTGTACGTCAATAGTGAATAGATTGGTTCAAAAACCATTGAAAATGTTGCTATCTCTTTTTATCACTATAGTAAGAAAGAGATAAAAGATATATAACTGTAAAACTTTAGCTTTAGCCTTCCAAAAACCGGCTTATTCTTCCATCTCTTTCTCTCTACTTGTGCAAGACTGAGATAGCAATATATTTAGCTGGTGCCGAGTTTCGTTGCCAATATGGCGGATGCTAGCGCTCTTTAAATATCAATCTTAGCACATTACTATGTAACTTATTGCTAGAGACGTATTTTATAAATATTGTATGAAATAAACTAATGAAGGTACATTTATTTTTTTGTTTTATTTATTAATTCATCATCTGCCTATCCTATTCCCAATGTTGGGGTCGGCTTCCAGTCTAACCGGATGCAGCTGAATACCAGTATTTTACTTGGAGCGACTGCCTATCTGCAGCTCTACCATGAGCTTGCACAGCCAAAACTCGCTAGCGTCTCCGTAAATATGTAGTGTTACCAGCTTCGGGTTCGTGACAATAAAAAACTGCCGATATAAATTACCAAAAATTACACTTTAATTAAACAACACTAATAACAACTCCCTGATTATAAAACACAATCGCACTTAAGTCGCTCTCGAAGATCGCTTTCGATGTATACGCATGTATCGCTGATCCAAGTCTGACTGGTTGTGGCTAATCCCGGCCTTATATAGTGCCGCAGATAGTTCCAGGACCTTCTATTGTAGAAACATCTAGAAGGTTCAAGTACATACCTGCCGCGACTGACATGAGGGGCAATTCTCGTAATTTTAAGAACGTTCACAGTCTGATCTGTCTCAATCTGTCAAAAAATACTTCTAATTTCCCTACATTTTGACAAGTTTTTGACATTTGTTTGTCGCTGAGATGAGACTGCGACTAGATTTTGAACGTTTTAAATTACGAGAATTGGCCTTCAGATGTCGATAGTCTAGCATCGAAATTTCTAGGATCTATTAGTTCTGCTCGTCGATACTAGATTGCGCTAGTGGTAAATAGTTTTGCTACTCGATACTAGATGGCGCTAGTGGTAAATAGTTTTGCTACTCGATAATAGATGGCGCTAGTCGTAACTAATGTCACCACCACGTACCAGGCATTGTGGCGCGCAACAATCGTATACACTGGAGGACAATAAAATTAGCCCACTCCTATTTTTATGATTAATTAATTAATTACGGTCTGTTTAAAAATTAAATTAAATAATACGTTTGTTCATTTGCAATCTTAGTAGAGGGTATATTGATAAAATTATTATCAAGTATAAATGTGTCAGATGTCAATAGTTTTTTTAGGTACTTTTATTCTTTTATGTATAATGTCCTGACGCTAGAACGCTATTTAAGATTATCATTAAATTCGTATTACTGATTTAAGTTCAAATATGGATCTACGCGAAGCCGAAGTTGTTCAAATCGTATCTAACGTTGTTACAAATTGGAATAAGCCAGCGAAATGTCGCTCGACAATGTGAAGTTAGTCGATCAATGGTTCAATATGTCTACAAAAGCTATCTGAACACGGGTGGCTACATCAGAAGACTTGGATCAGATCGAAAAAGAAATACATCTGAACGGGGTGATCGATTTGTGGTATCAGCAAGCCTCAGAGAAATCGTCATCGTTCTGGATTAGAATTGCAGCACCTGCTCAGAGATGTCCGGGGGCTCCGGGGTGTCGCTGTAAGTGATAGGACAATAATTAGACGCCTTAAAGAACGTGGTTTAAAGCCATACAGAGCCGCAACAGGTTCTAAACTTATCATAGCTCATAAGGCAGTAAGGTTAAATTTTGCTCGTGAACACCGTCACTGACATAGACTATACACTTCTAAACGGTCACTGACCTTTGGCGCAATGGGGGCAAGTACCTACTCTTTTCTTTTCCATTTTTTTATAAATTACACAGATAAAATGGCAGGGGGTGACTTGCAAACTCAATAATGGGCCCCCGAAAACGGTCGCTAGCACATAGTGGGGCAACATGTTTAGGAAAGAAATTATTATTGGGGAATTATTTGAGGTTTGGTTAATAATTACGATTTAAATTACATGCAGCGCCTTTGTTACTTAACAGTTAATTTTATCGCTTGAAATTCATAGTTTTGTACTTCTGAAATTACCTTCACTATGTCATCGGATACATTATTCACTTCAAAACACACCATAGATACCTACTCTATGGCAGACATTCACAAAACCACGCAATTTTGAACCTTATTACCTTGCGATTAGATCTTGATAGTTATCAAATCAGTTTACTACTTCCAATATTTATTCTCAGAAAATTGTTTAATTTTCATTGACTTTTCCTTATTCAAATGAAATTGAGTTGTTAAGATAAGATAATTTATTTGCGTAAAACATGGTATAGGTACCTACATAGTTGTTATTAAAGCATGAGATCATACATATTTTGCTAAAATAATTCGATTCAACCTATTCCATCTTGCTGCCCTCTCCCAGCGACGCCCTAAGCCGAGGTTCGTACCCCACAGGGAGTGCCCTTAGCGTATAGTCGCTTAGTTTAGTTAGTTAGTCGCTTAGTTTACGCCCCTGGCGTGGAGGCTTTGAGTTTTCTAAAGGCAACCACAGGATAGTCCGGTTAAGTAGTCATGACCTCTCTAAGTCAACTATGAGATGCCAATTATAAAAAAAAGAAGAAAAATGTTACATTCAATCGCTCTCAAGTGCTCCTGTATATTACCAAAAATGTCAGTGTGTCTATATATCCGTGACTTTTTAGTCGTCTGACAACGGCAGCCCACTTCATGGGGTGTGTCTCATAACGTATAAACTCATTTGGTCTAATTTTATTTTATTATCGTTCATAAGATTAATCAACGTGAGATATACCAACTGTTGATATAATTTCTTTACATATAACATTTATTTATTCTAAAACTTAATTAGTATAACGTTGTTTGATTTATCGTTTATGTAATCGAAAATCATTTGGTCTAACGTTTAATATGTATATTGTTTATTTAATCGAAAATCATTAGGTCTAACGTTTAATATATATATATATAAAAACGTCATTAATCATTATGGTTAACACCCCGACTCAGAGTACCCCGACTCGGATAGGTTAGGTTAGAAGGCTAAGGCGGGAGCGAAGCGGAGCGGAGCTCCCGCCTTAGCCTTCGTGGTTATTTTTTTTTAAACCATCCAGAAATAGGAGCCCCGCGAAGGGGGCTCCGTCGACCTATCTTAGCCATTTTGCTGGTTGCATATTAGAAAATCAAAACTTTCTGGAACAAATTTCAAAAGAACAATAAACGAAATAACAAAATTTAAATGACCAATGTTTTTTTTAGAAAATTTTTAAAATCTCAATGTATGTGACATCAAATGAACGACTGATCAAAAGTTTTTACATCGAAACAGCTAGGTTAGGTTAGGTTAGAACTGTGACCACACAACGCACGAGCCGAGCGAGCGCAGCGAGCGGTGCCGCGGTAGCGGCCGGCGAGTGCCAGAAACATATTAATCGCGGGAACTACGTCGCCACTCTTTGAGATTTCATCGATTTGGTCAACAGTGTAATAAATAATTTAAACATTGATATTCCAGACTTTGGTCAGCTGAACTTGTGATCAAATGACCATCGTTATTTTAAACTTTATTGATTTGTACGTTGTTCTTTTGAAATTTGCTCAGGAAAGTTTTGATTTTCTAATATGCAACCATTTTGCTTTGTGTTTGTAAGTAGGCGTTTTCATCATATTAGACCAAATAAGTTTTATATCTTTTGAGTGGTATGTCAAACGATTTTATATTTAATGTATGTTATGTCAAACGATGTTATATTTAATGT
The DNA here is from genome assembly GCA_945859715.1 of Apamea sordens. Lineage (NCBI taxonomy): Eukaryota > Metazoa > Arthropoda > Insecta > Lepidoptera > Noctuidae > Apamea > Apamea sordens. The sequence continues at coordinate 1,878,451 of OX244014.1, forward strand.
ATGTTATGCTTATAAAGATTAGTTATTTTAAAATTATATCAATCGTTCATTATATTAACTAATCGCTATATTAAATAAAATTATAGGTTCCGTTGTTATATGTTGTTAATATTAGAGATTTTGTTGTTATTTCATCTATTACTTACCCCACTTCATGTATCCAATGACTACTACACATTCAATAACAAAAAAAATGGCATTTAAGAGAAAAAAAAAGAAAAAAATATTCGTTATTATGATGCATAACGTAGTTGAAACATTCTGTTGCGAGCGAAGATCTATCTACTCGACTCGTGCGATGGTTAGGTATGTTCTACTGTTTGATACGTAAACATTATTAACAGGATGTTTCATAATTCTAATGTATTATTTATATTATTTATTTTTCCTTGTACCTATTATCTTAATTAATGGTAAAAAAAAACACGCCTAGAGGTATTTTATGTCGGATACATTGAGTGGACCACCTTTGTCAGACGACTTAAAAATCACGGTGTATATCTCTAAAACTCTGCAAGCATTTAATTTGTGTCCACCAACTCAGTCAGTAGTGTACAGACGCCAGCACATCAAGCTACTACAATCTGTCAAATTTCCTTAATAGATTTTCAACTTTATCGCTAAAACTTTAAGGTTCAAGGTTGATTGGGAAAATTTGACGGTTTCGCTCAGGTTGACCTGCTGGCGTCTGTACATAGGTACACTACCTTTACGCTGAATGAAGAAATACTGATAAGATATACTTAACAACACACTACTTATAATTGGACCCTGTTAAGCAGAAAAGATCCAGCCAACATTTTATTACTTTTGAGTAAATGCAGTTTAAAGTTAGGCAGATAATAAAAAAATCGTATGATACAGTACCTATTTAAAATTTAGTAGTGTAATAGGCCATAACATATACATTATTTTGAAAGTAATATATAGTGTATTTTTATATGAAGAGTATTTATTATTCCTGAAAAACTATGCGTGGATCTTTTATGCAAAATACAATATTACAATATAAGTATCGGTTTAATGTGTGGTTCATTTTAGAAGGAGAAGGAAATTAATATATGTACTAATATAAGAACAGTTTAATGACAAAAAATAATACAAATTGACCTTTGAGGTAAAAAAATATAATAAAATAATGAATCGGCAATCGCTGGTTGGTTTTCCAACTTATTTAAGTAGTATCGCTTTCCTCAGCTTCATACTCTATCTAAAAATCAGGTTCAGCACCAAATCCATCAATATCGTCTTCTACATTATTTTCACCTCTCAGATTTTTGTAGAATGTGTGAGCATCACGTGGAATCAAATGCATAAGGCTTTTGATATCGCTCAATTTTGCAGCTGCTATAGGTTTACCATTTGGCCAAAACATATTCATCATATCTCTGGAAATGAAAGGTTGTCTTCCACGTTGACGTTTTTTCAGATCCACTTCTTCATAATCATCCTCTAAACTTTTTCGCATAAACAAGGAAAACATTGCTTCCTTTTTTAATAAAATTTAAGCCAGGAAAATTGTTTTCACTAGTAATAGATGTTTTTCTGTTGGTGATTGCTTTTTCAAGATTAGCTGATCCAAGAAAATCTTTGACTTCCATTCTGTGCACTTGAAGAGGTTTATTTTTTTTGCAGGTTCTCATTGTGTTCATATAATCTTCAGGTAGGTAAACTCTTTGTTGGTATTTCAGAGCACATTCTATTTTCCCGAAATCTGTGTCATTAGGCAAGAAACTGTGTCCAGACTCTAAAAATCTAATAAAAATTTGTTGTAATGTCGGGTGATCATTTAAAAAAGCTTTAAGCATAAGGGTGAGCTTAATATTCCTATTTTGGCCGCCGCAGGAATCGCCCCACAAAATAAGATTAGTCACTCCTTCTTTCAATCTTTCCGACAGGTGCTTAATCAGACAAGAACCTACTTCTTGGGAGCCTCTCCCAGCTTCACCTTCTACCCAAATGTTACAGTGTCCTTGATCATCTGATCCCGTATGTATGCCCATATTGTACATCCATAACTGCCTCTTATAAAATACAATATTCGTAGCAATGCGTGGAAGTGGCAACGTTTTTTCTAAATCGTATGTAATTGTTTCTGTGTAAGGATCAGTCTTTGCGAGAGCCATGTCATTTTTCAATCGTTTTTTAAGATCTTCTGCAGTTTTAAGATGGGCATTATGTTCCTCTATAATCTTTTTCTTAGCTTCTTCATCCGTAATCAAATTCTTTTTATTTTTGTAAAATTCACATTTATTACAAGTATCTTTATTTAGGGGTTTGGTGCGAAGATTAAATTTTGTTAAGAAAATATGTTTTGCTTTTGGATATGACAAGACATTAATGCCTGCTGAATGTGCTTCTTGTAGATCTGGTAAATTTTCGAAAATGTCATATCAGATCTTAAGAATTTTGCAGCTCCTACTTTCTCACGACAGTAATGCGAAATGTACGTAGGGAGCTTTTTAACAATACTTATGAAAAATTGTTCGCTTTGTTCACTAATTTTAATTCGACCTCCATTTATTCCATGTTTATCCGAAATAGAATCCGATCTCATCTTTTTAAGTGATGTATCAATCCTTTTTGGAGTTGTGTGAATGGTTTTTACAAACATTTCCCTACATACTGAAATACCTTTCAAGAAATACTGTCGTGAAAATGACCTATTCTTGGAGCTGTTTTGTGATTGTGATACGTATAGTCGTTTGACTGGATTTTCTTTAACATTAGCTACTATGAACATATTTTGAGCATGATACGAGCCTAATTCATAGAATTTCTCAAATTCAACTTGCCGGTCTTGAAAAGAAATCTTTTCACTACATTTTTTTACACAGTTATTTATTTTTTAATGTCATAATAACACAACTAAAACACAATTATATAATATATGGACCAGAACCACACAGTTACACACACAGTTATTTACACAGTTATTTTTACCAATATTACCAATTATTACCAAAATAAAGTCATATTTGTTTTATACTGAACAAAAAACAATAGCATATTGAGATTCAAAATATTTAAGTATCCTCAAAGTTCACTTTGAATCTATTATTTTAAATAACAATAAAAAATATTTAAACCCGAATAAATCCAAACATCATGAATGTGTGAAACAAAGGTAAAGCTTACATTTGATATTATGCAAAATAGATCCAAAGCACATGGCTTCTTAAGTTTTTGAAATAAAATGAGGTATCTATTATGCAAAAAGATCCAAACCGCATGGTATGAAAATTATACAACAATTATTGAGACTTTTAAAAATTTTAAAAAGATCCATGCAACATGAATCTTTTGAAAACTATAAATCTTATTAATGTCTGTGTCCACGCAACGTGATACTTTTCTACATTTTTCAAAGTTGGTGATTAGGAGATGGTACCTTTGACACAGTATAACTTTTGTTAGATCAATGTGGTCAAAATGCCTGGATCTTTTGTGCATATATGAAACTTGATGAGTACTTTATGGATATGTAGATAACTCGATTTTAGAAAAAGTGTTGGTTGGATCTTTTCTGATTAACAGGGTCCAATTATTACCTACATTATAAATAAGATTAAAATTGATTGATTGATTGATTTGATTTTTTTTATATAAATGATTATGATTCTGAATATCTATTGAGTGCAACAGTGTCGCAGGCTTCGGTAAAGTCGACGGCGGCAGGATTTTTTAAATTAACGTAGGATTTATTCCTACAGTGCGTGGTGCCAACATAATATGGGTTTCAAGGAAATTTTTCTATTTGCGTGTGTGTTCGGGGCGGTGTCAGCACAGACGATTTGTAAGTATTATCAAAATCGCGTGTTTTATTGAATTTTCATTCATCATCATCTGCCTAGCCTTTTTCCCAACTATGTTGGGGTCGGCTTCCAGTCTAACCGGATGCAGCTGAATACTAGTATTTTACATGGACCGACTGCCTATCTGACCTCCACAACCCAGTTACTGGGTAATACGATACCACTTGGTAAGACTGGTCAGACTTTCGGGCTTCTGACTACCCGTAACGACTGTCAAAGATCCACGACTCACAGCCGGGACCAGCGGCTTTATTGAATTTTCATTGTTTATTCAAAATTCCAAAATTATTAATATCTTTTTTTTTTTGGTTTATGTAATCTTTTTTTAAAGGGATCAAATTCAGGCAGATCATGCTAAGAAAAATGTCGGCCTATTCGTAGGCGACTACCATATACAATATCTATACTTATCTATACTTATAATAAGAATGTAAAAAAGTTGTGTCTGTACATTGAATATATTTTAAAAATAATAATTGAGGGGGGTTAAGAAACGGTAATAGAACACGAATCTAATAAAAAAAGTCTGTCTGTTTGTCTGTTTATCTGTTTGTCTGTTTATCTGTTTGTCTGTTTGTCTGTTTGTACACGCTAATCTCCGGATCTACTGGTCGGATTTGAATGAAACTTTTTTTATTATCTAGCTATTAAACCTGGGCAACATATAGGCTATAATTTATTTTGGAAACTGGAACACCTGATGCAGAACCGCAACAGACCAGCTAAACTATAAGAGTTACATAAATGGCGCCTTAGAAAAAAATGTTGTGTCTGATGAGCATTTTCTGCTGAGAGAATAAAATTGAAGATCAGGAACACCTGATGTGGAAATCTTAGAGCACAGCTAAACCATAACATATATAGGAAAGACATCTTTGCAAAAGTTGTTCAGTCTGATGAGTATTTTCTGCTGGGAGAATAAAATTCTAAGATTGAAACATCTGATGTGGAACTCGGAGAGCACAGCTAAACTATGGCATCAGACATGACATTTTAACAAAATTTGTTTGGTCTGATGAGCATTTTCCACCGAGATAATAAAAATCAAGGATCAGGAACATTTGATGTGGAAATCACTTTATACTAATATATTAACATAAGACACGGTCTACCCGGTAACGCAGGGGAGCAGTCACTTAGATCTTGATTGCAAAGTTATTAAAGTACATTAATAACCATAACCATGCCACGAAAGAGGTCAAATCTTTCGCAATGTTCGAAAGGAGCTAAAAGATTGAAGATCATTAGATCCCAAGAATCGAATGAAGAACGCCAGGCAAGACTTGATGCTGTTCGACAACATAAGGCTGTATCTCGCCCGGCGGAAACTTCTTCGGATCGTGAAGCACGACTTAGCGCTGATCGTGAGCGTCATGCATCGTCTCGCGTTTCTGACACTTACACACAAAGAGAATCACGCCTGCGTTCTCAGCGTATTTACGCATCTACATCTAGGTCTCTAGAGACCAGTGAGGATCGTGATGCGCGACTGACCGCTGACCGTGATCGTCATGCATTGTCTCGCGAGTCGGAAACGTTAACGGAAAGAGAATCACGCTTGAGTTCTTAGCGTATTCTCACGTCGACTTCTAGGTCTTTAGAGACCAGTGACGAACGTGAAGTGCGACTGGCCGCTGATCGTGATCGCCATGCATTGTCTCTCGAATCAGAAACGGTCACAAAAAAACATCACGCTTGAGTTTTCAGCGCATTCGCACGTTGACTTTTAGATCTCTGGAGACCAGTGAAGAACGTGATGCGCGACTTACGGCTGATCGTGATCGTCATGCATTGTCTCGCGAGTCGGAAACATTCACGGAAAGCGAATCACGCTTGAGTTCCCAGCGTAACCGCACATCCACCTATAGGTATCTAGAAACCAGTGAAGAACGTGATGCGCGACTTACGGCTGATCGTGATCGTCATGCATTGTCTCGCGAGTGAAGACAGACACTGAAAGTTGGTGGTGTTGATTTGAGAACCGGCTGTTTTTCTCATGGCCAACTTTATGTTGCTTTCTCAAGGGTTAGCAACGCTTCCGGGCTTTATATTCTGGCACCCGACGGAAAAACCAACTATATAGTTTATATAGAATTTTTTTAGAATAGTAATGTTAACTAATTGATATTAATTTCGCTTCATAATTTCGGAATGAAAATAATTCTACCTTTTTATTTTAATGGAGTTATAACCTATCCAGTCTACAACACATAATCTAAGTTATACCAAACTTAATCGAAATCTTTCATCGGTTTTGACTGATTTATTGGCTGACATACCAACGCACAGTTCAAACTCTTGCCAAAATTCCTATCGGAACGAGAAAGGGACTGGATCCGCGCACGAAGTCGCGGGCAGAAGCTAGTATTATATAAAACTTCAGAAATTGATAATTCAATCGAACAAAATATACTTTTGTTCGATTGAATTATCAATTTCTGAAGTTTTACATTATAACCTTCTCGCTAAGTATATAAAAAGGGTTCGGCAGTGGAGTATTATCAGTAGGCCACAGTTCGCCGCCGGTAATAATAGTCACGGTTGGCGCAGTGGTTAAGCGATTGACTGCGTATCTCGGGTTCGATTCCCGCACGGACAAATATTTGTATGGCAATATCTGCTTGTGTATGTACCTATGTGAGTTTAAATGTTTGTAAACGCACCCACGATACAGGAGAAAATTCCTAGTGTGGGGCAACGTTTAAACAAAATAAATAACGCATGCAAATCTCGAGCAGCAGTGCGATTCTGTAACCATCTCACCGTGAAAACTTAGGTGAGCTGAGCGTGGAGTGAGTTGTCATTCCAACTTATGCTAGGGATTGACACTATTGACAGCTCACTCTAAGCTCACTTCACCTAACTTTTCACGGTGAGATTTTAATCGATCGGCTGTTCTTACCTACTCGTAGATTTAAGTTTTGAGCACCCTTTAATTTGATATCAGAATTATCTTATAGAATAGAATAGAATATATTTATTGTAAAACATGAGTATACATCAAATAATATGTGCGAGGTCTTAAAATAACAGATAGATCTGCATGTTTTGCCATTTATGGCGTACAAAACAACATATTTTTGGTTTAGAATAAACCATAAAAAAAATTGAGTCTACACAACAAACTATGACATTAATAACTTAATCCTAATGCTAAATTAAAAACCGGTCAAGTGCGTGTCAGGCCACGCGCAGTGTAGGGTTCCGTAGTTTTTATAACAGCCAAGTGCGGGTCGTATTCGCTGACTGATAGTTTCGTACCATGCTCTAACTAAAAGCCAAACATGACTACCTAATTTGACTTCCTATACAAATCCTCACCTGATCCGACAATTTTGCACGAAAAGTTTTAATTTTTTTTTTTTTGAGATTTGGATAAGACTTGTCATAGCCGGTGTAGCAACTGTTTTTTTTTTTATAAAACTTATTTAGAAATGAAACAATAGCGCGATACAACTGACGCTTAGAGCCATCTATCGACATTTCTATGGAGTTATTCGAAATTTTCGAGTCTAATACAATTGGTCGACTATTACTCGTAAACTTGTAAAGCCCACTTAAGTGTGATAGTTTTCCTTTAAACTTCGTTATAGGTACTACTGCCGTGACATTTGAATTTCTAACTACAACCGTTTAGTTGGTAGAGGGGGGGGACACTTGGCTCTAACGAAAAGCTTGATTAGTCACGAACGGTTTACTTAATCAAAAAACGGTCTTCACAAACCCCTAATATTTTTGAAAGGCCTATCTTACGATATCCCACACTATATATAGGAAGGACGAAAAAAATATCATCCCCACTTTAGATGTAGGGGAGGTACCCTAAATAATTGTTTTTTTCAAAATTTTATTTTACCACTTTTTTGGCGTCATTAACTCATGCTAAATTACAACTTTCTAGTACCAATAGTTTGTGAGCTAAACCGCGGACAAACAGACAGACAGACGATATGGCGAAACTATAAGGGTTCCTTATTGTTGACTACGGAACCCTAAAAAGGGGAAAAAATCAAATTCAAAAGTCAAATTCTGAAAATGTAATTATAGGAATATATTCGTGAATCTATTTAATTAATTGCGGTCATTTAAAAATTCCGATGCGGTATATAATAGCATTTGGCTTTGAGATATTTTTTTAAATGTATTTTAAACAGAGCAGTAGGCATTTGTAAGTAGGTTTTAGGATTTTATAATAAAATGATTGGTGCTAAACAAAAAATACTTTTATGCATCAATGCCGTGTTTGATCTTCGTACGCATAATTTATAATTATCCCGTGGATTACGAATAGAAACGTCCGATAGATTCTTAAATAGGTTAGGATTGGTTGTATAAAATTAGCCATTTCATAAACGAATAAGGAAGGCAGAATTAAAATGTTCTATTTAATAAAGTACTGTTTGCAAATCAGTAATTTTTAATCCAAACATAGGCCTAATAAGTACATCTTTTTTGTGACTTAAAAATGATTTCTTTATTAGTAGTTTCCCGAAAAATAACTCCAAACCTCAATATAGAGCCGTCAACACAATGGTAGGCGTATAAGCGTATTGGTACATAGAATAAGTTTTAATTTATAGAGGGCATAGGCAGAAGAACATACTTTTTTATTTAATTCTTTTGTGTTTGCTTTCCAGTTCAGACTTTGTCAATAGTTACACCTAAATATTTAGGTAACTGTACCTACTTACCTTTTTTATAACAGTTAATTTGTGTTGAAAATTAATATTTGGTGCTTCTAAACCATAGAGAATATAAATGTGACTCAGGCTGGCTGTACAAATCTTCAAAATAACTCGCATTTAACTAGGTCAATAGGGCACAATGGCCAATGGGCTTAATGTCCAGCCAACCTGAGTTCAAGCTGGCTGGACACATGTATCTCCGCTGCCTGATGATCTATGACCTTCGAAATGTGTTCAAAATTTTGGGGACAATAATGATAACCTGAATTTGTAACGGAGAAACTGCGTAGTTTCAAAGAAATTGATCATTTAAATTTTCATTAAGTTTTTATTGATTTCTCGTAAACCCTTACATGTGACGCCGTAAATCAAACGTTATTACTGTTACAAATTGCGTCACTAAATGTTAGTAAAGTAACCATATCCGAAAACTCTCCCGTTATTGAGATTCGGTAGTGCCAGCCAGAAGTTTTATACGTAAATTCAAGGTGGCTGGACACAGATTTTTGCATTTTTCTACTAAACCGCTGTACTTACGTGTCACAAAAGTTTTAGCTCGATGCCTGTCACAAATTTATGTGACGCCCGTTGATATGCAAAAAGTCGTCAAAATCACTTCCGTTGCCGAGATTGAGAGACCAGTGAAAAGTGGTTTTTCAAACTGGCTGGACACGTTTTCGATCGATTATCTAAGATTCTGTAGCGTTACAAATTCTGAAAAAGGGCGTTTAGCCGTCACATAAAGTGCCCTATTGACCTAGTTAAATAATAATAATATCCCTGGACATTTCACACAGCGCCATCTAGTCCCAAGCTAAGCAACCTAATGCTTGTGTTATGGTAACAAGATGGCTGATAAACTACTTATATACATTTTTTTTTTTTGTAAATACATCCAAACTAATATTATAAATGCGAAAGTAACTCTGTCTGTCTGTCTGTCTGTCTTTGCTTCACGCCTAAACTACTGAACCGATTTGTGTGAAATTTGGTACAGACATAGTTTGGAACTTGAGAATGGACATAGGATAGTTTTTATTACAAAAAATAAAATTTATTCCGGACATACAGCGCCATCTATTGGTCAAGAGTCGGTGTCATCTATTGGTGAAGTCACTATTCCACGCGAACGAAGTCGCGGGCAAAAGCTAGTTCCTAATAAACACAACTGAAAACTGCACAAATTCACTGAACAAAGTCCGTGTGAATAAAATTACACGTCCGTGATGTTGACACACGGTGTGTCAAATTGTCAATCCTCTCTGGTGCTTCACAAACCCCGTTCACCAGCTGCCTCATACATTCAATTTCACACTGTTCCGTTTAAACCAGCTTCACTCGCCGGTACAAAATTAAAATTTCGGAAAATTAAGTGACTGCACCCACCTATTTTGGCCGGGTGTGTATGGGTGTCTATGTACACCTTTGAAATACATTAGATTTTAGCAACTGCGTTGTTAGCTAACAGTTTTGAATTAATTTACAGTGGATTTGATATGTAAATTGTCAACATGTTTGAATTTTATGAGCAAAAAAGCGGCCAAGTGTGAGTTGGACTCGCACACTAAAATATTTAACACTAAATATATTTCTTAATACTTTCTTGTATAAGATTAACTTTATTTTATTTGTGTTATAGCGGCCATCGTAGTATACACTCTGTGAAATTTCAAGTGTCTACCAAAATATGCAGCCCTGTGATAGACGGACGGACAGTGGAGTCTTAGTACCAACCCTTAATACCTAAAGGGTGCCAAAGGGACCCTATTCCCGTTGGCACCCTTTTGGTACGAAGCCCTAAAAAGGTTGTTGATTACGAACCTCCTTTTTTAGGTACAATAAGAATAGGTCCCTTTCAAATCTTGCTTCAAAAAGGTTTCATTGTATTCAAAGGTCAATTGAGAAAATACTGGCCGCTTCGCTTGGAAGCCTCATAAAACAATACACTATTGATTCTTTTGTTTTCTTTAAATCGCATCTTGTGCGTTAATAAACTCAAAAATAAATATTTTCATTCTTCTCTAAACATATAATTATTCTGTAAGTGTACCTATATGTATTATGTCACTTAACTCCTCCTAAAGGGCTGGACCGATTTGGACCGGTTTTTTATGTGTGCTGGACTGGGTCCCTGGTAGGTTTATATTCACAATTGGATCCGGCCGGTGGCACTGCGATCGAGTTCTAGGAGACAGGACAACGTCTGTCCGGTCTGCTAGTACATATTATAGATAGAAAAACACCCAGACTCGGAACAAATACATGTAGGTCATACAAATATTTGTTCCGTGCGGAAATCGAACCCGCGAGCTATTTTGAAGATTTGTCCAGCCAGCCTGAGTCACATGAATATAACAGTCATTGTTCTAAACGATGACTGGAGAGATTGATTTTAGATTATTGTTATCTAGCCAGTTAATTATTGAATTGATTGTATTATTAATTTCATTTTCATACCTATCTTTATTTATAGAATTAATAGTGATTGTGCTATCATCGGCAAAATGTGATACCTACAGGATAATTAGTTACTAATGGCAAGTCATTTATGTCAATTATGAATAATAATCTATATAATAATATTGGTGTTTATAAAATGTGACTCATGAAAAATATGACACGGATATGTGCAATAGAATAGAAGGTATAGTTACCGGCAAGTAAGTTGGCAAGCGATTTTGTGGTGGGGGAAGTTCGCGCACGCACAATTTGATACATTTTTACATGCGCGAACTTCCCGCACTACAAAATCTCATATAAATTACAGACTTAAATATTCAAATTTTACAAAGGGTGACACAATGGGCGGTACCTACATAGTATAATCAGTGAAATGATAGTGAATATAAACGATGGGTCCGTGGCTAAGTACTAGCAGTCGCACAGGTCAATCGATTAGGTTAAGCTACGCTTACCGTGGTTGGTCTGTGGATGGGTGACTATCTTTACATAACCCTTCCGTGCTTCGGGAAGCACGTTAAGGTCGTTGGGCCCGGCTGTCATTCGTGGATCTTTGACAGTAATTACGGGTAGTCAGAACCCCGAAAGTCAGACAACCATAGTCTTAGCATAATCTGCTTATAATGTCCGAAAGTCGGACAACCAGTCTTAGCATAATCAGCTTTCCCACTGCTGGGACTCAGGCCTCCTCTCTGTGAGAGGGAGTGAGCTGTAATTGACATGTCCTAGAACCATTTAAAGACATTGTGGCATCCACCGATCCGTTCTGGGCGGCTGGTGCTGGCGTGGTGGATTACGGCCTAGGTACTCCTTCTCATAGAGAGCGGGCCTGTACCCCAGCAGTACCAGTATTGAGAACACCTCCAACCTCACATCGTGAGTAAAACTAAGGTTATTTATTGTAGCATAATAAGAAGGCCAATTCTCGTACTTAAAAAAAGGTTCAAATTCAAATCGCAATCTCATCTCGGCGATAATTTATTTATTTATTTATAGAGAACCAACAGCTAACAGCCGATCGATTCTGTAAAAATCTCACCGTGAAAAGTTAGGTGAAGTGAGCTTAGAGTGAGCTGTCAATAGTGTTAATCCCTAGCATTAGTTGGAATGACAGCTCACTTCACCTAACTTTTCACGGTGAGATTTTTACAGAATTGATCGGCAGAAGGGTAACAATTGTATATGAGACATACACCTATTTACAGGTTGTCACAGATAAAAACAGAAAATGTAGTAGAAATCTTAGGATCACTAACAAGCACGATAGAAAAGAATACCTAAATGAGGTAAATAAGCACTATGCACTTTTAAAAAAGTCCGCGTTCAGCCGAGTGCATGCAGAATAGGTTTTGGTGGTAAATGGATCAAATGAGAACTCTTTGCAAAGAATATTAAAGTCCTAACTCGCTCGCACCCATGGGCGTAGCCAGGGTGGGGCGCTTGCCCCACAGGTCAAGAGCCAGGAGGGAGCTCTTGACCTGTAATGTACCTAATCAAACTTAAAAAACATAATTATCTAGTTACTAACCACAATACTAAGTAATAATGTTAAAAACATACTAATCTGAAATAAGACCACAAAAGTATTTGTGGTCTTATTTTTCGGGCCGTTTTTTGAAGCGCTTATCGGGAATCTAGTAGGTACTATTATTGATCGAAGGTTAGTCCCTAATGCGTGCAAACTATAGTTTACGTTAAGACACTCCCCTCCGTGACTCGGAAAGCAGGTTGAGTCATTGGTCCCAGTGTCATTCGTAGATCTTTGACAGTCGTTACGGGTAGTCGGAAGCCCGAAAGTCTGACAACCAATCTTACCAAGAGGTTTAGCAACTACTGGGTTGTGGAGGTCAGATAGGCAGGCGCTTAAGGCTGCTTTTTCACCAGAGATGTGCTATGCAGCTATGCTGCGAGGATGTAATAGCTAAGCTGAGAAACTATGTGACCGTTTCCACTGATACGAAGCTATGTAGCGGTGCGAGGAAGATGTGCTATGAAGATGCGCCGCCGCAAAGTAGCTGCGCGAGGAAGATGCGCAGCTCGAGCTATGCGATGTATCGATAGTAGGGAAGCGAAGAGGGCGGCACACAGCTACACCACTCGCGACCATCCATAGCATGCATCCATAGCACGACCAGTGCTAATGAATATGTGCACCAATGAATATTATGATTGGTGGATATCAAACGCATCCATTCCAATCCAACGCAGCAACGTAGCATTAGCACATCTCTGGTGAAAAAGCATCCTCATGTACCTAAAATACTGATATTCAGCGGCATCCGGTTACACTGGAAGCCGACCCAGAGATACTTGGGAAAAGGCTAGGCAGAAGGTGATGATGCTTCGATCACCTTCCAAAGACTTTATACCCTTACTAGCTTCTGCCCGCGGCTTCGCCCGCGTGGATGTTGGAAATTATCCCACGGGAACGTGCTAACAGGATAAAATGTATGTGCTTCCCCAGGATGCCATCTATCTCTATGCCAAATCAGAAGTTCAGTGGCTTAGGCGTGAAAATGTAACATACAGTTTCAAGTTCAAATCCTCCCCTTAAAAACTGAATTACCCCTTTTTGTCCCGTCAGTGGTAAATTTTCGACAACTTTACATACTTATTATTAATTATTTTATGTCAAAAGTATTAATAATGAGTTTCGAGTTGATTGGACCGCGCATTCAATTTCTTCCACACAAACTTAACACCCCTTAACACCCTTAACACCCTTTGAGGGGTAGTTTTGAAAAACTTATAATGATAAACTTTATTACTTACTTAGGCAAGTATTCTTGCCAAGTTTCAAGTTTATTAACTAAACGAATAATATTTTTCATATAAACTGTATCCCCCGCTTTCACCCCCACAGGGGTGGAACTTTGAAAAATCGTTTGGGATTATTCATAACTTGATTCAAAGACTATTTATACCAATTTTCGAGTTAATCAAGCCACGCATTATAATCCTCCCTTGTAAAATTAACTACCCCTTTTCAACCCGTTAGGGGTAGATTTTCGAAAACCCTGATACATATTACTCTTTATTTTTGGTCTTAAGTATAAACACTGAGTTTCGAGTTACTCGGTCCGCGCATTCAATTTCTTCCACACAAACTTAACACCCCTATATCCCCTTTTTGAGGGGTAATTTTGAAAAACTTATAATGATAAACTTTATTACTTACTTACGCAAGTATTCTTGCCAAGTTTCAAGTTTATTAACTAAATGAATAAGATTTTTCATATAAACTGTGTCCCCCGCTTTTCACCCCCACAGGGATGGAATTTTGAAAAATCATTTGGGATTATTCATAACTTGATTCAAAGATTATTTATACCAATTTTTGAGTTAATCAAGCCATGCAGTAAAATCCGCCCCTGAAAAATTGACTACCCCATTCCAGCCCGTCAGGGGTAGATTTTCAAAAAACCCTGATATACATTATTCTTTACTTTCAATATTAGGTATAAATACTGAGTTTCGAGTAAATCGGACTACGCGCTAAAATTCTTCCATACAAACTTTGAAACCCCCCAATCCCTTATTAGGGGGTAGTTTAGAAGAAAAAAAAATGACAATCTTCATAATTTATTTTGGTAAGTATTCGTGCCAAGTTTCAAGTTTATTAACTCAAGGAATAAGATTTTTCATACAAACGAATTCCCCCCTTTTCACCCTCTTAGGGGTGGAATTTCGAAAAACCCTTTCTTAGTGGATGCCTACTCTTCACGAAGAACACACCCTCCAAATTTCATGTCTCTAGGACCAGCGGTTTAGGCTGTGCGTTGATCTATCAGTCAGTCAGTCAGTCAGTCAGTCAGTCAGTCAGTCAGTCAGTCAGTCAGTCAGGACTTTGAATTTTATATATATAGATTGTAACAGCATTTTGTTTTGTTTCCAGACCGAGTCTGCGTCAACTCTCAACTGCCGAATTCTCTGTGCCAAAGCCTAAACATAGATGACAGTCAAGTAACATGCTCTCCTGTAGAGTCCAGGTAAATATCCTAGCAAAGGAAGAAGCGTCTGAGGTTCTGCTTTAGTCATAATCAGCTAATAATGTTCCCACTGCTAGAACACAGGCCTTCTCTTGGTGAGAGGGAGTGGGCCATAATCCACCACTAATAAAGTTGGCAGATGTCACATCATCACATGTCTTCGAATTTTTGGTTCTATGACATGCCGGTTTCCTCACGATATTTTCCTTCACCGTTTTGAGAGCAGTGGTGATTAAATAATTTACACAAATTAAAGCGCCTGTCTGGCTTCGAACCTATGACCTAACAACTCGTAAGCGCCTATCGCGTCTATAGCGTCCTGGTACCTGGGTTCAATTCCCAAGTCGGGCGAGGTGTTAATAATTATGTTTTACCATCTGGAATTTCTCAGTAACCGCAGGAATGTGAATAATAATAATATCCCTGGACATTTCACACAGCGCCATCTAGTCCCAAGCTAAGCAACCTAATGCTTGTGTTATGGTAACAAGATGGCTGATAAACTACTTATATACATTTTTTTTGCCCGTGCCCGTTTCATTGCAATTATTTATGCGATGTTGCCTACTTTCTGAATGCACCCTGCTGAATACCAAATATATTGTTACGAGCTTCGGGTTCGTGACAATAAAAACTGCTAATTTAGATTACCAAAAATTACGCTTTAATCGAACAACACTAATACTCGTAACAACTCAAACACACTTATTGGAACGAAGTTCCTTATTACGCTTTAATCGAACAACACTAATAACAACTCAAACACACTAATTATAAAACACAATTGCACTTAAATCGCACTTGAAGATCGCTTTCGATGTATTCGCTTGTATCGCTCATCCAACTCTCACTCGGTCGTGGCTAATCCCGGCCTTATAATAGTGCCGCAGATAGTTCTAGAACCTTCTATTGTAGAAACATCTAGAAGGTTCGAGTACATACCGGCCCCGACTGACCAGAAGTCGATAGTTCTAGAAAATTCTAGCATCGAAATTTCCGGAAGGATCTTGGCTCTATTAGTTCTGCTACTCGATACTAGATGGCGCTAGTGGTAACTAATAAGTATTACAATGTACCGGGCATTAATTAATGGCGCGCAACAATATGCACCCTCCATCTTATTTCCTTATAACCAGCGCTAAGGCTCTGTCTCGTATAGGGTCTTACCATTATACTGAGCGATGACCGTTTAGCGTGGATGTGACGCATATTTACTCCGAACTTTGTGTTCTTTTTATGCGTCATGTTTGCCGCAAATAAATCTATTTTCTTTCTTTTCTTTTTTTATCTGCAACACACTTAGTCTTTACTTTTTCCACATCCAGGGTGGACTGCGCCCTCAGACTAGCTAATGGGCAGGCAGACATCGGCTTCTTCTCTGAGGAAGAAACCCTGCTGTTGACGCAGCAGCAGCCCAATGAGAACATGGTCGTGGCAACTGTCAGAGATGTCAACAAACTCGGTGAGTAGATACCCCTATTTTGTGCACAATGGAACCCTTAAATCCCAAAACACAAATAAATAAATATATAAAATAAATATCCCTGGACATTTCACACAGCGCCATCTAGTCCCAAGCTAAGCAACCTAATGCTTGTGTTATGGTAACAAGATGGCTGATAAACTACTTATATACCTACATTTTTTTTTTGTAAATACATACATTATTATCACAGAACAGATAAAAGAGGTTAGAAAGGAAATAGTTCCTGATTTGTATTAAAACGCGTGTCGCCGCATGTCTCCTACTCCTGTCTCTCCACTACAAGCAAGACATCATACGTACGCGCATTACGCACACAAATAAACCACATGCACTTAGATCGCGCGTTTGCTATTGGTTGTCACACTAACGCAAATACTGCTCTGGACGTACACTCACACACTTGTAAAAGCAAATAGTTACGGCGACCGAAAGGTCGATTAATGATATCGATAAAATTATTGTAATTTTGTTAATTAAAGTTTTGCAATTTTTTAAGTTGCGGGTACGGTACGAATAATGTGGACATATAAATTACATATAAATAAAATTAAATCAAAGTCAATTTAAGGGGGAACATCCGATACAGCCGTGAAATTTAAATTTTCTTTCGTTTTATGCTAGTTGCAGCTCTGTTTTACGTCATAATTAATTTGAGGTAAAAGCCTACTAAAATAATATATTCCATTACTTTAAGAGTATTACTTACGATTATCACTTAGTACATTACTATAGTAAGCTAATGACAGGCCGCCTTGCGGAGTTATTTTAAAACCATGATATCTCCTAAGATATTCATTGAAATCCAAAATCCAATCAAGGACAATTTTGTTCAAAATTAAATACTTGTGATGAGTAACGTATTTATTTGGATGAGGATTAATTAAGAGGGGCAATTCTCTTTATTTTAAAAATGTTCACAGTCTGATCTGTCTCAATCTGTCAATTCCCAGACTGTTTTGTTACATAATCATTTTCTACAAAATGTTGCGAACAAATTGTGGTACATTTAGTAGGTATCCATTGAATGCTACTAGTTGCCTCAATCCACAGTTTTCTTGTACCTGGATCTCTTGGAAAACTAAAAAAAATAAACTAATGTTTACGATGAATTTTTTTTTTTAGTTTTCCATAATTTGGTTTGAGGTTAGTAAACCTCAAACCAAATTTTAGACGAAAAACCAACTAAGAAACTAAATTAATAATAATAATCCACATTATACTATAATAAAATTAGTGCTAATAAAAAGTTGTATTAATTGTAATATTACTGAAAATAATCATTCGTATAATACACATACTTAATATCGACATTGTTTACAATTTGGTACAACACTATCGATGCGCATATAGATTTCCCTGAATAGATGCTTTGGCTCGACACACGCGACGTTCGCAGTGAACGCAATACATTGCGCGACCGCTTACGTCGTACAAGATCGTACCCATGTATTGCAAGCAATGTATAATTTTGCATCTGAATGCGATTTTATCGTTTTTGTCTACAAACTTCATAATACTTTTGCAATAATTATAAATATCACTCGTATTTTAAGGTTTTTGGACTTACCGGTGATAAGAAATCCCTCCTTGGGCCACATTACACTCCTGACTTCTTTTCCGACACGTTATAATAGCGCAAGACGGCATAATTCTATTTTTCCGCGGAATTTCGAACGCTGTCACAACAAGAGCGCGATTGTTGAGCGGTGATTCACATTTCGGTTGACTTTGAGCGTCTGATCAACATTGCGGCGCGCCTGCCCCGCCCACAAGGCCCTTCTAACCTCTTTTATCTGTTCTGTGCATATTATAGATAGAAAAACACCCAGACTCGGAACAAATACATGTAGGTCATACAAATATTTGTTCCGTGCGGGAATCGAACCCGCGACACGCAGCGCAGCAGTCAATCGCTTAACCACTGCGCCAACCGTGCCGTATGGATGGATGTTTGTTACTCTTTCACGCCAAAACTACTGAACGGATTTGGATGAAATTTGGCACATAGATTGTAACCAGGATTAACACATAGGATACTTTTTATCACGAGATCGAAACGTATGCGGGTGAAACCGCAGGCCGCAGCTAGTAAATAAATAAACCAACAGGCAACCCACCTGGGGCCTATGATTTAAGGGTGAGTTGCATCAAAAGCTCCGTTATAGTTACATCAAAGTGAATTTTAATTTTAACATTAAGCATGACCATAAAATCTAACTATCCGTTGTTGCACCAATTATGTAAAATGTAAAAAGTTAAAGTTAAAAGGGTGACAAGTGATAAGAGGTCTTATTTCCCCAAAATGTTTGTGGGTAATTTTTTTGACAGGAACAACACTTGAAGCTTGTTGTCATCACACTTTCAAAAATACCCAAGATCAAATTTATTTTTTCGGTAGGATTATTCCTTAAACGCAACGTGTTTTCAAATATGAAAACATATTAGGTATATATATAAGTCACAGTCTGAGGTGGTAACCAAAACTGTTTTTATTAAGTAATAAAATAAATAATAGCAATACTATCCATATTCATAATATATTTTTTTTTTTGTTAGCCTAAAAGGCATCCCTCAAATCCTTCCAGGAACTCTTTTCGTTAAAGTTGGGTAATTTTTTTGACAAGGGCAACATTTCAAGCTTGTCATCGTCGCTTGTCGCTTTCTTTTGTTGGCTCTAGTGATGTTACTCAGTCATAAATGGACTCGATGTCTCGATTATGTAATTCGAAAACTCAATTCAAGTTGGTTGTTGCTTCGTACGTTTGAAACGTACACAAAAATAACTTCAAGAAAATAATCGTATCGTAATATCCAAAATACAGTAACCGTTCTGTATTGGTACATCGGTGTGACATTCGGCTAAGATTGTCTTTGTTCGACTTTGTAAAAAGCGTTATGTCCTACTCAGATTCCACTGATTATCAGGTTGATCTGATAATCAATGACGATTTTAATGACAAAATATTACACTTTATCAACTGTCAGCACTAACCCATAGAACATGTATTTTCTCTTATTAAAACTCTGTGACTGTACATCACAGTATTTTGACGGTTTATTACACGAAATATATCTATTCCTACGTTTATTATCGAAGAATGACAGTTAACTAGTGATTATCTAATCGCGACTACATCGAGTGGCACCTCGAGAGAAAATTGTCTTTTATTTACTCGAGTAACGTGGTAAATAAAATCGAGCCGCATCACTATCTGACACTGTCAGAAAGACAAGACGTGTCAAGTGACAATAAATAAAATTCATTTTATTTTTCCGTTTCTTTCGAATTGCATGAAATTGATATTTCTGTTTTCCTGTATGTAATTGAAGGATTGCGTTATTGGAAGATGCATTACAGCATTAGAGCATTTACTCCAGAAGGATGTTGTGTTAATTTTATTGTTCAGTAAGATTTCAACGCAATGTGCGAAGACATTGCCCGAGACTGCTGCAGATGTGCCGATTGTTCTATGTCGATTTTCACAACAAACGCATACTGTGCCTGATGACTGCGGGAAAGAAATTATTTTGCAGTGGATTCCAGCACACCAAAAAGAACAATAATAATATTAGTTAGAATACGTTTATATCGATCGATAACATCAATTTCTAACAGCAAGCTGCTCTTGCTGGATAACTGTTTGGTGGGCAGACGTTGGTACTGTTGGCTGTAGTGCACATGTAATGTGGAGCGTGCGGTGTTTAAGTTTTTATCGGTAGAGCGACCTGCATCTTCTTTAGATGAAATATTTCCTACTTCTAACTCGTCTGGCGCTTACAGTAATAAAAATGCTTTGTTATATATACTATGTGATGTTTGATTTTAGACCATTCTTAACACCCTTTAATCCTACTATTTATCGCTGAGCACTGGCGGCTCCGTTGTAAGAGCTGCGACTTACAGCTTGTACATCGTAGGTTCAAACCCAGAGAGGCACTTTACTTTGTGTAAATTGTTTCATCACCACTTCTCTCAAAACGGTTAAGGAAAACATTGCGAGGAAACCGGCGTGTTCTAGAGCTAAAAATCGAAGACATGTGATATCTACCAACCCGCAATGGGCCCGCGTGGTGGATTACGTTGCGGCTAGTGGGCCGCAATGTAATCCACCACGCGGGCCCAGTGCGGCCCACTGCTGTGACACAGGCTTCTTCTTGGTGGGCGGGAGTGCCCTCCCACAGCCACTGCCTGTGTCACAGCAGTGGAAACAATAAAGGCTGATTGTGCTTATGGAACAAATATGATGATTGCACTGAGGTGTTAATTTTAGCAACGTAGAAGTTACTAGATTACAAATCTTTGCAGAAAAACACTTTTTTGTTGTGCAAAGAACAGACGAGACTAGCACAAAACACCAAAAAAAACAAGCATGGGACCACACTGAAAAGGAATTCAATGCCAAACTCCAAAAAAATGGCGACACAAACCGTAACTATAGCCCTTAACCGCCCAAAGTTGGGCGATTAATGTTATAGTTATTTGTGACGTTTTTTTGACAATTGTGACAATTGTCAAAATGATGCAACCCGAATTTCGCATAACCGGAGATTTTACCGCTGTCAAAGCAATGATTATAGTTATAATTGCTTGTTATAGTTATTTATGACGTCATTATAACAATAAGTCAAAATGATGCAACCCGAATTTCGCTTAACTGGAGATTTGAAGGCTGTCAAAACATTGGTTATCGCTATAGTTAGTTGATGCAACTCACTCTAAGTAATTAAAAAGTGACCAAAAATTTGCTCTCTCCGTGACGGACTATTTTTAGCCGACTTCTAAAAAAGGAGGAGGTTCTCAATTCGGATGTCTGTATTTTTTTTTTATGTTTGTTCGCGCATAACTCCGTCGCTTGCCAACCGATTGGAAAAATCGGTTGGGTCGCATCTTTTTTTGTTGGAAAGCGTTCTTCCCAAATGGTCCCATAGAAATTTCATCAAAAACGGTTCAGTAGTTTGGATTTTAAACCAAAATTACTGGTAAAAATTACAACTTAAAAGTGAAAAATAAAAACTTTTTTGCAAAAAAAATCAACCGACTTCCAAAAACGACACTACAAAGTGAAAAATAACATTAATTTCGGAAGTCGGTGGCAAACAACGAAAATGTGAACCCAACGACACCGACTTTCGAAATTAAAGTTATTTTTCACTTTGTAGTGTCGGTTTTGGAAGTCGGTTGATTTTTTTTTCTTCGTCGTGACAAAGACACGTCAGTTTATTTTTTGTTGGCCTAAAACTTCACCACTTCTACGATGTCGACGGTGACAGCGCAGACGTCACTTTGCCTGCATTGTAACGGCCCATTGAGTTTTTGAATTGAGCAGTTTAACTTGCGAATTGCGATCGACACGAGCATAATCAGCCAATAACGTTTCCACTGCTGAGAGGAAGGCCTCCTCTCCGAGAAAGGGGAGTAGGGCCCAGTGCGGGTTGAGGAAGTCGCATGTCTTCGAATTTTTGGTTGTAGAACGTGCCGTTTACCTGAAGATGATTTTCTTCACAGTTTTGCAAAACGATTTCTTGCCAGCCAGCATATTAATGCTGGCTGGCAACTGCAAAGAAAAAATAACGCTATTCATTTTCTTTTGTCTGCAGACCCTTATGCCTTCGAAGCTGTCGCAGTGGTGCCCTCAAACCACACCAATGGACTTGAAGGTCTTCGCGGAGGAGTATACTGCCACCCTGGACTCGAAGACGCAGAAGTGAGATGGTCTCCAAGAGTGCTGAAGAGCTTGGAGGAATTGGTAAGTTTTCGAATATGATTTTTTTGAAATGCCTTCGATTTATGTTTAAAATTATGGTAAATTTTTAAAATTCACGAATGTAATGATTATTTCACCCGCAGGCCGCCCGCACCGACCGTTGCCCCAATGCGGACACAAATGGCAAAACTGCTGAGGAGCTGGAGGTGGAAACACTGAAAGATTTCTTCTCAGCAGCCTGCAGACCTGGCGTATGGAGCAACAATGCTACCGTGGATTCTGCACTCAGTAAGTTGAGAATATTATATATCACAAGACACGCCTTATGACATTAGGAGCAGAAAAAAACAAATGAAAGAAGTGGTTTAGAGCGACAGATGGAAACATCTGACACTCGCGCGTGTCGCTTGACGCAAGTTGCATCGCTCGAGGCCATGAACATGAACGCTGAGGCCTTAAGCGGGTTACCACGAAAGCGAAGATGGGCGGAGATGCGCGAAGCGGAGAGGAGATGTTTAAAGCTAGTGTATCCATCTAAGCTGTACGGAGATGCGGGTGCGTTTTACGACGTGGGAAAACTTCGCAGCTCACGCCACTTCACATTCTTCACACACTACACATTCTTCTCGTCTCCGCTGCCCGCCTTCGCCAGCTTGCGAGGCACAGCTCACATAATATGTCATGCTCACTTAAAATGTCTCACTGGTGGTGGCGCGTGTGTTGGATCATTCGGTTCCCTACAAAATGGTGAGCTGGGTGGTGCTGATCCACGCGTCATGTTCGTGAACGGGTGCTTTCGGTTGAGACTGGTCATCTCTTAACTGCCAGGGCTTATTTTTAATTTTATATTTTAAATTGTTTCTTTTTTAGATTGTTCTCACATATAGAAGCAATAAGAATAATGTACCCAGGATTTCGTAATAGTATCTTGATTTAAAATAGTGTCCTTGGAGTTTCTTGTCCGTTCTTCTCCATAGAGATCTACGTTTTGGAATGGGCAACTAGCTTCAACTTTCTGACTAACTGACCGACTATTTAATTTTGACAATTCAAAAGTAAATGGTTTAAGAAATAAATGATTTGAGTTTGAGCTCACATATCGGTTTTCCTCGCGCTAAGCAAATATGATACATCTCCTCCTCTCTCCTCTCGTCCTGGGTTCGATTCTCGCGTCGACTCTCTTAGTCAACCAGCACGGTGCGGTCGGTACAGTGCTTCACTTTCGATATGCGTGGCGCGGAGTCCATCTTTTTTTATAAGTCTATGTTTGAAACATTATTTTTATTTTGTCAATTTTGTATTTCACGAACTGTGTCCAAATAAATTTTATTCTTTCTTTCTTTCTTTCAACCCTTCGGGGGAAAATTTTATACTATTATCTCACTTCCAGAATCCCGTTTTCCCTCTCTGTGCGAACGATGTGGGCCAGACTCCGGCTGTTCTCGCTACACCATCGACATGGGGCCTTCTGTCGCTGGAGTGAGGAATGAGAACCCTCATATTCAGGCTCTGGAGTGCTTGAGGACCAATGTGAATGCTAGTGCTGCTGTGGCGTACGTCGCTTGGCAGCACGTTCGGGAGTTCTTCACTGTGAGTATTGATTCTATTTCTAGCTACCTATGTCATCATCATTATGGATAAGTTCTTCTGGCTAAGTAATAACAGCCGCACGGGTCGATCGATCAGGTTAAGCTACGCTTGCTGCGGTTGGTCCGTGGATGGGTGACCATCTTTACATACCAAGACCCCTCCGTGCCTCGGAAAGCACATTAAGCTGTTGGTCCCGGCTGTCATTCGTGGATCTTTGAAAGTCGTTACGGCCGCCTTTCCCAACTATGTTGGGGTCAGCTTCCAGTCTAACCGGATGCAGCTCAATGCCAGTAGGTTAAATGGAGTGACTGCCTATCTGACCGTCACGACCTAGTTACTGGGTAACACGAAACCTCTTGGTAAGACTGGTTGTCAGACTTTCACGCTTCTGAAGACCCGTAACGACTGTCAAAGATCCACGAATGACAGCCGGGACCAACAGCTTAACGTGCTTTCCGAGGCACGGAGGGGTCTAGGTATCTAAATATGGTCACCCATCCAGGGACCAACCGTGGCGAGCGTAGCTTCACCTTCGATCGGCCCAACTCACAAGCCCCTCAATTCACTCCAAATATTCTAAATCATCTATCTATTTCAGATCCGCAACCCACAAGACGCTCCAAACTTCTCAGTGATGTGCCCCGACGGAACTCTTGTCTCTCTGACGACTGAAGTCCTGACCAATGTTATCTCGCCCTGTGCCTTCGTCAGACAGCCTTGGGGAGCTATTGTCACTTCCAGGCAAGTTTAAATCTAGCTACTATACACTTAATTACTGCTTAGGGCCGGTTGATTCAATCGGTTGGTCAACGTAACATACGTACGTCAAATAATAACGAGTACGCACTCGTAATAATTATTTAACGTAAGTCAAGACCATAATTTTGTAATATTGTAATTT
Source organism: Apamea sordens (assembly GCA_945859715.1). Lineage (NCBI taxonomy): Eukaryota > Metazoa > Arthropoda > Insecta > Lepidoptera > Noctuidae > Apamea > Apamea sordens. Next base: position 1,903,082 of record OX244014.1, read on the forward strand.
GAAACAACGCTCTTTTTGGTTTAACGATAGTTAGCGCCGTTTTTGACGTAGACGCGTGCGTCAAGCGGTCGTGAAACAACCCGCCCTTCCTGTATTACCTGGACGATAAAATATTTCTATTCTATTCTCACAATTTCCATGAGTGCACCTACTATTGTTTGTCTCTGCATAAGCCACACAGGTTGACTGGTAGAAACTGCCTATGGCATTAAGTCCGCCTCTGTACATGTATGTGCTTGTAAAGAGGAGCAATCATTGTATTAGAGTGTTTAGTCATATTTTTAGACAAGGAAAGTGGAAATTATTAAAAGTACGATTAAATACGTGCTCACAAAAACACACACACACATTTTATATGCTTGAGTACGAGGCTTTTGACTGCGTTGTATGTGTATATTATAAGACGCTAGCAGGTCAAGCTGTCAAATTGTCTGTCACTGCTCTGCAACTGTCAAATTTTCCCAATCAACTAATACTTTCGCGATAAGTGAATATAAGTAGTAGTAGTAGTAGTAGTGTGTATATAAGTAGTTTATCAGCCATCTTGTTACCATAACACAAGCATTAGGTTGCTTAGCTTGGGACTAGATGGCGCTGTGTGAAATGTCCAGGGATATTATTATTATTATGTCCTTTATTTATTTATAATTCTTATTTTAATACATTTTTAAATATTAGTATAAAAAAAAAAAAACATTTAAAAATATAAAAAAATAGTAATCCACCGGTGTCGGGAGCAGGGTCCAAGCTACCGGTGGTTAGGGCTCCAGAGACAGAAACCTCCTCACAATGCGAGCCGTATCGAGGAGTACTGCCTTCTGAATCAGGCCCTTGATCCAACCGCCTAACGAGAGCCTCGATAGATGTTGATCGAGGCTTTCGGCCATCAGGCCATTAGCCGATACGACAATCGGCACTATGACAGTCGAGCTCACATTCCACATGTCAACAACCTCGTGTGCCAAGTCAAGATATTTGATTTGTTATATTATTATTATTATATAGTTGAAAATCTATTAAAGAAATTTGGCAGATTGTAGTAGCTTGATGTGCTGGCGTCTGGCGTCTGTACTTAATGTGCATTTTGTTTGTGCAGAATAAACAATTGGAACGAAGTTCCTTAACGCGCGTTGCGAAAGGGGGCTAGACGGAAAAAATTAAGACCAAAAGTTGGAACGACACTTTTTGCTATAGTTGTAAGCCGTGCGGCGTGCGCGTGTTTCTCTGTCTGTCTCTCTCGCTCTCTTACAGAAAGCAAGCCAGTTATACTTCGTTCTATCCGGGTGTCCCTTGACACCTCTCAAGTTTTTTTTCTTTCTTTCGTAATAAAATTATTAAAATTTATTCTTAGTGGCAATGCAGCAACCATCCTCACTCAGCTACGCACCTGGTGGCCAGCTGGTTCGAACCCTGGAGGCAACACCTGGCAATCGACCCTGTTCACTGTTCTAGCTGGTGGTGACAGCGCCAGGGTTGTTTATCAGGATGCTCCTACCTCCATGCTGAACTATACCTCACCTAGTAAGTATAAAAACATTTCAACAAAAAAAAAATAACCACTGACTTCCAAAAACAAACACTACAAAGTGAAAAATAACTTTAATTTCGGAAGTCGGTGTCGTTGATTCCGCATTTTCGGTTTTTAATTAAAGTTATTTTTCACTTTGTCAAGCGGCCAAGCCATATATTTTGACTAAGGTGTAGAGTTTGCGAAGTTAGGCCATGTAGAGTTAGAAGCTTGGCTCTAAACTTTTTGACAGTGCGAGCTACATGGTCTCGTCTTGGCAACATTTAACATCAAAATGTTTTTGTGGGATTTCATTTCTTTTTGTAAGTTGCTTATGATTTACTAAAAATCCTGAAATACATATCTTATTATTTATAACAAGGACCCCATAGATAAATGTTCAGACCTCTAGCATCAAAATTTACGGAAGTCTCATACAAACTTTCACCCCCTAGTTTAAGGGGTTAGGGGGGGCTGTAAAAGTTTAAAGTTTTAAGATTTTTTTGTTGTTTGTGTACTATTACTAGCTTACATACCAAATTTCAGCTTTCTAGGACTTCAGGAAGAACCTTAAGAATATGGATGATCATCAGTGAGTCAGTGAATCAGTGACGAAATCGGGGTATTTTAGATATCAATAAAATCTAAAGTATAAGAGCTATGCAATTGAAACTTTATAGGTTTAATAAGTCAACCACTGATATCATATCCCGAAAATTTTGTTTATCGGGAATAATCCAAACCCAAGTTAATTTAGAAGGTTCAAAAATACGACGAAGTGCTTCGAGAAAAGGTAAGTAGTGCCCTTGCGCTTCGCTTAGCTCATCTTGGCGGGGGCACTCCCGCGCCCCCAGATACTAGGTATGTAAAGTAAATAACATTACAAGACACAGAAAGAGGATTTGCCATATTTCAGCTAGCCACGCCAAAATGCCAACAAATACAATAAAAACTAAGCCTATTCAAGCAAACACTAATAAATCAAAATTAAAAATGTATACCTACTTTCACCAAAACTGTATACTTCTCTAACTCCAATTTTCTTTCCACAGTTCGTACAATCAGTCCCGCGGCTTCAACGACCTCCTGTCTCCCTGCCCGTCGTTGGTGCACCATCTCTGAAGCGGAACAAACCAAGTGCAACTGGGTCAGGGCGGCCGCCTACACCCTGGGCCTCCGGCCCACGATCGCTTGCCAGCGACGCAACACTGTGCTGGACTGTCTTTCTGACACCAAGGATGACCAGACTGACTTCATCTCCATTCCGGCGAACTATGGTTATCTGGCTAGGCAGTAAGTATATTTTTGTAGTGAAAACTGTTTTAGGCGCATCGTGAGTAAACCGGCATGTCCTTGATCCAAGAAATTCGAAGACATCTAACATCTCACGCACACTGGGCCCGCGTGGTGGTATATACGGCCCACTTCCTCTCACCGAGAGGAGGCCTGTGTCCCAGTGGGAACATTATAGGCACCAAACAGGCACTTTACTTTGTGTATTTCAGTTACGCCACACACCTCAATACATCACACAGTACTTACCTCACATACCATCGCACTCCTTAACACACCACATTAGTGCTATTTTTATCTTAATTTTAAATATAATTGTAGATTAGCCAACTTTGCATAAGTTTACAAACATAAAATATTGTTTGTCTATTGTTCATTTCTTTATAGTATTTTATTTTTTCTCTTTGTTTGTCCTTAGGATCAAAATATATATATATGTCGCATCACTGGGTGGCCGAGATGCGAAACATCGGGTCTTCTTCATGATCCGATATAGTTTACGTATGAGTGGGCACTGTAGCGGGTACTCGAACGAAAAGATAATTTGAATTTAAAGTAACTTTAATAAACTAGCGATTATCAACCGAAACGCACACTTGCGTCGGAAACAAACACGTGCGTACGGTACTGAGCGTTTGCCAAGACTGTCCGAGCTCGACTGTCATCTGTAGACTCATATAAATTGTACTCTTTGTGTAGACTGTCGCCACACTCTGTCTCTCCGCCAGTCCTCGCTGCATCCCCTCCACCGACGATCGTGTCCAAGCGGTAGGGCTCGCTTGCGTTTCCGATCACATGATTACTCGTTTACCCATCAAATTGTTAGATGGCGCTGTTCGCTGTACTGTGTTGCCATCTATCCACGACATATAGGAAAGTAATAATAAGAATCTTGGATTGTATACTTGCATTGCATATTTACCCTTAAGGTACAATATACTCACAGCTAGTAAAGTGTATAGTTACTTGAAAGAGCGGAGCCTACTAATACAGGCATTGTTTGCCTAAAAGTAGGTTCCAAACACGTTATCATGTAATGCTATTTTATTGAGACAATAAACCATTATTATTATTATATTATTTCATCAGCACAGCTCTCAAAACGGTGAAGAATAACATCGCAAGGAAACCGGCATGTCCAAGAACCAAAAATTCGAAGACATGTGATATCCACCAACACGCATTAAGCCCGCGTGGTGGATTATGACCCACTCCCTCTCACAGAGAGGAGGTCGGTGTCCCAGCAGCGGAGGAAACATTAGAGGCTGATTCATCATCTGCCTAGCTTTTTCCCAACTATGTTGGGGTCGGCTTCCAGTCTAACCGAATGCAGCTGAATACCAGTATTTTACATGGAGCGACTGCCTATCTGACCTCCACAACCCAGTTACTGGGTAATACGATACCCCTTGGTAAGACTGGTTGTCAGACTTTCGGACTTCTGACTATCCGTAACGACTGTCAAAGATCCACGAATGACAGCCGGGACCAACGGCTTAACGTGATTTCCGATGCACGGAGGGGTCTCGGTATGTAAAGATGGTCACCCATCCACAGACCAACCGCGGCAAGCGTAGTTTAACCTGACCGATCGACCTGTGCGGCTGTTATTATTTAGCCACGGGCCCCTCATTATAGGCTGATTATCCAGTGAGAACTGCTCCCGACCAGCATTGACAACTAGCGTTTGTCTACGCTGACAAGCGCTGTTATATCAACGCCGGTTACCTGATTACACCCTGACAGTCTCTTCCTAAAGTACACGAGCGTAGCTTAGCCTTAGGGCTTTGGAGGCATGAGGCAGTATAGAGTTATAAGGAACAGGGTGTAAAGTTCACTCATCCTCCAGAAAAAAGGGAGGATCCTCCGACCAGTCGGGTGTCGTGTGTGGTGGGCAACTGCCCGATGATTTATGTCGAGCTGTTGTATACTAGTCCCGCGGTAAACTCTGCTTGCGCGATGCCGGATTTTGCGTGACGTCAGCATGATGCGTAGTTCCCATGTAGATGCCGCTACGGGGCTGATGTGGAAATCCATTTATTCCCCTCTCATCTCCTCTCTCTTCCTCAGACACTTCAAACTATCTCCAGTGAAACTCGTTCAGAACTCGCAAGCTCACGCGTCCAGAATAGCTGCATTCGTCAAGGAGTCTTCAGTCGCTACTGCTAACATCACTCGTTTTGAAAACCTGAGGGAAAAGGTCGCATGCTTCCCCGAATATGGCGGTCTTGGTAAGTTAAATATTTTTAAAGTTTCTATCTTTTTCTTCTTACTGGTCCGTAGCAGCTTTAAGCGAAGAGAAGTCGAAAGAGCTGCTGCTGCAAAAGTTGCCCTGCAGTGGGGACATCACAGGCTTCTAATAACCCTACATAACATTATAAACGTGAAAGTTTGTATGGATGGATGCTTGTTACTCTTTCACGCAAAAACTACTGAACGGATTTGGATGAAATTTGGCACACAGATGGTTTATAACCAGGATTAACATATAGGATACTTTTTATCCCGATATTCCCACGGGATCGAAACTTATGCGGGTGAAACCGCGGGGTACAGCTAGTAATAATCTAATTCTTCAAATTCATTTAGTTTTTCTATTCATCATCATCATCAGCCTACAGCAGTCCATGGCTGGACATAGGCCTCTCCTATTGCACGCCATTCAACTCGATTTTCAGCAACTCTCATCCAGTTGCTACCAGCCACCCTGCGAAGATCGTCGCTCCATCTAGCCTGAGGGCGTCCTACATTACGTCTGCCGATTCGCGAGAGAGGATTCATTGGGGGCTGAGTCCCAGCAGTGGGCACCTTATCGGCTGATTATGCTTTACTAACAAAGATCCTTTCCACAGCTTACGTTTCCTTCATCCGCGCTGGTCAGGAACGCGGAATTCTTACCTCGTCGGAGTGTGATTACGCTCGCACTGTCGGCGAGTTCTTCGGAGGAGCCTGCGCTCCCGGCGCCATTGCTGCCTCCAATGCGCTTTCTGAGTCTGTAAGTTTCAAAAAAAGAAAAGATAAACTTTAAAGCGGAAGATACGGTACGCTCTAACATCGCAATCACTAAACTTGGGTTCGGGTTCGGTGCAACGAAACTCACACATCTGTTTCTGTGATCACAGTTGCATACTTACAGTTACCGATAGACAAGGACAGAGATAGGACCCCACATAGTCGTGCGAACGCAACCGCGTTAGCCGCCGAATGTGCACGATTATGAAAGACATTGTAGTAGCGTTAGTGACGCGGTGTCCTGCGTGAGCGACGAATACGACGTGACGCGACGCTGCGAACGCGACGAACGCGATCAACTCAACGGCACACCATGCTTGCGGCCTATATGACAGTCTGCGGCGAGACGCGGCGTAACGCGTACTTGTTTTGAGGGCGACCAGGCGCGTCACCACGAACTACGAGCAAAATTGTACTATACTTCCCCATGATTCGAGAAGTAATGACCAAAATCACGTAGGACATTTGTCGCGTGTAGCATCGCGTCGCATTACGGCGCGTCGTGTTGCGTCGCGTCGCGTCGTATTCGTCGGTCACGCAGGACACCGCGTGAGAGTCGTGCGATGCGTCGCATCATGTTTCTCGCGCCTGTTTTGTATTATCTATCTCGCTCTCACAAAAAGGCGAAGCAAACAATAAGTAAAATCAAAATTTTACTTACGAGTGATAAGTAATCCCGTGTGTCTTAAAATACAAAAAAAAGGCATTTGGATGTGTAGTTAGACGATGATCAGTGTGTGACTGAGTGCAACTGTGTCCATTGGACTTGGTTCAGTAGGACCGCGCGCTGTGATCTAGTAACGTATCTTCCACTTTAAGAGTTAACTCCGTGGCCACGAGGTACACGTTCAAGCATCACGCGTTTTGCAACAGCCACTGCGGAGAAACCAATGAAAGAAGTTGTTTAGAGCAAGCCACGAGTCTCCACGACGCGACTAACGGTGGCATCCTACAGCGCATGATTTTGCGGACGAGTATGGATATTTTGGTAGCAAAAGACTGTATAGTTGTATAGTACAGACGCCATCACATCAAGCTACTACAATCTGTCATATTTCCTTAATAGATTTTCAACTTTATCGCTAAAGCATTAGATTCAAGGTTGATTGGGGCAATTTGACAGTTTCGGGTAGTTTGACATGCTGGCGTCTGACCTACACGTGTAGGTACTTAGCTTCACTTTGTATGAAAATGTTTGTGGAATCTTGCGTGAAATCTACTGCGACCCACGTCCACACGCATAAGTGCGTAACTGGTAAACAAATGAACCGCGCAGCTGACATGGTAGCATCTCCATAACATGGTGAACAAATATTTGTATGACCTACATGTATTTGTTCCGAGTCTGGGTGTTTTTCTATCTATAATATGTATGTATTTACAAAAAAAAAAAATGTATATAAGTAGTTTATCAGCCATCTTGTTACCATAACACAAGCATTAGGTAGCTTAGCTTGGGACTAGATGGCGCTGTGTGAAATGTCCAGGGATATTATATTGTTATTATTATTATTTATCTCCGCGTAGCAGTGAATGGACGATTTTAAGACAAAAAAGACTAACCGCACCTAACTCCACAGACTACACAAACATCTAAGTCAGTTAAAAAACGTCCTCGGAACAAAAAGCGGGATAGTACGGTACGTACGGTGGGTGTTAAGTGTAGTTATTTTAACCCCTGTAATCTGTCAATCTATTCTGGGCCCTAATTCAATATGACCACTTAACGATTCCTTACTCCGGAACCACGTCAATTCTTTAGTTAATCACCACATCTGCTATTCACGTACCTATTCTCTATAACACAATGGCGTGGTTTGAACTGTCAAAATACTCTAGAGGCATGAGGAACAGGGTGTAAAATTCACCCAACCTCCATAGAAAAGGGAGGATCCTCCGACCAGACGGGTGTTGTGTCTGGCGGGCAATTGCCCAACGATTGATCTTGGGAAATTGTATCTATGCTAATTGCGCGGTAAACTCTGCTTGCGAGATGCAGGATTTGCGTGACGTCAGTATGACGCGTTGTTCGCATGTGGCGTTGTAGATAGGTACCGCTACAATACAATCATGTTGTCCGTACGGTTGACATTTCGATCCCTTGCCGTTAACAAGACACGATATTGACGTGGTATGCACGTCGTAAGATTTCGCGGAGAATTATACAAAATTGGGGCCCTGTACAAATCTCAACGTGAAAACTTTAGTGAAGTGAGCTGTCATTAGTATCAATCCCTAGCGTCAAATGGAATGACAGCTCACTTCACCTAAGTCTTCACGGTGAGATTTTTACAGAATAGACCTGCCGATTAATCCTGTAAAAATCTCACCGTGAATAGTTAGGTGAAGTGAGCTTAGAGTGAGCTGTCAATAGTGTCAATCCCTAGCATTAGTTGGAATGACAGTTCACTCCACGCTCACTTCGTTAGTTTTCACAGTGAGATGGTTACAGAATCGCACTGCTTGCTAGGCTGGTGTTACTGACTGACGGCGTAAAAATGTCTTTAGGATTTTTTCATTTCAGTTTCAGACCAGTCTAACTCAACTGTCTGTATGTGTTCTCTCACAATCCATACGTCGTTTCTTCGGGATTCTTATACTCTTAAGCGCACTACACACCAAAGCCGCCGACCCGCCGACACAACCCGGCGGCTTATGTTGAAAGAAGCATGTCGGCAACCTTCGCGCGCGCGTGTTGCCCGCCGACACGTCGGCGGCTTGCCGGCGGCTAGCGTACGCAAGCGCTCAGTGGCCCGGCGACATTTGAGCTGTAGTGACTCAGTGAATCACTAACTGCCAAATAAGTTTCTGATGTCGAGCCGCCGGCAAAGTTTTACGACTTGCAATGACTGAAGCCGCCAACCTAGCCCGTCGGCAAAATGTTGCCAACATATGCCGCCGGGCTTTGGTGTGTAGTGCGCTTTATGCATTCCATCTACATTTACATATACTGGAATACTGCAATGTTTGAAACCACGATCACACACAGTCGATCTATTCCGTAAGATACTCACCGTGAAAACTTAGGTGAAGTGAGCTGTCATTAGTGTCAATTCCTAGCATCAGGTAGAATGAAAAAAGAAAAGAAAGAATGAAGGAGAATATGTTTATTTGCGGTAAATGTGACGCAAAAAAAGAACACAAACAAAAAAAAACTTGAGAGGTGTCAAGGGACACCCGGATGGAACGAAGTAGGTATAACTGGCTTGCTTTCTATAAGAGAGAGAGAGTGAGAGACTGACAGAGAAACACGCGCACGCCGCACGGCTTACAACTATAGCAAAAAGTGTCGTTCCAACTTTTGGTCTTAATTTTTTCCGTCTAGCCCCCTTTCGCAACGCGCGATAGTGAACTTCGTTCCAATAACAAATTGGGGTTAAATATGCGTCACATCCACGCAAAACGGCCATCGCTCGGCATAATGCTAAGACCCTATGCGAGACAGAGCCCCAGCGCTGGGTTTTCAGCAACAGCCGGCGATGAATGACAGCTCACTTTGTCGTCTACACATACAACGTGTCACGGAAACACATATCGATGCCACCACAGCTTCTTTGGATGATATCAAACGATATTGGAAGGGTTTCATTCAACTCAAAATGAAATACTCTAAAAATTGATACCAAATTTTCGGTTTCTTAACTTTCTTAAATTCAAATCATAACAAACGTGTCACCGCACTACGTAGGTCAATGACTTCCACGTTAGTTGCCAATATTACGATAAATCTCTTCCGTAATTCTGCGCGCCTAGTATCGTAGTAGCCTACTACAGGCGGCGTGTCTTTGTCGGCGCGAAATACATGCCGCCGCCCGTGCCGACAAAGGGACGCAATCCCTTTGGCGGCTTTTTCGGTGGCGCGGCGGCGCGCGCAATATTATACCATACCAAAGACATTAATAACATAATAAAAGCAAACAAGTAGGCCAACTCAAGCCCCGAGCGAGCGATAATAGCCTAAACTCGTAGGGCTGTCACTTATACTTTATTCAATCGTCAAAAATGCATAGTCAATCTCTATACAAAACAATGCTCCACTGTAGGGTAAGCATCGGGGACCTTTAATACAAAGTTTTTTTTAAATTATTTTTTCTACACACGGCTACACATCAAGCTATGCAATACCAGTATTAGCTGACCGTTCATTGTGAGAAAATATCATACAAAGTGAGGCCAAGGCAAACTGGTTTTGTATAAGCTTGACATGTAGCCGTGTACAATACATAGTGTGTAGAAGCCGACTACATTTTTTTCATTGCCCACGTCATGTTATCTGTTTAGTTATTTGAAAAATTACGATCGAAATATGACTAATAAAAACGTGGTTTTACTGAATCATGTATTTATTCAAATAAAATGAAATGATTATGAAGTCTTTGTAGTTAAAGGAGGTAGGTAGGTACACGTACAAATTATTTATTACGAGCAGCAGGGCAGCGGCGAAGCGTGCGCGGGCGCGGGCGATATTACCGGCGTCACAGCCACGACTGGCGCACCTTTAGCAGCGATAAACTTTGTCAGTGTGTGCGTGCGACGACGCATACGTACGAGCGCGCTCACATACAAACCGTGCGCGGTTTGAATGTATGAAGATGTCGTACTTATTTGCTTTTACTATGTTAATAAATCCCTTTGTACCATACCTACTTTACTATGACCGTGATGTAAAAATTAATGCGTAATTATTGATTTACAGTTATCAAGCCAGAAATTGCACGTAAAAACTGACATTCAAAACTTACGTAAAAAATCGAAACAAAGTTTAGGTAGGTTAACTAGTTTCATCCCTTATTATTACTTATTAGTATTACCGATAAACAGTAAAATCTTAAAGCTTTGCTTAATTTAGTAAATTGACTTACATTTTTAAAGATGGGGTTCGATGTGGTGACCTTGGTATTGTATGCACAAGGCCGCTCGCTTGTTGATGGACACCTGAACATTGCGTAGCATGTCTGGTGTTATTGTCCGGAAAGCGGCCTCAATCCACACTTTCATTTGGTCTATTGTTTCACACTGCATGACTGCATACACTACATTTTTAATGTACCCCCACAAAAAAAAAGTCTAACGGGGTTAGGTCTGGGGATCGCGCAGGTCAAGCCACGCTTCTACCATAGTACCAATCCACTGAGGAAAGCGCGCATCTAAATAATGGCGCAGTATTCCCCATCACAAGATTAACATAAGTTAACACTGGTAGCACTGTATACTTTAATAAGGATGATATTCTCTTAGCATGTGTAATTATCCTCCTTTTTGTTTCTTTTTTATATTCCTGTTTGTTTCTATCACACTTAAATTGGATTGTTTTATTTTTCTTTATGTACGCTGTACCAGTACAGCGTCATAATAACTGTTTACATAAAAATAATCGCTTTATACTTGTTTATGAATAATTGTTTGCTGCACCGGACGACGACATTACGTCGGCGCCGGCTGTCGCTAAAAACCAGCGCTGGGGCTCTGTCTTGCATAGGGTCGCAGCATAATGCTGAGCGATAGCCGTTTTGCGTGGACGTGACGCATGTCAACCCAGGGCTTTAAATACCGGTAAAATTTTCATAACGTTACCTTCATTTGACAGCGTTACCGTTAATATTAAAATAACGGTAATGGATTTAACGTTATTTTTGCTCCATTTTATCGGTAATCATTATTAACGTTAGTTGTTTAATAACGTTAATTTTATCGTTACTTTTAGAACGGTTAATCTAGAGAGTTTGAACTTTGAAGTAGAGGGGGACGAGGTGCGCGGGGGCGGGCCACCCGCCGTCGCACTATGGGCCAGAACCGTGCATACCGTCTCAAAAATAGGTTTTCGTAATGTTCTATATTGAATATTTTGTTAATGCACATGTCGAACTGAATGTCCAATGCATATTATATAGCAGTTAAAATACACTATTTCTCATTTTTACTATTAGACTAAGGCTTGCAAGTTGACGCTCAGAATTATGTCAATTATGTAGAACACAATTCCACCAGTTTACATGGTCATATTTTCACAGCTAATTTGTAAGTGTGATATGGTTAGAATGGTTATAAAGTACTCTATTTAAAAATAATTTAAGTGGACAATTGTGTGAAAACTGGAGAGGTATAGAATTTTTATTTTAGCAGTGTCTGCCAATGTCGTAATTTTGAAAGCATCATATAGTAGAGCAGCCGATATAGAAGTCAAGGCAAAAAAAAATTGCCCGACTCTGCCCCCTTTGAAATGAAACGAAACATGCCTGATGGGGGGAAAATACAAAATATACCCAAAAAAATATTTTAGTTCTGATTGATGAGATTTTTGGATTTGTAGATTACTTGTGAAGCTTTTTTCTTAAATAATATTATCTATTTAGGTACTTAATCTTTAGGTAAGGTAGGAGTATTGGGTAAGGTATTTTATTTTTTCATCGTTCAGTCAGATGTGGTTAATGTTTTGTTATCACTTTGTGAATTACATGTTTCTCATGTAAAAGTAAGTAAAAGGGAGGAAATGGTAGTTAAAGTTGTTATTGCACATTATATCAGTACTACTAACCACCTTCATAGATAGTGGTTAGGAACGTGATAATGACACTAGATAATAATATTTTTTCACACGAAATTTAGTATAAAAGTTATGGATTTACATTGTCATTTACCAGTACTTTCACCAACCTCGGTAAAAAAGTAGTAGTTAGCAGTAAAAATAAAATGAGTGAATTTGTTGTGCCTCGACGAGTATTATGCGAATTTTTCACTGATCATGGAACAAAGAAGATATTCAAAAATACTTAGAAGAACACCACCATTTGTCGTCTAAAAAAAGTGAATTAGTTGTGAAACGTATTCAAAAATGGCTTTTAACAGCGTTTAACGATCGGTGGACCAAATCTAACCGAACTAAAGAACGTTTCTTTATTAAAAGTACATCTTGGTTAGGCGGTGAATTTAAGGTACAATTCGAAGAAGCACCGATGGATATTACACCTACAACATCTGGAGAACGTGGACGTCCACCAAAGTCTCATGAAGATCTATCAGGGAAATCGAAAAAAAGTAAGAATGTGGAGTTGGTACAAGAATATGGACTCGAGTATATACATAATGCATACGTTCAAGGATTGCGGTCTGAAGGAGAATTCGAAGAAGCTACTGTTGTTTCAATGATGCGGAATTGTGATAGAAAAAAGGATCATGAAGGAAAAATTATTGCATGAAAGTCGCAATGCAACAGATTTTACGGTGGATGAAGCTATAAGTATATTTGTAGATTTAGATCTTTCGACATCACAATACGGATTACTTCGAGCAAGTCTGATCAACAAAAACTTCGACATATTGTCATCATATAATATATTGACGAACGCCAAAAAACTGTGTTATCCTCCACCATCCAGCATTGAAATAACCTATATAAGTGCTAAAGTAAATCTACAAGATTTGCTGGATCACACTTCTGCTCGCATTTTAAAGATTGAAAATGTTTACAACTCAACAAGAAAAACTCTTACATTTTTTACCAAGTGGGGATGTGATGCTTCATCGGGGCAAAGTGAATATAAACAAGTTTTAACAGATGAGAGTAACTTAGTCTCAGATGCAAACTTATTTATAGCATCTTTGGCACCAAAACAGACTGACACAGAAACAAATGAGGTAATTAGGCAAAATCCGGCTTGTTTTTCTATTCGTTATTGCCGAGAAAATCCGATCAGTGGTTGCCTGGTTGGTGATATTCGGGGTCAAATTAATAATGTGCAAATTTCAAAGATACACAAGGCAGGTAATTGAAATAAGTCATGACCTATTTCTAACTATGTATGGTGGATGCAAAAGTTACACAAGTTCTAACTGACACAAGTTCTGGAGCTGTGTGTACAGTGTGTGGGGCTAAACCAAGCGAAATGAATAATTTGGAGAAGATTGAATCAAAGCCAGATAATATAAACACTTACGAATATGGTTTGTCTACGTAGCACACGTGGATCTGCAGTGCGATTCTGTAACCATCTCACCGTGAAAACTCGGGTGAAGTGAGCTGTCATTGCAAGTAATGCTAGGGATTGACAGCTCACTCTAAGCTCACTTCACCTAACTTTTCACGGTGAGATTTTTACAGAATCGTTCGGCAGGTGCATGGATTTAATTTGACATATTTCATATAACCTTTCATTTAAAAAATGGGCTGCGAGAACTCCAGAAGATAAAAAAAGTAAAGAAGACAAGAAAAAGCTTGTACAAAGTTTGTTTCGAAGCCGAATGGGGTTACACGTTGATATGCCCGACAAGGAAGTGGAAACAGCAATGACGGTAATACAGCTCGGCGTATTGCGTACGCTCAGCTCAGCGTTTTTTTTGAGAACTACTATTGCGCTTCAGAAATTACAGCCGATCGATTCTGTAAAAATCTCACCGTGAAAAGTTAGGTGAAGTGAGCTTAGAGTGAGCTGATAGTAGTTGTCAATCCTTCGAATTACTTTGAATGACAGCTCACTCCACGCTCACTTCACCTAAGTTTACACGGTGAGATGGTTACAGAATCGCATTGCAGGAGTTGATGAGGAACTTATTAAAAGGTTCTATGTTATTCATCAAACTTTGGCATCCGGTATTGCTGTAAATCCAGAAAAAAATTGGTGAATATACTCGCGCAACCGCACAACTGTACGTAACAAAATATATTTGTGGCCTTCTTTAGTACATCAAATCTTAATACATGGGGAAAGTATAATAAGACATTTTGCTGTTCTGCCTATTGGTAATTTATCTGGGAATGCCCAAGAATTTCGTAATAAAGATTACAAAAAAATCAGATTGCATCCCGCTAGAAAATGCTCTAGGTCCGCAACGAATCAAGACGGTATTTCATTGTCTTCTATTTACGTCAGATCCTTATATATCAAGTATCAGAAAACCATCAGTCACTATTTCCAAGGAATTGTTAGACGAAGCTAAGAACCTCTTAGATATTTAAATAGAAGTAATTACGTACATTAATTTGTAAAATATATTTTTAGAGTGAGAGTGGATTATTATATCATATTTGTCATTTATTTAAATGTAGGATTTTTATATGTAATATAAAATAACATAAAATAGGTTTAATATCATAAAACTGTAAAATTATAATTCAATAATTTAAACAAACAATGGTTTATTTAAAAAAAAATACATTAATTGTTTTATTTTTGTTTTATTTTTTAAATATTATAAATTAAACATTTGACAATAAATGTTGTCATTATTGGATTGTATATACTCTGGAGATACTACGTGCTAAATTTCAGCTATTTACTTCAACCAACAAAAAAGTTACAGATATTTGAGACGGTTAGACGGCACGGTTCTGTCCCATAGTGCGACGGCGCAGGCGGCGCGGTTAGCGCGTGGCAGAGCGGCAACAGTGCATCTACTCCAATGCTAAGCGAGGCGCCCACGCGAGGGCACAAAAATGTAAACAGACGGAACGGCAACGTAGCTAAATTAACGGTAAAAATAACGTTACTGATGTATTTTGCGTTAATGTTAATTAACGTTATTTTACTGGTAATGTGATCAAGTAACGTTACATTTTTGTTAACGTTATTAAGGTAACAAATTGAAATTAACGTTACTTAACGGTAATTATTTTGTTATTTGGTAACGTTAACAAGCCCTGTGTCAACCATTACTTACCTATTGTTTTTTTCTTTATTTTGTTTTTATGTTCTTTTTTGCGTCATGTTTACCGCAAATAAACGTATTTTCTTTTCTTTCTTTCTTTCTTTCACTGTGAGGACATCGTCTAATTCATTCCTCAGGAAGCTTAAATAATTTTGGCCGTTTAAGCTTTGCGGCAAAAAGAGTCCTACGACGAAGTCTCCAATTATACCTGCCCACTGCCCACACGTTCAGTCGCCATTGGTGTTGGAATGACGACTCTGTCGACGCATGCGGGTTCGTGTGAGACCAAACACGTTCGTTGTGGAAGTTGCTTATTCCCGCTCCCGTAAAGGATGCCCCATCGGTCCATAGCACTCTTGAACCAAAATCTGGCGAAGCTTCCAACTGGTTTCGGTACCACTCGCAAAAGGCCACGCGAGGCAAAAAATCTGCCGGTATCAGCTCCTGGGTGCGACGGAAGTGGTATGGGTGCTGACCGTCATTGCTCAGCACTCGCCATACCTGCGTATGGTTAGAGGCACCCAGCGCTAATGCAGCTCGACGTGTGCTGGTGCGTGGATTGAGTTCAAAATGCTCCAATACGGTTTCTTCAAATTCTGGATCGGTAGTACTCGGGCGACCCTCTGAAGCAGGTGCGTGGAATGACCCAGTTTGGTGCAGACGATGTACAATCCGACTAAAACATGCCGACGAAGGCAGCTGCCGACGCTCAGCATCTGGTCTACCCTCAATAAAACGGCGACAGTAAAGTTCTCGTGCAACTCGCCAATTACCATCTTCTGCTCCGACACACATCATCATTTCATAATATTCGCTGGTACTTAACATAACACAACAAAACACTTAAAACTTAACACAACAAAAAAAAGTCAATTATGTGTAGTCGTACTAAACTGATGCGCGTATCACAGGGATAAAAACGAGACAACGCGTGCACTAGACACGGAACAGAAGTCGACTGACTCACTTAATCACTTTACTTTTACTTTACTCTTTGCGACTGACGAGCAAAACAACAATAAAAATAATGCTAAATAAAACTCCTGTTCTCTGCTATCCTGGTACTACAGGGTAGCCTAACACACACATTATGATGCTTCATTGTGTGTCTGTTCTGTGAGCAAACGATTTTCAATTCGGCAATATCAATTCCTGTTACTCATGCGGTCCTAGTACGCGGGTCAGAAACTTTTTGCAGTAAAATGCTCTCGGCTACTTTGGGGACGCGACGTCTTTCGGTCGTAGTGATTTTTGAAGTATGTTTACGATCTCATTTATTTATTTGATTCGGGCTAATTTTAAAGTTGATCAAAGGTCGTCGTCCCCTTTTACCACGACTGGCTTTGTTTTTAAAAAAGCTCTTGGTACGTTTGCATTGTTTGACTTATAGATTATTGGAACGAAGTTTTGGAACGAAGTTCCATAACGCGCGTTGCGAAAGGGGGCTAGACGGAAAAAATTAAGACCAAAAGTTGGAAAGACACTTTTTGCTATAGTTGTAAGCCGTGCGGCGTGCGCGTGTTTCTCTGTCTGTCTCTCTCTCTTATAGAAAGCAAGCCAGTTATACTTCGTTCCATCCGGGTGTCCCTTGACACCTCTCAAGTTTTTATTCCCATTTTCGAGCTGCTTCTATTGACTCGAAAATGATACATAATCTTTTAGTAAATAGAAACAAGCAGTAAAATCTACCCCTTAAACATATACCTTTTTCAACCCCGGTAATAGATCATTTTCGAAAAACCCATAGAGGCCTAAAACACATACTTTTATTTTATTTTAAGTATTAGTAAGTACCGAGTTTCGAGGAAATCCGTCCGAGCGGTTTCAATTTTTTTCTTACCTACTTATTAACTTTTCGGCAATATCAATTCCTGTGACTCATGCGGTCCTAGTACTCGGGTTAGAAACTGTTTACCGTAAAACGCTCCCTGGCTACTTTGGGGACACTACGTCACAGTTATTACAAATTGTAATACTGTGACTACGTCTTTTGGTCATAGTGATTTTTGATGTATGTACCTATGTTTACGATCTATAACATTTATTTATTTGATTCCCGTCGTCCCCTTTTACCACGACTGGCTTTGTTTTTAAAAAAGCTCTTGGTACGTTTGCATTGTTTGACATAAAGATTATTTATTCGCATTTTCGAGCTGCTTCTATTGACTCGAAAATGGGTATACAATTTTAGTAAATAGAAACAAGCAGTAAAATCTACCCCTTAAACATTATTACCTTTTTCAACCCCGGTAAGAGATGATTTTTGAAAAATCCTTAAAACACATACTTTTTTTTATTTTAAGTATTAGTACCGAGTTTCGAGTAAATCCGTCCAAGCGGTTTAAATTTTTTTCTTACCTATTTATTAACTTCTTCACCCCCTAAATCCTTTGTGTGTCCTATTTACTGAGGAAAATATTGCCAAGTATCAAGTTCATTAACCAAAGGAATTGGCAGACATTTGACGATACGGTTGGTGGTTGGCGCAGTGGTTAAGCGATTGACTGCTGCGCTGCGTATCGCGGATTCGATTCCCGCACGGAACAAATATTCGTATGGCCTACAAGTAGTTGTTCCAGGTCTGGCTGTTGTGTATGTGAGTTTCAATGTTTCTCAACGCAGCCACGACACACGCGACGTCTTTCCGGAAAATCATTTATATGTCAATCCATTAATAAATATCATATTCATATTACGGGGCCGCGTTATCTCGTAAGAAGTCTGAATAAGAAGTTGTATTTACCAGGGTCCAGGACTTGTTAATTGAAACTACAAGGACTGCAACCCAGTAGGTTTACACACATTATGTATGATGCTTCATTGTGTGTCTGTTCTGTGAGCAAACGATTTTCAATTCGGCAATATCAATTCCTGTTACTCATGCGGTCCTAGTACTCGGGTTAGAAACTTTTTGCAGTAAAACGCCCCCTGGCTACTTTGGGGACGCGACGTCTTTCGCTCGTAGTGATTTCAATTTATTCGATTCCTGTTACTCATGCGGTCCTAGTACTCGGGTCAGAAACTTTTTGCAGTAAAACGCTCCCTGGCTACTTTGTTGGGGACACTACGTCTTTCGCTCGTAGTGATTTCAATTTATTCAATTCCTGTTACTCATGCGGTCCTAGTACTCGGGTCAGAAACATTTTGCAGTAAAACGCCCCCTGGCTACTTTGGGGACGCGACATCTTTCGCTCGTAGTGATTTCAATTTATTCGATTCCTGTTACTCATGCGGTCCTAGTACTCGGGTCAGAAACTTTTTGCAGTAAAACGCTCCCTGGCTACTTTGGGGACACTACGTCTTTCGCTCGTAGTGATTTCAATTTATTCGATATTGTTTTGCTCTGAAGTAGCTAGTACTTTCCGGTTCCATAGATTTAAATTACTCCGTTGGTAACATCCGCACATTTCGTGTATGACAACAATATGAGCGACTACTCTGTGATTTAACAAAAATTGTTTGTTATGTCATTTTTTTCTTCGTTCGCTCACGGCGGTTGAGAAGTAATTAAGTGTGTTATCGGATAAAAATAAAGTGTATTTAACGAGAAAACGTGTTAAACGTGTTAAACGTGTTAATTGAAACTACACGGACTGCAACCCAGTAGGTTTACACACATTAAGATGCTTCATTGTATGTCTGTTCTGTGAGCAAACGATTTTCAATTCGGCAATAACAATTCCTGTTACTCATGCGGTCCTAGTACTCGGGTCAGAAACTTTTTGCAGTAAAACGCTCCCGGCTACTTTGGGGACACGACGGACGACGTCTTTCGCTCGTAGACGTAGTGATTTCAATTTATTCGATTCCTGTTACTCATGCGGTCCTAGTACTCGGGTCAGAAACTTTTTGCAGTAAAACGCTCGCTGGCTACTTTGGGGACACGACGACGTCTTTCGCTCGTAGACGTAGTGATTTCAATTTATTCGATTCCTTTTACTCATGCGGTCCTAGTACTCGGGTCAGAAACTTTTTGCAGTAAAACGCTCGCTGGCTACTTTGGGGACACGACGCCGACGTCTTTCGGTCGTACCGTAGTGGTTTCAATTTATATTCGATATTGTTTTGCTCTGAAGTACCTAGTACTTTCCGGTTCCATAGATTTAATCCGTTAGTAACATCCGCACATTTCGTGTATAACAACAATATGAGCGACTACTCTGTGATTTAACAAAAATTGTTTGTTATGTCATTTTTTTCTTCGTTCGCACACGGCGGTTGAGAAGTAATTAGGTGTTATCGGATAAAAATAAAGTGTATTTAACGAGAAAATGTGTTAAACGTGTTAATTGAAACTACACGGACTGCAACCCAGTAGGTTTACACACATTAAGATGCTTCATTGTGTGTCTGTTCTGTGAGCAAACGATTTTCAATTCGGCAATATCAATTCCTGTTACTCATGCGGTCCTAGCACTCGGGTCAGAAACTTTTTGCAGTAAAACGCTCGCTGGCTACTTTGGGGACACGACGACGTCTTTCGCTCGTAGACGTAGTGATTTCAATTTATTCGATTCCTGTTACTCATGCGGTCCTAGTACTCGGGTCAGAAACTTTTTGCAGTAAAACGCCCCCTGGTTACTTTGGGGCGCGACGTCGACGCGACGTCTTTCGGTCGTAGTGATTTTTGAAGTATGTTTACGATCTTTATCATTTATTTATTTGATTCGGGCTAATTTTAAAGTTGATCAAAGGTCGTCGTCCCCTTAAACCACGACGGGCTTTGTTTTTAAAAAAGCGTTTGGTACGTTTGCATTGTTTGACTTAAAGATTATTTATTCCCATTTTCGAGTCTCTTTCTTCTATTGACTCGAAAATGGGTATACATAATCTTTTAGTAAATTAGAAGCAAGCAGCAAAATCTACCCCTTAAATATTATTAATTACCTTTTTCAATAAGAGATAATTTATGAAAAACCCTTAAAACACATACTTTTTTTTATTTTAAGTATTAGTACCGAGTTTCGAGTAAATCCTTCCGAGCGGTTTAATTTTTTTTCTTACCTATTAACTTTTTCACCCCCTAAATCCTCTGTGAGGAGTTTTTATATACTAAAACTAAATCTTAATTAGTTACTGAGTAAAATATTGCCAAGTATCAAGTTCATTAACCAAAGGAATTGGCAGACATTTGACGACACGGTTGACGCAGTGATTAAGCGATTGACTGCTGCGCTGCGTGTCGCGGGTTCGATTCCCGCACGGAATAAATATTCGTATGGCCTACAAGTAGTTGTTCCGGGTCTGGCTGTTGTGTATGTGAGTTTCAATGTTTCTAAACGCAGCCACGACACAGGAGAAATTCCTAACGACGTAGTCAGGGTTCTGTGAGCAAACGATTTTCAATTCGGCAATATCAATTCCTGTTACTCATGCGGTCCTAGTACTCGGGTCAGAAACTTTTTGCAGTAAAACGCTCCCTGGGCACTTTGGGGTTACACTACCTTTCGGTCGTAGTCATTTCAATTTAGTCGATATTGTTTAATAACAGCCGCACTGATCAATTGGTCAGGTTGAGCTACGCTTGCCGCGGTTGGTCTGTGGATGGGTGACCATCTTTATATACCGAGACCCCTCCGTGCCTCGGAAAGCACGTTAAGCCGTTGGTCCCGGCTGTCATTCGTGGATCTTTGACAGTCGTTACGGGTAGTCAGAAGCCCGGAAGTCTGACAACCAGTCTTACCTAAATGAATATTCTGTCCATTAAATACGAAAACATTACAATGTAACTTCAAAAATGTAAAAATTTCTCACGTGTCCGGCACAATTCGTTTGACAAATTTTGAGAACATTTTGCACAGGTTAACTAGAAATGTTTATTTATAACTTTTTCCGATTATGTCGTATTTAGAAGTGTAATACTTCTTTGGAAAGGGTATTTAATGAAGTATCACTTTATTAATTTTTACTAACTTTTTATCAAACTTTAGAACATTTTTTTGAAAACAAATGCCAGTAATACTTTATTTTAAACTTTTATGTGTCGTCAGAATCTTAATAATTTCTTTCCACAGTAAGATGCAGTTTTGCGACATTTTTTATTGACTTCATTTGAATTATAATAAAGACTAAACATGCTCAAACCAATAAAACCCATGTATGTACACACGGCTACACGTCAAGCTATACAAAACCAGTTTGTCTTGGACTCACTTTGTATGATATTTTCACACAGTGAACGGTCAGCCTACACTCGTTTTGCATAGCTTGATGTGTAGCCGTGTGTACAGACGCCAGCACATCAAGCTACTACAATCTGTCAAATTTCTTTAATAGATTTTCAACTTTATCGTTAAAACGTTAAGGTTCAAGGTTGATTGGGAAAATTTGACAGTTTCGGGTAGCTTGACCTGCTGGCGTCTGAACATACCACTCAAACAGCACCGACAGACCGTGAACTTCCGATAATTCTTTCAGACAAAAATTATTTGTGTTATTGTTAGGACAAGGTTTGTATACACAATTGGACCCGGTAGGTGGCGCTGGAGCAGGGTAGGAGTAGTGTAGGAGCAGGGTAGGAGTAGGGTAGGAGTAGTGTAGGAGTAGGGTAGGGTAGGGGGTAGGACACCACGCGAACGAAGTAGCGCCGTTCAGCTAGAAAAAAAAACTTGAGAGGTGTCAAGGGACACCCGGATGGAACGAAGTTCAAAGAGAGAGAGAGAGAGAGACAGAGAAACACGCGCACGCCGCACGGCTTACAACTACAGCAAAAAGTATCGTTCCAACTTTTGGTCTTAATTTTTTCCGTCTAGCCTCCTTTCGCAACGCGCGATAAGGAACTTCGTTCCAATAATTTAAATGGCAAAACAATGTTTACCGGGTCAGCTAGTTTGAAACAAATGATTTGACTTTGACTTCAAGCTCATTGCACCTAAGTTTTCACGGTGAGATTTTTACAGAATAGAAATACTGTAAGTACCTACAAGCGTGGTAATCAATGCTGGATCGATCGTGTCTGAATTACCTATGGAAAAGAAGCATTTACCACACTGAGGACTTACCATTGAGTAATAATAACAAATGTCTTTCTAGGTTTTAATCCATGAGTCATGACCGTGACTAACATTCAAAAAGTTTTAATCCCTATGTATTTACATGTCGAGTATTTTGACGTGACAATGTCTTATAAATTGGTTTGCCGGGTGACACTTCAAGAAACTGCGTTACGCTCCGCTCACGTTATGCGCTCACAATGAGAGCGAGTGAGAGGCACGCGTCCCTTCCACTCGGGCATGGTTAGCCCGCCTAAGAGCGAGAGAGACAGACATAAAAAGTGAAAGGCACGCGTCCCTTCAAAGTCGTTGTCACGTAAAACTTTCGCCCGTATACCGACTTTACAGGCAACCAATTTTTTTTATCTCACGAAGCAACGCGCGCTTTACTTGTGACATGTTTGTGCACCTGGTAAGCTGTACCAGCCCCAGCAGTCTCGACATTCATAGCGATCGCTTTACGACCGAATTCGGTCGCAAAGTCCTGTCATACATTACACCTGTCAATTCGGGCGTTTGCGACCAAATTCGGTCGTAAAGCGATCGCTATGAATGTCGAGACTGCTGGGGCTGGTCGACAAATACGCTGTGAATGTGTTGTAAGCGCAGGAGCTCTCGGTACCAAACAATAGCGAAGTCGGAAGTGTGAGTATGTCTGTGCATGTTTTGAGCTGACGCTACTCGTCTTACCGCACACATTCCCAGCGTGTTTGTACACTTGGCTGCCACACGTAAAGTGCGCATCGTTTTGTGAGATTATAAAATACTGTAATCATAAAGCGATATTGCTAATATATTGCTGCAAGGTGTTTTGGCGCGTCCGAAATCGGAACTAACCGCCATCTTGTTTTTTGAATAGGTACATTCCAACTATTCCAAGTGATAGATCATAAAACAATGGCGCCGATTCCCTTGTTCACAAACTAACTAAAGTAAATTTAAGTTCAGTGCATATTTTTCTTTCTATTTCATTAAGAAAAGGACAGAAGATAAATATTAGTTTAGTCCTGTCAAATTAAGATACTCCATAGACAAATTAGACGTGATTAAAAACATGGCGACTAAAAATACGTCAATTTACGTCAGGCGCTGACTAATTTGACAGGACTAAACTAATATTTATCTTCTGTCCTTTTCCTAATGAAATAGAAAGAAAAAGATGCACTGCACTTAAATTTAGTTTAGTTTGTGAACAAGCGAATCGGCGCCCGAATGTTTAGATAGCTCCCTAACTGCGTAACAATTATGAATC
The DNA here is from genome assembly GCA_945859715.1 of Apamea sordens. Lineage (NCBI taxonomy): Eukaryota > Metazoa > Arthropoda > Insecta > Lepidoptera > Noctuidae > Apamea > Apamea sordens. Next base: position 1,926,780 of record OX244014.1, read on the forward strand.
ACAATCTGAATCATTTTGAAGTAAATAGCTAATCCATTAATTGCTTCATAATTTTATTATGTTCGTAAAATCCAACCTTATCATTATCAACAGCCCCCCTGGCTGTGGCCTGGTGGTGCACAGGATGCCAAAAAATCCTTGCAGCAATGTATCTTGGATAAAAAAAGTTAACGATATCTCTCTCTTTTGCAGACTTTCAACGCCTCAGTTCTGTGCTCCGCCTGCAGACAATCCACCACCGTCCCCGGGAACGAATCAAGTAAGTTCTTAATAGGGTAGTTTCCTGGATAAAAAAAATATTATTATATTTAGTCCGTCAGTTAGATTATCGAAAAATAATGGACACGTATTTTTTCTTTTGTCAATCAAACATTCGGTTAATGTAATTACTTAGCTAATAAAAATCCTTAATAAAATGACTGTCAGCCGATCGATTCTGTAAAAATCTCACCGTGAAAAGTTAGGTGAAGTGAGCTTAGGGTGAGCTGTCAATGAATGGTGTCAATCCCTAGCATTAGTTGGAATGACAGCTCACTTCACGCTCACTTCACCTCAGTTTTCACGGTGAGATGGTTACAGAATCGCACTGCTGATCAAGTTGGTATGGGAAATATTTAACTTGGACTTCTAATGATGGACACTTTTTTAAATTAACGAACCTCTAAAAACCTTTTGCACTTTTAGTGATGCACACTTTTTAAATAATTGGGCCTATTTTTATCTTCCTGGCCTTTTCTCAGTTGGCCGCAGTAACTAAATAAGCTAGGGTACCCTGACTAAACGGGTTAGGTTGGAACTGTGAACCAACCGCGAAGCAAAAGTGCGCGAGCCGAGCGAGCGAAGCGAGCCGTGTCGCGGCAGTGACTGGCAAGCGTTACATCCAAATTGATTGCAGTTATTTGGGTATTTAGTATCTATTATAAGATCATCAAAAGACGCGGAAAATAATCATTGTGTTCAATAATACTTTTAGGAGCGCACAATGGTAATTGTTAGGGTTCCGTACCTCGAAAGGAAAAAACGGAACCCTTATAGGATCACTTTGTTGTCCGTCTGCCGTCTGTCTGTCTGTCTGTCAAGACCCTTTTTCTCAGGAACGCGTGGAGGTATCAAGCTGGAATTTATATGAAATACTCAGGAGTGCGATTCTGTAACCATCTCACCGTGAAAACTTAGGTGAAGTGAGCTGTCATTCCAAACTAAATGCTAGGGATTGACACTATTGACAGCTCACTCTAAGCTCACTTCACCTAACTTTTCACGGTGCGATTTTTACAGAATCGATCGGCAGGTCTACTGACCCTTAGAGCTGTGAAAAAATCAAACTTCTAAGCCAATGCAATCAAAAGATACAGCCGTTTATGCCGCAAATTTTCGACACTCGCTAGCAGGGATTGAAAACCGGTACGAATTTGGGTTCCGGTTCTTCATTTCGGTTCTTAAAAAGGTTCTTCTTTTCGGTACGGTTCCGGAACCGGAACCACTAAATACCGGTTCTTTACCGGTATTTTAGGAACCTTTTCAATCCTTGCTCGCAAGGGAATCAAAACCTACAGGGTACTTTTCAGTGAACTCAGAATTTTGAAATTTGGTACGAAGGAACGTCTTATAGCACAGATAAAGGAAAATTGCGAACACCGTAAATTTTTAGTTATACGGAACCCTCGGTGCGCGAGTCCGACTCGCACTTGACCGGTTTTTAGTGGTTCGATTAAATACTAGTGCATTTTGGTTTTTTTTCCAGCAACCTGCGAATACAACTACAGCAACAGGTACTACGGTAACAATGGATCCCTGGCGTGCCTGAACGATCCTAACACCCATGTTGCCTTCTTGAACACCAGGAATATCAATGGTAAGATATCTAAATACTTTCAATTTAAATTATTAGGAAAGATTAAGAGATCGAAAAAAAAAACAAAAGTAATTTATTCAAATTAGGCTGAGAATCAGCACTTTTTGGACTTCAAAATTATATAAGACAGTCCCCCAAAACGCTCGCCCTTCACCACTTCCTAGTGCTATCGCTGGGAAGAAGTGGCGCAACAAACTGTCCAGCAGCACAGCTACCTGTTCAGTTAGAAAATACTTGAATGTAGACAATATTAGCTATGTAATGCGCGGCGTTAAAATAATGTACAGACGCCAGCAGGTCAAGTTACCCAAAACTGTCAAATTTTCCCAATCAACCTTGAACCCTAATTCTTTAATGATGAAGTTGAAAATGTATTAAAGAAATTTGACAGTTTGTAGTAGCTTGAGGTGCTGGCGTCTGTACGGTTCCATACATGTCCAAAATCTCGTATTTGTTTATCTACATAGGTCAGTATGGTTGTTATAAAAGGCTATAGAGGTATGAGGAACAGGGTGTAAAGTTCACTCATCCTCCATAGAAAAGGGAGGATCCTCCGACCGGCAGTGTTGTGTCTCGCGGGCAACTGCCCGATAATTCATGTAGGGCCGTTGTATATAATATGCTAGTTGCGCGGTAAACTCTGCTTGCGAGATACAGAATTTTGCGTGACGTCAGTATGACGCGTTGTTCGCGTATGGGGTTGCTGATACCGCTACAATACTAATTCCCTTTTCTTTACTTCCCCAGCGTACCTGGCCTCCTTAGGTCTCCAACCGAACCAGTTCCGAGCCCTGTGCCGCAACAACTCTCTAGCCGCCAACACTGGCATCAACATCGATGATGGATGTCTTCTGGCTTACGTGGTAGACGCTGAGGTCGTCACAAGAAGGTAAGTCGGCTTTTGTATGAAAACTTCTTTAGGAGAAACTGCGCTCTTTCTGAACAGTGAACGATACTGAAACATCACGCTCGGGTCGGTGACGCTGAATCGCGTGTACTCGGATCTAGTCGGTCGGTGACGCTTAGGGAAGGTTCATATCTGACGTAAAATACGCCGAGCGTATCATCGGTCGCGTCTATTCGGTCGAATGTGTCGGTTCATATCAAACGGAAAATACGTCGAGCGTATCATCCGTCCTGCCTAGACTGAATGCATCAATCAAAATACAAGTAGCGCGTGGCGCGCGCGACGTTGCCGCTTTTACGTCGACCGACAATGCGTTGACGGAAACGGAATAGACGCTGTACGCTCGACGCACTAACGTATCATCGGTTGAGTGTGAACAGTCAAGTGTTTTTCTATACATTTGTCTGTTCTGGCGTTACGCGACCGATAATACGCGACGCATGTTCCGTCAGATATGAACCTTCCCTAATCGCGTATACTCGGCTCCAGTCGGTCGGTGACGCTGAATTGAGTGTTCTCAACTCCAGGCGGTCGGTGACGCTGATTCGGGTATAATTGGCTCCAGTCGGTCGATGACGCTGAGTCAGGTAGGTATGCAAAAATTTGTCTGCTCAATAACTATAACGCAATGATTGTTGTTGAACTGTCAAAATGAACCATCGATCGTCATCAACACAACTCTCTTAAGATCAAGTAATCCTACTGAATGACTATTTCATGCAATCTTGACATTTTAGGATTATGCTAACTTAACAAGTTGTATTACTGATTCTAATGATTATAATTCTGTCAATGCCGCGAATCATATTTTAATCAACGTACAACTTAGTACTGGCCAGCAAATTGCAAAAAACGTAAGAAAATTTGAATTTCGCGGTTTTCATTTTGACAGTTCAGCAACATTCATTGCGTCATAATTTACGTTTGTTGAGCAGACAAATTCGAACATTATGAAGCAATGGATTCGCAATATCTTTCAAAATGATCCAGATTGTAATTAGGTAATATAGTGTGTTACACAATAAGGGTGCTGGACCTCATGTTCAGCAAGTACCGCTTGCAACAAGACCAACAAGGCAGTTCACTTGATCTCATAGATTTTTCTCTTTTTTTCCAGAAACGACCCTCTCTACAACAGCCTGAACACTCTCTTGGATTCTCTCGAGAACTACTTCGGTTACACTGCCGCTTTTGGCAATCAGCTTATCAACCTAGAAATCTTCTCTCCTCTCAACGGAGTTACGGACTTATTATTCAAAGACTCCACCATTGGTGTAACGGAACCCTCGGCCATATCCTTTCACGAACCTGCAAGGAACTACATTGAATTGTTTAGACATCTGCAAGCGTGCACCGGTACTGCCCCACCAATTACTGGCCTTGCAAACGCAGTTTCTATTCCATAGTCACTTTACTAACGATGGCATTACTGACAAGATTTGTCGTTTATTAGTTCATTTTTTCGTGTGCGTTTCCGAACGCACTTTTTTATATAACGTAGTTTTTTCCTTTTCTAAATAGTAATATGTATGAATGAACACACATTGTAGGTAGTTGAACAGATATTTTGAATAAATGCTATTATGTTACCAATGCATTTCGTTTGTATTTTTTGTGAATAAAATAATGAGTTTTATAAAATAAAAACTCGTTTCATTTCAATTTTTGTTTACATTTTTGATATTGAATTCAATGTGATAATGTAAACACACGCAAACATTTACTATAACTTACATAATATTAGACTTAGTTCTCTTAGAAGCAGCACCTATACGAATGTCTCCCATAAAAGTCTTTAAATACATGGGTCTCGTAGTTTTTGCAGGCAACAGCTGCGCAATGGGGCATATAATGCGAAAAAGAACAATGGCTAGCTGGCAAATTCTCTTGGACTAGTGATAGTAGCGACATCTGAAGTGAGCAAGTGGCAGTTTTTGTCCCCATTCGATTAACAAGTTGATCGATAGAGATACAGATAGGTAGGGCGTTGAGGAGCAAGTGAGTAGGCTCTTTTAGTGTGTCTTGTGTGTGTCTTTTGTGTGTGTGTGTGTTTTGTGTGTGTGTGACTTCGCTAAATTGCCAATTAACGAAAATTCCCTAAGCATGAGTAAAAACTGCTTAAAAATATATATTTTTAAGAACTTAGCACAGCTCGGCAAAAATATCTTGCAGCGCTCTCTTTTGTCCTTACTTGGTCTTGGCAACAATCTATTAGCTGGCAAGTATCTGTATCACGCGGATTTTTATAAATATCCCAGAGACACTGATAAACATTATCATTGATGAAGATAATAGAAAAATAAAAAAGTGCCAAAAACTAAGTGAGAGGAAAGAAGCTGACAGCCCTACATAAATATTTCTACAAATATGGTAACACTTGAAACTATTGTCAGACTGTCAACGTCATTTCAATAGAACGTGGAGTAGCCGGCATTACTATTTTTTTAAAAGATTTACTATTTTGTCGGAAATCTATTTTTGAGAATTTACCCCTTACCACGCCAAGTTTACAAAGAGAAGATATTATAAATCCAGTTCAAATAAGGTTACTGTCCAGAACAAGTTTCCAGTTGAAACAAACCACGTGTGCGATTTTGTTCTCCACATACTTAGGATCCTCAAGGTTCAGGTTTTTTCTTACGGGATCGACATACATACAGTGTATATAGTCGTGGTTACTGTATAGTACAGACGCTACAGATAGCATCATAACGTCCACGTGTCACTAACGTGTCACTATGTCTGCCAAGGCCGAAGTAGACCTTCGCGATGGACTCTCTGCAGCACAGATCTTCGAAAACCGTGAAGGGCTGACCTACAATGATTTCCTGTTGCTACCTGGGTACATAGACTTCACCGCTGAGGAAGTCGAACTAACGTCGCCTCTTACAAAAAAAATTAACCTTAAATCGCCGCTTGTTTCCGCTCCTATGGACACCGTAACCGAAGCCGACATGGCGATAGCGATGGCACTCTGTGGTGGCATCGGCATCATCCACCACAACTGCACACCGGAGTACCAGGCCAATGAAGTTCACAAAGTGAAGAAGTATAAACATGGCTTCATCAGGGATCCTGTCTGCATGGGCCCCGACAATATTGTAGCTGATGTTATTGAAGCAAAGAAAAAAAATAGCCAATTCCATTCTCGAAAAGAGCAAGAAAGGTAAATTGCCTATTATTAATGGTGATGGTGAGTTGGTTGCTCTTATTGCAAGAACTGACTTAAAGAAGGCTTGAAGCTACCCTAATGCATCGAAAGACTCCAACAAGCAGCTCTTGGTTGGTGCTGCGATTGGAACTCGCATGACAGACAGAGAACGCCTCAAGTTGCTAGTTGATAATGGAGTGGATGTGATTATTCTTGATTCATCTCAAGGAAATTCGGCATATCAGATTGAAATGATAAAAAAGACCTACCCTGACATCCAAGTGATTGGAGGTAATGTTGTGACAAGAATACAAGCTAAGAATCTTATTGATGCTGGGGCTGATGCCTTGAGGGTCGGCATGGGCAGTGGTTCTATCTGCATAACCCAAGAAGTAATGGCCTGCGGCTGTCCTCAAGCCACTGCAGTGTATCAAGTGTCATCCTGCGCTCGCCAGTTCAATGTGCCAGTTATTGCAGATGGTGGAATACAATCTGTGGGTCACATTCAAGTCATTAGCATTGGGAGCCACAACTGTCATGATGGGTTCTCTACTAGCTGGAACATCAGAAGCGCCTGGAGAATACTTCTTTTCTGATGGAGTCAGGTTGAAGAAGTACCGAGGAATGGGTAGTTTAGAAGCTATGGAGAACAAGGATGGAAAAGGAGCAGCAATGAGCAGATACTTCCACAAGGAGTCTGACAAGCACCAAGTGGCACAGGGAGTGAGTGGAAGCATTGTGGACAAGGGCTCAGTGTTGCGGTTCCTGCCATACCTACAGGCAGGCATGCAACATAGCTGCCAAGACATTGGGGCTCGGTCAGTTGGCATGTTACGTGAAATGAGCTACTCTGGAGATCTAAGATTCATGAAGAGGACTTACTCTGCTCAACTGGAAGGCAATGTGCACAGCTTGTTCTCTTATGAGAAACGATTATTCTAAAAGTGTCATAATGTCTCCGGGACATAAAAGCTAAACCAATATATGTATATCTGAATGTAAGGAAAGATCTAGTTAATTTTTGAAGAAAATAATCAACTTTAAGACTGAGTTTGAATGTAATTAGGTGTTAAAAATTAATATTACTATGTATATAAGTATAAGTTATCCATTGCAACAGAGTATTCCATTGTAATATTTTATGATGTACCTATATTTTTTGCTATTTTTTAAGATATACTTAAGCAATTTGTTGCTTTGTGATAAAAATCAAGTTTAAAAGAAAATAAAGTATGAGACAAGAGTAAGTAGACACTGTACCTATGTATGTCGATCCCATATGAAGAAACCTGAAGCTTGTTACAGGATCCTAAAAGTGGTGAACAAAATCGCACACGTGGTGTTTGTTTCAACTGGAAACTTGTTCTGGACAGTAACCTTATTTGAACTGGATTTATAATATCTTCTCTTTGTAAACTTGGCGTGGTAAAGGGTAAATTCTCAAAAATAGATTTCCGACAAAATAGTAAATCTTTTAAAAAAATAGTAATGCCGGCTACTCCGTGTTCTATTGAAATGAAAATGACACTGACACTCTGACAAATGAATGACAATAGTTTCGTTCATTCAAGTGTTACCATATTTGTAGAAACATTATGTAGGGCTGTCAGCTTTTTCCCTCTTACTTAGTTTATCAGTGATATTTATAAAAATCCGGGTGGGACAGACACTTGCCAGCTAATAGATTGTTGCCAAGACCAAGTAAGGACAAAAGAGAGCGCTGCAAGATATTTTAGCCGAGCTGTGCTAAGTTCTTAAAAATATATATTTTTAAGCAGTTTTTACTCATGTTTAGGGAATTTTCGTGAATTGGCAATTTAGCGAAGTAGATAACACACTAAAAGAGCCTACTCACTTGCTCCTCAACCTTGTTAAAGCGCCCTATCTGTATCTCTATCGATCAACTTGTTAATCGAATGGGGACAAAAACTGTCACTTGCTCACTTCAGCCGATCAATTCTGTAAAAATATCACCGTGAAAATTTAGGTGAAGTGCGGATGTTGTTGTCGTCGACAACGCGTTGTGTTTGACGCGCGCCTGGGCGCGTGGGCGAACACAACGCTTTATCGGAGTAGAAGATTTATCTGAGTGTCAACGTGTATGTGGTGTAGACATGGGCGTTTTTGTATTTAGTTGCTAACGGACAAGTAACTGATATTCAGTTTTCATATCGATATCGAAAACCTTTTTCAGATATCAATATCAGTAGTACGATTTGCACAAGACTGAAACGAACGAAACGCAAACTAACGACAAACGCAAACTCACACTTTTACCGTTAATACATTGATAAAGATACTTTCGTTTTTTAAAGTTTAGTAACTAAATAAATAGAAACTAGACCTTATTGCTAGCGCATTAGGATATAGATATTACGCACGCACTCTTATTTAACCAAATAACAAATCATTAGCCGAAGTTACGTAATATTCGCTTCATCACTTTTACGCCAGTAAAACATTGAATGGTAAGACAGAGACAAGGCGAATAAAAACCCTCGATGTCATATCCTCGTGTTGTGAAGTTTGCGTTTTGTTCGTTAGTACTTATTCGACATTATTCGTAGTTCGTTCTCGTTGTTGTGCTTTGGATAAATCATAGCTCGATGAAGTTTTTGTGAAAACGGTTATGTATATTATTTAGATATCGATATGGTATGATAATAAACACATAACCGATATAAGTTACGTTTTGATATATCGAACCCATGCCTAATGTGGTGTGCACCTAGGGTTGCCAACTCTTTTTCAGTCAAAAATAGTAGTTTTAAAATAATTACCCAAAAAATATAGTAGATAGCGAAAAAATGAAAAAATATATAGTAGGTTTTAAAACACTTTATTTCTTAAAATAATATTTTTTGCTACTTTGAGCCTTCATAGCTATTAGTGCAATTTAAATTACTAAATACCATTAACTCAGCTCAGCTTTAATTAATTTTATACTGGCCCTAATGTGCTCATTACCATTTATTATTAATTTCAGAAAATATACGCTCTGTATAGGCAGATGTTGCCGGAATTAATATTATTTTTGTTTTCATTATTTTTTTTATTATTAATTTATTTGTAAAATCTGCATCACTCAAAACTGGTTGCCATTTTTCACCAGTACTTTTGCCGGCCAAGCCGTATATTTTGACTAAGGTGTAGGTAGAGTTTGCGAAGTTAGGCCTTGTAGAGTTAGGGCGTGTAGAGTTAGAAGCTTGGCTCTACATGAAATCTGATTACTTTTTGACAGTGCGAGCTACATGGTCTCGTCTTGGCAACATTTAACATGAAATGTTTTTGTGGGATTTCATCTTTTTGGAAGTTGTTTATGATTTTCTAAAAATCCTGAACTACTTAGCTTATTATTTATAACAAGGACCCCCTATATAAATTTTCAGACCTCTAGCATCAAAATTTACGGAAGTCTCATACAAACTTTCACCCCCTAGTTTAAGGGGTTGGGGGGGGGGGGGGGGTAAAAGTTTCAATTTAGTGTTTTTTGTTGTTTGTGTACTATTACTAGCTTACATACCAAATTTCAGCTTTCTAGGACTTCAAGAGCTATGCAATTGAAACTATATAGGTTTAATAAGTCAACCACTGACATCATATCCCGAAAATTTTGTTTATCTGGTATAATCCAAACCCAAGTTAAGAAGGTTCAAAAATACGACGAAATGCTTAGAGAAAAGGTAGGTAGTGCCCTTGCGCTTTGCTTGGCTCGTCTTGGCGGGGGCACTCCCGTGCCCCCAGATTATTGCTTAGTGGGTTTTACCTATGCCTAATTATATAGTAGTTTCGCCTACTATATATTTTTTTCAGAAATATAGTAGTCGGGCCTCTAATATAGTAGGATACTATATTATATAGTAGGGTTGGCAACCCTATATGCACCATACAGGAAAATTGAAATGAAACGAGTTTTTATATTATAAAAATCATTATTTTATTCACAAAAATACAAACGAAATACATTGGCAATACAATAGCATTTATTCTAAATATCTGTTCAACTACCCACGCTGTTTGTTCATACATAATAATATTTAGAAATTCGGAAAAAACTACGATTTATATATCTATAAAATATTTTTATTTGTATAAAAGTAAGTAGGTATATACTCGTAATATAATTATTTCTTATAATTACTAATAATAAAAGTTGTTCATACGCATTTTAAATTTTTCAACACTTACAGGTAAATTATGATACAAAAATAATTCATTTTTATTAGGTACTTAGATTGTACTGTTTATTAACATAAATTGAACGGGGAATCTTAATTAGAATATACTCTTTTTGTATCATATCTCAAGTTTTTTAAATCTTCCTATTTTGAGCGCCAAACGTCATGACACAAAAACAACCTATAAAAACAACTTCCCGCCAAAACAACTGTCAAACCCTTAAAAAATAAAAAAAATGCGTTCGGAAACACACACGAAAAAATGGACTAATAAACGACAAATCGTGTCAGTAATGCCATGGTTAGTAAAGTAACTATGGAATAGAAACTGCGGTTTGCAAGGCCAGTAATTGGTGGGGCAGTACCGGTGCACGCTTGCAGATGTCTAAACAATTCAATGTAGTTCCTTGCAGGTTCGTGACTGGATGTGGCCGTGGGTTCTGTTAGACCAATGGTGGAGTCTTTGAATAGTAAGTCCGTAGCTCCGTTGAGAGGAGAGAAGATTTCTAGGTTGATAAGCTGATTGCCAGAAGCGGCGGCGTAACCGAAGTAGTTGTTCAGAGAATCGAAGAGAGTGTTCAGGCTGTTGTAGAGAGGATCGTTTCTGGAAAAAAAGAGAAAAATCTATGAGATTAAGTCAACTGCCTTGTTGGTTTAGTTGCAAGCGGTACTTGCTGAACATGAGGTCCAGCACCCTTATTGTGTAACACACTATATTACCTAATTACAATCTGGATCATTTTGAAAGATATTGCTAATCCATTGCTTCATAATTTTCGAATTTGTTCGCTCAACAAACGTAAATTATGACGCAATGAATGTTGCAGAACTGTCAAAATGAAAGCCGCGAAATTCAAATTTTCTTACGTTTTTTGCAATTTGCTGGCCAGTACTAAGTTGTACGTTGATTAAAATATGATTCGCGGCCGTAACAAATATGTATTTACATAATTATAATCATTAGAATCGGTAATAGCGGCGTCTAATCTGTCTATGGAGCATCTTAATTTGACAGGACTAAACTAATATTTTATCTTCTGTCCTTTTCATAATGAAATAGAAAGAAAAAGATGCACAGAACTTAAATTTAGTTTGTGAACAAGGGAATCAGGGCCAATTTCTCCTAAAGAATTTTTCATACTATTAACGACTTACCTTCTTGTGACGACCTCAGCGTCTACCACGTAAGCCAGAAGACATCCATCATCGATGTTGATGCCAGTGTTGGCGGCCAGAGAGTTGTTGCGGCACAGGGCTCGGAACTGGTTCGGTTGGAGACTTAAGGAAGTCAGGTACGCTGGGGAAGTAAAGGTAAGGGCATTAGTATTGTAGCGGTATCAACAACGCCACATGCGAACAACGTGTCATAATGACGTCACGCAAAATCCTGCATCTCGCAAGCAGAGTTTACCGCGCAACGCATATTATACTCGTGTACAACGGCCCGACATGAATCATCGGGCAGTCGAAGGATCCTCCCTTTTCTATGGAGGATAAGTAAACTTTACACCCTGTTCCTCATACCTCTATAGCATTTTATGACAACCATACTGATCTATGTAGATAAACATAAATGTATACGAAATTTTGGAAATGTATGGAACCGTACATTATTTTAACGCCGCGCATTACATAGCTAATATTGTCTACATTCAAGTATTTTCTAACTGAACAGACAGCTGTGCTGCTGGAGAGTTTGTTGCGCCACTTCTTCCCAGCGAAAGCACTAGGAAGTGGTGAAGGGCGGGCGTTTTGAGGGACTGTCTTTTGTAATTTTGAAGTTCAAAAAGTGCTGATTCTCAGCCTAATTTGAATACTTAAATGACTTTAGTTTTTTTTTTCGTCATATTTGTGTTTTTTATGACATTTTTCTTTCCTAATAATTTACATTGAAAATATTTAGATATCTTACCACTGATATTCCTGGTGTTCAAGAAGGCAACATGGGTGTTAGGATCGTTCAGGCACGCCAGGGATCCATTGTTACCGTAGTACCTGTTGCTATAGTTGTACTCGCAGGTTGCTGGAAAGAAAAGAAAAGGCATTAGTATTTAATCGAACCACTAAATTACCATTGTGCGCTCCTAAAGATATTATTGAACACTCTAATATTAAAATTTTCGCCTCTTTTTGTGATTCTAAAATACTGTTACGAGCTTCGGGGTTCGTGACAATTAAAACTGCCGATATAAATTTTTAAATTAAAAAAACACACTTTATTTGAACAACACTAATAACAACTCAAACACATCTATCTATCTACTTCTATATATAAAAATCATTTGCTGTTCGTTTGTCTCGCTAAAACTCGAGAACGGCTGGCCGATTTAGCTGATTTTGGTTTTGAAATGTTTGTCGTAGTCCAGGGAAGGTTTAAACGGTGAGAAAATATGGAAAAATTGCGAGGAAAATAGTAAAAACAATAATTTCATTTTCCCATATAAACTGTTCTACCTACTTTCCTGTCAAACATTTGACGATCGTCGCTTCGGTACGGTAGACTCGGGTCCACTCGAAATGAAGCACGTATTATATTAAGGGTTTTGAATAGTGTAGGAGTAGGTTAGGAGTAGGGTAGGAGTAGGATAGGAGTAGGGTAGGACTAGGGTAGGAGTAGGGGAGTAGTGTAGGAGTAGGTTAGGAGTAGGGTAGGAATAGGGTACGAGTAGGGTAGGAGTAGGGTAGAAGTAGGGTGGGAGTAGTGTAGGAGTAGGGTAGGAGGAGGATAGGAGTAGGGTAGGAGTAGTGTAGGAGTAGGGTAGGAGTAGGGTAGGGGGTGGGACACCACGCGAACGAAGTAGCGCCGGGCAGCTAGACATAATTTATATGGCAAAACAACGTTTGCCGGGTCAGCTAGTTAATTATAAAACACAATTGAGGCCATGATAGGCTCAAGTGGCCTAACTGTCATTTTTTCGATACTGACTTTATTTGAAAAAACTGCTCTAAAAGTGTGGCTCTCTGCTCTAAACTGTAAAAGTCATAGCGCCACAGTGGCCTAAAAATTAGTTCAATTTTTTTCAGTTAGGCCACTGTGGCTCTCATGGCCTCAATTGCACTTAAGTCACACTTGAAGATCGCTTTCGATGTATTCGCTTGTATCGCTTATCCGTCACTGACTCGGTCGTGGACTGTTCCGGCCTTATACATATGTACTAAGAAATTCCCAATGGAAAAATCCAACAAGTAACACTTTGCTCGACCTAGGAATCGAGCCCAAGACCCTACGCTCAGCAGTCGCACTTGCGACCACGAGACCAACGATAAAAAGTGTACGAAAGTTTTGTAGGAAGATTTTTGAGTTGCGGTGTGGCGTAGATTTTTGGGTTGCGATGCCTTTAGAAATCAATTAAGAACTTACTTGCGTTCTCGTTTCCGAGGACGGTGGTGGCTTGTCTGCAGGCGGAGCACAGAATTGAGGCGTTGAAAGTCTGCAAAAGAGAAAGATATCGTTAACTTTTGCTGTCCAAGATACCAAGATACATTGCTGCAAGGATTTTTGGCACCCGAATGACGTTGACAGGGGGCGCTATTGATTATGCTGGATTTACTGTAAGGCTACGGTCTTTTTAAAACGTCACACGCTCTCGACAGCGTGTGGTATCGTCACGATGGATGACCAACACGCCGCCCGCCCGGTTGCCAAAACGTTCGTTGCCATCGTCGCACCTGGCGATCGCGGGCGGCGTGCAAGCGACGCCTGTCGCGGTCAGCAGTGCGATTCTGTAACCATCTCACCGTGAAAACGTAGGTGAAGTGAGCGTGGAGTGAGCTGTCATTTCAATTAATGCTAGGGATTGACACAATTGACAGCTCACTCTAAGCTCACTTCACCTAACTTTTCACGGTGAGATTTTTACAGAATCAATCAGCTGATACTTGGTACGGCTAACCGACGCGTCCGCTTATCGTCAGCACACGCTGTTTGAGTGTAAGATGGCGGTTAGTTCCGATTTCGGACGCGCCAAAATCACCTTGCAGCAATATATTAGCAATATCGTATTTTAATCTCACAAAACGATGCGCGCTTTCCGTGTGGTAGCCAAGTATACAAACACGCTGGGAATGTGTGCGGTAAGACGAGTAGCGTCAGCTCAAAACATGCACAGACATACTCACACTTCCGACTTCGCTATTGTTTGGGCCGGTACCGAGAGCTCCTGCGCTTACACACACATTCACAGCGTATGTGTAGACCTGGTACAGCTTACCAGGGCCCCAAGTCTGCTATTTTTATAAATTCATCATTCCAACACGATCCCATTCCCATCCCATTGTCATTTTGCTTAAAGTTCGTAATCTGCTAAATTCTTAATGGCGATCATTGGTCGGTCAATGGTCTCGTAATAGAATTGTGTCATAATGACATTGTCGTATTGCCTTTATTATAAAACCCGTTAGTAGAAGGGATTTTCGAAAAACTACCACTACTTTATTTATGCCAGATTTCATTTATATATATTTTTACATATTATTTATTAGTGTTTTATACAAGTCAAGTTTCATATTAAAAAAATACGAAGAATGATTTCTAGGAATTATTATTAAATATCCCTGGACATTTCACACAGCGCCATCTAGTCCCAAGCTAAGCAACCTAATGCTTGTGTTATGGTAACAAGATGGCTGATAAACTACATAAATACATTTTTTTTTTTGTAAATACATACATATTATAGATAGAAGTGTTTTATGTAAGTCAGTTTTTCATTCATTATGTACCTACGAGATTACCATTCTATGCCATTTCTTTCAATGGAGTGTTGGTTGACCACTGGATAGTCATAATGACGCCATTATGTTAGTAGATTACCAAACTTGTCAAAATCAACAATTATGAAATCAATGATAGACCATTCTGACACTATTGTAATAGCAGACTTGAGGCCCAGGTGCACAAACATGCCATAAGTAAAAGCACGCGTTGCTTCGTGAGATAAAAATACTATACCACATGTAAAAACTGTTAGTTACATAAGGATTAAAAGTTTTTGAATGTTAGTCACGGTCATGGATTAAAACCTAGAAAGACATTTGTTATTACTCAATGGTGTCCTCCTTGTGGTATAAGCTTCTTTCCCATAATTCAGACATGATCGATCTAGCATTGATTACCTCGCTTTTAGGTATTTTTTCGCATTTATATTCTGTAAAAATCTCACCGTGAATACTTAGGTGCGATGAGCTTGAAGTGAGCTGTCATTCAACGCCGACTGTCGCTGAAAATCGGCGCTGGGGCTCTGTCTCGCATAGGGTCTTATGCTGAGCAATAGCCGTTTTGCGTGGATGTTACGCATATTTTAGATACCTAGCCCAATTGGTTATGTTTTGTGTTTGTGTTCTTTTTTTGCGTCATATTTACCGCAAATAAACATAAGTATTCTCTTTCATTCTTTCTTTTCTTTTTTCATTCATGTTAGGAATTGGCATTAATGACAGCTCACTTCACCTAAGTTTTCACGGTGAGTATATTTTACGGAATAGATCGGCTGTGATCGTGGTTTCAAACATTGCAGTATTCCAGTATGAATGTATTGGAATCCATAAGAGTATTAGAAGCCTGAAGAAACGGTGTATGGATTGTATGAAAACACAAACGCTTTGAGTTAGAATGGTCTGAAAGTGAAATGAAAAAATCCTATAGATATTTTTCGCCGTCAGTCAGTGACAGCAGCCTAGCCAGGTCTAGTCTCATAGCCAGGTAAAAATCTCACCGTGAAGACTTAGGTGAAGTGAGCTGTCATTCCATTTGACGCTAAAGATTGACACTAATGACAGCTCACTTCACCAAAGTTTTCACGGTGAGTTTTTTACAGAATCGATCGGCTGGGGTTAAAAAAACTACACTTCACACCCACACATAGTATGTCGTACTTGCCCGCTTTTTGTTCCGAGGACGTTTTTTAACTGGCTTAGATGTTTCTGTAGTCTGTGGAGTTAGGTGCGGTTAATCTTTTTGTGTTAAAATCGACCGTCCACTGCTTCACGGAGATGCTACCATGTAAGCTGCGCGGTTCATTTGTTTACCCGTTACGCACTTTTAGAGGTATGAGGAACAGGGTGTAAAGTTGACTCAACCTCCATAGAAAAGGGAGGATCCTCCGACCAGACGGGTGTTGTGTCTGGCGGGCATTTGCCCAACGATTGATGTTGGGAAATTGTATATCTAAGCTTAATTGCGCGGTTAACTCCGCTTGCGAGATGCAGGATTTGCGTGACGTCAGTATGACGCGTTGTTCGCATGTGGCGTTGTAGATACCGCTACACACTTATGCGTAGCGTGGACGTGGGTCGCAGTAGACGATCCAACAAACATTTTCATACAAAGTGAAGTACCTACACGTGTAGGTACAGACGCCAGCAGCTCAAGCTACCCGAAACTGTCAAATTTTCCCAATCAACCTTGAATCTAATAATGCTATAGCGATAAAGTTGAATTTTTTTTAAAGAAATTTGACAGATTGTAGTAGCTTGATGTGCTGGCGTCTGTACTATACAGCTATACCGTCCTTTGATAACAAAATATCCATACTCGTCCGCAAAATCACGCGCTGTAGGATGCCACCGTTAGTCGCGTCGTGGAGACTCGTGGCTTGCTCTAAACAACTTCTTTCATCGGTTTCTCCACAGTCGCTGTCGCAAAACGCGTGATGTTTGAACGTGTACCTCTTGACCACGAGGTTAACTCTTAAAGTCGAAGATACGTTACTAGATCACAGCGCGCGGTCCTACTGAACCAAGTCCAATGGACACAGTTGCACTCAGTCACACACTGATCATCGTCTAAACAGCGCATGTCGATTCGGCTCAATAATTTTAGTTTTTGTACATAAATACACATCCAAATGCCATTTTTGTGTATTTTAAGACACACAGGATTACTTATCACTCGTATAGGTATGTAAAAATTTTATAATCGTACACATTCGGCGGCTAACGCGGTTGCGTTCGCATGACTGTGTCGAGTCCTGTTTCTGTCCTTGTCTATCGGTAACTGTCAGTATGCAACTGTGATCACAGATGTGTGAGTTTCGTTGCACCGAGCACAAGTTTAGTGATTGCGATGTAAGGAGCTTATCACACTAGCGATTTGCGAGCGGATGCGGGGCGGGGCGGGCGCGCAGCGAATGCGTCGCGAATACGCCGCGGCTCCACAGCGAAAACATCGCGGACGCGTGGCAAATTCGTCGCGTGTTTGTAACAAGTTAACGACGTACAATACACTCAGTAACAAAATGGATTACGACGAGGAGACACTGCTGGTGGCTTTGTTACTTCGAAGACGCCGGAGACGAAAACGCATCGACGAATTTGGGAAGATCCATTAACAATTTTATAAATCGAATGGAAGAGAGCGACTACTTTGTGTTGTTTTGGGAACGAATAAAAAACAATCCAAAACAATCAATATCCGAATCTCCCAATGATGGCCATGATGATACATGTATACGTCCTTCCACATTCGTGTCTCGTTACGGACTGAAATGAGGCGGGGCGGACGGGCTGGCGTTTGTACGAGACAGTACAAAATGGCATCCACGCTGCTATTCGCGGCGATCTCGTTGCGCGTCCGCAACGAATTAGCTGCGCATGCGCAGCGTGTTCGTTGCGCGCCCGCTCCGCTTTGAGGACGCTCGCCATCCGCTAGTATGACAAGGCCCTTAGAGCGTACCGTATCTTTCGCTTTAATCTAAGGGTTAGTACTTTTTTCTAAATACTTACAGACTCAGAAAGCGCATGGGAAGCGGCAATGGCGCCGGGAGCGCAGGCTCCTCCAAAGAACTCGCCGACAGTGCGAGCGTAATCGCACTCCGACGAGGAAAGAATTCCGCGTTCCTGACCAGCGCGGATGAAGGAAACGTAGGCTGTGGAAAACGATCTTTGTTAGTAAAGCATAATCAGCCGATGAGGTGCCCACTGCTGGGACTCAGCCCCCCAATGGCATTCTCTCTCGCGAATCGGCAGACGTAAGGTGGGACGCCCTCAGGCTAGGTGAAGCGATGATCTTCGCAGGATGGCTGGTAGCAGCTGGATGAGAGTTGCCGAAAATCGAGTTGAATGGCGTGCAATAGGAGAGGCATATGTCCAGGTGTGGACTGCTGTAGGCTGATGATGATGATGATGAATAGAAAAACTAAATGAATGGAAGAATTAGATTATTACTAGCTGCGCCCCGCGGTTTCACCCGTATAAGTTTCGATCCCGTGGGAATATCGGGATAAAAATCTTATATGTTAATCCTGGTTATAAACCATCTGTGTGCCAAATTTCATCCAAATCCGTTCAGTAGTTTTTTTGTATTGCGTGAAAGAGTAACAAGCATCCATCCATACAAACTTTCACGTTTATAATATTAAGTAGGATTATTAAAAGCCTGTGAAGTCCCACTGCTGGGCAAAAGCCTCTCTAGTCTCTTTCCACTTATCTCTGTTTAAAGCTGCTACGGACCAGTAAGAAGAAAAAGATAGAAACTTTAAAAATATTTAACTTACCAAGACCGCCATATTCGGGGAAGCATGCGACCTTTTCCCTCAGGTTTTCAAAACGAGTGATGTTAGCAGTAGCGACTGAAGACTCCTTGACGAATGCAGCTATTCTGGACGCGTGAGCTTGCGAGTTCTGAACGAGTTTTACTGGAGATAGTTTGAAGTGTCTGAGGAAGAGAGAGGAGATGAGAGGCGAATAAACGCATTTCCACATCAGCCCCGTAGCGGCATCTACATGGGAACTACGCATCATACTGACGTCACGCAAAATCCTGCATCGCGCAAGCAGAGTTTACCGCGCTACTAGCGTATACAGGGTTATTTTTAAAACACCAGCAATTTTTCGCGATTTCAGGTTTGGTCCTATAGTAAAAGTTGTTCATAATGACGAGTACAATGACCTCTTAAGAGGTTGTTGGTGTTTTCAAATAACCCTGTATACCTACAACAGCCCGACATGAATCATCGGGCAGTTTCCCACCAGACACGGTCTGGTCGAAGGATCCTCCCTTTTCTCTGGAGGATGAGTGAACTTTATACCCAGTTCCTCATACCTCTATACTGCGTCATGCCTCCAAAGCCCTAATGCTAAGCTACGCACGTGTACTTTAGGAAGAGACTGTCAGGGTGTAATCAGGTAACCGGTGTTGATATACCAGCGCTTGTCAGCGTCGACAAACGCTAGTTGTCAATGCTGGTCGGGAGCAGTTCTCACTGGATAATCAGCCTATAATGAGGGGCCCGTGGCTAAATAATAACAGCCGCACAGGGTCAGGTTAAACTACGCTTGCCGCGGTTGGTCTGTGGATGGGTGACCATCTTTACATACCGAGACCCCGCCGTGCCTCGGAAAGCACGTTAAGCCGTTGGTCCCGGCTGTCATTCGTGGATCTTTGACAGACGTTACGGGTAGTCAGAAGCCCGAAAGTCTGACAACCAGTCTTACCAAGGGGTATCGTATTACCCAATAACTGGGTTGTGGAGGTCAGATAGGCAGTCGCTCCATGTAAAATACTGGTATTCAGCTGCATCCGGTTAGACTGGAAGCCGACCCCAACATAGTTAGGAAAAGGCAGGCAGATGATGAATCAGCCTATAACGTTCCCACTGCTGGGACACAGGCCTCCTCTCTGTGAGAGGGAGTGGGTCATAATCCACCGCGCGGGCTTAATGCGTGTTGGTGGATATCACATGTCTTTGAATTTTTGGTTCTAGGACATGCCGGTTTCCTTGCGATGTTATTCTTCACCGTTTTGAGAGCAGTGCTGATGAAATTAAATACAAAAAGTAAAGTGCCTGTCTGGTGCCTGTAATGTTCCCACTGGGATACAGGCCTCCTCTCGATGAGAGGAAGTGGGCCGTATATTCCAGCACGCAAGCCCAGTGTGCGTGAGATGTTAGATGTCTTCGAATTTCTTGGATCAAGGACATGCCGGTTTCCTCACGATGCGCATAAAACAGTTTTCACTACAAAAATATACTTACTGCCTAGCCAGATAACCATAGTTCGACGGAATGGAGATGAAGTCAGTCTGGTCATCCTTGGTGTCAGAAAGACAGTCCAGCACAGTGTTGCGTTGCTGGCAAGCGATCGTGGGCCGGAGGCCCAGGGTGTAGGCGGCCGCCCTGACCCAGTTGCACTTGGTTTGTTCCGCTTCAGAGATGGTGCACCAACGACGGGCAGGGAGACAGGAGGTCGTTGAAGCCGCGGGACTGATTGTACGAACTGTGGAAAGAAAATTGGAGTTAGAGAAGTATACAGTTTTGGTGAAAGTATACATTTTTAATTTTTATTTATTATTTTTTTGTTTTTATTGTATTTGTTGGTATATTGGCTTGGCTAGCTGACATATGGCAAACTAGCTGCGCCCCGCTGTTTCACCCGCATAAGTTTGGAACCCGTAGGAATATCGGGATAAAAAATATCCCATGTGTTAATCCTGGTTATAAACCATCTGTGTGACAAATTTTATACAAATCCGTTCAGTAGTTTTTGCGTGAAAGAGTAACAAACATCCATCCATCCATCCATCCATACAAACTTTCACGTTTATAATATTAGTAGGGGATAATTTAATTTAATGTTCTGTGTCTTGTAATGTTAATTACTTTACATATCTAGTATTGTATACAATCAAGTATTTTTCTAAATGAACAGACAGCTGTGATGCTGGGGAGTTTGTTGCGCCACTTCTTCTTCCCATCGAAAGGACTAGGAAGTGGTGAAGGGCGGGCGTTTTGGGGGATTGTCGTTTGTAATTTTGACGTTCGAAAACTGCTGATTAAATGCATATTTTAAAGTAACTCTGTCTGTATGTTAGCTTTTCACGCCTGAACCACTGAACGGATGCCATGGATTCAGCACATGAGTTTAGACCCCAAAGCATCGAAAATTTTCGTCGGTATTAAAAAAAAATATTGTTGTCCCATACATTTTGACCGCGTAGGTATTTCTATGACACAGAAGATTTATTTTTTGATAACCGACGAAAAATTTCGAAACTATGGGGTCTACTAACATGTGCTGAATCCATGGTTACAGTGTGCGCGTCGATGACCCTGCCACCTTGTATTATTAGATAGACATTAGTGAACCCATCCTGGTGGCATCCCCAGAATGTCATCTATCTCCAAATTCATTTACGTGCTACCGGCACAAGGAGTAGCTTATTAAGGCTACTCCTTGTGCCATATTGAATAAATTACTATTGAATGGTGTCGTTGGTTCCGCCTTTTCGTTTTTTGACACCAACTTCCTAAATTAAAGTAATTTTTCACTTTGTTGTGTTTGTTTTTGGAAGTTGGTTGTTTTTTTTTTCACTTTTTAGTTGTACCTACCCCAAACAAATTCATATTAACACTACATACTTGCTATGTAGATATCAGCGTCAGGAAGATTTGTTTTGTAAAAAAAAATTGTACTTACTAGGTGAGGTATAGTTCAGCATGGAGGTAGGAGCATCCTGGTAAACAACCCTGGCGCTGTCACCACCAGCTAGAACAGTGAACAGGGTCGATTGCCAGTTGTTGCCTCCAGGGTTTGAACCAGCTGGCCACCAGGCGCGTAGCTGAGTGAGGATGGCTGCCGCATTACCACTGAGAATAAATATAATATTATTGATTTTATTAAGAAAGAAAGAAAAATTGTTTATTCTGCACTAATTAAACGCACATTAAGTATAGACGCCGCAGGGCAAGCTACCCCAAACTGTCAAATTTTCCAACCTTGAACCTTAATGCTTGAGCGATAAAGTTGATAATCTATTAAAGAAATTTGACAGATTGTAGTAACTTGATGTGCTGGTCTGTATAACACAAAATATACACATACAACGCAGTCAAAAGCCTCGTACTCAAGCATATAAAATGTGTGTGTGTGTTTTTGTGAGCACGTATTTAATCGTACTTTTAATAATTCCCATTTTACTTGTCTAAAAATATGACTAAACACTGTAATACAATGATTGCTCCTCTTTACAAGCACATACATGTACAGAGGCGGACTTAATGCCATAGGCAGTTTCTACTAGTCAACCTGTGTGGGTTATGCAGAGACAAACAATAGTAGGTGCACTCATGGAAATTGTGAGAATAGAATAGAAATATTTTATTGTCCAGGTAATACAGGAAGGGCGGGTTGTTTCACGACCGCTTGACGCACGCGTCTACGTCAAAAACGGCGCTAACTATCGTTAAACCAAAAAGAGCGTTGTTTCAAATTACAATTACAAAATTATGGCCTTGACTTACGTTAAATAATTACGAGTGCGTACTCGTTATTATTTGACGTACGTATGTTACGTTCACCAACCGTTTCAAACAACCGGTCCTAAGTAGTGAGTGTATAGTAACTAGCTTTAAACTGACCTGGAAGTGACAATAGCTCCCCAAGGCTGTCTGACGAAGGCACAGGGCGAGATAACATTGGTCAGGACCTCAGTCGTCAGAGAGACAAGAGTTCCGTCGGGGCACATCACTGAGAAGTTAGGAGCGTCTTGTGGGTTGCGGATCTGAAATAAATAGATGTTTTAGAATATTGGGAGTGAAATGAGGGGCTTGGGAGTTGGGCCGATCCAAGGTTAAGCTACGCTCGCCGCGGTTGGTTCGTGAATGGGTGACCATCCATTACATATCACCCTCCCCCCCCCCCCGCGGTCTCCCCCGGGGGATGTCCCTTCCGCGCCTCGGAGAGAAAGAAAATACGTTTATTTCAATCAATCAATCAGTCAATCATTTATTTTGTTAAACATAGGTATGGTTACAGATATTATATAGTCTAAGATGTGCACTATGTTTTGCCAATATATGGCATTATTTGCGGTAAATATGACGCAAAAACGAGAATAAAACAAAAAAAAACTTGACAGGTGTCAAGGGACACCCGGATGGAACGAAGTTCCTTTCGATTAATTAGTGAATGAATTGTAACAAATTATAAATTATTTATTATGTACAAAAAACCTGTATGCACTCAACAAAAATAATCATCGCGACACCACACTGTTCAATGCGAAATAGAAAGACGAAACGGAAGTAACTGGCTTGCTTTCTTTAAGAGAGAGAGAGACAGACAGAGAAACACGCGCACGCTGCACGGCTTACAACTATAGCAAAAAGTGTCGTTCCAACTTTTGTTCTTAATTTTTTCCGTCTAGCCCCCTTTCGCAACACGCGACAAGGAACTTCGTTCCAAAAAAAAGATTTAGGGGAAAAAAGAAAGAATTATGACTTTAGCCACAAGAACTTATCCATAATTATTTTGATATAGGTCGCTAGAAATAGAATCAATACTCACAGTGAAGAACTCCCGAACGTGCTGCCAAGCGACGTACGCCACAGCAGCACTAGCATTTACATTGGTCCTCAAGCACTCCAGAGCTTGAATGTGACGGTTCTCATTCCTCACTCCAGCGATAGAAGCCCCCATGTTGATGGTGTAGCGCGAACAGCCGGAGTCTGGCCCACAGCGTTCGCAGAGGGAGGGGAAACGAGATTCTGGAAGTAACATAACATAACATCACACCTGGTTTTCCCCGAAAAGTTGCTTCGAGTTGTACCTAATAATATTAGTAATAATATAGGTATGAGGAACAGGTTGGTCACTCATCCTCCATACAAAAGGGAGGATCCTCCGGCCAGATGGGTGTTGTGTCTGGTGGGCAACTGCCCGTGATTCATGTCGGGTCGTTGTATACAGGGTGGCAGGGACATCGACGCGCAAACTGTAACCATGGATTCAGCACATGAGTTTAGACCCCATAGCGTCGAAATTTTTCGTCGGTTATTAAAAAAAAATATTTCTGTTCCATACATTTTGACCGCGTAGGTATTGCACTTTTCTATGAAACAGAAGATTTTTTTTTTTGGATAACCGACGAAAAATTTCGACGCTATGGGGTCTAAACTCATGTGCTGAATCCATGGTTACAGTTTGCGCGTCGATGTCCATGCCACCCTGTATATGCTAGTCGCACGGTAAACTCGCGATGTAAAATTCTGCGTGACATCAGCATGATAGTAGTTCGCATGTGGCAGTGTAGTACCCACTTTTCACGAAATATTTTTAAGTTCCATAAAATAGGAGGCGAGCCTATTGCTGAATTGCTGATGTAGCGGTATCTACAACGCCACATGCGAACAACGCGTCATACTGACATCACGCAAATCCTGCATCTCGCAAGCAGAGTTTACCGCGCAATTAGCATAGATACAATTTCCCAACATCAATCGTTGGGCAATTGCTCGCCAGACACAACACCCATCTGGTCGGAGGATCCTCCCTTTTCTATGGAGGTTGAGTGAACTTTACACCCTGTTCCTCATACCTCCAAACCGGCACAAATCCAGACGAAAAAAAACAAAAAATAAAAATGGGAAATGAGACATTTCAGCTTTGTCTTCGGGATAGCAACGAGCTTTCAATGAACCTGGCATTGCAGATGTCCTTCGGTGTTGGATACCACTTCATCTGGTGACTGGTTCACGTGCTTGATTACCTCCTAAGGCCAGGGGGTCTACTCCGAAGTAGTATCGGCCGATTGTTCGGCCGTTTCCTGCTACGAAGTTACTATTTGGTTCGGTCGGTTCCGATCCTACACTCCTACATTCTTTCGAATATTGACTATGGTCCCGACCCAACTGAGCCGATCCGACCTTTTTTCGCATTTTTCAATAATATTCGGTTCGGCCATGTGTCGGTTCAATCCGAACATTCGCACTTTGCATTTCGGAGTAGGCCCCCTGGACTCCACCAAAGCGGAGACGAGACGAGAGAAGAGGAAATACCTATGTTGGAAACAACCAATAGGATTACGTTATTTTAAAATCTTGTCTTCGCTTAGCCCGAAGAAAACAGAGAGTGAGGTGCCTCGCAAGCTGGCGAAGGCGGGCTGCGGAGATGAGAATGAAATCCCGTGTCGTAAAACGTGCCCACTGCGCCCGCATCTCCGCACAGCAGTGCGATTCTGTAACCATCTCACCGTGAAAACTTAGGTGAAGTGAGCTGTCATTCCAAATAATACTAGGGATTGACACTACTGACAACTCACATCAAGCTCACTTCACTTGAGTTTTCACGGTGAGATTTTTACAGAATCGACCGGCAGCTTCGATGGATACACCCTAGCTCTTAAGCATCTCCTCTCCTCTCCGCTTCTCGTATCTCCACCCATCTCCGCTTTGGTAGAGTCCCGCCTGAGCCCTCGGTTCACGGCCTCGAGTGACGCGACTTGCGTCAAGCGACACGCGCGAGCGTCAATTGTCTCCATCTGTCGCTCTGCAAGTCGCGTCACGATGACTCGTGGCATGCTCTAAACAACTTCTTACATTTGTTTTTGGCACAATTGCTGTCTAAGTGTGTCGTAAAGTGTAGGTCGTAGGCTATGCGCAAACGAACCACCGCCCACAGCCGCCGGAAGCTCAGCGTCGAGCAGTTCACATGCTTTTTCATACGTTTTGTATGGATTTCTTGCACACTTGTCGCCGTGGCGGTCACTCGCTGCAGCAGTACTCAACACCGCAGAAAGAGGCGACAGCCACCGGTGGTTGTGGCCAGAGGCTCGTATGCATTAAAAAAATCCCTAAAATATTCTCGACTTACTAAGTGCAGCATCCACGGTAGCATTGTTGCTCCATACGCCAGGTCTGCAGGCTGCTGAAAAGAAATCTTTCAGTGTTTCCACCTCCAGCTCCTCAGCAGTTTTGCCATTTGTGTCCGCATTGGGGCAACGGTCGGTGCGGGCGGCCTGCGGGTGAAATAATCATTAGATTCGTGAATTTGAAAAATTTACCATAATTTTAAACACAAATTGATGGTATTAAAAAAAAATCTTATTCGAAAACTTACCAATTCCTCCAAGCTCTTCAGCACTCTTGGAGACCATCTCACTTCTGCGTCTTCGAGTCCAGGGTGGCAGTATACTCCTCCGCGAAGACCTTCAAGTCCATTGGTGTGGTTCGAAGGCACCACTGCGACAGCTTCGAAGGCATAAGGGTCTGGAGACAAAAGAAAATGAATGACGTTATTTTTTCTTTGCACTTGCCAATGATGAACGATGCTGGCTGGCAAGCCATCGCTTTCAAAACTGTGAAGAAAAACATCGTGAGGTAAACGGCACGTTCTACAACCAAAAATTCGAAGACATGCGACTTCCTCAACGGCCCGCATGGTGGATATATAGCCTACTCCCTTTCTCAGAGAGGAGGCCTTTCTTCCCAGCAGTGGGAACGTTATATGCTGATTATGCACGGGTCGATCGCAAGTTAAACGCAGTGCGATTCTGTAACCATCTCACCGTGAAAACTTAGGTGAAGTGAGCGTGAAGTGACCTGTCATTCCAACTAATGCTAGGGACTGACACTATTGACAGCTCACTCTAAGCTCACGTCACCTAAGTTTTCACGGTGAGATTTTTACAGAATCGGTCGGCTGCTCAATTCAAAAGCTCAATGCGCTGTTAAAATGCAGCCAAAGTAATCTCTGCGCTGTCACCGTCGACACAGTTGAAGTGGAGAAGTTTTAGGCCAGCAAAAAATAAACTGTCGTGACTTCGACAATGACGAAGAAGAATACGTCCGTCACGGAGGGAGCAAATTTTTGGTCACTTTTTAATTACTTAAATCCTAGGCCCCAGGTGGGTTGCCTGTTGGTTTATTTATTTACTAGCTGCGCCCCGCAGTTTCACCCGCATAAGTTTCGATCTTGTGAGAATATCAGGATAAAAAGTAGTCTATGAGTGTTCCTGACGTCACATCGGGCCACATACCACGCCGCGATCGCGAGCTTCCCCACTCCACGCTCAAGGTGTCGGCGAATGAGTTGCCACTCATTAGTGGCAACTCATTCGCCGACACCTTGAGCGTGCGCACACAATCGGTCGTCTCCATTATTATTTTGTAATCAGCATCCAAAAATACAGTCATTGTAATATCGTAGTAGTTTTATTACCAAGTCAAGACCACCAGCAGCACACCTGGAGCTTGATACTCAACAATGAGTTAATCCTGGTTATAAACTATCTGTGTGCCAAATTTCATCCAAATCCGTTCAGTAGTTTTGGCGTGAAAGAGTAACAAACATCCATCCATGCAAACTTTCGCGTTTATAATATTAGTAGGCCTTTAGCCTTTGTTTTCCCTCTGCAGGGGCAAAGTCCTCCTGTTCTCCTCTCCACTCCCCTCTGTCTTGAGCTAGCGTGGACCAAACCTGTCTGTAGGCGTCAAGCCCGTCCCGCCATCTTCTCCTGGGTCTGCCTCGATGTCGCTGGACGTTTTCTGGGACCCAAATGGTGGTAGATTTGGTCCATGACTCGTTCGACATACGGCAAACGTTTCCGGCCTAGTCCCACTTAAACCTGCAGTGCGTTTCTGTAACCATCTCACCGTGATAACTTAGGTGAAGTGAGCGTGGAGTGAGCTGTCATTCCAACTAATACGAGGGATTGACACTATTGACAGCTCACTCTAAGCTCACTTCACCTAACTTTTTACGGTGAGATTTTTACAGAATCGATCGGCTGGCTGTTTTTGGGTGACGTATGTACGTGATTTGTGTTTTGGGACTTAAGGGTTCCATTGTGCACGAAATAGGGGTATCTACTCACCGAGTTTGCTGACATCTCTGACAGTTGCAACGACCATGTTCTCATTGGGCTGCTGCTGCGTCAACAGCAGGGTTTCTTCCTCGGAGAAGTAGCCGATGTCTGCCTGCCCATTAGCTAGTCTGAGGGCGCAGTCCACCCTGGATGTGGAAAGAGTAAAAATTAAGTGTGTTGCAGATAAAAAAAGAAAAAACTTGAGAGGTGTCAAGGGACACCCGGATGGAACGAAGTTCAAAGAGAGAGAGAGACAGACAGAGAAACACGCGCACGCCGCACGGCTTACAACTATAGCAAAAAGTGTCGTTCCAACTTTTTTTCCGTCTAGCCCCCTTTCGCAACGTGCGATAAGGAACTTCGTTCCAAAAACATTTATTTGCGGCAAACATGACGCATAAAAGATCACAAACACAAAAAAATAACAAGTTAGGGGAAAACATGCGTCACATCCACGCAAAACGGCCATCACTCAGCATAATGCTAAGACCCTATACGAGACAGAGCCTCAGCGCTGGTTATAAGGAAATAAGTTGTACGGACGCCAGCAGGTCAAGGTACCCGAAGCTATCAAAATTTTCCAATCAACCTTGAACCTTAATGTTTCAGCGATAAAGTTGAAAATCTATTAAAGTTATTTGACAGATTGTAGTAGCTTGATGTGCTGGCGTCTGTACATAGGTTGCATAATATTTGATATTCAGCAGGGTGCATTCTGAAAGTTGGCAACGTCGCATATATAATTGTCATAAAAAACTTCGTTCGAATCGATTTTGATGAAATTTCTATGGAACCAATCTGAGAGTAACTATATCCTTTTAAATAAAAAAATAATTTTGCAAATCGGCGCATAAATAACGGAGTTCTGAGGTAAAAACAAAAAAAAAAACGTTTAACTTTTTTTGAAGTCGATTAAACCCGGACGCAAATCCGCACTCCTGCTGCTACTAAGAAATTACATATGGATGTGACATCTGCCAACTAGTAGTAGTGGTGGATTATGGCCCACTCCCTCTCACCAAGAACAAGCCTGTGTCCCAGCCGACCTATTCTGTATAAATTTCACCGTGAAAACTTAAGTGAAGTGATTTTAAAGTGAGCTGTCATTCCACGATGCTATAATAGGGATTGGCACAATTAACAGTTCACTTCACCTAAGTTTTCACGACGTGATTTTACAGAATAGATCGGCTGCAGTGGGAACATTATTAGCTGATTATGACTAAAGTAGAACCTCAGACGCTTCTTCCTTTGCTAGGATATTTACCTGGACTCTACAGGAGAGCATGTTACTTGACTGTCATCTATGCTTAGGCTTTGGCACAGAGAATTCGGCAGTTGAGAGTTGACGCAGACTCGGTCTGGAAACAAAACAAAATGCTGTTACAATAAGGGTATAAAGTCTTTGGAAGGTGATCGAAGAATCAACATCATCTTTTCATCTTCATGCCTTTTCACAACTAGTTTTGGGTCGGCTTCCAGTCTAACCGGATGCAGCTGAATTTTAGGTACACACGGCTACACATCAAGCTATGCATAACCAGTATTAGCTGACCGTTCATTGTGAGAAAATATCATACAAAGTGAGGCCATGACAAACTGGTTTTGTATAGCTTGACGTGTAGCCGTGTGTACATGGTGTGCCTGCCTATCTGACCTCCACACCCCAGTAGTTGCTATAACCCTTGGTAAGATGTCAGACTTTCGGTCTTCCGATTACCATTAACGACTGTCAAAAATATAAGAATGACACTTAGGACCAATTTAATGGCTTAAACCTGCTTTTAGAGTCACGGAGGGGAGTGTCTTATGGAAAACTATAGTTTACACGCATTAGGGCGCGTTCACATAATATACGTACGTTTTTACAGGATCCTTTTTAACGGATCCGTCGCTACTGGAGATAGTATTCACACAGCATTTATAGGATCCTTTTTAATGGATCCGTCGCTACTAGAGATAGTATTCACACAGGACTGATTTTAAGAGATCGGATCAGTATAATGGACCCGAAATAGTTACTGCCGGTCGATTCTGTAAAAATCTCACCGTGAAAACTCAAGTGAAGTGAGCTTGATGTGAGTTGTCAGTAGTGCCAATCCCTAGCATTATTTGAAACTAGCTTCTGCCCGCGGCTTCGCCCGCGTGGTTGTCGGAAATTTACCCACGGGAACGTGCTAACAGGATAAAATGTATGTGCTTCCCCAGAATGCCATCTATGTCGCGGGCCCTTTGTGGCTAATTACAATAGAAAACCAATTGTGTCTCATTAGTGGTGATTAAGAGGGTACCTATATGATATCTTTACCTAAGTACCTAACTAATTTAAAAAAAAAACTCAATAGCAGAAAATTAAATACCTACCTACCTAAATAAACCTATTTCTGATGATAACTAATCTAAACTCAATAAATAAGCAAACTCCCTAAAAACTAATATCTATACGAATGATTAAACCTACCTAACAGTATTATAAAATAACCTACGGTCACTACGTACACTATCAAATATACTACCTATACTTTAAAATTAAAATCTATAGGTACCTACGACTCATATAAAAATAAACCTAAATAACTTTAAAAACTAAAAGGAATAAAAATGAACTCCACTGCGGGTGACCCAACCTACGACAAACTTAGTATTTGCGGTTGGTACAGTACAGACAGTGGTAATCGGGTATAGGGATCGAACCGCAAAATTAAGTTTGTTTTTTATTGTATATACTTTTCCGGGATAAAAAGTACCCAGTGTGGTGCCCAGGATATTAAAGAATAATTATACCAAGTTTCATCGTAATCGAACCGGTAGTTTTTGCGTGATGCCTGAACAAACAGACAGACAGACAGACAGACAGACAGACAGACAGACAAAAAATTTTTTAATCACATTTTTGGGTTCGGTGTCGGTCAAGTAACACCCCCTGCCATTTATTTTTTGGATATTTTCAATGTACAGAATTTTTACTTCTACAGATTTATTATAAGTATAGAATAGATGACAGCTCACTCCACGCTCACTTCACCTAAGTTTTCACGGTGAGATGGTTACAGAATCGCACTGCTGTACTATGTGTGAACTGGCTCATACAACTACATACGTTTAAACGGACCTGTAAAACGGATCGCTGCTTATTTTGTCGGATCGGTATTTTCTACTGGATCCGGAATACTGTATTATGTGTGAACTCGCTCATACAACTACATATGCTAATAACATACACGTTTTAACGGACATGTAAAACGGACGTTAAATGTGAACGCGCCCTTAGTCGGTGTCAGTAGTCATCGTATGATCAACTCAAACTAAGGAGCTCAACTAGTCATAAGCCGCTTTTCCAGAGTAACAGCTAATATATGTGACTAAGGGCTGATTTTTCAATCATCTGATAACTTTATTCAATGATGTCTTTAAAAGATGCCCATCCATAGACAAATATCACGGTTATATCCCGGTTGGCGCAGTGGTTAAGCGATTGACTGCTGCGCTGCGTGTCGCGGGTTCGATTCCCGCACGGAACAAATATTTGTATGACCTACATGTATTTGTTCCAAGTCTGGGTGTTTTTCTATCTATAATATGTATGTATTTACAATTAAAAAAAATGTATATAAGTAGTTTATCAGCCATCTTGTTACCATAACACAAGCATTAGGTTGCTTAGCTTGGGACTAGATGGCGCTGTGTGAAATGTCCAGGGATATTATTATTATTATCTCTCCACTAATCCAAGGCTTACTCTAGGATGCATATCCGGTAGGCTCTTAAATCCTACCCTTTCCTACGGGCACGTCTTCCTTACAAAAACCGCGCCCCCCGGTCTACTTCTTGATATGCAATGGTCGCTGTAGCAACATGAACATGAGGCTACACTAGCTAGAGCGAATCTTGGGGTTCATTCGATGAATCGAGTCTGGTCAAACCACGCTGGGATCGGTGCAATTCATTCATTCATTCATCTGATAACTTTATTCAAGGAATAATTTTGAAATTTTGACAGCTAATAAAATTATTAAGTCAAACGTCAATTTTATGCCTTGAATAAAAGTTATCTGGCGATGGAAACATCAGCCTTAAGTAATGTCATGTTGACAAAAACGGTTCGATCAAAGATGACATTTAAAGGATGATTTCCACGAAATGGCTCGCACCGCATCGGATCGGAAAGGATACGAACGGATGCGGCGACAGCCGATCGCGTCCGTGTTGACGTGTTCTAATGCCGAAAAGATTCGATCGGATACGACGACAGGCGAGCGGCGCCGATCGCCCGTCGCAGGATACTTTCGGCTACGATCGCGTGTCGCAGAAGACCTCCGCGGTCAATCTGCTGTGCGCGGCTTGGTAATATAGACTTTAAATACTGTGTACACGATTTAATATCGTTTAAAGATGGTAAAATCCGTTGCGATCCGATGCGGTGCGAGCCGTTTAGTGGAAATCATCCTTTAGTCTAACAAATTAAACATCAGAGTTTAGCCAGCTAGTTATGCCAGGTAAACGTATGCACTTAGTCACCGGCGCGCCCATCCTTATCTCCTTATCAATATCTATAATAAATATAATAATATAAAACGTTCAAAGTCACACGACAAAATGATAACGAGTGCTTTAGTTAATAAGAAAAAATATTTTTAGGCTTAGGTATATATTTATATTTAATACTTGGTACTCGTTACTACAGGGTCGCAGGGACGTCGACACGCAACCTGTAACTATGAATTCAGCACATGATTCTAACGTAGACATTTTTAGTAGGTATCAAAAAAAATACAATGCCGAGCAATGAAAAAGATTCCACCCACAAAATGCCGACAAACACCTTAATATCTCCTAAGCTAAGACATAGAGGGTAGCGGGAACATCCGAAAGGGTTTACCGCTGCCCTGGAACATAAAGGGCTAAGGAAGGAACACGGGTGGGTTTTAGTCAGTAAGAGTCTGACACTCCCTTCTGCTCCACCCAGAGCGGGAGGAGTCATTTGATGATTTCCCATCCTCAAAAAAATAAAGCTAAGACATAGAACCTAGCTTCTATAGCACATATTTACGTTTTTAGTTGGTAATATTCTGATGCGCTGTTAAATGTACTTCAATATTGCAGACGGCGTCATTAAGCTAGCCTTTCCCGTTTAGGAGTAATTTGGTGCTATGTCACTGGAACTTTTTCATTGCTCGCGAGTGTATACCATAGAAAAGTTCAATGCAAAATCTCATCATCATCATCATTTCAGCCGAAAGACGTCCACTGCTGGACATAGGCCTCCCCCAAGCACCTCCACTTCGACCGGTTCTGTGCTTTTCGCATCCAACGGGTTCCTGCGGCCTTCACAAGGTCGTCGGTCCACCTTGTGGGAGGCCTTCCAACGCTACGTCTTCCGGTACGCGGTCGCCACTCCAGAACCTTTCGGCCCCATCGGCCATCTGTTCTGCGAGCAATGTGCCCTGCCCACTGCCACTTAAGTTTGGCAATTCTTCGGGCTATGTCGGTTACCTTGGTTCTCCTGCGGATCTCTTCATTTCTGATTCGATCACGCTGGGAAACTCTAATCATTATAGCCCTCTAAATTGCCTTTTGGGTGACTTTAAGCCGTCTAATAAGGCCCATTGTGAGCGACCACGTTTCAGTGCCATAGGTTTCTATGGAAAAAATCTATGGAACACAAATATTTTTTTTTCCGTGGTTTTTTGCATACAAATTCAATCCGCACGGAAAATTTCGCTCCGTTTCCCGCGCACCGAAAATATTTTAATACATTATTCAACTTTGTATCTGTGTGCAAATATCAAATGCAAATGGCATAGCATCATGCTGAGATAGGAGCCTTTTGGCCTCGTATAGGACTTTCTGTTTCATTTTTCCTTTTGGTAATTTTTTTATATACCTAATTTGTTTTATTTTTATCTGTGTTTAGCTTATGATCCTGCAGTGCGATTCTGTAACCATCTCACCGTGAAAACTTAAGTGAAGTGAGCGTGGAGTGAGCTGTCATTCCAACGAATGCTAGGGATTGACACTATTGACAGCTCGCTCTAAGCTCACTTCACCTAACTTTTCATGGTGAGATTTTTACAGAATCGATCGGCTGGATCGATTCTGTAAAAATCTCACCATGAAAAGTTACGAGTCGCAATAAATACTTTTTCTTTCTTTCTTTTTCTTTCAGCTTAATTGAATGTGACTTTAGAAGTAGGTATTGCGGTTGCAAGTACAAGCGGAGTATAATATCTTGATTTAAAAGATTGTCCTTGGATTTCCTTGCCCATTCTTCTCCATAGAAGAAAGAAAATACCTAAGTTTATTTGCGGCAAACATGACGCATAAAAAGAACAGAAACACAAAAAATAACAAGTTGGGGGAAAACATGCGTCACATCCACACAAAGCGGCCATCGCTCAGCATAATGCTAAGACCCTATACGAGACAGAGTCCCAGCGCTGGTTTAGTCGTTACGGGTAGTCAGAAGTCCGAAAGTCGGACGACCAGTCTTAGCATATTAAGAATAATCTATATATTCAATCAGCCTACATAATAATAATAATAATAATAGCTCTTTATTTCAGATTACAGGATCCATAATGTGTTAGTATTGCCTTAACCTATTGTTAGTGTAAAATGAAATGAAATTAAAAAACAAAAGTGACATCACAAATAAACAAAAAAAAAAAAACAATTAATTTGGCACATGTACGTCTGTACGCACATGTCTCCCAGCCCAGTGCCTAATAAACGGCCCGTCTATTTTGTCCGCCAGTGTACCCAAAATATTGTTCGGACTACCTCGGAATCGCCGCAGCATAGATGCACTTCGCTTGCGCATGATGGCATAAAAGTCATAATAATACATGACATAATAATGCTCCCATCGCTGAGACACAGGAGTAATCTCCGTGAGATGGAGCGGGCCGTAATCCACCACGCAGTCCCAGTGCACGGTAGATCGAGCCGTGGGGCTGTTATTGGAACGAAGTTTTGGAACGAAGTTTTGGAACGAAGTTCCTTATCGCGCGTTGCGAAAGGGGGGGCTAGACGGAAAAAATTAAGACCAAAAGTTGGAACGACACTTTTTGCTATAGTTGTAAGCCGTGCGGCGTGCGCGTGTTTCTCTGTCTGTCTCTCTCTCTCTCTTTGAACTTCATTCCATCCGGGTGTCCCTTGACACCTCTCAAGTTTTTTATTTAGCCACGAGCTCCACTATACGTTAAAGTAATGTTTAACACTTTATGCAACGGCCTTGATATGAATTTATAACATTTAGATAAAAGATTAGAATCGTGTCAACTGGTAAATAGGTTTATAAGTGACTGTGTACGATTGTTATCTAAGGCTTTAAAACTTTATGGCAACATTCTTTTTGTTGAATGTTCGATTACAATTTACAAGTTATCACTAAAATAAAGAAAGAAGTGCAAAGTGCGAATGTTCGGATCGGACCGACACATGGCCGAACCGAATGTTAATGAAAAATGCGAAAAATGTTCGGATCGGCTCAGTTGGGTCGGGACCATAGTCAATATTCGAAAGAGTGTAGGAGTGTAGGATCCGAACCGACCGAACCAAATAGAAATTTTTTAGCAGGAAATGGCCGAACATTCGGCCGATACTACTTCGGAGTAGACCCCCTGATTCTTTGGCTAAAAATAGGCCAGCACTCTGGTCACGTGAAGAGTCAACAAATTTTATTCACATAATGTGGTATTTCTATTAGTGTAGGTGTGTTTATTCTCATAATAAAAAAAAAAATAAAAAAAAAATAAATAAATAATAAATAATATTATGTAATGACTCGTTCGCCCAGTGGTCGCAAACGCTACCGTTGAGCATGACGTCCTACTGGGTTAAATTCCTAGGTTGGGCCAAGTGTTATTGAGTTTTCCCGTCAGGAATTTCTCCTTTTTGCGCCTGTTTGATGACAATAAGTTCATCCCCTGTTGAACATAACTTGCGAATGTGATGTAGGTGTTGCTATAGGTACAGCTCTGCCTAACCCTTCGGATATTACAGGCGTAATGTTATGTGTTATCTTAATATGTACGTGTATATATCACGTACATTCTAGAAGTAACTACAGTTTTGTTTTGACACGTAAATATACAATGTTTTCTTAGCTTATAATTTAAAATGCTTCTATCTGCGAGTAACCAAATGTTTATCTAAATATTCAATCATAAGAATTACGTTACGTTTTAAAATGTTTTACGTATTTTCCAAGTTCATCTTATACACATCACTGGACAGGCTGGATGGAGCAGCGAAAGCACTAGGAAGTGGTGAAGGGCGGGCGTTTTGGAGGACTGTCTTTTGTAATTTTGACTTTCGAAAAGTGCTGAGGAGCAATATTCTTGTAATTTTAAGAATGTTCACAGTCTGAGGGGCAATTCTCGTAATTTTAAGAACGTTCACAGTCTGATCTCAGTCTCAATCTGTCAAAAATACTTCTAATTTCCCTACATTTTGACAAGTTTTTGACATTTGTTTGTCGCCGAGATGAGACTGCGACTAGATTTTGATCGTTTTAAATTACGAGAATAATAGCCTTCAGATTCTCAGCCTAATTTGATAAATGACTTTTGATTTTGGTTGATATTGATTTTGGGCTAGAAAGGGGGTGTCCACCGAGATAACAACTAATAGAAAAGTATGGAAGAAAAAGACATTTTGTGCTGACTCCAAATACATTGGTATAAGAGAAGGGGAATTTAACATAAATATGTTATGTAAAAGTAAATAAAGGAAAAACAAGGGAAGAGCTCATTGGGGATCCATAGACATTCCAGTGACTATTTTGTGAAATAAAACGCCCGCCGTGAGAAAATCTAGACAGTAGGGTAATTTGACATTGATTATCTCAGGTAAAACTCATACATGGTTCGAGCGAGTAAGATTTTAATATTCTTTGCAAAGAGTTCTCATTTGACCCATTTACCACCAAAACTTATTCTGCAGTGCGATTCTGTACCTAACCATTCACCGTGAAAACTTAGATTTTCTCCTAGAAACTACAGGACTAAAGTAATATTTATCTTCTGTCTTTTTCTTAATAAAATAGAAAGAAAAAGATGCTCTGAACTTAAATTTAGTTTAGTTTGTGAACAAGGGAATGGGCACCAATGTTTTTGAATGGTTCTAGAACATGTCGACATCCTCATTTGAATTTTCTTTTGTGTCGAGGACTCATTGATTGAATGACGTTACCACTTCAAGTTACACTTGACAAATACCTTGTTATCAATCAGGAAATGATATCACTTAACTCTGACTACAAGTATTTAATCATTTTATTTCTGGGTCTGATTTTTATCTGTTGAATCCAGAACGTCGCATTTCTATGGACAGATTTTTAATTAGCTGCAGTAAAATGACACTTATTACAATTTCGTTAAAAAATGTTGCCACACTATCTCTACTAGTGATGCGATTAAAACACAATGAAACATCGATCGTTTTAATTTTAGATATTCGAAATTGACCAATTATTATTTAACCGTAAACAATCAAATTATTTTTGTAATCAATTCAATATTTGTTTATTTATGGCAACTAAGCCCAATTGTTAGTAACATTGTTAGTAAACAAAAACACAGACAAAAAAATAAATAAAAAGAAAATTGTAAGGTTAGCTGTGGGGTCTTCTGAGAAGATAAGCTGTCATGGTTTTTTTTGACGTGACAACGTCTTATAAATTGGTTTGCCGGGTGACACTTCAAGAAACTGCGTTACGCTCCGCTCACGTTATGCGCTCACAATGAGAGCGAGTGAGAGGCACGCGTCCCTTCCACTCGGGCATGGTTAGCCCGCCTAAGAGCGAGAGAGACAGACATAATTTCATCCTTCTTCCTACTATACGAATGAATATTCACATTAAAATTATTTTACCACTCAAAGTCGTTGTCACGTAAAACTTTCGCCCGTATACCGACTTTACAGGCAACCAATTTTTAATCCCAGATACTAATCTGACATTGCGTTTTTTAGTATAGAAATATTGACATCACATCTGTCAAATTAGTATCTGGTTTAAAAAAACAAACTTTAATGGTTTTTCGTTCATTATTTTATTAAAATTAAACGAACATTATTTTTTTACCGCCAAACACTAGAAGTAAGCGGATGCAACTGAATACCAGTATTTTACATGGAGCAACTACCTATCTGACTTCCACAAGTTCCACAACCCAGTTACTGACCGAACGTTCTGATATACATGTTACTGGGTAACACTATACCCCTTGGTAAGACGCCTTATGAGCAGCGGTGGACACGTGGTAACGGCCCCGACTTACGCCAGGCGCTTTACTTTGCGTAAATCATTTCATCTCCACTGCTCTCAAAACGGTGAAGGAAAACATCGTGAGGAAACCGGCATGTCCTAGAACCAAAAATTCGAAGACATGTGACATCTACCAACCCGCACTGGGCCCGCGTGGTAGATTACAGCCCTCTCACAGAGAGGAGGCCTGAGTCCCAGCAGTGGGAACGTTATAGGCAGATTATGCTTAGACAAACAACCAGTCTGACCAGAAAGTCAGACAACCAGTCTGACTTTCGGGCTTCTGACTGCCCGTAATTACTGTCAAAGATCCAGCCGGGGACAACGACCGAAGCACGGAAGGGTTAAGTAAAAATAGTCACCCATCCACAGACCAACCATGGTAAGCGTAGCTTAACCTAATCGATTGACCTGTGCGACTGCTAGTACTTAGCCACGGATCCATCGTTTATATTCACTATCATATCACTGCTTATATTATGTAGGTACCGCCTATTGTGTCACGCTTTGTAAAATTTCTATACTCATTTGTCTTTATTTTATATGGTGTACAGATGCCAGCAGGTCAAGCTATCCGAAACTGTCAAATTTTCCCAATCAACCTTGAACCTTAATGCTTTAGCGATAAAGTTGAAAATCTATTAAAGAAATTTGACATATTGTAGTAGCTTGATGTGCTGGCGTCACGAACATCAATATGTCAACACTTGGCAACTTTCAACTGCAATTTTGCAATAAACGATTTGATTTGATTTGATGTTTTCGTGAAATAACGAATGCAACGTTGAAATACGACACATTACATAAACATATGGGCTCAAAAATGCTACGTTCGTAACAACATAAAATTTCAATAAAAAATAAAGAAGTAAATCGCTTTTGAATAAAGCCGAGTGTATACATACTTTTGCTCGTGACTGTACATATTCTATTTTATTGCACGTCATATCCGTCTCATATTTTGCATGAGTCACTTTTTATAAACACCTATGTGAAAAAGGGTGTGGCTCATACATTTTCTAGAACTAAACACATGGCCATTAAGGCAAACTATGAGAACTCCAAAATACATACAAAAGAATTTCATAATAATAATTACGATATCAATTATAGGGTGCTCAAAACTTAAATGTACGCGTATGCTCGAGATTTCCGTCCGTTGAATAGTGATAAGGTAGCCCCTTATCATTTAGGAGTTGATATTATCACCGGCGAGCTGTGGCCTAGTGATAATACTCCACTGCCAAACCCTTTTAACATACTTAGCGAGAAGGTTATTTGTAAAACTTCAGAAAAACATATCTACAAAAATGTCATAAAGTTTTTTTTCCAATAATTTTGACGCTATCGATAATTCAATCGAACAAATATGGTAGATTATCGACTACGAATAAACTACGGCTAAATAAGACTACGGCTAAAAAAATGGCGGCATAGTGGCCGCCATTTTTTTAGCCTTATCTGCCTGAATTATATGATATAATACTTACATGTCGTCTGTGCTGACACCGCCCCAACCACACACGCAAATAGAAAAATTTCCTTGAAACCCATGTTGGCACTGCACACGCACTGTAGGAATAAATCCTACGTTAATTTAAAAAATCCTGCCGCCGTCGACTTTACCGAAGCCTGCGACACTGTTACCCTCAATGGCTAATCTTATTTAAAATGTATGACTGGTTTATAGCTAGGTATATCTTATCAGTATTTCGAAATTCAGCGTAAAGGTAGGTGATATAATAGCTGATAAGCTGATAACGATGCGTCGAGCGAATTTTCGTGCCGTAGCGAGGCGGTGTCCTGCTGGGAAGCGTGTTAGGCCCTTTGGCCTTGACGATTTTTTTGCTACCAATTTTTATGGGATTGACTGAACTATAAGAATGCGATGTTAAAACATGTCGTGGATATTTTTAGCATGTAGTAGAATATCGTTTTTGTTTGACAAAATCAGGGATACGAGTTTGGACTAGTCATTGAACACGCAAATCTTTGGGTCAGTCCGGTTTGGAAAATTTGAAAATTTGACTTTCGGGTTTGGCGACCACATACAAATTCTTGTCAAATTCTTTGAAGCTGACATTCCTATCTCAAATTATTGGAATAATCAATCAATTTCATGAGAATTTTTGTGAGTCAAGGTAAAATTATAAAAGACAAAGAGACACTTACTGGAAAATGTGTGTCATACATAATTCAGCACCCAGTCATATCCTATTGATATAGCAACATCCGGAGCATTATTATTTTAATTATTGTAAATGTGAAGACCAAGATTATGTCTGGACTTTAAAAGAGACTGTGACCTCTGAGCTTGTTTTGGCCTTTCTTCTCAGACTAGTCAGATAGGAAACGCCGACCTCATCTAGTTTTAAAATATGATTGACGTGTAAAAGTGTTTGTACAAACTTAATTACAAAAATAAAATCATTTATCATTTATGTGGATCATATTTTTTTCAGTTTCGTTTCTTTGTGCGGCTTACCTAAATGTACTATATTTATTTAATACTTTAAGCACACAAATGGGGGGGGGGCGTGGCTAAATAATAACAGCCGCACAGGTCGATCGGTCAGGTTAAACTACGCTTGCCGCGGTTGGTCTGTGGATGGGTGACCATCTTTACATACCGAGACCTCTCCGTGCCTCGGAAAGCACGTTAAGCCGTTGGTCCCGGCTTTCATTCGTGGATCTTTGACAGTCGTTACGGGTAGTCAGAAGCCCGAAAGTCTGGCAACCAGTCTTACCAAGGGTATCGTATTACCCAGTAACTGGGTTGTGGAGGTCAGATAGGCAGTCGCTCCATGTAAAATACTGGTATTCAGCTGCATCCGGTTAGACTGGAAACCGACCCCAACATAGTTGGGAAAAGGCTAGGCAGATGATGAGGGATGGATAGGAGGTAACACTTTTACACGTCAAAATTAAATTATGTTTTAAAACTAGATGAGTTCGGTGTTTCCTCACGTGACTGCGTTACCACTGATAATGTCGTGGACATGGCGAAGTTTTGGACTAACAAAATATTAATAACTGTTGTGCCAGCGACGCGAAAAAGATGAAGGAGCATCGCACTCGCGCTGGCTCTTTGAAGTAGGTACAGACGCCAGCAGGTCAAGCTACCCGAAAATGTCAATTTTTTCCAATCATCCTTGAACCTAAATGCTTCAAAAATAAAGTTGAAAATCTATTAAAGAAATTTGACAGATTGTAGTAGCTTGATGTGCTGGCGTCTGTACCTATAATCCTTAATTTTGCCAAATGCTGAATTCTTTGATGTACCTCCTCAGTACGTTAGCAGAAAAGTCAACCTTGCAACCAGGCTTGCTAATTGACTAATATTTAATACTAGCTGCGCCCCGCGGTTTCACCAGCATAAGTTTCGATCCCATAGGAATATCGGGATAAAAAGTATCCCATGTGTTAATCCTGGTTATAAACTATCAGTGTACCAAATTTCATCCAAATCCGTTCAGTAGTTTTTGCGTGAAAGAGTAACAAACATCCATCCAAAATCAAAATCAAAAGTCATTTATTCAAATTATGCTGAGGATCAGAACTTTTCGAACGTCAAAATGACAAAAGACAGTCCCCCAAAAACGCCCGCCCTTCACCACTTCCTAGTGCTATCGCTTGGAAGAAGAAGTAGCGCAACAAACTCCCCAGCACATCCATACAAACTTTCGCGTTTATAATATTAGTAGTATTATGTACCAAGACTAGTTATTCAAATTGGTCGTTGATGGATGGAGAGGGAGAGGAAGGCCAAAGAAAAGTTGGATGGATTGTGTGAGGAATTATATGAAAGAGAAGGGAGTGAATGATAGCGTGGTATAGGTTGACAGGGGAGAATGGAAGAAGGGGGGAAACGTGATGCGCCGACCACAAGTAACATGGGACGAGGGCATGGAGACGATGAGCTGGAGACTCCAAATATATATTATGACTATGATAGATTTTACAGTTATAAAAACCGGAACCGAAAAACTATAAATAATGAATCAAACAACTCAATTTCCTTTGAATAAGGAAAAGTCAATGAAAATTAAACAATCTTTCAAGAATAAATATTGGAAATAGTAAACTGTTTTGATAGCTGTCAGGATCTAATCGCAAGGAAATAAGGTTCACAATTGCGAGGTTCTGTGAATGTCTGCCATAGGGTACGGTGAGTTTTGAAGTGAATAATGTTTCCGTTGACATAGTAAAGGTAATTTCAGAAGTACAAAACTATGAATTTAAAGCGATTAAATTAAATGTTAAGCAAAAAAGCAGCTGCATGTATAATTTCTTTCGTAAATAATCGAACCTCAAATAGTTTCCCATTATTAGTGTATTTGCTAAAAATATTATTGAACACTCTAATTTAATCATTACCTCTTTCCTTAAACCTTCCAATTTTGGGGTCCTTAAAATACAAGTAACTACTCCCTCCAACCTTCCCATGGCCCATCCAACATACGTTATACGGGCCGAAACGTGGGGCAGCTGCGGAAATAGCCAAGTAACTGCGACCAACATGGATAGAGCGTTCCGTACCCGCTGCCGTAGCACCGCTCGCTGCCGTAGCATCGCTCGCTGCCGTAGCACCGCCCGCTGCTGCAGCATCTCTTTGTCAGCAGCCATGCTGCCAGAGAGCCAGCCAGCTCTCTGTAACCATGGATTCAGCACATGAGTTTAGACCCCATAGCGTCGAAATTTTACGTCTGTTATTAAAAAAAAATATATTGCTGTTCCATACATTTTGACCGCGTAGGTATTGCACTTTTCTATGAAACAGAGATTTTTTTTTTTTTGATAACCGACTAATATTTTCGACGCTATGGGGTTTAAACTCATGTGCTGAATCCATGGTTACAGTTTGCGCGTCGATGTCCCAGCCACCCTGTATACTTTTAATAGCATTGCTACTGCGACCATCTTTGAGAAAAGGCCACACACGAGACACAAAATATCCTGTCAGCTGCATGCTACAAGAAGTGATGGACGCTTGTGATGCCGCCAAACACGTACCTAGCTGAATTCTGGGGCGAGTTCATTTAGGTTGATATCCACGTCTGAACGCTGAGTCCAAAAATACAAGCGACAGCTTAGTTTGGGAACCAGTATCACCAACTCCTGAGATTAA
Organism: Apamea sordens; assembly: GCA_945859715.1. Classification (NCBI taxonomy): domain Eukaryota; kingdom Metazoa; phylum Arthropoda; class Insecta; order Lepidoptera; family Noctuidae; genus Apamea; species Apamea sordens. The sequence goes on from OX244014.1 coordinate 1,969,847, forward strand.
TGTACCTTTTATTTAGATATTAATAATATTGTGTATGTTTTTTCATAAACAACTTTTTTTTTCTTTTTTGTTTTTTTTTTTTTTATCGACTCGCTAAGAAAAAGAATGCGTTGAACTACCGCTGTTCTCCTGTCGGCTGTCAGATAGTAACAAACAGCATGATATCACCACTTAGATAACAACCCTAGAGCAAACACAACGCTGATCAATACTGTGCCTCGAATCTTATCAGGTTGATAAGAGCCTTAGGTACATGCAGACGTAAAAAAATATGTCATGTTGAATTTGACCTCCAGGCTCCGCTGAAGGCATTTTTGAATTGATTTTAGGCGCCGCCGCCGCCTTAAGAGGAAATACGGGTGGAAAGACTTTTGAAAATTAGGTATTTTGAAGAAACTATCGCTGTCGCTCTGTCTCGCTATCTCTCGTCTATTCGTGCGATAAGGACAACTGCAGAACCGACTGAATAGCCTAAGTAAAAAGTCACATTTTCGAGGTTTGGCTCTCGCCTATTTTCTCCACCAATATTGAAGCAATTTAAAAGATATTTCATAAACTGGATAAGAAGGATATAAACTGTGTCGCCATGTTTTCCTTTTTTTATTAATAGTTGTCAAATTTGTACTTATTAATAGTTGTCTAAATAGGCAATTTTGAGCATTTTTTGAGGGTTCTAGTGCTTATAAAAAAATGTATTATCAAAAAGGAAAACATAGGGACATACGAGTAACTAACATTTATTATTCTGTAAAAAATCATAGCCATATGGTCATTAACCAGAAAGAAAACAGGTGAGAGCGTCTCTATAGAAAAAAACACCACCCGCGTTTCCTCTTAAACGGTGTAAATTTTTAACTCAAACTAAAAGCATTTATTTCAATTAAACTATTGATTGTCAACGTGGGCGACAACGCCCCCTCGTGGTGGTTTAAGACTTTCAGAGGGGCAGTAGAAGTTCCAAAGATATTTTAAATAATATATGCTATTTTTCATAGGACTTATAATATTATACGTTTAAATTATAATCGTGGCAATAGCTATTTCAGATTCGCGACAGACGGTCAGTAAAAAAGAATAAGGGGCTTAGAAAAAAAAAACCCAAGGTAAGGCAAAAAACTTGAGAGGTGTCAAGGGACACCCGGATGGAACGAAGTTCAAAGAGAGAGAGACAGACAGAGAAACACGCGCACGCCGCACGGCTTACAACTACCTATAGCAAAAAGTGTCGTTCCAACTTTTTGGTCTTAATTTTTTCCGTCTAGCCCCTTTCGCAACGCGCGATAAGGAACTTCGTTCCAATAATGTTGAGAGCCTATAAATTAAACCATTTACAGGCACTTTTAAACTTTATAAAAGAGTCGGTCAGTCAGAAAGTCCATTCCCAAACATAGATACCGATGGAGAAGAAAGGCAAGAACACCATGGAAACCCTTTTAAACCAAAATTTTTATTTATTTATTCAAATCTTACCTACAACTAGGTACCATTACAGATCAGCGATCCAATGCGATAGCGAAGCCTTACATGCTAAATCCATAATCTACATCCTATAAAATTACATACAATATCCTAAATCTTAACCTACATCTACATCATCAATAACATATTATTTAATAACTAGCTTCTGCCCGCGGCTTCGCCCGCGTGGATGTCGGAAATTATCCCACGGGAACGTGCTAACAGGATAAAATGAATGTGTTTCCCCAGAATGCCATCTATCTCGCGGGCCCTTTGTGGCTAATTACAATAGAAAACCAATTGTGTCTCATTAGTGGTGATTAAGAGGGTACCTATATGATATCTTTACCTAAGTACCTACCTAATTAAAAAAAAAAACTCAATAACAGAAAATGAAATACCTAGCTACCTAAATAAACCTATTTCTGATGATAACTAATCTAAACTCAATAAATAAGCAAAATCACTAAAAACTAATATCTATACGAATGACTAATCCTACCTAACAGTATTATAAAATAACCTACGGTCACTACGTACACTATCAAATATACTACCTATACTTTAAAATTAAAATCTATACCTACGACTTATATAAAAATAAACCTAAATAACTCTAAAAACTCTAACCTACGACAAACTTATTATTTGCGGTTGGTACAGTAATCGGGTCTAGCGATCGAACCGCAAAATTTAGTTTGTTTTTTATTGTATATACTTTTCCGGGATAAAAAGTACCCAGTGTGGTGCCCAGGATAGTAAAGAATAATTATACCAAGTTTCATCGTAATCGAACCGGTAGTTTTTGCGTGATGCCTGAACAAACAGACAGACAGACAGACAGACAGACAGACCGACAGACAGACAGACAGACAAAATTTTTTTTAATCACATTTTTGGGTTCGGTGTCGGTCTAGTAACACCCCCTGCCATTTATTTTTTTGATATTTTCAATGTACAGAATTTTCACTTCTACAGATTTATTATAAGTATAGATGTAACTTTTGCGAATGAACGTAATGCTACCATACTTTTGGATACGATACCAAAGGAATAATTCTGGTATTTTAACAGAACGTTCGCATTCTAATCTCCTTCTAAATCTGTCAAAAATACCTCTAATTAACATTTCTATTGTTACTGAGATGAGATTGCAACTAGATTTTGAATGTTTTCAATTCAATTATTTTCTTTATTTCCATGGGTAACTTTAATCGTATTCGTTGAATGAAACGTAAAATCGCCATCTTGACATGTGTGTTGCCATAATATAATTACATATTTACAAAAGTTTATTTAATTATGGTCTCCAACTTCAACAGAACTATTAAACAGAGATACTTGAATCACTCAAATTATTGAAAATATTAGGTATTTTATCTAAAGGTGTAATCATAACTCCATCAATGGTAGGAGACCACAGCATGCAAAATATTAGTTTCTTCAGATAAAGTCATAAAAGATGCCAAACTGCAAAAATCAGACTTCATAATGTTCAGTTCTAATATTAAAAATATAAACACCTCACTAAATAAACAACCAGCTATGCAATGAGAGCTCACATTGCGTGGCTGGGTCAATGGCTTGATTCAGAAAGTAATACTCCTGGACACGGCACGCATAGTGAGGAAGTTCCTCTCTCTAGCTAGAGTCTAGAGGACTGCCTAACCACCGACAGCTTGTTCCTGATGGGCTACTATTATTTTTTTTTTTTTATAAAAATATTTAACAATGTAATTTATATGTTTGTAAATGTAGTAATGTAGGAGAAATAATAAGATATTACTATTGAAATGTTTTTTCGTTTGTCTCTAGGATCGTTTTACTTTAGTTTCGTTTCCAAAATAAAATCCTATACACATGGAGAATTTCTTTACTGGTAACTTTTGTTTGTCAGTGTCAATGTCAAATAAGCTCAATCTGTCAATGCCACTTTTGACATTTTCGTTGCGAATGTTCTCACGAATCACGATTTTATTTATTGTGTTTGATTTGAAAGCCACTAGAAAAAGCGATAAAAGCGTGCAACGTCGTTAGAATAATAATTAAAACACAGTTCAGCCATGGCAGAATCATTATCGTCATCACCCGAACCCCAAGATAAGCCGTGTGACAACGACGAAGCGATAAAAGACTGGAGTCAAGAAGAAAAGTACCACCTATTACACGCTCTCAAAACCTGTGGCCGACATGACATCGAGAAGATACAGGAATACGTTATTACTAAAAACTTAGAAGAAACCAAAGCCGCAGTGGATTATTATACGTCAATTGCGCTCCAGCATCCTCTTTTCCAAAAACATAAGGAACCGAAGCCGAAAACTTCTCGAAAAATGCGCGCCCCACTGACAGATTGGGCTAAATTGTTGACAGACAATCTGAGCTACAACGAGCTTCGCACTGAGACCCCCACCGCAGTCCGAATGATCGCCGACATGGAAAAGATCCCATTACCGGAATGCACAGAGAATATAGACTTCAGGAAGGTCTACCACCAAATTGCGAACTCTATGGAAGGAAAACCAGTGACCCCAGACTTGGGCAGCACTGCGGTCCTTCATAAATGCCTCATCGAGACTGCGTTGTCGAGTAAAGCGTTTATCAAGACTGCATCTTTCAGGTATATTATTAAGAATATTGATCTGTCGGATAGAGAGATTAACATGTTCCCGCGTCCAACAGAGGACCACGAGCTGACTATTTTGAGACATTTGGCTTCACAACGTAGCTATAATCCGCTGAAAGTGCCCGAAGATAACTTGAAGCCATCACTTTCTCAAGATGAAATTAAGCCCAAACCTCTCCTAGATTTAGAGGCACGGAAGAAAACATATTGAAATGATGTATTATTATAATTGTTTGTAGCGCAAGCATAATTCGCGTATAATGTTCCCACTGCTGGGACACAGGCCTTCTCTCTGTGAGAGGGAGTGGGCTGTATAATCCACCATGCGGGCCCAGTGCGGGTTGGTAGATTTCACGTCTTCTTGGTCTCCAACTTTTGTTTTTTTTAGTGTTACACAATTTTTTTTTTTTTTTAATTGATAATGGGCTCACTCTTGACCTCAATCCAGCCCAGAGGCAGGGATGAGATTGACTGTGGAACGAGCTTGCCCAGAAGAAGCCTATTCACTCTCGCCTTGAAGAGATTTGGGTTGTATGAACTCGGGAATGATTAAATTAAATTAACCCTTATGTCACCATAGGTGTGCCCGTAGTTTTTGGTTGATGCCAGTATTAAAGTTGTCAAAAAATAAAAGGCCCCATTTTGACATTGACAGTACTAGTAGTTAATAAAGATCAAATTCGCAAAACACGTATTCATTTGTATGAGGGGCCCGTGGCTAAATAATAACAGCCGCACAGGTCGATCGGTCAGGTTAAGCTACGCTTGCCGCGGTTGGTCTGTGGATGGGTGACCATCTTTACATACCGAAACCCCTCCGTGCCTCGGAAAGCACGTTAAGCTGTTGGTCCCGGCTGTCATTCGTGGATCTTTGACAGTTGTTACGAGTAGTCAGAAGCCCGAAAGTCTGACAACCAGTCTTACCAAGGGGTATCGTATTACCCAGTAACTGGGTTGTGGAGGTCAGATAGGCAGTCGCTCCATGTAAAATAATGGTATTCAGCTGCATCTGGTTAGACTGGAAGCCGACCCCAACATAGTTGGGAAAAGGCTAGGCAGATGATGATGTATTCATTTGTATGAAACTGACAGCTGTCAAGAACGCATTCTCAAATGTCAAAACGAGCCTTTTATTTTTTGTCAACTTTAACTAATGATAATTTTGCCTTTCATTAATTGAAAGTCCAGTAAACCAGTAATCCTTATTGTAATGGGCACAGCAAAATTTAAAATAAGTAGGAGAGAGGAAGAGTGCTTTTATGGTTTTCCTTATTAATAAATATTTACAAGAATTTAACTGGATAAGGCCATTATAAGACATGGAGACTTACCTCATAAAAATAATCTCTAAAGTTTTGTATTAGATAAAAACATATTCATAACCTTTAAAATAGACCATGATGAGACATAACATGAACTATTTCAGACATATTTGATTGAGAAGGAGTTTTTATTGTATTTCTCGGAGGGACCACGGGTAAAGATAATCCCCGTGGTCCCTTCCAGGAACTACGACAGAAACGACCATTTTAATTCGGCAGCATTGTATTTCTCGGAGGGACCACGGGGAAACAAATTCCCTTTGGTCCCTTCCAGGGACTACGGAAGGGACCACGGGGCATACATGAATAATTATAATATATTCATGAGTAGTTTTGATGTCTGTAATAAAACTTTTCTATAAAATTATGAGTTTTTTTTATTTCAGTACAATCGGCCAGCACATCAAACTACCCGAATCTGTAAAAAAAAATCCCAATCAACCTTGAACCTTAATGCTAAAGCGATAAAGTTGAAAATCTATTTAAGAAATTTGACAGATTGTAGTAGCTTGATGTGCGCATCTGTACCTAACTACTAAATCCAACGACTTCTCAGATGTATTGGGGGTATTGATATCTAAAAATGAGAATAAAACTTTAGAGGCATGAGGAACAGGGTGTAAAGTTCACTCATCCTCCATAGAAAAGGGAGGATCCTCCGACCAGACGGGTGTTGTGTCTGGCGGGCAACTGCCCAACGATTCATGTTGGGAAGTTTGTATAGATGCTAATTTCGCTGTACGGTTCACGTACAGGCAAATTGCTCAAAACTCAAATCATTTATTTCAATTAAACCATTTACAGGCACTTTTGAATTGTCAAAATTAAATAGTCGGTCAGTTAGTCAGAAAATTGAAGCTAGTTGCCCATTCCAAAGCGTAGATCTCTATGGAGAAGAACGGGCAAGAAACTCCATGGACACTCTTTTAAATCAAGACATTTTTACAAAATCCTGGTTACATTATTCTTATTGCTTCTATATGTCAGAACAATGTAAACGCTAACGCCGCGACCTACTTTTCGCTACGCGTTTTATTTACTTTTATAATTATTATAATTGTTTAGTTGACCAATAGCTGCCGTAGCGCTATTACCGCGGATTAGCATTCAACGGAACTTTAATGTAACTTTTGGAAATAAACGAAGTTATCGTGAAGTCTGTGGTTTTCGTCGACTCACATCCAACAACTCAACTTTAACTGGCTACCTCTGAGCCCTACATTCGCAGTAAACTCTGTTTTTTTTTGCATAAAGTTCCGATAGCTTATGGGCCTGAGAATTCCTGAGGATCGAACCCAGGATCACTAACCAATGGAAGTTCGCAGGTACCAGCAGTTGGTAATCGCTGAGTGGCCTCAGACACCCGATGTGATCAGTACCACAGTCTGAATCATTTTGAGGGATTTATTGCTAATCAATTGCTTCATTCGAAAAAAAATGTCTGCTCACCAACGTAATTAACGCAATGAATGTTGTAGAACTGTCTAGTCAAGGCTGCTCTCAACCCCAGCGCATTAGCATAAAATCCTCTTCAGTCAGTGAAGTTTTGGAACGAAGTTCCGTATCGCGCGTTGCGAAAGGGGGCTAGACGGAAAAAATTAAGATCAAAAGTTGGAACGACACTTTTTGCTATAGTTGTAAGCCGTGCGGCGTGCGCGTGTTTCTCTGTCTCTCTCTCTCTCTTATAGAAAGCAAGCCAGTTATACTTCGTTCCATCCGGGTGTCCCTTGACACCTCTCAAGTTTTTTTTTAGTAACTAAAACTTTTGGTTCATTTTAATATCTGGATATTTATTTTGTATCTACCATAACTGTAGGCAAGTTTTATTCACTAGATGGCCTGGCTGCTGGCACGGAATTAAAATTATGGCCCACCTTCGAAATTGGTTGGGCAACCCATGAAAGCCTAGTGTGTTGCGCGCACGGAAGGGACACAAATGATAAGTCGCCTCCTTGCCCCAAGAATATAATAATCCTTCTTTTATTTTTTCATAGACATTCTCATTTTGACAGTTGATAAAGAATACCTATCATAAACGTTCAAAATTAGAATGGACGTTATGATCCTATTGTTTTAGACATTTTCTATGTAGGTTTAAAAAAAGTATTAATTTTTCTACGTAATTTTTATTGTGAATCAAAAATTATTATTGTGAAAACGATTTTATGAGCGTTTATCCTGGCGAAATAAATTTTTGTACCAAATGAGAAAATAGGATTGCGCAGTAGTGTCGGTGAGTTTCTGAGGCTGTATACATTACATTGCCAACACATTCATCTCGAAATTTTCCCCACAAACCGCAACATATACAGGGTTATTTGTAAAACACCAACAACCTCTGAGGTCATTGTACACGTCAAGCTATAAAAAACCAGTTTGTCTTGGCCTCACTTTGTATGATATTTTCTCACAATTAACGGTCAGCTAATACTGGTTTGGCATAGCTTGATGTGTAGCCGTGTGTACTCATCATTATGAACAACTTTTACTATATGACCAAAGCTGAAATCGCGAAGAAAAAATCAGCTGCTCCCTACATTTTGATGAGTTATGCGAACATAAATGTAGGAAACAGCTGATTTTTTTTCGCGATTTCAGTTTTGGTCCCATAGTAAAAGTTGTTCATAATGATGAGTACAATGACCTCCTAAGAGGTTGCTGGTGTTTTACAAATAACCCTGTATAACCCCCCGATACGAACAAATTTCTACACAACTTTTCGTCCACTTTTAAACTTTCTATATCTTCCTACAAAACTCAGTGCAAGCTTTTTTAATTCAACACATTTTGCGTTGTTTGATCTGACTTGGTTTCCGTACGTCCTTTTCGGGTAACCACTGAATACCAGCGCTGTGCTGTGGGTCCCCTATAGCACAGCATCCTGCTGAGAGCCTTCTTGCCACAGTCATGACTTGCAGCTGTCGACTATTTCTGTTTTGTGCTCGTGGTTATAGATATATTTTGTTTTTATTTTTCCTTATTATTAGAATTAAGGGGCTTGTGGCTAAGAAATAACAGCCGCACGGGTCGATTGTCGCGGTTGGTCCGTGGATGGGTGACCATCTTTATATACCGAGACCCCTCCGTGCCTCGGAAAGCACGTTAAGCCGTTGGTTTCGGCTGTCATTCGTGGATCTTTGACAGTCGGTACGAGAGTACCGGTCGATCGGTTTGAGGAGTCGTATTACCCAGTCACTGGGTTGTGGAGGTCCGATAGGTAGTCGCTTCATGGTCCGATACGCAGAGCGACTTCCTACTCCACAACCCAGTTACTGGGTAATACGAAACCCCATGGTAAGACTGGTTGTCAGACTTTCGGGCTTCTGACTACCCGTAACGACTGTCAAAGATCCATGACAGCCGGGACCAACGGTTTAACGTACTTTCCGAGACACGGAGGGATCTTGTTATGTAAAGATGGTCACCCATCCAAAGACTAACCGCGGCAAGCGTAGCTTAACCTGTTCGATCGACTTGTGCGGCTGTAATATTTAGCCACGGGCCCCTCGCGAATTGTTGTAGCCACAGTAATTGATTTATTTTTCAGGCAAGAAATGGCAAAATGTCGTCGAAGGCGGAAGTAAGTTGGAATAAAATAGTTTACCTGCCGCGAAGGTAGAGGGAGCTGTGAGCAGGGGGCCTACTCTGAAGTGCAAAGTGCGAATGTTCGGATCGGACCGACACATGGCCGAACCGAATATTATTGAAAAATGCGAAAAAAGTTTGGATCGGCTCAGTTGGTTCGGGACCATAGTCAATATTCGAAAGAGTGTAGGAGTGTAGGATCGGAACCGACCGAACCAAATGGTAACTTCGTAGCAGGAAACGGCCGAACATTCGGCCGATACTATATCGGAGTAGGCCCCCAGTAATGGCCCATTAGGCCAATAGTTATGGCCCCGACTCACGAAAGTAGCATCCTAATTGCGTAACATACTATCAAACATAATCAGAATCATTTTGAAGGATATTGCTAATCCATTGCTTCATATGTTCGAAAAATGTGTCTGCTCAACAACGTAAATAACGTAATGAATGTTGTTGAACTGTCAAAATGAAACCGATTCCGATTGATTGTGTGTTACGCAATTAGGGTGCTGGTGTCCCTTGACACCTCTCAAGTTTTTGTTTTTGCTTTAAATTCGATCCTGGGCTTCAGGAATGGGTGTTATTGGGATTTCGGAATATCTCAGTTACAGCCTGCATCCTAATAGGGTAGTTGCCTGGGTAAAAATATAATAATTATATTTAGACCGTCAGTTACATTATCAAAAAATAATGGACACGTATTTTTTCTTTTGTCAATCAAACAAAAAATGACAAAGATAAAGCGCGTCAAAATTTGGGAGTGGGGGGTCGTTATAAAACATTTTAAAAGAGTAACGGTGGAGTTTCTTGCCCATTCTTCTCCATACGAAAACTACCTTTTGGAAGGGGCGACTAGAATCAATTTTATTTTAATTTTACTTTTGACGTTCAAAAGTGCCTTTTAAAAGTGCCTATTTGAAATGACTTCGTGACGTCACTTGCATGCAAAAGTGTCGCAAGCAAGTAACGTCACGCAGACTTTTAACGGGCGATATCTTCATCATTTTTTATATAATTGACAAAAAAAAAAAATACGGGTGCAATATTTTTTGATAATCTAACTGACTAATTAGATTTTTTAGGAAAATCGTCTAATAATCAGAATCATTTTGAAGGATATTGCTAATCCATTGCTTCATATTATGCTCGAAAAATGGTACTGCTCAACAACATAACACAATGAATATTGTTGAACTGTTTGACTGAAAATGAAACCCATTAATGCTACGTACAGTTAGTGTTTTACGCAATTACCCCGCTGATCTAAAGCAAAACGTTGTTTTGTAATAACGGGGTTAGTACAATTCTAATTCTGTTCTTAAAGGAAACTAATTATCTAATGTTCTTGTATTTATTTTTGTTTCAGAATGTGCAAAACGTAAGTATTGTCAATATTATCGATTCTGAAACCACCTTCTTCACATACAAGAATTTGATTCTCGGGTCTAGCAGTGATATCTTTTTTTTTTTTTTTTAATGTTATAAACTAGCGCTTGACTGCGATCCCGCCTGATGGAAAGCAGATCTAACAGTATCCATGGAGTTTCTTTTCCGTTTTTCTCCATAGGAAGTTTTAAGCCTGCACTACACTACTCGAGAAGTAGATCGAAGTTACGCGAATACGAGAGTGTAGAAGGGCACTTCCGTTCGCTTCGTCCAACCTCGGTTCGCCTCGGGCGACATCCGATTGTTGTCGGTTTTTGCGCCCGAGTCAAAGGACTCGAAGCGTCTCGTGTGTGGACTTTGGTCAATTTCGACCAGTACTTCGTCGAAGAAACTTCGCGAGTAGTGTAGTGCAGGTTTTAGGCTTTAGAATGGGCAACTATAGGTACACTGCCCACTAGTTTACTATTTTTTGACAGGTCGAACGAGTGACCATTTTTTTTTTGTCATAAGATGTCATAAATAAGATAATTCAATAAAATTAGGCAGTTTATATATATTTATTTTACTACGCATTTTAAAGTTATCTTTTACGTAATCTGGAATAAGTACGTTCTAAGACATACGACGTAAACATATTGGACAGCTATAGTATAGTATACTTAGTTAGTACAGTATAGCTTCATATTTTTGACTGACCCTAGCCTACTTAGAGACTAATAGACCTTAAGTGCTTAAGTGCTTATTAGTAAGGTTCTAAGTCTATGTAGATATGTAAATGTAGGTAATTAGCAGTTAATTCTAGCCACAAGAAACAATTCTTGGATCATCATCTGCCTAGCCTTTTCCCAACTATGTTTGGGGTCCGCTTCCAGTCTAACCGGATGCAGCTGAGTACCAGTATTTTACATGGAGCGACTGCCTAACTGACCTCCACAACCCAGTTACTGAGTAATACAAAACCCCTTGGTAAGACTGGTTGTCAGACTTTCGGGCTTCTGACGACCCGTAACGACTGTCAAAGATCCACGAATGACAGCCGGGACCAACGGCTTAAAAGTATGCTACACGCGTGATCGGCTCCATTCGCCTGTCGTCGTATCTGATCGAATCCTTTCAGCATTAGCACACATGTATATATATATATATTGTAGTGTGTCATGTATTTTAGCTATGTATTTTTGGTGTAAATAAACACGTCAACACGGTAGGAATGAAACTATTTGACTAGGCGCAGAAACGGATACGTTCGCAAGCGGCGGTACGGAGCCGATCGTATGCTTCGACATCCTGCCGGACGCGATCGGCTGTCGCCGCATCCGTTCGTTCATATCCTTTCCTTTCCGATCCGATGCGATTCGATCCGTTTGGTAGAAATCATCACACGCGAAATGCGTATCGGCGTTTAATAAAAATAAAAGTAAATTCAAGGGTTGTTGGCACTGTGATAACTTTCGTAGTCGGTACCGCACCAAGTCGGTCAGATTCAAGCGTTGTCGGCAGCGGCAGTGTGTTAACAATTTAATATTTTCTTAGTAGGTGCCGCACAAAGTCGAGTAGATTCTATCTATAATATGTATGTATTTACAAAAAAAAAAAATGTATATAAGTAGTTTATCAGCCATCTTGTTACCATAACACAAGCATTAGGTTGCTTAGCTTGGGACTAGATGGCGCTGTGTGAAATGTCCAGGGATATTATTATATTATATTGATTCAAGCGTTGTCGGCTGTGTGTTAACAATTTAATGTTTTCGTAGCCGGTGCCGCACCAAGTCGGGCAGATTCAAGCGTTGTCGGCGCTGTGACCGTCGCTACAGTGTGAGGCAGGGTTGCTGCAAGCCCCGGCGCTGTCCCCGCAAGCGGAGATCACGCAGGAGAGGGCGCTCGTGCGGGCGACCACGGTACGAATATCGGTACCTGCAGTGCGATTCTGTAACCATCTCATCGTGAAAACTTAGGTGAAGTGAGCGTGGAGTGAGCTGTCATTCCAAATAATGCTAGGAATTGATACTACTGACAACTCACATCAAGCTCACTTCACTTGAGTTTTCACGGTGAGATTTTTACAGAATTGACCGGCTGTAATCTACTGCAAAAGAATCTCGTTCGTTGACACATCGGCGTTTACTGCTCTTTAAGTACGGAGCTCAAATACACGAGCGGCACTTTGTTGACGGCAGTCGTAGCCGTGTTGACGGCTGTAGTTGCCTCTACCGTTGACGCGTGCCGCTCGTGTGTGTGTGTCGCAGCCAACTGGTTTAATTAGCCGTTTAGATAACCACCTAGCCTTTTAACTAAACGTAAACGGCGGCCGTTCAACTAACGGCCTAATCGGTCTCGTCCGGGTCGGTCTCCTTGAACAGCGTAATAATATCTTGCAGGCTTCAAAAGAATTGGCTACTTAATAGGTACATTCACAGCGCTGTATAAAAGTAGGTAAGTAGTTGCAAGTTAGCGAAGTGTGCATACATACACAGGAGCGACACGCGTCGATGATAAACGCAAAATGGCGACGCGTGGAATTGCCAGCTTCTATAGAAAAATGTTCGAACCCTATTACCTCAATCGTCTGCCTGCGTCTGCATTCCCGAGTTCATACAACCCGAATCTCTTCAAGGCGAGAGTGAATAGGCTTCTTCTGGGCAAGCTCGTTCCACCGTAGATCTCATCCCTGCCTCTGGGCTGGATTGAGGTCAAGAGTGAGCCCATTGTCAATAAAAAAAAAATCTACTTTACCTTATTCCTGTTTATCTTACCCTCTCTCTCTCTCTCTCTCTCTCTCCTAGATACCTATGGCGTTGCCGATCACGTTGTGGCTCCTTCAAAAGATGTAGACGCTGCGATCGTCGCTACCGTATCAAACGATCTCGTTCATGCCGTTCATGATACATCTGCAGCAACAGTAACTACATATAGTCGGTAAGTGCTAGTATATGAGCAGTTAAGGCAGGTTTCATGCAACGAGCGACAGCACACAAGTGAATCGAGTACCAAAATGTGACAGCACACGACTTATGTAGGTATACAGGGCGTCCCACGGCTATGCCATATGGAGGGAAAGTACCTTGAATATTGTAGATGGAACATTTTACTGAAAGAATACATTATTTTAATTTAAAAAACAATTTAAACTGCATTCATAGATTTTTAAATAATTACATGGTTCAACCGGTAATCGAACTCGCTACACGAGAAAAAAAAATGCCCTGTAGCTTTATCATACCGATCGAAAGGCTTCATCATAAGGATTATTGTTTGCTAAATAATATAGTGTCAGAAATAAAAGGAAGACCATGAATTTTACATAAACCTATGGATTCGAAAATGCTATGTTCGAAACAACATAAAATTTCATTCAAAAATAAAGGAGCAAATCGCTTTTGAATAATGCCGAATGTATACATACTTTTGCTATACACGTGTAATTTCAATCTCTCTTCATCATCATCATCATCATCTGCCTAACCTTTTCCCCAACTATGTTGGGGTCGGCTTCCAGTCTAACCGGATGCAGCTGAATACCGGTATTTTACATGGAGCGACTGCCTATCCGACCTCCACAACCCAGTTATTGGATAATACGATACCCCTTGATAGACACGTGTCTATGTATGTGTGCCTTTTTTCTCATTGTATGAAGACCTTCTGTACTGTCTATACTACTGTAATGTCTATGTTGTGTCGCAAGCATGGAGTGAGCCAGACTTATCGATCCATTTTCCTATAGTTCTATCCCTTTCTGTCACACAGACACATCCTTTACTAGAGCGAGATAGAAGCAGCTATGGAATGAGGCCTCCACTTCCGATGCTGTGCGGGCGTTTGCAAGCAATCTATCTCGCTCTTGTGAAGGATGTTTCGGGGTGACAGAAAGGGATAGAATTACGGGGGTTAGGCTCAGCCCTTAGAAAATAACTTGTTTTTCATTCAGAAAAGATTATGGGGTAAATTAAGAAGCTAACAAAATATCCCGACTGCTATACACTGCGTTATAGGGTCCCGTTGGCGGTCTTCAGGTACGGAACCCTAATAAAGCATCGCTTGTACAGACTCCAGCAGGTCAAGCTAGGTACCCGAAACTATCAAATATTCCCAATCAACCTTGAACCTTAATGCTTTATAAATAAAGTTGAAATCTGTTAAAGAAATTTGACAGATTGTAGTAGCTTGATGTGCTGGCGTCTGTACCATACGGTCGATTTTAATTAATATTTTGGTTAACGGATTTGAACTTGGAGGGAAAACCCTCATGATAGGTACAGTCAACAAAAGAGATAAGTATGCAGGGTTGTCGGGTATAGTTGAAGTTTAGTAAGAAACGGATTGATGTTTTCGGATAAAATTTTATTGAATTAATAGAAAACAAACAGTTCATTTATCAAACTAAATTTCATTTTGTTGACGTACTCCATCTTAGTTTTGTCAGTCTGATTACTGCAGTTACTGTTACTGTTAAGACCTCATTTCATGACTTCCAGCTCTAACAACCCAGGGCTAATGTGGACCACTTGTAGTTTGTTTTCTGTAGCTCGTTCCGCCATCTTCTTCCGGGTCTGCCGCGACGCCTTCTGGCTGTGTCAGGGCTCCACCTTGTGGTCATTTTGGAATAATACAGGTTTTTTTTTTCAGGTATTGTCTCGTTGGTGATTTGCCCCCATTACCCAGTGTTTGTTAAATTGTGCAAGTGACTCCATTCAATAGCAAAATATATTTTAGACATATTTTAAAACGGAAGTGGTTTCATTTCATTACTTTCAATTCCCAAATAATCAGAGCCCTGAAGGTCAATTCCCACAATTAAAGACGTTCAAAATCTACTCGCAAGGACAATCAATTTAAAAAACTAGTAAAAATGTAGGAAAATTAGAGATGGATTTGACAGATTGAGGATGAGATTAGAATGCGAACATTCTTGTAAAAAAAATTGGCCCTCTAATTGAGGCCATGACAGCCACAGTGGCCTAACTGTCATTTTTTCAATACTGACTTTATTTGAAAAAACTGCTCTAAACTGTAAAAGTCATAGCGCCACAGTGGCCTAAAAATTAGTTCAATTTTTTTCAGTTAGGCCACTGTGGCTCTCTGCTCTAAACTGTAAAAGACATAGCGCCACAGTGGTCTAAAAACTAGCTCAATTTTTTTCAGTTAGGCCACTGGCTCTCATGGCCCCAATTATAAAATAATAATGGACCCAGTATTGAGCCTTGAGGTACACCTAACCGAACTGGTAGGCCCGGGAGATTTCGCGATAGTATAATATTTACCAATTGATCTATTAGTAAATAGGAATCGTATTACGTTAAGAATGTTGTTGTTTCATCTTTGTGATACAGTAAGATAATAATTATTGATCAAAAGCTGTGATGTACTCAATGAAAGGCCTCACCCTTTTACCAATGTTGGGGTTGACTTCCAGTTTAACCTGATACAGCTGAATACCAGTATTACCAGTATTTAACATGGGATGACTGCCTATCTTTTCTTCAAAACCCAGTTACTGACGGGGAAGAGGCGCTAAAGGGGTCACAAAATACACAAATAAAAAACAAATTATTACACCAAGATTTTTATATAGAGATTGTCATATTTGAAGTTTATAAACGCAATACATAATCAATTATAAAAAAAAACAGCGCATTATGTAGTAATTAAATTACGACATGTTACAATTTTTCAGATCACATTCCCTCCCTTAATTTATTTTTACATCACGCTTGTTTTACCTAATGGGGTAAGCAAAAGTGTATCGTACATTAGTACATTCACAATTCGCCAGTTATGTTTAGCTCGAACAAAATCCTCCCTTGATTTTACATCAAGCTTGTTTTCTCCGTTGGTGTGAGCAGAAGTGTATAGTACATCAATGGTTAAAGATAATTTATAGTTATAGTTGGTAATCCTTAAATAAAATAAAATAGTACATCAATACATCCACAATTGGCCAGATAAGTTTAAGTCCCACGTTTAATTGTGATCGAGCCATCGAATTGTAAACTCGGGGACTGCCTATATTACATTTAGAAACTCCTCGACTCAAGTTAACGTTACAGAATAGAATAAAAAAACTTATTTCAGACAGAGTCTCTAGGGTTAGACACAGATCATACGCAGCGGCATTATAAAAAAATGACCTCAATCGAGGGCATGACAACTCCATTCATACAAAATAAGGGACAACAAGGCATTGTAATTAAAAATGCTCATTTAGTATTTTTTTGACGGCACGGTTGGCGCAGTGGTTAAGCGATTGACTGCTCCACTGCATGTCGCGGGTTCGATTGCCGCACGAACAAATATTTGTATGGCCTACAAGTAGTTGTTCCGGGTCTGGTTGTTTGTGTATGTGAGTTTAAATGTTTGTAAACGATCCTCCCTTTTCTATGGAGATATGAGTGAACTTTACACCCTGTCGATCGATTCTGTAAAAATCTTACCGTGAAAAGTTAGGTAAAGTGAGCTGTCAATAGTGTCAATCCCTAACATTAGTTGGAATGATAGCCCACTCCACGCTCACTTCACCTAAGTTTTCACGGTGAAATGTTTACAGAATCACACTGCTATAAATGATAAATGATTTTATTTTTGTAAGTAGGTTTGTACAAACACTTTTACACGTCAATCATATTTTAAAACTAGATGAGGTCGGCGTTTCCTATCTGACTAGTCTGAGAAGAAAGGCCGAAACAAACTCAGACGTCACAGTCTCTTTTAAAGTCCAGACATAATCTTGGTCAGACCATGTGAAGACCATGTAGATTTATGTCTGAGATGGTTTTTTTGAAGAAAGAACCAAACAGTTTGAGAGGAGCTGTTCCTCATTCCTCTTTACAGTATCCTTTCACGCGTATACTCCTCAAATACGTTGGCATTTTGAAACCCACAGCTCCAGCTATTAATACTTCATTCAAACTCCTGTGATAACGTGCGAAGAGCTGCAGTATTGATTATTTACTTTTTAAACGTTTTGTCAGTTTAAGCTGACTTGGCATCGTGAAGGCTTTCCTTTCAATGAGAGGTCAGCTTAAATATCGCAGCATTATGCTGAGGTTTTTTTTGCTTTCGCACAAAGGCTGATTTTCAATCGACAGATAATATAATTTTTATTTGTGGAATAAAATTGACGTCTCACAGTTTTTGTGTGGACGAACTGTCAAAAATTCAAAATTATCAACGTCGACGTTGATAAAACCAGTCCTCTCTCTTTTGAATGAAACAATGAACATGAAAATAACAAAAGATAGTTTCATGTTCTTGTGGCATTCAATTCCACCCCTCAATCTGCTATATTCAATTAATTTAATTTTCCTCGTGGCGAAGGTTAGCAAACTCACACCATGAGGAAGTAGTTATTAAGCGCCTGGCGTAAAAGACAAAAGACATTTATTTTTAATTTTTGACAGTTCGTCCATACGAAAACTGTCAGATGTCAATTATATTCCACGAATAAAAATTATTAGTCGATTGAAAAATCAGCCCTATTTCTTCTTGTAGTTTTTTTTATTATTTTTTTTGTTTGTTTTTTTTTTTCGATGACAAGTCACCTGCAGTGCGATTCTGTAACCAGCTCACCGTGAAAACTTAGGTGAAGTGAGCGTGGAGTGAGCTGTCATTCCCAACTAATGCTAGGGATTGACACTATTGACAGCTCACTTTACCTAACTTTTCACGGTGAGATTTTTACAGAATCGATCGGCTGATGTTAAGGGATTTCGCCGCCTATACACATTTACTATACCAGTGGTATCGCAGATGCATTGTCATCCGAGAGACAGAGCTGATATGTCTCATGTGCCTGTAACCACACCGGCACCCATACCCTTCAAACCGGAACACAACACAGCAAGGCTGTTTGGCGGCAGAAATAGGTGTGGGGGTAGTACCTCCCCGGCCGAGCTCGTTCACAAAGAGCTCTACTACTCCTATGAGGTCTCAGTAAGCGCAAGCTCTAGGGTGTTTTTGAGCGCTGTAGTAGATCCTCCGATATTGATTCCAGTTCCTTAGGTTTTAATTCTGACGCAGGATTATGGTCGGACAAGTTTTTAAAATTTCCGGCAAAGGTTCCGGCAAAACCCTACTAGGTACTGGCACTTAGTTCACCGGCAGAATCGGGCTGTGCATTCGCAGTCGTACTTCTATATCACCCGAATGTTATTGGCGGTGTTGGTCTTGAGGGGCCTCCCTACACAGTTGTAGGGATACCAGCCCCAAGTGGCCCTGCGTGGGTCTGCTCTGGGTGGGCCCAAGGCTGATGATGAGGCCAAAAGAAGCTGGGTTGTTGTTTCTGCCTCCTCTGAGGTTGTTCGTCACAACTACCGTGGCAGTGTTCTCTCCCAGGTTCTGACATTATACATACATAAATATATAAATTCACCCCTTCCTCCCATGGCAGAAACTATAGAACGCCACCTGCTACGTTCCTTACAAACTCCTTTTGTGTGTGTTTACGTTCATATATCTGGTCATACACGCACGCCGATTGCGAGTACTACGCACCTTACCTTTCTGGAGATCATCACCATATTATTATTGAAATGCACTCACGCATATATGTATTATATGATGATAAATATATTATATGATTTAATATAAGAATTGAGATGTTATAATGTATTTTATTATCTTTTTAAACGTTTTGTCTAAAGTGCACCATCAAGCCGAAAGACGTAGCGTTGGAAGGCGTCCCACAAGGTGGACCGACGACCTTGTTAAAGCCGCAGGTGCCCGTTGGATGCGAGAAGCACAGAACCGGTCGAAGTGGCGGTGCTTGGGGGAGGCTTATGTCCAGCAGTGGACGTCTGTCGGCTGAAATGGTGATGATGATGTCACCATCAAGCTATAAATAGCCAGTTTAAGCTGACCGCTCATTGTAGTGAACAGTCAGTTTATATATCGCAGCATTATGCTGAGGTACTGAGCCTTTTTGCCTTCACACAAGGGGCTTACCAATAGCTGCTGGAAGAAGTTGAACTGCACTGCTTTTTTGTTCTATGACTTAGTACAAAAAAGCAGTGCAGTTCAACTTCTGCCCTGTTATAAGAGCTGGGGGCTGGGCCTTGTTTTTGTTTTCATGATTTTGTTGATTTTAATGTGTTTTCTTTCTTTTTTCTTTTGTTAATTTCACGTTCCTGTTGCATTCCACCCCTCAATCTGCTATATTCAATTCATTATAATCCCTCGTGGCGAAGTTTAAAACTCACGGCATGAGGAAAACATATTCGAGCGCTTGTATGTACAGACGCCAGCAGGTCAAGCTACCCGAAACTGTCAAATTTTCCCAATCAACCTTGAACTTTAATGGTATAGCGATAAAGTTGCAAAACTGTTATAGAAATTTGACAGATTGCAGTAGCTTGATGTGCTGGCGTCTGTACACTTCCGTTTTTTTAACCGGATAACGGACAATGTTTTTCACCGAAGTTGCGATGTTGAAGTTACTGTAGGTAGGTGTATGTAGGTGCCTGCCCACATGCATCAACGGACCGCTGAAACACACAGTCCGTTTCCTGATGGAAAAAATAGACGCCGACAAGCGCTGAACGTAATCAAGAATGACGGAATCGATTCAGCGCCAGTATTTATTTTTGACGCATTTATTATTTATTTTTAACACATTTTTTCGTTATTTTTTCATTTATATATTTTTTATTTTTTCCCATGTTTGTTTTTGTTCTTTTTTTTCAATTCAAATCAAACATCATTAATTCAAATTAGGCTGAGAATCAGCACTTTTCAAACGACAAAATTACAAAAGACAGTCCCCCAAAAAACGCCCGCCCTTCACCACTTCCTAGTGCTATCGCTGGGAAGAAGAAATGGCGCAACAAACTCCCCAGCAGCACGACTGTCTTTCGATGACAAAACCACCACCACACCACCACCCACCCACAACTATCCCCCCCACCATCCTCCACCCCTCACCCCTATCCCCTCCCCTACCTTCACCCCTTCTTATTTTGTTTGCTTTCTTTATCTTAGTTTGCTTTTTTTTTTCGATGACAAGCAAGGCGACGACCCACCTGATGTTAAGTGATTTCGCCGCCTAAAGACATCTGCAATACGAGTGGCATCGCAGATTCGTTGCCATCGGAGAGACAGAGCTGATATGTCTCATGTGCCAGTAAATACACCGGCACCCATACCCTTCAAACCGGAACACAGCAACGCTGTTTGGCGGCAGAAATAGGTGTGGGGGTAGTACCTCCCCGGACGAGCTCGTTCACAAAGAGCTCTACTACTGCTATGAGTCCACGTGAGTTTGGGATGACGCCAACACTGGTGTGTTGTTTGAACGGTGCAGTGGTTCCTTTGAGATCGATCGCAGTTCCGGAGGTATCTTTCTTAGGCCCCGTTCACAGCCTCAAGCGACGCGACAGTTGACAACTTTCCGTCCCTCCCTCCGCAAGTCGTGTCGCGGTGACTCGCAGGTCAGCAGAGACAACTGCAACCGTAGACGTGTCTGCGGCTGCAGTTGAATTTGCGGCTGACGCGTGCCACTTGTGTGTCCCATGTTTCCGTTCCTCCCTCCGCAAGTCGTGTCGCGGTGACTCGCAGGTCAGCAGAGACAACTGCAACCGTAGACGTGTCTGTCACATTTAATTTCTCTGCAGTCGCTATCGAAAGACGCGTGTCACTTGAGCGTGTAGCTCATGGCCACGGTGTTAGCCCGGATTTTTTTTTGTTTTTTTTTTTTGTCGGGCGAGAACCTTCCCAAAGCCAAGACATGGCTTATTGATTGAATTAGGAATATAAAGTAATTAGGTATCCTATTGAGAGTCCTCTATGAAGGGCTTGCACGGAGGTTGCGGAAACCGTTGCGCAAGTGCTCTCGTCACCCAGATTAGGACAGAAAGCCTCGGGGCACCCAGATCTTACACAGATGTTCTTAACAGACCAGGAGATGTAATCAACTTTTGGAGGGTGGAGGGCTGGTTGGAATTGGTTGGAATAATCACCAACGGCCACCATGGCCCATGCACAATGGTCCACCTGAAGGACTAAGTGCGGAAACCAAATCCTCTTACTCTCATCATCATCTGCCTAGCCTTTTCCCAACTATGTTGGGGTCGGCTTCCAGTCTAACCGGATGCAGCTGAATACCAGTATTTTACATGGAGCGACTGCCTATCTGACCTCCACAACCCAGTTACTGGGTAATACGATACCCCTTGGTAAGACTGGTTGTCAGACTTTCGGGCTTCTGACTACCCGTAACGACTGTCAAAGATCCACGAATGACAGCCGGGACCAACGGCTTAACGTGCTTTCCGAGGCACGGAGGGGTCTCGGTATGTAAAGATGGTCACCCATCCACAGACCAACCGCGGCAAGCGTAGCTTGACCTGACCGATCGACCTGTGCGGCTGTTATAATTTAGCCACGGGCCCCTCAAATCCTCTTACTCTATGTAATATATATTGATTTATACATAGATAATTTATAAGCTTGATTTGCGTTCGTGCCATCTGCACAATCAGCTTATAACGTTCCCACTACTGGGCCCTCTCTGTGTGAAAGGGACTGGGCTGTTATCTACCACACCGGCCCGGATTGGTAGATGTCACATGTCTTCGAATTTATGGTTCTAGGACATGCCGGTTTCCTCACGATGTTTTCCTTCACCGTTTTGAGAGCAGTGGTGATGAAATTGTTTACACAAAGTAAAGTGCTTGTCTGGGTTCGGACCCACGACCTGTAGGTCGAAAGTCGGGGACATCACCACTGCTCGTTCCACCTACCTGTGCTAGAATTGGTAGGCAGCATTTTACACCTCACTCTGCTATATTCAATTAATTAATTATTTTTTACCACAATGTCTTTTTTTTTTAATTCTTGGCGGAGTTCAATGAACTGACGCCAAGAATGAGAAAAAAGACGAAAGGGTTTCACTTTCTTTATTTTCTATTAATAAGGGCGCTTGTACATACGTCCGTTTTTTCATCGGATAACGGGCCGTATTTTTCACGTTGGAGGTCTACAAGCGCTATACGGAATCAACTCGAATTACCGAAGCGATTCAGAGCCGGCTTTTGTTTTTGTACCATTAAATTGTTTTTTGTTATTTTATTTTTGTTGATTTATTTTATTTTTAAGTTTTTTTTTTGTAATTTTGTTTTTCACACATTATGAAAAAGCGTTTAGGTAAATAAATAATCAATAAGATGCCTAAACACGTTTCAATTATTTGATCTTTGATGTTTGAGGAGCATTTATAATTAACAAACAATATTGAACCTTATTTTGTTTTGACGCAGGATAGCTGGAATTTACTAGTCATTGTTGGAGAAATGGAGTCAGGCTGGACGCACATTTACTAGCTACTATTACGTATTTTAATCTCTGACAACCGCAAATCGGAAGGCTCCCAGCTAGATGGCAACAGACTGGATGCGGAAGGCGTAGAAACGGGTGTTGGGACGCAATTTAGTAGAACCCTATGTCCAGCAGTGAACTGCAACTGCATGAGTTGATTGCGTAATTTGATTAGTGGCTCCGCAAACGAACGCGAACGCCCGCTTGCATTAGCCTTCGCATACACAGACGCGTAAACCCGATTAGGGGACGTAGGTAAGTGATAAAGTCATCATTTTTCTAGTGTGAAAAAAAGATGATTCATCCAGTATAGCTCCATCTCTTTCTTGCAATGTCAAAATGTTGAACTGTCACTGTTACAAGTGTTTGGATGAGTTCGCCCGAGCAACAGGACAGAGACGTGTACGGTGCTTCGTCGCACAAGCAACTGAACTGTCACCTAAGCAAATATTGGGTGGTTTGTTCGCTTAACATCAAGTGTTCGGTGGTTTGTTCGCTTCAACAAACGGTTAATAGCGCGAGCAACTAGCCAATGTGCAACCAGCCTTAGAATAAGAGATAGATTCCACCAAGGGAGGATTTTTCTGAGCAACAAGCTTTTTCAGTCCAATTACATTAATTTAAAGTCATTTTAGACTCATTAAATTTACAAAATTAATTACTTTTAACACCTGTCTTTCCGAATTTTCAGTCGTTTTTTTTTATCACACCCTAAATTGGAAAAATTCCAATAAATAAATTGGACATATTCGCAAAAGTTTTCATATCTACAATCATTTTACAGTTATTTTATATCTAAATGATAAATGATTTTATTTTTGTAAGTAGGTTTGTACAAACACTTTTACACGTCAATCATATTTTAAAACTAGATGAGGTCGGCGTTTCCTATCTGACTACTCTGAGAAGAAAGGCCGAAACAAACTCAGACGTCACAGTCTCTTTTAAAGTCCAGACATAATCTTGGTCAGATCATGTGAAGACCATGTAGATTTATGTCTGAGATGGTTTTTTTGAAGAAAGAACCAAACAGTTTGAGAGGACCTGTCCAGTCAGTCATCTAATCTGCATCACTGTCCAAATCACTGTGATCTTTATTCTCATTCTAATAAGGTTGCTGTTGGATTGGTGCCACTGACAGGTCTGTCAAAATCATTGTAATCTTTATTCTTGCTGTCAGTATGTACAGACGCCAGCACATCAAGCTACTACAATCTGTCAAATTTCTTTAATAGATTTTCAACTTTATCGCTAGAGCGTTAAGGTTCAAGGTTGATTGTGAAAATTTGACAGTTCCTGGTAGCTTGACCTGCTTTCGTCTGTATTATCCCAGAGAAAAAGCTGAAATGTCTCATATGTCTGTAATTACTCGGGCATGTAAACCCTTCAAAGTTCTCGACACAGCAACGCAAGTTGGCAGCAGAAATAGATAATTATAGTAGTAAGATGTCTAGAATCCTGTCCATTACTTTTATTTTGCGAATATGCCCCATTTTCACAACAATTCTCCTCAAAATAGTAATTCGCAAAGCCCTTTCCAAAAAAAAATGTTTATAAAAACATGGAAGTGTTTTTTTTTTAGTCTGACATTTGGCCTTGGTGGCTTATTACATTGCCCACCTAGAATATGCCTTATATAAAAGGATTTGGAGAGCCCTTCTATCCAAAACGCTTAGCGCGAGATTTATACAAAAATGGTAGTATTATGACAACTCTTTGGATTAAAAAGAAGTCTTTGGTACAGACGCCAGCACATGGAGCTACTACAATCTGTCAAATTTCTTTAATATATTTTCAACTTTATCGCTGAAGCATTAAGGTTCAAGGTTGATTGCGAAAATTTGACAGTTTCGGGTAGCTTGACCTGCTGGCGTCCGTACCTAACACTTAAAATTGATTTTAACCTAGCTGTGTCATTACTTTGTGACATTTCAACGAAACATGTCACAGCGACAATTACACAGACAATATCTATGACATTGTCACAGACAATTGTTCGATGTAATGTTACAAGTGTGAACGTAGCATACACATATAGATGTTAACATAGAAAACATGATATTAAAGTTACAAAAGCGAAATACCTATAGTATTTTGAATGCAAAGGAGACAAAATACGTCACCGTTGACACATAGTTACCGAAACTGAAAAAAAACATCCAATAATGCGGAAGAAAAAAATCGGTGACGCTACTTGGTAAATCCGAACAGTTATAGCTATAAATATTGCATAAGGTGCCAAGTCATCTTAGGCGTAATGTTCACTAGCAAAACTTAATTATTTGACAACTGACAGCTGTCATTATTGACAGTTCTACGTCAAGCGTCAAATTGCGCAAATTGAATAGAATTAACTAGTGAATATTATGTCTTATATTTATTATTTTAATACCCTCACACATACCATTTCTGTTCTTATTCGCAGCTGGAAACGCCCCCTGTACCGTCGCCATCATCTCTTAGTAGCAGCCACACCACTCCGTAGTTCGGCCTGCTTCAAAATCTTCCCGCGTACCACAAAAACTTTTCTCTCTTGTCATACATCCCTGAGACTTCCTCTAGATCTGCAACTGTTTCTTGAAAGCCATCTATCTTTATGAATCATCCTTGGGACGTTCTCTACTCGGAACAATAACTAAAGCTATTGTTCCGAGGTTCTCTAGATCTTCAACTGTTTCATAAAGCCATCTTCATGGAGGTTTCACTCGACCGTCCGTTCAAACGAGGTTCTTGCGTGTTCCATTTATCTCACGACATTCTAACTGCAGCATTCTGGCATTTTTCTAAGGTTGTGATCTTGTCTCAATTCCGATGTTGTCTTCCAAAATAATGAGGGTATATCTTCTATGCATCTATAGCTATTCTTGTCCGGATTATCCAAGGAGATTTACAGCTTCGACCAACGCTTCGGCGACTGCGGTGTCACATGCGCAGCGTACGGATGGTTGGGTATATTACGCGGACGATTCACGCAAAAAGGAGACTGTATAACCAGATGGTTCAGTAGCTCGATAGCCTCCTCAATTTCTTCGTAAGACTTCGTAGCGACAAACTCCTCGATGCTGGCAATATCCTTCCTCACAAAAGCCTTCAGAAATTTCACGTACTGTGGCTTGTCGTTCAAATTCCCTTCTCGTAGAGTGAAGCTTAGGTTGGTCTTCTCATCGTAAATCGGCTCCATGGCTGCAACTTCAGCTTGCATACTTCAATTTCACCACACAAAGAGATCACTTTTTTATTAAAGAGACGTGCGCTCTGTGCGGCGTTTGGTTGGAGACTGGGTCCAGAGCCTGAGGGGAGGATGTGGGATCAATAAATCAGGGGGATGCAGGGGAGAAGCGGGAATGGGTAGTCCGCGACTGCGTCCCGCGGATGTGCCACA
This sequence comes from Apamea sordens, assembly GCA_945859715.1. Classification (NCBI taxonomy): domain Eukaryota; kingdom Metazoa; phylum Arthropoda; class Insecta; order Lepidoptera; family Noctuidae; genus Apamea; species Apamea sordens. The sequence goes on from OX244014.1 coordinate 1,995,918, forward strand.
GAAGCCCCGCCTTGTAAAGCTGGCTACTCGTGTTGTTTTCTGTTTGCCCGATTGCGGCGGAGACGAAGAGGAGGGTAATGATTTTTGTTGATATACTTGTTAGTTTAGTCTTTCCCCTAGAAGAGTGTTTTTATCGGTCGATAATATCGGAAGCGTTATTGCGATTTCATTCTGTTTTCAGTACCTACATTTTATATTAGGACGGCCACGAAGTTACACGTAGGTACACGTAATAACGACGCAATAGAAGTAGGACGCTTGCGTTCCTCCATCCTGCGCTATTCCGATATGAGTTCTTAGAACATTTTGTATTAGGACGCCATACGAACATACACCCATTCACCCATCTACGTTAATAACGCAGTAACGTGTATTGTGGGTGGGGGGCCTGCAGTGCGATTCTGTAACTATCTCATCGTGAAAACTTAAGTGAAGTGAGCGTGGAGTGAGCTGTCATCCATTTTCATTCCAACTAATGCTAAGGATTAACACTATTGACAGCTCACTCTAAGCTCACTTCACCTAATTTTTCACGGTGAGGTTTTTACAGAATCGATCGGCTGTAGTGTAGGTTACACGCACACGTTAGAAATATCTGACGATAAAAACGCAGCTGTGTGGCAAGGAATAGGGACGCATTGTCGCAAGAACTCATCCGATATTATCGAATGAGATGGCGGCTAATATGGAAATATGGAAGAAAAAGACATTTTGCGTCGACCCCAAATAAATTGGGAAATTAGGATTGATGATGAATAACGCCTTTACTGCGACTTTCGCTTGATGTTAGTCGTTGAGCTCCTCAAGTTCTGAGTTTAGCTGCACGATAATGACAAATGCGTGCACTGACTGCACAGGTCCACCCGAATCTGCGTGGTTCTTTCCTCAAAAGACCATTTCAGGCACCAATCTACATGGTCTTCACATGATCTGACCAAGATTGTGTCAGAACTTTAAAAAATACTGTGACCCTCGAGTTTGTTTCCGCATTTCCTCGCAGGAATTGTTAGATTGGAAATTTCGACTTCATTTAGCTTATTATACAGCCCGATATCCTACCTACACCCTGTCTATTAGGTAAACCGTTTTTTGACAGATGGAAATAGTGATTGAGGCAACACACAATACATTGATTGATACACGCACGGTAGGTATTATAATGTATGTTAGAAGCCTTAAATAAGATAAGGCAGTTTATATTTATTTTATTTGACGGCACGGTTGACGCAGTGGTTAAGCGATTGACTGCTGCGCTGCGTGTCGCGGGTTCGATTCCCGCACGGAACAAATATTTGTATGACCTACATGTATTTGTTCTGAGTCTGGGTGTTTTTCTATCTATAATATGTATGTATTTACAAAAAAAAAATGTATATAAGTAGTTTATCAGCCATCTTGTTACCATAACACAAGCATTAGGTTGCTTAGCTTGGGACTAGATGGCGCTGTGTGAAATGTCCAGGGATATTTATTTATTTATTTTATTACGCATTTTAAAATTAACTTTTAGAGGTATGAGGAACAGGGTGTAAAGTTCACTCAACCTCCATAGAAAAGGGAGGATCCTCCGACCAGACGGGTGTTGTGTCTGGCGGGCAATTGTCCAACGACTGATGTCGGGAAGTTTGTATGTATGCTAATTGCGCGGTAAACTCTGCTTGCGAGATGCAGGATTTGCGTGACGTCAGTATGACGTGGTGTTCGCATGTGGCGTTGTAGATACCGCTACAAACTTTTACGTAATCTGGAATAATTACGTTGTAAGGACAGCAAACAATGGTTAACCTAATGGACAGGGTGTAACAACACTACCAGCGATCGTTGGCACATTTTTTTAAAGTCTTTTTTTTAAATTTTGTCGTGTTTAGATATCGATACCCACCACCAATGCAGAGTTTCGCTAGCTAATTTAATCCCTGTATAATTATCTTCATCAGCCTAGCCTTTTCCCAACTATGTTGGGGTCGGCTTCCAGTCTAACCGGATGCAGCTGAATATCAGTATTTTACATGGAGCAACTGCCTATCTGACCTTCACAACCTAGTTAGCAGTTAATATTAACAGTTAAAGTAGTTGTTAGCAGTTAATATTAATATTGTATTGTATGTGTTTTTATGGGCCTTGATGCCTGAAATAAATGGATAAATAAATAAATAAATAAATACGATACCCCTTGGTAAGACTGGTTGTCAGACTTTCCTGCTCCTGACTACCCGTAACGACTGTCAAAGATCCACGAATGACAGCCGGGACCAACGGCTTTTTTTTTTTTTTTTTGAGGATGGGAAATCATCAAATGACTCCTCCCGCTCTGGGTGGAGCAGAAGGGAGTGTCAGACTTTTACTGACTAAAACCCACCCGTGTTCCTTCCTTAGCCCTTTATGTTCCAGGGCAGCGGTAAACCCTTTCGGATGGTCCCGCTACCCTGGGGGACCAACGGCTTAACGTGCTTTCCGAGGCACGGAGGGTCTTGGTATGTGAAGATGGTCACCCATCCACAGACTCACCACTGCAAGCATAACTTAATCATCGATCGATTGTGCGGCTGTTATTACTTAGCCACAAGCCCCTCAACCCTGTTTTAGTGTGTACACACGGCTACACGTCAAGCTATACAAAACCAGATTGTCTTGGCCTCACTTTGTATGATATTTTCTCACAATGAACGGTCAGCTAATACTGGTTTTGCATAGCTTGATGTGTAGCCGTGTGTACCTACATAAATGGTTAAATAAATAAATAGTTAGGAAAAGGATATGTGTTCAGGTAATAACGCGAATGGCGCGCTTTACACTGTTGCATCCCTCCCGTGCTCCCGGCGCACCCCTGTTGATTGATCACCTGCACTTCCGATGTCCGATATAGCGTCCAAATAGGGCGTGATACGACAATATTCCAGACGATGTTTTATTACATGTTGTGATATACCATCACGCCATTATTCAACGGAGGGGTTGGCAGTGGCGTTATTTATGTTTATTTCGCTTATATTATCAAATCAAAATCAAAAAGGTTTTATTTCATTATTACACGTTGTATATTATACAGTTGGTGGCGTCTCCTTTTAAGCATATAGATGCCTGTGCCAGGAGGCGCCGCTCTTTTATATCTTATACAATTAGTGCAACATATTATTAAAGAAAAATAAAGAAAAGATTACCATTAGTCTGTTGGTGTGTGGTTGTTTTTAACCGACTTCAAAAAAGGAGGAGGTTCTCAATTCGACGGTATGTTTCTTTTTTTTTTCTGTTTGTTACGCGATTACTCCGCCAATTGTGGACCGATTTTCAAAATTATTTTTTTTGTTCGAAAGGAGATACTTCTGATGGATGGTCCCATAGAAATTTCGACAAGATCTGATGATGAGTTTTGGAGACAGACAACGGAACTCTTCAATAAATGCCAGCAAATCAACGGCTATTACTGCTATCGCTTATGTATGTATTGTTTACGCAGTCACACAACATAACGTCACGCCTGTACGCTCTAAAGGGGTATGCAGATGTGTTCAGTATACGGTACACCCTCATTTCTGTCAAAATTGTTATTGGGGTACCTCTAATCTTGTAAGTATATACAATTTTGTGTGAGGTAGGTACAACTAAAAAGTGAAGTTATTTTTCACTTTTGTACAGGAAGCGGATTTACCGTATATTTTGTAGAAGTTTCTCTACTTCATCGTAGCTTAACTTATTTAACCACTTAATCAGCAACGATTTGCATTCTTTAAACGGTTTAGTATGTACAGTCACGAGCAAAATTATGTAGGTATACAGTCAGCTTTTTTCAAAAGCGATTTACTCCTTTATTTTTTAATGAAATTTTATGTTGTTACGAATGTTTCGAACCCATAGGTTTATAATAATGTGTCGTATTTCAACGTTGCATTGGTTATTTCACGAAAAAGTCGCAATTAAAAGTTGCCATGTGTTGACATATTGGTACTCGTGACTGTATATCTATTTGCTTATAAGTTGTTAAATAATGGAATAGGTAAGCAGATCATTTATTTTAATCATCCAGCAGCTCAGCCTGTCGCAGTCCACTGCTGGCCATAGATCTCTCGATCCTAGGCTGCACCGAAGCAGCACCCTGTCTTCCGCCTTCCGCATCCAGTCTGTCCCAGCCACCTTCTTTAGGTCGTCCGTCCATCTAGCTGAAGGGCGTCTCACACTACGCTTGCCGATACGCGGTCTCCACTGCAGGACTCGTCTGCTCCACCGGCCATCGTCCTTCGACAAACATGGCCAGCCCACTGCCACTTCAGTTTGCTTACTCTGCAAGCTATGTCGGTAACTCCGGTTTTAGTTCAATTAAATCGGTAAAATACTTACAAATCCCGAGAAAGATAAACAAATCAAGTATCTTGACTTGGCTCGCGAGGTTGTCGACATGTGGGATGTGGACTCAGCGATCATTGTGCCGATAGTCGTGACAGCCAATGGGTTAATAGCCAACAGCCTCGACCAACACCTGAGGAGGCTCTCGTTGGACAGCTGGATCAAGAGCTTGATTCAAGAAGCGTACTTCAGGACAAGGCTCGTATATGTCAGGAGGTTCCTCTCTCTGGAGCCCTGTTCGCCGGTAGCTTAGCCACATTTTTTTTTTAACGTTATTTATTCTAATAAGTACTTATTTAAAAAACTTGAGAGGTGTCAAGGGACACCCGGATGGAACGAAGTATAACTGGCTTGCTTTCTATAAGAGAGAGAGAGAGAGAGAGAGACAGAGAAACACGCGCACGCCGCACGGCTTACAACTATAGCAAAAAGTGTCGTTCCAACTTTTGGTCTTAATTTTTTCCGTCTAGCCTCCTTTCGCAACGCGCGATAAGGAACTTCGTTCCGAAATCAGCTGCATCCTGTTAAACTGGAAACCAGCCCCAACATAGTTGTGAAAAGGCTCGGCAGAAGTATTCTGTTCTATTCTATTTTTTTTTCATACCTGGAATCCACTCCTGCGTGTGGAAAAGGTACAAAAAGCGTTCCATAGGTTTCTCTATAAACGTAAACATGACTCAAACTCAAATCATTTATTTCAATTAAACCATTTACAGGCACTTTTGATTTGTCAAAATTAAATAGTCGGTCAGTTAGTCAGAAAGTTGAAGCTAGTTGCCCATTCCAAAACGTACCTATGGAGAAGAAGACCGACGGGCTGAACTGAATATTATTGAAAAATGCGAAAAAAGTTCGGATCGGCTCAGTTGGGTCGGGACCATAGTCAATATTCGAAAGAGTGTAGGAGTGTAGGATCGGAACCGACCGTACCAAATAGTAACTTCGTAGCAGGAAACGGCCGAACATTCGGCCGATACTACTTCGGAGTAGACCCCCTGTACTGTTGAATGCATCCATAATATAATGTTTTGCAAACAACAATTTTTTACACCGATAATAAATAGTCGTTTCTCAGCAATTATTTTTGTGCAATTTTACTTAGTTTGATGTACAGAATGCGTACCTAGTTGACGGCTATGTGATGTGTCTTTTTCACCTTGCAAAGCGACGGCGAAGTAGATCGGACGGTTAAGCACAGAATTAACTGGATGAAATGGCGGCAGGTCACGGGAACAATCTGCGACTCCCGCATTCCCCTTAAACTTAAGGGGAAGATAGGTATATAAAACCATGATTGGGGCATGTTACATTTGTCAATATTATCACGATCCTAATATCGCGATATCGCAATTATTGAGCACGATACCGTGATACGGCCTATTATACCATCAATATTACCACGGCATCGTGATATTATTGACAATGTAACATGCCTCATTAGACCTGCTGTCTTGTATGGATCAGAATGTTGGGCCACAAAAGGGATAAATGAAAGGCAATTGCATGCAGCTGAGATGAGAATGCTAAGAGGGATGTGTGGTGTTACACGAATGGATAGAATAAGAAATGAGTACATAAGAGGAAGTCTGAAAGTGGCACCGGTAACTGAAAAGTTGTGTGGAAATCGGTTGTCATGGTATGGGCATGTGTTACGGAGAAATGAGGAAAATGTCGTGAGGAGAGTTTTGAGTATGAATGTCGATGGCTATAAGAGTAGGGGAAGACCAAAGAAACGATGGATGGACTGTATGAATGATGATATGGTTAGAAAGGGGGTGATGACTAATAGAGAAGTATGGAAGAAAAAAGACATGTTGCGCCGACCCCAAATAAATTGGGATAGGGGCAGGAGAATGATGATGATGATGAGATTGTAAAAAAAAAACACCAAAAAAGTATCCATAAATATAATATTAATATATTAATATCACAATTTTCCTTAATTCATTGCTTGAAATTAATTTTATACCCCTTTGTATCAGGGTCCTGCTCCATTTGAAAATTTTCCGTTGACAAGCCGAAAGGTTTCAGTATCATGTTACCCAAATCCTTCAGTTTTCCAAGCATTTCTGTCTTCATTTTTTCGTTCTTTGCTTCTATAAGGGGGGGGAGGCGAATGGTAGCTATTTTCGCTTCCTTATGGGAGGGGTCCAGCTCTAGAATTTTCTTGTAGTCTGCTAGTGATTCATCGAGTTTCTCTGTAGCTTCATATGACTGTGCTCTCCTGAAAAAAAAGAAAGATTGCATTCGCGAAAAATGTAAAAAAAATATATTAAAGTTTATGGAAAAATTGCTTCAATCCCTACACAATAAAGTTCAGTTTACGCTACAACTTCAAACATTTTTATAACTTTTAAGACTGCTAGTCACTCTGAAATCAAATTAATTGCCATTGAAATAAAGTTGATATTTATTTAACTTGAAATAACATCAATTTGAAACATACAGTTGAATAAACTTTATAAAATCGAACCTTTAATAGCTATATTAAAATATTATTGAACACTCTAATACAGGGAGGCAGGGCAGGGACATCAAAGTCAAATCATTTATTTCAAATAGGCACATTAAAGGCACTTTTGAAAGTCAAAATTTAAATTAAAATAAAATTGATTCTAGTTGCCCCTTCCAAAAGGTAGTTTTCGTATGGAGAAGAATGGGCAAGGAACTCCACCGTTACTCTTTTAAAATGTTTTACAATATTTTGCATACATTAATTATATAATTATATGTGAGGACGATGCACCTAAAAATAAAATTACTATACCACAATAGGTAAAAGAATTAAAATGAATTAATGAAACCATGACATATAAATGGACTATGCGATAGATACATGGTGCTCACATATTTACAAACATTCCAAAAGTAGACTATTTTCATAAGGAGTAATAAGTCCGGGTGTGACTTTAAGTAATCGACGCGCAAACAAAAATTTCAATTCATAAAATAACTCCTCACCTAATATAAGCCTTTACATATTTGTCGTCCAGCTCAATGGATTTAGTGCAGTCTTTAGCAGCTTGCGCATACTTCTGCAGCTTCATTTTAGCTGCACTTCTGTTGCAGTACAATATTGAGCGCTGCTGCGGGAACTGGAGGGGACACGTTCGAAGACCTGGAATATTACCATGGAAATAAGTTGTGTAAGAAATTGTAGGTGAAAGAAATAAGTGTGTATCCTACAATATGTCCAGGGATATTAATATAAAACACAGCTTCTTGTGTTTTATATTGTAGGATTATCAACAAATAATAAACAATTGCATGTATTGGAACGCGCACAATTTATTGTCTATGATGGGGATTTCCCTGCATACATTTTCGAAACTGTAAAACTGTCGGATATGATTTTTATTGTCTATGTCGGCTGTCATTCGTAGATTTTTGACTTATTGTTTCGGGTAGTCAGAAGCCCAGAAGTGTAACAACCAAGGTCTATTGTGTTACCTAGTAACTCGGATGAGCCCAGATAGACAGTCGTAGTCGAAGTATTTTCTAACTGAACAGACAGCTGTGCTGCTGGGGAGTTTGTTGCGCCACTTCTTCTTCCCAGCGATAGCACTAGGAAGTGGTGAAGGGCGGGCGTTTTGGGGGACTGTCTTTTGTAATTTTTACGTTCGAAAAGTGCAGATCCTCAGCCTAATTTGAGTAAATGACTTTTGATTTTGAGTTGCTCCATCTAAAATACTAATATTCAGCTGCATTTGGTTAGACTGGAAACTGACCCCAGAACAGTAGGGGTAGATTGAAGTCAACATGACCCATACCCCAGATTCAGTAAAGTGCTCAATTATAAGCATCAATTTAAGACTGGGATGCTTAGCAATCTGCAATCTGCATTCCCTGGGCAGTCTAGCTCCACTACCAGACGTCTTTGCGGTGTTACACATCATCATCTACCCAGCCTTTTCCCAACTATGTTGAGGTCAGCTTCCAGTCTAACCGAATGCAGCTGGATACCAGTATTTTACATTAGCAACTGCCTAACTGACCTCCACAACCCAGTTACTGGGTAGTGCGATACCGCTTGACAAGACTGGTTCTCAGACATTCGGGCTTCTGACTTGAATTTGCAGTTTTACTACTAAACAATATTTTTAATTACTGGTGAAGACAAGAATTTTACCTTAAATTATAGGGCTTCAAAACCAGGGTTAACGTATCTGAAACAATCATTCACATACCTTCAGTATATTTCTCAATACTCCGCTCAAAGTCTCCAACTTTAAACGCCTCATTACCAGCCTTCTTCAACTCCTCGGCAATGATCTTCCGCTCCTCCTTCTGGTCATCTGTGAGGTCTACTTCTAGATCCTTTAGTGACTCTTCATCAATGTCCGTATCACTGTCATCTTTGGCATCCGTGTCTTTCTCTGCATAATCCTTGTCTAAATCATGGTCTTCGGTTGATTCGGAATGTGTTGGTGTCTCTGTAGCAGAAAGAAGAATTGTAGAGTGAAATGAATTAAGGATTACTAGCTTTTGCCCGCGACTTCGTTCGCGTGGAATAGTGACTTCCGGCAGATTTTATTTACATTTTTCCGATGAATTTTCAGTACTGAATTGATGCCGACTCTTGACCAATAGATGGCGCTGTATGTCCGGAATAAATTTTATTTTTTATTTTATTTTATTTTTTGTAATAAAAACTATCCTATGTCCATTCTCAAGTTCCAAACTATGTCTGTACCAAATTTCACACAAATCGGTTCAGTAGTTTAGGCGTGAAGCAAAGACAGACAGACAGACAGACAGAGTTACTTTCGCATTTATAATATTAGTTTTTTATAATATTGGATTTTGAGATTATGGTTGGCACTGTACAGATCATTTAATAATTTATTTACCTAAAAGTGAAATCCTACTAATATTGTAAACGGAAAAAGTTTGTATGGATGGATGGATGTTTGTTACTCTTTCACACAAAAACTACTGAACGGATTTGGATGAAATTTGGCACAGATGGTTTATAACCAGGGTTAACACATAGGATACTTTTATCCCGATATTCCCTCTGGATCGAAACTTATGCGGGTGAAACCGCGGGGCGCAGCTAGTAATAAGATATGTCATGATTTCATTCTCATTATGAATATTTCTTAAAGAATATTCCATTTTAAAAAAACCAAAGTTTTTTTTATGCAATATCTTTCAAGGTGAAACTTACTTTACGATTCATGCTGCAGTCAGGCTATGGATGGGTGACCATTCTTTATTTAAATGGTCAATTTGACGAAAGTACAAAGAATGATTGGTGCCCACATATTGAGCCTTCAAGAAGCATTTATTGTATCTTTTACAACAATAGGAAGTAAGCAGGGGGTGTGAAAATGATAGCATGGTTCAAATATGTCTAATTAGGCATTGTAAATTACCATTTTCTTACATGACTACGCCCAAAATTGATGTGATAAAAATGTATAGAAGAACATACCACTAGTTTGTGGGGCGTCCCCACTAGCTCTAGGGAAGTCTTCAGCGCTTGTACCAGGACTTATAACAAATTCTTCAACAGATTCATTCGTTCTTAGCGAAGTTTTGAAATCTTGTGTTATTTCATCTATAACTTCTTCATTGGCTGGACCCGTACTTTTTAATCTCTCCGACATTTTTGATTGTGTTCTCAATACCTTGGAAGGTGTAATAAAGATTTGGAATCCAAGTAAATATGGAAATAGAGGAAATCTCGAATATTTTGACTTTACATGTAAGATTTCAGGATGGCAATTTTGACAGCTAAGCGGAAGCAGGTAAGCTGCGTTCCAGTCTATGCAGATTCAGGAATGTAAGCATTATTGTTTCTGGAACAGTCCATGCGTAGACTGAGAAACTAAATGTCTTGACGACGACGCTTGAGAGATTGATACTTTTTTGTGCCTGATAATATAAACAGTAAATATATTTCAATAATGTGCTGCGTTTTAGCGTAATGCTAAACATTCTAAATTATGTTAATGGTGTAATAATTCAAACACCATTAGTTTCAAGCAGTCACTCAAGCAGTCAGGCAAAGCTGCGTTTAGTACTTAAAAAAAACCTGAAAAAAAAAACTATGAGAAATTAAAAGATTTTCTTATTACTGATTTAGAACAAAAATATTTTCAAAAATTGCTTGCAAAATCGTGAGGTTCACCTTTTGCCTTTAATATTTTTTAAGAGAATTCGATGGATTACAGCAAAAATTAAACGTAAGTCCAACGTCAAAACGTCAACGACGAGTGTTTTTGTTTTCCTTTACAGGAAGCACAATTTTGAAATATGTAATCTCAAATCTTTTTCTAGAGACGCAGATATATTCAGGCGACGGCAGACATTTTTCCTAAACCTACTACCCTCTTTAAATACAAACAATTAGAAACTCTGATTTATGCAGTTAATATGCCTCGATTAAATTGGTTACCCATCAACCTTACAGGTGACATACAATTCAATGTCATAAACGGAACGTATCTTGTGTAACCTAAAATTTGTAAGGTCAAGTATAAATTGTGAAATTATCATATTTTTATTATCATAAATCTGCGAGAATTCAGCCAGATACCTAGCTCGCTGAATTACTTAATATACGGTGGTGTAACACGCAGTGATACAGCGTTTTTGAACGGTCCTGTGGGTTAGAAATAAGACAAAATGTTACGGAACTTTATGAAAAATTTGTCTGCGCGAAATCTACGTTGTTCAGTCAAGAACAGCGGTGTAACATCGAGTTTCGTTAATCGGAGGAGCATGGCGCCATTGTCGACGACGGAATTAGCGTTGAAAGAGGAGAAGTAAGTTAATATTTGCCATAATAAATCAACTATATGTAATTTTGCTTACGTTCTGCATTATCCGTTATTCGTCGGTCTCAGGAGGCCTATTTTTATCCGACTGCTCGTCAGCAAAGACAGGGCTGGCATCAAATCTGAGCCTGAACTTACTTAAGTGCTGAAAAGCCTGATGCAGCAGAGTAGTTGAAAAGTGAGCATGTTTTGAAATTTTTAGTTGAGGTCGGGTTTTTTGATTTTTATTCAAAAATATTGATGTCTAAAATTACGTCTGCAGTGTCCAGTCAGACCACGAAAAGTCCAGTTTTAACCGATGTTTTTGTAGTTCAAATTTCTTAATTATGAATCTGTCTGGCCTAAAAAATATCCTAAATTCAAAGTTGACATTTTTAATCAACCCAGTTAAGTCCTTAACTCATGTATTGTGATGCAACATCTTCCGGTACATGATGGCCATAGAACCTATCGGCTCCATTGGCCAACTGTTCTGCAAGCAATGTGTCCTGCCCACTACCGCGATTGCAGTGCGATGCGTGCTTGAGTACGGTTGCGTTTTCGCTGCACAGTATGAATATTATATTCGCGAATTGCGCGGCTATAACCGCTGCCCGTTTTCCGCAATGAGTTCCCAAACTCTCATAGCCAACGAAGTATGGGCATTTGTCAAACATGCCATCGACTACTGGATGAGATCAGCATCTTGCAGATCTGCAAGTCATCGTACAAGGAGGAAGAGATTAGCTGTGCGAAGTTGCTGCTGTTCACAACGCTCGGCAAAGTCAGCCAGATGCCGTCTGGTTAATGGGAAGGTATAGAGAAGATTCTCCAGGATATCATAACGCTGATGAAGGAGACCGACCCAGACAATGTGCCTGAATTCGTGGCCAAAGATCTGCACAAGCTGCCTCCCGTCACGTTCGACCACGTAGACGTCACCAGGCTGCTAAAGGACATTACATTCCTGAAGCAAAGCCAAGCCGAGATGCAGTACGAGCTGGAGTGCTCTTGCGCAACACAATTTCTGCAAGTAGGTCACCTATCGACGCTGACGCCGCAAATGTGAACACGCGTCGCGGGGCACAAAACGCCTCCATCTGCAGTTTCGAGTCGGCGGGCTCGAATTCGTCACCAACTGCCGAGATTGCATTCGTTGCAACGCGTGCCGTGGCCGTCCCTGCCTCGACACAGGTAGAGACAACGACGTGTGTAGGTTCGTCGACCCCAAACGAGCCTACGCAGCAATAGTAGCCGCTAACAAGCCTGCTGAGTCGCAAAACTCGCAGGTAAAACTAGCGGGAAAACCAAAAGGGGGTAAACGGAGCCGGTCGAAACCCAACGTTTTGAAAAGGCAGGGTCCAGAGAAGGTCACGTGCGACAAGGATGGTTTCATCAAGATTGAGAAGAAGAAGCCTCTTTGTCGGAACCAGTGCGGAACCGCGCAGGCAGGACCCAACATGCTGCTGCGTCCAGCAATCCCGACGACGCACCTGTACGTGTCCAGACTGCACCACTCCACGAAGGTTGAGGAGATCGTGGAGTGCATGCGTGTGAAGACAACTGGAGTTTGAGCGTCGAGAACTTGTAGTCGCGTCACTACTCGAACTTCAAGTCGTTCGTGGTGCGTGTTCCGACACATCATCTCGAGAAGTTCCTCAAGGAAGAGTTCTGGCCGAAGGGTGTTGTGTACCGCCGGTTTCGTGGCCGGCTACATGACACCAGTCAGCGAAACACGACGCAGACACTTCGTGTGCGTTAGTTAGTTTTTTAGTGTAATAATAATGTTGTATGTATTTATTAAATAGCATTTTTAAGTTATATTAATATTGTATTGTATGTGTTTATATGGGCCTTGATGCCTGAAATAAATGGATAAATCTATATATATAAAATTCAAAGTCCTGACTGACTGACTGATAGATCAACGCACAAATTGCTGGTCATAGACACATGAAATTTGGAGGGTGTGTTCTTCGTGAAGAGTAGGAATCCGTTGGATGCAGGAAGCACAGAATTAACATCTGTGCCTACGTCCAGCAGTAGACGCATATGCACTCAAAGTTTCACCAGCCTCCATGCAAGCCCTGCACAAGGGACTGTCTGTTATGCATATAGTGTGGAACTGTTTTCATAGCAAGCAGTGTCCAGTGATGGTCCCCGTCTCTAGGCGCAGGCCTTTCCTGTCCAGGGGCTGCAGTCTCGACATTCATAGAGATCGGACTTCGGGATCGTTTTGCGATCGAATTCGGTCGCAAAGTCCTGTCACTCCATACATTACACCTGTCAATCCGGGACTTTACCGAATTCGGTCGTAAAGCGATCGCTATGAATGTCGAGACTGCTTAGCTTGCCATCTAATGATGGCATGGCTTCCTTGGACTGCCTGCAGCCTGGTGACGAGTTCCCAGATAGACCAGTCGCTCCAAGTAAATACTGGTATTCAGCTGCATTCGGTTAGATTGGGAGCCGACTTTAACAGTTGCGTAAAGGCTAGGCGGATTTTGGAACGAAGTTCCTTATCGCGCGTTGCGAAAGGGGGCTAGACGGAAAAAATTAAGACCAAAAGTTGGAACGACACTTTTTGCTATAGGTAGTAGTTCTAAGCCGTGCGGCGTGCGTGTGTTTCTCTGTCTGTCTCGCTCTCTCTTTGAACTTCGTTCCATCCGGGTGTCCCTTGACACCTCTCAAGTTTTTTTCGATCGCGGGGCTCTTGACACTTGGCCAGAATGCCCGATGGAAAAGAGGGGCCTGAGTACGACTATTTATTTTACTATCATTTTATATCAATTATATTGATATCTTTAGTAACGGAAGCATTTACACAAGTATATCCAAGGTTACTGTCAATATCAAGGCGCATGATAACATTTAGATATAATTTTATTTAAAGAACATAGATTCAAGTGGTTTATTTGAAACGATAACATATGTATACACCGTTAAATTTTGATCGTTTTAATCCTTAAAAGGGGTCATTGTACTCATCATTGTAGACAACTTTTACTACGGGACCAACCCTGAAATCGTGAAAAAAAATCAATCGATCCATAGATTTATGTTCGCATAACTCGACGTGGATCAACTGATTTTGGAACGAAGTTCCTTATCGCGCGTTGCGAAAAAATTAAGACCAAAAGTTGGAACGACACTTTTTGTTATAGTTGTAAGCCGTGCGGCGTGCGCGTGTTTCTCTGTCTGTCTCTATCTCTCTCTTATAGAAAGCAAGCCAGTTATACTTCGTTCCATCCGGGTGTCCCTTGACACCTCTAATTTTTTTCACGGTTTCAGGGTTTTTCCCATACATACGTTAACTCACACGCGCTTGCCATTGGGGTAAGCAGAACCTACAGAACGCCACCTGCTACAATCCTTACAAACACCTTTTGTCTCGTTTACGATCATACATCTGGTCATACACGCACGCCGGTTGCGAGTACAACGCACCTGACCTTTTTTAGGTTCCGTACCTCGAAAAGAAAAAACGGAACCCTTATAGGATCACTTTGTTGCCCGTCCGTCCGTCTGTCTGTCTGTCAAGACCCCTTTTCTCAGGAACGCATGGAGGTATCAAGCTGGAATTTATATCAAATACTCAGGTCTACCGATCCTTGGAGCTGTGAAAAAATCAAACTTCTAAGCCATCGCAATCAAAAGATACAGCCTTTTATGCTGCAAATTTCCGCAAAATTTCAACACTCGCAAGGGAATCAAAACCTACAGGGTACTTCCCGTGAACTCAGAATCTTGAAATTTGGTACGAAGCAACGTCTTATAGCACAGATAAAGGAAAAATTGCGAAAACCGTAAATTTGTAGTTACATACTTACCTACTTTGTACGGAACACTCGGTGCGCGAGTCCGACTCGCACTCGACTGGTTTTTTTATTCAAATTTTTTATTTCAGACCTGAGTCCATAGTATCAACAAAACAACTTTTACTATGGGACCAAACATGAAATCGCGAAAAAAATCAGCTGTTCCCTACATTTATTTTTTGCTGATTTTTTTTTCGCGATTTCAGGTTTGGTCCTAGAGTAAAAGTTGTTCATAATGATGAGTACAATGAAGGTTGTTGGTGTTTTACAAATAACCCTGTATAGGCGGAATCTTCGCACCGAGTCTATTTTGAGCGGATTTTAAACACATGACAACTGTCATCATACGTCCACTACTCAATTATTGGATAATACCGACATTGTCAAGGTCAGATCAATTGTGAATTTGTGACCGAGTTTCGGGCTTCTGACTCTTGATGTGTCTCGATGCATGACAGCTATACAGCGTGCCGTTTTAATTAATGGCGACATTAATTTAACGCGCGGATAGGGTTTCGCGTTTTCATTTTATGAGCATACTAGCTGCGCCCCGCGGTTTCACCCGCATCGTTTCGATCCCGTGGGAATATCGGAATAAAAAATACCCTATGTGTTATTCCTGGTTATAAACCATCAGTGTGCCAAATTTCATCCAAATCCGTTGAGTAGTTTTTGCGTGAAAGAGTAACAAACATACATCCATCCATACAAACTTTTGCGTTTATAAATTTAATATTAAGTAGGATTTTAAATTTCGTAAACGTTATTTTTTACCCGACTGCGCGACGCAAAGGAGTAATGGCTTTAGTCCAGCGCCTGATCCCTCGCCGGGCGTGTCGGATTGCCGTCCAATCGGATTATGAGTGAGGGAAAAGAGACTGCACCTGAGTCTGCTCACACACTGGTGCACCATAATATTTCCGCGCTGATGGCTCGTCTCCACTGAGATGCCGCCATGGCCGAAATTCGGTCTGTAGGAAAAAAACTTGAGAGGTGTCAAGGAACACCCGGATGGAACGATGTTCAAAGAGAGAGAGAGAGAGAGAGACAGAGAAACACACGCACGCCGCACGGCTTTTTATAGCAAAAAGTGTCGTTCCAACTTTTGGTCGTAATTTTTTCCGTCTAGCCCCCTTTCGCAACGCGCGATAAGGAACTTCATTCCAATATTGTTTCTGGAGTGGTGTTGCGTTTGGTCGGCTACCGACAAAAGTTGCAAGGTGTCGTTTTGCATCCTCGTCAAATTCAAGGAGATAACTATGCTACTGATTCTCGACACGAATCAATAATAAAATACGTAGGTTTTTTTTTCTAATTTTCGGAAATCGCCATGTGTGGGACACGCATTTTAAAACGCGGCCTGTGTGAGACCGCACTGTAACTGCCCTTTTACACACACATAAAAACGCGGCCGCTTATACGATACCATAACGCGATTCTGTTCTTTGAAAGTGGTGTATTCTGAAATACTGTCAAACTTAAATAACTAAAAAAACAAGTATGTATTGATTATTTACCAGGGATCGTAATTTTATTTGATTATTTATGTCTTTGAAAAAAAATAGAGTTAAATTGCTTGTTAGTCTGTTAGGCTAGATTGTAATCCATTAATAAGAAAAAAAAAAAATTACGTCTTTCATAACAGCTTCCTGAAATTTGACGAGGATGCAAAACAACATCTTGTATACTAATCGCGCGGTAAACTTTGTTTGCGCGATGCAGGATTTTACGTCAGTGTGGTGCGTAGTTCGCATGTGGCGATGTAAATGTCGCCACAACCTATTCTCATTTCGCGCCGCTAGGAAAGCTGAAGACTATAATCATTTTACATTGTTTACAGAGTAAAAGTAACTTTCGTCCTCTACGATGGCAAGCGCCTGGAGACACAAGCTAAGGTCGGCGACACACTCCTCGACGTGGTCGTGAACAACGACCTGAACATCGAGGGCTACGGCGCGTGTGAGGGCACCCTTACCTGTTCCACATGCCATGTTGTCCTGAAGCAAAAGGATTTTGATAGGTGAGTTGCTCCTTCAACACCTTGATGATGTCTTGGAGACTTCTCTCTCCTTTTTCATCCCTCCTGCGGGACGGCATTCGGTCAGCCATTCCTAGCGATTCGTACAGCAATGACTTAGACCTGCGTATCTCCTCTTCGTTGAAATTGGATGTGCAGACCTGGATAGCACTGACCTCTTCCATGACATCCAGCTGGCATTGCAGAAATGCCAGGACCTCGTTCGCCACAAGTTCTTCCGAACGCATGGTGACAGCGGAACAGGCCGCGCTCAGCGCAAAATAATTTCCGCTAAATTGTAAGCGCGTCCGATTGCAACGGGTCTAAGGGTCACATGCCGAAGATGCCTCATTGGGGCATGTTACATTGTCAATAATATCACGATACCGTGGTAATATTGATCGTATTTTAGGCCGTATCACGGTATCGTGCTCAATACTTGCGATATCGCGATATTAGGATCGTGATAATATTGAAAAATGTAACATTGCGATACCTCGCGTACGCAGTTTAGCTCGCTACCTCGCTGTCACCTCCATGTAAAACAAATAAGCTTGGAAAGCGCGCGTCGGTTCGTGAGATAAAAATACTGTAATAACCAGTGATCAGTAGATCGGAATAGGGTGAGTATATTTACCTACAGTCTGTAGAACAGAGACAAAAATCGGAGACTTCCTTACAACTAAAAATTTTTTTACCGGTAAATTTACTAGAACTTTAATTATGTGAATTTTAACATCTTATTAATATTTAAATTGTGAATACCTTTCGTTTTATAACGACTGCTTAAAAAAGGAGCGTTTTCTTGGTTCACGTGATCTTTATTTCGTTAGTCCACCATAACTCCTGATCTACCAAATGAATTTAGGTGCCGTGAGTGACACTGTATTTTTTTTATGTAACTCGCGGCAATATGTACCTAATTGTTTTTTATTTGGTTTTGGGTTCTATCACGCTATTTTCTTTCGCGCTGTTTTCACAATTTGATTGCACGAAAAACATTGAGGTTAAAAGGTAGCCACTTTATAAAACAAATTCGACTGTAAATTCTTTACATTCATTTATTGTCAAATCAAACATCAATGAAACAAATAGAAATATGAACTACAAAAACAATTTGTCTCTTAAAATAAAGATTTTAAAACTATAATTCAATCAAATACCTAGAAAAATAAAACAAATCATAAATCAGTGTCGTCATTATCAGTACCATGACTTATTTTGTTTTCTCGTAGGAAATTAAAAAAAATTTTAGTTGTAAGGAAGTCTCCGATTTTTGTCTCTGTTCTACGAACTGTAGGTAAATACACTTACCTTATTCCGATCACTGGGCCTAATAACACCTCGCTTGTCGGGGGGTGTCACAAAAAATTGCTGGGTTGTGTTTTATAAGCAAACGCTTTTTTTGTGAGGTGCATCTTTTTACAAAGGTTCATAAAAAAAATGGAAGCGTATGAACAATATCTCGTATTTTTTGTTTAGACAAAACAACAAACACAAACACTAAACAAAAAATACGAGTTTTTTTTGGGGTCGGCTTCCAGTCTAACCGGATGCAGCTGAATACCAGTATTTTACATGGAGCGACTGCCTATCTGACCTTCACAACCCAGTCAATTGGTAATACAATATACCTTGGTAAGACTGATTGTCAGACTTTCGGGCTTCTGACGACCCCGTAACGACTGTCAAAGATCCACGAATGACTGTTTTGCTAACATGTTTGAATAAAATGTAAATATATTTAGCGTGGGTCTAACAAAAAATATCTCGCATGTGTTTTACAAGCAAACATTTTTTTGTAAGGTGCATCTTTTTACATAAATGTAAGTATATTGAAAAAATGGGAGCGTCTGTGTGAACACAACAACTTATATTTTGAGTTTAGTTGTCTATACAATGTTTTCTGTATAATACAGGGTTAAATTAAATTAGCTAGCGAAACTACACAGACGTGGTGTAATTAATAATAATAATATCCCTGGACATTTCACACAGCGCCATCTAGTCCCAAGCTAAGCAACCTAATGCTTGTGTTATGGTAACAAGATGGCTGATAAACTACTTATATACATTTTTTTTTGTAAATCGATACATTATATTTCTTTTTCCCCAGATTACCCGAAGAAGCTTGCGACGAAGAACGCGACATGTTAGACCTGGCCTACGGTCTGACTGACACATCCCGCCTAGGCTGTCAGATAACCCTGACCAAAGAGATGGATGGGCTAGAAATCAGTGTTCCAGAGACAATCAACGATGCTAGGAGTTGATGGATAGAGTCGCGTAGTCTAAGGGAGCTTGAGGTTTAAGAGATTTTTGCAGCAAGACTGTTTGAGCAACTTTGTCTGGCGCGACTGTGGCGCAACAGTTGCGCGATTGTCGCGCCACAGTTGTGCGATAATACAGTGGGAAATGAAGCTGACAGTGCGTTTAAATTGCGTCACGTAAAGGTGCGCTTTTAGGGGCAACTCAAATTGCTCAATTCTGGGCATTAACATAATATTACGAAAATATCAAGCAATTTATTGCGTTGGAGTTATTTGGAGCAATTTAATACGGGAGGCATAGGAATTAAAATAGATTGCTCCATTACCTCCGGCAATAGTTGCCGGCTCTATAATGGTTGAAAAATTTCCCGTGTATCGCGCACAATCGCAATAGTGGCTAACGTAGGATAATAAATCTAAATTTGGAACCGTCACGTTCGAGTGGGTGACGCTGAATCGGGCGTAATCGGCTCCAGTCGTTTTTATTGAAGTGAAAACTGTTTTTCTGAAGAATTTACTTTTGCTAGCAAAAATCACTTGAATTTAAAGTTCCTAATAATACGTTATGTGTATTGGCGAATTTTGGCAATATCAATGACCTTAATTTTATAAGTATTTAATTTTTTTGTTAAATAGAGATTTGGAGGTCGATATGTAGTATTAGCCCCAGGGTACATAAAAGTTGTCTATGTTTTTGGAAAATACAAGAAAAAGGGCTTTGAAAGTGGCATACCTATAGGTCCGCCATTTTGTTATTTTTTCAAAATGGCGGCCACTCATGAAACCTATATAAATCGATAGCTGACATCAATGCACACAGAAAAGGTTCAGGACAGAAAAATTAAGGTTCAAAGTTGATCACGTGACATCCATATTTTTGAACTTGCTTATTATCTTGTTGCATAGATGAAAAAAAAACAAGATGGGGCGATGGTAGGTATTATTTTTTTTCGATGTCACTAAGGAAACAAAACTATGGGAATGAAGAATATCAAAATCAAAAGTCATTGATTCAAATTATGCTGATAATCAGCTTTTTTTGAACATCAAAATTACTAAAAACAGTCCCCCAAAAACGCCCGCCCTTCACCACTTCCTAGTGCTGGGAAGAATTGGCGCAACAAAATGCATAGTTATGAAAATATTATTTTCCAAAAATATCGACAATACTTTATAAAATGTTGTTTTTAATAAGTACCTCATAGTTGACTATAAAAGATTTATATTTTCACAAAAAAAAAATATAATAAAAAAAATATATAAAATAAATAATTTATGATACGTAATAGTTTTAAAATTTGCAGTTTTTATGAAGCAGTGTCAATCTTATAATAGTCTCCACAGTACGAACTCTTAAACTTGAGAAAGAAAATACGTTTACTTGCAGCAACATAATCCATTTATTTACAGCTCATAATCCCTATGAGCCCACGAGCAACTTAGTTGCCCAGCAACTTTTTGTCTCTATCGCTGTCTCCTCGCCGAGATTTGGACGATGGTCACACGGGTGACGGGAGCGACTGCAACGTTACTTTTTCGTAAAATTTTGCCGCATTCATCAACATATTTTGTCACCTTGCGCGCACTTGCATTTTTGGTAAATTAAATCAAAATCAAAAGTCATTTATTCAAATTAGGCTGAGAATCAGCACTTTTCGAACGTCAAAATTACAAAAGACAGTCCCTCAAAAACGCCCGCTTTTCACCACTTCCTAGTGCTATCGCTGGGAAGAAGAAGTGGCGCAACAAACTCCCCAGCAGCACAGCTGTCTGTTCAGTTAGAAAATACTTGATTGTATACAATAGGTGTTAAGTAATTGAGCATAAAATTAAATTATTTGCCATATGTCGGCTAGCCACGCCAATATACCAACAAATATAATCAAAACTATACGTACTCAAGCTAAAAAATAGTTAATTAAAATGTAAATAAAAACTTACTACCTAAATAAAAGCCTCCAGGCATAAAGGGCGTGACAGCTTACATATTTATGCAGCAATGCCTAATGGTTCTGTCTGTCTGGGTAATGTGAATGTCACATGTTTTCGAATTTTTGGTTCTAGGACATAAACTTGACACTGCTTTAATTACCTTCTACGTTTCCCAGTTTAGTTTAATTTTAATGTGAAAATATAGTTTCTATTCCTATGTTTTTTATAGTTTTTTTTTTAAATAATCGTTGAACGGCTGTTGTTCTGGGTTCCTATATTTTACTAACTTAAGGCCGATTCCTATAATTTACGGACCATTAACGGTTAAAATTAAGACTTGTATTTTTACCAATAATGAATCAAAGACCTTTGCATAGTAGACCCTCCCATAAGGAAGTAGCTGTCACAGGTAAAATTAGTTTATAAATTTATTTATATGCCCAGTTTGGTAATAAAAAATGCTACCATGTGGTAAGCAAAACGATTCGTTTTTGTTTATAGGAACCGATAATATATTACGGCTGGTTTCTGCCACAAACGGGCGGTTGTTGGTTTTTTAAATGAATGAGGGTTTTCTGAAATGACTCTCACTAGGTGGCAGCACTGAGGCGTCACGTCCGGGCACCTGTCAAAAGTGTCAAAGCGCCTATATTTTCTTTAGTCGTGATTGAATGATGAACGAATGAATGAAACGAATGATGAACGTCATCATATACTACTTCCTACTATCCTATAAATATTATAAACGCGAAAGTTTTGTGAGGATGTATGAATGTTTGTTACTCTTTCACGCAAAAACTACTGAACGGATTTTGATGAAACTTTCAGTAATATAGCTTATACAACAGAATATCATATAGGATAATTTCTACCCCACGGGATCGACACTAATGCGGGTGAAACCGCGCTGCTAGTAATTAATATTCAATGTCGAAATGAAAGACCTGGGGGCCTACTCCGAAGTAGTATCGGCCGAATGATCGGCCGTTTTCTGCTACGAAGTTACTATTTGGTTCGGTCGGTTCCTATCCTACACTCCTACACTCTTTCGAATATTGACTATGGTCCCGACCCAACTGAGCCGATCCGATCTTTTTTCGTATTTTTCAATAATATTCGGTTCGGCCATGTGTTGGTCCGATCCGAACTTTCGCACTTTGCACTTCGGAGAAGGCCCCCTGTTGTTAAAGTGGCGCCATCTGGTGGCGTTAATTTTAATGAAAACCCTCATTAATGGGTATGTTACCGTAAGTTGTGAGTGCTTGAAATATAGGAACCTAGAACACTATTTTTCCTACATTTGTAAGAATTGAATAAACAAAATTTATTGTGTTTATTTTTAGAATAAATCACCAAAACTACGTTAATATATTATTTACCATTTATGAAGTTATTCAAAGTATAACTTTGACTTTAATTTAATTTATGGCTGATTTTCCAATCGACCGATAATTTTTATTCGTCGAATAAAATTGACATCTGACAGATTTTGTATAAGAGAACTGTCAAAAATTCTATCTATAATATGAATGTATTTACAAAAAAAAAATGTATATAAGTAGTTTATCAGCCATCTTGTTACCATAACACAAGCATTAGGTTGCTTAGCTTGGGACTAGAGGGCGCTGTGTGAAATGTCCAGAGATATTATTATTATTCAAAATTATCTGGCGTTGGAAAAAAATTCCCTTAAAGTAATAGGCAGCTCATTTTTTTTTAAACCCTGACAAAAATTACTTGTGTAATTTGTAAAGAAAATGTAGTAATAATAGTATAATTATTTTGACCTCACAGAATGCCTAGAATACCTTGGTATGTGTCTATAAATTTATGAGGGGCTCGTGGCTAAATGCTAACAGCCGCACGGGTTGATCTAAGGATAAGCTGCACTTGCCGCGGTCGGTTCGTGGATGGCTAGTCATCCATTACTACATTATTTTGACAACACGGTTAGCGCAGTGGCTGAGCGATCGGACTGCTGCGCTGTGTGTCGCGGGTTCGATTCCCGCACAGAACAAATATTTGTAAGTCCTACATGTATTTGTTCTGAGTCTGGGTGTTTTTCTATCTATAATATGTATGTATTTACAAAAAAAAAAAATGTATATGAGTAGTTTATCAGCCATCTTGTTACCATAACACAAGCATTAGGTTGCTCAGCTTGGGACTAGATGGCGCTGTGTGAAATGTCCAGGGATATTATTATTATTACATATCGAGACACCTCGGTGTCTCGGAAAGCACTTTAAACCGCTGGTTTTGGCTGTCATTCGGAGATCTTTGACAGTCGTTCGTCAGAAGCTCAAAAGTCTCACAACCAGTCTTACCAAGGTTATCCCGTTACCCAGTAACTGGGTTGTGGAAGTCAGTAAGGCAGTTGCTCCATTTAATGTGCTGGTATTCAGCTGAATCTGGTTAGACTGAAATCTGCTGACCCCAAAGTAGTTGGGAAAAGTCTGATTGATTAAAATTGTCACTCTACGTCAATTTGCCGCCATTTCATGCTGAACTGTCAAAAAATGACAGCTATGAATACACGCACAATTTAATTTAGTCGTTAATTTGATAAATAAGTATTTTATCTGGCTACCTACCCTCTCTTGTCGCATACCAAGGTAAGCTGGCGTGCCTGTATTTTTTTTTAATAGTTAATTTCATTTTGAAGACTGTAAAGTCAAAAATGGTGATGGATACTAACTCCTGTACGTACTATCGCCAAAACCTATATCTGAACATTTTGAAAACAAAATCCCGTGCACATGATGACCACAGCTGCGTCTGTAAGTAAAACAAAAGAGGATCCTTTTTAGATCGACTAATAATATGCGCTGCAAGCAGGAATAGTCCTTACGGTGGTCAGATGTAGATTTTGGCGATAGTACGTGCTTAGTGAATATTTGCGTCGCAGTCCACTGCGGCCTTAGGCATTTCACCAACATCGAGTTATAGGGCGTGCTACTGTCTTGTTCGGGTCGGCATGTTTCGGCACAGCCGGGCGACAAAATCGAATATAATGACAAATGATATTCATTTCCGTAAATTGGTTCTATAAACGCGTCAAAATTAAATTGTTTTTAAAACTAGGAGTTCGGTTTTTCCTAACTGACTACTCTGAGAAGAAAGACCGAAACAAACTCAGAGGACACAGTCTCTTTTAAAATCCAGACATAATCTTAGTCAGGCCATATGAGGACCATGCAGGCTAATATTATCTGAGATAGTCTTTTCAGGGGGTCTATTCCGAAGTGCAAATTGCGAATGATCGGATCGGACCGACATAATCCGAACCGAATATTATTGAAAAATGCGAAAAAAGTTCGGATCGGCTCAGTTGGGTCGGGACCATAGTCAATATTCGAAAGAGTGTAGGAGTGTAGGATCGGGACCGGCCGGACCAAATAGTAACGGCGTAGCAGGAAACGGCCGAACATTCGGCCGATACGATACATTTACCAGTTCGGAGTAGCCCCCAGGAAAGAACCACACAAATTTGAGTGGACCTGTCCAGTCAGTGCATGCATTTGTCAGTTAACATAGATATTCATATGATCGGGATAAATGCTGCATCCGGTTAGACTGGAAGCCGACCCCAACATAGTTGGGAAAACGCTTGGCAGATGATGATGATGTTTGAGAAAAAGCTCGCTTAGCTCGTTTTGTGCCGAGCCGACCCGAACCTGGGGGTCTACTCCGAAGTAGTATCGGCCGAATGTTCGGCAGTTTCTTGCTACGAAGTTACTATTTGGTTCGGTCGGTTCCGATCCTACACTCCTACACTCTTTCGAATATTGACTATGGTCCCGACCCAACTGAGCCGATCCGAACTTTTTTCGCATTTTTCAATAATATTCGGTTCGGCCATGTGTCGGTCCGATCCGAACATTCGCACTTTGCACTTCGGAGTAGGCCCCCTGATTCAGCCTGAGTGGTTATGCCGAACCGATTTTGCGTTTGGCACGAGCCGAATGAAACCTGAATATATGTAGTTATTGCTTCGGGTCGGCTTTGTTGTTTAACAAATACTACCGAACCGAATGTGCCGACCCGAACAAGTTGCATCCTTAAACAGAAATGTCCCTTATGAATGACAGTGACGATGATAATAATCTTGACAAAAACTAAGATGAGCAGGAGTTCATACAGAAGATTAAACGTAGATAATGTAGGCAATTATATTTTCTTTGTTATTTTTTATGTTTTATTTAGTTGTAAATGAATTTTATGAATAAATACATCAAATAAAAAAAACAGTGTTTTATTTTATTATTCCTCATCCTTTTGTCCTATTTTTGGAATGAAGTTCCTCGCAGCTTGCGGTAGTAGTAAACTGGGGTAGTTGCGTAACAGACTATCAGTACTAATGGATTTAATTTTGACAGTTCAACAACATTCATTGTGTTATTTACGTTGTGGAGCAGACAATTTTTTCGATTCGAACATATTATTATGAAGCAATGG
Source organism: Apamea sordens (assembly GCA_945859715.1). NCBI lineage: Eukaryota > Metazoa > Arthropoda > Insecta > Lepidoptera > Noctuidae > Apamea > Apamea sordens. The sequence goes on from OX244014.1 coordinate 2,021,518, forward strand.
ATTAGCAATATCCTTCAAAATGGTTCTGATTTAGATTGATAGTGAGCACTATGTACTTTCTATAAAGCTACCATTTACACTGGGTACGTCTTTCATTGACTTGAATGTGCCCTGGCGGCTGTGAGTATGTCGTGCTCACTCAAATGTCTCGCTGGTGGTGGCGTGTGTTGGATCATTAAGTTCCCTCCAAAATGGTTGAGCTGAATGGTGCTGATCCATACGTCATGTTCGTGAACGGGCGCCGCCAGTAGGGACTGGTCATCTCTTAGCTGCCTCGGATTATTATAATTTTTAATTTCTGAATTGTTTTTGTTTTTTTATAACGGACGCTTTTAACGTGCACGTATTTCTACATCGTTCTCACATGGTTAATTTCAACACGAATGATGTAATCAAATATTTTGTAACAATTTTATGATTTAAAAGAGTGTCCATGGAGTTTCTTGCCCGTTCTTCTCCATAGGTACCTACGCTTTGGAATGGGCAACTAGCTTCATCTTTCTGACTGACCGACCCTTTGACAATTCAAAAGTACCTGTAATTGGTTTAGTTGAATTAAATGATTTGAGTTTGACAGTACAACAACATTCATTGTGTTATTTACGTTGTGGAGCAGACAATTATTTCGATTCGAACATATTATTATTATGAATCAATGGATTAGCAATATCCTTCAAAATGATTCTGATTTAATGTGTTACGTTATGTTAACGATAGAGTCTGATTATGTGACACGGGCGAGGCCACGGGTTTCCTATTCTTCATGTACAAAATTAATTAAATTTCGCGGTTTCGGCGCAAATCTGTCGAATTACCTATAAGATTAATAGCTACTCAACTACATACCTATAGTAATTTCAGATTCAGTATTAATTATTATTTTTATAAAATCGTTCCACGTCCTGAGAATTTTTTTAAAGAGAATTTTAATAGTTTTTTTTTATCATTAAATGATAAATGTTTCTATTTTGTAAGTAGGTTATATGTACAAACACTTTTACACGTCAGTTATATTTAAAAAAACCAAATGAGGTCGGCGTTTCCTATCTGACTAGTGTTCTGACTATTGTTCGGTTCAACCAAAGCACCTGCCATCTCTTCACTACCCTTGGTTGACTGGTAGAGAATGCTTGAGACGCATTAAGAACCTGTACAACGGTCCACTAGCGCCACTCCTTTAAAAAAATATTATCTCGTAACTGAGAAGGAATTATGAAAATCTGCTCAATCAGCGACCTCGGTAAGTGTGTCTAGAATTTTCTAATACCTATTATTAAGTTTCATATTGAGACACGAAGCAACTAAATACGACATATAGGAATGTGGCCGCTTTTCTTTAGATCGAATTTTGTTGCTTCGTGTCTCAATATGAAATTTTATAAAAGGTATTAGAAAATTCTAGACACACTTACCGACGTCGCTGATTGAACAGATTTTCATAATTCCTTCTCAGTCACGAGATAATATTTTTTTAAAGGAGTGGCGCTAGTGGACCGTTGTACAGGCTCTTAATGCCTCAAGCATTCTCTACCAGTCAACCAAGGGTAGTGAAGAGGTGGCAGGTGCTTTGGTTCAGAGTCACGAGATAATATTTTTTTAAAGGAGTGGCGCTAGTGGACCTGTGTGCACCCTCTTAAGTCTGCCTTTATACCTTTTTTGTGTGCAAAAAGTTTAAATAAATAAGGAAAATACACGCGTAAATTACAATTATTGATAATTTTATTTACGATCGATTTTTTTTTCGAAAGTAAGTCTTGGGTTGTCCTTGTTATGAGGACAAAAAATACTTGGTAAGTAATATGAGTCCATTCTATCTTTTATTCTTCTAAGAACAGGGTTGGTAGAGTGGTAACGGCGCGGTTTTGAGGTAAGTTTGGGATTTGTTTTTTTTTTTTTACTAGCTGTGCCCGCGACTTCGTTCGCGTGCATGTAGGAAAACAAAATGGATTCAAAGCTGGATGGTTTCGCCGCGGCGACTAACGCGTTTGTAGGTCGTAGGTTCGAACCCAGACAGGCGATTTACTTTGTCAAAGTTATTTCATCACAACAGCAATGCGATTCTGTAACTATCTCACCGTGAAAACTTAGGTGAAGTGAGCTGTCATTCCAAATAATGCTAGGGCTCATGCTAAGAATAATGAACCTTTTTGGCGCAGCCGTGAGGCACACACTATTGTTGTCTGAAACATTATTTTATTATTTTTGTATTTTGTGGTTCACGAACTGTGTCCAAATAAACTTTTTTCTTTCTTTCTTTCTTTCTTTCTAAGCTTACTTCACCTAATTTTTCACGGTGAGATTTTTACAGAATCGTGACGGAAAACATCTTGAGGAAACCGGCATGTCCTTGAACCATAAATTCGAAGACATGTGACATCTACCAACCCGCACTGGGCCCGCGGAGTGGATTACGGCCCACTTCCTCTCACAGAGAGGAGGCCTGAGTCCCAGCAGTGGGAACATTATAGACTGAGCGTGCATTCTTGCGGGCGACCCTGGCGTTTCCTCTTTAACCATTGCTGTCATTTATTGACAGTTAATTTCCCTGAAATTCTGAACGCTGAAAAAAGCTGTTCTATACATTTTGACAAAAATCAAAATCAAAAGTCATTTATTTAAATTAGGCTTATAATCAGCACTTTTCGAACGTCAAAATTACAAAAGACAGTCCCCCAAAAACGCCCACCCTTCACCACTTCCTAGTGCTATCGCTGGGAAGAAGAAGTGGCGCAACAAACTCCCCAGCAGCACAGCTGTCTGTTCAGTTAGAAAATACTTGATACTTGATTGTATACAATACTAGGCGTTAAGTAATTAACATTACAAGTAGCCGTGGCCGTGTAGGTATTGCACTTGTAGCGGTATCTACAACGCCAGATGTGAACAACTCGTTATACTGACATACAAAATCCTGCATCGCGCAAGCAGAGTTTACCGCGCAACTAGCATAATTATATACAACGCGACATGATTCATCGGGCAGTTGCCCGCCAGACACAACACCCGTCTGGTCGGAGGACCCTGTTCCTCATACCTTTTTTTGATGAAACAGCAGTTTTTTTGTTAGAGAGCCGACGAAAAATTTCTACGCTAGGTATTAGGGGGTCAAGATTCATGTGTGCTGAATTCATGGTTACTGCTTTCGCGTCGATGTCCCTGCCACCCTGTACGAGGAGCCTAATAAAACCCTTGCCTAGATCTTAACTGAACCATTTATTGCAGATTTATTTTGTTGACTGCAAGCTCTTCCCTGGATAGGTACCGACGTGTGCCAGACATTTACCAGAAACACATCGGCCTGAAATCTAATCAAATAATGGAGAAAATATTAATGATTGTGTCTTTGTTGGTAATAATTGCAGGTAATTTGATGTTTCATTATGTTTAATAGTGGGCTCGTGGCTAAATAAGAACAGCCGCTCAGGCTACGCTTGCCGCGGTAGGTCCGTGGATGGGTGACCATCTTTACATACCAAGACCTCTCAATACTTCGGAAAGCATGTTAAGCTGTTGGCCGCGGCTGTCGTGGATCTTTGACAGTCGTTACGGGTAGTCAGAAGCCCGAAAGTCTGACAACCAGTCTTACCAAGGGGTATCGTACTTATTACCCCGTTACTGGGTTGTGGAGGTCAGATAGGCAGTCGTTCCATGTAAAATACTGGTATTCAACTGCATCCGGTTAGACTGGAAGCCTACCCTAACATAGTTGGTAAAGGCTAGGCAGATGATGAGTGTACAGTCGGGGAAATATATTGCTTACCAAATTGACTAGCAACTAAAATGTCTTAATGCTGTTATAAAACGCAGAGTACATCTGGGTTAATTGCGTAAAGCATTAACAGTAGCGATGACTTTCATTTCAACAACATCCATTGCGTTATTTACGTTGTTGAGCAGGCAAATTTTTCGAACATATGAAGCAATGGATTAGCAATACGTGACGACACAGTTGGCGCAGTGGCTGAGCGATCGACTGCTGCGCTGCGTGTCGTGGGTTCGATTCCCGCACGGAACAAATATTTGTATGGCCTACAAGTAGTTGTTCCGGGTCTGGCTGTTTGTGTATGTGAGTTTAAATGTTTGTAAACGCACCCACTACACAGGAGTAATTCCTAGTGAGGGGCAACGTTTAAAAAACAATGTATACCTCTACCGCCCCCTTCGAGGAAACACGGCGTGGTATTTATGTTATGTACCTAATTACATCAATTTTCATTACAGTTATCCCAACAAATACGAAAAGACTAACACCAGATAGTCGTGAAGATACTAAAGAAACTTTTAGCGATAGGAAATATCGTCTGAACGAGAACGATATAAAATTTTATAAATATGTCGATAAAAAGAAAAACGCTCTTCCACAGTATAACGCGACTTTTAGTGTGACGAAAATGCCTGAACATAAATTACTCAGTACGAGACAACACAGAATGAAAAGAGCACGCAATATTTAAACGTATTATAATACCCTGTCCGGTAGGTTAACCGTTTTTTGACAGTCGCTAAGACGAAATTGACTTTTACTTAAGCCACCGGCACATTACTGTGTTGTGTTGTGTCGTGACGCGGAATACACCAATCAAACGTATCCGTTCAGAGCTACGTCAAATGACAACGAGTTTTGATTGGTTAAAACTGCGTCAGAAGGCGACACAACACACCCCGACACAATAATGTGAACCTAGCTTTAATCTGGAATAGTTGCGTTCTAAGGAACGCAACTATTCCAGATTACGTAAAAGTCAATTTTAAAATGCGTAATAAAATAAATATATAAACTGGCTTATGTTATTGTTATAAGACCTCTTACAGACATTACAATACCGTACGTGTATCAGTTTTGACAAAAAATATAATTTTTAGGCGTAAGTAATTATTCTATCTGTCAAAAAACGGTTTTTTTAAATTTATTGACAATGGGCTCACTCTTGAGTCCTTAATCCAGCCCAGAGGCAGGGATGAGATACGATGGAACGAGCTTGCCCAGAAGAAACCTATTCACTAATGGTTTACCTAATGGACAGGGTATATTGTTATTTTTTTTTTTTTTATATCTGAGTTAAATAAAACATGCACCCTATGAAGGAGGTTTTACTTCTTTAAGGGCACTCAGCGCTCTTGCTGAACAGTGATCGAGAATGAACAGTCAGGATCAGCCGATCGATTTTGTAAAAATCTCACCGTGAAAAATTAGGTGAAGTGAGCTGTCAATAGTGTCAATCCCTAGCATTAGTTGGAATGACAGCTCACTTCACGCTCGCTTCACCTAAGTTTTCACGGTGAAATGGTAACAGAATCGCACTGCTGGTTGGTGACGCTGAATCGGGTATGTACTCGGCTCCAGTCGTAAGTTTTCACTTCTGAACACTGACATATTATATTACAAGTACGCTGGACTAAATAATGACAGGTTTTTTTGTGCCGATTTAAAGCGCCCCGCTTGAGCGTCTCAGGAACTAAAATTGACACATTGCCGAAAATGGCTGTCGTTTTGTTTTGGTAGGTACGTCTCTGATGATTTAGGTTTAAATCGTGGAATAAGACTTTTTTGTGTATTTTGTGTTTACTACGAGATATTTAGAACATAATATATTTATCATGAGAGTATGATGCGCATCTTGTAAAACTCGCTATCAAAAACATAGTTCCACGGACGCTCACGTTGCTGTCAGCGCCAAAATGGCGAAAATCAAATTAATGTATTCATTTTGTCATCGATAGTATGAAGTCCGGCCGTACTTGCTTATTATAGGTCAGTGCTTCTTCAGCTGCATCCGGTTAGACATGCGTGGGGGTAGACATGTTCAGACCGGCCATGAGTCATCGACCGTATAGTACAGACGCCAGCACATCAAGCTACTACAATCTGTCAAATTTCTTTAATAGATTTTCAACTTTATCGCTGAAGCATTGAGGTTCAAGGTTGATTGGAAATTTTTGACAGTTTCGAGTAGCTTGACCTGCTGGCGTTTGTACGTACTTTTACAACACATAAAATTAGCCACAAATCATTCGATTTTTCATTTGACACGCCTCTACCGCGAAATTAAATTAATAAAGGCATGAATTTAAGTAAATTAATAAATAAGATTTTTAATTTCATTGATAAGTAAGATTTTTAGGTACCTATTTTAGGGCTGTTTCCAACGCCAGATAATTGTATACGGGTCATTGTACTCATCATTATGAACAATTTACTACGGGACCCTGAAATCGTGAAAAAAAAAAATCTGTGGATCCATAGATTTATGTTCGCTTAGCTCGACATAATGTATGGATCAACTGATTTTTTTTCAGGAGGAGGAAAGTAAAAAGGGAGGGTGCTACGGCCGCGAATCATATTTTAATCAATGTACAACTCTTAGTACAAATTGCAAAAGAAATAAGAAAATTTGAATTTCGCGGGCTACAGACTTTTTCAAGTTGTCAGCCTAAAATTCTTGATTGTCATAATAATAATTAAATGGCAACACAGTATAATTTCGTTAGGGATCTTTGACCTTGCTACGTTCGGATAAGCTTTCGCAACAATATATCTCTAATGATATTCAATTTAAAAAGTAAATAGAAAAATGAGACAGAAAATTAACTTGAATATAAATCCAACTAGTTTTGAGGAGATTGAACGAATGAATAAGTTGTAGACCAGAAATCAACTATACTTTCAAAATATTTTAATTAGTGTTACAAAAACTAATAGATGGCGTTACTAGTATAATATTTAAATTAAATAATAACTATGTTGATATAAAAGTAACATAGTTAGTATTTAATTTGCGAAAATAAATTACCTAGATATTGTTTAATGGTAAGTAGGTAATTATTTATTTTTTAGTCCGGCAATTATTTTCAAGAATTCAAGTTAAAAATAACTTCTGATAAACGGAGATAAACAAACCGCTTGACTCATAGCATCACTATTATTACATTAGAGGTTGTAATTGATTATGTTCTATTTTAGCATTTAATGTAACAATTATTTTGAATTTCTGTTACCTATCAAAAAGTTGTTATATTTAGTAAAATAAATATGGTGGCTTTTCGAAAGGACTTTTGAAATACAAAAGTGTAGGTAAGTGTTTTTTTATCTCTGTGTTGTTAAATAAAGGTAGGAAATCGCAATTGTTTTCCCTAAGGTTGAATGTCGCTTGCACAGCTGACATTATGGTAAATTTAATACAGGGTGGCAGGGACATCGACGCGCAAACTGTAACCATGGATTCAGCACATGAGTATAGACCCCATAGCGTCGAAATTTTTCGTCGATTATCAAAAAAAAATCTTCTGTTTCATAGAAAAGTGCAATACCTACGCGGTCAAAATGTATGGAACAGCAAAAATTTTTTTTAATAACCGACGAAAAATTTCGACGCTACGTCTAGTATCATGTGCTGAATCCATGGTTACAGTTTGCGCGTCGATGTCCCTGCCACCCTGTATATGGCAGCTGTGCTGCTGGGGAGTTTGTTGCGCCACTTCCTTTTGCCGTGGTGAAGGGCGGGCGTGCCGGGGGATTGTCTTTTGTAATTTTGACGATCGAAAAGTTCTAATTCTCAGCCTAATTTGAATAAATGATTTATGATTTTGACAGTTGCACGTCATACAATGACAAGTACTATTTTGTCTATGTGACAGGACAGTTAGATAGTCTCAATCTTAGGGTCAGCTCACACCGAGACGCGACGCGACGCGACGCTGCGCGCACACTTTAAAAGAGCGACTCAAAATATAACTTTATTTTCTACATGAAAAGATACACATTTCATTGTGAGAATTTAGAATACGTTGCACCATGCAGCGCTGCGCCTCTTGATGCCTCGCAGCGTAGAGCGATGCATCGCGCACAGAGCATGTAACCTTTGCATCGCGAGGCTGCGGTGCATCGCCGGTATGCGCGGTGTGCAAGAGCGGCGCTGTGCCTCACGAAGCCGCGCAACGCCGCGAGGCGCAGCAAATGGTAGACTGCGGGTGGACGCGGGGCGGGGCGGGAGCACGTGGCGAGGCGTCGTGTTGCCAACGATTTTACTATGCGCCTCGCGACGCGATGCGTCTCGCGGCGGCGCGCGGCGCAGTGTGAAATAATAATAATAATAATAATCGCCAAATAACTTTTATTCGAGGAATAAAATTGACGTTTGACAGTTTTTGTATGAAATAATAACTGTCAAAATTTCAAAATTATTCCTCGAATAAAGTTATCTAGCGTTGGAAAAATCAGCCCTTAGTGAAGTATCAATTTTCTGGGAATTGTCAAAAGTTGTAAACCAAGTACGGTCAACGATCCCTATTACAAAACGTACCTACCTATAGCCGCAGTTGCCTACTGTGGAAGTAACTTTGTCTTTTACGTTAATAACAGCCGCACGATTCGATCGCTCGATTAAGGTACGCTTGTCGCGGTTGGTCCGTGGATGGGTGCCCATTTTTACATACCAAGACCCCTCCGTGCCTCGGAAAGCACGTTAAGCCGTTGGTCCCGGCTGTTATTCGTGGATCTTTGACAGTCGTTACGGGTAGTCAGAAGCCCGAAAGTCTGACAACCAGTCTTACCAAGGGGTATCGTATTAACCAGTAACTGAGTTGTGGAGGTCAGATAAGGAGTCGCTTCATGTAAAATACTGGTATTCAGCTGCATCCGGCTAGGCTGGAAGCCGACCCCAACATAGATTGGGAAAGGGCTTGACTGATGATGTAAAAGCAAGCTCTGAATGAGTGGTGTTATGAGGAAGCTCTTCATGGCACCACTCACTTGCACGGTCTTCGTGAGCACTGTTTGATTGGACTGTTTGACTTTGATTTTCAAAGTCAAACAGTCCAAAGTCAAACTCAAAGTTTCGCAGTTCGCGTTGAAGGTCACGTGACCACAATGGCTTTATTCTTACACATTTATTTCTAGACTATCAAAAAAGAATTATGTTTAAAAAATATTAATTAATCCTACCTAATATTATATATGCGAAAGTTTGTACAGATGGCTTATAACGAAGACGTGAATAACACATAGAATACTTTTTATCCCGATGTTCCTACGGGATCGAAACTTATGCGGGTGAATCCGCGGGATACAGCTAGTGTAAAATCATTTACAAAATTTAATTGAGTATCGATATTTTTAGCTTAGAACCATTCATCATTTCAGCCGATAGACGTCCACTGCTGTATCGCTTCGATTGCATACAGCGGATTCCTGCGGCATTCACCAGCTCATCGGTCCAGCTTATGGAAGGCCTGCCAACGCTACGCTACGCTTAGAACCATTATACAAAACAAAATTCAGAAGGTATTTTTCCTACCGTTAACCATCTTTCAAATGTCAACTAGCCTGAAAGAAAGAAAATGCATTTATTTGCGGCAAACATGACGCATAAAAAAGAACATAAACACACAAAAAAAATAACAAATTGGGGGTAAACATGCGTCACATTCACGCAAAACGGCCATCGCTCAGCATAATGCTAAGACCCTATACGAGACAGAGCCCCAGCGCTGGTTTACAGCGGCAGCCGGCACTGACGTGATGACGTTAACCAGCGCAGCATGCAATTATACATAAATATTTAATTAAAAACAACAATCAAAACAAGAAATCTGTTATCTGTTTGTATGAGTACCCAGTAGTTAGAAGTACTTACGTACGGCCATTCCATCGTTTATTATTTTTATTTTTGAAGGACTATTTCCGCATCAACTCCCATAACTCAAGTAGCGGATGTTGGAGAAATAACAGTCAGGCTGAATTGGAATTGGGCCGGACACGTCTCACGAATGCACCCGGAGAGATGGGCAAAGATCGTCACTCACTGGATGCCTGAGGGAGGACATTGCCGTCGAGGTAGACCACGGTGATGGTGGTGTGACGATCTGGTGACGTGCGCAGGGCCAACATGGTCAGACATCGCATAAGACAGGGAGGTTTGGAAGGAAGAAGGGGAAGCCTTTGTCCAGGAGTGCGACACAATCAAGGCTAAAAAAACTTGAGAGGTGTCAAGGGACACCCGGATGGAACGAAGTATAACTGGCTTGCTTTCTATAAGAGAGAGAGAGAGAGAGATACAGACAGAGAAACACGCGCACGCCTCACGGCTTACAACTATAGTAAAAAGTGTCGTTCCAACTTTTGGTCTTAATGTTTTCTGTCTAGCCCCCTTTCGCAACGCGCGATAAGGAACTTCGTTCCAAAAAAAATCCGCCTTAACACCACAATCACAGACCGCACTTGGATTTTACTTTGTTAAATAAAGAAAGCGTTTCATACGAACGTGAACCTAATTTCAATGCAAATAGATAATAATCACATTCGTGTTAGCAAATGTGACCGAGCGTTCCATACGAATATGAACATTACAAGAAAAAGTCTAATATTTGTATGAAACGCTTACTATACTAAGCAAAGTAAAGTCGAAGCGTGGCTATGAACTTTCGCTTTCATTCTCTACAGATAATATTTTTTATTTGCAGATCATCAAAATTGTACGAGGAGAAACTGAGAAACTACAAACTCATTTCTCTGAAGATATTACAAGAACAAAGACGAACAGCCAATGGTATGCAGAGAACGCTAGTACCTATCTTATAAATTCCTTCTCTCGTAGAACTAGGAGAGGAGCTCATGCCGTGGTAACAATACTAGCCAGTCAGCGAGCTGGGAGCGGGACTGACAGTCTAGGGAGCGCCCCACGTGCATATATTTATAGTAATACATTCATGTGAAGACTAGTTAAATGTACCGTTGATGTTTATCAGAGTTGCAGCAGCCAGCCACTTATTTGAGTTAAATCATTTATTTATTTTACCATTAATGTACACACATATATAAACAGACGAGAAAAAACAGGACAATAAAAATAAGTACAGAGGTGATACTTATTTCATAAGAAATCTCTTCCAGCATGACAATAGATACAGAGATGTAGACAGTGTGTGAAAGAGTAACGGAGACAACAACAATAATACATAAATCAAAAACAATTAACTTAATAAAACTAAACAAAAAATATGAGAATATACTAACATACATACAACTAAACATACATAATTCTAAAATAAATATACAACTATGATGAAATGGACAGATAGTGTTCTTTTACTCTTCTTTTAAAAACTGCAACAGTTTCCATCATGTCGAAAGAAAAAATGTATAAAAAACGTGACGGGACGTCCAGTATTCGCGGACAACTGTACGTGACAAAATTGATCAGTCTAATACATTTCAGAACTAAACTCGATGACAACATCGAAGACTATAATTTAGCTACCCATGTAGCTGACATAGGCACTTTTGACAAAATCTGTATTAGAGCCAAAGTTAAGATTAAAGGAGGGAACAAACCAGTAGCTGTGTTCATACAGACGCAGCATAGAGAGGGAGATAAAGTCCAGCTAACGCTTAACAGTAAAAATGACTTAGCTGAATGGTTTTCTAGCTACCTAAGCATAAGACGCTTGTTCAAACCAAGTAACGAAGATGTCCTTTTTGAAGGCAACTTTCAAGAAATTGAATGTCTCTTCATCATGTACACTACTGCTAAAGCAGATCCTAGTAATACTAAGGAGTTTGAAAGTGATTTTGCTGAAAAATTGAATAGTTTAATAGGTACGGGTGATAAAGGCTTACAGCCATGTCATAAGGATGAAGATATTGTGTTTTTGTGCGAAATCATCATGAAAGAACAATTCGCTGCGCTTGCTGTACAGTTGGTCAAGTTTCTCTCTGATAATGCCAAAGATGATGACAAAGACAAAGGTGAAAAATGTCAAGGCAAAGATAATGGTCACAATGATGATCCCATTATGTCAATGAATAACGAACTTGTGTTACTTTACCATTTAATTTTAGTGCAAAAAGTTTTAAACGTTTCGGATATCAAATGTAATAAAAACGAGGAAGAAGAATACAGAGTCGCGACCTTCAAAACAGACTTCTTTGATAACAATGAAGATTTCATAATATTATTCAAAGATACGCTGTTTATTGAAATGCTAAGACACCGTAAATTAGAAGAACAGGAACTGGATAGTTTGTTGTTAAAACTATTTACCAAACCGTTAGAAATCTCGGTAATCGGCAGTCTTATTGGAAATGTTGTGAAATTTAATGATAAAAAGTTGAAATTGGAGTTCGTCAGTCAGTCGATGTCTGATGATTTAATACGACAACTAGATAAGGTGGACGTTCTACAATCAACTGTTAATGAAGCTATTACATTAGCAGCGAAGGATATGTTAATAAAGCGAGATTTTAAAGTACCAGTTGCCTTTGGAAATAAAGATTTAACAATAAGAGGCACAGAAGACAACGTCGAACCTCCAGTGTTCATTGCGTCCGTAATAGACAAATTAAAAAATAAAATAGTGGATTTGATCAACGCGTCACCAGCGGAAAATATCATCACTATAGATGAATCGTTAGGTGAAGAATTCCTGCAGCTTGACGCAGGCTTAGCTAGCACTATTGGTAATATTCTAGTGTCCGATGAAAACTCTAAATACATGAAATTCGCAGAAAAGGGTGACTTAGAAGATTTTGCTAAAAGGCTATACGATGAAGTGCAGTCTGCAATCCCGAATTTGCATGATTATAAGTTTCATATTAAAGTTAAAACGTTTCCAAAACTTACATTTCGAAGAAATGAAGACGACGAGGAATTAGCAAAAGATTTCTTGAAGAAACTTTTGTTTTTCACGAATCAAGCTGACCAGAAGAAAGTAGGGAAATTTCTAAAAGACGAGATAGAAGATCAGCAGTGTGTTTACGTGAATAATGTTCGAGTTACAGCTGACGCAATCTTTCTACAATATCACGACTTTATACAAAGATGGTGGATGCTAAAAAAAGCATCATGTCTTACAAAACAAAGCGAACACTACGAAGAAGCGATAGCAGCGATAGTAGACAAACCTTTATTGACGATCATAAGTAAAATGTATATGATAAAAATAAAGAACATTGCAGAATACACTTCAGACGACAATACAGAGTACACATTGAAGTTCAATGAAACAGCCCTAAATTTCTACAAATTGACGGATCAGCCTCAAGCCACAATTTTCGTTACAGAGAGCAGCGCGCTTACTGTTGCAAAAATGGTACAATCTTTAAAAAAAACTGACCATCATGTCTTTGATTTAGAATACGTTTTAGGACTACCAGCAAAAGACTATAATACAGTCTGCATAGAATTAAAAAACACAAAACAAACAAATCTAATCATTATTGTTTGCAATAACATAAACAGAAACTGGATTAAAAGATTGGAAAGTATTGCTAAAGTGCTCGAAAATAATCGAACAATCTTTGTTTTAAAAGAGACTTTGGTGGAAACAATAAAGACTTATTTCAAAGCAAATAACATAGTGATGGATGAAAAATGCAACCTGATTCAGATGAGTGAAGAATCTCAAAAGATTATCTTAGAAAATACCAAAGTTATGTTCCAAGACGTTGAAGTTAGCCTAGGCTCAATTATCGACGGAACATCAATGGCACTCGTTGAAGGAGAAGTGCTAAACAAAATCATGAACAACGAATTGATTGTTCTAGGCACATCAAACAGTAATTCAAATTATGAAAAAGTTAAACACTTGTACATCGAGAGGCGCGTCATGTGTGTTAATAACTTGGGACCTAATGTTAGTATCGATCGCAATACCGGTAATAATTTACTAACACTAAACGATATAGCCAACGTAGCATTACTAACAGCTAAACCCGGTATGGGCAAGTCAACTCTACTCACTCACTTATCACTTAAAACCAAAGAACTCAACCACAAAGTATGGATAGTGAGAATAAATTTGCTGATTCACTCAGAAACATTTAGCAAATGGCAAGAAAACAAAACAAACATTGATTACTTGGAGACTTTGAAGTATTTATGTGAAGTTTTGACTGAGAAACAGAACAAAACAAGTGATTTGTCGATTGAACTGAAAGAGGAAAACGGTGATGTTACTCTAAAATCTTGTAAAGGCGATCAGTGGACTGTTTTCGAACTTAAAATGTTCTTGGACTATTATAATAGGAAAGAACTCATATTCTTATTCGATGGCTTCGATGAAATCTGTCCGATGTACACTGACGAAGTGTTAACTTTACTTAAAACAGTCAGAAACTATCCTCGCACACATAAAATGTGCATCACAAGTAGATCTTATGACAAAATAATATCCACGCTGGAGGAATTGTTTGGAATACCGTATGAGATACAAGGTTTTTCTAATAATGAACAAAATGAATATTTATTGAATTATTGGAAATCTAAAATTGCATTTAAAGACCTGAGCGATAAGCAGTATAATAATGTATGTAGTTTTATGGAATTTATGACCGTCCATGATGATACTTTTGTTGTTAAAAACCAGGTACTATTCATGAACGTTTGTCTAAACTTTTTGAACTACTTACGGAAAGAAATTAACGTCTGTCCAGAGTCAGTTGTTAAAACCTTTAACACACATTTTAGCAACTGTAATCGCGAGGTTATTTTTATGGATGACTTTGATACGCCACTGCATCTTTACCTGTTTGCTGAGTACTTCCAAAATCAAATAAAAGATGAAAGCATTATATCTAATCGATGGAATTTCGATGTTAATGCCTTCACTGTCTATGACACATTCATAGAAACAAAACTGAAGATACGCTTTCAAGAGAAAAACAAAATTGATTTGTACAATCCTGACAATACGATAATTTATGAAAACGTGCGAGCTGAATTTTTAGCTAAACATCACAAATTGGGTGCTTACGCTGTATTCTATCAGGATGCTTACCAGATTTTTAGCGAGAAAGAACTGAGAGAAATAAAAGAGACCATAGACAAGATTAAGGAGGGTACGGAGAAAACAGGTCTTATACATAGTGTAGCAAATGGTATTCCGCAGTTCTTACACATGACATTCACGGAATACTTCGCCGTGCAATACATATGCGATTTATTGAGGAAAGAGACTAGAGAGGATATGCAAAGATCTATTTGGGATTTCATTTTGAATATAGTGTTCAAACACCGAGAAAACGTTCGTAATGTTCTAGGTTATAAAATTAAAACTGATGAGGATTTGCGAGCCATCGTAAAAGACCATGAAGAAATCATTTTTGACTTGCTATTAGAACATGGTAGAAGGGTGTTATCATGTTACCCTGACGATTTTAGCAATTACCTGAGTTTCAAAATAAGAGAGCAACTGTATGAAGCTATGGACGAGGAATTAATGAACTTTGTGTTTTTATTATACAATTTAAAGGAGAATCTAAAGGTTACTCCATTTATCCATCCTAAGGTGGATACTTGGGAACGGATGTCCGAGAACCTACACTAAGCCAAGTTGGATAACTCGAAATTAACTAATGAAAACTTTAATGAGCAAACATAAATACAGATGCACTAACAACAAAATATATCTAAGCTATTGCAGAACTTAAAACAGCCAAAACTTAGATCATGGACATTATACCCAGAAAGCCGCTAAATTTAAGTGGGACTGGGCCGGGCATGTCTGCCGCATGTCAGATTACAATTAGGCTAAGATAACTACAAAGGGCCATTATTATAAACGCACGATGCCATCTCGGCAGGTCGAGACGAAGATGGCGGGGTGAGCTTGAATCCTACCGAATTAGCTCGCAAAGGACAGAATTGTGTAGAAAAGGGAGAGGGACTCCTTTACTCTGCAGTGGCAACAATACAGGGCCCCAAGTCTGCTATTACAATAGTGTCAGAATGGTCTATCATTGATTTCATAATTGTTGATTTTGACAAGTTTGGTAATCTACTAACATAATGGCGTCATTATGACTTTCCAGTGGTCAACCACTGACACTCCATTGAAAGAAATGGCATAGAATGGTAATCTCGTACATAATGATAAATGAATGACTGACTTACATAAAACACTTGACTTGTATAAAACACTAATAAATAATATGTAAAAATATATATAAATGAAATCTGGCATAAATAAAGTAGTGGTAGTTTTTCGAAAATCATTTCTACTAACGGGTTTTATAATAATGATAATACGACAATGTCATTATACAATTCTATTACGAGACCATTGACCGACCATATGATCAGATCACCATTAAGAATTTAGCAGATTACGAACTTTAAGCAAAATGACAATGGGATGGGAATGGGATCGTGTTGGAATGACGAATTTATTAAAATAGCAGACTTGGGGCAGGCTAGTTAGTTAGTAATTGCAGAACTTTGCCTAATTAGTAATGGTTTTGTAGTCATAGTTTTTATAGTATCAAAGACTTCTTTGACAACAAATGTTAAATATTTATTTTTATTTAATAAAACTTCATGCACAAGTAAAAAATAACGTAAAAAGGCGGACATTTTCTACCAGTCAACCTGGTGCAGAGATAAAACATGGCAGGCATATAACTAGAAAATGACAACAAAATACAATAATGATAACCCGTCGTACGGCGAGTCCACCTTTACGTTGTTGACACCGCCGCGATCCGGACGAAGCGTTTTGCCTCGTCGTTTATACCGCGTAAATCGAAGGACTGGAACAATTTGCCTGCAGCGGTCTTCCCGTCCGATTATAATTTAAGTGTTTTCAAGGCTAGAGTGAATGTAGCGGGATTGTCCGAAAGGGTTACCGCTGCCCTGGAACATAAAGGGCTAAGGAACGAACACGGGTGGGTTTTAGTCAGTAAGAGTCTGACACTCCCTTCTGCTCCACCCAGAGCGAAAGGAGTCATTTGATGACTTCCCACCCTCAAAAAAAAACTTGAGAGGTGTCAAGGGACACCCGGATGGAACGAAGTTCACAGACAGACAGAGAAACATGCGACGCCGCACAGCTTACAATAGCTTACTATAGCAAAAAGTGTCGTGACAACTTTTCTTAAGAATTTTTTCCGTCTAGCCCCCTTTCACAACGCGCGATAAGGAACTTCGTTCCAAAACTTCGTTCCAATAAAAATCTTCTATAAATCAATTTACGTTGTTGAGCAGATAATTTATTATGTAGCTCTGCGACGACGTAGCTGCGTAGCGGATAATCTACGCATCGGCTACGGCGTAGCACTCGTAGCGATTATGTCGTGACAACTTTTCGTAAGAATTTTTTCCGTCTAGCCCCCTTTCACAACGCGCGATAAGGAACTTCGTTCCAAAAAAAAAAGGCTAGAGTGAATAGGCTCATAATAAATTAGTGCGCTTACCATCAACGATTGCATCACTGCTTTCCATCAGGCGGGATCGCAGTCAAGCACACGTTTAGGTATATCATAAAAAAAATACTAATACCTACATTGATATACAGGGTGTTATTGACAGCCCTCCACAAAAACACAGGATTGATTCAGCTCCTTATTCTGAATCATATCCCACTGGAAATTTTCTCAGGAAAAAAAAAATTATGCCGTTTTTTCTGCTGATATTCCTTTATTTCAATGTAAAATTACGTTCTCTGTATGCAACACTCCATTTATGTAAATAAAACAGCTGAAAACAGCCTCGCTCAAGCTCGCTGCGCTGCCGTCCGCTACGTGCGTTTTGCCACGGTAACGATACGTTGCGTGTGAGGTAATAAAACAAATCTGGTTTTTTGGATTCCCTTAATGTTCCTGAAAGAATTACATGTACCGGTCATCTTAATATGATGTACTGAAGCCACCCTATCAGTTTGCGGAGGGCTGTCAATAACACCCTGTATACATACATGTAAACAAAATGAACTGTCAGGAGAAAAAACGATCGGTAGGGGAGAAAACGAATCCAGCAAATCAGCGCTGGGATGTTACGGCCAACTTCTGACGGATATGTAGGTATAAAATAATGCTTGTGAAAAGTACGCTTATAACTGTTAAGCAAAATATGCTTATTTTTAATTTTATATTTTAATTTGTTTCTTTACATTGTTCTCTCATATAGAAGCAATAATGTAATGTAATAATAATGTACCCAGGATTTTGTAAAAATATCTTGATTTAAAAGAGTGTCCGTGGAGTTTCTTGCCCGTTCTTCTCCATAGAGATCTACGCTTTGGAATGGGCAACTAGCTTCAACTTTCTGACTAACTGACCGACTATTTAATTTTGACAATTCAAAAGTGCCTGTAAATGGTTTAATTGAAATAAATGATTTGAGTTTGAGTTTATGTATGCTCTTGTTATTTTGTATTGTACCGACACCAGCACATCACGCTACTACAATTTGTCAAATTTCTTTAATAGATTTTCAACTTTATTGCTGAAGCAACATCAACAACAACATTGATTGGGAAAATTTGACAGTTTCGGGTACTTAACTTGACCTGCTGGCGTCTGTACCAACTTTTTATACAATGTTTTATGCAAATAAATATTATTCTACGTTTATTTTGTTTTGTATTTTTTATAATCTGTCCGCCATCGCCAGTGTCTTGGGTACATTACCAGTCGACAGCGATGCGGATGAATTTTTCGACGCTATATTGTAGTTTGTAAATAGAGTGTCAGCTTGTAAATTGTAATTGGTGCTTACCAAATCTGTCCCCTAGGTTAACCGTTTTTTGACAGATCGAACTAGTGAGCAATTATATTTTGTTGTGATACACGTAGGTACGGTATTATAATTTCTGATTTTTTTCGTTGTTACTTCTTTTATATAATTTGATTTTTTATTTTTAACTGTGTTTAGTTTAGTTTATGAATCCTGTACGGGTCGCAATAAATACTTTTTCTTTCTAAAAGGTCATAAATAAGATAATTCAATAAGTAGTAGCACGGGCGAGCGATGCGATGCGACGCGATGCAGCGATAAACTAATTTTTTTTTTTTTACGACGTAAACTAATTTATTTATTTATAAACCAACTAAATACACACAAAGACATTCCAAGTACCTACATAATCATTTACAAATAAAATAGCATTGCATGCATCTAAAGTAAAGTTAATTAAGCACAGCACTTTAATAAAATCTTGCAATACAATAATAATTAACAAAAAGATGGATAACAATATAATTATAACTAATATCAATAATCTCTTTTACATACAATCAATTTGAATTAGATTAGATTAAATAATATTGAATTAAATTAAATATGATAGAATTAAATAACAAAAAAAGTATATATAATTATGATGAAAAACACAAAAAAAGAGAAAAAAAGGGAAAAATAAATAAATATATTGAGCAAAAATTTACTTATTATTGAGCACAGCTCTTTTTAACTTAGTAATGCCACAGAACAAATAAATGAGGTTAGAAAGGAAATAGTTCCTGATTTGTATTAAAACGCGTGTCACCGCATGTCTCCCACTCCTGTCTCTCCACTACAAGCAAGACATCAATACGTACGCGCATTACGCACTCAAATAAACCACATGCACTTACATCGCGTGTTTGCTATTGGTTGTCACACTAACGCAAACTGCTCTGGACGTACACTCACACACGTGTAAAAGCAAATAGTTACGGCGACCAAAAGGTCGATTATCTTATCGATAAAATTACTGTAATTTTGTTAATTAAAGTTTTGCATTTTTTTAAGTTGCGGGTACGGTACGAATAATGTGGACATCCAAATTACATATAAATAAAATTAAATCAAAGTCAATCTAAGGGGGAACATCCGATACTGCCGCGAAATTTAAATTTTCTTTCGTTTTATGCTAGTTGCAGCTCTGTTTTACTTACGTTATAATAATAGAAAGAAAGAAAAATAGTATTTTGAATAACATAAAACGTAAAACAAAGCTACAATTTGCAAAAAAAACTAAAACGAAATTTTAAATTTCACGGCCATATCGAATGCTAATTCGAATTAACATAATATAATCTAATTAATTTATTGTGTACCTCTTTTATCTGTTCTGTGAGTAATGCTGCCTGAAAATACGTCGATGTCACAATCGTGAAAAATGTCGTTACACTTTCTGAGAATATAGGAAAGGGGGGCATTACTCCCGTACTTGGTTTTGTGGCCACCAGGAGCAAAAGGCTTATATCTATGAAGTCTAGCTGACTGGTGATTTACATCACCAAATCATTGAAATTGTACTCCTTATCGTACATTTCAGCAAATCGCCTCTGTACGCTTTTGGCGAGTATCTGCTTGTTCAGCATCTCGTTCATGTACGACCTCAAAGCTCTCTCATTCTTCATTGCTATATCGTGGCGTGAGTGACTTCTGCGACCGACATTATCCATCGATGAGTCCGGCTGTTGATACCTTTCCCGCTTAGGATTTGTAATGTATATCATACCTTTCTCATTGAATAAGTTCTCCAGTTTCGTCGGATTATGATCGACAGTCCTCTGACTAGCCTTGGGGCTCATTATTAAGTATATCGGTATTGTATGTCCGTTAGATTTTCGCACATTTGTGTTTTCGTATTTTTCCCTCTTCAAATTTCTTTCTCTCATTTGTAACGGTGAGTGTATGAAGTTTTGTATCGATCTATGGTTTAAAGATGCTCGCGGTAACGCTTTGGCTTCTGAATTAGATGGCAACACTAAAGAAACGATAATTTGTTTAGTAAGAGTTAAGGTGGGACTCCCCCAGGCTAGGTGGAGCGACGATCTTCGCAGGATGGCTGGTAGCAGCTGGATGAGAGTTGCCGAAAATCGAGTTAATTGGCGTGCTATAGGAGAGGCCTATGTCCAGCTGTGGACTGCTGTAGGCTGATGATGATGATGAGGAAGGTGGGTGAGCAGTGGTGGCCAGGTGGTGACTGCCCCTGTCTTACGTGTTGTAGGTTTTGGATTCGAAACCAGGCAGGCGCTTTCCTTTGTGTAATCAATTTCATAACCACTACTCTCAAAACGGCGAGGGGCTTGTGGCTAAGTAATACAGCCGCACGATTCGATCAGCTTAAGCTACGCTTGCCGCGGTTGGTCCGTGGATGGGTGACCATCTTCATATACCAAGACCCCTCATGCCTCGGAAAGCACGTTAAGTCGTTGGTCTCGACTGTCCTTCGTGGATCTTTGACAGTCGTTATGGGTAGTCAGAAACCCGAAAGTGTGACAACCAGTCTTGTCAAGGGGTATCATGTTACCCAGTAACTGGGTTGTGGAGGTCAGATAGGCAGTCGCTCTATGTAAAATACTGGTATTCAGCTGCATCTGGTTAGACTGGAAGCAGACCCCAATATCCTTGGGAAAAGTATGCAGATGATGGCTCGGAAAGCTGCCACGGTTAACTGGAATTGGGCTGGACACATCTGCCGCATGTCAGACGATCAATGGGACTGAGGGAGGTAGAAAGAGAATATGGAGGTCTTTGCTCAGCAGCAGATGCAAAAAAAAACTAACTTGGAGAAAATTTTCACGTTTGACCTATTTAAACATAATAAATTCCTACTAAGTATTTAGGTAGGTACAAATCTTACCTGATACAAAAGTTATAAAAACAATAAATACATTTGATTTCTTCATATTCACAAGTTTCAATTGTGTATTTCAAAAATGTTATAAGCCTTAACTTTAGTTTGGTAATCTAAACAAAAGTTATTAAAAAATTATTAAAGCAAAGTCAAGCCGCGAAATTGATCAACCAATCAACCAATGTCCAATCAATATGTTCAGTGAGAACCGGCACTGTCGTTATAGGTACATCAGAGGTTATTGCTCCCAATAATGTTCCCACTGCTGGGACACATGCCTCCTCTCTTCGAGATGGCGTGGGCTGTAATCCACCACGCGGGCCCAGTGCGGGTTGGTAGATATCACATGTCTTTGAATTTTTGGTTCTAGGACATGCCGGTTTCTTCACGATGTTCCCACTGGGCCACCAGAGCTCCCCTACTGGCCCACTAGAGCTCCCCCACTGGGCCGCCAGAGCTCCCCCACTGGCCCACCAGAGTTCCCCCACTAGGCCACCAGAGCTCCCCCACTGGGCCACCAGAGCTCCCCCACTAGGCCACTAGAGCTCCCCTACTAGGCCACCAGAGCTCCCCCACTGGGCCACCAGAGCTCCCCCACTGGCCCACTAGAGCTCCCCCACTGGGCCGCCAGAGCTCCCCCACTGGCCCACCAGAGCTCCCGCACTGGGCCACCAGAGCTCCCCCACTGGGCCATCAGAGCTCCCCCACTGGGCCACCAGAGCTCCCCCACTGGGCCGCCAGAGCTCCCCCACTGGGCCGCCAGAGCTCCCCCACTGGGCCGCCAGAGCTCCCCCACTGGGCCACCAGTGCTCCCCCACTGGGCCGCCAGTGCGAAAGCGCGAAAGTCTGACAACCAGTCATACCTAGGGGTTTCGTATTACGTAATTGGGTTGTGGAGGTCCGATAGGAAGTCGCTCTCTATTTTTTTTTTTAATCTTATGGTCTTCCGACCTTATTTGTACACCAGTCATGGTCAAACATGTTATGCCAAAGAATATCTTGTAAAACCTATAATAAACATCCTAAAATGTATAATAACTACACATGTTTTTGCAAATAAATGAATCTGAATCTGCTCCTTGTAAAATACTGGTATTCAGCTGTATCCGGTTAAACTGGAAGCTGACCCCAAAATAGTTGGGAAGGCATGAAGATGAGGCAGATCGATTTGCTGAACATAACAGTTCAATAAAAAAAGCCTTATTTTGCCGTATTTCTATTTATTAACATGATCAAAAGAAAGCCTTGTCTTTACTGATTTCAAAAAGCTTACTATTTAAGTGAGTATTCACATTTTCGACGAAAGCTCTAGCCTTTTCTCTTTGGTATTCATGCTCAATTTGGTCAACGTAACTTGACGCTTTCCTGCTCGTTTCCAGAAATTTATTGCTTTTATTTGTCAGAATTTTGTTACTTTCATTGTTTTTTGCTATTTTTCTTTGATTGTCATTATTCGACGTGATTATGTAAATGGGTATTTTGTATTGTGTGTTCAATTTCCTTAGCTCGTCGACTAGGTTTTTCTTTTGATACATTTGCCGTATTTCTGGTGACGAGTTTAAATAGGCTTCTAATGCTTTTGTTTTTATGCTTTTATTTGTCATTGCCTTGACTGTTGGAACTGAAAATAACAATGAACAATTATAAGATTTGCTCTTCATCATCTGCCTAACCTTTTCCCTACTACTATGTTGGGGTCGGCTTCGGATCGGATGCGGCTGAGTACCAGTAATTTACATGGAGCGACTGCCTATCTGACTTCCACAACCCAGTTACTACGAAACCCCTAGGTATTTCCGAGACACGGAGGGGTCTTGTATGTAAAGATGGTCACCCAACCACGGACCAACGGCTGCGGCTGTTATTATTTAGCCAGAAGCCCTTCTTGTTTGATGATTTGCTCGTACCTATTACCCAGTAAATGGGTTGAGGAAGTCAGATCGGCAGTCATTCCATGTAAAATACTAGTATTCAGCTGCATCTGGTAGCGCTGGAGGCCGTCCTCAACATAGTTGGGAAAAGGATAGACAGACGCAATATCTGTTCGTGGCTACATAAAAGCAGCATCACGAGTCGATCGAAGGTTAAGGTACGTTTGCCGAGGTTGGTCCATAGATGGGTGACCAACCAGTTTTAGCAAGGGGTATCGTAGGTACTTACGTATTACCGAGTTAATGTTGTGGAGGTTAGATAAACAGTCGCTCCATGGAAAATACTGGTATTCAGCTGCATCCGGTAGACTGGAAGCCAACCCCAACATAGTTGGGCAAAGGCTACGCAGATGTTATCTGTGTGGGTTTTACGTTGCTGTGTTCTGGTTTAAAGGGTATGGGTGCAGATGAAATTACAGGCACATGGGACATTGCTTGTTTATGGATTAGGGTCCATACTTTAAGCACGTGATGTTTTTAAGCCACCTTTCTATCCCGCTCCCCCGAACACCCCCTTGGTGATACGTCGTGAGTTTTTAGGCTACCTCTCCTCCCCCCTCCCAGTGACACGGGTATATTTTTATTATTGAAAAGATCAGATATTTTAGAACCTGTTTACTGAAAAAACAGAAATATTTTACACGTCACACATTTAATTAATATTTTTCGTCACACGAATAAAACCTAAAACCTTAATGTTACTGTATCCCATCCGTCCCATTAATCGTGATTGCTGTTAGTCCCCTCCACCCCGTTCGAACCTCACATAATTAAAGGACGACCTACAAGTTGAAAAATATGTTACCTACCTGTTACAAAAATTACGAATGCGATCAAAATAAAATTTTTCTTCATCTTACAATAATGTTACTTTAGTAAACCAGACACAAACTACTTGATTGAAATGTTACTGTAACTACATTAGATTAGCTAGACATAAAATTGGTCGAAATCATGCCGCGAAATTAAAAAAAATAATTGCCAAACGACGTATAATGAAAAATACCGCCACTAAGTAAATGAGAATAGCTCACAGCATAATCATCCTATAACAGGGGCGCCGGCTTTTAGAAAACCTCATAGGTGCTCATGCTCATTTGATTGACTCGAAAAAGTGGCGTAGTGTTATGGAGCGTAGGTAATTATTTCAACAAATAGGCCTAGTTTCCATACTTATACTGTGCCCGGGGCGAGGAAAATGACGCGAGTCATAACAACTACACAGGCTGACAGGCTCTATTCTATTCGGAAATGATGCGTCGGTCAGCTCGCAACTACTCAATCAACCTTGAACCTTAATGATTTAGGGATAAAGTTGAAAATCTATTAAAGGAATTTGACAGATTGTAGTAGCTTGATGTGCTGGCGTCTGTACAATATAGTATATATATAAATAAATAAATAAGTATTGCCAGTCGAGGAGACTATTTAAAAAAATAAAACACAGAACTATAATATCATATATTTATTTCTAGTCATATAAAATATTTATCAGCCCTTATATATTTTCTACTCCACGCACGCGTTTAAAACATTACTCAAAATTAATAATAAAATACTGCGATAGCGAAATTTGTGTAAACTGAACATATATAAACATTTTTTTCGTAAATGGTTTCATCTTGAGACCGTAATAATAAAAAAACCTGATTCTTTGGCCTATAATTTACAACAAATTCATCAACAATAAACAGTATTTTAGATATGCGAAAACTTCATGGCAATTCACTCATTAATCATGACGAAGCTGAAGCGAATTTACATTTGTCAGTCATGACAAAATCGAGTAACTTTGCTATTGTCAATGAATACACGTCAGAAATTATTTTCTTCATACCGATATTTTGAAAATACAGTAACGTCCTCTGCAAATATGACATTCACATATTCAAAGGCAAATTACTATATTTCGTCATTGGTCAAACATGAAGATATTTTCACAAAGAAAAATGAAATTTTAATATAAAATAAATAGGAAACTATCCCTATTGCATACAGGGTTTTATACATTAATGAATAATCAATAGTTTATCACAAAATAGGTATTGGAGTGCAGAAATATGATTGTAAACCAGAATAACATTCTTGAAAAGGGATTTATTCAAATTCGTAGTTATAAAACAATATGTCTGCACCCTTATAATAGCAAAAATCATATAACCCACCCCTAATTAACTAAACACGAAATAATATTCATTTAAACATTGAAAACAAAAAAATAAATACCTGTCCACCATATTGGATATTTACATGAATAAAATAAAATAATATTTTTAATTATTTTTAGCAGTCCCGGTTATCGTTTTAACTAAGGGCTGATTTTTCCAACGCTAGATAATTTTGACGAATAATTTTCCGACGAATAACGTTAAATTTTTGACAGTTCAGTTCAGTTTTGTTGGAAATACTGTCAATTTTTTTTTTTTTATTATACGAATAAAAAATTTCCGTCGATTGAAAAATCAGCCCTAAAGCGAGTTATCTCCCTTTGTTATATAGTAATAAAATTAACATTTAATTTTTTTACGAAACTGAAAATTTTATTACATACTTAAATTTAAAAAAGAAATAAAACGATATCACTCCACAGAGTAATCAATATCGACTGCACTCAGTAGATCAACGCATTGGCAGCTCGAAAATACTTAGCATTGGACATCTGCATAATTTTAGACTGTGGTAAGACTCTAAAGGATGATTTCCACCAAACGGCACGAAACGGAACGCCTTTTGCAATCCTTAAACGATATTAAATCATGTACACCGTATTTAATGTCTATATTACCCGAGACCCGCGATCGTAGCCGACAGTATACTGCGACGCGCGATCGGCTCCGTTCGCCTGTTGTCGTATCCGATCGAATCCTGTCGGCATTAGAACACGTCAACATGGTAGGAATGAACTATTTGATTAGGCGCAGAAACGGATACGTTCGCAAGCGACGGTACGCAGCCGATCGTATGCGTCGACATCCTGCGGGACGCGATCGGCTGTCGCCGCATCCGTTCGTATCCTTTCCGATCCAATGCGATGCGAGCAGTTTGGTGGAAATCATCCTTAAAACTTAATTTTTATAACTAGTAACCCAGGCGTTTAACGCATAATAACAACAAAAAATACTTGCATACAAATAAAAAAAAATATAGGTACTAAAAACTAACAAATTTTAATAAAAGTTTTGTGCATGAGGAATCATTATATAGTTTTATGTATAACATAACTTCACATCTCTATTCCCCGGACGGGTACGCATACCTGTGTACAGGGTCAAATTAAATTAGCTAGCAAAGCTCTGCAGACGTGTTATCGATATCTTTTTTTCATTATCAGCCTATAATGTTCCCACTGCTGGGACACAGGCCTCCTCTCTGTGAGAGGGAGTGGGCTATAATCCACCACGCGGGCCCAGTGCGGGTTGGTAGATGTCACATGTCTGAGAATGTTTGGTTCTAGGATATGCCGGTTTCCTCACGATGTTTTCCTTCACCGTTTTGAGAGCAGTGGTGATGAAATAATTTACACAAAGTAAAGCGCCTGTCTGGGTTCGAATCTACGACCTACAACTCGTAAGTCGCGTCCGTTACCGCTGGGCGACCACTGCTCTTGATATGTAAACACTATAAAATATGTGTATTTTGGGGGTCAACGACCGCTGGTTGTGTTGTTGAAGTTTGAGTTGAGAAAATCTATTTTCTTTAGTTTTATCGTGTTTGTATAGCGAAACCCATCGCTTCTGTGAATTTTACAAAAAAAAAACCTGATATTTCAAGTAACTACACCAACTGCGGTCGAAGACCCCACAAAAAAAAAACATCAAATTAATATACAGGGTGACAGGGAAATTCGGCGTATACCTTGAAAGTCGTTATACTAGAGGTCATTAGCAACAAATTTAGTCCAGTTAACTAGGGTTCAAAACTGGATGGTTACCGAGCTGTATCTGCTCTTCGATTTTTTAGAAATTTTCTGTCTTGTTATCATAAACAATTAATATTATGAGAAAAAACTACTCCACTCCAATTTATTTGGTACTTTTCTGAAAGTTGAAAAATGAGTGATCATTTAAAAGAAAATGCTTGCAAAACTTACATACGAGTAATCTCAGAAATAAAAGGTCTTTAAAGTTGTCAAAAAATAAAAGGCTCGTTTTGACATTTGAGAATGCGTTCTTCACACCTGTCAGTTTCATACAAACGAATACGTGTTTTGCGAATTTGATCTTTATTAACTAACTAGCTTTTGCCCGCAACTTCGTTCGCGTGGAATAGTGACTTCACCAATAGATGACACCGACTCTTGACCAATAGATGGCGCTGTATGTCCGGAATAAATTTTATTTTTTATTTTTTGTAATAAAAACTATCCTATGTCCATTCTCAAGTTCCAAACTATGTCTGTACCAAATTTCACACAAATCGGTTCAGTAGTTTAGGCGTGAAGCAAAGACAGACAGACAGACAGAGTTACTTTCGCATTTATAATATTATAGTTTGGATAGTTTGGATAGAACTGGAATCCGACCCCAACATAGTTGGGAAAAGGCTATGCAGATGATGAATAACTAATAGAACTGTCAATGTCAAAACAATCCTTTTATTTTTTGACAACTCTAACACCACTTTTTTAATTTTTTAACCAACCAGTTTTGACGCCTAGTTCACTGGACTTAATTTGTTGCTAATGACCTCTAGTATAACCCCCTTGAAGGAATTCGTCGAGTTTACCTCTCACCCTGTATTTTTTGTTTTAAATCATGTTAAGATATCGATACCTCTCTCGTTAGCGGAGTTTCGATAGCTAATTTAATTTGACCCTGTAGACACCCACATTTCACAATTTATGTTGTTTTTTCTAAACTGCCTTCATAATCATGTCTGGGCAATATTTAGGTTAACATATTTATGTTTACTACACATTGGCGCCGATTCCCTAGTTCACAAACTAAACTAAATTTAAGTTCATTGCATCTTTTTCTTTCTGTTTCATTAAGAAAAGGACAGAAGATAAATATATATAGTTTAGTCCTGTCAAATTAGTCAGCGCCTGACGTAAATTGACGGATTTTTAGTAGCCATGTTTTTATTCACGTCTAAAATGTCTATGGAGTATCTTAATTTGACAGGACTAAACTAATATTTATCTTCTGTCCTTTGCTTAATGAAATAGAAAGAAAAAGATGCACTGAACTTAAATTTAGTTTACTTTGTGAACAAGGGAATCGGCGCCATTGTTTGTCTGATAATTGTGAATTTTGGTTCATTCAATTTTCGTCCTCACAGGTTTATTTTAAGTGCTATTTTGGTCTGCAAAACGTTTTGACAATGTCTTGCACAGGATGACATAACTAATAAATGCTAAGAGGAAGCTAAAAGGTCCGCAACACCAATATTCAAATATTATTTGTTTCCAACTTTATTTTAATGGAAATTAAGTTGATTTCAGAGTGGCCAGCACTATTGAAAAAGTTATAAAAATGTTGTGAAGTTGCAGCGTAACAGTTTACGCTGCAACTTCACAACATTTTTATAACTTTATTGTGTAGGAATTAAAGTTATTTTTCCATAAACTCATATTTGTTTACATTTTTAGCGAATATGTCGCTATTCAAATTTATATAGCCTATTTAATATCACGCTAGGTCGTTTAGGAGCCGAGCAAAAATAAAAAAAAGTCAAAGAACTAGGCGAATAAAAGTATTAGAAATTTCACGTAGACAAAGTCGCGGACTTTTAGCTAGTACATAATATACAGCGAAAGGAACTTTGTACCAACAGGATGTCCCACGACGCGTCTCGACTGTTTTAAGCTCAATTTATATTGCCGTGTCGTTGCACAAAGCAAAATGAACTTTACGTCAATAATGTAACGCACAAATTAGAAAGACAGAAACAAAATACGTTTATTTGCGGTAAACATGACGCAAAAAAGAACATAAAAACAAACAAATAAACAAAAAAAAAAAAACTAATGAATTGCTGACATGCGTCACATCCACGCAAAACGGCTATCGCTCAGCATTATGCTGCGACCCTATGCAAGACAGAGCCCCAGCGCTGGTTTTCAGCGACAGCCGGCGCCGACGTAATGACGTCGTTCGGTGCAGCAAACAATTATTCATCAACAATTAGACACACACATACGCACAGGTCGCGCATCTTCTAGTAAATTATCGCGCATTCTCGGGAATTCCCGCAGTAACAGGCTCGTATCTACTTTGTGCGTTAAACAATTGACATTGAGTTCATTTTGCTATGTACAGTCACGAGCAACAAAATGTCAACACTGGGCAACTTTCAATTTCGATTTTTTTCGTGAAATAACGAATGCAACGTTAAAATACGACACATTACATAAACCTATGGGTTCGAAAATGCTATGTTCGTAACAACATAAAATTTTAGTCCAAAATAAAGGAGTAAATCGCTTTTGAATAGAGCCGAGTGTATACATACTTTTGCTCGTGACTGTACACTATCGTTCCAATCCGTTCCGCGGCAATGTAAATTGAGCCTTAATTAATTTTTCTATGATACACCGAACCCATCTCTAATGTTACAATTCGGCATTAATATCGCATTTATGACATAGCGAAAAGGGAGGATTTCATAGTGCAAGTTCAGACTTTCACTATGAAATCCTCCCTTTTCGCTGATCAGGGGTAAGCCCCTGATCAGTCGACTCTAAGCATAATGAGCCTATAACGTTCCCACGGCTGGAACACAGGCTTCCTCTGTGAGAGGGAGTGGGCACCACCACGCGGGCCCAGTGCGGGTTGGTAGATGTCACATGTCTTCGAATTTTTGGTTCTAGGACATGCCGGTTTCCTCACGATGTTTCCCTTCACCGTTTTGAGAGCTGTCGACTGTTGCCATTAGATTGCCATAGGATTAACAACAAACGATCAAAGTAGCAATTCTCGTAATTTTAAGAACGTTCACAGTCTGATCTCAGTGTCCATCTGTCAAAAAATATCTCTAATAGGCTAGTTTCCTAAAAAATCTGATGAGTCCGTCAGTTAGATTATCAAAAAATATTGGACCCGTATTTTTTCTTTTGTCAATTATATAAAAAATGATGAAGATATCGTCCGTTAAAGTTCCGCGTAACGTCACGCCTTGCTACACTCTTTAGCATGGCGCGACGTCGCGACCCCACTCCCAAAATTTGACGCGCTTTATCTTTGTCATTTTTTGTTTGATTGACAAAAGAAAAAATACGTGTCCATTATTTTTCGATAATCTAACTGACGCACTAAATATAATAATTGTTTTTTTTATCAAGGAAACTACCCTATTTCCCTACATTTTGACAAGTTTTTAACATTTATTTGTCGCCGAGATGAGACTGCGATTAGATTTTGAACGTTTTAAATTACGAGAGTTGGCCTTCAGGTGCCTTATTCTCTATGACATAATAAACGAAACCGCGCGAAATGAATGCGAGATTAACTAAGGCATGGACGTGGTTTCGAAGTAAGGAATCGTTAAGTGGTCATTGTGAATTAGGCCCCAGTGCCCAGGGCCGCGGTTGGTCTGTGGATGGGTGACCATCTTTACATACCGAGACCCCTCCGTGCCTCGGAAAGCACGTTAAGCCGTTGGTCCCGGCTGTCATTCGTGGATCTTTGACAGTCGTTACGGGTAGTCAGAAGCCCGAAAGTCTGACAACCAGTCTTACCAAGGGGTATCGCATTACCCAGTGACTGGGTTGTGGAGATCAGATAGGCAGTCGCTCCATATAAAATACTGGTATTCAGCTGCATCCGGTTAGACTGGAAGCCGACCCCAACATAGTTGGGAAAAGGCTAGGCAGATGATGATGTATTTTCTGAGTTTATGTTCGACATAACTCACATCGGTGAAGGAAAAAAAAAATTTAGAGGTGTCAAGGGACACCCGGATGGAACGAAGTTCAAAGAGAGAGAGAGAGAGAGAGACAGACAGAGAAACACGCGCACGCCGCACGGCTTACAACTATAGCAAAAAGTGTCGTTCCAACTTTTGGTCTTAATTTTTTCCGTCTAGCCCCCTTTCACAACGCGCGATAAGGAACTTCGTTCCAATATCATGAGGAAATCTGGACTTATAGTTAAAATAACTCTGAAATCGCCAAACCATTTTAGAGGTATGAGGAACAGGGTGTAACGTTCACTCATCCTCCATAGAAAAGGGAGGATCCTCCGACCAGACGGGTGTTGTGTCTGGCGGGCAACTGCCAAAGGATTGATGTTGGATGTTGGGAAATTATATCTAGATGCTAATTGCACGGTAAACTGTGCTTGCGAGATGCAGGATTTGCGTGACGTCAGTATGACGCGTTGTTCGCATGTGGTGTTGTAGATACCGCTACACCGTAATGAGCAAGCGTGGTGATCACGTGACTTCTCTGTTTGTCAAGAGCTGCCGAACAGTAGGACTTTACGCTGACATTTTTAGACTAAAAACTGAACCGTAGAGAGAGAAATTAAAACACACACATAAAGTAACAAGTGTCGGCGAGGCGGCAACGCAATTTGAGCCGTATAACAAGGCGGGTAGGGTGGACTGTCGCTCATCTGTCGGCGGCGCCTGCGTCAGGGTTCTGCTTGCGCCGATTTTGGTTGTGGTTCTTGCTGTCCAGGTGCAGGAGACAGCCCACGGCACCGAAGTAGCTGGGAGACGAGGGAAAATGATATAAGACTCTGTGGGTACCTTTTCTACTAGCTGCGGCCCGCGGTTTCACCCGCAAAATTTTCGATCCAGTGGGAATATCGGGATAAAAAGTATCCTATATGTTAATCCTGGTTATAAACCATCTGTGTGCCAAATTTCATCCAAATCCGTTCAGTAGTTTTGGGGTAAAAGAGTAACAAACATCTATCCATCCAAACTTTCGCGTTTATAATATTAGTAGGAAGTACGATATAATGTGAAGTTTATACAGTGTGTACTAAAAAGGATTGGTCAATGGGCTTTGAAAGTCCATGCCATACCTATTGTCGCGCCATTTTGTTTTTTTTTTTTCAAAATGGTTTCCTCGCATGAAACCTATATGTATAAATCGTTAGCTGACATCAATGCGAACACAACACGAACTTCAAGTCGTTCGTGGTGCGTGTTCCGACATATCATCTCGAGTAGTTCCTCAAGGAAGAGTTCTGGCCGAAGGGTGTTGTGTACCGCCGGTTTCGTGGTCGGCTACATGACACCAGTCAGCGAAACACGACGCAGACACTTCGTGTGCGTTAGTTAGTTTTTTAGTGTAATTATAATGTTGTATGTATTTATAGTATTTTTAAGTTATATTAACATTGTATTGTATGTGTTTATATGGGCCTTGATGTCTGAAATAAATGGATAAATCCTACTAATATTATAAATTGCGTGAAAGTTTGTATGGATGGATGGATAGATGGATGTTTGTTACTCTTTCACGCAAAAACTACTGAACGGATTTGGATGAAATTTGGCAAACAGATAGCTTATAACCAGGATTAACATACAGGATACATTTTATCCCGATATTCCCCCGTGATCGAGACTTATGCGGGTGAAACCGCGGGATGCAGCTAGTAAATAAATAAATGCAAAGAGAAAACATTATAACGCCAAACCTCGCAAAGCGTCACGTTTCCGAGATATTAACGTTAGCTATTAGTCGTCATCTCGGTAGTCACCCCCTTTCTAACCATATCATCATTCACACAGTCCATCCATCGTTTCTTTGGTCTTCCCCTACTCTTATAGCCAGTGGCGTAACCCTTTGGGACCCTTTGGGACCCGTGGCAAATTCATGGGATTGGTACGGCCCTCCCTCACTGTAAAGAAGCTCAACCAACGTTATAATTTTTTTTTTTACTGGCTCTTCGCCCGCGAGTTCGCCCCTACAAAATGGAATACCTGACTGCTTCTTTGTTCTAGTGGTCGAAAAAAGTTTGCATTTCTATACTTAGGTATGTTAGGATCTTCGTGTGCTCATAGGTCTCGGCCCGGGGCCCCCTCCGGCTAGGGGCCCGTGGCATTTTGCCTGCCACCCTATAGTTACGCCACTGATTATAGCCATCGACATTCATACTCAAAACTTTCCTCACAGCATTTTCCTCATTTCTCCGTAACACATGCCCATACCATGACAACCGATTTCCACACAACTTTTCAGTTACCGGTGCCACTTTCAGACTTCCTCTTATGCAACGTGTTTTTTTTTTATATCCCAAACTCTAGGGGGTCATTGTACTCATCATTATGAACGACTTTTACTATGGGACCAAACCCGAAATCGCGAAACAAAAATCTGGTGTTCCCTACATTTTGACGAGCTATACGAACATAAATAATAATAATATCCCTGGACATTTCACACAGCGCCATCTAGTCCCAAGCTAAGCAACCTAATGCTTGTGTTATGGTAACAAGATGGCTGATAAACTACTTATATACATTTTTTTTTTTTTTTGTAAATACATACATATTATAGATAGAAAAACACCCAGACTCAGAACAAATACATGTAGGACTTACAAATATTTGTTCTGTGCGGGAATCGAACCCGCGACACACAGCGCAGCAGTCCGATCGCTCAGCCACTGCGCTAACCGTTTTGTCAAAATGTAGGGAACAGCTGATTTTTTTTTCGAGTTTTCATCTTTCAGACTTCCTCTTATATACTCATTTCTTATTCTATCCATTCGTGTAACACCACCTATCCTTCTTAACATTAAAATAAACTTCTGGATCTTCATAAGTATGTCAAATGTCTGCTTACCC
This sequence comes from Apamea sordens, assembly GCA_945859715.1. Taxonomy (NCBI): domain Eukaryota; kingdom Metazoa; phylum Arthropoda; class Insecta; order Lepidoptera; family Noctuidae; genus Apamea; species Apamea sordens. Next base: position 2,055,534 of record OX244014.1, read on the forward strand.
CTCGTGCTCCAAGAAGAGCGCCTTGAGAGCCCCTCGCGACCAATAGGACATCGCGTAAGATAACAGCTTCATTGATAACGGGTTCACCCGCAAGAAGTTGCCGCAGAATACTACCTGTGAATTAAAGAAAATAAAAATATTGTGTTATGAAATGGCAATTAAAAAGCAGTGAGCAGTGATAACCACGACTGTGGCCGCGACTTAAGAGTTGTAGGTCGTAGGTTCGAATCTAGACAAGCGCTTTACTTTATGTAAATTATTTCATCACCACTGCTCTCAAAACGGTGAAGGAAAACATCGTGAGGAAACCGGCATGTCCTAGAACCAACAATTCGACGACATGTGACATCTACCAACCCGCACTGGGCCCGCGTGGTGGATTACGGCCCCCTTTTTCTCACAGAGAGGAGGACTGACGGTGATAAGCTGAGGCTGAGATGAACTATTTGTTTTTTTTTTTGTTTCTCTCGTACTTTCCTGTTAATGCTCGGCTGTGCGATTTCTGCGTGCATAGATTAGTATATATTCTGCTCATCATCATCATCATTTCAGCCGAAAGACGTCCACTGCTGGACATAGGCCTCCCCCAAGCACCTCCACTTCGACCGGTTCTGTACTTCTCGCATCCAACGGGTTCCTGCGGCCTTCACAAGGTCGTCGGTCCACCTTGTGGGAGGCCTTCCAACGCTACGTCTTCCGGTACGCGCTCGCCACTCCAGAACCTTTCGGCCCCATAGGCCATTTGTTCTGCGAGCAATGTTACCTTGGATCTGCTGCGGATCTCTTCATTTCTGAGTCGGAATATATATAATGGTGCTCACCCGCTCGATGTGCTCGTTGCTGGCGCACAGCCTGGCGATGGAGCCGATGTTGTTGGTGATGGTGACGACGGTGGCGCGCGCCAGGTCGGCGCGGGACACCTTGGCGCGCCGCTCGGCCGAGCACATCTGCCCGAAGCTGGGGACAGATAATCTAATTGGTCATTTTTATACACTTGTGGCGACATCTAAAGTCTACTCAAACTTATGTTTCAAATTCATGTTATTTACAAGTTAAACAAATATCTACTTTATTTGAATGATAATTAAATTTGATTTCACTAGCACTATTAAAAAAATTATAAAAATGTTTAAAGTTGTAGCGTAAACTGGACTTTATTTTGTAGGAATTAATAGTAGATTTTACAACAAGTGCACAAAACAAACCATTTTTCGAGGATAAAAATGGTTTTGTGGACGAGTTATAAACTCTGCTTTTCACTTCGATTGCGAGGAAATAAAACAGTAGTATAACATAACATTTCTTTAATTAAAATTCAAAGTAAAATTAGATCAGTTTTGAATACTGAAGGAAATTGTTTTTAAATCTTACGACATTGATATTAGGCTGCAGACCTATACAGCCTACTATTAAATTAATTTTGTAATAATAATTTTCTTAAATCAACTAACCTACCGTACTTGAATTAAAATTTTAATATCTATCATATCTTAAAAAACACATAAGGCAAATAAATTAAAGTAAATATTATATAATAACAAATTCTATCTATGAACTTCTTATTGCATTTGGCTGTATGGCTCATTTTCTTTGCCTTAATATAATACATTTATGAGTAGATACGTTAATGCCCTTGTGCACAAAATTCGATTTTGTGCAGCCTATACCCTGCACAAAGAAGCACTTTCAGAGCATGAGAAGTGAAAAGTTATTTTTCCTAATTCATATTTTTTCATATTTTTGGCAAATAAGTCGAGAACGCTGGATACATTGGTACATGCGAACAACGAGTCATACTGACGTCACGCAAAATCCTGCATCTCGCAAGCAAAGTTTACCGCGCAACTAGCATATGCAGGGTGACTTGTAATTTCACGTATTCTTTTCAGGCCTCGTTTGCAGCAATTACGCAACCCATAAAACCTAAGCGAAAATTCATGGGAATCGAGAAAATTCAATTTTCATGTATTTTTTTTTAAATTTCCGAATCAGAATCCGTCACTAAATATAATTTTTCTCTAAACTCTCAAAATGAACGGCCATTATTGCTGTTGTCATTGCATCTTTGCTGACGTGATTTCCGAAGCATGCGGAGGGGTCTTGGTATATAAAGATGGTCACCCATCCACGGACTAACCGCAGCAAGCGTAGCTTAACCTGATCGCTCGACCCGTGCGTCTATTATTACTTAGCCGCAAGTCTCTTAATATTAATTTAATATAACATTTAATTTTCAGTGTTTTTCAGTGAAAAGTTATATGAAACCAATTTTCAAGCAATATTATTCGTTTTTTTGCCCTTTATGACACTGACAATAAGGGCTATTATCCAATTGCCTGAAATCATACGTTCTTAACGTTATTTTGCCCACCACCGACTAAGAGATTTTCTTTTCTAGAACCTCCTAACTTTTTGTTTCTTATAATCTTCCTCGATTATATTTAAACGTGTAATATTTATACCGTTAAATTTTGATCGTTTTAATCCTTAAAAGGGGTCATTGTACTCATCATTATGAACAACTTTTACTACGGGACCAAATCTAAAATCTTGAAAAAAAAATCTGGGGGGCTGGGGGGGGCACCGAAGTGCAAAGTGCGAATGTTCGGATGTTCGGATCGGACCGACACATGGCCGAACCGAATATTATTGAAAAATGCAAAAATAGTTCGGATCGGCTCAGTTGGGTCGGGACCATAGTCAATATTCGAAAGAGTGTAGGAGTGTAGGATCGGAGCCGACCGAACCAAATAGTAACTTTGTAGCAGGAAACGGCCGAACATTCGGCCGATACTACTTCGGAGTAGACCCCCAGCTAATCCATACATTATATCGAGTTATGCGGCATAATATATGTAATCTATGAGTCCATTGATTTCTTATTCACGATTGAGAACATATGTTACACTAGCTCACCCCGCGGTTTCACCCGCATAAGTTTCGATCCCGTGGGAATATCGGGATAAAAAGTATCCTATGTGTCAATCCTGGTTATAAATCATCTGTGGGCCAAATTTCATCAAAATCAGTTCAGTAGTTTTTGCGTGAAAGAGTAGCAAACATCCATCCATCCTTCCATCCATACAAACTTTCACGTTTTTAATATTAGTAGGATCTGTCTCACCTGCTAGCCACCAGGTCTCCAGGCAGGCCGAACCGCGCGTAGTCTCCTCCGTAGATGTCCCTCACCAGTTTGTCGACGGTGGTGTTGTCTCCAGAAGCTGCTAGTGCTATCGCTTCCTCGAAGCTACTGCACCCGGTCAGGAGGCAGCACAGGCCGAGGAATGTACCGCCACCGAGACTGTAGAGGAAAGAAAACTTTAAGTTGGTAGCAATAAGGTTGGATTTTGATTGCCAAATCTTTGTAAGTTTATTTGTGTAGCCTATATTGTTCCCACTGCTGGGACACAGGCCTCCTTTCTGTGGGAGGGAGTGGGCTGTAATCTACCACGCGGGCCCAGTGCGGGTAGGTGGATGTCACATGTCTTCGAATTTTTGGTTCTAGGACGACTCACGATGTTTTCCTTCACCGTTTTGAGAGCAGTGGTGATGAAATAATTTACACAAAGTAAAGCGCCTGTCTGGGTTCGAACCTACGACCTACAACTCGTAAGTCGCGGCCGTTACCACTGGGCCAACACAGCTCTAAGTCTTTCACGGGCGCCGCCAGTAGGGACTGGTCATCTCTTAGCTGCCTCGGCTTATTTTAATTTTTAATTTCTGAATTGTTTTTGTTTTTTATAACGGACGCTTTTAACGTGCACGTATTTCTACATCGTTCTCACATGGTTAATTTCAACACGAATGATGTAATCAAATATTTTGTAACAATTTTATGATTTAAAAGAGTGTCCATGGAGTTTCTTGCCCGTTCTTCTCCATAGGTACTACGCTTTGGAATGGGCAACTAGCTTCATCTTAAATTAAATCTTAGCATTATTTTAAAAATATTCGGGGGAATGGCCCTGTTAACCGAAATACAGGCATTTACCTAGTTCGGTTACAGAAGCTAAATCCATTTATTAGTATATAACTACTGCTAAACTGGTTATGTAACATAGAACTAAGTTTTTTGGGAAATAAATTTTATTATATATATTATTATATCTTTCTGACTGACCGACCCTTTGACAATTCAAAAGTACCTGTAATTGGTTTAGTTGAATTAAATGATTTGAGTTTGAGTTTATTTAAGAAAAACAATTTCATATTCCAGAATTTACAGAAATTTTCCTGTAAATTTTGGAATATTTTTTTTTTATTATTTCTTCAGGATAACAAACAAGTACGCAGTACTTAATATTATTTTATAAACACTTAAGTAATCACGCAATCAGCATCGTTATCCACAAATCGCCGCTTAAATTCTAACACCGCGTAAGTAAAACATATCAACTTTACAGGAGAATGACAAAATGGCATCATTTTATATAGATCTAATACATATTGTTGCGCGCCACAATTAATGCCTGGTACATGGTGACATTAGTTACCACTAGCGCCATCTAGTATCGAGTAGCAGAACTAATTTACCACTAGCGACATCTAGTATCGCGTAGCAGAACTAATAGATCCTTCAAAACTATCAAAATCTGGTCAGTCGGGGCCGGTATGTACTCGAACCTTCTAAATGTTTCTACAATATAGAAGGTTCTAGAACTACCTGCGGCACTATACGTATAGGGCCGGGATTAGCCACGACCAGTCAGACTTGGATCAGCGATACAAGCGAATAGATCGAAAACGACCTACAAGTAGGACTTAAGAGCAATTGTGTTTTATAATTAGTGTGTTTGAGTTGTTATTAGTGTTGTTTAATTAAAGTGTAATTTTTGGTAATTTATATCGGCGGTTTTCATTATCACGAACCCAAAGCTCGTAACAATACATAAAAAATAAAGTTGCATATTTAATAGATCCAATTTGAACTGGACACAAATTATAAAATAGTATTGTCATGGTATCTTATGAAGGTAAAATTATGCTGTTTTTCACTCTAGTGTAAAGTTATTATTTTTGACTTACGTCCGTTTTGACATTTGACAATGCGTGGTGTCAAGACCTGTCAGTTTCATACAAACGAATACGTGTTTTGCGAATTTGATCTTTATTAACTAAGTACTAGAGCTGTCAATGTCAAAACAAGCCTTCTATTTTTTGACAACTTTAGAACTTAAGCGACGAAATGAATCCAACTGTAAAAATAGTTTGAGCAAGATCTTCATCTCCATATTACCTGGTGCCGCTGACTCTGTAGTAGTCGTCGGGCCCGTTGACGACCAGCACGGAGACTCCGCTGCCGATGTTGACCAGCAGGAACGGGTAGGGGGACGAGAAGTCGAACGGCTTGCGCACGTACTGGCTGAGGGCCGCCTCCGAGTAGGGGGGCTGCGGGGGGTCAGCTAAATTAATTTTATGTTATGTGCCTTGTGATGTTAATTACTTAACGCCTAATATTGTATACAATCAAGTATCAAGTATTTTCTAACTGAACAGACAGCTGCGCTGCTGGACAGTTTGCCACTTCTTCTTCCCAGCGATAGCACTAGGAAGTGGTGAAGGGCGGGCGTTTTTGGGGGACTGTCTTTTGTAACTTTGACGTTCGAAAAGTGCTGATTCTCAGCCTAATTTGAATAAATGACTTTTGATTTTTGATTGATTTTGAGCTGTTAGGGCGAGAGCGGCAGGGGTGAAAGGGGCTTGAACATTTTTATATGGAGCCGCCAATACTATATATATATACTATATACCGCCAATTGTTGACGTGCATTTTAATTCACATACCAAGTTTCATAGAACAACTATTATTAGCTATGAGTTGCATGCGCGCCTGTATACGACTGACCTCGTCACTCACATGCGTGTGCACCGCGCACTCGTGCGGCGGCGCCCAGTAGTAGCACTCCTGCGCGTTCATGCCGTCCACGTACAGCACGCCGGCGATGAGCGCGTCCAGCTCGTCCATCTTGGACAGGCGCATGTTCACTTCCTGTAATTCAAAATAGAAAGAGTATTTTAGTGAAGATATTATCAAATATTGACACCGGATTTTTGCATAAAGACTAGCGGTATCTACAACGCCACATGCGAACAACGCGTCATACTGACGTCACGCAAATCCTGCATCTCGCAAGCAGAGTTTACCGCGCAATTACAATGGGCATTTACTCGTAGATACATATATTTGGAGATAACCTTTTAAGCAAGGGATTGCTTGTCTTAGGTGTAATAATTAGCATAGATACAATTTCCCAACATCAATCGTTGGGCAATTGCCCGCCAGACACCACACCCGCCTGGTCGGAGGATCCTCCCTTTTCTATGGAGGTTGAGTGAACTTTACACCCTGTTCCTCATGCCTCCAAAAGACATACTTATGATATCAGAACTTCCTTTTTTTGAAGTCGGTTATAAATACTGTGCTAGGGGTATCGTATTACCCAGTAACTGGGTTGTGGTGGTCAGATAGGCAGTCGTTCCATGTAAAATACTGGTATTCAGCTGCATCAGGTTAGACTGGAAGCCGACCCCAACGTACTTGGGAAAAGGCTAGGCAGATGATAGTTATAAATACTGTGCTCAAAATGAGCCGCGAAAGGACACTGCATATGCCATAATACTGTGCATAAATAGATATATATGGTTAATTAAAAATACATTACCTGGGAAAGGCTAGGCAGATAATAAGATTTTCTTCAGCTTCCAGTCTAACCGGATGCAGCTGGATACCAGTATTTTACATGGAGCGACTGACTATCTGACCTCCACAACCCAGTTACTGGGTAATACAATACCCCTTGGTGAGACTGGTTGTCAGACTTTCGGGCTTCTGACTACCCGTAATGACTGTCAAAGATCCACAAATGACAGCCGGGACCTACAGCTTAACGTGCTTTCCGAGGCACGGAGGGGTCTTGGTATGTTGGTCATCCATCCACGGACCAACCGCGGCAAGCGTAGCTTAACCTGATCGATCGACCCGTGCGGCTGTTATAACTTAGCCACAAGCCCCTACCACAACCCAGTTACTGGGCATGATATCCAGCTTGCTAACTCTGCAAGCTATGTTGGGAAACTCCGGAAAATTCTCTTTTTGGCGGTTGTTTTTTTTTTCATTGTTCTCACTTAAAGAAGCAATAAGAATAATGTACCCAGGATTTTGTAATAATATCTTGATTTAAGAGTGTCCATGGAGTTTCTTGCCCGTTCTTCTCCATAGAGATCTACGCTTTGGAATGGGCAACTAGCATCACCTTTCTGACTAACCGACCGACTACTTAAAATGTTGACAATTCAAAAGTGCCTGTAAATGGTTTAATTGAAATAAATGATTTGAGTTTGAGTCCTAAGGTCGTACCTTAATAAAATCTTCTTCGAACTTGTAGGCGCCGCCGCCGGTCGCGTATATAGTGTTGACGAGGTCTGCCATGCCCTTGGAGCGCGCGAGCTGCAGGAACGCGCCCACTTCGGACGTTGGGAAACGGATGAAGTGCAGGGTGCCACGACGCCCGCGAATTGTGACGTTGTCCATCTGAAAGTTGGGAGCTAAGAATAACTTGTTGCCAAAACATTCCTGACGTAAAAGTTACGTTTATAATTGAGGCGATGAGAGCCACAGTGGCCTAACTATAAAATTGAACTAATTTTTAGGCCACTGTGGCGATATGACTTTTACCGTTTAGAGCAGTTTAGAGCCACAGGGGCCTAACTATAAAATTGAACTAATTTTTAGGCCACTGTGGCGCTATGACTTTTGCCGTTTAGAGCAGTTTAGAGCCACAGTGGCCTAACTATAAAATTGAACTAATTTTTAGGCCACTGTGGCGCTATGACTTTTACCTCGGCCTAATGACATCACTACAATAACGAAACATAAGTGCATATTGTTCGCTGATGACATCTCTATTATTGTGACATCCAATAAAAAAAATAATACAATTTACGACCACGAAACTGACATTAACAATACAATTGACATTTTAATTAACTGGCTTTATGTACATAACTTGAAAATAAACCTTGACAAATCCCTTTATATACAATTTAATAAATCAAATAATCATAAATTTAACTTCAAATTAAATATACCCAAAATTAAACCAGTAACACAGACCAAGTTCCTAGGAGTTACTATTGATGAAGATCTACATTGGAAAGTGCATGTAGATAATGTTTCAAGCAAGATAAATAAATTTGTGTATGCTCTTAGACAAGTAAAAAAAAGTACTAATCTAAAAACAGCTATATTAGCTTACCATGCGTATGTGGAATCCATATTACGTTATGGACTTATAATATGGGGTAACAGTACCGACCGGGATAGAACATTTGTAGCTCAAAAAAAATGCATTAGGGCTCTATACGGACTTCATCCTGAGGAATCATGTCAGCCAGTATTTAAGAAACTTGGTTTGTTACCGCTACCTTGTCTATATATTAATGAAATATGCATGTTTGTATGGAACCATAAGGAGTTATTTAAAATAGCAAACGATGTAAATCCTCGAAGTCGACGAGATCCTCACAGACTCGTACTTAACAGTGCTCCCAGGCTTGCAAAGTACAATAAAAGCTGCTTAACTATGTGTGTACGAATTTATAACAAATTACCTAGTAATCTGAAAATGTTAAACTCGAGATATGCTTTTAAGAATAAATTGTATGAATGGTTAATTGATAACAACTTCTATAGTATAAAACAATTCCTAGAACGAAAATAGTGTCGTTGTAATTTAGTAATAATTTTGTTAAGGAAATTGTTATTACAAATATTTGCATGCTATGTTTAATTTTGGCAAAACATGTCTGCTCTATTTTTGTACTGTAAGACCATTTTATACCATGTTTTACGCAAATAAATATATTATTATTATTGTTTTTTAGTGTTTTCTCTTCTCAGCTCTTTGGCTGGTTTTTGCAACATTTACGGACCGAAGTCAAGTAAATGCAGCGTGTGGCGTGTTATGTTAAAGATGTGTTATTATTATTATTACCGTTTAGGGCTGTTTAGAGCCACAGTGGCCTAACTATAAAATTTAAGTAATTTTTAGGCCACTGTGGTGATATGAGTTTTACAGTTTAGAGCAGTTTTTTCAAATAAAGTCAGTATTGAAAAAATGACAGTTAGGCCACTGTGGCTCTCATGGCCTCAATTATAAAAAGATGAAAGAAATCACAAGAAAAATCAACATCGCTTATTTATCCTTTAATATTGGCTCCGATTCCCTTGTTCACAAACTAAACTAAATTTAAGTTCAGTGCATCTTTTTTCTTTTTCTTTCTTTCTATTTCTTTAAGAAAAGGACAGAAGATAAATATTAGTTTAGTCCTGTCAAATTGATATACTCCATAGACAGTTTAGACGCGATTAAAAACATGGCTACTAAAAATTCGACAATTTACGTCAGGCACTGACTAATTTATAAATAAATTTTCATTAATTTGTATTTATTAAAGACATCTTTGCTAGAAAAAGTTTCGTCAAAAATGTTTCAAAGGTTTTGCCGTCAAAACGTGCTGAACATACGAACAGCGAGTCACATCGAGTTTCGAATTACCTGTAGATGAACATCCCTTCTGCCAGTCTTCCCGTAGGCCGAGTTTCTGGTGAGATACCGTCGGATATTCTTCAGCACCTCGGTCTCCTTGTACAGCTCGCGGCGGTTCGTCTCCCGGGGCTCGAAGTACACCAGCTTCGTCAGGGTGCCACCGATGTCCATGCCGAACCAGGGCATCGCTGGAATTAGGATTAAAATGGCGTGAGAAAAGTTGAGAAAGGCACCAATTGTCATTGAAAAGTACAAGGGCGGAGTGATAAGTCTGGTAAAAATCTATTTTGGAATAAAATTATCGCAAATTGCATGGAACCTCCTTGTTCACAACTCTTTTGAAGGACTAAATTAAAATTTTCAGCCAGTACTGCCGGTTAGTTTTTTTTTTCGACAGCCATTAAAGAAAAACAACTGAACACGTTTTTGCAAAGATGGAGAAAAGTGAATTTCGTGTCGTGATTAAACCTTATTTTTTGCGCAAAAAAACTATAACGGAAACGAAACAATAACTTATAAATATAGTGGGGACTCTGCTCCGTCGGTTAAAATCATAAGTGGTTCAAGCGCGACTGTTGAGAGTGGGGTCCTGGGTTCGAAACCCAGGTGGAAAAAGTTTTAATGGGTTTTCATTAGGAATTTGTTAGCAACAGTCCGGAGTTTGGAAATTGGCGGTTTAATACCCCCGTGCCTCGGAAAGCACGTAAAGCCTTTGATACTGCACCTGATCTCTCCCCGGTCGTGTCGGATTGCCGTCCCATCGGACTATGAGAGTAAAGGTACGGTGAGTGCACCTGTGTTTGCGCACACACTTGTGCACTGTAATATCTACTGCGTGCTTGGCTACACCTGTGTTTGCGCACACACTTGTGCACTATAATATCTCCTGCGTGCTTGGCTACACCTGTGTTTGCGCACACACTTGTGCACTGTAATATCTCCTGCGTGCTTGGCTACACCTGTGTTTGCGCACACACTTGTGCACTGTAATATCTCCTGCATGCTTGGCTACACCTGTGTTTGCGCACACACTTGTGCACTATAATATCTCCTGCGTGCTTGGCTACACCTGTGTTTGCGCACACACTTGTGCACTGTAATATCTCCTGCGTGCTTGGCTACACCTGTGTTTGCGCACACACTTGTGCACTGTAATATCTACTGCGTGCTTGGCTACACCTGTGTTTGCGCACACACTTGTGCACTGTAATATCTACTGCGTGCTTGGCTACACCTGTGTTTGCGCACACACTTGTGCACTGTAATATCTCCTGCATGCTTGGCTACACCTGTGTTTGCGCACACACTTGTGCACTGTAATATCTCCTGTGTGCTTGGCTAGTGGCTACACCTGTGTTTGCACACACACTTGTGCACTGTAATATCTCCTGCGTACTTGGCTACATCTGTGTTTGCGCACACACTTGTGCACTGTAATATCTCCTGCGTGCTTGGCTACACCTGTGTTTGCACACACACTTGTACACTATAATATCTCCTGCGTGCTTGGCTACACCTGTGTTTGCGCACACACTTGTGCACTGTAATATCTCCTGTGTGCTTGGCTAGTGGCTACACCTGTGTTTGCACACACACTTGTGCACTGTAATATCTCCTGCGTACTTGGCTACATCTGTGTTTGCGCACACACTTGTGCACTGTAATATCTCCTGCGTGCTTGGCTACACCTGTGTTTGCACACACACTTGTACACTATAATATCTCCTGCGTGCTTGGCTACACCTGTGTTTGCGCACACACTTGTGCACTGTAATATCTCCTGTGTGCTTGGCTAGTGGCTACACCTGTGTTTGCACACACACTTGTGCACTGTAATATCTCCTGCGTACTTGGCTACATCTGTGTTTGCGCACACACTTGTGCACTGTAATATCTCCTGCGTGCTTGGCTAATCTCAGTTAAGATTGGTCACTGTGAGCGAAATCGGTCCGGATACTTACGAGGAGCGTCGTTATCTGGCGGGGTGGGAGGAGCGTCCTCGCACGTCTTCGCGCAGTTCTCTTGACTCATCGTGTGCGCGTAGGGGGCGACTCTTGCTTTGTTTAACAGTCTGGTACTGAAAAGAGACAAAACATTTTATCTATACCAATATTATAAAGGGGTAATTCGTTTTTGTTAGTTTTTATGTAAGGGGTAATCTCCGGAACCACTAGTCATCATCATAAAAGAAAGAAAGAAGCATGCCTATCCTTTTCCCAACTATGTTGGGGTCGGCTTCCAGTCTAACCGGATGCAGCTGAGTACCAGTATTTTATATGGAGCGACTGCCTACCTGACCTCCACAACCCAGTTACTGGGTAATACAATACCCCTTGGTGAGACTGGTTGTCAGACTTTCGGGCTTCTGACGACCCGTAAAGACTGTCAAAGATCCACGAATGACGGCCGGGACCAACGGCTTAACGTGCTTTCCGAGGCACGGAGGGTCTTGGTATGTAAAGATGGTCAACCATCCACGGACCAACCGCGGCAAGCGTAGCTTAACCTGATCGATCGACCCGTACGGCTGGTATTTTATAGCAACAAGCCCCTCCGGAATCTCCGGAACTACGTACTATTCTGTTTGAAAAATTCTTTTTGCTTTGAATAGCCCTTTTTTAGGGTTCCGTAGCAAAATGGCAAAAAACGGAACCCTTATGGATTCGTTATGTCTGTCTGTCCGTCCGTATGTCACAGCCACTTTTTTCCGAAACTATAAGAACTATACTGTTGAAACTAGGTAAGTAGATGTATTCTGTGAACCGCATTAAGATTTTCACACAAAAATAGAAAAAAAAAAAAATTGGGGGTTCCCCAGGATTAACCAATAGGATACTTTTTATCCCGATATTCCCACGGGATCGAAACTTATGCGGGTGAAACCGCGGGGTGCAGCTAGTGAAAGGATTATAGGGTACAGGTACTTATAAAAAAAAAAACTACCTTTTCAACTTCTGTCTGTCTGTCTGTCTGTTTGTTCCGGCTAATCTCCGAAACGGCTGGACCGATTTTGGTGAAATATTTTGAACTCTGAGGAAGAACAAATGCTACTTTTATCAACATACCATGTGGGCGAAGCTAGGGCGGAAGCTAGTCAAGAATAAATAAATAAATATTCCTGGACATTTCACACAGCGCCATCTAGTCCCAAGCTAAGCAATCTAATGCTTGTGTTATGGTAACAAGATGGCTGATAAACTACGTGTATACATTTTTTTTTTTGTAAATACATACATATTATAGATAGAAAAAATAATAGAATAATGTTAAAGCTTCAACTAAACTTAGAAATCGTTTTGTAATCAGGTGGTTTGAATTCTCAAACCACCTGATTACAAAACGATTTCTGCAGCCACGAGACCCTTATGTCTCGTGGCTAAGTAATAACAGCCGCAACTGTCCATCTTGAAGGTTAAGCAATGCATGCTGAAGTCGGTTCGTGGATGGAAAATCCATTACATACCAAGACCCCTCCGTGCCTCGGAAAGTCTCCGTGCTATTATACTAATTATATTATAACAAGTAGTTATAACATATAACCTAATGCTAACGTTATAAAGATCAAATTTGCGTGTCTGTATTGTTATTGTATTTGTTCATCGAGTCCTCGAGCACTTGTCTGTTAGGCTCATATAAATTGAATAAACCTTAATGTTACAGCCAGAGGGTCCAAATTCATTTGTTTTTAGGGTGGGTCAGATAATATTGACGAGAGACTGTACCGTGTCCAGCTGTCATTCGCATTTCTTTGACAGTCTTTACGGGCAGTCTGAAACCCCAGTCTGACAACCAGTCTTCCTTTGCATACCTACTATTGTATAGAAGCAAGTTTTTTTCTAACTGAACAGACAGCTGTGCTGCTGGGGAGTTTGTTGCGCCACTTCTTCTTCCCAGCGATAGCACTAGGAAGTGGTGAAGGGCGGGCGTTTTGGGGGGACTGTCTTTTGTAATTTTGACATTCGAAAAGTGCTCAGCCTAATTGTAATTAATGAATTTAGATTTTGGTTTTACCAAGGGGTTTACATGGAGCGACTGCCTCTGCTCCTTGAACAATATTGGTATACAATGTGTAACTGAATTAATGCACATTATGAAAGTAGTTTGTTCAGAATCGTATGCTGAATCGATTTCTGTCATTTTTAATATAGGTATTATTTTATCCCAAAAATAATTAAAACTACGTAAATTACTGTCACACTACCGCTGTACAGTCAAAACAAACCAAAATGGATGAAATACCCACTGAGCTAGACCCTTATACGAGTGCGACTGTGTGCATGCGTAAATTTGTAATGTGACCATAATTTTCTCCCACCATCAGTATAACTAATTTATTAAAAAACAATGTTTTTTACATAATAATAAAAATTCAGTGTATGTATTATGATTATAACATAATTTTCTAATTGGGGTGTCTGGTGGTGTGCGTTAATTCCGGGACATGATGTATAGCTGCATCCGGTTAAACTGGAAGCCGACCCCAACCAAGTTGGGAAAAGTCTAGACATACAGTGTGCCAGGGACATCGACGCGCAAACTGTAACCATGGATTAAGCACATGATTTTAGACCCCATAGCGTCGAAATTTTTCGTCGGTTATCAAAAAAAAAACAATCTTTTGTTTCATAGAAAAGTGCAAAACCTACGCGGTCAAAATGTATGGAATAGCAATTTTTTTTTTAATAACCGACGAAGAATTTCGACTCTATGGGGTCTAAACTCATGTGCTGAATCCATGGTTACAGTTTGCGCGTCGATGTCCCTGCCACCGTAGTAACTATTTAGTAATCTGTGCTGCCACCCTGTATAATGATAGCGGTTTGAATTAGAGTTTGACGAAGGTGTCAAGGTTCCAACAGCCTTGGCGTCAAAGTGGGTTGTTTTTACCAGGTTAGCAGTTCGAGCAGTAAGTACGTACCTGGCTATAGATCTTGGTAAGGTATTTAGCGGCGTGGCGCGGCGCTGCCGGCCGCACGCCGCAAGACACCCCTCACACCGGTGCAAGCGCATCTGTGGACAACAGAACATAATAATTAATATTTGGAACAGGTTCTACTATCACACTCATATTATAATGGCGAAAGTTTGAGAGTGTGTGTGTGTGTGTGTTTGTATGTTTGTTACTTCTTCACGCTCAAACTGACTCACGCTGAAACGGCTGTGCTGCTGTGGAGTTTGTTGCGCCACTTCTTCCCAGCGATAGCACTAGGAAGTGGTGAAGGGCGGGCGTTTTGGTGGACTGTCTTTAATTATGTAATTTTGACGTTTGAAAATTGCTGATTCTCAGCCTAATTTTAATAAATTATACAACGTGTTTTTTTTTATATCCCATAACTCTAGGGGGTCATTGTACTCATCATTATGAACAACTTTTACTATGGGACCAAACGTGAAAGCGCGAAAAAAAATCAGCTGTTCCCTACATTCATGTTCGTATATCTCGTCAAAATGTAGGGAACACCAGATTTTGTTTCGCGATTTCGGGTATTGTCCAATAGTAAAAGTTGTTCATAATGATGAGTACAATGACCCCCTAGAGTCATGGGATATCAAAAAAAAACACCTTGTATATTATTTGATTTTGACTATTATTATTATTCAGACCGAGCCGTAAAACATCACCTTATCACTCATTGTTCTGACGGTTAGGTATTCTTATTAGCCACGAGCCACTCACTAACACTTGTCACAGAACTCCCACACACTTTTACACCAACTTGTAACAATTATTTTGCGTATTATTTTAAACAGTTTAAGAATATCGAAGACCTCTAATCGGCTTCCTGAAAGTGACTAAATAATGTTGCTACAAAAGATAATAGAAAAGATTACATAATCACAAAAAAATATCTAAAAATTTCTACATTTATTATTGTGTGATAATGTCTATCGAGCCGCTTACATAGATACTTGATGCACCTGTCAGTTTCTTTACAATGTTTTGACTGCAGAACTGCTGACTACATTTTGATAATTTTAGTAAGGACTAGCGTCTGTCCTCGGCATTTCGTGGCAGTCGGAAAGCAGGCTGAGTTACTCCTAATAACATCAGCTATCTGCCATTTTCGTTCGGGATGAATGGATGTTTGTTACTCTTTCACTATTGAACGGATTTGGATGAAATTTGGCACACAGATGGTTTATAACCAGGATTAACATATAGGATTTTTTATCCCAATATTCCCACGGGATCGAAACTTTGCGGGTGAGACCGCAGGGCGCAGCTAGTGACACATAAAAAAGATCACAAACAAAAAAAAATACGTTGGGTGTAAACATGCGTCACATCCACGCAAAACGGCCATCGCTCAGCATAATGCTAAGAACCTAAACGAGACAGCCCCAGCGCTGGTTTTCGGCGTTTTCGTGACGTGAGATCTTAGACAACGGTAGCCAAATGCTCCTCAACTCGTTTTGAGCGATGTAAATTACGCTCATGTACCTTATTATTGTAACTATGGACCAGACAGAAGTATTAATAGTTTTATGCAAGAGGTCTAGGTCATATTAATTATATGCTGTTACAACGCGATAAAAATATACGGCATGCGGCAGTAAAAATGGTAAGTACGAAAGTCACGAGCAAAAGTATGTATACACTCGGCTTTATTCAAAAGCGATTTACTCCTTTATTGTTGAATGAAATTTTATGTTGTTACGATTATAGCATTTTCGAACCCATAGGTTTATGTAATGTGTCGGTATTTCGACGTTGCATTCGTTATTTCACGAAAAAATCGCCATTGAAAGTTTCCAAGTGTTGACATATTGGTGCTCGTGACTACGTTACAGTAAAATGTGAGACCCTGGCTCCAGAGCTAGGTGCGGGTTGGTAGATGGCTCATGATGGATTCAGTTAGCATTTAGCGCCCAAGTAACAGACTAGAGCAGTGGTGACCAAGTGGTAACGGCTGCGACTTCCGAGATGTAGGTCGTAGGTTCGATCCCAGACGGGCGTCTGGGATCGAAAATCGCCTGTCTGTCGCTGAAAACCAGCGCTGGGGCTCTGTCTCGTTTAGAGTCTTAGCATTATGCTGAGCGATGGCCTTTTTGCGTGGATGTGCCGCATATTTAACCCCAATTTTTTTTTTGTTTGTGTTCTTTTTTATGTGTCGCGTCACTAGCTGCGCCCTACGGTTTCACCCGCATAAGCTTAGATCCCGTGGGAGTATTGGGATAAAAAGTATCCTATATGTTAATCCTGGTTATAAACCATCTGTGTGCCAAATTTCATCCAAATCCGTTCAGTAGTTTTTGCGTGAAAGAGTAACAAACATCCATTCTTCCATCCATCCATCCATACAAACTTTCTTGTTTATAATATTAGTAGGTAGTAGGATGTTTGCCGCAAATAAGTGTATTTTCATTCTTTATCTGCTCTACTTTGTGTAAATTATTTCATCACCATTGCTCTCAAAACGGTGAAGGGAAACATCGTGAGGAAACCGGCATGTCCTAGAACCAAAAAATCGAAGACATGTGACATCTACCAACCCGCACTGGGCCCGCGTGATAGATCACGGCCCACTCCTCACAGACAGGATGCCCGAGTCCCAGCAGTGCAAGGTCATAGGTTCACAACCTTACTTTAACAACAACAGTTAAGTTATTTTCATTAATTTGCGTGATACAATATGTGCGAACTGATAAAGGGGTGTTGAACTGAGTAAAGGATGATTTCCACCAAACGGCTCGCACCGCATCGGATCGGAACGGATTTTACAATCTTTAAACGATGTTAAATCGTGTACACAAGTCTTTATTACCAAGCCGCGCACAGCAACTTGACCGCGGGCATCTTCCGCGACACGTGATCGTAGCCGAAAATATCCTGCGACGCGCGATCGGCTCCGTTCGTATCCGATCGAATCCTTTCGGCATTAGAACACGTCAACACGGTTGAAATGTAACTTACGTAACTAAGTAATTTGACTAGGCGCAGAAACGGATTTATACGTTCGCAAGCGACGGTACGGAGCCGATCGTATGCTTCTACATCCTGCCGGACGCGATCGGCTGTCGCCGCATCTGTATATACAACAGCCCGACATAAGTCATCGGGCAGTTGCCCGCCAGACACAACACGCGTCTGGTCAGAGGATTCTCCCTTTTCTATGGAGGATGAGTAAACTTTACAGCCTGTTCCTCATACCTCTATAGGACTCTTTTATATACAATGTGTAACTGAATTAATGCACATTATGAAAGTAGTTAGTGTTTAAGTAGTTTATCAGCCATCTTGTTACCATAACACAAGCATTAGGTTGCTTAGCTTGGGACTAGATGGCGCTGTGTGAAATGTCCAGGGATATTATTACTATTAGTTTGTTCAGAATCGTTTACTGAATCGATTTCTGTAATTTTTAATATAGGTAATATTTTATCCCAAAAATAATTAAAACTACATAAATTACTGTCACACTTCCGCTGTACAGTCAAAACAAACCAAAATGGATGAAATACCCACTAAGCTAGACCCTTATACGAGTGCGACTGTGTGCATGCGTAGATTTGTAATGTGACCATAATTTTCTCCCACAATCAGCATAACAAATTTATTAAAAAAACAATGTTTTTTACATAATAATAAAAATTCAGTGTATGTATTATGATTATAACATAATATTCTAATTGGGGTGTCTGGTGATGTGCGTTAATTCCGGGACATGTTGTATTTATAAGTATTACCTAATAAAAGGTACTTACGGTCATCATTATTTTTCAGAGTCGAAATATCTTTTAGCAATATTTGAACGAAAATTTCCTCACAGATTTCTTGAAACTGCACAGCAGGTGCAAATTGTGACAATGTGTTAGCCGTAGAAGATAACACGGTAAAGATTACTAGAATTCCAGGTTTATCTAATGTTCCCTGATTATCTGACGATAGGTAACCGCGCCCGAAGTTAATCTGAGTTACCCTACTTTAAAAATCGATAAAATATTACAGTTCCGAAGTTCTGAGTTGAGCTGCATGATTACTGACAAATGCGTGCACTGACTGGACAGGTCATAAGTCATAAGTAATTTATTTCATAATAATATAATATAATATCCCTGGACATTTCACACAGCGCCATCTAGTCCCAAGCTAAGCAACCTAATGCTTGTGTTATGGTAACAAGATGGCTGATAAAATACTTATACATAAACATTTTTTTTTGTAAATACATACATATTATAGATAGAAAAACACCCAGACTCGGAACAAATACATGTAGGTCATACAAATATTTGTTCCGTGCGGGAATCGAACCCGCGACACGCAGCGCAGCAGTCAATCGCTTAACCACTGCGCCAACCGTGCCGTCAAATAATAATAATAATATAGGTATATTGTGTTGAAAAATTAAAAAATAACATTAGGTATACAATTGCAATTAAAATAAAATTCATTAAATACATTTAGAGAAGTAAATAAAAACAATAACGGTCAATTAAGAATTCAAGATCATAAATAATAAATGTCAAAGTAATAAAATCAATCATAAGTTACAATGTCATATTATGTCATCTAGGAATTGATTGATACTGTACCTAATAGCCTTTCCCCAATAAATAGGTCCTCAATTTGTTTTTAAATAAGTTAACACTTTATATGGTTTTGAATTCTATAGGCAACTTGTTGTATAAAAATACAGACTGATACCTCGGGCTATGTTTGACAAATTTTAATTTCGGTTGAGTAGTGTTGGGCAGATCTTTTCTACGTGTGCTAGCTCTAGTTTGTCTCTGCACATCAGTAGCAACACTAAAATGTAAAGACATGGCACTGTCAAGATTTTTGGAACGAAGTTCATTATCGCGCGTTAAAATTAAGACCAAAAGTTGGAACGACACTTTTTGCTATAGTTGTAAGCCGTGCGGCGTGCGTATCGTTTTCTGTCTGTCTCTCTCTCTCTCTCTTATAGAAAGCAAGCCAGTTATACTTCGTTCCATCCGGGTATCCCTTGACACCTCTCAAGTTTTTAGTCTAATAAAATGGTCTTTACAGGATTCCGTCTGTTTCATGCGGAGCATAGTCCTTAAAGCTATTTTCTGAATCACGAATGCCATTTGTATGTTGTATTTGTAGCTATTGCCCCAAAACTCGATGCTGTATCTTAGCCTGGACTCCACCAAGGCAAAGTACACACTTCTAAGTTCTTTCTTTCTTACATCGGACTTCACACTTTTTATCTAATCTCTTTTTTTTTTATTGTTTGTTTTGTCTGATGTATGTATCTGGTGTATTGTGTGTCTTTTAGTTTGTGCCAAACAAATGTATTTTCTTTCTTTCTTTCTTCTTTCTTTCTAAGTTGAGATAAACATAATTCTTCCCTCAGTGTTCTAATCGCATAGCATGCCGAGCTAATAGACTTCGTTATAGACAATGTCTCAACCTTCCAATTCAACAATGCATCAATTTGCACACCTAAAAACTTGACACTATCAACTATTTCGACATTGTTGCCACATGATACAATCTCCAACTTAGCGTTATTTCGTACCGTGGGCAATGAGACACACTTTGTTTTATTTATTTAAAAAAAATGTATATAAGTACCTAGTTTATCAGCCATCTAGTTACCATAACACAAGCATTAGGTTGCTTAGCTTGGGACTAGATGGCGCTGTGTGAAATGTCCAGGGATATATTATTATTATTTACATTAAGTTTCAAATTATTATTACTGAACCAGTTTTCAAAAGCTTTCAAGAGAGCCTTGATCTTGGATTCTATAGGAGGTCCACTCAATCTGTGTGGTTCTTTCCTCAAAAGACCATTTCAGGCACCAATCTACATAATCTTCACATGATCTGACCAAGATTATGTCTGGACTTTAAAAGAGACTGTGACGTCTGAGTTTGTTTCGGCCTTTCTTCTCAGACTAGTCAGATAGGAAACGCCGATCTCATCTAGTTTTAAAATATGATTGACGTGTAAAAGTTTTTGTACAAACCTACTTACAGAATAAAATCATTTATCATTAACTATTTCGACATTGTTGCCACATGATACAATCTCCAACTTAGCGTTTTTTCGTACCGTGGGCAATAAGACACACTGTTTTATTTACATTAAGTTTCAAATTATTAGTACTGAAACAGTTTTCAAAAGCTTTCAAGAGAGTATTGATCTTGGATTCTACAGGAGGTCCACCCAATCTGTGTGGTTCTTTCCTCAAAAGACCGTTTCAGGCACCAATCTACATAATCTTCACATGATCTGACCAAGATTATGTCTGGACTTTAAAAGAGACTGTGACCTCTTGAGTTCGTTTCGGCCTTTCTTCTCAGAACAGTCAGATAGGAAACGCCGACCTCATCTAGTTTTAAAAATATGATAGATACGTAAAAGTGTTTGTAACCTACTCACAGAAATAAAATCATTTATCATTTACAGGTAGCAACTTAGCAAGTTTTCTTGGCAATGCAACGAAAAATCTGCCAGATATACTATACAGGGTTATTGGAAAAACACCAACAACCTCTTAAGAGGTCATTGTACTCATCATTATGAACAACTTTTACTATAGGACCAAACCTGAAATCACGAAAACAAATCAGTTGTTCCCTACATTTTGACGAGTTATACGAACATAAATGTAGGGAACAGCTGATTTTTTTCCGCGATTCGGACTCGGAAATTATAATTTATTGAATATCATTCAGGCCGTTAGTTGAACGGCCGCCGTTTAGTTAAAAGGCTAGGCGGTTAACTAAACGGCTAGTTAAACCATTTGGCTGCGACATATTACATGGCACGTTCGACGTGGATGAAAACTATGAAGTGTAACAGGCCATCTGCCAATTTCGTCACACGAAATATTCAAGAATGTCCGACTGAGCCATGTAGGGAATACGTTTTTGTATGGCATAGCAACACGGGTACGCTAGACACATGCGGAATGATTACGGGTAACTAAAATGTACATACGTCGAAGGCGTAAGTGGAATCGTACTGGTGAAATTTCAGCTATGGCATGTCGAGTTGAGTATATATCGCTTCCGCTACCGCGTGTATGAACATATGCACTCACGTATAGTATAATTTCAACCGATAATGTTGCCACTGCTAGCAGTCAGGCTTCCCTCTCTGTGAGGCTGGACTGTAATCTACAGTGATAGGAATAGGTAGTGCCTATTTGCCTAAACTTCGAAGAACAGAGACAAGAAACGGAGACTTCCTTAGGACTATATTTTTTCCGAGACATCTGTCCCGAAAATCGGGACAACACTTTTAAATACATTAAAAAATATGTTATTTGGAATAAGTAATTTGTCTATATTTACATTTATAATTTATAACTCCATAATAATAACGTTATTATTATGGAGTTATAAATGTAAATATTGTTTTGTTGTTATGTCTAGTCGCAAACTTTAGGTAAATATAGACGAATTACTTATTCCAAATAACATATTTTTTTAATGTATTTAAAAGTCCGGAAAAAATTTAGTCCTAAGGAAGTCTCCGTTTCTTGTCTCTATTCTTCGAAGTTTAGGCAAATAGGCACTACCTATTCCTATCACTGGTAATCTACCACGCGGGCCAAGTGCAGGTTGGTAGGTGTTACATGTCTGGGGCACGCCGTTATAGCGGCGGTAAGACCCGTCATGGAGGCGTGGATCGAGAGGCAGCATGGCGCCCTCAGTTTCCGGCTGACGCAGGTACTCTCTGGCCACGGCTGCTTTGGGAAGTACTTGTGTCGTATATATGTCGGGAGCAGACACAGGTGTGTCACCACTGCGAGGCTTGCTTGGAGGATACGGCGCAGCACACGTTGGAGTGCCCAGCTTGGGCAGGGCTGCGCCGTGACCTCATCGTGACAAAAGGCGGTAGCGATACCTCGCTCCCGGCCGTCGTTCAATCGACGCGATGGTCGAAGGCGGGAGTGCATGGGAGTTGGCTCCTATTGCGAAGATGTCATGTCTGCAAAGGAGGCAGCCGAGCGGGAGAGAGAAGCCGCATCCTCCCTTCCCACAGGAGACGCACCGAGCGCCCGAGAAGGGTGCAAAACGATCTGTGATATCCATGAGAGGTGGCCTGCGGGCGGCGGACTAGGGGCGTCTGTTGTGACCAGACAGGCCGGAGTTGGCGCCGCAATGTTCCACGCACTCCACTCGAGAGTGGGTGCGACCATTGTGGGAATGGCTGCACGGGGAGGTAGTAGGACCCGCTGAGGAACAGCAGGTCAACCTTCGGGGGAGCGGTGAATGCTTATGCGAATCCCGCACCCCCGGCCATAGGCAGAGCTGGAACACCGCGGTGGTTTTAGCCGGTAAGAATCCGGCATAACCCTCTGTCACCTCCACGATGGAGGAAGTCCATGAGGACTTCCACCGCGCAACAAAAAGAAAAAGGTGTCACATGTCTTCGAAATAGTTCTAGGACATGCCGGTTTCCTCACGATGTTTTTCGTCACCGTTTCGAGAGTTGGTGATGAAATTATTTAAAGAAAGTAAAGCACTTGTGTGCGTTCGAACCCACGACCTATACGGGGCCGTTGACACTGGGCGCCACTGCTGACGTATGCTTTTTTTTTTGCGGATGGGAAATCATCAAATGACTCCTCCCGCTCTGGGTGGAGCAGAAGGGAGTGTCAGACTCTTACTGACTAAAACCCACCCGTGTTCCTTCCTTAGCCCTTTATGTTCCAGGGCAGCGGTAAACCCTTTCGGATGTTTCCGCTACCCTGGCAGGCTTCGGCCCTATGGGGCCCCGTCACTGCTGACGTATGCTCCAAGTATAATGGGCAGTATGGCACATAGTCCAGCTCCAGTGTTATACAAGGAGCGACTACCTAATCTCCACAACACGATAACCCTTGGTAAGACTGGTTGTGAGACTTCCGGGCTTCTAACTACCCACAAAGACGTGAAGACGACGATTTTGATAAGACTTTTACAGATACATCTTTTCTCTTCTCCACGTCAAGACGTCCACGGAAGACGTAGCTTTGAAAGGTGTCCCACAAGGAGGACCGATGACCTTGTGAAGGCCGCAGGAACCCGTTGGATGAGAGAAGCACAGAACCGGTCGAAGTGGAGGTGCTTGGGGGAAGCCGAAATGATGATGATGATGACGTCAAGGCCTAGTCTTTAATTAAGGAAATCATTTCCATACATCAAAAACTGAATTTTGAAGTGGCTATTACACAATTCGAGACTTTTTTTACTCGTGAAGCTAAAAAAACAATGTATTCGATGAAAAAAAAAGTATCCAAACTCCAAGATTTTTTTGATAGCGTCTCAGAATGTTATTGCGTTGTTTACGAAACATAACTATTAAAGTTGACGGCACGGTTGGCGCAGTGGTTAAGCGATTGACTACTGCGCTGCGTGTCGCAGGTTCGATTCCCGCACGGAAAAAATATTTGTATGGCCTACAAGTAGTTGTTCCGGGTCTGGCTGTTTGTGTATGTGAGTTTAAATGTTTGTAAACGCACTCACGACACAGGAGAAATTCCTAGTGTGGGGCAACGTTTTTTCAAAAAATAAAAAAAAAGTGTAAACGATAATTTTTATACAGAGTTGATATGACAGAGGGGCATTAAATTACACTACTTACGTATACTCTACGTGTTTAGTATTAATTCGATACGACATAAAAATAAAAAGCGCCAAAAATTAGAAAATATTTTTTTCAAACAAACTAAATGGCTTACAAATCAGAATAAAACGCACCCACCCTTTGTAAATAAATTTGACTGACCTTAGATACCTAGGTAACGAAGTGGCAACGTCTTTATCGTTGTAAGGTGCATGACCTATGCTTAGAAATAATCAGCTGTTAGGAAAGATACATCGTGTTCAAACGGTGCAAAAACTTAAAAAATCATTTGCGACTAAACTACTGCTCCTATTCAATTGATTTTTGGTACAGAGCTTAAAAATGGTACCTAGAATAGGCAGTTTAAAGGAAAGCCCCTCTGTCGTATCAACTTTGTTTATTTTTTTATTTAGCTATTGACCGCGTGAAATTTCTTGTTCCCAAACCTACATCGTCGCATCAGAGGGGCAATTCTCGTAATTTTAAGAACGTTCACAGTCTGGGCCCGTATTCCCGTAATTTAAAACGTTCAAAATCTAGTCGCAGTCTCATCTCGGCGACAAACAAATGTCAAAAACTTGTCAAAATGTAGGGAAATTAGAAGTATTTTTTGACAGATTGAGACTGAGATCAGACTGTGAACGTTCTTAAAATTACGAGAATTGCCCCGCTGATCTCAGTCTCAATCTGTCAAAAAATACTTCTAATTTCCCTACATTTTGACAAGTTTTTGACATTTGTTTGTCGCCGAGATGAGACTGCGACTAGATTTTGAACGTTTTAAATTACGAGAATTGGCCTTCTGATCTCCTGCCCGCGCAATTACCACCTACGTTTTCGCTTAGCGTTGTTTCAGATATTTTTGCTCGGCTCCTAATGGTCTCAGCGTGATGTTAAGTAGCCTATAGCCTTCCTCAAGAACTAGGCTATCAAATGCAAAAAAAAAAATTCAAAACCGACCGGAGGTTCCAGGGATTAGCGCGTTCAAACAAACAAACTACTACTAGTAGTTAGTTTCTTGCCGGCTCTTCTCCATAGGAATTGACCAATTTGAACCGTGCACCTAGCTTCTGACGTTTCATAAGTGCCCATGTTGGTTTATGTGAAATAAAGTATTTTGATTTTGGTTATGTTACTTCTTAAATTCCTGTCAGCAACAAGACATGAACGATATGATCCACAACATGTCGTCATGTCGAGCTTTCGTTGCCAGTGTTCGTGACTATATATATATCTTTTGTGTATTTATCGATAAACCTGTGACACAGATATATATATTATCAAGGTACTGTAGCGCTAGGTCAAACAGGTTTCCTTATAAAGATACACTATCAACCTGAAGTTGCCTCTGTGGGGCAAAGGCCTTTGTACATAGAGTCGGTAAGAACATTAAGCGGTGCAAGGCGCAAGAAAATTTCATCAGTAATACGCAGTTGATCTAGCAGAGAGAGGGTTCGAACACAGGCGGGAGCTTTTCTTTGTGTAAATAATTGCATCACCACATCATCTGCCTAACCTTTTCCCAATTATGTTGGGGTCGGCTTCCAGTCTAACCGGATGCAGCTGAATACCAGTATTTTACATGGAGCGACTGCCTATCTGACCTCCACAACCCAGTTACTGGGTAATACGATACCCCTTGGTAAGACTGGTTGTCAGACTTTCGGGCTTCTGACTACCCGTAACGACTGGCAAAGATCCACGAATGACAGCCGGGACCAACGGCTTAACGTGCTTTCCGAGGCACGGAGGGGTCTTGGTATGTAAAGATGGTCACCATCCACGGAACAATCGCGGCAAGCGTAGCTTAACCTGATCGATATGGCTGGTAATTAGTGACCGATACTAACAACACATGATTGTACTCATCTTATAACAAACAACTTTCCCAAAGAAACTTTTTTTTTTCCCAACTTCTAAAAAAGGAGGAGGTTCTCAATTCGGATGTTTGTATTTTTGGAACGAAGTTCCTTATCGCGCGTTGCGAAAGGAGGCTAGACGGAAAAAATTAAGACCGTTGTAAGCCGTGCGGCGTGCGCGTGTTTCTCTGTCTCTCTCTCTCTTTGAACTTCGTTCCATCCGGGTGTCCCTTGACACCTCTCAAGTTTTTTTTAAAAAAGATTTTCATTTTTATCGCTGAAGCGTTAAGGTTCAAGGTGGATTGGAAAATTTTGACAGTTTCGGGTAGCTTGACCTGCTGGCGTGTGTATAAAGATTTACACGTCAATCATATTTTTAAAACTAGATGAGGCCGGCGTTTCCTGTCTGACTAGGTACTCTGAGAAGAAAGGACGGATAACAAACTCAGTGGTCACCGTCTCTTTCATAGCAGTCACACTTGTGACCTCTAAGAGTCAATGAGATCTTTCATTTTTATTACTTAATTGAGTTATTAAAATTAAATGGTTTTCGAGAATCAAGCGGCGACATGTTTAAATAAATAATTGTTTTTATATTCAAGGTGAATGTTGAATAATGAATACATACTTGGTTTTTTAGGGTTCCGTAGCCAAATGGCAACGGAACCCTTATGGATTCGTCATGTCTGTCTGTCTGTCTGTCCGTCCGTATGTCACAGCCGCTTTTTTCCGAAACTATAAGAGCTATACTGTTGAAACTTGGTAAGTAGATGTATTCTGTGAACCGCATTAAGATTTTCACACAAAAATAGAAAAAAAAAACAATAAATTTTGGGGGTCCCCATACTTAGAACTGAAACTCAAAATTTTTTTTTTCATCAAACCCATACGTGTGGGGTATCTATGGATAGGTCTTCAAAAATGATATTGAGGTTTCTAATATCATTTTTTTCTAAACTGAATAGTTTGCGCGAGAGACACTTCCAAAGTGGTAAAATGTGTGTCCCCCCCCCTGTAACTTCTAAAATAAGAGAATGATAAAACTAAAAAAAATATATGATGTACATTACCATATAAACTTCCACCGA
This sequence comes from Apamea sordens, assembly GCA_945859715.1. NCBI lineage: Eukaryota > Metazoa > Arthropoda > Insecta > Lepidoptera > Noctuidae > Apamea > Apamea sordens. The sequence continues at coordinate 2,082,565 of OX244014.1, forward strand.
AAATTGGTTTGAACGAGATCTAGTGAGCAGTTTTTTTTTAATACGTCATAAATCGTAACGTAACGGAACCCTTCATGGGCGAGTCCGACTCGCACTTGGCCGGTTTTTTTAGTTATTTAAGTTTGACAGTATATCAGAATACACCACTTTCAAAGAACAGAATCGCGTTATGGTATCGTATAAGCGGCCGCGTTTTTATGTGTGCGTAAAAGGGCAGTCACAGTGCGGTCTCACACAGGCCGCATTTTAAAATTCGTGTCCCACACATGCCTATTTCCGAAAATTATAAAAAAAAAACTTGAGAGGTGTCAAAGGACACCCAGATGGAACGAAGTTCCTTTCGATTAATTAGTGAAGGAATTGTAATACAATTTTTTTTTTTTAAGTTATAGTAATATTTTTTTTATTATTAACAAATAAAAAAAAAGAAAGACGAAACGAAAATAACTGGCTTGCTTTCTATAAGAGAGAGAGAGAGACAGACAGAGAAACACGCGCACGCCGCACAGCTTACAACTATAGCAAAAAGTGTCGTTACAACTTTTGGTCTTATATTTTTTCCGTCTAGCCCCTTTTCGCAACGCGCGATAAGGAACTTCGTTCCAAAAACTTGAGAGGTGTCAAGGGACACCCGGATGGAACGAAGTATAACTGGCTTGCTTTCTATAAGAGAGAGAGAGAGAGAGAGACACGCGCACGCCGCACGGCTTACAACTATAGCAAAAAGTGTCCGTCCGTCTAGCCCCCTTTCGCAACGCGCGATTAGGAACTTCGTTCCAAAAAACCTACTTATTTTATTATTGATTCGTGTCGAGAATCAGTAGCATAGTTACCTCCTTGAATTTGACGAGGATGTAAAACGACACCATGTATAATAATAAATATATAATATCCCTGGACATTTCACACAGCGCCATCTAGTCCCAAGCTAAGCAACCTAATGCTTGTGTTATGATAACAAGATGGCTGATAAACTACTTATATACTTTTTTTTTTTTTGTAAATACATACATATTATAGATAGAAAAACACCCAGACTCGGAACAAATACATGTAGGTCATACAAATATTTGTTCCGTGCGGGAATCGAACCCGCGACACGCAGCGCAGCAGTCAATCGCTTAACCACTGCGCCAACCGTGCCGTCACAGTAAATTTTATAGCCCTTTGGGTTTTCCGGAGTGGTAGGTAAAACCTGACAAAGGGAAATACCTTATCACCTGGTCATCAGAACACGTTTCTGCTTACGCACATATTGGAACAAAAAGGTCATTATTTGCACATTGAAAACCAATTACTTACACGGTAATATTATCTTACCTTGTCAATTATTAGTACAGCTAACATATTAATTAATTTTTTATGTTTTTGTGTGGCAAACAGCGGTCCACTTGATCGTGAGTTCAATACTAACACCCGTATTCACAAACAATACTTGTCTAAGTAGTATGACGGCACGGTTGGCGCAGTGGTTAAGCGATTGACTACTGCACTGCGTGTCGCGGGTTCGATTCCCGCACAGAACAAATATTTGTATGACCTACATGTATTTGTTCCGAGTCTGGGTGTTTTTCTATCTATAATATGTACGTATTTACAAAAAAAAAATGTATATAAGTAGTTTATCAGCCATCTTGTTACCATAACACAAGCATTAGGTTGCTTAGCTTGGGACTAGATGGCGCTGTGTGAAATGTCCAGGGATATTATTATTATTAAGTAAAGTAGCAATACTATGCGAAGTAAGGCATTTCTCAATGCGTTCTATATGACAAGCCTTTCAATTCATAAACATTAGGGACGCATGCCGATCGCCACTCAGAGGGGAAATTCCCGTAATTTTAAGAACGTTCACAGTCTGACGTTTGACCTCTCTGAATCTGTCAAAAATACCTCCATTTTCCCTACATTTAATATCCCTGGACATTTCACACAGCGCCATCTAGTCCCAAGCTAAGCAACCTAATGCTTGTGTTTTGGTAACAAGATGGCTGTTATACTACTTATACACATTTTTTTTTTTTTTTGTAAATACATACGGGTGATTATACAAAAGTTGGGTAACTCTTGAGGATATTTTGTTTACTATAGTTATTAAATCAAATTTCTACAAATTCGGGTGTATAAGATGGCTAATCTAATGAATATATTGTTCCAAATCGGGCCAGTCACTTTTTTAAGTAGATTGTGAGATATTTCAAATTTTCAGAATTTGACTGCCAAGGGACTGACGAGGGTAACATAGTACTGACAAAATACACCATTTTGTAAGAATTATAATAAAATTTAATAAAAATTGGTACAAATCTCATAGGATTTAATAATGGCACATGTCTTTTAAGTATTAAAATTAAATTAAAATCAATATTAAAATCACATGGAGTGGTTTTCAAAAATTTCTTATGAAGATTTTTCATGGTATCAAGTAAATATCTCTTCTGTTTTTTGACTTGTTTACGAGACACAAATTCTTTCTTTCCTGCAGCTTGACGGCTGTTAGAATCATCTTCGAAAAATTTCTGCACTAATCCTTTTATTCTAATTTTGCTTTTATTTATTTTTTTATTTGTCAGATTATGTCCAGTTTTTTTGTAGGTGACTGCTTTGTTTTTTATTCTCCATAGTTTGTATTTGTCTACTAAATTTCCAGATATAACTTGTTTAAATTTGTTTCTTTCTTCATGAGTCTTTAGTTTAGTGCAGTTTTCTTCCAATTGTGTTTTAATAACTTCCCCAAAAAGGGCCTTCTTCACTAATTCTTTATTTTTAGTTATATCTTCACTCATGTCTTCAATTCTGGTCTTTGGCGTTTTTTCAACAGATGTTATTACTTTTTTTAGCTGCTTTTTGACTCGTTTATACTTTTGACGCTGAGTATTTAGTTTAGTTTTAAGCTTTGAAACTATAGCCTTCATCTTTTTTATTTCCTTGTTTCTAGATTTTCTCTCTTTCACTTCTCTTTTTAGCTTCTTTTGCTCTTTGGTCTTCGTTAATAACAGGTCTGATTTCTTCATTAATTATGGGTTGTATTTCGTCGTCAGTTAGTGGAGGACTATTCTGGCGTATAAAATTATTAGTGGTTTGTTTCAATAGCTGTTTTCTTTGCCTGTAGTTTGATGAATAATTTTTCCATTTTTTTCTAGTTATTCGTTGCTCTCGTGATGTCATGTCTTCAACATTTTTTCTTTGTCCTTTCTCTTTTTTCCTTAAGTACTGAAGTTTTTGTTTTTCTTTGTATTCCGCTAATTTAATGGGGTCGCTTTTAATTCTGGCTAAGCGAGCCTTTTCGGCTTCTCTTTTTTTTAGTATTTCTTCCCTAGTCAATTTGCTTTTAGCGTGCCGCATGTTTTAATCTGAAATATAGAATAGAAATGCTTATACACGGTAGTAATTAAGATAAAAGTGCTCCAAAATAAAAAAAACATCAGTACCATGGAAACACGTAAGTCCTCTGGCGCGATGCCTGACAAAGGACTGACGCCAACGGACTGACGAAAAAGACATAATTTGAGGTTATAATCAGAACTAATATTTTTTTTGGTAATTCCGAGCATCAACAAACTACATTTTAACAAATCATAGTTAACTATGTATAAATGAAAATAAACCTGAGATTAACAAGAAAATAACGACTCACCACAGGACTGAATTTTTGACTGACTCAGCACGTGTATAGACGGCAAATACAACCCAAGCACTGGTACAGTTATGGCGGCCATCAAATTGTGCGGTCCGCAGCTAACTTCATTACCAACATTAAAATTCAAACAGCGATTTGACTTTGAGTCGGTGATAATTTGGCGCGAATTTCAAATTTAAACAACGCACAACGGACTGACGAATGAAACAAACACAAAGTTTCTTAATTTTTTTTAAATAATGTGGAGAACATTGCATTATGAAAGTTGTAGTATATATTACTATGTACATCACAGATTGTAGTAGATTAGTAAGTTTTCTTAAATCAATGATAATGTTTAATAGATAGTCACTTGATAGTTGGTTTTCGGGATTGTGACATGCCAAAGGACTGACGTTTTAAGCATTTATTGTGGTTTTTTATTAACTTGTATTTAAAATGAAGAGCTGTGATTGGGTGACCAAATAAAGGACTTTTCATTGTTTTAAAATAAATTGTAATCTCAATAAAATATAATAAGACTTTGCATATATTGACTGATGACATTGAGTTACCCAATTTTTGTATATTCACCCATACATATTATAGATAGAACATTTGTGGCATTGATTGTCGCTGTCGGTCACTGAGATGAAATCGCGACTTGAATTTGAACGTTTTTTAAGTAGGTACGAGAATTGGCCTTCAGGTATTGTCTATGAATAAGTTTTTGGAACCCTGTGCGTCCGCGCGCACTGTGTGACCTCATAGTAATGTTTGTGAATGCGGGTGCTAGAGTGGCTGCGTACGAGGGTTGCCATCCTAAAGAAATAGCTGAATTATCTCATCATCTACCTGCCTTTACCCAACGACTGCTGCGCTGCGTGTCGCGGGTTCGATTCCCGCACGGAACAAATATTTATATGGCCTACAAGTAGTTGTTCCGGGTCTAGCTGTTTGTGTATGTGAGTTTAAATGTTTGTAAACGCACCCACGATACAGGAGAAATTGCTAGTGTGGGGCAACGTTTAAAAAATAAATGTTGGTGTCGGCATCCAGTTACACTGGATGCAGCTCAATCTCAGTATTCTACATGGATCAACTACCCATCGCACCTCCAAAACCCAGTTACTGGATAACACAATACCCTTTGGCAAGACCGGTTGTCAGACTTTCGGGCTTCTGACTACACGGAGGGGTCTTTGCATGTAACGGATGGTCTGGTCACCCATCTGCTGTCGACCTCAGCAAGCGTCGCCCTAAGCTGAGGTCCGTACCAGTAAGTGGGTGTTGGGTTGGGTTGGAAGCACCGTACCCCGACGAGGTGTTGGATTTTGACGGCACGGTTGGCGCAGTGGTTAAGCGATTGACTGCTGCGCTGCGTGTCGCGGGTTCGATTCCCGCACGGAACAAATATTTGTATGACCTACATGTATTTGTTCCGAGTCTGGGTGTTTTTCTATCTATAATATGTATGTATTTACAAAAAAAAATGTATATAAGTAGTTTATCAGCCATCTTGTTACCATAACACAAGCATTAGGTTGCTTAGCTTGGGACTAGATGGCGCTGTGTGAAATGTCCAGGGATATTATTATTATTTGGACTGAATAACACATGTATGACACATAACAGGTACTGACCAGTCAATCATTTTGATAAATTGCCAATTTTAACTCGTTACATCCGCATATCAGTATATTACATAGTACAAGATGTATTCATGTTCATTGTCGCATTTTTAAGTACTTACCTATTTATTAATAATGGCTAAGGGGCTTGTGGCTGAGTAATAACAGCCGCACGGGTCGATCGGTCAGGTTAAGCTACGCTTGCCGCGGTTGGTACGTGGATGGGTGAACATCTTTCCATACCAAGACCACTCTGTGCCTCGGAAAGCACGTGAACCCGGCTGTAATTCGTGGATCTTTGACAGTCGTTACGGGTCGTCAGAAGCCCGAAAGTCTGACAACCAGTCTTACCAAGGGGTTTCGTATGACCCAGTAACTGGGTTGTGGAGGTCAGATAGGCAGTCGCTCCATGTAAAATACTGATATTCAGCTGTAACCAGTTAGACTAGAAGCCGACCCCAACATAGTTGGAAAAAGGCTAGGCAGATGCCTGATGATCACCCATCCACGAACCGACCGCGGCAAGCGTAGCTTAACCTGACCGATCGACCCGTGCGGCTGTTATTACTTAGCCACTAGCCCCTCTACAATAACAAAGCGATCGAACCCGGAAAATCAAACTCGCTTAAATTACATTATTCGTTTACACTTTGTACTGAAGATAGAAGTCAAACATTATTTATATAAACAAATGAAATATACGTGACCGTTTATGATGTTATCTGCAAAGACACACACTCGTTAGAATCTATTCATTGACCCTTAAAACTCCGGTTTACACGAGGCTAGTTTCTTAAGAGGAAACGCGGGTGGTGTTTTTTCTGTAGAGACGCTCTCGCCTGTTTTCTTTCTGGTTAATGACCATATGGCTATGATTTTTTACAGAATAATAAATGTTAGTTACTTCTATGTCCCTATGTTTTCCTTTTTGATAATACATTATTTTTATAAGCACTAGAACCCTAAAAAAATGCTCAAAATTGCCTATTTAGACCGCTGTTAACAGAGGCCTAGGGTACAAATTTGACAACTATTAATGAAAAAAGGAAAACATGGCGACACAGTATATATCCTTCTTATCCAGTTTATGAAATATCTTTTTAATTGGTTCAATATTGACGGAGAAAATAGGCGAGAGCCAAACCTCGAAAATGTGACTTTTTACTTAGGCTATTCAGTCGGATCTGCAGTTGTCCTTATCGCACGAATAGACGAGAGATAGCGAGACAGAGCGACAGCGATAGTTTCTTCAAATACCTAATTTTCAAAAGTCTTTCCACCCGTATTTCCTCTTAAGCTAGGAATATTAAAGAAAGCTAGGAATACTACAGTAAGAAAAAAAAATGTAATTATTCGGACTCGCACAGCATAATCATCAGCCTGAGATGTTCCCACATGCTTCCTCTCTGTTAGAGGAAGTGGGCCGTAATCTACCACGCCGGACCAGTGCGGCTTTGTGTAAATTATTTCATCACCACTGCTCTCAAAACGGTGAAGGAAAACATTGTGAGGAAACCGGCATGTCCTAGAACCAAAAATTCTAAGACATGTGACATCTACCAACCCGCACTGTGCCCGCGTGGTAGATCATAGCCCACTCCCTCTCGAAGAGAGGAGGGCTGTGTCCCAGCAGTGGGAAAAATATAGAATGATTATGATTGTATCATCGCAAAATATTTCCTTAAAATCCAGGTAATTTTAATGCGCTTGCGCGGTGTCATAAAAATTCTCTAAACTCAATGGCGCTAATTCCCTTGTTCACAAACTAAACTAAATTTAAGTTTTGTGCATCTTTTACTTTCGATTTCATTAAGAGAAGGACAGAAGATAAAATATTAGTTTAGTCCTGTCCAATTAAGATACTCCATATACAGATGAGACGTGATTAAAACATGGCTTTGACAGGACTAAACTAATATTTATCCTGTCCTTTCCATGTCCTTTTCTAAATTACATAGAAAGAAAAAGATGCGTTAAACTCAAAACTCAAATCATTTATTTCAATTAAACCATTTACAGGCACTTTTGAATTATTGTCAAAATTAAATAGTCGGTCAGTTAGTCAGAAAGTTGAAGCTAGTTGCCCATTCCAAAACGTAGATCTCTATGCAGAAGAACGGGCAAGAGACTCCACGGACACTCTTTTAAATCGAGATATTTTTACAAAATCAAAACTTAAATTTAGTTTAGTTTGTGAACAAGGGAATCGGCGCCATTATCTATTTAAATTAGCAGACGTGTGTGCAGTCTCTACCTATTGTACTTAAGCTGACGAATTGAATAAAACTGACGAATCGACGAAAACTGGCAAATACTGAAAACTGTCGAGTTAAAACAACTGACTAATCGACAAAACTGACGAATCAGTGAAACTGACTAATCAACGAAATTGGCGAATTAAATAAACTAACGACTAAGGGAAACTGACCTGTGATACGCGGACTCAAAGAAAGTCTTGTACAGTCACGAGCAAAAGTAAGTATACACTCGGCTTTATTCAAAAGTGATTTATTCCTTTATTTTTGACTAAAATTTTATGTTGTTACGAACATAGAATTTTCGAACCCATAGGTTTATGTAATGTGTCGTATTTCAACGTTGCACTCGTTATTTCACGAAAAAATCGCAATTGAAAGTTGCCAAGTGTTGACATATTGGTGCTCGTGACTGTACGACGCTATAAGGCTCCTATCTCATCATGATGCTGCGAAATTTAAAAGGAAGTGTCGCAGCGCTGGTATTCTGATTACTCCGATCCAGCCTATCCCTAGCTGTCCTCCCCAGCAACGCCCTAAGCTGAAGTCCGTACCCCACAGGCGGTTTAGCGTGTAGTCGCTTAGTTTTAAGTTTTTTAAGCCCTGACTGGAGGCCTTTCTTTATTGAGGCACCCGCGAGATGGCACTTAATATGAGAATAGCTAATATCATGGTTGTAATTGAACCCTAAATTATAACAATTTTGTTTTACTCTTTTGTTTTTTGACAGGTCGAAATAGTGAGCATTTATATAATATATTTTTTGGAACGAAGTTCCTTATCGCGCGTTGCGAAAGGGGGCTAGACGGAAACAATTAAGACCAAAAGTTGGAACGACACTTTTTGCTATACTTAGTTGTAAGCCGTGCGGCGTGCGCGTGTTGTCTGTCTCTCTCTCTCTTATAGAAAGCAAGCCAGTTATACTTCGTTCCATCCGGGTGTCCCTTGACACCTCTCAAGTTTTTTTTTGTCAAAACTGATACACGTACGATATTACAATGTCTGTAAGAAGTCATAAATAATAATAATTCAATAAGATTAGGCAGTTTACAGAATTATTTATTTTATTACCTGCGCAAATTAAAGTTAACTTTTACGTCATCTGGAATAGTTACGATCTAAGTTAGCTGTCAAAAAACTGTTAACCCAATAAACAAGAGTATAGTAAAAATATTAATGAACAGTACTTTAAATGAATGCGCATCTTTTTAACCTTTAATTCCCATTTTGGTGTAAAAAAATACTTAGTAGTTGTACGTCCACCCTTTATTAACTGCGTCTAACTTTGATGTAACGCTTAAAATTTTATGGGATATACATACGAATAAGTCATCATCTGCCTAGCCTTTTCCCAACTATGTTGGGGTCGGCTTCCAGTCTAACCGGATGCAGCTGAATACCAGTATTTTACATGGAGCGACTGCCTATCTGACCTCCACAACCCAGTTACTGAGTAATACGATACCCCTTGGTAAGACTGGTTGTCAGACTTTCGGGCTTCTGACTACCCGTAACGACTGTCAAAGATCCACGAATGACAGCCGGGACCAACGGCTTAACGTGCTTTCCGAGGCACGGAGGGGTCTCGGTATGTAAAGATGGTCACCCATCCACAGACCAACCGCGGCAAGCGTAGCTTAACCTGACCGATCGACCTGTGCGGCTGTTATTATTTATACATACGAATAAGTATTAAACTAAATAATTTGTGGTTCGAATGTAGAACTCCACGCTTAGCTATCGCACTAAGGTGCCTTACTCATCAGATCGGCGCGTTTTCGTTTCTGTACCGAATCGGTACAGATTCTTTACCGAGCGCATACACACGTCTCTATACCGAGTAGGTACTACCAAACCATTCGACTCACCCGTCCCTTCACCCCCGCCCCACCCCGCAGGACCCATAATAATAATGTCATTCCCAAACAACTGCACCAATCTTTAAAAACGCTAGACTTATCTCCTTCCACCTACCAAACCCTACAGAAAGCTGCTATTCTGAACACTTGCAGAATTGTCCGAAAATTCCTTCAGAATGACAATAATGCCCAAATATCACACCCACAAACATCATCAACAACACAAAGTCTAAACATGTTATCACACCATAATATGCTACCATCTATAGCTTAGGTTAGCACTTGGCTTCGGCCCATGTTATTCTATAAAACCGGCACATCAGTGCCGAGATACAAAAATGTATACCAACAAATAATAATAATAATATCCCTGGACATTTCACACAGCGCCATCTAGTCCCAAGCTAAGCAACCTAATGCTTGTGATAAGAAATGACAAAAACCGTAGCAAACCATGCCCATAGACTATACACGACCGAGCCAATCAAGAAGTGGTTCTCGGTAAACTGTACAGATTCGGTGCCCTAAACACGAAGGCAGTAAAGACTGAGAAATCACATTGTAATCCAAAGTACAATGTAAATAAACACATTAAAACAAACTTACTTGGTGAATAGTAATAACTCCGGCTTGTTGAGTCATTTTAAATTAAAATTATTTCACAACACAACTAAAACACTAATATCACAGATTGAATAAATAAATAAATAATTTAGTTTTCTTTAGTTTATCACAGCATTATCACTTAGTCATCCTCTATGTCCAAATCCCACAGATTCGCTATACCACTCAACAGTCTCCTAATAACAGAATCAACGATCGTATTTAAGAATATGCAGTAATAAAATAATATCCACCAACATTCGATAACAATATGTAAGTCTGTGGCGGACATCGGACATCTACACGACACGTGTTTACCGCGCGGCGGTCATGCACTGAATGTGGTATTTGCTGTCAGGAATTCGTAATTCGTATTTGGAATCTGCGCGGGCGCCGATAGTGGTTATCAACGCGCAGTGATGTGGTGACGATCATGAATAGTTATTGGGTTGTGCATTGGGTCAGCGGGGTGATGGTTCATGCAGTATTTTGTTCTAGGTTAAATACATTTATTGGTTGGAATGGTTTTTAGTTTACGCAAAATTGCCGTTACAGTATTCTTTAGGTAAAGTATGTTTTTGATGCTTCAGGCCAATATTACAACTCAGTACGTTTTACTATATAAAAAAAAAAAAAAAAACAAACATCCGAATTGAGAACCTCCTCCTTTTTTAGAAGCCGGTTAAAAAGTATCCTATGTGTTACTCCTGGTTATACTATCTGTGTGCCAAATTTCATCCAAATCCGTTCAGTAATTTTGGCGTAAAGGAGTAACAAACATCCATACATCTATAAAAACTTTCGCGTTTATAATATTAGTAGGATATAGGAGAGATATATGGAACAAGAAATCTGACAACTAGTCTTTCGAAGGGGTATTGTGTTAACTCGTAACTGGGTTATGGAGGTCATAGAAGCTGTCCCTCCATGTGCGACACAAGTATTCAGCTGCATCCGGTTAGACTGGAAGCCGACCCCAACATAGTTGGGAAAAGGCTAGGCAGTTGATAATAGAGATGTTTATAAGAAGGCATGCGCCAGCCCCAAAAAGATCTGATAGGGTCAGAAAGATGACAATTCTCCCCCTTAATTTAATAGGGTAGTTGCCTGGGTTAAAAAATAATAATAATATTTAGTCCGTCAGTTAGATTATCGAAAAATAATGGACACGTATTTTTTCTTTTGTCAATCAAACAAAAAATGACAAAGATAAAGCGCGTCAAATTTGGGAGTGGGGGTCGTGACGTCACTTGCTTGCAAAAGTGTCGCAAGCTAGTGACGTCACGCGGAACTTTAACGGACGATATCTTCATTATTTTTTATATAATTGACAAAAGAAAAAATACGGCTCCAATATTTTTTGATATCTAACTGACGGACTAATTAGATTTTTTTTGGAAACTAGCCTATTCTATAAGTTCTAACTACATCTGCCTAGCCTTTACCTTTATGTTGGGGTCGGCTTCCATTTTAGACGGATGCAGCTGAATACCCGCCAGGACCAACGGTTTAACGTGCTTTCCGGAGTTTTGATATGTAATGGATGGTCACCCATCGACGGACCGACCTTGGCAAGCGGACCTTAACATACGATCGAACCATGCGGCTGTTATTACGTAGCCATGAAGCCCCTCTTCATTATATTACTTTTAACCTTACATGTATATTTAATACACCTCGTTAAACGCTAGTGTCACCCTACTGTTGGCAAGTAAGACGTCACAGCGTGGGTCGTAAGTTCAATTCTTGATTTATTCAAACTGTTCACACAATGCCTGCAAACGTTTTTCAACTTAGAAATTCTTGTTTGGATGAATGAACATTTATTTTTGACGTAGTTTATCAATAAGAAAGGTGATATGGCTGGAAATGGGGTGACTACGGAGATGACGAGTTATAGAAGAAGTATGGAAAGAAGATAAGTTGCGCCGACCACAAATAAATTGGGATAAGAGAGAACGAAGATAGTGAATATCGTGATGCCTAGCGACTAGTAACCATCATGTAAGGAAGGTCATTAATATAAATTAGAAATAGGAAAAGGGCCAAGAATTGAACCTTGAGGCACGCCCATCTTAACTAAGAAACCCGGAAGACTCGCCACGTTAACGTTTACTTTTTGCTGCCTGTTTGATAGATAGGAAAGAACAAGATCAGTAGCTTGTTCACGAATTTCGTAGCGGTGTAATTTAAAGATCAGTTTATTGTGGTTAACATAGTCAAACGCTTTTAACTGTGTCATGTGTGACTACTGAAAAAGGTGGCTGGGACAGAATGGATGCGGAAGGCAGAGGACATGGTGTTGTGACGCAGCATGGAAGATGCCTATGTCCAGCAGTGGACTGCGATATTTATCAGTTTAAATAATAATAATATCCCTGGACATTTCACACAGCGCCATCTAGTCCCAAGCTAAGCAACCTAATGCTTGTGTTATGGTAACAAGATGGCTGATAAACTACTTATATACATATTTTTTTTGTAAATACATACATATTATAGATAGAAAAACACCCAGACTCGGAACAAATACATGTAGGTCATACAAATATTTGTTCCGTGCGGGTATCGAACCCGCGACACGCAGCGCAGCAGTCAATCGCTTAACCACTGCGCCAACCGTGCCGTCATATCAAATAGACAACCACTATTCTTCCAACTGTTTGCTGTCGGGAGCAAGGCATATCAGCACCCTAATTGCGTAACACACAATCAATCGGAATCAGAATCATTTTGAAGCAAATTGCTAATCTATTGCTTCATAAGTTCGAAAAATTTGTCTGCTCAACACGTAAATTACGCAATGAATGTTGTTGAACTGTCAAAATGAAACCGATTCCGATTGATCGTGTGTTACGCAATTAGGATGCTGGTTACCAAAATATGTCATTTTCGATACGATAGCCTGTCGGATGGTTGTGAATAGTTCTACTGGACTTTCTAACCAACCAAGTGCAAACGTACTTAGCATCTACAATTATGGAGGTTCTAGAAATAAACTCGTAATTAAAACTACCAATTAAAATCTAGATAATTTCACATTGATAAGTAAGAACACGTGAAGAATGATCCAATTCACGCTTAGACGAGGCAAAATGACTTTGGCCACGTGATCTGGGAGTAATCTTTATCATTCTCTTGACTTGACTATACTGTACGTATAGATATGACACTTTGTAACAGAATCGACGCAAAACGCAAGTCCTGAAGGTAGTGTATTTATAATTGACTACTGAAACGATTGGCAGGTGCGACGCGCGACAGGACTTTGCACTCGCAGCGTATGTAGTGAAGCTACTGCGTAGCGGGGTGCATAACGGGGTGTATTGTATTGTGATTTATTTTAATGTGTTCGTCCTTGTCAAACTTTCTGTACCTAGTGAATGATGTGGTCGCCTATAATTGGAGGCGCACACTTGTATTTGTCCTTGTTAATGTTTACATGCATGTAACTAATATAATATAATATCCCTGGACATTTCACACAGCGCCATCTAGTCCCAAGCTAAGCAACCTAACCAAACCTTGTGTTATGGTAACAAGATGGCTGATAAACTACTTATATACATTTTTTTTTTTTTGTTGTAAATACATACATATTATAGATAGAAAAACACCCAGACTCAGAACAAATACATGTAGGACTTACAAATATTTGTTCTGTGCGGGAATCGAACCCGCGACACGCAGCGCAGCAGTCCGATCGCTCAGCCACTGCGCTAATCGTGTTGTCAACTGTGTAGCCTCTGTTGGCGATCCAATAAATAAATAACCCGGGAGTGCTGCGGCACCTGGAGCTTTGCGTGCCATACCGGTACGTGTGGAGGCGGCTACCAGAAACAAACTACTGGCGAGAACTCCTTTCACTAGAGCCATGCGTGTGGTGAACGAGGTTCACGATTGAGTTGATGTATTGTGGTGCAGCTTGAGTGAATTCGCAAAAGTTACATTATATGTAATATGTTATTTAGATGTAGGTTAAGATTTAGGATATTGTATGTAATTTTATAGGATGTAGATTAAGGATTTAGCATTTAAGGCCTCGCTATCGTTGAAGTCGTTGGTCCTGCGCCTGATCTCTCCCCGGTAGTGTCGGATTGCCGTCTCATCGGACTATGAGAGTAAAGGAACAGAGAGTGCACCTACCTGTGTTTGCGCACACACTTGTGCACTATCCTGCGTACATGGCTAATCTCCGTTGATATTGGCCACCGTGACCGAAATCGGTCGAAATCGGGAGGCTATTATCACAAATAAGTTTACCAAAAAAGAAGTGTATATGTGTCGGCCACACGATAGAAATGGCAACTTACGACTTAGCTGACTATACGCTATTCAGCGCCGAGTAAACAGGATTCAGCTTCACCGACCGACTGGACCCGAGTATACCCGTTTCACCGACCCGAGCGTGATGGTCCAATTTCGTCCACTGCACTGTTCAGAAAGAGCACCAAGTGCGTGCGAAGTTTTCACTGATATATAGTAAACAAACCAGTAACAAACTTCAACATTCGCGCAGTTCTAAGACACGTACGATTAGAACAAAATGTCCACGGTAAATGTCTTATTTGCATTCATTACAAATTCAATGTCAGACTATTACGTCGATTGTGCAAAGTTTTATGTAATGGTCTAATGGCATTCCTTACATAATCAGCTTATAATGTGCCCACTGCTGGGACACAGGCCTCCTCTCTGTGAGAGGGAGTGGGCCGTAGCCCGTAATCCACAACGCGGGCCCAGTGCGGGTTGGTAGATGTCACATGTCTTCGAATTTTTGGTTCTAGGACGTGTCGGTTTCGTCACGATGTTTTCCTTCACCGTTTTGAGAGCAGTGGTGATGAAATAATTTACATAAAGTGAAGCGCCTGACTGGGTATGACCTGCAACTCGTAAATCGCGGCCGTTACCACCACTGCTAATTGTGGCATTCCTTGCTCCTTCCTTAATATTCGACCACGTAGGTTCTTATATTTTTGGAACGAAGTTCCTTATCGCGCGTTGCGAAAGGAGGCTAGACGGAAAAAATTAAGACAAAAGTGGGAACGACACTTTTTGCTATAGGTAGTTGTAAGCCGTGCGGCGTGCGCGTGTTTCTCTGTTTGTCTCTCTCTCTCTCTTATAGAAAGCAAGCCAGTTATACTTCGTTCCATCCGGGTGTCCCTTGCCACCTCTCAAGTTTTTCTGGTACTCTAACCTCAGTAAAGTTGGTCCAGAAAAGACTTAATCCTTATACAAGCGTGGCGCAAAAGTTCTTACTCAACGTTCTTTGACTGTAATTTTTTTGAATGAATGAATAACTTTGATTCTGCTTTTGGATTAAGTTTATTTGATGGTTTCCACAAAAGATGTCTGGAACGGTTGGTTCCAGACTTCTTTTTCTTGTTGTGGGGTAATTGGACGGTCTTACCGACCCGAAACAACTATTTCACGTTCTTTAATGTGCTTTTCGAGGCACGGCGGGGTAAAGATAGTTGGATATATGTAATGATGGTCTTGATATGTAATCCATCCACGGACCAACCGCGGCAAGCGTAGCATATTAACCTGACCGAACGACCCGTATGGCTGTAAGGGCGCTTTTCCTGTCATGCGTATTATAGCCTGCGTGCGGATTCTGTCCGCGTGCGGGTGATTACACGGTCCTGGCCACACGCAGGACAAAGATTGCGTTTGTTGCTGCAGTGTCGTGCGTGTCGCCAGTGACTAAACTCGTGCACAAAGATGAACATACTCCATGCGTGCGACCCGCGTCACAATAAAAATAACACGGCAGAAGAACGCCGCCCGAATCCGGCACGCACGCGCGCTGCGCGCCCGCAACCTGTTCGCGTTCAGCGCGCGTGCTACCCGCATGATATGAAAAACATGTATGTATTGCTAGGTTGCGGACAGCCTGCACGCGGACCAAATCCGCGCGCGGGCGAAAATACGCATGACAGGAAAAGCGCCTTTATTACTTAGCCATAGCCCGGGCAAGTACTAACACCATACTTATATCTGCCTCCATGTGCTGGTGTGTTCCGGGTTGAAGGATTCAAGTGCTGGTGTAAAGCATATGAGGCATTTCAGCTTTGTGTCCGGGATCGTAAAGCTGCGATGCTTCTGGTGGCTTACCATCAGATGGGCTGCCTTCGTGTTTGTCATCGAAAATAATTGTGACGGCTTCTATCACGCCATATACGAACTACGCATTACATCTGACGTAACGCAAATCAAACTTCGCGGAAGCAGTTATCCGCGCGATTAGCATATGGCATATACACTTACTCTGCTTTCAGTCTATACAGAATGGATTTCCATTCTGTATATGCTTGTTCCTAAGGTGATATGATTCTATGACCTCAACAAGACGACAGTATTTTTTCAACAATGAGTTAAACAAATATTGTCATGTCATGATCTAATGTTTGCATACAAGGAGATATGGCAACAATTTTAGTAGCACCTTTGGAGACTATATTTATATAATTGTGTATGATTTTATTCCATGGGTATTATTATCTAATACCTATAGTGAAATTAAGGAGGGGCTCATCGGAGATGGTCCGTAGATTGACCATCAACCCCAAAGAGACCCCTCCGTTTCTCGGAGACCACATTCAACCGTTAGTCTCTATCTCTACTGTCATTTGTAGATATTTGACAGTCGTTACTGGTAGTCAGACACCCGAAAGTCTAACAAAGTCTTACCAAGGGGTATCGTGATACCCAGTAACTGAGTTGTGGAGGTCAGACAGGCAGTCGCTCTATGTTTTGACAGTTCCACAACATTCATTGCGTTATTTACGTTTGTTAAGCAGACAAATTTTTCGAACATAAGAATATTAACAATATCCTTAAAACTGATTCAGATTCTAATATTGATAGTGTGTTTTACGCAATTGGGGTGTAAATTGGAAGCCGAGTAATCCGACCTCAACATAGTTGGGAAAAGGCTAGGGTGATAGATAGATGACATTCTCATAGTTATTCTCATCCATGTCATTGAGAAGATCAATTCACATGCATGTTAGCGCTATAAAGATTACCTACCGTGCAAATATTTTGATGAACTTCATAATAACAATAATATGTACCGTGTTAATCACGAAGACACGACATGACAGCTTATGGAGACACACCCATCTGTTGATGACGATAACATATTTGTGTGTGCCATCATGTCAGCTGTTTATGTATGTATATCAATTGAAATTATGGCCAGAGGACTGGCCTATATTTTAGCCAAAGAATCAGCATCGATATTTATTTACTTATTTGTATTGTATAGATAGATTTTATTTTAGGTTCGATCGATCAGATTAATCAACGCTTGCCGCAGTTGGTCCATGGATGGGTGACCATCTTTACATACTAAGACCTCTCCATGCCTGGGAAAGCACGTTAAGCCGTTGGTCCCGGCTGTCATTCGTGGATCTTTGACAGTCGTTACGGGTGGTTGGAAGCCCGTAAGTCTGACAATCAGTCTTACCAAGGGGTATCGTATCGTATTACTCAGTCACTGGGTTGTGGAGGTCAGATAGCCAGTCGCTCCATGTAAAATACTGGTATTCAGCTGCATCCGGTTAGACTGGAAGCCGACCCCAAAGTTGGGAAAAGGCTAGGCAGAAAGGCAGATGATGAGATAAACTATTAGGCATGCTTAGATATTTTTATTACACTGATCTATCTCTTACGCAACCGAGAACTTTTGCAAACTGGGACAATGTCAACAACTATTATTAATGGCTTGATAAATTATTTATATAATTATTTTTTTGCATAAAACACGTAAATAAATAAATACATTTGTGATACGCGGAATTGATTAAACACCTACGATCGAATACCGCCGCCGTTAAGTCTATAGGTATAGAGGTATGAGGAACAGGGTCAGGTTCAGTCATCTTCCATAGGAAATGGAAGGACCTATGACACGTTGTATTTATGCTAGTTGTGCGGTAAACTCTGCTTGCGCGATGCAGGATTTTGCGTGGCGTCAAATGTGCTGCGTAGTTCGCATGAGGCAATGTAGATGTCGCTACTCTCCGGAGACCGGAGGTCGATAATGGGCTGATTCGTGTATCTTGCGATGCTTGCCAGGGGCAGTTGAGGTTCCAGTGAGTCGGAACCGTGTGTCCGTTGAAGCCGTGGGTGCTGGCTAGCTGTATGACATCACGTCGGGGTCACCAGTTTGGAGGCATGAGAAACAGGGTGTAAACTTCACTCATCCTCCATAGAAAAGGGAGGATCCTCCGACCAGACGGGTGTTGTGTCTGGTGGGCAACTGCCCAACGATTGATGTTGGGAAATTGTATCTATGCTAATTGCGCGGTAAACTCTGCTTGCGAGATGCAGGATTTGCGTGACGTCAGTATGATGCGTTGTTCGCATGTGGCGTTGTAGATACCGCTACAACTATGTACTATGTATGTGTTGCTGTCTCTATCTGTGACTCAAGTGACAGCTATGTGACCAGAACCCAGCTATGCATAAATATGTAAGCTGTCACGCCCTTTATGCCTGGAGGCTTTTATTTAGGTAGTAAGTTTTTATTTCCATTTGAATTAATTATTTTTCAGCTTGAGTACGTATAGTTTTTATTATATTTGTTGGTATATTGGCGTGGCTAGCTGACATATTTTATGGCAAATAATTTAAGTTTCTTGTAATGTTAATGACTGAACATAGGTTCCTAGTATTGTATACATGCACTATATTCTAACTGAACAGACAGCTGTGCTGCTGGGAAGTTTGTTCCGCCACTTCTTCTTCCCAGCGATAGCACTAGGAAGTGGTGAAGGGCGGGCGTTTTTGGGGGACTGTCTTTTGTAATTTTGACGTTCGAAAAGTGCTGACTCTCAGCCTAATTTGAATAAATGACTTTTGATTTTGATTTATCAATATAAGGTGTATTGCAGCGACAGAATTACTTTAACTGGACTCAACTGCCTCGTTGTTCTAGTGGTAGCAATCGCTATTGCTGATCATGAGGTCTTAGGTTCGCTCTACAGTGTCAGATTGGTCACCGTGAATGTTATGAAAGATGTTATCAATACACGAGCCACTGTTCGGTCTTGTGGGCTCGATGATAAGATTGTTTTAAATTAAATCCAATTATTATTTGCTCTAGCTCTAAAGTATGCCTATTCCTTTTTAACATATCTATATTAAAGTCGCCACAAACCACGAGTTTTTTGTTCTCAGTTTTAATAAGAATACACAAGATATTATCATTGAAATGATCAAAAAATATGTTTAAGTTTATACACGAAACCACTCGAGCAGTTGCAACTGCTTCGGGCGGTCGTGCGGTCAAGCAGTCGCCAGGCATACACTGACTGCTCGAGCTATCGACTGCTCTCGCGCAGTTACCTGATTTGAATGACGAGCAGTTGGTATCAACTGCTCCAGCAGTTATCAATGGCAGTTTCAAGCTGTTGACTATGACTGCAAGAGCGGTCCGTCTATGTTGATCAATCGCTAACTGCTCGAGCAGTCCGTGTATGTCGGTCCTAAGACTTATTGATTGCCAACAATTTATCTTCAGATTTCTCACATAATATTATTTAACATATTATGTCTTTATCCGCGATGATGTCAAATAATACAGAGGGGCTCATGGCTCATTTGAATTGCACTAAATTAGCCTTGGTTTTGGATAAGTCTTGTGTCATTTTAAAGCATATGTCATGCCGAGGCTAATGTCAATGGATCGGAATTCGAAGTTACGAGACTAGCCGTCGCCCGCGACTACGTCTGCAATCCAAGATGAAAAGTAGCCTATGTCCTTTTCCAGGTCATGATCTATCCATACGCGAAATTTCAACCAAATTCGTTCAGCCGTTTTAGCGTGAAAGCGTAACAAACAAACTTACTTTCGCATTTATAATATTAGTTAGGATTTTGTTTATCATTCATCTCATCTCAGCATCGTCCGTCTGGCTGTGTGTCTGTCTGTCCGCGGCTTAGCTCAGATACTCTTAGTACTAGAAAGCTGTAATTTACCATAAGTATACATATTAGTCTGTAGCGGTATCTACAAACGCCACATGCGAACAACGCGTCTTACTGACGTCACGCAAAATCCTGCATCTCGCAAGCAGAGTTTACCGCGCAACTAGCATATATACAACTTCCCAACATCAATCGTTTGGCAGTTGCCCGCCAGACACAACACCCGTCTGGTCGGAGGATCCTCCCTTTTCTATGGAGGATGAGAGAACTTTACACCGTTCCTCACACCTCTATAGCCACTTCAGCGTGCTTATTCCGTGAGCAATGTCGACAATTTTGGTTCTCTGTCGGATCACCTCATACACGCCAGTACCCAGCGATAATAATGACTACCCCATTAGTCTGCTGCAAGCGCGACTGCTGAGCGTTTTTTTTTTCAGGATGGGAAATCATCAAATGACCCCTCCCGCTCTGGGTGGAGCAGAAGGGAGTGTCAGACTCTTACTGACTAAAACCCACCCGTGTTCCTTCCTTAGCCCTTTATGTTCCAGGGCAGCGGTAACCCTTTCGGACGATCCCGCTACCCTGCCAGGGAGCGTGGAGTCTTGGATTCGATTCCCAGGTCGGACAAAGTGTTATTAGGAATTTCTTAATAACAGCCCGGAGCTGCGGAGGGGCTGGTAGCAGCTGGATGAGAGTAGCCAAAAATCGAGTTGAATGGCGTTCAAGAGGAGAGGCCTATGTCCAGCAGTGGACTGCTATATGCTGATGATGATGATGAACCGGAGTTTGGAAGTTGACAGTTTAATACTCCCGTGCCTCGGAAAGCCCAAAAACGAAGATATCCGGAAAAGAACGGGAGTTACCGACAGCTTGTAGAGTGCTTACTCTGCACGCCCGCGAATTGGCAAACGTAAGGTGGGACGCCCTCAGGCTAGGTAGAGCGACGATCTTCGCAGGATGGCTGGTAGCAGCTGGATGAGAGATGCCGAGAATCGAGGAGAGGCCAATGTCCAGCACTGGACTGCTGTAGGCTGATGATGAACCAGATTACCAGCCAGTGCTCTTTCGTCCTCTAAGCTAGGTCAGATTTGGATTATCTTTTCTATTAAATAAAATTACATTCTCTGACCCTTTTTTTTTTGTTTTTGAGGATGGGAAATCATCAAATGGCTCCTCCCGCTCTGGGTGGAGCAGAAGGGAGTGTCAGACTCTTACTGACTAAAACCCACCCGTGTTCCTTCCTTAGCCCTTTATGTTCCAGGGCAGCGGTAACCCTTTCGGACGATCCCGCTACCCTGGCAGGATTCTCTGACCCTAAGATTGCTAATTAGGTAGTAGCAATAGCATAGCAAGTAGACAATTGGTATCGTGGTACATTTAGTTTCATAATTAAACATCTAAGGCAGTAGTTAGATGTCTAGAAATTAATTTTACTCGTAATGACTGTGAAAGATCCACGAATGGCAGCCGGTACCAACGGCTAACGTGCTTTCCGAGGCAGACACTTCGTCTTGAACTCAAACTCATTTAATTCAATTAAACCAATTACAGGCACTTTTCAATAGTCAAAGGGTCGGTCAGTCAGAATGATGAAGCTAGTTGCCCATTCCAAAGCGTAGTACCTATGGAGAAGAACGGGCAAGAAACTCCATGGACACTCTTTTAAATCATAAAATTGTTACAAAATATTTGATTACATCATTAGTGTTGAAATTAACCACGTGAGAAGGATGTAGAAATACGTGCACGTTAAAAGCGTCCGTTATAGAAAACATAAAAACAATTCAGAAATTAAAAATTAAAATAAGCCGTGGTAGCTAAGAGATGACCAGTCCCTACTGACGGCGCCCGTTCACGAACATGACGTATAGATCAGCACCATTCAGCTCAACCATTTTGGAGGGAACTTAATGATCCAACACACACGCCACCACCAGTGAGACCTTAGAGTGAGCATGACATACTCACAGCCACCAGGGCACATTCACTTGCACTTGGTATATGAAGTTGGCCACCCATCCACAGAGCAACCGCGGCAAGCGTAGCTTAACCTGATCGATCGACCTGTGCGCCTGTTATTATTTAGCCACGGGCCCCTCTCACAGACAGACAAATTATGCTTAATTAAAAACCTCTATTTGTCAAAAATCATCTCTCCACAGTGTCCACACCCTAAACACGTGCTTCCCACAGGAAAATATTCAGTTCAATCTCGTTTATAAGCACGTGCGTGACACATGCGTATTTGCTTGACTTTCGACCTCTTTATCTATACGTATTATTATCATCCTATCATCCAGCAAGCGACAGCTGATCATGGATGTTCAAGACACCACTTTTTATTAATTATTTATTTATCTTCGGATTGGACCGCCCAGCTATCCATTCCTACTATACCCTATCCATTAGGAAAACCGTTTTTTGACATATGGAACTAGTGATTGCAGCAACACACGATACATTGATTGAAACACGTACTGTCATATTATAATGTCTGTAAGAAGCTATAAATAAGATAATTCAATAAGATAAGGCAGTTTATATATTTATTTTATTACGCATTTTAAAGATAACTTTTACGTAATCTGGAATATGTGCGTTCTAAAACCGCTGTAAAAAAACGGTTAACCTAATGCAAACAGTATAAATGTTTTACAAAATCCATATGTGATCAATATTCAATGAGATATTCTCCTATAAATACAGGGTCATATTAAATTATCTAGCTAAACTCCGCAGACATGATGGGTATCGATATCTAACATGATAAACCAAAAAATAAATTAAATTGATGGAGTTTTTTTATGGGGTCATCGACCGCAGTTAGAGTAGTCACTTGAAATATCAGTTTTTCTGTGTAAACTTTACAGACGCGATGGTTATCGAAATCTCAACACAATAAAGAGAAATAGAAATCTTTTTTACTAAACAAAAAACAACCGCATCCGACAAAAAAAAAACTTGAGAGACGGAATCCTGTAAAGACCATTTTATTAGACTAAAAACTTGAGAGGTGTCAAGGGATACCCGGATGGAACGAAGTATAACTGGCTTGCTTTTTATAAGAGAGAGAGAGAGACAGACAGAGAAACACGCGCACGCCCCACGGCTTACAAATAAAGCAAAAAGTATCGTTCCAACTTTTGGTCTTAATTTTTTCCGTCTAGCCCCCTTTCGCAACGCGCGATAAGGAACTTCGTTCCAAAAACACTACGAAGTGAAAAATAACTTAATTTCGGGAGTCGGTGTCGTTGGTTCAGCATTTTCGTTTTTTGACACCGACTTCTGAAATTAAAGTTATTTTTCATTTCGTAGTGTATTTTTTTAATCGTATTATTGAAGCTAACTCAAAAACTACCCAAGCAAAGTTAATCAAATTTATATGGGGCAATCCCCAAGGTATACCTTTTTTTTGGGGTGGGAAATCATCAAATGATGTCGATGATGATGATGAGTCTGACACTCCCTCCCGCTCTGGGCGGAGCGGAAGGGAGTGTCAGACTTTTACTGACTAAAACCCACCCGTGTTCCTTCAGTTGCCTGTGCCAAGGGCCACGGTATCTCTTTCGAATAACCCGCAGCCCTGGCAGCATCGGCCCTAGCGGGCCCCGTCAGTTCGTGCTGGGGGTTCGTGTTCATGAGGCTCGCGTGGAACACAACGCGCCGTCGACCCGGGCCTGGTCCTTACCGGGCGGCGAGCTGCCCATTGCTCGCCGCCCGCAAGCCCGCGCCTACGGTGGCCGGGATCCACCTATCCCTAAGGTATACCTAATGTATTAATTTAAAAAAGAATTTTGCAAATTTGTCTACTGTTCATATACAATAGACAAATTTGCAAAATTCTTTTTTTAATTTATTCGGAGTTATGCCTGAAAATACTTTTTATTTTTAAACATCCGAATTGAAATCCTCGCCCTTTTTTGAAGTCGGTCAAAAATTGATTTTCTCAACTCGCACTTCAAGTAGAAAAAAACTTTTTAAATTGTTTACTTTACATTATTTTGGCACGGATTACAAACGCTTAACCCCCAAGGGGTCAAAAACTAGAATCAGTTTTATTTTAATTTTAATTTTGACGTTCAAAAGTGCCTTTTATGTGCCTATTTGAAATAAATGATTTGACTTCGACTTTGAACTGTCAAACGTCAATTTTATTCCTCGAATAAAACTTATCTGGCGATGGAAAAAACAGCCCTAAATAGAGTAATGGAGTGCTCTTCTGAATGTAAGAAAAAATAAGCCATGTTTGGACACCCTCCTTCCTCAAATCGTCTTACGTAGTTACACGTAGGAACAGGGTGTAAAGTTCACTCACACTCCATAGAAAAGGAAGTCCATAGAATAGAAAAGGAAGTTTTGTGTCTGGGCAACTGCCCCACGATTGATGTTGAAACTTTGCTTGCGAGATGCAGGATTTGCGTGACGTCAGAATGACGCGTTGTTCGCATGTGGCGTTATATACCGCTACATAGTAAATGAACAGTATATTTTAACATGTATATTTTACATGGAGCAACTGCCTATCTGACCACATATTATTTTTATTTGGTAATAGTCTAGGAAGATTTTTCTTCATCTACAGCAGTCTTTTTATTCTACGAAATATCAAGTACTTATGTAAAAGTATGGTTTACTTACGTGCGTAAGTCCAGCCGGTCGATTCTGCAAAAAACTCACCGTGAAAACTCAAGTGAAGTGAGCTTGATGTGAGTTGTCAGTAGTGTCAATCCCTAGCATTATTTGGAATGACAGCTCACTTCACGCTCGCTCGCTTCACCTAAGTTTTCACGGTGAGATGGTTACAGAATCGCACTGTTGTAAGGGTAGCTAAACTAATGCAAGGATAAAATACAAAAGAAAATGTCAATAAAGTTGGAAACGGAAGGCAGTTTCAATGTGTGTACAATACAATTGTCCAATATTTGGCAATGCTACATAGCTCCTATGCAAGATGGCAGGGCATCGACGCACAAGCAGTTACCATGGGATTCAGCACATGTGAACAGGAATTCAAGGTCCGAAGGCGAGATTGCGAGAAGTGCGAGAACACCCAATGAAAAACGCACAAACTGTTTCAATTAGGACAATTTTAGTCACAAGGCAAACTTACAAAAATAAAAAAACCAAAACTATATATACATAGTTTGCTCGGTAACGAAACCATAGCGAGATGTATTTCGATCCCAACGCCATCTAGGGAAGCGTCAGGTAAACCTTTTCACATATTGAAATATTAAACACATGATTCTGAATCCCGTTGAAGTTTTTCATCGGTCATGTTGATTTTTGTTTCTACGATTTAGATTTTTAATAAATATTTATAACTATAATTTTGCTGTGCCCTGACAGGGTCTAAACTGCTCTTAGCTATAAGCCTTTTGTGAACATCTGTATACCTTGTAGAATGCAAATAAACGAATATGAAAAAAGCCGTTTTCTATGAAAAAGCAAATAGCTTTTACGACAACCGACGAAAAAACAAAAAACAACCGACTTCCAAAAACGACACTACAAAGTGAAAAATAACTTTAATTTGGAAGTCGGTTGTTTTTTTTTTGCAAAAAAGTTTTTATTTTTCCCTTTTATGTTGTAATTTTTACCAGTAATTTTGGTTTAAAAACCAAACTACTGAACCGTTTTTAATGAAATTTCTATGGGACCATTTGGGAAGTATACCCTTTCCAACAAAAAAATAATTTTTCAAATCGGTTGGCAAGCGACGGAGTTATGCGCGAACAAACATAAACAAAAAACAAACATCCGAATTGAGAACCTCCTCCTTTTTTAGAAGTCGGTTAAAAATGTCTACGCTTCGTCTAGAATCATGTGCTGAATTCATGGTTCCAGTTTGCGCGTCGATGTCCCAGCCACCTGTACACTTTGAGTTCGACTAAAAACAAATTACTATCAAAAGCTACAAAGGGTAATCTATGTATGTAGGGGTAAAAGAAAGGGTAATTCTCACACGGTGCGATAGAAAACGTAAAGAAGCGGTTGTTACACACTTCAGCTGTCTTGGGTTGTAAACTGGGGACAAGGATAGAGGATATTAAAAGCATAAAACATGCATAATGAGCCTATAATGTTGTTGTTGTTAACTTTTTTCTTTCTTTCTTTTCTTTTTTTCTCACTGCAGGGACACAGGCCTCCTCTCTGTGAGAGGGAGTGGGCTGTAGTCCACCACGCGGACCCAGTGCGGGTTGGTAGATGTGACATGTCTTCGAATTATTGGTTGGACGACATGGCCGGTTTCTTCAAGTTCATATTACCCTATTAAAAGAGACCAGCCCCAACAGTCTCGACGTTCATAGCGATCGCTTTAAGACCGAATTCGTTCGCAAAGTCCCGGATTGACCAGCACTATTGAAAAAGGTATAAACATGTTTGAAGTTCCGTAAACTGAACATTATTGTGTAGGAATTAAAGTTATTTTTCCATAAACTCTTATTTGTTTACATTTTTTGCGAATATGTCCCGATATTAGATTAGTATAAAATAGGACATCCCCTTTTACATAACATTGTTTAAATCAAATACTATTACTAACGCCATCTATGCAATCGTATGTGAACTAACAGCTGGTAAACTTGACCTCAGTTTCGTATCAAAAATGAATATTGATCAGTACGTATTATTTGCAAGAGTTGTTTGTACAACGCCATCTAGGATTTTAGTGCAGAACTACAATGCTTAAGTGCCGTAAGTGACCTGTTATTTTAAGACCTCGCACATATTATTTAATGTATACTCATGTTTTACAATAAATATATTCTATTCTATCCTACGGGCGCCATTGACTTTGGTACTGCACTGCAACTAACAGATTTTTTTTTAAACAGTGAAATTCTTCAGTAGTACCTATATGTAGATATAGCATCTGAAAGTAGAACTTCATGAAGACCTGCCAAAATCAATCCATGCGTCATCTGAATTTCAAAGGTACATCTTTCTTTTTTAATCGACATTAATTTCATGAGACAAAGTATTGGAAACGAAATATTTAAAGCTACGCTAATTACAGTCATACTTCCACTGTTCAGTCAAAACAAATCAAAATGGACGAAGTAACTAATAAGCTAGATCCTTATCTGTACGCGTGTGCGTAGATTTGTAATGTGACCACAATTTTCTCCCACAATCAGTTTCAACTAATTTAATAAATAAACAATACCCGACCGATGCCCGTTGTAAACGGGTGTGTAATGTTTGGTATAATAACAGATAGTCTAATTTCATTTGACATAACTTTCATCATCATCATCATCATCTGCCTAGCCTTTTCCCAACTATGTTGCGGTCGGCTTCCAGTCTAACCGGATGCAGCTGAATACCAGTATTTTACATGGAGCGACTGCCTATCTGACCTCCACAACCCAGTTACTGGGTAATACGATACCCCTTGGTAAGACTGGTTGTCAGACTTTCGGGCTTCTGACTACCCATAACGACTGTCAAAGATCCACGAATGACAGCCGGGACCACGTGCTTTCTGAGGCACGGAGGGGTCTCGGTATGTAAAGATGGTCACCCATCCACAGACCAACCGTGGCAAGCGTAGCTTAACCTGACCGATCGACCTGTGCGGCTGTTATTATTTAGCCAAGTAACTTTCATACGATATAATTTTCATATGCTATAAAAATTTAATTATATCAATAATTCATTATATCATTTGATCGTTATATTAAAAAAAAGTACATTAAATTAAATTAGGTCTTATGATCATTACAACTTTTGTTATTATATCAAACGTTCCACACCCGTTGGAAACTGTGGCAGGACACTCTACCCTCTCCTACTGACTACCTACTACCAAAGGAGCATCTTCCTGTAGGGTCTTATCTTCCGTGGTATGAACCGTCTCCGAATACAAGTGGGAAGATGTAAGTGGAACCTGGTAAAGTGGGTCTACCTTGACGGAACGGCAGTAGGGTGTGATTGTGGAGCTATGTCGCAAACCATGCGCCACCTCCTATCCTGCCCTCTGTGTCCCAAAACATGCAGTCAGAGTGACGTCTGCGCTGCCACCGACAACGTCGTGGATGTGGCAAAGTTTTGGAAAAACAGCATTTAAAATACAGTCGTGCAGCGACACGAAGAAGAAGGATAAACAATGTTTTACAAATAATAGTAAGAATTCAGTATATGTAGAATTGTAGATTATAACATAATATTCTAATTGGGATGTTTGGTGTTGTGTATTAATTCCGGAACATGTACAGTGTGTAACGGAAGGGGGGTATCAACCCTGAAGGAGGTGAATGTGCTCATGAAACTCAACAACTTTCCCCAAAGAACATAGGTCGAAATATGAAAAAAAAATTTGGCCCTCCCATAGTAAATCAATCAGCTGGTAGTCAGTTTTGTAAGGGAGGGCCAAATTTTTTTTTCATATTTCTACCTATGTTCTTTGGGGAAAGTTGTTGAGTTTCATGAGCACATTCACCTCCTTCAGGGTTGATACCCCCTTCCGTTACACGCTGTATATCAATTAAAATCAAAATTCACTCACCTAACACCATACCGGGTGCAGTCCACCAGTGCAGACAGCCACGAAAGTAATGTTCATTTAAAAACCCGAAGTGTCAATGTCACCGAGTTGCTTCCATGCTGTGTAGAACCTGGGGAAGAAGAGGAAACTGCCATCAGAACGTGCGCACAGTGATGGAATTACATGGGCCAGATTCGCCTTTCAATTTGGTCGGAGCAACCAGATTAAGTCGCCTATACTATCTTTAAGGGCTTGTGACTAAGTAATAACAGCCACACGGGTAGATTGATCAGGTTAAGCTACGCTTGCAGCTGTTGGTCCGTGGATGGGTGACCATTTTCACATATCAAGACCCCTTCGTGTCTCGGAAAGCACGTTAAGCCGTTGGTCCCGGCTGTCATTCGTGGATATTTGATAGACATTACGGTTTGTTCGTTGCAAAAATATTTCTTTAAATATGACTGGTAGTTCCGGAGTTTGCAGCTGAGTACCAGTATTTTACATGGAGCGCCCGCCTATCTGACCTGCACAACCCAGTTACTGGGTAATACGATACCCCTTGGTAAGACTGGTTGTCAGGCTTTCGGGTTTCGACGACCCGTAACGACTGTCAAAGATCCACGAATGACAGCCTCCTGCAGACAACCACCTCCTGCGAAGCAGTATTGCTCGCGAAGGAGGCGGAGGCAGAACGCGTGAGGGAGAGGCAATCTTTGCGCCCTCACGCCCCTAGTCGCCGCAGGAGACGCCCTGAACATCGAGAATTGAGAGCCGATTCCCGGTCACCGTAGGAGCGGGCTTGCGGACGGCGAGCAATGGGTACCTCGCCGCCCGGCAAGGACCAGGGGGCCTTCTCCGAAGTGCAAAGTGCGAATGTTCGGATCGGACCGACACATGGCCGAACCGAATATTATTGAAAAATGCGAAAAAAGTTTGGATCGGCTCAGTTGAGTCGGGACCATAGTCAATATTCGAAAGAGTGTAGGAGTGTAGGATCGGAACCGACCGAATCAATAGTAACTTCGTAGCAGGAAACGGCCGAACGTTCGGCCGATACTACTTCGGAGTAGACCCCCAGGCCCGGGTCGACAGCGCGTTGTGCTAACTTGTGTTCCGCGCGCGCCTCAAAAAGATGTCAGCACTAAGTGACGGGGTCCGCTAGGGCCAATCCCTGCCAGGGTCGCGGGTTCGAAAGAGTTACAGTCAGGGGCGTAGCTACCGCCGTATCTGCCGTATCAATTATACGGGGCCCCCGAGCCACAAGGGCCCCCAACGTGCGTAAGCAAAAATTAATAAAAACTTCCCAATTTTTTTTATTTTACAAATGGCAAAAGTAAAAAAAGCAATTTCTTTTTTTCCCACGTAAAGCGTGCGTTCAAAAGTTGGCAACACCCTACATCGTCGGTTATCGCGTGCGGGATTTCCCCGTTTAAGTCACTTAAACGGGGAAATCCCACAAAAATCGATGTACATACGATACGATGATAAACCACGGAGAGCAGTGTTTATTGACGCGTTTTATTTAATTGTGCATTACATTGTTTGTAATACAATACAAACAATTGTTCTTCTGGTTTAGTAGTATTAGTAGCGATTTGTAAAAAACAATGAGTGAAAGGAAAAGAGATTATCTCAGCGGAGCTACGAAAAGAAAAAATAAACAGAAAATGGAGTCAATTGGAGGTCATAAAAAAAGTGCCCAAAATTTCTTCATTTTTTCAGGCACCAGCTCCTATGAGTGATTTAGATTGCAAAGGTAAGTACTACCCAACCCATTTATCTTATCTACCTGTAGCGAAGGGTGAATTTTGTTTTTAGGGTTCCGTACCTCAAAACGAAAAAAACGGAACTCTTGCTTACCTACAGCTTATAGGTAGGCTAGACAACAAATTGTGTCAGTCCAGGCATAAAGGGTCCAGTAGTGGGGTATTGAGTTAAGACTGGATTCGGTATCTAGAATAGTCAATTGATAGTATGGATTGAAAAAATAATCAAAAAGTAGCACACGTTTTTTTTTATCAGACATTTGAAGTTGAAATTCTGAAAAAGCTTGATTTGAGAAAAAGCATTTTGAAAGTTTGAGTGAAAAAAAAACACACTTTTACTTGCTTGTTACGTAGATTTTTATTCATTATTGTAGATTGATATGTTTTCCATAGAATCAACTTATAATTATACTTTTGACATCAAAACTAAAACAATTATTATCAAAATAAAAGAAGGATACACAGTCTAGTAAAAAAGGTCCACTTGCCGATATTTAATAAAAAGTTAGTTATTGCGATAGTAATTAACAATAAAAAACTAAAATTAAGTATTCTTACTCTATTTAGGAACTAACAAAATAACAAGACAGGCTTTTTTCAAACATTACTGCAACAGAATAATGATTATTTTAGCCACTGGTACCTTTTATGTAATGTCATAAAAGGTACCAGTGGCTAAAATAATCATTATTCTGTTGCAATAATATTTGAAAAAAGCCAATACAAACATAAAAATAAAACTTATTCTATTTGGGACTCCAACTTACGTTTTGGACAAAAATAAATTCCTCCTCGCACCTGATTCCTATGACCAACCTGTTTGCAGTACGAACATGTTGGTTTTTGTCGAATACTCTTTTCAATTGATGGTTTCTGAAAAGAGTACTCGACAGATGTTGTTGGGACAGAGTTGTGGTCAACATCAACATTTGGAATGGGTTTCGGGCATAAAATGTCTTTAGATTCTTCACGTACAAATTCACGAATCTTATTATAAAGATACGATTTTCTTTCGTACGTCATGCCTGCAGGGGATTTTTCTAAAGGAAAACCGTATACTTTATTCGGGTTCAAAACCTTTGATACAGTTGGTTGACTGTCAGTATATTTTTTGTAACATAACATGTGCCCTCTATTATCTTCATTTGTTTCAAAATGACTAAAATGCAGAAGTTGGTTAATAGTTACACAATCAGGTTGAAAAAAATTGGCCCAGTCGTAAGTTTTCACAAAAGTTTCTCCTTTCTCATCACCAGTTAGAACAGCTACTATAGATTTTGTTTTCGGACAAGCTTGAACAGCAGCTGCAAGAATATCCTTTAAGTTATTGCATTCCCATTTTCTAAAACTTTTTTTGAATAGACCGAAATACATGTCGGGTGCAAACTTCGTATGACCCACGGGAAGGAAAGATATACGGAAACTTCGGTGTCTGCCTGTTAAAACTCGCCATGTTGCATATTGCATGACATAGTTATTTTTATTTTGTCCAGCACAATTATCTGCATGACAAACAACATCTTTTTCGCCTATACCAAAATTTTCGAAAAAATGATGTAGCATTGAAATTATTACATTAGCTCCTTTCCCAGTAGCACAGGGTTCAGGAATTACGTACAAAACGAACTTTCTCAAAGGCTCTGCAGCAACACCAAATAAACTGACTTTAAATCCTGTCAAGAAATACAGTGGCCCAATTTGTTGTGAACTGTGCGGCAAATGCACCTGTTGGGCAAAATCAAAAGAGTAATGCATGACGCCATCATAAGAACATGGTTCATGAGGTCCAAGAATAAGAGTAGAGTCCGTTATTGAATCAGTCGCAACTTTGATTACATTGTTATAATATTTTCGTTCATTTTGCACTAAATCAAGGTGCTGCCTCGACTTTTCTACAAGCTGTATTTTTTCCTTTTCATCTAAACCACCCATTCGTCCCAACGTGGTCACGTTTTTCTGACAAGTTGCACATAGATCTGTTTTCGGTTTCTGTATAACGACATATGGACAAAAATCTTCCCAAAGATCATACCAACTACTTCTACTAATAGGAGTTTTATCGAGTAAAGCTATAGTTTCCAAATATTTGTTGTACACATACGCTTTAGACATACTACAAGGTAAAATTATTAAATCAGATTTAAATTGGTGGCCTGGTAATCGGCCCGGCAATACTAAACCGTTTTCATTAGCAAACTGTCTTATAAAAGTGATTGCGTCTGATCTAGTTTGCAAATTAATACAATTGTAAGGTCGTTTACGTGACCCGTGGACCTTTGGAGCAACACCGCTGTCCAGAAAGTTCTTTTTTACATTTTTTAACCTTTTCAAACCAGTGGCATATACATATTGGAAAAAAATCTTGCATACTGAAACACCTCGAAAGAAATACTTTACCGTGTATTCTTTTCGTTGCAAGTTTCTGTTTTTTGAATGTAATGTATTTTCACTTGTACGTAAGAGAGCATTTAAAGCTCCTTTCAAGACCAAGTGATGATGATTGACTCCTTCATTACAACGTGAATTTAATTCGATACAATCTAACCTACTACTTAATATTACATCTTTTTGAAATTTGGACACACAATTATTATTACATCCACAGCCAGTATCTAAGAATGAGGCCTGAGTTACATCGTCTAGAATTAAAGGATCATCATCTAGTAAAATATTACCAATTTGCCGCTCTTCGAGCGGCTCACAAGCACTAAATTCGATGTCACACGATAATTCTGTACCCCGTTGACTTTTGAACTCTAAATTAAAATTTTCATAGTCTTCATGTTCTACAGACGCTGAATAGCTAAACTCTGAAAACAAATAGTTGAAATATACATACTACACAGGTCATTTTTTCATACTATGTCTATGACATAGGTACCTAACACAACTTCTTAATTGGTATTAGAGTCCTTGCTGTAGTCATAAAGAATATGTACTATTGCATGCATACAATGATCACGTCGATCTTTTTTGATTTTACACAAGGCTCGGCTAACTATTTTAGCAAAATCATAACACTCATGTATTTCATCTTCACTGATTGCTTCTGTATTAGTGCTTTTTTCATAATACTGATCCGTTTCATCCATCTCAGATGTCGACTCTGTGAAATTATTTTCTAAGTTGTAAGTACCTGAATAAGGTGCAACGGTTTCTTCTTCTGTTGGTAAATCCGGCGTTGTTGCGGTCGAGGCCAAAACAGGTAGTGTGTTTACTTCCACCTCCATAGAA
This sequence comes from Apamea sordens, assembly GCA_945859715.1. NCBI lineage: Eukaryota > Metazoa > Arthropoda > Insecta > Lepidoptera > Noctuidae > Apamea > Apamea sordens. The sequence continues at coordinate 2,115,965 of OX244014.1, forward strand.
AGTGGTACAGGTCCATCAGAATGCTTAGATTCATCACTAGAGCTGGAACCTTCGGTTGAATCTTCAATAATTATGTTACCTAAAAACAAATTTGAATTTAGTATAAATGGGATGAAATTATGACTAATTGAGATTCATTAGCCTATCAACTTTGTCGCGGTCAGTTTTCAGTCTATGTGGATGCAGCCGAATTATTATGATTAAAGCTGCTCTCTTTTAAAATGTAATAAATAAGTAGGAACGTAACGTAATCTACGCTTAATCCATAAATCTCTAAATCTCTAAAATCCATAAAAAATCGAATTTAAAGACGACTGCTGTCTGTAGGAGGCTTCGCCCCTGTCGAGGTCTAAATATGAAAAGTAGGTAACAGCTGTAGATACACACAAGAACTCCGTAACATTCCGATACCCCGGTTTATAGAACTAGCTTTTCGACCTCGGCCCCGCTAAGCGTAATAACGTTAATAATATTATAGCCTATGACTGAATAATGCAGCTTTGTATTGGAGAAAGAATTTTCAAAATCGGTTCAGTACTTTTGGAGCTTATTCGATACATAACACAACACGTAACAACAAACATAGTATTAGTAGATATAATAGACAACGTAAAGACTTACCTTTATTCATTTTTATGCGCACTTTTCACTCACTCAATTTAAAACAGCTAAGATAATAAAAACTGCTATATTTACACAAAGACTGTCGGATATTGTTTCCTTTCCGGTGTCAAATGACAAATAAATTATTGCATCACAGGCAGATCTATTTATAGGACACGTAGGTAGCAAAAAACGATCAGGGAAATCCCCGCTATGTCGAAGTGAAGCAAAGTAAATCCCCTTAGTAGTTGCATAGTAGCAGGGAGTTCCCCGCTTTAAGGGACCTTTTACACGTAGTTTCAACATTTTAATCTTAAAATATAATTAAATTATTAGAAGTGATCAGTACGGGGTATTGAAACGTATTTTATTCCCAGAATATCGACATGCCACCCACTGGTACCTTTTTAGTAAACTTTTTTCATAAAGTTTCTGGTACTTAGAAACATCGTATATAGTCATTTACTATATGAAATTGTAGATAATTGAGCATTTATTTATAACCAATTAAAATCGCGAAATGCAATTTTTATACCCAACTTTACAAAACCTCTTATATCTCGGAAACTAAATGCCGCGCACTGGACCCTTTTCGCTTGGACTGACACAATTGATCCTACAGGCTATAGGATCAATTTGTTGTCTGTTTGTCTGTCAGTCCGTATCGTAAATTGCGTGTTCAGACGTACGCGAGGTCGGGTTGTGTTCGTTTTGTATGGCCCAGCGCTACGTTCGGATCGCACGCGGGTGTAACGCATGGGCTGTGCGCAGGTGATTTTGTACTAACACGCGCACAACCCGCGTAGAGCCTGCGTACGTCTTAACGCTCTAACCGTAATCTTACGTATAGCAATTTAATTAACATATATTTTTGAAATTTACAAAAAACATTCGCTTTTATTTTTTAACAATAATATTTTCAGATTCTTCTGAAGCACATTCTTCATCAGATGTTCATCCGGAAATAGAAGAAACCCAAGCACATTCTCCATCGGATGTCCATCCGGAAATAGAAGAAACCCAAGCACATTCTCCATGGGATGTTCATCCGGAAATAGGAGAAACTCAAGCACATTCTTCATCAGATGTCAATCCGGAAATAGAAGAAACCCAAATCGATGATTCTGAGATATCTGAAGATTGTAATATAGTTTCATCAGATAGAGGAAATTTTGGTGACAGTCCAACTGAATGCGAACGAAAATTAATTTTTAAATTGGGTCCATTTAAACCACAAGGACCGTTTCCAAAAGATTCAGGAAGTAACCGACCTTTTTCGGCCTATTATTATTCATATTTAAATAAGGCAGGCATAAAAATTTCAAGACCATGGTTATGTTATTCTAATGTCTGAAGCAAACCGTATTGCCACTTCTGTTGGTTATTAGCAGATCGTCAAAGTAAATCGTACTCCTTTGCATGGGTTAACGGTGTTTCCGTTAGAAGCAATTTTACCCAAACTATACTTGACCATGAAAAGTCACAGCAGCATATTAATGCATCCCTCATCATCATCTTCCTGCCCTTATAACATGTTACTTGGGGTCGGCGCAACACGTTTTCTTCTTCCATTCTCCTCTGTCAGCCGTCACGCTATCATTCACTCCCTTCTCTTTCATATCATTTCTCACACAATCCATCCATCTTTTCTTCGGCCTTCCTCTCCCTCTCCATCCATCAACATGTATATTCATCACTCTTTTAGTCACATGCGTTTCGTCCCTTCTCATCACATGCCCATACCAAGCCAAGCGATTTCCTTTCAACTTTTCTGTCACTGGCGCCACTTTCAAACTTCCTCTTATATACTCGTTTCTTACTTTATCCATTCTCGTCACTACACACATCCATCTCAACATTCTCATCTCCGCTGCATGCAATCTTTTTTCATCCGTCTTCTTCACAGCCCAGCATTCAGACCCATAAAGTACGACAGGCCTTATCACGGACTTATAAATTTTCCCCTTTAACTTGAGGGGCATCCGTGGGTCGCAAGTTGTTCCTGTGACCTGTCGCCATTTCATCCATCCTGAGTTGATCCGGTGCGTTACGTCTCGGTCTACTTCGCCATCTCCTTGGACAAGCGACCCGAGGTACCGAAAGTCGGAGCAGATCGATAAGGGCGTTCCGGCGAGTGATATGGGCCTATCTTATAATAATAGGTTACAAGGAAATACCATCGATACTCTATTGCAAAGTGAAATCAATAGTAAAATTACTTTCTGGAGAGATGCATTGCATCGTATAATTAATGTTATAATTACATTAGCATCTTGTAATCTACCTTTAAGAGGCCATGATTCTGATTCTGGAAATTTTATGGCCATTTTACGCTTTTTATGAGTATTATGATGAATAAATATTTCTTTTAATTTTATGCAAACATCTTTTTTTCTTTTGTGAGAAATCTTTACCCTTCCTACGGGCCCCCAAACAAATTTTTATACGGGGCCCCGCCTAGGCACGCTACGCTTCTGGTTACAGTGGCCGTGATTTCCCACCAAAAACAAAACCCATCGACCATAACACTAACATAGACTATACTTACATAAAATACCAAAACGTTTTTATGTTATATTTTTTAAACCAATAATTGGTTTAAAAAATATTACACACTACTTTTCATCCAAGACTCGAATGATAGAAGAAAAAAATTGCCAACAAAAAACCCTTGGTGTCAAAAAATACAATTTATAAATTATATTTAGAGTTAAGATTTAAATTTATAATAACTTCCGTTCAAGTAAAAGATGTTCACTGATTGAAGGACAATACAATACTGATAAAAACATCCAATTTGAGTTTATTGTAGGTATGCATGTGGTGATGGTATCTATTAGGGACAAAGATTACAAAATATTGGTGATGTTCTTCAGAATGGTAATGTGCGTAGTACTCGCAACCGGCGTGCGTGTACGACAATTCTCGTAATTTTAAGAACGTTCACAGTCTGATCTCAGTCTCAATCTGTCAAAAATACCTAAAATTTCCATACATTTTGACAAGTTTTTGACATTAAAATTTGTTTGTCGCCGAGATGAGACTGCGACTAGATTTTGATCGTTTTTAATTACAGGAATAGGCCTTCTGCTATCTTGTATGGATCAGGATGTTGGGCCACAAAAGGGATGAATAATAATAATAATATAAATAATATCCCTGGACATTTCACACAGCGCCATCTAGTCCCAAGCTAAGCAACCTAATGCTTGTGTTATGGTAACAAGATGGCTGATAAACTACTTATATACATTTTTTTTTTTTGTAAATACATACATATTATAGATAGAAAAACACCCAGACTCGGAACAAATACATGTAGGACTTACAAATATTTGTTCTGTGCGGGAATCAAAACCGCGACACGCAGCGCAGCAGTCCGATCGCTCAGCCACTGCGCTAACCGTGTTGTCAAAAAAACCATGAATGAAAGGCAATTGCATGTTGCTAAGATGAAAATGCTGAGAGGGATGTGTGCTGGTAAACGAATGGATAGAATAAGAAATCCTATAATATTATAAATTTGAAAGTTTGTATGGATGGATGGATGGATGATGTTCACGCAAAAACATTTGAACGGATTTGTATGAAATTTGGCATACAGATGGTTTATAATCAGGATTAACATATAGGATACTTTTTATCCCGATATTTCCACGGAATCGAAAATTATGCGGGTGAAACCGCGGCGCGCAGCTAGTGAGCATATAAGAGGAAGTCTGAAAGTGGCACCGGTAACTGAAAAGTTGTGTGGAAACCGGTTGTCATGGTATGGGCATGTGTTACGGAGAAATGAGGAAAATGTCGTGAGGAAAGTTGTGAGTATGAATGTCGATGGCTATAAGAGTAGGGGAGGACCAAAGAAACGATGGATGGACTGTGTGAATGATGATATGGTTAGAAAGGGAGTGACTGTCGAGATGACGACTAATAGAGAAGTATGGAAGAAAAAGATATGTTGCGCCGACCACAAATAAATTGGGATAAGGGCAGGAGAATTATGATGCATAATTATAAAAGTAAGTATACAGAGTTAGGGGCTGTCCATTAAACACGTGAGGCTCGAAAGGCCCGATGGGTCCAGAAAAAATCACGAAATATCAAAGGTTAAAAAATGCAAAAAAATAAAACATCACGTGATTAATGGACGGCCCCTTACTGGTAACTCGACGTATTCCTTGCAGGACGTCATAGTAGGGTGAAAATGCAACAAATTAAGCCACCAAATGTTCTACCGAAGTTCAGTAGTTTTTTAGTTTTTTATGAAAAATCCCAGATTAAATCATTTGAAGCTAATTTGAAAATTATCTACGGAGCGACTGTACTCAAATTTATGTTATTATCATAGTTGGTCCCTGCTGTCATTCGTGGATCTTTGACAGTCGTTACGGGTAGTCAGAAGCCAGAAAGTCTGACAACCAGTCTTACCAAGGAGTATCGTATTACCCAGTCACTGGGTTGTGGAGGTCAGATAGGCAGTCGCTCCATGTAAAATACTGGTATTCAGCTGCATCTGGTTAGACTGGAAGCCGACCCCAACATAGTTGGGAAAAGGCTAGGCAGATGATGATGATCATAGTTGATGCCGTAGCAAATCTTTGTTAGTAATTAAAAGTTCAAAAATGCCTAAAACCTTGGCAAATATCACTAATCAAACATTTATTTTTTTTGTAATTTTTGCCATTACTTCATACAAAATGTTCTCTTAGTACAAAAAAAAAATATTCAACTTTACTTGTTTCCAATTTTCGAATATTCAAATATTCGGCGAATTACGAAAATATTACGAACATTTGAAGTTTTATTTAAATTAAACCAGTTTTATCATTCGTTCTTTACGCAATATCATTCACTACCCCAACACTATTAGTTTTAGTGTGGTAACATTATTTTTCTTTGAACTGTCAAGTTACTGAATACAATCAAAAGTCGAAGTATAATTGAACAAAAGAAATTCAAAGGCATGTCATATCTGAATAGTTTTCTTTAGTTACACCTTTGTCCACTGATAATGGTACTAAGTCGTGTGTTTAAGAATAGAAGAGATTGGAACTTGATAAGATAATGTACAAGTGTTATTTATAACTAACAACTACGCCTTTTTTTTTTTTTTTGCCGATGGGAAATCATCATATGACCCCTCCCGCTCTGGGTGGAGCGGAAGGGAGTGTCAGACTCTTACTGACTAAAACCCACCCGTGTTCCTTCCTTAGCCCTTTATGTTCCAGGGCAGCGGTAACCCTTTCGGACGATCCCGCTACCCAACAACTACGCATGGCTTCGTCTTCTTTTTGGTGGCATACAAGCAGACAGCCCCTGGCAGGGCCGCGGGTTGTTCGAAAGAGATACCGTGGACCGTGGCCCCTTGCACAGGCAACTGAAGGAACACAGAGCGGGAGACGACTTTTGATGATTTCCCACCAAAAAAAAAAGGTAGCTTCCATCTATTTACCTATTATTTATATTTATTTACATTATACCAGCGCTGCGACATTTATTTTTTTAAATGTTGTAGCACCATGCTGAGATAGGAGCCTTTTGGCCTCGTATAGGACTTTCAGTTACATTTTTCTTTTTGGTACTTTTTCTTTAGTATAATTTGTTTTTTTTGAGAGGGGCCCGTGGCTAAATAATAACAGCCGCACAGGTCGATCGGTCAGGTTAAGCTACGCTTGCCGCGGTTGGTCTGTGGATGGGTGACCATCTTTACATACCGAGACCCCTCCGTGCCTCGGAAAGCACGTTAAGCCGTTGGTCCCGGCTGTCATTCGGGGATCCTTGACAGTCGTTACGGGTAGTCAGAAGCCCGAAAGTCTGACAACCAGTCTTATCAAGGGGTATCGTATTACCCAGTAACTGGGTTGTGGAGGTCAGATAGGCAGTCGCTCCATGTAAAATACTGGTATTCAGCTGCATCCGGTTACACTGGAAGCCGACCCCAACATAGTTGAGAGAAGGCTAGGCAGATGATGATAATTTGTTTTTTTTATTTTTGATTGTGTTAAGTTTAGTTTTATGATCTTCCTGCACCCTTATTATAGTGTGTTACGCAATTAGGGTGATGTACAGTCACGAGCACCAATGATGGAGTGACAGGACTTTGCGACCGAATTCGGTCGTAAAGCGATCACTATGGATGTCGAGACTGCAGCAGTGCAGCCCCTGGGGTATAATTGCGTACCACATTATCAATCTTAATCTGAATCATTTTGAAGGATATTTCTAATCCCTTGCTTCATTATCATGTGCCTAGCCTTTTCCCAACTATGTTGGGGTCGGCTTCCAGTCTAACCGGATGCAGCTGAATACCAGTATTTTACATGGAGCGACTGCCTATCTGACCTCCACAACCCAGTTACTAGGTAATCTTGGTAAGACTGGTTGTCAGACTTTCGGGCTTCTGACTACCCGTAACGACTGTCAAAGATCCACGAATGACAGCCGGGACCAACGGCTTAACGTGCTTTCCGAGGCACGGAGGGGTCTCGGTATGTAAAGATGGTCACCCATCCACAGACCAACCGCGGCAAGCGTAGCTTAACCTGACCGATCGACCTGTGCGGCTGTTATTATTTAGCCACGGGCCCCCTTGCTTCATATGTTTGAAAAATGTATCTGCTCAACAACGTAAATACCGCAATGAACGTTGTTGAACTGTCAAAATTAAACCCATTGCTACTGAGAGTGTGCTATACACAATTACCCAACTGGATTAGGATATATTCCTGCGGGATCAAGACTTATGAGGGTGAAATCGCGGGGCGCAGCTACTATAAATATAAAATAATGGATTTATTAACGCTGTTGTTGTTATAATTCATTTTTATCAAGGGTCCAGATAAGATTACCAAATCACAATTGATAATCTGACCCTAAATAAAAATAAGGTTATAAGCCGAACTAATATTATTATAATTTAATTTAATCGGATTATAATTTAATCGTAAAATAATTAAAAAAGAGGATGTATGCAAATAAATATTATCTTATCTTATGCTTATGAACATACGACAGAAGTTCATAAGCATAGCATACTTAAGTATATCCGATTCAGCGCCGAGTATAACCGATTCAGCGACGAGTAGGTATACCTGGTTCAGCGTCATCCGCCGACTGGAGCCGAATAAGTATATCCGATTCGGCGTCACCGACCCGAGCCTGAATCGGGTATACTCGGATTAAGCGTCGAGGATACCCGATTCAGCGCCGAGGATACCCGATTAAGCGCCGAGGATACCTGATTCAGCGCCGAGTATAATCTATTCAGCGCCGAGTATAACACATTCAGCAGCGAGTATACATAAATCAGCAACGAGTATAACCGATTCAGCGCCGTGGATACCCGATTTTGCGCCGAGGATACCCGATTCAGCGACAAGTATACCCGATTCAGCGCCGAGGATACCTGATTCAGCGCCGAGTGTACCCGATTCAGTGCCGAGGATACCTGATTCAGTTCCGAGGATGCCTGATTCAGTGCCGAGGATACCTGATTCAGTGCCGAGGATACCTGATTCAGTGCCGTGGATGCCTGATTCAGTGCCGTGGATGCCTGATTCAGCGCCGAGGATACCTGATTCAGTGCCGAGGATACCTGATTCAGTGCCGAGGATGCCTGATTCAGCGCCGAGTATACCTGATTCAGTGCCGAGGATGCCTGATTCAGCGCCAAGGATACCCGATTCAGCGTAACCGATCTGAGCGTGACGGTTTAGATTCGTTCACTGTTCAGAAATAGCGTAAAGTGCGCCTAAAGAAGGCTGTGCCGAATCATGCCGGCGCATACTCTGTTATCTCTTATAAGTACTATTTGATAAGAAAAATAAATATTTAGGCCTAATTACGTCATAACATAACCCAACCTTCTTGACACCACATGATTATTATGAAACGTAATATCACTTTGTCTGTCTGTCAATTAGTCTGCAACTCGAGAACCACTTATCCAATTTACGTGGTTCTTGTTTTAATGGATTTATGGTCTCTGTGCTCTCTGGTCAGGTTTTACAAACATATGTACAGACGCCAGCAGGTCAAGCTACCCGAAACTGTCAAAATTTCCCAATCAACCCTGAACCTTAATGCTTTAGCGATAAAGTTGAAAATCTATTAAAGATATTTGACAGATTGTAGTAGCCTGATGTGCTGGCGTCTGTACATAAATTCACATCTACTTCTCATGGGGGTAGGCAGAAACTACAGAATGTTCTTCTACAATTTTTACATTCTCATTTAGGTGTTTAGTTTCATACATCTGAGGGGAGCAAATCTCGTAATTTTTAGAAGTTTCACAGTCTGATCTCAGTCTCAATCTGTCAAAAATACCTCTAATTTACCAACATTTTTGACATTGATTGTCGCTGAGATGAGATTGCGACTAGATTTTGAACGTTTTTAGCTACGGGAATTGGCCTGCTAGTCATAGACGCACGCCGGCTGCGAGTATTACACACCGGACCATTCTGAACAACATCACCAAGGGTTCCAATTCTGTAATTACATTCCCTGCGTAATCTTACCACGAGAAAACCACATCAATATTGTATATGAAGCCATTGTTACATTCACAGTCAATTTGTGGGTGTGAATTTTCGTTAGCAAATAAAAATTCAATGATGTTTAAATTATGATCCGTCGTATGATGTGTGAGTCAACTAATGCCGAAAGTGTCTGTCGGTCATGTCTGGAAGGATTTTTTTAGAAGCAAGGAACTGTATTTTATGATATAGAGAAATCCCAAGACATCCAAATAAAATTTATTTAGAAAAAAAAACAAGAAAAATGTGATTATTACTAAGTACAAAAATATTTATGAATAAGGTAATTCTGATTTAAATACCATCATCTACCTGGCATTTCTCAACTGTATGTGGCTTCTAGTCTAACTGGATGCAGTTGAATACCAGTATTTTACATGGAGCAATTGCTTATTTATTTATTAAAACTTTATGCACAAGTAAAAAAAGTACTGTACAAAGGCGGACTTAATGCCTGAGACATTTTCTACCAGCTTAGCTGTCTTAGCTATTTTATTCTGCTGATACTACTTATTAAAAATGGCTTGAACATGTTAACCCATGTAGGTCAAATAAAAAAGTTCATAGCAACATAAACTTAATCTACCTAAACATTTCAGGAATTTATCAACAGGCCAAGGTAACACTCATTCATCCTAACGACGTTTTTTATATTGCGCACAGAAATAGCTTAGTAAATAACAGGACAGAGCTCAAAGTATAAAGTAATTACTATAAGTACTGTGGACAAAACCAGTTTTGCAACTTCAAGTACAATTTACTGAACAAATATTAATGATAAATAATGTTTTAACTTTACGTCATGATGTAATATGCTGATAGAAAACGGCGAATGTAATATTCAAGACCTGAAACATCATGTTAACAGCGGAAATTTCATAAAAACGTTGATATATCGAGATTATGTGTGTCGTGAGTCGAGAACAACCAAATCTGATAGGATTCTCATCGAAAACTTTGTTGATGTTTAGTTCAAAAACTTACCGGCATAGAATAAAAGACGTGTCCTTGGTTCACTTGTAACAATTTATTCGTAAAACAACGTGGAATATTGGGAAAATACCGTTTCACAATATTTAAGAACGCTGCACGAACGTAGCACACAGATTAAAAATGGCCCAAAATTGCGGAATGTCGAAAAGAATTTGTTGACATTTCTCTTAGTGTTGCAAGCGAATCAAACAAGCGCACATTGACATACGCTCAAAAATCAATGCCTTTTTTTTTGTCAAAAATCATAGTTAAAATTCTTTAGGAAGTAATTAATGCTCTGCAGCCGTGCAAACCAATCTTCTCTAATAGAAATCAATTACGAATTCTGTTAAAGAACCGGTCTACGAAACTATATAGTTGAAGTTTTGATAATTTTGATGGCTATTTTATGAGAATCTTGCCTTAGACCGTTTACCCTAGGATCTTGCACATAAGAATAGGATAGTTATCGTGAAAAGATGAGAATATGTGTCAGTCCAGGCATAAAGGGTCCAGTAGTGGGGTATTGAGTTAAGACTGGATTCGGTATCTAGAATAGTCAATTGATAGTATGGATTGAAAAAATAATCAAAAAGTAGCACACGTTTTTTTTTATCAGACATTTGAAGTTGAAATTCTGAAAAAGCTTGATTTGAGAAAAAGCATTTTGAAAGTTTGAGTGAAAAAAAAACACACTTTTACTTGCTTGTTACGTAGATTTTTATTCATTATTGTAGATTGATATGTTTTCCATAGAATCAACTTATAATTATACTTTTGACATCAAAACTAAAACAATTATTATCAAAATAAAAGAAGGATACACAGTCTAGTAAAAAAGGTCCACTTGCCGATATTTAATAAAAAGTTAGTTATTGCGATAGTAATTAACAATAAAAAACTAAAATTAAGTATTCTTACTCTATTTAGGAACTAACAAAATAACAAGACAGGCTTTTTTCAAACATTACTGCAACAGAATAATGATTATTTTAGCCACTGGTACCTTTTATGTAATGTCATAAAAGGTACCAGTGGCTAAAATAATCATTATTCTGTTGCAATAATATTTGAAAAAAGCCAATACAAACATAAAAATAAAACTTATTCTATTTGGGACTCCAACTTACGTTTTGGACAAAAATAAATTCCTCCTCGCACCTGATTCCTATGACCAACCTGTTTGCAGTACGAACATGTTGGTTTTTGTCGAATACTCTTTTCAATTGATGGTTTCTGAAAAGAGTACTCGACAGATGTTGTTGGGACAGAGTTGTGGTCAACATCAACATTTGGAATGGGTTTCGGGCATAAAATGTCTTTAGATTCTTCACGTACAAATTCACGAATCTTATTATAAAGATACGATTTTCTTTCGTACGTCATGCCTGCAGGGGATTTTTCTAAAGGAAAACCGTATACTTTATTCGGGTTCAAAACCTTTGATACAGTTGGTTGACTGTCAGTATATTTTTTGTAACATAACATGTGCCCTCTATTATCTTCATTTGTTTCAAAATGACTAAAATGCAGAAGTTGGTTAATAGTTACACAATCAGGTTGAAAAAAATTGGCCCAGTCGTAAGTTTTCACAAAAGTTTCTCCTTTCTCATCACCAGTTAGAACAGCTACTATAGATTTTGTTTTCGGACAAGCTTGAACAGCAGCTGCAAGAATATCCTTTAAGTTATTGCATTCCCATTTTCTAAAACTTTTTTTGAATAGACCGAAATACATGTCGGGTGCAAACTTCGTATGACCCACGGGAAGGAAAGATATACGGAAACTTCGGTGTCTGCCTGTTAAAACTCGCCATGTTGCATATTGCATGACATAGTTATTTTTATTTTGTCCAGCACAATTATCTGCATGACAAACAACATCTTTTTCGCCTATACCAAAATTTTCGAAAAAATGATGTAGCATTGAAATTATTACATTAGCTCCTTTCCCAGTAGCACAGGGTTCAGGAATTACGTACAAAACGAACTTTCTCAAAGGCTCTGCAGCAACACCAAATAAACTGACTTTAAATCCTGTCAAGAAATACAGTGGCCCAATTTGTTGTGAACTGTGCGGCAAATGCACCTGTTGGGCAAAATCAAAAGAGTAATGCATGACGCCATCATAAGAACATGGTTCATGAGGTCATGGGGTATTGAAACGTATTTTATTCCCAGAATATCGACATGCCACCCACTGGTACCTTTTTAGTAAACTTTTTTCATAAAGTTTCTGGTACTTAGAAACATCGTATATAGTCATTTACTATATGAAATTGTAGATAATTGAGCATTTATTTATAACCAATTAAAATCGCGAAATGCAATTTTTATACCCAACTTTACAAAACCTCTTATATCTCGGAAACTAAATGCCGCGCACTGGACCCTTTTCGCTTGGACTGACAATTAATAACCAATCTATTTATTTTTTATGGCGGCAAACATTGCATTTTTTTTGCTTTTGTTTGCGGTTTATTGCTCTGGTATCCCAAAACGTCAAAAATTTTCGCACGCCATTGTGTGCGGAAGTCACCCATTTTTAAATCACAAAAATCACAGTTTTAAAACAACAAAAATCTAAAGTTAACCGTCAAAATAGATTTGATAATAAAAAATGGGTCTACCAGGTTGCGGAATACCGGAGGGTGACCTTCCCCAGTGCTGGTCTGACGACGTTCGTATGAACGCGTTATTCGCACCTTTTCGAATAAAGGCAGCGAATCCTGAATCCTGGGATATGAAGATGAAATTCTGGTCTGATATGCTGCGGCAGTGGTGTAGGAGCAGGAAGGATCCTATAGTGTCAGCTGCGGATGCGAAAACTGCATTCAATCGAAGAGGACGAACTCCTGCATGCCTGGACATCGTGGTAGAAGAAATGTTTCGGTAAGTTCGTGTTTTTTTTTTATCTAGTGGCTTTTCTAGCCTGTGTTAATCCTCCTTTCGCGATTTGAGGGCGTTTTCTGGCGTTTTCGTGGCATTTTAGTGCACCCCTGCAAATGTAAACAAAGACAGTTGATATAAATTATAATTTATGGTAATTTCTATTTAATTATTATACCTGTTGTACAAATTCAAACCTTATGCTTAAATTGTATTTATCTAAGTCGCAAATAAACGTGAATATGACTATACTTCCTGTTTTGCATCATCCTTTTCAAAATGTTACAAATTGCTTTCCAGTTTTGACAAAGTCTAGTCATATTTTCATAAACACAATGAATGCAATTGTGTGGAACTGGCTTTATGTAACTGCCTCATAGCTCTAGTGACAACAAGCATTGCACTTTGGGCTTTGATAACCCTGTACATCTGACAACACGGTTAGCGCAGTGGCTGAGCGATCGGACTGCTGCGCTGCGTGTCGCGGGTTCGATTCCCTCACAGAACAAATATTTGTAAGTCCTACATGTATTTGTTCTGAGTCTGGGTGTTATTCTATCTATAATATGTATGTATTTACAAAAAAAAAAATGTATACAAGTAGTTTATCAGCCATCTTGTTACCATAACACAAGCATTAGGTTGCTTAGCTTGGGATATTATATTATTATTATCTTCTTCTGTGCCATTGAGGGAAATGCTGAGAATCACAGTCACATGCAACCCATCATCATCACTAAGTTATGCGGTCTTCTGCAGTGTGGACTGCTTGGTAAATACTGCTCCCAACTTCCTCCTTGATCTCGTCTGACCTTCTGGTTCCGTACCATTATCTATAAAAATCAATCATGAGTTGATTGAATAAAAGGTAAATTGCCGTTTACGATTTATGACGTATTAAAAAAAACTACTTACTATATCTCGTTCAAACCAATTTTCGGTGGAAGTTTACATGGTAATGTACATCATATATTTTTTTTAGTTTTATCATTCTCTTATCTTAGAAGTTACAGGGGAACACACATTTTACCACTGTGGAAGTCTCTTGCGCAAACTATACAGTTTAGAAAAAAATGATATTAGAAACCTCAATATCATTTTTGAAGACCTATCCATAGATACACCCTCCACATATGGGTTCGACGAAAAAAAAATTTAGAGTTTCAGTTCTAAGTACAGGGAACCCCTAAAATTTATTGTTTTTTTTTTCTATTTTTGTGTGAAAATCTTAATGCGGTTCACAGAATACATCTACTTACCAAGTTTCAACAGTATAGCTCTTATAGTTTCGGAAAAGTGGCTGTGACATACGGACGGACAGACAGACAGACATGCCGAATCTATAAGGGTTCCGTTTTTTGCCATTTGGCAACGGAAACTTAAAAACTCATTTGTCTCTTGTTGTGCTTCGACTGCTGTTTAGAGATGACGTTTCCCTAAAGTTCCTTCTGTATTTGAGTTCTTTCTGTAAAAAGATTAATCTATATTTCTATATTATTATATAATATTATAAAAAGGTCTTTGTTTGTTTGTTTGTATGTGTCTACGACACATTCGCTCAATAGTCTTCATTCAATAACTTTCATTCTTACATTCAAATCCTACATTCATTCAAAAAACTTCTTGCAAAATTCTCTGTTCACTACGTACATATTCAAAAAGTTATCAAAATTTGTAAAAGCCCTAGTAAATCTATTTATAAAAAATCTTTGTTTAATTTATCATAAACAAAAGTGGCGACCGTGACAATTAAAGATAGACGATCTGGTCCTAATCAAGGACGATAGGACTCCTCCACTATGCTGGCGCCTTGGAAGAGTCTCGAAGCTGTTTCCCGGCACTGATGGTGTGCCACGAGTCGCCGACGTATCTACTTCACAAGGCACCATACGGAGAGCCATCAACAGATTGTGTCTGCTGCCTTCACCAGGTTCAAACTACACGGACAAATGATCTTGAAAGCTTCATCTATAACTTTCAAGGCCCCCGAGGATGTCTACGACACATTCGCTCAATAGTCTTCATTCAATAACTTTCATTCTTACATTCAAATCCTACATTCATTCAAAAACTTCTTCTTGCAAAATTCTCTGTTCACTACGTACATATTCAAAAGTTATCAAAATTTGTAAAAGCCCTAGTAAATCTATTTATAAAAAATCTTTGTTTAATTTATCATAAACAGTATGTATGTACAGTCACGAGCACCAATATGTCAACACTTGACAACTTTCAATTGCGATTTTTTCGTGAAATAACAAATGCAACGTTGAATTACGACACACTATATAAACCTATGGGTTCGAAAATGCTATGTTCGTAACAACATAAAATTTCATTAAGAAATATTAATGTGTAAATCGCTTTTTAATAAAGCCGAGTGGATACATACTTTTGCTCGTGACTGTAGGGGGTAATCTCCGGAACTACCAGACGGATTTAAAAAAATCTTATTGCATTGGATAGCCCAATTCTTGAGGAAGGTCATAGGCTATCTAACATCACGCCACGACCATTAGGAGCCGGGTAAAATGAAAAAAGGGCAGAAAGAACACTAAGCGCAAAACGAAGTAGCACGGGCGAGCGATGCGATGCGACGCGATGGGCCGAAGTCGCAGGCAAAAGCTAGTTAGAATATAATCAAGTTTATTTTTAGGGCAAGATTCAAATACCGCACTTTGACTTTACTAAGTAAGCGTTTCATTCGATTATGAACCATATTCTTATGCTTATAAGGTTTATATTCGTATAAGCGAATGTCAGCAAGCGTCACATACGAATATGAACGTTACTGTTATGACAAAATAATGTTCATATTCGTATACAACACTTTCTTTACTCAGCAAAGTAAAGTCAAGTGTGATCTGTGAATCTTGCCCTAAGAATTGTCACAGAAGAACTCAGATGCTTTTGAGGGGAGCCGCTCAGCTGACCTCCCCTTTTAGGGACTTATCTCACTAGCGATTTGCGCGCAGCGAATGCCTCGCGAACACGCCGCGGCTGCACACTCACAGCGAAGACATGGCGGACGCGTGGCAAATTCACAACGTTTTCGTCGCGTGTTTGTAACAAGTTAACGACGTACAATACGCTCAGTAACAAAATGGATTCCGACGAGGAAACACTGCTGTTGGCTTTGTTACTTCGAAGACGCCGGAGACGAAAACGAAAGCATCGAATTCGTTGCGCGCCCGTAACGTATTCGTTGCGCGCCCGCTCCGCTTTTAGGACGCTCGCAATCCGCTAGTATGATAAGGCCCTTACATGGATGAAGTCGACGGCTGAAGCTAGTATTATAGTACAGCCCCAGGCCCCAGGACATAATGGGATTTATTTATAAACGATAATTAAAGTTAAGTGACATTTAAACTTCAAAAATGTATGGTTAAACAGTCACTAATCACTACTTTACATAAAGAACCGTTTATGAATCAAGGAAAAATCCCATTCAAGTTAGTACACACGGCTACACATCAAGCTATGCAAAACCAGTATTGGCTGACCGTTCGTTGTGAGAAAATATCATACAAAGTGAGGCCAAGACAAACTGGTTTTGTATAGTGTATAGTGTATACGTGTGTGTACAGCTAATTTTATAAGGAAGAATAAAACCAGAAGTAAATAAATCAACAATGTAATAACATTAAATACATTGCTAATAATATGTCAAGGCTATAAAGCTGTTTTATAATTTTTTTATCTACCTGAGTCGGAGCTACAACTAATTAATGTCTGTTTAAAGTCATCATCTGCCTAGCCTTTTCCCAACTATGTTGGGGTCGGCTTCCAGTCTAACCGGATGCAGCTGAATACCAGTATTTTACATGGATGACTGCCTATCTGACCTCCACAACCCAGTTACTGGGTAATACGATACCCCTTGGTAATACTGGTTGTCAGACTTTCGGGCTTCTGTCTGACTACCCGTAACAAATGTCAAAGATTCACGAATGACAGCCCAGACCAAAGGCTTTACAGCTTTTGGTCAGGGCTGTCAGCAATACTGCTTCGCAGAAGGAGGTGATGGTCTCCAAAAGCTGCCTCCTGGAGACAATCACTTCCTCACGTGGATCTTTGACAGTCGTTACGGGTCGTCAGAAGCCCGAAAGTCTGACAACCAGTCTTACCGAGGGGTATCGTATTACCCAGTAACTGGGTTGTGGAGGTCAGATAGGCGGTCGCTCCATGTAAAATACTGGTACTCAGCTGCAATCTCCGGAACGGACAGCCGGGACCAACGGCTTAACGTGCTTTCCGAGGCACGGAGGGGTCTCGGTATACGTAAAGATGGTCAGATAACAGCTAATAAAAAAAACTTGAGAGGTGTCAAGGGACACCCGGATGGAACGAAGTTCCTTTCGATTAATTAGTGAAGGAATTGTAATAAAATTTTATTTTTTTTAAGTTATAATAATATTTTTTTTTATTATTAACAAATAAAAAAACACAGACAAAAAAAACTGGCTTGCTTTCTATAAGAGAGAGAGAGAGACAGACAGAGAAACACGCGCACGCCGCACGCCGCACGGATAAGGAACTTCGTTCCAAAAAAAGATAACAGCTAATAAAAAAACAAATGGAAAGTATAAACACCGATGTATGAAATTAGCAGTTAAGTGTTCCTCACGACTGCACCAAAAAGGCCCAGTTATAATAATTAGAACGAAGTTTTGGAACGAAGTTCCTTATCGCGAAAGGGGGCTAGACGGAAAAAATTAACACCAAAAGTTGGAACGAGACTTTTTGCTATAGTTGTATGCCGTGCGGCGTGCGCGTGTTTCTCTGTCTCTCTCTCTCTCTCTCTCTCTTATAGAAAGCAAGCCAGTTTTTTTGTCTGTTTTTTTATATTTTTTAATAATAAAAAAAATATTATTAAAACTTAAAAAAATAAAACTTTATTACAATTCCTTCACTAATTAATCGAAAGGAACTTCGTTCCATCCGGGTATCCCTTGACACCTCTCAAGTTTTTTTTTATCTCTGGAAGTAGGTCTGTACAAACACTTTTACACGTTAATCATATTTCTAAAATTAGATGAGGTCGCGTTTCTTATCTGACTACTCTGTAAAGAAAAGCCGAAACAAACTCGAGAGGTCACAGTCTATTTTAAAGTCCAGACATAATCTTGGGCAGATCATGCGATGACGACAGTGGCACTACAGCCATCGACAACGTGTCGCTCGCGTGTTTGACTACGGTGCTCAAATCCACGAGCGCCTTGTTGTTGACGGCCGTCGATGCATCGGCGGCAGCCGTCGATAACGGAAATCAAATCCTGCGGTGGAGCTGCAGTACAGTCACGAGTAAAAGTATTTAGAGGCATGAGGAACAGGGTGTAAAGTTCGCTCATCCTCCATAGAAAAGGGAGAATCCTCCGACCAGACGGGTGTTGTGTCTGGCGGGCTATTGCCCAACGATTGATGTTGGGAAATTGTATCTATGCTAATTGCGCGGTAAACTCTGCTTGCGAGATGCAGGATTTGCGTGACGTCAGTATGACGCGTTGTTCGCATGTGGCGTTGTAGATACCGCTACAAGTATGTATACACTCGGCTTTATTCAAAAGCGATTTACTCCTTTATTTTTGAATGGAATATTATGTTGTTACGAACATAGCATTTTCGAACCCTTAGGTTTATGTAATGTGTCGCATTTCAACGTTGCATTCGCTGTTTCTCGAAAAAATCGCAATTGAAAGTTGCCAAGTGTTGACATATTGGTGCTCGTGACTGTACTCAAATACACGAGCGACACCTCGCCTCTGTCGTTGGCGCGTGTCGCTAGAGTGTATGCTATGCTACTTAATTGGTACCCCACTAGCTTAATGTCATTTATTGATAAAACATTACATTGTTTATAACCATCCACTAATATTAAATGAATACAGTGGCACAGGTATATGGCTCATTGTTAAAGTACAGAGCCAAAACTTATATCTGACCATTTTGAAAACAAAATCCTGTGCACATGATGACCACAGCTGCGTCCGTAAGTAAAACAAAAGAGGATCCTTTTTAGGTCGACTAATAATATGCGCTGCAAGCAGAGGGGCAATTCTCGTAATTTTAAGAACGTTCACAGTCTGATCTCAGTTTCAATCTGTCAAAAATTTCTCTAATTTCCCTACATTTTGACAAGTTTTTTTGACATTAGTTTGTCGCCGAGATGAGACTGCGACTAGATTTTTACCGTTTTAAATCCTTCAGTAATAGTCCTTACGATGATGGTCAGATATAGATTTTGGCGATAGTACAGTCACCAAAGGAGATAAGTAACCAGCGTCATCGGATATATTTGAAGTTTAGTAAGAAACTGTTGCTTGGTTATTGCAAATGTGTCTGTGTATACCAACATCCATTTTGTACCCATAAAAAATCCATATGGATTTAATACCTGACATCAAAAACTGATATACTATTTCCCAACTCAATAAACTCTTTCTTGCCCACAGCAATGGCGACCTAAGTCCTCTCTCCAAATACCAGCAGATCCTTCACAATGGCCCCGAAGGCTGGGTGAAATGGGGAGCCCGGCTGGCGTTCAGACCGGCGGCTTTTGCGCTCATAGCGGTCGCTTCGTTCATGCCGACGAGACAGGCGCTGGACAATGACGGAATGCCAAAAGCTAGCATTGATTCCACACAACGATTTGTGCTGGAGAGCGCTGTTAAAGTAAGTTTTATAATTTCATTTTAGAATTTATGAGAGAGCAGGGGTTTGTGGCTAAGAAAAAACAGCCGCACGCTTCGTTTAATCATCAATCGCATGGATGGGTGACCATCTTTACATACCAAGACCCCCGGCTCTCATTCGTAGATCTTTGACAGGCGTTACGGGTCGTCAGAAGCTCGTAAGAGTGTCCGTGGAGTTTCTTGCCCGTTCTTCTCCATAGAGATCTACGCTTTGGAATGGGCAACTAGCTTCAACTTTCTGACTAACTGACCGACTATTTAATTTTGACAATTCAAAAGTGCCTGTAAATGGTTTAATTGAAATAAATGATTTGAGTTTGAGTTTTTGAGTTCGTATTACCCAGTAACGGTTGTGGAGGTCAGATAGGCAGTCGCTCCATGTAAAGTACTGGTATTCAGTTGCATCCGGTTAGACTGGAAGCCGACCCCAACATAGTTGGGACAGGCAAGCAGATGATACTCAATACTCAATATTTTATTGCATTCCATAATGTGTACATAAATATGATAGTTGTTATGTCAAAACATCGAATCAATTATGGACCCCGTCGGGCACAGCAAAGTTAGTTTTCTATAGGAGAGAGGATGAAGCATTGTATCCGCGGAAACGCACACGCATCTGACAGCTAAATGTTTACGACTCAACTTCAAGTAACACTACCATATTATATTTTTCAGGAACAAGCCACAGAACTCCTCCAAAACTTCCCCTCTGGAGTAGAACGTATGGGCACCATCGAGGAACTGCTACGCAACTGCGAGTGGGCGAACGGACGCGAGACGTTCGAGTTGCTGCTCGGTTTCCTGGTATCTGTTGGGCAGGCTGTGAAGAAGGGTGATGTCGTTAAATTAGGTAAGTTACCCGAAGATCCAGTCTTACCAAGGGGAGATAACTAATCGGAATTAAACCTAAGGCCCCTCGCCCTCGGCGACTTTTTGTAGCGAGGCTGTCGCGCGTTCGCATCGATACAGCGGTCGCTAGCTGTTTACCCTCGCTCACACCACGATTCTCAGTCGTGATGCAAACGCGATACTGTCGCGCTTCTGTCGCGATGCGAGTTGCACTGATGCTCGGTTCTCCACTCACGCGCCGCCCTCCCTCCGTTCTCTCCCCGAAGTCGTCCGACACTGTCGCGCGTTTGGTTCGATACAGTCGCGATGCTGTAGCGCGTTGGCATCGGTTCTGTAGCGCGTCGCAAATGCGACTAACCGTAAACGCGCGATAGCATCGCTACAAAAAGTCGCCGTGGGCGAGGGGCCTAACTAAACGACATCGTAGTGCAACGATTGATTGATTGATTTAATACATTTTTTTTTTTTGACATTGGATTCAATCATTTAGTTTAAATTGATTTAATTAATTAGAATGATTATTATTGTCACAATATTTGCATGCCGAATTTAGTAGGCGGAATATGAAGAACTATTGTGTGTGTTATAAAATCTGTAAAATACCATATTTCAGGCAAATAAAGAATCTAATCTAATCTAAACGGATACAGAATAAATACGAAAACGTCTTCCATCTAAACGTTATCAATGCGAACTCCCGACGCGTGTTGAACCCGAATTTCAGCTAAATTGACGCTTTCGAGTCTGGGGGTGTACTCCGAAGTATATCGGCCGAATGTTCGGCCGTTTCCTGCTACGAAGTTACTATTTGGTTCGGTCGGTTCCGATCCTACACTCCTACACTCTTTCGAATATTGACTATGGTCCCGACCCAACTGAGCCGATCCGAACTTTTTTCGCATTTTTCAATAATATTCGGTTCGGCCATGTGTCGGTCCGATCCGAACATTCGCATTTTCCACTTCGGAGTAGGCCCCCTGATTACTGGCGCGTATCGGCAAGCGTAGTGCGGGACGTCCTCCAGCTAGATGGACGGGCGACCTGAAGAAGGTGGCTGGGACAGACTGGATGCGGAAGGCGGAGGACAGGGCGTTGTGGCGCAGCCTGGGAGAGGCGTATGTCCAGCAGTGGACTGCGATAGGCTGAACTGATTGATTGACTAGCACTTCATGTTACCCAGTAACTGGGTTGTGGAAGTTATACAGTACTAGTATTCAGCTGCATCCGGTAAGACTGGCAGCCGACCCTCACCTGGTTGGGAAAAGGCTAGGTAGATGATGAGACGAATTTTCTGTTGTTCATTTTGAGCAGGGATGTTATGGAGCTCTGTAACCGTAACCGAAACTATCGGATATCCGAAATAAAAATATATCCGTAACCGTATCCGTTTTACAAGTTTCGCATAGTTTCGTATAAGGGCGGAGTCTAAAAAACGACATGTTTTGACAGGTTTTTGTAACATCTCTAAATAATTACTTACCTATATGACTGATTATAATACCAAATGATAATCTAAACTAGATAAAACCTATAAATAAAACCAAATTATTACATACTATTTGTGTTTATATTTTACTTCAATCTAATATCCGTAACCGAAACTATCCGAAACTAACGGATAATCCGAAATAATTACGTAACCGTATCCGAAATCGATATAAGTTTATGGAAAAATAACTTCAATTCCTACACTATAAAGTTCAGTTTACGCTACAACTGAACAGACAGCTGTGCTGCTGGACAGTTTGTTGCGCCACTTCTTCTTCCCAGCGATAGCACTAGGAAGTGGTGAAGGGCGGGCGTTTTGGGGGACTGTCTTTTGTAATTTTGACGTTCGGAAAAGTGCTGATTCTCAGCCTAATTTGAATAAATGACTTTTGATTTTGAATTTAAAACATTTTTATAACTTTTTCAATAGTGCTAGTCACCCTAAAATCAACTTAATTATTATTGAGTTAAAGTTGATATTTCTTTAACTTGAAATAACGTCAATTGTAAACGTTAATTTGAGAAGACCTTAGGTTTCATACGCGGCCGCCGAAAGCTAAGTATTTAGTCAGTGAATTCATGTCTTGAAAATTCTTAATTCGATCCAGCCTGTCCCCTTGCTGCCCTCTCCCAGCGACGCCCTAAGCCGAGGTTCGTACCCCACAGGGGGTGCCCTTGGCGTGCAGTCGCTTAGTATTAATCTAGATGTAGCCCTGGCTGGAGGCTTTAAGAATTCTTAAGGCAACCACAGGATAGTCCGGTTAAGTAGTCACGACCTCTCAAGGTCAACTACGAGATGCCATTATCTAAAAAAAAAAAAAACTTGAAAATTCATTTATGTCGTTCACAGCCGAACCAGACAAAAAAGCGTCTCCAGTGACAGAAACAGATGAAGCCCTGGTGAAGCTGATGTGTGCGGAGACCCGGCTCGAGGGCGAAGCGATACGGTTGGCGAGGGACGTCGCCACAGCGCAAGCTGATGCTAAGGCAGCGCTCAATGTTGGGAATAAATTGGCAGTGAGTATATAATATCAAATCCAAATCGTTTATTTTCAAGGCGAGAGTGAATAGGCTTCTTCTGGGCAAGCTCGTTCCACCGTAGATCTCATCCCTGCCTCTGGGCTGGATCGAGGTCAAGAGTGAGCCCAATGTCAATAAAAAATTTTTTGCATGAAATGTGGTAGGTACAAAAGCTGGTGTGGGGCTTGTGGATCGATCAGGTCAAGTTACGCTTGTCGCGGTTGGTCTGTGGATGGGTGACCATCTTCACATACCAAGACCCCTTCGTGCCTCGGAAAGCACGTTAAGCCGTTGGTCCCGGCTGTCATTAGTAGATCTGTGACAGTCATTACGGGTAGTCAGAAGCCCGAAAGTCTGACAACCAGTCTTACCAAGGGGTATCGTATTACCCAGTAACTGGGTTATGGGGGGTTAGATAGGCAGTCACTCCATGTAAAATACTGGTATTCAGCTGCATGCGGTTAGACTGGAACCGGGTCGCTAGAATGAACATAG
Organism: Apamea sordens; assembly: GCA_945859715.1. Taxonomy (NCBI): domain Eukaryota; kingdom Metazoa; phylum Arthropoda; class Insecta; order Lepidoptera; family Noctuidae; genus Apamea; species Apamea sordens. The sequence continues at coordinate 2,139,512 of OX244014.1, forward strand.
ACTCGCCTTCTGTCACAATGTTTGTGTACTACTGTTTACCGCAAATAAACGTCTTTTCTTTCTTTTCTTCTTTCTTACTAACCTCTGTCACCCTCTTCAGGGAATAGATTCGGGATGTTTGCTATTTTCTTGGCAGTAGAAAGTAATTTTATCTATTCTTCTTTAGATAAAATTCTTTCAGGTCTTATCCATTTTGGGATGGGATGCCTCAGTGTTAAAAGGACCCGCTTCTTGCGGTTGCGGGTTCTAATCTGGCAAGTACGAAAGTGACTTTTTTTTTTCAAAATTCATATGTGCTTTTTACGTTACACCCGGTTCCCATTTACAAAATCTGGACATCGCGATAAGCGATTGACTGCTGCGCTGCATGTCGCGGGTTCGATTCCCGCACGGAACATATATTTGTATGGCCTACAAGTAGTTGTTCCGGGTCTGGCTGTTTGTGTATGTGAGTTTAAATGTTTGTAAACGCACCCACGATACAGGAGAAATTCCTAGTGCGGGACAACGTTTTTGTAAACGCCGGTACTGAGCTTCACGTGGCGGGGAGGAAGAATGATGCAAACTTGATTTTTATAATTACTGGATATGTTTCATATGTTTCAACGATCTATCGGCGAATGACGTGACATCGTCGCTCGCGGCTGTTGTCTTTTCGTATCGTGTGCGTGTGTGCGTGAGACGTCGGTGAGCGGACACATGCTAGGCGTTAACAGTTTTAAAAAAAATACTATAAAATATAAAAAATTACTTTGGAAAACATGAAATACAGAACACTCTCAACAGCTTATAACCTTCCTCAAGAATTGGTCTATCAAATGCAAAATAATTTTTCAAATCCGTCTAGTAGTTCCAGAGATGACCCCTACATACATACAAACAAACAAACAAATTTAACAAAAATCAAAAGTCATTTATTCAAATTAGGCTGAGAATCAGCACTTTTCGAACGTCAAAATGACAAAAGACAGTCCAACAAAAACGCCCGCCCTTCACCACTTCCTAGTGCTATCGCTGGGAAGAAGAAGTGGCGCAACAAACTGTCCAGCAGCACAGCTCTACCCTCTTTATAAAATTAAGTATAGAAGTATAGATTTACTGACAGGTGTTAGGAACGCACTCCTAATTAATTGTGGTATAACTCACATTTCTTTCAGGCTAAGAACCATTTGCGTCGCAAACACAAAACCTCGCAACGTCTGGATCGTTGCAGCAACGCGCTCGAGAACGTGCGACAGTTGCTGCAACAAATGAGGGATGTTCACGTCAATGTGGCGATCGTTGATACTTACAGGTAATGTTATATCTTATTTTTTTTTTTAAGTGAAAACTTCTTTAGCGGCGTTGTGTACTTTTTTGATAGGGGTAAAAATGTTAAATTCGCGTCAGGACATGGGACCTGATCGAAAATTCGTAAGACGGAGGGAGAGTAGACCGCATTCCAAAATATCAAAAATGCACAACATTAATATTCAAGTTTTCACTTCTGCCGGCACTCCCGGAGTGCAACCCGTTTTTTTTCTGGTGTATGTAAGCTTAAAATAAATATTCTTAAATACTTAGCCGTCCCATACGTTTGGGTCGAGTAGCTATTGAAGTTTTGTACGGGATGGCAGATAATTTTTTCGCAATTACGATGTTGGTCCCACGAAGGAAGTGGTTCAGTTTGATAGTCTGTCTTCAGTTTGATAGTCTTCTTTCTGCTAATTATTTATTATTATTAACAATATCGTGTTGACTAGCATTACTTTATGCATTTAAAATAGAGTCTTATTGCCTTGAAATAAGATTTAATTTTCTTTGGCTCAATCAGCAGCCAGTATGGCAAAATACAAAACTTTTGAAAAAATACCTGCAGTAAAAGTTACTAAAAATCGATTCAGTAGTCAATTATGAACAAAATACTTTCAGGACTTGTGTTTATTCAGTTACACCTTGTATAAACTATTATTTATTTATTTATTTACCCACCATACTATTATCTTTACAGGTTTGTCACCTAATGCGATAATGTAGACAACTTACAAACTACAGTTGCACCATTACAAACTAATAATTTATATTTACTGCTACTACAAACACCATATATGTCTATGTCCTAACCATAACTTGGTTTTGTTTTCAGAACGAGCTCTGACGCAATGAAACGCAACCTCAAGGAGAATGGTATGGAAGACGACGCGGTTCACGATACCATGGATGATTTGAAGGAGGTTAGTACACTTATCGTCACCATTTCAGCCGAAAGACGTCTACTGCTGGTCATAGGCCTCCCCTAAGCACCTCCACTTCGACCGGTTCTGTGCTTCTCGGTTTGTATTCTAAGAAATCAAAAGGCCTAAGGCATTAAGTCCGCCTTTGTACCTTTTTGTGCGAAAAGTTTAAATAAAAAAGAAAGAGGTGTCAAGGGACACCCGGATGGAACGAAGTTCAAAGAGAGAGAGACAGACAGAGAAACACGCGCACGCCGCACGGCTTACAACTATAGCAAAAAGTGTCGTTCCAACTTTTGGTCTTAATTTTTTCCGTCTAGCCCCCTTTCGCAACGCGCGATAAGGAACTTCGTTCCTATAAATAAATCACTGTTATATCCTGTCCATTAGGTTAACAGTTTTTTGACAGCTGTCTTAGAACGTACATATTCCAGATTACGTAAAAGTTAACTTTAAAATGCGTAATAAAATAAATGTATAAACTGCCTTATCTTATTGAATTATCTTATTTATGACTTCTTATAGACTTTATAATACCGTACGTGTATCAGTTTTGACAAAATATAATTATACACCGTGACTTTTTAGTCGTCTGACAGCGGCAGCCCATTTTGTGTATCCAATGACTACTACACATTCATAACAAAAAAAATGGCATTTAAGAGAAAAAAAAAAGAAAAAAATATTCAGTATTATGATGCATAACGTAGTTGAAACATTCTGTTGCGAGCGAAGATCTATCTACTCGACTCGTGCGATGGTTAGGTATGTTCTACTGTTTGATACGTAAACATTATTAACAGGATGTTTCATAATTCTAATGTATTATTTATTTTTCTTTGTACCTATTATCTTAATTAATGGTAAAAAAAAACACGCCTATAAGTATTTTATGTTGGATACATTGAGTGGACCACCTTTGTCAGACGACTAAAAAATCACGGTGTATAGTTGCTCACTAGTTCGATCGGTCAAAAAACTGTTAAGAATAGAATACTCTTTATTGTACACTATACAAATTACAGAACATAAATATATAAGGTTTTACAAAGGGTGACACAATGGGCGGTCTTATCGCTAAGAGCGATCTTTTAAAGACATGGAGAGCATGGCGTTCGGCAAATACGTGAATGTCCCGAGAGAATGTCGCGGAACATTCGAGAGAATGTCGCTGAACATTCGAGAGACTGTCGCGGACTATTCGAGGGAATGTCGCGGACCATTCGAGAGAATGTCACGGAACATTCGAGAGAATGTCGCGGACCATTCGAGAGAATGTCGCGGACCATTCGAGAGAATGTCGCGGAACATTCGAGAGAATGTCGCTGAACATTCGAGAGACTGTCGCGGACTATTCGAGAGAATGTCACGGAACATTCGAGAGAATGTCGCGGAAAATTCGAGAGAATGTCGCGGAACATTCGAGAGAATGTCGCGGACCATTCGAGAGAATGTCGCGGACCATTCGAGAGAATGTCGCGGAACATTCGAGAGAATGTCGCGGACCATTCGAGAGAATGTCGCGGACCATTCGAGAGAATGTCGCGGAACACTCGAGAGAATGTCGCGGACCATTCGAGAGAATGTCGCGGAACATTCGAGAGAATGTCGCGGAACATTCGAGAGAATGTCGCGGACCATTCGAGAGAATGTCGCGGACCATTCGAGAGAATGTCGCGGACCATTCGAGAGAATGTCGCGGAACATTCGAGAGAATGTCGCGGACCATTCGAGAGACTGTCGCGGACTATTCGAGAGAATGTCACGGAACATTCGAGAGAATGTCGCGGAAAATTCGAGAGAATGTCGCGGAACATTCGAGAGAATGTCGCGGACCATTCGAGAGAATGTCGCGGACCATTCGAGAGAATGTCGCGGAACATTCGAGAGAATGTCGCGGACTATTCGAGAGAATGTCACGGAACATTCGAGAGAATGTCGCGGAAAATTCGAGAGAATGTCGCGGAACATTCGAGAGAATGTCGCGGACCATTCGAGAGAATGTCGCGGACCATTCGAGAGAATGTCGCGGAACATTCGAGAGAATGTCGCGGAACATTCGAGAGAATGTCGCGGAACATTCGAGAGAATGTCGCGGACATTCGAGAGAATGTCGCGGAAAACATGTAAAATGTTACGGATCTTGTTGCGGGACACTGCAACGTTGCAGCGACACGTAGATTGAGTGTTGCACGTCATGTTACGGGACAAACTGTCCCCTAGTGTATCCGAGGCTTAATAGTAAAATTTCTTCAAAAAATGCGTTTTTCTCACCAGGGCAAAATGTTTTGAAATTTTTGTTCAATGCCTGTTGAAACGAAAGTCCTCCATTTTGTGACGATGCGCGACAAATGCGCTCTTGGTAACTTTTAATTTGTAGTACCCTACTTAACGTCCTATTTAAAAGCGGTCATGATATGTCACTTTTTGCTTCGCGCCGACAGGGGGCGCATTTCCCATTCTTACCTTGAGCCAAATAAATCTTTTTCAGGTAATGGCTCAATACAGCGAAGTAGAGAACGCGCTCGGCACCAACATAGATGACTTGGACGCCGCAGAGCTGGAGGAGGAGCTGCAGGAGTTGTTGGCGGGACCCAACGCGCCGGGCGGCGGCACGCCGGGGAAGGAGGAGCGGAGAGAAGGTGAGTCAAAAGAAATAAAGAAAAAGTATTTATTGCTACTCGTATAGATAGTGCAATCCACGAAGACGCGCTCCACTACTCCTCCTAACCTAACCTCCTAACCGTTTACAGTATATGTGTGCAACGGTTAGGAGTAGTGGGGCGCGTCTTCGTGAATTGCACTATCTATACAGGAAGATCAAAAAACTAATCTTAACACAGTTAAAAATAAAAAATCAAATTATATTTAAAAAAAAACCGGTTAAGTAAGAGTCGGACTCGCGCACGAAGGGTTCCGTACCATTATCTCTAAAAATCACGTCTCTTGTATGGGAGCCCCACTTAAATATTTATTTTATTTTAATTTTATTATTAAAGTAAAAATACAACTGAGTATTTTGTGAATATTTCACGTGCCTATCTGTTTGCCATTATTATTATCGAGCAAAAAAGGGCAAAAATCTCATTTGTTGTATGGGAGCCCCCCTTAAATATTTATTTTATTTTGTTATTAGTATTTGTTGTTATAGCGGCAACAGAAATACATAATTTGTGAAAATTTCAACTGTCTAGCTATCGCGGTTCTTGAGATACAGCCTGGTGATAGACAGACGGACGGACAGACAGCGAAGTCTCTTAGTAATAGGGTCCCGTTTTCCGTTTTTGCCCTTTGGGTACGGAACCCTAAAAAGTAACAAAGAAATAGAAAGTCCTATACGAGGCCAAAAGGCTCCTAACTCAGCATGATGCTGAGACATTTAAAAAAACGGGTTGTTGTGTCGCGGCGTTGGTATTCTGATAGGGCTCAAAGTCAAAGTCAAATCATTTATTTCAAATAGGCACATTAAAGGCACTTTTGAACGTCCAAATTAAAATAAAATTGATTCTAATCGCCCCTTCCAAAAGGTAGTTTTCGTATGGAGAAGAATGGGCAAGAAACTCCACCACTACTCTTTTAAAATGTTTTGCATACATTAATTATATAATTATACGTGAAGACGATGCACCTAAAAATAAAATTACTATACCACAATAGGTAAGAGAATTAAAATGAATTCATGAAACCATGACATATAAATTGACTAGGTGATAGATACATGGTGCTCACATATTTACAAACATTCCAAAAGTAGACTATTTTCATAAATAAAAAAGGAGTAATAAGTCCGGGTGTGACTTTAAGTAAGTGCAGAATGTAAATCAATGTCAAAGAGAATAAAAAAATAAATAAATTATACAATTACATTAGCAACCAGTTTGATTTTGTCTAGACTATAGAGATTGTCCTATGGAGCAGGAAAAGCATGTTTCCAAGCATTCTTATCTTGGATATAATCCTCTAATTTGTAATATTCTTGCTTACAAAGTGTAATTTTAATATAAGTTTTAAATTTTCTTTCATTTAATTGCAATATTTCACAAGGTATTTTGTTGTAACATTTAACACAGTAACCCATAAAAGATGTATGTACTTTAGATAATCTGAAAAAAGGTTTATCTAATTTATCTTTATTTCTAGTATTAAAATTATGTCTATCACTTATTTTATCAAAAGATGTTGATTTTTTCTTACATACATAATATTTTCATAAATGAATTGGCAAGGTACCGGTACCGTCACCGGCTCGCTCTGATGTCACGGGCAGGTACGGAAATAAATCAATAATCCATGAACATTGTCCTTTACCTCTTTATATTATTAGTATAGATTTGCTCAATTCACGGTTACAGTTCGCACGACCATATGCCTGCCATCCTGTATCCAAGTTTGGGCGTACCAGCTTAGCCATCTTTTCCAAAAAAACCAGCTAAACATTATATTTATCATTACAGGTGCAAAATTCCCCTCGCCACCATCATCGCTGCCTCGCCGAAAGAACTCCGAACGCGACTTCGTGTTTGACGGAGAAGCACGAATGTTGGCGGAGCTGAACGAACTGGGCATTGACGACGCGAACCCCAGAGTGAGAGATAGGGCAGAGAAGATAGCTGTAGCTGAAGAGGATATCGGTGAGTGACTCATCATCATCATCATTTCAGCCGAAAGACGTCCACTGCTGAACATAGTCCTCCCCCAAGCACCTCCACTTCGTCCGGTTCTGTGCTTCTCGCATCCAACGGGTTCCTGCGGCCTTCACAAGGTCGTCGGTCCACCTTGTGGGAGGCCTTCCAACGCTACGTCTTCCGGTACGCGGTCGCCACTCCAGAACCTTTCGGCCCCATCGGCCATCTGTTCTGCGAGCAATGTGCCCTGCCCACTGCCACTTAAGTTAGGCAATTCTACAGGGAATCCATACTAATACGGGGTAAAATTAAATTACCTAGCGAAACGCCGCATACGGGATAGTTATCGATGTACTCTCCGTGCCTAATTGAAATATTAATTGAAAAAATGTATTACACAATTGACGACTTTCTTAATGATGAATCACTGACTGATTGACATGATATTATACCATTTTATATTTTATTTTTATTGTAACCTAGATGACATGTTGTTATTATCTCCTTTATTTCATTTAAATACTTACAAATTACATTTTTAAATATTTTTATAAACTAAAGAATAAAAAAATATTTAAAAATATAAAAAATATTAGCCCACCGGTATCGGGAACAGGGGCGGTCAGGGCTCCAGAGAGAGGAACCTCCTGACAATGCGAGCCGTGTCCAGAAGTTCCGCTTCTTGCTTGCTTTCTATAAGAGAGAGAGAGAAACACGCGCACGCCGCACGGCTATAGCAAAAAGTGTCGTTCCAACTTTTGGTCTTAATTTTTTCCGTCTAGCCCCCTTTCGCAACGCGCGATAAGGAACTTCGTTCCAATTATAATATCTTTAAATTTGTCTAAATTAAATAATAATATGTTTTACATGCCCATGTGACGGTAGAGCATGGAGGACTCCTATAATAAAACATCTGTGTACTGAATACTCTTGTTTGCAAACCATTAAATGATTTGCCTTGTCTCTTGTCTCCGTGCTTAGCCACATTTATTAATGCTTTTTCTTCCACAGCTCCCGCAGCCAAGCTCCCTACCACTCCCAAGACATCGAAACCGAAACCCTCAAAGCCCTGGTACCCCCCTTCGGGAGAATGTCTCCGCGGTCAAGTGTGGTCCTCCAACAACAAGCAGTGCACCCTCACTGACATCGCCGGCGGCTTTGGAGAGCTGCGGCAAGATGACAGACTGCACCCAGGTAATCTTCGATCAATAATACTTTGACGACACGGTTAGTGCAGTGGCTGAGCGATCGGACTGCTGCGCTGCGTGTCGCGGGTTCGATTCCCGCACAGAACAAATATTTGTAAGTCCTACATGTATTTGTTCTGAGTCTGGGTGTTTTTCTATCTATAATATGTATGTATTTACAACAAAAAAAATGTATATAAGTAGTTTATCAGCCATCTTGTTACCATAACACAAGCATTAGGTTGCTTAGCTTGGGACTAGATGGCGCTGTGTGAAATGTCCAGGGATATTATTATTATTATAATAGTACTAGATTAAGGATCAGGAACGAAAATCAGTCGCTCAAGTGGCCACGTTTGCACACACGTAAACATCTACATTTCTTAGAAAATAGTTTAATAATATTAACAACTTCAGTTTATTATACTCAATAAACCTTAATGCTTAAACATAAAGTTTAATTACCATTGCAAAATATATTTAAAATGTCGCTTGAAAATAAAATCATTCTATTTTAAAATTTTCAGTCATTTATTCTAAAACTAGCTTCTGCCCGCGGCTTCGCCCGCGTGGATGTCGGAAATTTACCCACGGGAAGGTGCTAACAGGATAAAATGTATGTGCTTCCCCAGAATGCCATCATCTCGCGGGCCCTTTGTGGCTAATTACAATAGAAAAACAATTGTGTCTCATTAGTGGTGATTAAGAGGGTACCTTTAAGATATCTTTACCTAACTACCTACCTAATCCCAGAAGGTGGTAGCCGTAAGGCTGATCCGGGGCTACCGCACGATCTCAGGCGAGGCAGCAAGCCTCCTTGCCGGACTGCCACCATGGGATCTGGAGGCGATAGTCCTCGCGCGCCTATATGATTGGCGCGCGGAGGCACTACGCCGGGGGGAAACCCCGCATCCGCGGCAAACCGCGGCGGAGCGGACGAACCTCCGGCGCGATCTCATGGCGGCATGGAAGGAGCGACTATCGCAACCCAGCGCAGGGCACGCCACGATAGCGGCGGTAAGACCCCTCTTTGAGGAGTGGCTAGAGAGACGTCACGGCGCTCTCACCTACCGCCTGACGCAGGTCCTCTCCGGACACGGATGTTTCGGGAGGTTCCTGCACATCATCAGGCGGGAGGAGACGCCCGGGTGTCACCACTGTCAGGATCGCCCAGAGGACACGGTGGAGCATACGGTGGAGGTCTGCCCTGCTTGGGCAGAGCACCGCCGTGTCCTCGTAGAGGCGATTGGCAGCGGCGGCGACCTCTCGCGCCCGGCCCTGGTTCAAGCCATGGTTCGGGGTGAGAGGGAGTGGGAGGCAGTCACCTCCTTCTGCGAAGCAGTCATGCTAGCGAAGGAGGTGGCGGGGTGGGCGAGGGAACGCACTTTGCGCACCTCACGCCTCAGCCGCCGCGGGAGACGCTCCGGGCGTCGGGAGCCGCGTGACGACTCCCGGCCACCGTAGGCGCGGGCCTGCGGGCGGAGAGTAATGGGTAGCTCTCCGTCCGATCGGGACTAGGCCCGTGCCGGACGGCGTGTACGTGTTCCACGCGCGCCTCAAAGAGATGTCAGCAAGTGACGGGGCCCCACAGGGCCGAAGCCTGCCAGGGTAGCGGGACCATCCGAAAGGGTTTACCGCTGCCCTGGAACATAAAGGGCTAAGGAAGGAACACGGGTGGGTTTTAGTCAGTAAAAGTCTGACACTCCCTTCTGCTCCACCCAGAGCGGGAGGAGTCATTTGATGATTTCCCATCCTCAAAAAAAAAAAAAAAAAGTACCTACCTAATTAAAAAATAAATAAACTCAATAACAGAAAATTAAATACCTGTAGGTAGGTATTTAAATTTCTAAATAAACCTATTTCTGATGATAACTAATCTAAACTCAATAAATAAGCAAAATCCCTAAAAACTAATATCTATACGAATGACTAATCCTACCTAACAGTATTATAAAATAACCTACGGTCACTACGTACACTATCAAATATACTACCTATACTTTAAAATTAAAATCTATACCTACGACTAATATAAAAATAAACCTAAGTAACTCTAAAAACTAAAAGGAATAAAAATGAACTCCACTGCGGGTGACCTAACCTACGACAAACTTATTATTTGCGGTTGGTACAGTAATCGGGTCTAGGGATCGAACCGCAAAATTAATTTTGTTTTTATTGTATATACTTTTCCGGGATAAAAAGTACCCAGTGTGGTGCCCAGGATATTAAAGAATAATTATACCAAGTTTCATCGTAATCGAACCGGTAGTTTTTGCGTGATGCCTGAACAAACAGACAGACAGACAGACAGACAAAATTTTTTTAATCACTTTTTTGGGTTCGGTGTCGGTCTAGTAACACCCGCTGCCATTTATTTTTTTGATATTTTCAATGTACAGAATTTTCACTTCTACAGATTTATTATAAGTATAGATGAAACTTAAAGTAATAACAGGTTAAAAACATACTAATTTGAAATAAGACCACAAAAGTATTTGTGGTCTGTTTTTTGGCAGGGCAGTCGTGTTTTTAATTTTTTTTTATTAATTTTTTTTATACATTTTAGTGTTATATTGAATTTACATTTTAGTGTGATGATGAAAGCATTCTAAAACTCAATCATCTACGAAACCATTCACTCATTTAGACATTCTCAGTCTTACTAAAGTCTGATTAAATCGTTAGCACAGCCAAAGATGAAATGTTTGTTTTTCACGTACACCGTACCTAAGTAAAACTGGTGCCCATAAATTATATATATTTGGAATGTGCTGATCAAGGCCTTCAATTTGATACCCATATTGTAATACCTAATTGAACAAAAATTGATTTTTTTTTACTTTTCAAAATAATAATAATAATAATATCCCTGGACATTTCACACAGCGCCATCTAGTCCCAAGCTAAGCAACCTAATGCTTGTGTTATGGTAACAAGATGGCTGATAAACTACATAGACTATACATTTTTTTTTTTGTAAATACATGTAACATATTATAGATAGAAAAACACCCAGACTCAGAACAAATACATGTAGGACTTACAAATATTTGTTCTGTGCGGGAATCGAACCCGGGACACGCAGCGCAGCAGTCCGATCGCTCAGCCACTGCGCTAACCGTGTAAAATGGACCCATACTGCCGCCATATTGATTTTTTTCAAAACAATATAGTCAGTGTCACTCGGGATGATGTAAGGATGCTATCGGTACTCCATACATCCAAATCTATTCAGGCATTTAACACGCTCAGCGCCATGTGTATCTTTTGCGATACACACTGTCTAAACACTTGTGTATCCTTTTTGATACACAAGCACCATTCCAGTCTAAGCGCCGTGTATCGCTAACGCGCACACTTTCCATACATTTTGTATACAAAAAATGTTGCCCTGGCCTAGGGAATTTTCCTGGTGTAGTGGTATTGGCATATGGGGCTTGGCGCTGAGCGTGTTAAAAGTTATGGTGGAATAAAGAAACTCACATACATACAAACATACATCAACCCTGAATACATTACACTCCTTTTTGGGCAGTCGTGTAAAAACGGATCAAAAAAATCAAAATCAATAGTCATTTATTCAAATTAGGCTGAGAATCAGCACTTTTCGAACGTCAAAATTACAAAAGACAGTCCCCCAAAAACGCCCGCCCTTCACTTATAAAGCCGATTTCGCGATAACCTTGACTAGCGTGATGTAAGGTTTGTGTCTTCTTCCTCTTCATGTCGCTGGCACGACTGTATTTTAAATGCTGTTCTTCCAAAACTTTGCCACATCCACGGCGTTGTCGGTGGCAGCGCAGACGTCACTCTGACTGCATGTTTTGGGACACAGAGGGCAGGATAGGAGGTGGAGCATGGTTTGTGACATAGCTCCACAATCACACCCTACTGCCGTTCCGTCAAGGTAGACCCACTTCACCAGGTTCCACTTACATCTTCCCACTTGTGTCCGGAGACGGTTCAGATACTTCCAAGTTTGACGGCACGGTTGGCGCAGTGGTTAAGCGATTGACTGCTGCGCTGCGTGTCGCGGGTTCGATTCCCGCACGGAACAAATATTTGTATGGCCTACAAGTAGTTGTTCCGGGTCTGGCTGTTTGTGCATGTGAGTTTAAATGTTTGTAAACGCACCCACGATACAGGAGAAAATCCTAGTGTGGGGCAACGTTTTTAAAAAAGAAAAAAAAAAAGTGGACGGATATAAGATTTGTGTGACGTCAGATGACATGCTGTATGTAGACGATATTAGTTACGCTTTACAAAAAGGTTTTTCCCCTGACTGGGCATTTTAATATCGCTACTCATGAAGGCTATATCAATGAGTAATTTAATCGGAAACTCAACTAAAGCAGTGTTCATAATCTCTCATAATCGACATTCCATCGCCACTTAATTAGTTATCTACTTTAGCGTAATGTATTCAAAGTTGATTTTTGAGTGAACATTTTGGTCTCAACAAGTTTTTGCTTGCAATGTAATTTGAACTTTGTTGAGCATGACGTTCAGTTTCTTTTTGCATTACTTGAAAATTATCGCAAATTCTTAATTGAAATATAGTCATCCAATATGCAAGAATCGAATTGATAACTATTTATTCATCGTCGTTATCTCTTACCACTGTAACTGTTTGCTCCGTAAATAATTAATATTTTTTTAAAACTACAGTGCAATTATCGTAGAACGCGTCGAACCGTTGGTCCCGGCTAACATTCTCGTCGTTACTGGTACTCAGACGCCTGAAAGTCTGACAACCAGTCTTACCAAAGTGTGCTGTGCACCCAGGTTAAGCTACGCTTTCCGCGGTTGGTCCGTGGATGGGTAACAATCTTCACATACCAAGACCCCTCCGTGCCTCGGAAAGCACGTTAAGCCGTTGGACCCGGCTGTCATTCGTGGATCTTTGACAGTCGTTAGTCTTACCAAGGGGTATCGTGTGACCCAGTAACTGGTTTGTGGAGTTCAGATAGGCAGTCGCTCCATGTAAAATACTGGCTAGCACCCGGTTAAACTGGAAGCTGACCCTAATATAGTTGGCATAGGCTAGGGAGATTGAGTGTGAATATTTTGAGTGATAAAAGTGAAGTTTTAAAGTGAAAAAAATCTCGTTTATAAGTTGTTCAGCTGTGTCAGGAACTTGTCCGAGGAATTACTACCTTCTATACAGGGTTATTTGTAAAACACCAGCAACCTCTTAAGAGGTCATTGTACTCATCATTATGAACAATTTTTACTATGGGACCAAAACTGAAATCGCGAAAAAAAAATCAGCTATTCCCTACATTTATGTTTGCATAACTCGTCAAAATGTAGGGAGCAGCTGATTTTTTTTTTCGCGATTTCAGTTTTTGACAGATTGAGACTGAGATCAGAGGGGCAATTCTCGTAATTTTAAGAACGTTCACAGTCTGATCTCAGTCTCAATCTGTCAAAAACTGAAATAGTGAAAAAAAATCAGCTGTTGTCTAAATTCGCTACATTTTGACATGTTTTTGACATTTGTTTGTCGCCGAGATGAGACTGCGACTAGATTTTGAACGTTTTAAATTACGAGAATACGCCTTCAGACTGTTGAACGTTCTTAAAATTACGAGAATTACCCCTCAGAAGTTTCCAGAAGAAATCGAAAACAACATTATCATGGAATTAAAACCATACATGTGTGACTATTTTGATAATACATTTATGAAGAGGATTGAGTATTTATCAGCTACGGACACAAAACGTTCGAAAAAGACAAGGAAACGTCAAAATAAACTCGAAGAAAGAGAGGAGTTTATAAAACATGAAATAGAGAGTCTTAGGGACTTAGCATCTAGAAAGTTACAAAAAATTAACAAAATAGTCGCAGACTTCGAAAATACTCTCTTGGACTGTAACGGAAAGTATGAGGAGATGAAAAATACGCTGGAAGAGAAATTAGAATGTATCAAACAGCTGGAAGAACAAAATTCTTGTTTGCAACATGGTTTTAAACAACTGAGTCAGCGCCTGGAGTTTGTAGAACAAAGTTTAATGCATGCTAAAATTGAACTAAATTATATACAGCTAGGTAAGACTTGACAATATAATATCATGCATATCGGCAGCGATGGGCCGAGAGACTTTTTGGTAACTCGAGTAACTCGAGTTGACTCGCTTACCAACTCGGGTTGCAACTCGAGTTGACTCGACTCAGGTCCCTCGCGTCGCCGCGTCGTTCGTCCGAGTCAGTGCTTAACTCGGTGCATCATTCCGCGGGTTGCTAGTTTGCTACGTTCACGGTTCGCCGGGTCGGGTCCGGCGGGCTGACTGGCGTCTAGTCAATGGTAGTCAAATAAAATTGAGCCCGTTCAAAAATAAAATAAAAATTTTACTTCCAGGAGCCATTCTAAACTTATTAAAGTTAACAAAACAAACAACACTTAAGATGGATGCTCCAAGGTAGCCCGCGAAATTCAAATTTTCTTACGTTTATTGCAATTTCCTGGTCAGTACAAAGTTGTACGTTGATTAAAATATGATTCGCGGCCGTAACAAATATGTATTTAGTGTCTGAGCTGTCCAACGAGAGCCTCCTCAGGTGTTGGTCGAGTAACTTGTAATAACATCAATTTGAAATATTCGTTTGAATAGACTGTACATACAAACTTACTAAAAAACAAACGGCTTTGAAGGTCCGTGGCATACCTGCCTGTACGCCATTTTTTTTTTTCAAAATGGCGGCCACGCATGATACCTAAATAAATCTATAACTGACATTCAATGCCAACAGAAAACATAATAAAACTTGAGAGGTGTCAAGGGACACCCGGATGGAACGAAGTATAACTGGCTTGCTTTCTATAAGAGAGAGAGAGAGAGAGACAGACAGACAGACAGAGAAACGCGCACGCCGCACGGTTTACAACTATAGCAAAAAGTGTCGTTCCAACTTGTGGTCTTAATTTTTTCCGTCTAGCCCCCTTTCGCAACGCGCGATAAGGAACTTCGTTCCAAAAACAAAACCCCGTAAAATATCCCATTTCCGTTGTGGAGGTCAGTCAGTTAGGCAGTCGCTCCATGTAAAATACCGGTATTCAGCTGCATCCGGTTAGACTGGAAGCCGACCCCAACATAGTTGGGAAAAGGCTATACCCTGTCCATTACGTTAACCATTTTTTCACAGCTGTCTTATTCCAGATTACGTAAAAGTTAACTTTAAAATGCGTAATAAAATAAATATATAAACTGCCTTATCTTATTGAATTATCTTATTTATGGCTTCTTACAGACATTATAATACCGTACGTGTATCAATCAATGTATTGTGTGTTGCTGCAATCACTAGTTCCATCTGTCAAAAAACGGTTTACCTAATGGCAGATTAGTATAGATTATATGATTTATCTATAACATTCTTGTTAACAGGTCAACAGCTCAATGTAGACTTCACAACGCCTCCTCGGCTCTACAACACAGACTTCCAAGTCCGCGACCACAAGATGAGTGGTGGTGTTTGGCTTTATAACAACAAAGACGGTAACAGTAATGTTGACAGCGGCCTGGCAGCCAGCACTGAGTATTTTAGGTGAGTGACGTCACAACAAACCAGGGGGTGAACCGAAGTGCAAAATGCGAATGTTCGGATCGGACCGACACATGGCCGAACCGAATATTATTGAAAAATGCGCAAAAAGTTCGGATCGGCTCAGTTGGGTCGGGACCATAGTCAATATTCGAAAGAGTGTAGGATCGGAACCGACCGAACCAAATAGTAACTTCGTAGCAGGAAACGGCCGATACTACTTCGGAGTAGACCCTCAGGGTTCCCTGATATATATCAGTAGATAATATGTATGTATTATCACGATGTATATCAATTTATATTTATGTTCATATATAATACACCGTTAAATTTTTATCGTTTTAATCTTTAAAAGGGGTCATTGTACTCATCATTATGAACAACTTTTACTACGGGACCAACCCTGAAATCGTGAAAAAAAGAAATCAGTCGGTCCATAGATTTATGTTCGCATAACTCTATGACATAATGTATGGATCAACAGATTTTTTTTCCCCTTTCTTTAATAACATGCACTTTTACTTTATAGCACGCTGAATTAGATATTTTAATTTGTCGCACCTATTTAATTTCCTCCTTTATTGTTCCAGTACCGAAAGTCCTGGGAAGTCGACAGCCCTCACCGGCTTCCAAATGGCCCCGGGGGGTGAAAGACGGAAGTCGACGACGGAACCCGCCCCTAAGGATACCGTAGACGACTTGCAGAGAAGACTGGACAACCTGAGAGGATTCAACTTATAATATTAAATATATAAATAAGGTAATGTAAAAATTCTTTGGCAAAAATTTGTTGAAATATATTGGTTAAAGTCTGCGCCAGTTATGTTTAAGTCTCATGATATAGGGGGCGTGTATACGAATGAATATCGTGCATGCGCCGCACTGGTGCCATGTAGTAATGGGCTTTGAATCAACGTTGATGTCTCTTCAACGGGATTAACGTTGACCGTGTACAGTCAGGAGCACCAATATGTCAACACTTGGCAACTTTCAATTGCGATTTTTTCGTGAAATAACGAATGCGTCGTTGAAATACGACACATTACATAAACCTATTTGTTCGAAAATGCTATGTTCGTAACAATATCAAATTTCATTAAAAAATAAAGGAGTAAATCGCTTTTGAATAAAGCCGAGTGTATACATACTTTTGCTCGTGACTGTACAAATCAACTCGTTGAATTCGTCAACGAGTTACGATACAACGACGATTATGAGTTCAACTCGTTTGACGAAACGAGAAACTGTACCCAACGTTTTGTTATTTTCAACGTACGTAAATTGTATTTCTTTAACAATAAAACTCCCGCTACGACGCGATAGTCATGACAATAATTTGAAATCTAAATAACGAATACAAGATTTGCAATTTATTTAGTAATTTGATCAATGTCATTATTTTGAAAAGAATGTAAAGGATGACATTATTAATTCAACAGCATCTATACATATAATAAAACAGTAACGAAAGAAAAACTGTACATTGAGAATTTTCGAGAAAAAATAAGTGGCTTTTGTTAGAAAAACGTAACTGATGACAAAAAGTGACTTTTTAGAATTTTTGTCTGTTTGTCTGTTTGTCTGTGTGTATGGTACGGCTTCACGCCAAAACTACTGGATAGATTGAATTGAAATTCAGCAAAAATGTTCTTTGTAAACCAAGGAAGGCTTTAGGCTACATATTATCACGCCGTATGTTATAGGAGGTAAGCAATATTGATTTTAAAAGGTTTTTGTTCGTAATTTAATGCACAAAATAATTGAATGCACAAAATGACATGTTATTTATTTAGTAAACCATAATTTAACTCTGGAAACATATTATCACGCTATCACCTACGGGGGAGGAGCTGTGAATCTTTATTTTTCTTACCTACGTATTCTGTGACAGCGTGTAATCTAACGACGCATATTTAAATGTTGTTTTTGAGTAAGCCATGCTATTATCTAGCTTTACACTATAAAAACTACGCCATTTAAGTAACTTGGGCAGAGAAACATAGTTTAATTAATGTTAGTAGTATAATGAAAATTTTGAAGCAGCGCCATCTATGAGATTTCATAAAAATCAAATCAAGTTACATGTTAACACTTTTTGGAAATTAATAATTTAAATTTGATCATGTTGGCGAGGTTAGTAGTTAGTTATTCTTAAAATTCATAGATGGCAATGTGCATTTTCTTCATAAAAGTTCGTTTCGACAAATTCAAGTTCCAACAAAACCCTCAAAATCTTGAGCAGAGTTGAGGAAGACAATTTAAAAAAACACGCTCTGTGAAGTCGACCAGTTTGCGAGATCCCTTACGTATGACGAGGTGCCTTCATATTACACGTACGACAAGCAAAGGGGTGTATTTAACCGACGTCGACGAGGAGGTGCTGTGGAAGGCTTTCCGGGAATTTTCAAGGACACCGCATTGGGTAGGGTTTATACCGTGCATCCGAATAATGGCGAATGCAATTTTCTGCGGTTGTTACTTCACACTGTCCGAGGCCCAACGTCTTTCGCCTTTCTGAGGACATTTGATGGCGTGGAGTATCCCACTTACCGCGCAGCCTGCGTAGCACGTCACCTTCTCGACGGTGACCAAAATTGGGATGACACCCTCGCGGAGGCGAGCGTCAGTGACAGTCCCAGCTGCATGCGTCATCTGTTTGCCGTCATCTTGGTGTTTTGTGGAGTCGCGAACCTGGTAGCTTTGTGGGAGAAGTATCGCCATCATCTGTCTGAAGATTTTCTACGAGCTTTGAGGCGTGTTACTGGAGACGAAGTCGAAGTAACTGATGAACGCGTGCTGAACACCTGTCTCAGTTCACTTCAAGATGTGGTCATTTCTATCGGCGGCAATCCACTGATCGAATATGGGTTATCAGCTCCCACATCATCACCGTATAAAGACCGTGGAAATCGGGAGTATAACGCTGAGACAAATTACGATCCGGGCGAAATGACCACCATACGAAATGACTATGTCGCTTTGTTCTCTTCAGAGCAAAAACACATTTATGACACCGTCCTTGAAAGCGTTGGGCAAAACCAGGGTAAAATGTTTTTCTTGGATGCTCCTGGTGGAACAGGAAAAACATTTGTTACCACTGGCATACTTGCAGAGGTCAGGAGGCAAGGCAAAATTGCTATTGCTGTAGCGTCGTCGGGAATCGCTGCCACACTACTTCCGGGCGGCAAGACAGCACATGCCATGTTTAAAATTCCCATCGATTTAGAGAGCGCCGAAACGCCTGTTTTTGGTGTGTCACGTAACAGCAATAAGGGACACGTGCTCAAGGATTGCTCTCTGATCGTATGGGATGAGTGTACGATGGCCAATAGGAAGGCAGTTGAGGCCGTGGACAGAACCCTGCAGGACATCCGCAGGAACGAACATTTGATGGGTGATGTCATAGTTCTGTTCAGTGGCGATTTCCGGCAAACGCTTCCCGTGGTGCTTCGTTGAAACGATCTTCGTTTTGGTCACGAGTTCGTACGCTGCACTTGACCATTAATATGAGAGCTCAGCTCGGCGGCAATGCATGTGCTCAAGAATTCTCCGATGTCCTTCTAAGTCTTGGCGAAGGCACTCTACCAGAAGAGAGAGGTGGACACGTGGTGCTTCCAGAGTCTCTCGGTAGAGTGGTATCCAGCTTAGAAGAACTCATTCGCTGTGTGTACGGGGACATCAGTCGTATACTGCACCAGCAGAATTCTTGGGTGTGTGAGCGGGCCATTTTGACGCCTAAAAATAATCAGGCTGCAGCAATTAACAAATGCATTCTCTCGGAAATTGAGGGGAATGAAGTGGTCTACACCTCGATAAACACTGTTGTCGAGCAAGATGACGCCACACATTATCCCGTGGAATTTCTGAACTCCCTGTCAGCAAGTGGACTTCCAGCGCATACCATCAAGCTAAAGGTCGGTATCCCGATTATGCTTCTTCTGTACCTATCTCCTCCGAAGTTGTGTAACGGGACCCGCCTTAAAGTCATCTCGCTCCACAGACACACCATTGAGGCGGAAATTTTTACGGGTTGTGGCGTCGGCGAGGCAGTATTTATACCACGCATTCCTTTCATACCTCATAACTACCCGTTCCAGTTCAAGCGCGTACAGTTCCCCGTGAATGTTTGCTTCGCGATGACCATCAATAAGTCGCAGGGGCAGACACTGAGGGCAGCGGGTGTCGACCTCAGGACGAGTTGCTTCTTACACGGGCAACTGTACGTCGCTTGCTCTCGCGTCACCAGTCCTGACTCTCTTTACATTTTGGCTCCTGGCAGCATAACTACCAACGTAGTTTATAGGGAAGTGTTGTGTATTTTTATTCTTTTGTGTCCTGAAATGTATTCCTGCATTATTTTCTCTATTTCCTTCAGTCACATCTTATGACTGAACTCAGCAGGATTCCCATATAACTCTCTTCACTTGCTTCGCTTCACTTGCTTCGCAAAAAAACTTATATTTTAATGCAATTTTAAAAAATTTTGATTACTTATAATGCTATAGCGACACTGGCATCTTAGGTATTTTTGGTGCTGTAGAGCCTTCACGCAGACGACGTCGCGGGCAGCAGCTAGTACGTTAATAAAAGCGTTTAGGCGTTTATCGTTCATGCAAGTTGACGTTCGTAACACGTTAACTCGTTGACGAAATTAACTAGTTGATCAACTAGTTGACAAACGCAATTCAACGTTAACGTTTCGTTGACGGAAAAACCTTCAACGACCCATCACTAGCCATGCCGGATCCATGTATGCACCGCATAGAGGCGATATTCATTCGTATTCATGTACAGGAAGCCTTAGGGCCGGCGCCCACTGGAGCACGGCACGGCAAGGGATTTTTATGCGACTAATAGAAAATATAACTTAAAAGTATGACAATAAAATTGAATTTTCACTGGCAGCAATGATGCCCCGGTATCCTTAGGCATGCCGCGACTTCCTTTGGCATCATCATTTAAATTTCAATTTTATTGTCATACATTTAAGTTAAACTATTCGTCGTATATAAAAATCCCATGCCGTGCCGCGCGGCACTCAAAAAAACATTGAAACCAACCAGTCTTAACAAGGTGTGTCGCGTTACCCAGTAACTGGGGTCAGATAGGTAGTCACTCCTTGTAAAATACTGTTTTAAGCAGTTCAGCTGCATCCGGTTAGATTGGACGCTTACCCCAACATAGTTGAGAAAATATTGGCCAGATGATGATCAAATAATCTTTTGAAAATGTTTTTGACAAAGAATTTTTATATTAGTTTATAAGGCCATATAGAAATACCAGATTTTAGGTTAATAGATCTGTAAAATAATAATTAATATTATGGAACTTTAGGCTATGTTTTTTAGCTTAAGGTGGATGCTCCAAGGTAGCCCTGTTCAAATTTTCTTGCAATTGGCTGCTCAGTACTAAGTTGTACGTTGATTAAAATATGATTCGCGGCCGTAACAAATATGTATTTACATAATTATAATCATTAAAGTCATCAACACAACTCTCTAAGATCAAGTAATCCTACTGAATGACTATTTCATGCAATCTTGACATTTTAGGATTATGCTAACTTAACAAGTCGTATTACTGATTCTAATGATGTATAATTCTGTAAATACATAATTGTTACGGCCGCGAATCGTATTTTAATCAACGTACAACTTAGTACTGACCAGCAAATTGCAAAAAACGTAAGATAATTCTAATTTCGCGGGCTACCTTGGAGTATCCACCTTAAATGCACGTAGGATCGCGTTGCAGCTTCAAATAGAAATAAAATAATGTTTCCTACTCACCGATTTCTGAAAGGTTTAGAAGAATTTTCAAATGATACTTGGTTAAGGAGCAGTGATGGCCTAGTCGTAACGGCAGCGACTCACCGATTTGTAGATCGTAGGTTCGAACCCAGACAGGCGCTTTACTTTGTGTAAATTATTTCATCACCACTGCTCTCAAAACGGTGAAGGAAAACATCGTGAGGAAACCGGCATGTCCTCGAACCAAAAATTCGAAGGCATGTGACATCTACCAACTCGCACTGGGCCCGCGTGGTGCATTAATTAGTCCACTCCCTCTCTCATAGACTTCGATCAATAATAGTACTAGATTAAGGAGCGAGGACGATTCTATGCGACAAACGGACGACGCTACGCGGCGCGTGACTGAGTATCGAACTAACGTGCAACCCGGCGCGCGCGCGGCAGCCCAGCAAGTCGAGCCCGCCGCGTACTTGTAGCTTCATACCTAAAATGCGGAGTGCGGCCTGGCCTGCATTTACAAAATAGGGTAGTTGCCTGGGTAAAAAAATAATAATTATATTTAGTCCGTCAGTTAGATTATCGATAAAAAATAATGGACACGTATTTTTTCTTTTGTCAATCAAACAAAAAATGACAAAGATAAAGCGCGTCAAAATTTGGGAGTGGGGTCGTGACGTCACGCGGAACTTAAACGGGCGATATCTTTATCAGTTTTTACGTAATTGACAAAAGAAAAAATACGGGTTCAATATTTTTTGATAATCTAACTGACGGACTAATTAGATTTTTTAGGAAAATAGCCTATTGTAAAAATGCTTCAAAAAATGATTTTTTATGCTTCAATGGAAGAACCATTGGTGACAGGAGGAGAGAGAGAGAGAGAGGAGAGTGTGAGTGACAGAACATACGCGAAACGTTCGGATAGCCAATGTTCATTCGTCGGCCGTATTATAACAGGCAAGCAATAAATAGTAGAACAATTTTATTTTAATATCTGCAAAATCCTTTAGTTATGTGCCTAGTTAAAAACACCCGCCATACTAGAATAATGAATTCATAAATAAATAATGATAAAAATTGAAAAAAAAAAGTTTTGTTTTAACCGCAAAATTTAATCAAAAAATAAATTAGCTTTAAGTCTTGTAAATATTTCGTATAAAAATATAGAGATAATAAAATAGTGATATTAGTTAAATGGCTGGTCCCATAGTATATAAATAAATCGGGGTTGAAAAAAAAAGAGTGTGACAGGGGGTGACTACTGAAATGATGACTAATAGAGATGTATGGACGAAGATATGCTGTGCCTGTAGCGGCATCTACAATTCCACATGCGAACTACACATCTCACAGACATGACATAGGGGTCACCAGTACAGACGTATGAGTAACAGGGAGTAAAGTTCACTCATCCTCCATAGAAAAGGAAGGATCCTTCGACCAGACGGGTGTCGTGTCTGGTGGGCAACTACCCGATGACTAATGTCGGGTCGTTGTATGCATTGTGTAACTGAATGAATGCATATTATGAAAGTCGTTTGTTCACAATCGTTTAATGATTTATCACGTTTTTAATGTAGGTGTAATGTTTTATCCCAAAAATAATTAAAACTACGTAAATTACAGTTAGACTTCCGCTGTACAGTCAAAACGAACCACAATGGTTGAAGTACATATCTGTTACAATACGCTACACCCTTATACGTGTGCGACTGTATGCGTTCGTACATTGGTAAATTTGGTAATGTGACTACAATTTTCTCCCACAATCAGTATGATTTACTTAATAATGTTTTATACATAACAGTTTAAAAAATCGCTATGTATTATGATTATAACATCATATCTATTTAGGGTGTTTGGTGGTGTCCGTTCATTCCGGGACATGTTGTGTGTTATGCTAGTCGCGCGGTAAATTCTGCTTGCGCGATGCAGGATTTTGCGTGGCGTCAGTGTGATGCTTAGCTCGCATGTGGCGCTGTACATAGATGGCGCCACACGCCGACGACTAATAAATCGGTTTATGGGTAGGATGATGACTGAGTTTGTATGTAAACGTATTGTGTAAACTTTGTACATACGGTAAGTAGGTAGGTAGATAGGCTTTATTTTTTTTATAACAGAACTTAGATAGGATATCAAAAATTTTTGGAAAAAAATACCAAAAAAAATGTAATGTAAAAATTAAGCTTTTCTAGCTATAATTAGGGTGAAGATGGTAATTGACGGCCGTTAGGTTTTTTATAAGTTTTATTTGGTAACTAAAAATGTTTGTGAAAAAAAAAATTTTTACAACTTTTTTTTTGGGATTTACATATTCGCAGTTCTTTTTTTAAATAAAAATACCTTACGGCCAAAAACAATTGCAGCCATCTTATTACTCTAATTATTTAATATTTAAAATAATATTCTTGATAATGTGTTGTGACTTTATATTTTTTTGTCATAGTTTATATGGTTGTATAATATGTATTAAGCTCGCAGCCAGATAAACAAAAAAAAAAAATTACTTGGTACTATTACACTATTTTCGACCACATCATCGTTAAATTCGGAAAAAACGCATAAAATGCATAACCCTTAGTTTTGTGATCAGTGTGGCCCAGAGGCAACGGCCTCGACTTACGAATTGTTGGTCGTGGGATCGAACCCAGGCAGACTTTACTTTGAGCAAATAATTTCATCATCACTGCTCTCAAAACGGTGAAGGAAAACATCGTGAGGAAACCGGCATGTCCTAGAACCAAAAATTCTAAGACATGTGACATCTACCAACCCGCACTGGGCCCGCGTGGTAGATTACAGCTTACAGCCCACTCCCTCTCAAACTCAAACTCAAATTATTTATTTCAATTAAACCATTTACAGGCACTTTTGAATTGTCAAAATTAAATAGTCGGTCAGTTAGTCAGAAAGTTGAAGCTAGTTGCCCATTCCAAAGCGTAGATCTCTATGGAGAAGAACGGGCAAGAAACTCCACGGACACTCTTTTAAATCAAGACATTTTTACAAAAACACACAGGCCTCCTCTCACAGAGAGGAGGCCTGTGTCCCAGCAGTGGGAACATTATAGGCTTATGCTATCTATTTTTCAAAACGGATAAACACTCCTGCTTAGCTGGAAAGCTTTTTACTTCTCATTCTGTCCCCGATGGTAAAAACCGTCCGTGTGGCATTAAAAACTAAAAACAAAGTTGAATAATTCTTTAAAGTGACGTTTCTAGTAAAATTCTTGACTTTAGAAAATATCTGGCTGCTAAGCAATATTGAATTAAAAGGACTTCTGTTGTGTGCCTATAAATTATTGTTATATGTATATTAAGTTAAGTAAAATCGACACTTTCTATGTATAAACACTATTACCATGAATTAAATTAAATATAAAATGAAAGGGATTTAAAGGTTCGTGGCATACGCTGTCCGCCATTTTGATATTTTTCAAAATGGCGGCTTCCTATGAAACCTACATAAATCGATAGCTGACATTAATGCAAGCAGAAAATATAATAAGACCAAATCCGCAGTGTCACGTTTCCGAGATAATAACGTTCAAAGTTGATCACGTGGCATTCATATTTTTTGAACTTGCTGATATGTTGTTGCATAGAAGAAAAAAAAACAAAATGGCGCGACAGTAGGTATGCCAGGCTCCATATAAACATATTTGGCAACAGTTCGATAAAAAACACTTTATACGTAGGGAGTGTCGACATATAAAATTATATTGTATACTCAACATAGTGCCTTTTCATGTCTCCTTGTCTATGGTAGGATGAAGTATTTTGTACAGACGCCAGCACATCAAGCTGCAAACAATCGGCAATCTGTCAAATTTCTTTAATAGATTTTCAACTTTATCGCTAAAGCTTTAAGGTTCAAGGTTGATTGGGGAAATCTGACAGTTTCGGGAAGCTTGACCTGCTGGCGTCTATACACACTGCCAAGCTTGCAACACTGCCTTTTACGTGACTTCTTTGATTCACGAACCTTTTGTTAACGACTACGCCCGCGTTGGCAAAAACATCACTTCGAAAAATTATCCCAGGGCATACATTTTCATCTAAATCTAAACTAGTAACTAATATTATAAAGTAAACTAATATTATAAAGAGAGATAAATGCGTTCAACCAAACAAACTCTTCAGAGTTTGTTTGGTTGAACGCGTTAATCTCAGGAACTACTGGTTCAAATTGAAAAAATATTTTTGTGTTGGATAGTCCATTTATCGAGGAAGGCTTTAGGCTATATTACATCATGCTGCCACCAATAGGAGCGGAGCATCAATGGAAAATGTTGCAAAAACGGGAAAAATTATTGCTTTTCTGTTAAAAGCTTCTGTTGCGTGCGCTGCGTAAACGGGTTAAGTGACGCAAAAATCATGTGTGATGGATTGGTTCCTCTTTAAAATTTCTAAAAAAAAGTCCGCGACAGCATATTATTATATCTATCTTTTAAGATTGACTCACTATAACCTTTTTTATGGTAACCTTTGTTCGAAATTAATGCATTATTTGCGAAGGTGGTTTATCAATATGATAATAATTCTTATCCAAATAAATACGTTAGTCATCACAAGTATTTAACTGTGAACGAAATTGCCCTTGACATCACTTGATTTCAATCAACATCTTAGGAGGTATCATAATTTTAAAATAACTCCGCAACAAAATAGGTATGATAACGTTCAGCTCGGTTCAATATCACGCTAGGTCAAAATGAGTACATTCAGAAAGAGAACATGGCGAAAACGAAATGATAGTGCGGGCGAGCGATGCGACGGCGACGGGGGAACAAGAAGTCGCGAGCCCTTTATATATATTATACTGCCGGGAATTAGATTTTCATTTGCCCACAGCTTCGCGCGGTTGGGCACAACGACACCATTTCGAAAAATTATCCCAAGGGCATAGATGTCAGCACGAGTGACGGGGCCCGATAGGGCCGAAGCCTGCCAGGGTAGCGGGATCGTCCGAAAGGGTTACCGCTGGCCTGGAACATAAAGGGCTAAGGAAGGAACACGGGTGGGTTTTAGTCAGTAAGAGTCTGACACTCCCTTCCGCTCCACCCAGACCGGGAGGGGTCATTTGATGATTTCCCATTCTCAAAAAAAAAAGGGCATACAAAGTTTCATTCAAATCCGTTCAGCCGTTAAGGGTATATTAAAGTTTATTCTAGGTATAAAATTTTGGTGAAATTCGCCCTTAGTTAACTAAAATTGATCATAAAACACAGTTAGCAAAAATTTAACCGTTAGTTACTATTTTTAATGATTGGTTGAGTTTAACTACGGATCAAAAACCGGGCCCAACTAATGGTTAAATTTTTACAAAATGTGTTTTTTGATCAATTTTTAGTTTATCTAATGATATAATATCATTGCTAACGGTCAAATAATAAACTATTAGTTTTAAAAAAAACCATTAGATAAAATAACAATTGAACAAAAAACACATTCTGCAAAAAAAAATACCATTAGTTACCATTTTTAACAATTGGTTGAGTTTAACTACGGTTAAAAAACCCGGCCCCTATTCAACTTATTAATTTTATTCTAAATAAAATATGTTAACCTACCATAGACAAGGAAATATATATATATTTTTATTTAGAAAATAATTGTGATATAATATTATAAAATAATTAATTTTTATTTAATAAAAAGGGTATATCTTTACCCTGTGTGATTGTAAACTAAAATATTTGTATTCATAACGTTTGTAAGTAAATTATAATAATTAAGAAACTGTACGACCTCACCTTAACGTTTTTAGCTTTTTTATACTCTGTTATATTTTTTATGTGTTTTTAAGGGATTGTATCAAATTTAATTTTTTTTTAAGACTATTTTTGCTTACTGCCATTTAAACGATGGTTTTTATTGATTGTTTTCAATGTGGGTTGTATAATACAGGGTGGTATATTGAGATAAGGCAGTACCAGCGTAGCAGCTACAGCAGGGTAACTGCGAAAGTCACTATCAGCAGCAATGAGTTTCATTTTGACAGTTCAACAACAGTCATTGCGTTATTGACGTTGTTGAGCAGACACATTTTTCGAACACATGGAGCAATGGATTAGCAATATTGTTCACAAGGAGATTGATAGTGTTAATACGCAATTAGGGTGCAGGAACGTTCTTAAGAAACGGTTTCTTAAAAGAGCGGTGGACGCTACAGAACGGCCGTAGTGAGGGCTGTCATGAAAATGATGGTAGCTTTGACGTACGGTGTCAAAAAAACACTAGGAAATACACCAACTTCCATGCATAACTAAAGTTTCAATGACGTCATTCGCCGATAAATTGTAGACGCTGTGGCGGAAATCACTCTTAGCTAACCGTAGCTTAGCTTCGGCCAAACCTGCGCGATCAAAGTGACTGTAAAGCGGGAGTTTCCACAACGCGAAATTAAACGTGAACCTGCCTGACTACAGTGACTACAGCAGTCGCGTAAGTGTTCAAGGCGCCATGAATTAACACGAGCAACGTCAGCCGCGCAAGCCCAGCACCCTAATTGCGTAACACACGATCAATCGGAATCGGTTTCATTTTAACAGTTCAACAACATTCATTGCGTTATTAATTATGCGTAATAAATTTTTCGAACTTATGAAGCAATGGATTAGCAATTTGCTTCAAAATGATTCAGATTCCGATTGATTGTGTGTTACGCAATTAGGGTACTGGCTGGAGTCCTTAATTTATTGAGGCATCCACAAGCAAGCCCGGTTAAGCAGCCGACAACCTCATAGGTTGAACTGCGAGAGGCCATACATCTTCTATACAGGGTTATTGGAAAAACACCAACAACCTCTTAAGAGTTCATTGTACTCATCATTATGAACAACTTTTATTAAGGGACCAAACCTGAAATCGCGAAAAAAAATCAGCTGTTCCCTACATTTTGACGAGTTATACGAACATAAATGTAGGGAACAGCTGATTTTTTTTCGCGATTTCGGGTTTGGTCCCATAGTAAAAGTTGTTCATAATGATGAGTACAATGATCTCTTAAGAGGTTGCTGGTGTTTTTCCAATAACCCTGTATAAATAAAAATGGATCACAGAAATGTACGTACGCGCATAACTTCCGATCGACTGCACCAAATTTGATAATTCTTTTCTTTTGGTGTTTGTTTTTTGGAACAAGATTTTATACACAATTGGACCCGGTAGGTGGCGCTGCTTTTTCGGGCAGGACGACGTCTGCCGGGTCCGCTAGTAAAAAATAAAAATAAATCCGTTGCGCGACAGACGCTCCCGTTTCACAGTCGCCTTGGTCGCGCAGGTTTCTCCGAAGCTTAAAAGCGTTGCAGCTTCAGGAACGTTCTTAACGAGACCATCCATAACTTTTGGAGTAATAGAGAGGGGGTTGGGGTGTTAATATTATAATTATAATATAGCAATAATTCTGCTTTACCGTCGATTATTTTATAAGCAATTGTAATGTTTTCGTATTGTATTGTTATTTATTATTAGACTGTTACTGTATATGACTAAATGTAAATAAAAATGTAAATATAATGTACGGACGTGCCAAAATGATTCGTTTTATTTTTACTCCTCGAAACTTTGAAAAGCCGACCAAGCGACACAGATTGGCTGAATAATCATTGTGTAAAAGCTTTTCTGGAAATTTCAAGCTGATAGTTGACTGTCTGTGTCTAATTTCTGGATAAGCGCTTACACAGATGTTGCTCAAACCATAAAAAAAAAATATTTGTCAGAATACGGTAATACCTACATTAAAAATGTGTATTACTTGTCACTTGCCACATAATGGCGTGCAAATTTCGAGGAAGGTAGTTAGGTATACATTTTTATATTATGATTACAAGTTATAAATAGAATCAAAATTAAATAACATTATTTATTAAAAACATAATCCAATTAAAATGTCAGTTACTTAATAAAAACTTTTTGCAAAAAAAAAATCAACCGACTTCCAAAAACGACACTACAAAGTGAAAAATAACTTTAATTTCGGAAGTCGGTGTCGTTGGGTTCAGATTTTCGTTGTTTGCCACCGAATTCCGAAATTAAAGTTATTTTTCACTTTGTAGTGTCGTTTTTGGAAGTCGGTTGATTTTTTTTTGCAAAAAAGTTTTTGTTTTTCACTTTTAAGTTGTAATTTTTACCAGTAATTTTGGTTTAAAAACCAAACAAACTACTGAACCGTTTTAGTTAAATTTCTATGGGACCATTTGGGAAGACCCTTCCAACAAAAAAAGAATTTTTCAAATCGGATGGCAAGCGACAGTGTTATGCGCGAACAAACATAAAAAAAAAAACATCCGAATTGAGAACCTCCTCCTTTTTTAGAAGTCGGTTAAAAATAGTGTCAATAGAATAATAATTATGTTATCAGTACCAAGTCCATAGGTACCTACCTACTGTTAACTACTTTGCATACCTAATAATGAATACTTAAAAGCAAGTTTTTTTTTTAACTGAACAGCAACAGACAGCTGTTCTGCTTGGGAGTTTGTTGCGCCACTTTTTCTTCCCAGCGATAGCACTAGGAAGTGGCGAAGGGCGGGCATTTTGGAGGACTGTCTTTTGTAATTTTGACGTTCGAAAAGTGCTGACTCTCAGCCTAATTTGAATAAATGACTTTTGATTTTGACCTAATAACAACAAAAAATGATAAACATGTAGGTATTATGTAGATAACATTGTAGAAGAAATAGCGACATATTTTCTATCTTTTAGCAAGCTCTAATAGTTTAATCAATGTCGAATTGCAAAAACCAATAAAGCAACAAATGTCGCACCTTCGAATCCTTACATAATGAAACGTCTTTCCCTTTCTAAAAAACAAACACTGAACAGCTGTATCCAATGGGTCACAGGTCACAGTAGCTCTTAACAGTAAGTATACAACCTCTTTGTACTCAGTTGACTCAGTCGCTTTACGAACGCCACGGAAGAGCGTCCATTACCGAAAGTATTAACTGTCAAAAATTGGCGGGAATTTATCGAGTGTCATTTTTTTTTTAAGTTTTGTTTTTTTTTGTCGTTCACCTGTAATTTTTTAATTGTGTGAAGCAGGTTTTCAAAGTCGCTGAACGGAGTGAACGAACATTTTTGATATTATTTTTAATTACGGGAAAATGAATTTCGCGGCTACTTTATTTTTGGTAAGTTTTCAATATATTTATAAATATGAATTTAGTTATTACTTCTTAATATATCAGGTTGAATATTTCAATAAATACATATATGGACTGCTAAAATCATAACCCTTCCTTTTGGCTCTACCGTAGTCCGGTAAAAAGGTTCTAATAAAATCTCTCCGTTACATTTGTAAGTTGTAACTAACTGCGCCCCGCGGTTTCACCCGCATAAGTTTCGATCCCGTGGAAAGATCGGGATTGCCAAAATTCATTCAAATCCGTTTAGTCGTTTTTGCGTGAAAGAGAATATATTATAGAATATTATATTATAGGATAATTATTATAGAATACTGCTCATGTTCACACTCAGCATTACCTACATGATGTTTATTTCTGCTTTTATACAATAAATGTCAAATGAATTGTTAAACCTAGAGTAGGTTGGTGTCGCTTAACCAACTACATAATATACATATACTTACTACAATCAACATGGACTTCCAGTTCAGACATTTTTTGGAAAGAAGTCCCATAACGCAAGTGCACTGCACATTTTGACGAATGAGAGCACCAGCACGTCTTACCAAGGGGTATCGTATTACCCAGTAACTGGGTTGTAGAGGTCAGATGATAGGCAATCGCTCCATGTAAAATACTGGTATTCAGCTGCATTCGGTTAGACTGGAAGCCGACCCCAACATAGTTGGGAAATGCTAGGCAGATGAGATGATGATGATTTGGTGAATGAGAGCTAGACCAGTTATTATTTTTTGCTTTTCAGTTTTTTCGGCGGTTTAATTTTTTTGTGAAAAAGTTTTTATTTTATAATTTAGTGTGGCTATATAATCTACTACCTAATTGTTTGCCAAAGGGCAGGCATATGTGGTACTGAGTAGAGTAATAATACACAACTCAGCATTCAAATCTGTGAGTAAACAATAAATCACCCCTGTTTTCCCACCCTTAGGGTTGGTTTTTTTTCCAAATTTATATGGGACCAACTTTGGGGTATAATACCCTTTCCAATAAAAAAAGAATTTTCAAAATCGCACTAATCTGTAAAAAGTTATGCGTGGTCATACATAAAAATATATATATATATATACGCGCCGAATTGAGAACCTCCTCCGTTTTTTTTCGTCGGTTAAACAACCAATTAACACTGCCCGACCTAGGAATCGAGCCCAGGACCCCACGCTCAGCAGTCGCGCTTACGACCACGAGACCAACGGGGTATTCAGTGAAAAAAAAACGGGTTGCACTCCGGGAGTGCCGGAAGAAGTGAAACCTTGAACATTAACGTTGTGCATTTTTGATATTTTGGAATGCGGTCTACTCTCCCTCCGTCTTACGAATTTTCGATCAGGTCTCGTATCCAGGGGGCCTACTCCGAAGTGCAAAGTGCGAATGTTCGGATCGGACCGACACATGGCCGAACCGAATATTATTGAAAAATGCGAAAAAAGTTCGGATAGGCTCAGTTGGGTCGGGACCATAGTCAATATTCGAAAGAGTGTAGGAGTGTAGGATCGGAACCGACCGAACCAAATAGTAACTTCGTAGCAGGAAACGGCCGAACATTCGGCCGATACTACTTCGGAGTAGACCCCCTGACGCGAGTTTAAAATTTTTAACCCATCACAACAAAAGTGCACAACGCCGCTAAAGAAGTTTTCACTTCAAAAACTGGATTTATCAAAGTTAGCGATGGTTGAATAAAAAAATCATTTCATACATCAGATTACTTACTAGTTTGCAAATAAAATCTCTTCGGACGAGCACAGATTTTCAAATGAACTTTTTTTAGCCATTTCGATAGACCGTAGGTATCTCTAGCGCTGCCTGCATACATAATTATACGGATACGCGATAAAATTACTAAAGATCGCTATGTAATATTTATGTGTAGGCATTCCAGCTATGTCGGTGACCATACTGGTTCTCCTGCGGATCTCTTCATTTCTGATTCGATCACGCAGGGAAACTCCAAGCATAGCCCTCTCCATTGCCCTTTGGGTGCCTACATAGCCCGAAGAATTGCCAAACTTAAGTGGCAGTGGGCGGGGCACATTGCTCGCAGAACAGATGGCCGATGGGGCCGAAAGGTTCTGGAGTGGCGACCGCGTACCGGAAGACGTAGCGTTGGAAGGTCTCCCACAAGGTGGACCGACGACCTTGTGAAGGCCGCAGGAACCCGTTGGATGCGAGGAGCACAGAACCGGTCGAAGTGGAGGTGCTTGGGGGAGGACTATGTCCAGCAGTGGACGTCTTTCGGCTGAAATGATGATGATGAGGCATTCGTAGATCTTTGACATTCGTTAAGGGTCGTCAGAAGCCCGAAAGTCTGACCACCAGTCTTGCCAAGGGGTATCGTATGTTACCCAGCAGTGACTGGTTTGTGGAGATCAGATGAGTCGCTTCATTTAAAATAACTACTGGTATATATCCAGCTGCATTCGGTCAGACTGGAAACTGACCCCAACATAGTTGGATAAAGGCTGGGTAGCTCATTGATTCCAGATTTAGAAATGATCAAAACTAAAAGGCAAGTTATCTTTTAGTTTTGATCATTTCTGTTTTTGGAACGAAGTTCCTTATCGCGCGTTGCGAAAGGGGGCTAGACGGAAAAAATTAAGACCAAAAGTTGGAACGACACTTTTTGCTATAGTTGTAAGCCGTGCGGCGTGCGCGTGTTTCTCTCTCTCTAAAAGAAAGCAAGCCAGTTATACTTCGTTCCATCCGGGTGTCCCTTGACACCTCTCAAGTTTATTTTTTTTGTTGGTTCTCTTTATAGAGAACCAGCTTGTTTCATCTCGATGTTTTCCCGCACCTTTTAAGAGCATACTTATTAGTAGAACGTCATAAGCCGTCAGCCTATAACGTTCCCACCGCTGGGACACAAGCCTCCCATCTGTGAGCGGGAGTCATAATCTACCACGCGGGCCCAGTGCGGGTTGGTAGATGTCACATGTCTTCGAATTGTTGGTTCTAGGACATGCCGGTTTCCGCACGATGTTTTCCTTTTTCGATCACATCTGCGTAGTTTCGCCACCAAACTCAAACTCAAATCATTTATTTCAATTAAACCATTTACAGGCACTTTTGAATTGTCAAAATTAAATAGTCGGTCAGTTAGTCAGAAAGTTGAAGCTAGTTGCCCATTCCAAAGCGTAGATCTCTATGGAGAAGAACGGGCAAGAAACTCCACGGACACTCTTTTAAATCAAGATATTTTTACAAAATCCTGGTTACAGTTAGAACAATGTAAAGAAACAAATTAAAATATAAAATTCAAAATAAGCCTTGGCAGTTAAGAGATGACCAGTCTCAACCGATGGCGCCCGTTCACGAACATGACGCGTGGATCAACACCACCCAGCTCAACCATTTCGAAGGGAACCGAATGATCCAACACACGCGCCACCACCAGTGAGACATTTAAGTGAGCATGACATATTCTCAACTGCCATGCTCTTTCAAGTCAACATCAAAATATCATAAAAAAAGGATCCATTGTTCTTACTAAAAAAAATTTCAAAAATGCTTCTACCTAAATTTGACCCTGTATGATTATTGAGAAGACATTTTTACGACAATTTTATCCATCATGTCTCAATCTGTCGAGATTTCACCACAGATAGATAATAATTTTGTAAGTAGATACATATTTCCACAAAATTAATTCAACTTTTATGCAACTATTCTTTCTTATGTAAATATTAGGAAATAATTTAAACGTATTACATTATAAAATTACAAATACATTTAACCGTACATTTACATATTCAGCCTATAAGTAATGTTGGCACTGCTGGGACTTCCTTCTGTGATCCCTCTCACAGAGAGGAGACCTGCAGTGCGATTCTGTAACCATCTCACCGTGGAAACTCAGGTGAAGTGAGCGTCGAGTGAGCTGTCATTCTAACTAATGCTAGGGATTGACAGCTCACTCTAAGCTCACTTCACCTAACTTTTTACGGTGAGATTTTTACAGAATCGATCGGCTGACGAGCAATTCTCGTAATTTTAAGAACGTTCACAGTCTGATCTTAGTCTCAATCTGACAAAGATACCTCTAATTTCCCTACATTTTTGACATTGATTGTCGCTGAGATGAGATTGCGCCTAGACTTTGAACGTTTTTAATTACGAGAATTGGCTTTCTGTGTTGTCTGTGTGACCTGAAAAACGGTGAAGGACAACATCGTGAAGAAACCGGCATGTCCTAGAACCAAAAATTCGAAGATCACCAACTAACCCGCACTGGGCCCGCGTAGTGGACTAACAGTCCACTCCCTCTCACAGAGAGGAGGCCTGTGTCCCAGCAGTGGGAACATTATAGGCTGATCATGACCATGACCTTCTCTGTAGGGATAAGATGAGAAAAGGACAAAAATAATTATTTAAAAAACTTTAGAGGTGTCAAGGGACACCCGGATGGAACGAAGTTCAAAGAGAAGAGAGAGACAGACAGAGAAACACGCGCACGCCGCACGGCTTACAACTATAGCAAAAAGTGTCGTTCCAACTTTTGGTCTTAATTTTTTCCGTCTAGCCTCCTTTCGCAACGCGCGATAAGGAACTTCGTTCCAATAATTATTTAAAAAAACTTTTACAAAAACAGAACAACCAAAGTTAGGTGAAGTAGGTATGTCTCCGGAAATAATAGGCATTTTCTCATACTGGTACAGTAACCAGAAAAATGTTATAAAATGGGCAAATGTTCATTCGGATGAATACAAATTAGACTCGGGTGTGAGACAAGGTGGCTTAACATCCCCGAGGTTATTCAACTTGTATGTGAATCAGCTGATTGAAGGGCTGGGCAGCATGCATGTCGGGTGCCGCATAGACGACGTAAGTGTTAATAACATAAGCTATGCGGATGATATGGTGCTGTTGAGCCCTTCAATCGGCGGATTGAGGAAACTATTAAAAGCCTGTGAGACCTATGCTGAACAGCATGGTTTAATGTACAACGCAATCAAGAGTGAGTTTATGGTTTTTGTTGGTAAAAACAAAAAACCCGATAGTGTTCCTGCGGTGTGCCTGAATGGAGTTAACTTGAGACAGGTGGCTCAGTTTAAGTACCTTGGTCATATTGTGACAGAAACATTAACGGATGATCAGGATATAGAGAGAGAGCGGAGGGCGTTATCGGTCCGTGGAAATATGCTGGCTCAGAGATTCGCTCGTTGTACAGTAGCCGTTAAATTAACTTTATTTAAAGCATACTGTCAAAATTTCTACACGGGTGGTCTATGGTTCAGTTTCACGAAGCGGGCATATAATGCACTCCGCGTCCAATATAATAACATTTTCAGGACTCTGGTGCGGCTTCCGCGGTACTGTAGTGCTTCAGGCATGTTTGCAGATGCGCACATAGATGATTTCTATGCAATTATGCGTAGGAAAACCATGTCTGTGGTGCACAGTATGAGGGGGAGCCGTAACAGCATCCTGAAAATGATAGCGGATAGAATGGACTCGGCGGTCATGCGTCGCTTCACTGACCTGCATGTGACAGGTGCAGGTTAGTGAAGAAATACGTATGTATATTGTATAGTGTTTCCAATTTTATTCTCACTGTTATTTTAATTGTACTAACATAGTTTATAAGATTTATGTGACTAACCTATCTCTATGGACTGTAAGTTGTCTGAGAATAAACAATTTTTATTTTTATTTATTATTATTTAAAGACACTACAAAGTGAAAATTAACTTTTATTTCGTAAGTCGGTGTCGTTGGGTTCGCATTTTTGTTGTTTGCCGCCGACTTCCGAAATTAAAGTTATTTTTCACTTTGTTGTCTTTTTTGGAAGTCGGTTTTTTTTTGTAAAGACGTTTTTATTTTTCAGTTTTGTTTCATTTAAATTTTGGCTTATAAGCCAAACTATTGAACCGGTTTTGATTAAATTTTTATGAGACCAATCCGAAAGTATATCCTTTCAAATAAAAATAAAAAATTGGCAAATCGGCTTATAAATAACGGATTACTGAGGTAACAAACATAAAAAACAACCGAATTGAGAACCTCCTCCTTTCTTTGAAGTCGGTTAAAAGGACACGTTGTTCAGATGAGTCGTTCTCGAGTTATAAGCTCACTTACTGCGCCCCGCGGTTTCACCCGCATAAGTTTCGATCCAGTGGGAATTAATCGGGATAAAAAGTATACTATATGTTAATCCTGGTTATAAACCATCTGTGTGCCAAATTTCATCCAAATCCGTTCAGTAGTTTTTGCGTGAAAGAGTAACAAAACATCCATCCATACAAACTTTCACGTTTATAATTTTATAGTAGGATATTAATGGAGAGTTCAGCTGCATCCGGTTAGACTGGAAGCCGACCCCAACATAGTTGGGAAAAGGTTATTGTATAGTATCGAGTATTTTATAACTGAACAGACAGCTGTGCTGCTGGGGAGTTTGTTGCGCCACTTCTTCCCAGCGATAGCACTAGGAAGTGGTGAAGGGCGGGCGTTTTTGGGGGACTCTCTTTTGTAATTTTAACGTTCGAAAAGTGCTGATTCTTAGCCTAATTTGAATAAATGACTTTTGATTTTGATTAATGGAGAGTTATTTGACTATTCGCCATAGGGATGCCTATTCGCTATAACAACTGTTCGCGGCATCTCTAGTTATAAGCTCATTATAGCAGACAGACATTGCATTCCATAATCACAAGTTAGGACAAGGATTTCACAGTCATGTTACTAAATTACAAATAGTTTCTTACAAGCCCATGCCTATTAATTTGATAGGTATAATTTGCTACAACATCATTATAATGATGCAGGAGACTAATAAGCTAAACATTAAAATTCTTATACAGAATTAAATTAAATTAGCTAGTGAAACTTCGCAGGAATGATGGGCATCGATATTGATAAAACGTAAAAGAAATTAATTTGATACGGTTTTTTTTTGAGTCATCAACCGCATGACACTACACTTGAAACACTCACTCACTTGAAATATCAGTATAAAAACCGGCCCAGTGCGATTCGGACTCGCGCGTGAAGGATTCCGTACCATTAGGTATCTATAAAAATCACGTCTGTTGTATGGGGGCCCCCCTTAAATTTTTATTTTATTTTGTTTTTAGTATTTGTTGTTGTAGCGGCAAAAGAAATACATAATTTGTGAAAATTTCAACTGTCTAGCTATCGCGGTTCTTGAGATACAGCCTGGTGACAGACAGACGGACGGACAGACAGCGAAGTCTTAGTAATAGGGTCCCGTTTTTACCCTTTGGGTACGGCACCCTAAAAATCAGATTTCTTTGTGACATGAAGATATTAAACACGACAAAATAAAACAGATTTTCTGAGCTTCAACAGAAGTCGAAACATTTTTTATTTTTTCGCGAAAGGTGCCGTATACGGGGTGGCAGGGGACATCGACGCGCAACCCGTGACCATGTATTCAACACATGATTCTGAACCCTTGAACCTCTGAACCTTTTTTGATAACTGACAAAAATTTAATTGAATTTTTAATTTTTTTTTAATGTTGTCCTAGTAAAAATCTGTTATTTTGAAAAAAAAATTATACATCATCGTACAACCCAGTCACTGGGTAATACGATACCCCTTGGTAAGACTGGTTGTCAGACTTTCGGGCTTCTGACGACCCGTAACGACTGTCAAATATGTATTTACGCATGACAGCCAGGACCAACGGCTTAACGTGCTTTCCGAGGCACGGAAGGTCTTGGTATGTAAAGATGGTCACCCATCCACAGATCAACCGTGGCAAGCGTAGCTTAACGTAATCGATCGACCTGTGCGGCTGTTATAATTTAGGAGTGCTCATAAATAAAAATTTAGAATGTTGAATTGTTGAGTAAACGTCAAATATTTGAGTTCAAAGGCGCGTCCGACTCATAAATATGTAGGTATTGATTGATAAATACATAATGCGGTGATGACGACTTTGACATTGATAGGCGAAGAATCTGCATAAAAAAGAATTTAGAACGTGTGAAGTAATTTAGGAAGTCGTTACGTTTGCTATAATGTGCCCACTGGGACACAGGCCTTCTCTCAGTGAGAGGGAGTGGGGTAATTGCGTAAGGGTGTTACCCCACCAATCGATCGATCGTCGATCGATGTCATCGACATCGGTCGACTTTGATTGGGAGTAAGGGTGTTAACCAATCGATCGATTGCATTGAACGACGATCGATCGATTGGTGTGGTAACACCCTAAGGGTCAGCGCAGACAGAGATGAATAATCCCCGCACGGTCTCGGGCATAGAGAAAATGCCCCGCGCGAGGACGCGTGAGCATTTTTTGTCAGGTTCAAGCATTTATACACTTTATTGCAATAATTTTAAAGTTTATTTTCAAGTGCGTTAACAAAATCCTCTCCGCTACGCTCCGTTCTGTCTGCGCTGAGCCTAACACACTAGCAGTAGCAACAGGCTTCATTTTGACAGTTCAACAACATTCATTGCGTTATTTATTGACGGCACGGTTGGCGCAGTGGTTAAGCGATTGACTGCTGCGCTGCGTGTCGCGGGTTCGATTCCCGCACGGAACAAATATTTGTATGACCTACATGTATTTGTTCCGAGTCTGGGTGTTTTTCTATCTATAATATGTATGTATTTACAAAAAAAAAAAAAATGTATATAAGTAGTTTATCAGCCATCTTGTTACCATAACACAAGCATTAGGTTGCTTAGCTTGGGACTAGATGGCGCTGTGTGAAATGTCCAGGGATATTTATTTATTTTGAAGCAAATTGCTAATCCATTGCTTCATAAGTTCTAAAAATTTGTCTGCTCAACACGTACCTAAATAACGCAATGAATGTTGTTGAACTGTCAAAATGACACCGATTCCGATTGATCGTGTGTTACGCAATTAGGGTGCAGTGCGGGTTGGTAGATGTCACATGTTTTCGAATGTTTAGTTCTATGACATGCCGGTTTCCTCACGATGTTTTCTTCACCGTTTTGAGAGCAGTGGTGATGAAATAATTTAAACACCTTTCTGGGTTCGAACCTACGACCTAAGTAAGCCAAGGCCGTTACCACTGAGCCACCGTTGCTCATTAATGCGGTTTCATTAATATTACTACTAATATTATTTTGTTTATTTTTATTTTTTATTGACAATGTGCTCACTCTTGACCTTAATCCAGCCCAGAGGCAGGGATGAGATCTACGGTGGAACGAGCTTGCCCAGAAGAAGCCTATTCACTCTCGCCTTGAAGAGATATTGAATATTTTGTAACAATGTAATTTAAAAGAGTGTCTATGGAGTTTCTTGCCTGTTCTCCTTCATACTCCATAGGTACCTACGCTTTGGAATGGGCAACTAGCTTCATCTTTCTGACTGACCAACCCCTTGACAATAATTCAAAAGTGCCTGTAAATGGTTTAATTGAATTTAAAGCTTTGAGTTTCTCACCCTCGCTAGCCGGACCGGAGATGGTATTGTGATTCTAGGGTAAAAGGATGTGTGTTTGTCTTTGAATAATTTCCTCGAAAACTGCTTGGCTGGTTTCAGGAAGTTTTTAACGGATGTATTGACATAAAAACATTAACAATTTGACATTCGTTTTTATCCCTGAAGGAACAGACAGAGTTAGTTATACAACGTGTTTTTTTTTTATATCCCATAACTCTAGGGGGTCATTGTACTCATCATTATGAACAACTTTTACTATGGGACCAAACCTGAAATCGCGAAACAAAAATCTGGAATTTCCTACATTCTGACGAGTTATAGGAACATAAATGTAGGGAACAGCTGATTTTTTTTTCCGCGCTTTCAGTTTTGGTCCCATAGTAAAAGTTGTTCATAATGATGAGTAGAATGACCCCGTAGAGTTATGGGATATCAAAAAAAAATACGTTGTATACATGGTTTCAGGGAGACCGGTCAGCTCATGTCTCATAGAAAAGTGCAATCCCTACGCGTTCATAAGGTATGGAAACAACAAACATTTTTATTGATATAACCGACGAAAAATTTCAACGCCTTTGTTTTAGAATCATGTACTGAATCCATAATAACAAGTTGCGCGTCATGTCCCCGCCACCCTGTATTTATAATAAATATAAACTCATGTAATGGGTGGCGAGGAGTGGCTTGTGGGTAGTAATGACAGCCGCAAGGGTCGATCGTTCAGGTTAAGCTACGCTTGCCGCGGTTGGTCCGTGGTTGGGTCACTATCTTTACATACCAAGACCTTCCGTGCCTCGGAAAGCACGTTAAGCTGTTGGTCCCGGCTGTCATTCGTAGATATTTGACAGTCGTTACGGGTCGTCAGAAGCCCGAAAGTCTGACAACCAGTCTTAGTAGGGTATCGTATTACACAGTAATGGGTTGGTGTGTTCCTCTGTGGCCGGACCACATTTTAGTACTCAGATGCTATAGTTCGAAATAATACCTACCTAAAGTCTACTTTCATCGGAATATATATATATTTTTAGTACCTCAAGAGATATCTTTTTAATTAACAATTTATGTGGTCGGGCCGCCAAGCAGTGCTCTCTGGCCGCGCCACCTCAAATTAAATAGAGTATAATGAACTATTAATAAATCAATATCTCGAAAAAAACTACCTAAAGAGTACCTTGCATACGACAAATATGGTCCAATTAACTCCTTTAGTTAAGGAGTTATTGGTCGTAGAGTGTGGTCCGGCTGGAAGGTATACTCTGCAGCAAGTCAATTTTGCAATATTTAATATTAACTATCCATAAATCAATTTATATAATAGTACCTTTTCTCTACTCTTCGTTGATACTTTTTTCTCTCAAGAAACTATTAATTTTGATTAATTAATCTTTAAAGTATGTGGCGCGGCTAGGGAGGATTACTTTCAGCAAATATAACGAAATATGCTTTATTTTTTTATGCCAACGAAAACTGCATAATACGTACTTTATAAAAAGACCTGGACTTCATCTATAAACTTTTATTTTTATTACCAACAATGATTTTGAAAAAGGTGCACTTTTTGGTTTTTGTGTACCTATCTACCTAAGAATAGGTAGTTAATTTGACGAAGTAAGTGAAAATTTTGGTTTAAAATAAACAATAAGTATAAGAAGTTCGTGCCGATACGAGAACATACATAACGTGGGTATTACGAATATGTAAGGGA
Source organism: Apamea sordens (assembly GCA_945859715.1). NCBI lineage: Eukaryota > Metazoa > Arthropoda > Insecta > Lepidoptera > Noctuidae > Apamea > Apamea sordens. Next base: position 2,181,083 of record OX244014.1, read on the forward strand.
CATAGCAGGTGGCATTTTGTAGGACCTGCCTACCCTCTTGGGGAAAAGGCGTGAGTATGTATTATTTTGACAAAACAATCATATTCATTTACATTTGTTCTAGAAAAATTGTACTAAAAGATCGGCACGAAGTTCATAAGAATAAATCGTAGTTAAAAAATAGCGATTATGAAAATATATTTGTTATTCGTATACTTATTGTTTATTTTAAACCAAAATTTTCACTTACTTCGTCAAATTAACCACCTATTCTTAGGTAGATAGGTAAACAAAAACCAAAATGTGCACCTTTTTCAAAATCATTCTTGGTAATAAAAATAAAAGTTTATAGATGAAGTCCAGGTCTTTTTATAAAGTACTTATTACGCAATTTTCGTTGGCATAAAAAAATAAAGCATATTTCGTTATATTTGCTGAAAGTAATCCTCCCTAGCCGCGCCACATACTTTAAAGATTAATTAATCAAAATGAATAGTTTCTTGAGAGAAAAAAGTATCAACGAAGAGTAGAGAAAAGGTACTATTATATAAATTGATTTATGGATAGTTAATATTAAATATTGCAAAATTGACTTGCTGCAGAGTATATCTTCCAGCCGGACCACACCCTACGACCAATAACTCCTTAACTAAAGGAGTTAATTGGACCATATTTGTCGAATGCAAGGTACTCTTTAGGTAGTTTTTTTCGAGATATTGATTTATTAATAGTTCATTATACTCTATTTAATTTGAGGTGGCGCGGCCAGAGAGCACTGCTTGGCGGCCGGACCACATAAATTGTTAATTAAAAAGATATCTCTTGAGGTACTAAAAATATATATATATTCCGATGAAAGTAGACTTTAAGTAGGTATTATTTCGAACTATAGCATCTGAGTACTAAAATGTGGTCCGGCCACAGAGGAACACACAATGGGTTGTGGTGGTCAGATAGGCAGTCGCTCCATGTAAAATACTGGTATTCAGCTGCATCCGGTTAGACTGGAAGCCGACCTCAACATAGTTGGGAAAAGTCAGGCAGATCGATCAGGTACGGCGAGTCTAGTCCTTTGACCTGTCACATATCCTATCGAAACTCCTAGACGCTACGGATGAACTACAAACGGATAAATCAAAATCAAAAGTCATTTATTCAAATTAGGCTGAAAATCAGCACTTTTCGAACGTCAAAATTACAAAAGACAGTCCCCCAAAAACGCCCGCCCTTCACCACTTCCCAGTGCTAACGTTGGGAAGAAGAAGTGGCGCAACAAACTGTCCAGCAGCACAACTGTCTGAGGGTTGTTAGAATATAGTTGCATATATACATAAATATATGGCTTGGCCGTTTCGTTACTACAAGAACCATTGTATAACAGTATGAGAGTTTTTCACCTTACGCTCATGTGAATGTAGCGAAATGGCCAAGCCACATATTTTGACTAAGGTGTAGAGTTTGCGAAGTTAGGCCTTGTAGAGTTAGGGAGTGTAAAGTTAGAAGCTTGGCTCCACATGAGATCTGATTACTTTTTGACAGTGCGAGCTACATGGTCTCGTCTTGGCAATATTTAACATGAAATGTTTTTGTGGGATTAAGTTCATTTCAGAGCGACTAGCGCTATTGAAAAAGTTATAATAAAAATGTCTGAAGTTGTAGCGTAAACTTAACTTTATTATGTAGGAATTAAAGTTACTTTTCCATAAACTCATAATTTTTACATTTTTAGCGATTATGTTGCGATTATATTATGTTGGGCAACTTTGCCCACTCCTGGGATCGAACCCAAGAACCCAGCACACTAATTGCGTAACACACTCAACCTCAATTTGAATCATTTTGAAGGATATTGCTAATCCATTGCTTCATATGTTCGAAAAAATTCTCGTCTGACAACATAAATAACGCAATGAATGTTGTTGAACTGTCAAAATTGAAGACATTGCTGCCGTCAGTGTGGTATTGTACGCAATTACCCCCGCTATAGTTTTGCGACCATTTAACCGATGTTAGGCAAATATTTAATATAAATTAAACCATAAATATAGTTAAACATTCGAACTTGAAGACTTGTCAAACTCATAAATATATTATGATTGATCAATAATTAAAATTCATTAATGCGTAGACATTTGGACATCATATTTATGCATAATTTATTGTCGCTCTTGACAACTGTGATATAAATATCATCGTCTGCCTAGCCCTTTCCCAACTATGTTGAGGTCGGCTTCCAGTCTGACCGGATGCAGCTGGATACCAGTAGTTATTTTAAATGAAGCGACTCATCTGACCTCCATACCAGTCACTGGGTAACATATGATACCCCTTGGCAAGACTGGTGGTCCGACTTTCAGGATTCGAATGCAGCTGAATACCAGTATAGTTACCGGCACGTAAGTTGGCAAGAGATTTTGTGGTGGGGGAAGTTCGCGCACGCACAATTTCATACATTTTTACATGCGCGACCTTCCCCCACTACAAAATCAAAACAAAAAGAGATTTTGTAATGGGGGAAGTTTTGTAGTGGGGGGAGCAGATAGGCAGTCGCCACCACCACCACGCACCACGCTCGACCACGCTCACTTCACCTAACTTTTCACGGTGAGATTTTTACAGAATCGATCGGCTGTTCTTACCATTGCATTGCTAAAATTCACGTAAATGTGGCATTAGCTGTTCGGACTAAGCAAATTTATACCTACAAATTTGTACGGAGCCCTCGGTGCGCGAGTCCAATTTGCACTTGACCGGTATTTCTACTTGGATAGAACAGAGGCTACCATAGATACACAATTTCATGCAAGTGTACACACGGCTACACGTCAAGCTATACAAAACCAGTTTGTCTTGGCCTCACTTTGTATGATATTTTCTCACAATGAACGGTCAGCCAATACTGGTTTTGCATAGCTTGATGTGTAGCCGTGTGTACTGTGTACCAGAACAGGGATAATAGTAGTGTGCGCTTCCAATTGGAGACCACATCATTCTCTCTCTTATAATCTAGTCTAGGTAGATACAGTGTATTTATTTATTTGCACAATTTATTACCTTATGGGCTGATTTTTCCAACGCCAGATAACTTTATCGGGGAAATAATTTAGAATTTTTGACAGTTATCTTTCATACAATAACTGTTAGACGTCAATTTTATTCCACGAATAAAAATTATCGGCCTATTGAAAAATCAGCCCTTTTGCGAATGCATAACATATAACGCAGCGAACTCGGATAAATTATGCACACATTTTTGCTATTAAAAAACGTTTGGATTTTGGAATCTAGCCTTAACCTTTTCTAAAACTAAGAAAACAAAATTTTAGAAATATTTGATGTATTTTTGAAACCACCGCGCCCCTCATTTGCCACTGTTATTATCAAGACTAGCCACAGAATATGACTACAAATAATTTTGTGGTCTTATTTCAAATTAGTATGTTTTTAACCTTATTACTTAGACTTTAAGTTTCATTTTAGAATAAATGACTGAAAATTTAAAAATAGAATTATTTTATTTTCAAGCGACATGTAAAATATATTTTGCAATGGTAATTAAACTTTATGTTTAAAAATTAAGGTTTATAAACTGAAGTTGTTAATATTATTAAACTTTTTTCTAAGAAATGTAGATGTTTACGTGTGTGCAAACGTGGCCACTTGAGCGACTGATTTTTGTTCCTGCCGATCGATTCTGTAAAAATCTCACCGTGAAAAGTTAGGTGAAGTGAGCTTAGAGTGAGCTGTCAATAGTGTCAATTCCTTAGCATTAATTGGAATAACCGCTCACTCCACGCTCACTTCACCTAAGTTTTCACGGTGAGATGGTTACAGAATCGCACTGCTGATCCTTAATTTAGTACTATTATTGATCGAACTCGAAGACATTCATAGCTAGGTCTAAACCCGAAACTGTCAACCTGGAACCTAATGCTTTGGGCAATAAAGTTGAATAAAATAGAATAGAATACTCTTTATTGTACACCATAAAAATTACAGAACATAAATATATAACATTTTACAAAGGGTGACACAATGGGCGGTCTTATCGAAAATCTGTTGAAGAAAATGTAGTAACTTGATGTGCTGGCGTCTGCATTAAAAACAAAATAAGACGCAAAGGAAGCATTTTGCTAATGATCTCCACACTAGATCGAGCCTATCTCGTAGAGTCCATTGGTAGTACTATCGTATAACAAACGTCTGACACGGTCATAATTACGCAAGCTCAACCAGTTTTTTAAATTTAAAATCCACAGGTAATCCCACTTTGTTTAAGTGTCAATTTTCATTAAAATAAACACTAAAATAAAGTTTTTTAGTAGGAACTCAACAAATTATTCTAATAGTATTAATATTCTGATCCTGAACTCATTGACCTGTAGCCTGTTGCTTGCATAGTAATATTTGGGTGAATATCCCCGCAGCAAATTTTACGCGTCCACGTTGAGAATCGAGGTGTTAAATGATAGGATGTTTCTTATTTTTTTTTATAGTGAACTACGTAACTTGCTTCAATTAGGGCCACATTTTTTTTTTTATAAGTGTGTATAAATAATCAGAGAAAAAAAAATATACCTTAAAATTCAAGTTAGGTGGCTTGTCCCAGCTCCATTTTTTGATATAATTGCATTCACCAAAGTAACAATTTAATTTACAATTAAAAATAAACAATTTCGTTAGTATATGCATAAGACACATTCTCTGAAAACAATTAAACCATATTAGAAAATCTAATTTAAAAGGTCAGGATACTCAATCAAAGTTTGTCCAAGCAAAAATCAAAATTTTGGTGGCACTTATTCAACATACTATAAAATGAAGCTTCGTGCGTGTGCGATCAATCCCGTTTTATTATTTCACATGTCTCAGTCTTGCTTCAGCACTTGCGCGTAACAGGTATGTGATTAATGCTGTGATTTTCCGCCAAAAAACGTAAGTATCATCTTGGGTGGCACGGGGGACAAGAATTGTTCAATTTTTGGTGGATCGATTTGCTGTTAATTTTAAAGTATTTTAATAATAAGCAACACATTATAGATAGTGATTTAGGTTACGCATAAATCAGTGATATTAATTTAATTGTAACTTAAATACCCTATTTTTAATGATTTTTTTTATGCCTGGTTTCAATTTTGGTGGCTCAATTTTGGTGGTTTTGGTGGCGTTTTCACGCCACCAAAATTGGAAACGAGCCACCAAGTTTTAAGTATGTACTGTATATGTATTGTTTGTACCTATATAGCCAGTTTTTACGTTGCAATGCAAGACAGTTTGAACGTAAATAAATGTTATGTACTTGGCAGTAAGTAAACCTATTATTATAAGGGTGGCATGCTAATGACCAAGTTTCTTATTCATATATTTTTATTTTGTTGCTTTTTAGAATGCCAAAACAGACCAGCGAAGAGAGGCTGCTTAAAAAGAGAATGGCAGGAAGAAGAAGAAAAGCAAGAATAAAGAGCAATCCCGAACAGGCTGAAATACTACGAAATAGAGAAAGGGTGAGATATCACCAAAAAAAAGCGAGAAGGTAGACTTGTTTCACAGCAACAAAAGTCACAACGTGAGGATCGAGCTTTACAAAGAAGAAATAAAATATATCAACAAGAATAATTATCAAATAAAAATTAATTAAATTAAAAAAGAAAATATGAGTACCTAGTGATGTGTTTTCCAAGTTCGAAAAATCTGCAGCAACTGCTGAAAAAACATCAGCCTTAGATTTTAATAGTTAGTTAATCTGACTCAGAATATAACATATTTTTAATCAGAATATAAAGATTTAATATTGTATTTTGTAATTTTTTTAAAATTACCTATATTTTTTGTTAATTATGCTTCTTAGTTTTGGTTAGGAAACTTATGTGGGTAGTTGTTGACAAGTAATTTTGTTTACAATAAAAAGATTAATGTTTTTTATTTCCGTGTTGTTGTGTCATAAACTCATAATTATCATTATGAGTTTATCAGATAAATAATAAGAAATATTTTTTAACAATAAAGAGTTTTATTAAGCGATGAAAGCTATTGATAATTCCAGGGTATAATTTGTGAGATTAGTTACATTGAGCTTTATTAGTAAGATTAATTGAGGTTTGTGACAGAAAAATCCAATTTTGGTGGGTACTTTCGATTTTGGTGGGCGATTTTCAATTTTGGTGGACACACTAGACTTTGAACTAAAATATCTCAAAAAGTTATCGAGATATTCTTAGACCTCTTGAAGATCCTTCTAGCTTGGACTTTCTATTCTTATACCAGGTTCTTATTTTTCACGAAAACTGAAGAAAAAATTTCGCCACCAAAATTGAAAAAAAATGCACTTTGTTGATATTGACCCATTTAATGTTGCCAGATTTAATATAATGACTTTGCCAAACCAACAAGGCTTAACGTAATCAGCTTATAATGTTCTCACAGCTGAGACACAATTTAAGCCGCCTCTCTGTGATTGACCGCAGTTCACCACGCAGGCACAGTGCGGGTTGCGGATGTCACATGACTTCGATATTTGGTTCTAGGACATGCCGGTTTCCTCACGATGTTTTCTTTACACCAAATTGCCTGCCTATATGGACGGACGACCTAAAGAAGGTGGCTGGAGTAGACTGGATGCGGAAGGCGGAGGACAGGGTGTTGTGGCGCAGTCTGGAAGAGGCCTACTATGTCCAGCAGTGGACTGCAATAGGCTGAGTTGATTAATTGAAAGTGCCTGTCTGTGTTCGAACGTAGAAACTACAAATTGAAAGTCTCGTCCATTTCACCACCCACCACTGATCACAATGTTTATTAATTGCTAATCTATAAAAAAAAAAACTTGAGAGGTGTCAAGGGACACCCGGATGGAACGAAGTTCAAAGAGAGAGGGAGAGACAGACAGAGAAACACGCGCTCGCCGCACGGCTTACAACTATAGCAAAAAGTGTCGTTCCAACTTTTGGTCTTAATTTTTTCCGTCTAGCCCCCTTTCGCAACGCGCGATAAGGAACTTCGTTCCAATAATGCATATAAAGCTGTACACGGATCATTCATTTCGCGCGTGACCAAAATTGGAATCAATTCCGCCATCTTGATTTTTCAATACATCTTGTCAAAATAATTTCACAAATTTTTATCAACAACGCCCTCATGTCAATGCCATTCAAGAGCCAAGACATTTTAAAGTAGCATTCTTTAATGTAATTTTACAACTAAATTAGGAAGGACCTTTCAAATAATTTTAATAGAATACTCGTAGATATAATCTATTCTATACTTATAATAAATCTGTAGAAGTGAAAATTCTGTACATTGAAAATATCCAAAAAATAAATGGCAGGGGGTGTTACTTGACCGACACCGAACCCAAAAATGTGATTAAAAAAATTTTTGTCTGTCTGTCTGTCTGTTTGTTCAGGCATCACGCAAAAACTACCGGTTCGATTACGATGAAACTTGGTATAATTATTCTTTAATATCCTGGGCACCACACTGGGTACTTTTTATCCCGGAAAAGTATATACAAAAAAAAACAAACTTAATTTTGCGGTTCGATCCCTATACCCGATTACCACTGTCTGTACTGTACCAACCGCAAATACTAAGTTTGTCGTAGGTTGGGTCACCCGCAGTGGAGTTCATTTTTATTCCTTTTAGTTTTTAGAGTTATTTAGGTTTATTTTTATATGAGTCGTAGGTATAGATTTTAATTTTAAAGTATAGGTAGTATATTTGATAGTGTACGTAGTGACCGTAGGTTATTTTATAATACTGTTAGGTAGGTTTAGTCATTCGTATAGATATTAGTTTTTAGGGATTTTGCTTATTTATTGAGTTTAGATTAGTTATAATCAGAAATAGGTTTATTTAGGTAGGTAGGTATTTAATTTTCTGTTATTGAGTTTTTTTTTTAAATTAGTTAGGTACTTAGGTAAAGATATCATATAGGTACCCTCTTAATCACCACTAATGAGACACAATTGGTTTTCTATTGTAATTAGCCACAAAGGGCCGGCGACATAGATGGCATTCTGGGGAAGCACATACATTTTATCCTGTTAGCACGTTCCTGTGGGTAAATTTCCGACATCCACGCGGGCGAAGCCGCGGGCAGAAGCTAGTAATAAATAAGATTGTTTGAAATGCTTAAGATAGCTGCTTAATTACGAAATATTTGCATTTTTTAAGGGGGAGGCTATATTTTTTTTTTTGGAAATGGCATCTCGCAATTTAACCTATGAGGTTGTCGTTTGCTTAACAGGGCTTGCCTGTGGATGCCTTAATAAATTAAGGCCTCCAGCCAGGGCTTAAAAAACTTAAAAACTAAACCACTACATGCTGAGGGCACCCCCTGTGGGGTACGGAGCTCGGCTTAGGGCGTCGCTGGGAGAGAGCAGCAAGGGACAGGCTTGCTCGGAATTATTTAGGGACGAATTTTAAACTACAGGCTCAGCGGCGCGGGTTGGCTCGAGCAAGGGTCGGGGCGGACATGGGGGACATAAGGAAGCCCGCAAAATGTATATAGGTTTCACGCGTGGCCGCCATTTTGAAAACAAAAAAACAAAATGGCGCGACAGTAGGTATGCCATGGACCTTCGAAGCCCTTTCTTACGTTTCTTGCAATTTGCAGGTCAGTGTTAGGTTGTCTGTTGAACAAAATACGATTCGCAACCATAACAAATATGACTTTACAGAATTATACTAATTAGAATCAGCAATACAACTCCTTGAGTTAGAATTGGCCTCAAATGTCATGCTTTCATGAAATAGTCATTCAATAGGGTAATATGAACTTAGAGAGATGTATTGATGATTTTTATGATTATAATTCCACAAATAAATATATGAAACGGGCGCGAATCATATTTAGATCAATAAACAACCAGCAGTGCGATTCTGTAACCATCTCACCGTGAAAACTTAGGTGAAGTGAGCGTGGAGTGAGCGGTCATTCCAATTAATGCTAAGGGATTGACACTATTGACAGCTCACTCTCACTTCACCTAACTTTTCACGGTGAGATTTTTACAGAATCGATCGGCTGAGGGCCAATTCATTTAATTTTAAGAACATTCACAGTCTGATCTCAGTCTTAATCTGTCAAAAATTCCTCTAATTTTCATACATTTTTGACAAGTTTTTGACATTGATTGTCGCTGATGTGAAATTGCGACTAGATTTTGATCGATTTTAATAATAATAAATATTTTAAAAAGGCAGTACTACTTGATAAGGCTCGCATTGTGAAGAGGTTCCTGTCTCTGGAGCCCTAACCACCGGCAGCTTGGACCCTGCTCCTGATGCCGCCGGTGGGCTACTATTTTTTATATTTTTAAATGTTTTTTTTTAATCTTTTTGTTTATAAAAATTAAAAAACATGTAAATTATATGTATTTAAATGAAATAAAGGAGATATAAATATTTTATTTCAGATCAAATTACAAGATCCATATGTTGTTACTTGTTGGTAAAAGTCTTACCCTATGTTAGTAAAAACCAAACTACCTATATATACAAAAATTGACACGACTGACACCTACGCGTGCAGCCGTATCCAGTGAGCCAGCATGAGGCTGACCCACTTATCACACAATACACTCAGGATGCTGTGGGAGCTAGCTCAGCTAGCACGTACTCTACCGAGAATAGAAGCGCATCGTTGCCGTATAATGGCATGAAAACCATCAACCCTGGCCTCGGTGAACATCCCTGAAGCGCTACAAAAGCGTGGTAGACCTGTAGCGGTATCTACAACGCCACATGCGAAGTACGCGTCATACTGACGTCACGCAAATCCTGCATCTCGCAAGCAGAGTTTACCGCGCAATTAGCATATATACAAACTTCCCGACATCAGTCGTTGGGGGCAATTGCCCGCCAGACACAACACCCGTCTGGTTGGAGGATCCTCCCTTTTCTATAGAGGATGACTGGACTTTACACCCTGTTCCTCATGCCTCTGAAGACCTAACAGCATCCTGAATACCTACATTGTTGTACTGGACACGCAGGGCGTAGTATGCCCTCAGCGTATACCGTTAATTACGGGAATTAGCCTTCTGATATATCTACTGGCCTGGGGGCCTACTCCGAAGTGCAAAATACGAATGTTCGGATAGGACCGACACATGGCCGAACCGAATATTATTGAAAAATGCGAAAAAAGTTCGGATAGGCTCAGTTGGGTCCGGACCATAGTCAATATTCGAAAGAGTGTAGGAGTGTAGGATCGGAACCGACCGAACCAAATAGTAACTTTGTAGCAGAAAACGGCCGAACATTCGGCCGATACTACTTCGGAGTAGACCCCCTGCAAATTGCAAAAAACGTAAGAAAATTTGATTCGAACGTGAAGCTATCGCCTTAAGTGTAATCTTTGCATTAATTTTGTATTCACGTCATGATCTTACTTAGATATCTATTTATCTACTGTAGGTAATATTCTAAAATTAAATCGTGTTTGTGCGTTATAATGTTTTACCATCAGGAATAAAAATCATGTTATTTTACTTTTTTCATTTTATTTTCTCTGGCAGCTCTACGCGTAGAGGTCATTCTTGACGTTGTTCTTGTTATTCATTTTTAAGACATGTTATTAAATTTAAAATAAAAAGTTTGCTTTTAAGTACCTATACTCCATTTATAATAGCATTAGAAAAAAGAGGCTCGTAGAAGCAGAAATGCAAAACATTTTATTTCAAAGTTATGATAAAACAACTGGCGAAATTCAAATTTTCTTGCGTTTTTTGCAATTTGCAGGTCAGTCTAAGGTTGTATCTTAATCAAAATATTATGATGCGTGACCATAAAAAATATGTAGGTAATAATACAATTTTAACCTTAAAAATCATCAATACATCCCTTTAAGTTAGAATTGCTCCGGATTCGTCTGATTTCGCGGGCTACTGCAGCGCATCCACCTTAATTAAAATTGTTTTAACAAATCACTCGCACGCACTCTGTTGAATGCCAACTTTTTTAACAGCGCGTAATACTTTATTATTTATTTTATTTTTAAGTTCAGTTTTTCCCCATGTCACTAAAGCCTAACATGGCGTCTGAATGTATTTGATACTTACTGCTTGTTTTTTAATTCATTGTATTTGTACTTTTATCGTGCTTGCTACTTAGTTGTTAGTGATCCTAAGATTTCTATTACCTTCTCTGTGTCTACTCGTGAGAACCTGTAATTGGCTCTGTGTCGCTACAATATTGTTATTAATTTGGTTTAGCTGTTGGTTCTCCTACCTTTAAATAAATAAATAAATAAATATGGACTGTATAATATAAACAAAATAAAAAATTAAAATTATGCTTTATTTATAGTAACGTCTTCATCTCACATTACAAGCTTACAACAAAATGACTGAATGAAACAACCGATCACAATGATAATTTAAAAATTAAGATTAATGGAAATAATAATCATTTTTTTAAATATTTCTTCAACACAATACGGTGGTGACATTTCTTCGTCTTCATCATCTAATTTAGTCACTATCATCTGATGATGAAGATGAAGAAGTTTCACCAACGTTAATTTTTAAATTCGGTAGAATTATAGTGAAACGAATAACGTTCCAGGTATTGCTCATCCCTGCTTCTTTTAGGTTTTTAGCATTGACACTGTAATTTTAAATTGGAGTTACGAGTAAATAATATAAATAAATGAAAGCCACATAATTTCATAAGATTACAAGTACCTACCTAAGTGTGACAGCTGCTGTAAAAATAGATCATAATAAATTCGGCGTCTATCGTAATTTAACAATGTTTATTGTAGGTACTTTTGTTACAAAGTGTGCACTAAAAATAACCTTTTTTAACTTCTTTCTAATGTTATTGTTAATGGAGTATAGGTACATTACGTAAGTTCATTCAATTTCTTTCATGTTTGCACCACCTCACTACCTTTTTTTTTTGTCAGAACCCGGTAACCCTTCAACAGCAGTGCGATTCTGTGACCATCTCACCGTGAAAACTTAGGTGAAGTGAGCTTAATGTGAGTTGTCACTAGTGTCAATCCCTAGCATTATTTGGAATGACAGCTCACTCCACGCTCACTTCACCTAAGTTTTCACGAGTGAGATGGTTACAGAATTGCACTGCTGCTCACGTAACGCACGATCAATATCAATCTGAATAATTTTGAAGGATATTGCTAATCATTGCTTCATATTGTGTTCGAAAAATGTGTCTGCTCAATAAAAAAAATCACGCAATGAATGTTGTTGAACTGTCAAAATGAAACACATTGCTAGGTACTGTTAGTTTGTTACGCAATGACCCCGCAGTGCGCGTTAAAGTCAGCAAAGTCGCACGTTAGTTCTAGTCTTATAAAAAAACATCTCCATCAACTTCTAACCTTGTGTAAATTCAGGTTTATTTTAACAAAAATTTAAATATTATTATCACGTTATTACAAAAATAGTGTTTTAAACAAAAAATCTTATCCTTATTAGTTTTTTTCAATCGTCTGTGTTCAGAATAATATCACATGCTAATTAAAAATGCGATGCCTTTTATGAGTAGATGCAGTGACAAGAATTGAATGGTCTATTTAAATTTATGTTTCCAATTGTTGTTATTTCAAGATAAACAAATATCAACTTTAATTTAATGGATATTAAGTTTTTTTTTTTGTTTTTTTAATACGTCGCCCCACTAGGAATTTCTCCTGTATCGTGGGTGCGTTTACAAACATAAATTAAACTCACATACACAAACAGCTACCGTAGGCCATACAAATATTTGTTCCGTGCGGGAATCGATTCAGCGACACGCAGCGCAGCAGTCAATCGCGCCAACCGTGCCGTCCAGTTGATTTCAGTGACTAGCAATATTGAAAAAGTTATAAAAATGTTTGAAGTTGTAGCGTAAACTGAACTTTGTGTAGAAAATAAAGTTATTTTTTCATAAACACATATTTGTTTACATTTTTGGCAAATAAATCGCGAATGCAGATTAGATATTATTATACAATTTTAATTTAAAATACTTTCGATTTTAAAAGTCATGGTTCTATGTGATTATTTATTATATACTTTCAAAATATTTTTTGACATCATTGACACCAAAATGAAAACATTGTGAGTAAACCTCGCCTTATTTATACAGTCTGCTTTGCCTTTTTCTAACTATGTTGGGGTCGGTTTTCAGTCTAACAGGATGCAGCTGAATACCGCCACGGTCGATCGAAAGTTAAGCTACGCTTGCCGCGGCTGGTTCGTGGATAGGTGACCATCCCTTACATATAAAGGCCTCTCCTCGGAAAGCACGTTAAGCCGCTGGTCTCGGCTGTCATTCGTACATTTTTGACAGTCGTTACGAGTAGTCGGAAGCCCAAAAGTCTGACAACTCATAACAAGGGGCATCGTATTACCCAGTAACTGGGTTGTGGAGGTCAGATAGGCAGTCGCTCCATGTAAAATACTGGTACTCAGCTGCATCCGGTTAGACTGGAAGCCGACCCCAACATAGTTGGGAAAAGGCAAAGCAGATGTATCTGAAATATATGAACCGAGATAAAAATAATATTTTCGTTGATTTATAATTATCTTTCATAATCTGTTTAGGAATGACACTTAACATATAGACAATGCATAATTATTATTTTATTATAATAACCAAATATTTTTATCGTTTTTACCTTGGGGACTGTTTTAATTAGGTAGTTACTTAAGGTGCGTTCCGAATTGTGCTGTAATCGATTTGGGGATTTACCCGTTTTGAATTAGGGCCTTTTCACATGCATATGGTCACGTGTTCAGTAGAAATATACCCGTATTAACTGCAGTAATGTATTGACTTGTATTGACTCGTTCACATGATACGAGCGCAAAACGGCACGGCGAGCGCGGGCTCCATTTGACCGCTAATATCACAGGGGCTGATAGGGGCCTAGCTGTTTTCCGCAGAATGTCTAACGAAAACCAAATTGACGTAGATGTGTAATGAAGTCGACACTGACGGCATCGATACAATAGGAGTAAGACTATTTGCTTTTTTTGTTCCATTAATAATTATTAACAAACGACATCTTCAGTCTAGTACCTCGACAATACTGCGACCATCCCGTCTCGCCGCCGCCGGGCGACCGTGCGTAAACCGTGTACATGTGAAAGAGCTAGCACGGCACGGCGCCGAGCCGTTTAGACGGAAAAGGAAAAGCATGAAACCATGAAAATAAAATAAAAATCACGTTAATTAGACAGGTGGTGCTACAGTTATATGTGCATTCACGGACAAACAGACCGACAGAGAGAAGTGATTTTTTTATATTTATTCTGGCACGTCTAGCTATGTCATTGATAGAAGAGAATGTTCAATAAATAAGTGATTTGTCTATTCAACTGACTTATCCATTTAATACAATATTTGATCAAGTTCATTTACGTAATAAAAATGTGAATGTAGAACCCCAATCCATTTATTTTATGTTATTTTATAATATTTGGAAAACTTACAGCTGGACATCGTCCACAAACTATGGCCAATTACAAGTTTTCACAAATAGGTAAACAAATAATATTCAGAGAGCGGTGGTGGGACAGTGGTATCGGCCCTGACGAGTTGTAGGTCGTGAGTTCGAACCCAGACAGGCGCTTTACTTTGTGTAAATTATTTCATCACCACTGCTCTCAAAACGGTGAACAAAAGGAAAACATCGTGAGGAAACCGGCATGTCCTAGAACCAAAAATTCGAAGACATGTGACATCTACCAACCCGCACTGGGCCCGCGTGGTGGTGCCCACTCCCTCTCGCAGAGGAAGCCTGTGTCCCAGCCGTGGGAACGTTATAGGCTGATTTTGCTAGGTCTTTTAAGGAATAAGCATTGATCATCAATTCATCACCCTTGCTCGTGGCGTGTTGGCGATTTCAGAATATTATGAATCAAAGTATTCTACTCTTCGATCAATAATAGTACTAGATTAAGGATCAGGAACAAAAATCAGTCGCTCAAGTGGCCACGTTTGCACACATGTAAACATCTACATTTCTTAGAAAAAAGTTTAATAATATTAACAACTTCAGTTTATTATAAACCTTAATGCTTAAACATAAAGTTTAATTACCATTGCAAAGTATATTTAAAATGTCACTTGAAAATAAAATCATTCTATTTTTAAGTTTTCAGTCATCTATTCTAAAATGTCAACTTAAAGTCTAAGTAATAAGGTTAAAAACATACTAATTTGAAATAAGACCACAAATACTTTTGTGGTCAAATATACCACCAATTTCCTTATATTTTTGTCAAGTTTTTGACATTTGTTTGTCGCCGAGATGAGACTGCTACTAGATTTTATTTATTGGAACGAAGTTCCTTATCGCGCGTTGCAAAAGGGGGCTAGATGGAAAAAATTAAGACCAAAAGTTGGAACGACACTTTTTGCTATAGTTGTAAGCCGTGCGGCGTGCGCGTGTTTCTCTGTCTGTCTATAGAAAGGAACTTGGTTCCATCCGGGTGTCCCTTGACACCTCTCAAATTTTTATTTAATTTCGGAAATTGGCCTTCTGGTCACAACATCCACGTAACTTCAAAATCACGGTCCAACTAGTCACTAGGTATGTGTTTATTTCGCAAATAACTTCACGTTTATGACGATGTCAAGTGTGTAACACTTTACTGAGTGATTATGTAAAATTAAGCGTTACTTTACTAACAAGGTCAACGGGAGAACTCATTTTAAAGGTAAGTATTGGTTGAGTTCTTAAAACTTTACGAATTATTAGATCTCGCGATCGCTCCCAGAGTCACAAAAGTTCCGCCTTGGAGATTGCCTAAGAAAGAAAGAAAGAAAAAGTATTTATTGCCACTCGTACAGGATCATAAACTAAACTAAAAAGCGATGGAACGCAGCATTCTGGGTGTTAAAAGATAGGACAGAATTCGGAACACCACGCTGCGTTCCAAAACGGGCATAATGGATGTAGAAAAGAAGGCTACCAGGCTTAAATGGGATTGGGCGGGTCACATCAGCCGTATGCACGATGACCGCTGGGCAAAAGCCTTCACACAATGGGTGCCTGAAGATGGATGGCGCCGCCGAGGCCGGCCCAGAAAGAGATGGCGAGATGACCAGAGGGGCAATTCTCGTAATTTTAAGAACGTTCACAGTCTGATCTCAGTCTCAATCTGTCACAAATACCTCTAATTTCCTTACATTTTGACAGGCTTTTGACATTTCTTTGTCACCGAGATGAGACTGCGACTAGATTTTGAACAGTTTTAAATTACGAGAATTGGCCTTCTGGACGCGTACCGCGTGGGTTGGTTAGACGTGGCGCGGGAAAAGAGTTCTTGGAAAGGTTTGGGGGAGGCCTTTGCCCAGCTGTGGGACGTACTGTGGAGGGCTAGACGAGCCCTCTGAGGTAACGGGAGGAATCAAACAACGTTACGACTCCTTAAGATTATATTATGAGCACGACTTTACATATTTACGTCTAAATTATCACTGACTCTTCTAGAACAAAAAGCCTACTATAAAATAATTGACACTAATTTGAATGTTCGAATGGAACCCGCGCTAAAATATAGCCGGCCTACATCATATGAGGCCGTCTTCGGCAGACAAGCCTCTACAGTACCTATAGGCTTACAAAAATATGTACAAGTACCACGGAAAGCACGTCAAGCCGTTTGTCCCGGCTGTTATTCGTAGATCTTTGACAGTCGTTACGGGTCGTCAGAAGCCCGAAAGTTTGACAACCAGTCTTGGCTTGCCAAGGAGTATCGTGTTACTCAGTAATTGGATTGTTGAGGTCAGATACAGTGGCGTACATTGGTTTTCAGAATAGGTAGGCAGGAATTTAATTTCGTCGTATTAACTTGAACGAGTAAAGACCAATGACAATGTGCGAATAGTACTGGAGCCGAGTAGGCCGTCTGGCGACTGCCTACTGCCGCGGGAGTTTATATGAAGATTTTGATGTTTGTTAGGTATGATAATTTAGTGAGTTTCTTAACTGTGGGGCACACACTAAAATGTAATTGACAGGCTTATGGTGATTTATCGAGGTAGGCACTGCTTGCCTTTATGCAATGCACGCCACTGGTCAGGAAGTCGCTTCATGTAGTACTGGTATTCAGCAACATAGTTGGGAGAAGGAATAGCACATTGATTTTTTGTATGTAGGGATTTTAGGGTTGTATTACTGATCTTAATGATTATAATTCTGTAAAGTCATATTTGTCACGGTCGCGAATCATATTCAACCTGACAACGACAAAATTTAAATTTCGCGGGATAACTTCGCGCACCCCCTTAAAAAAATTTCATTTGCCTAGCCTTTTCCCAACTATGTTGGGGTCGGCTTCCAGTCTAACCGGATGCAGCTGAATACCAGTATTTTACACGGAGCGATTGCCACAAATCAGTTACTGAGTAACGGCTTTCCAAGGCACGAATGGAGACCCCTCCGGTCTCGGTATGTAAAGGTGGTCACCCATCCACAGACCAACCGCGGCAAGCGTAGCTTAACCTGACCGATCGACCTGTGCGGCTGTTATTATTTAGCCACGGGCCCCTCGACTAATCCTACCTAACAGTATTATAAAATAACCTACGGTCACTACGTACACTATCAAATATGCTACCTATACTTTAAAATTAAAATCTATACCTACGACTTATAAAATTAAACCTAAATAACTCTAAAAACTAAAAGGAATAAAAAGGTCGCACAGATAATACCTACTGATCGATCGACCTGTGCGGATGTTATTATTTGGTACCCCTTTAAAAATAAATATCTGATTGAAATGTCAACAAACGAATATGAACAAGCGGATGCCAATTTGTACGAGTAGTGCCACTTACAAATTGAGTGCTTTGATTTGATCATTTGAGTTCTTAAACTCGAAATTCTTTTTTAATAAAAACATTTGACCATTCAGCGGAGTAATTGCGTACTTATAACATTACAGTAGCAGGTTTCCAGTTGACAGTTCAACAACCATTCATTGCGTTATTTACCTACGTTGTTGAGCGGACACATTTTTCGAACATATTAATTTTATTTGTTTATTTATCCTCCTTACAACTATCATTACAGCACCCTAATTGCGTAACACACGACGATCAATCGGAATCGGTTTCATTTTGACAGTACAACAACATTCATTGCGTTATTTACGTGTTGAGCAGACACATTTTTTGAACTTATGAAGCAATGGATTAGCATTTTGCTTCAAAATGGTTCAGATTCCGATTGATCGTGTGTTCGCAATTAGGGTGCTGGCCTTACCTTAAATGCGACAGTGGCGCCGATTCCCTTGTTCACAAATAATTAGACTAAAAAGTTCACTACATCTTTTTCTTTTTTTTTTACTTCGTTCTTTAGTTTACAACGTTCTCAGGCAGTTACACGTATTAGAACTTAAAATGTGAATCCGTCTCGTTGCTCACGAACTTGTCACTTCATTGATTTACCACTACATCAATTACTTAATAGGTAACGACGTCGATTCCCTTGTTCACAAACTAAACTAAATTTAAGTTCAGTGCGTCTTTTTCTTCCTATTTCATTAAGAAAAGGACAGAAGATAAATATTAGTTTAGTCCTGTCAAATTAGTCAACGCCTGACATAAATTGACGTATTTTTAGTAGCCCCATGTTTTTAATCAAGTCTAAACTTGTCTATGGAGTATCTTAATTTGACGGGACTAGACTAATATTTATCTTCTGTCCTTTTCTAAATGAAATAGAAAGTAAAAGATGCATTGAACTTAAATTTAGTTTAGTTTGTGAATAAGGGAATCGGCGCCAGTGTAGTTATCAACTTAAAAAATAACATATCTATCCTTACATAGGTACCTAACAACAAATATATGACTTTTTATCTTACAATAACTGACTACATTTAATAAAACTCTTGCGAATTCACTCAAAGAGCACGAAAAAATATCCAGTCTCTCATGGACTTCGTTCACCACACGGATTGTTTGGGTGAAGCAATGGATAAGCAATTAGGTATCCATCAAAATGATTCAGATTGTTATCGAAAGTGTGCTACGCAATTTGGGTGCAAGTTATTTTTGTAGGTAACGTCAATTTTCGTCGATGATTATTCAATTACAATATATAAGGTGTACTGTAGAGGCTTGTCTGCCGAAGACGGCCTCATATGATGTAGGCCGGCTATATGAATTTCCCGGCCGGCCATTCGAATGTTCAAACTCAAACTCAAACTCAAACTCAAATCATTTATTTCAATTAAACCATTTCAGGCACTTTTGAATTGTCAACATTTTAAATAGTCGGTCAGTTAGTCAGAAAGTGAAGCTAGTTGCCCATTCCAAAACGTAGATCTCTTTGGAGAAGAACGGGCAAGAAACTCCAAGGACACTCTTTTAAATCAAGATATTATTACAAAATCCTGGGTACATTATTCTTATTGCTTCTACATGTGAGAACAATGAAAAAAAGAACAATTTAAAATATAAAATTAAAAATAAGCCCTGGCAGTTAAGAGATGACCAGTCTCAACTGACGGCGCCCGTTCACGAACATGACGCGTGGATCAGCACCACCCAGCTCAACCATTTTGTAGGGAACCGAATGATCCAACACACGCGCCACCACCAGTGAGACATTTAAGTGAGCATGACATATTCTCAACTGCCATGCTCTTTCAAGTCAACATCAAAATATCATAAAAACGGATCCATGGTTCTTACATTTACAAAATTTTAAAAAAATGCTTCTAATTTATACAAAACTATAGGAATAATCAGGAAGAGGTATTTAATATTTAAGTATTAAGAATTAAATCTTGATTGAATAAAATAAACATTACGTTCGTAATGTCAGAAACACAAAAAAAGGGGAAGCATCTCTTCCAAATATTGAAATTGTAATCAACTAGTGAGCCCAAGTGCCTGTGGAGCAGGACCAGCATTAAGCCAAGCATTTTTATCTACGATATACTCATCCAACTTATAATATGCTTGTCTACATAGTGTGCGTTTAATGCATGTTTTAAATTTCTTCTCATTTAATTGAAGAATATTGAGTGGTATTTTATTATAACATCTTACACAGTACCCCATAAAAGAAGTTTTTACTTTAGACAATCTGAAGCACGGTTGATCTAGTTTGTTCCTATTCCTAGTGTTAAAATTATGCCTGTCACTTGTTCGAATGGAACCCGCGCTAACGCGGGTTCCATTCGAACATTCAAACTAGTGTCAATTATTTTATAGTAGGTTTTTTGTTCTAGAAGGATCAGTGATAATTTAGACGTAAATATGTAAAGTCGTGCTCATAATATAATCTTAAGGAGTCGTAACGTTGTTTGATTCCTCCCGCTACCTCAGAGGGCTCGTCTAGCCCTCCACAGTACCATAGAAATGCTATGAGATGTATGCACGTTGAAAAAGATATGGTTTTTTTTTTGTTTTTTTTTTAATTTGTCTGTTTGTTCCGGCTAATCTCCGAAACGACAGGACCGATTTTGATGTAATTTGGTATGACGATACTTTGAACTTTGAAAAACATACTTAGGTTTTTTATCGACATACCACACAGGCGAAGCCGCGGATAGAAGATAGTTACATAGTAAAACCTAAAAATATTTGCCATCAGCAAGTGCGCACCCCACACACAGTATCATCCTTCATGAAGGCCATTTATTTAAAGGTTAAATCTTTAGTTTACAACGTTCTCAGGCAGTTACACGTATTAGAACTTAAAATATGAATCCGTCTTGTTGCTCACGAACTTGTCACTTCATGGATTTACTACCACATCAATTATTTAATAGGTAACGTCGTCGATTCCCTTGTTCACAAACTAAACTAAATTTAAGTTCAGTGCGTCTTTTTCTTTCTATATCATTTAGAAAAGGACAGAAGATAAATATTAGTCTAGTCCTGTCAAATTAAGAAACTCCATAGACAAGTTTAGACGTGATTAAAAACATGGCTACTAAAAATACGTCAATTTACGTCAGGCGTTGACTAATTTGACAATATTTATCTTCTATCCATTTCTTAATGAAAGAAAAAGAAAAATATGCACTGAACTTAAATTTAGTCTAATTAATGAAATATCATTAAGAAAAGGACAGGTCCCGGCTGTCATTCGTGGATCTTTGACAGTCGTTACGGGTAGTCAGAAGCCCGAAAGTCTGACAACCAGTCTTACCAAGGGGTATCGTATTACCCAGTGACTGGGTTGTGGAGGTCAGATAGGCAGTCGCTCCATGTAAAATACTGGTATTCAGCTGCATCCGGTTAGACTGGAAGCCGACCCCAACATAGTTGGGAAAAGGCTAGGCAGATGATGATGAGTCGGCGCCTGACGTAAATTGCCGCGTTTTTATGTGTGTGTAAAAGGGCAGTTACAGTGTCCGTCAGCAGGAGGTCCGGGAGCAGTGGTGGGCCAGCGGAAAGGCTTTCATTTTGACAGTTCAACAACATTCATTGCGTTATTTACGTTGTGGAGCAGACACATTTTTCGAACATAAGAAGCAATGATTCAGATTGTAATTAATAGTGTGTTACACAAATAGGGTGACCTGCACCCTAATTGCGTAATACACAATCAATCGGAATCAGAATCATTTTGAAGCAAATTGTTATTATCCATTGCTTCATAAATTCGAAAAATGTGTCTGCCCAACGCAATGAATGTTGTTGAGTTGTCAAAATGAAACCGATTCCGCTTGATAATATTTTTAGGTTGGTATTAAGTATAATTATAGCCTTTTCAAACAATGCTTGAGCTGTCAAGAGGCAACGTCAGATGATAATAATTTGGAATTTATTATGAACCTTGAGAAGGAATTTACCCTTCTTGACAATAGAAACAAATCATTTGAGTTATTTAAGCATGTTTGTTTCTGAACGAATGTGGCATAAATGTCAAAGTAGGGACATAAATTGTTTTATTACCTTAAAATTAATGAATATCGTGCTGTTTATAATAACATAGTATTTATTAGTGGAAAATAGTAATGATTGATATTTCATGAAATAGTCATTTAATAGGATTATAATGAACTTAGAAGGTTTTATTGATGATTTTAATGATAATAACCCTGTAAATACATACGTGTTACGGTCGCGAATTATATTTAATTTAAATTCAAAATATTTGTTTGTCAGAAAATTGTTCTTAAAGCCTAAAAGTTATTGTATTCTGCCTGCAAGCAATTGTGCAAATTACATTCAATAATAAAGTCATTCATTCTCACATCGTACCCAAAACGCAAATCGTTATAAATAATAAAAAAAACAACATAAGTACAACCTGACATTGACCTGCGAATTGCAAAAAAAAACGTAAGAAATTTTTAATTTCGCTACTTTCGCTTCGCTAGGCTTTCGGTTCGCTAGGTTAGCTAGAGCATTCCCCTTATCCCCCTGTCCATTAGGTAAACCGTTTTTTGACAGATGGAACTAGTGATTGCAGCAACACACAATACATTGATTGATACACGTACGGTATTATAATGTCTGTAAGAAGCCATAAATAAGATAAGGCAGGTTATATATTTATTTTATTACGCATTTTAAAATTAACTTTTACGTAATCTGGAATAGTTACATGGGTTAATAATTCAAAAGGGCAAATAGTTTGACACTTTGACTGACAGTTACAAGTCAAAATTCCCGCCGAAATGTCGTCAGTTCGGATACGTTGACAAAACAATGAAACAGTTGAATCGTGAATGGCAAGTGTTGCCCTTTAAAAGACAATTCGATATATCTATCATTTAACATTGAATGTTAGTATCTAAATAATTTGGGGGCCGCCGTATTGTTTCATTGCTTTGCCATGCTGCGATTGTCAGGACTTAGAGGACATTCGTGCTTCGTATCTAACTTGAACCCGTCGCATCACATACCCGCGCTATTACTTGGTTTTTTCTATTAGAATTCGTTCTGATTTTTTTTTGCTCGGCTCCTTACGCTCTAGGAGTCTAGGGTGATGTTAAATAGCCTATAGTCTATGCTTGACCAGCAGTAAAGGCAAAAAAAAAAACAAAAAAAAAATAGTCTTCAGTTACCTATCCTTGAAATTCATCTTATGATAATACAACATTAAATCAAACGCGAAATCCTAGTAATATTACAAACGTGAAAGATTGTATGGATGGATGGATGTTTGTAACTCTTTCACGCAAAAACTTCTGAACAGATTTGGATGAAATTTGGCACACAGATGGTTTATAACTAGGATTAACATATAGGATACTTTTTATCCCGATATTCCCACGGAATCGAAACTTATGCTGGTGAAACCGCGGGGCGCAGCTAATAAACTAGGTATATTTTCGAGAGCGCAAAGTGATGAATCTATTAACAGGTGCTGTGACGGACAAGAATGGTTTAGCACCACGAAAACTGCACCCTAATCATATCGTAACAGTAACACTCGATGAATCACTATCTGAATAATTTTGAATGTTCGAAAAATATGTCTGCTCAACTACTTAAACAACGCAATAATAAAAAAAATATATTCAAGTAAAAGTAAAGTAAAAATATGATTTACGTTAATTACAACCGAGGAAAGTTAAATTCTAACTGTAATGTAGACCTGCCTGATCTAGGTTTATGATAAACCTGTGTTTCAGGCCATCAATGCAATGAATGTTGTTGAACTGTGAAATGCAAAATGAAAGTCATTGCTAGGTACTGTTAGTGTGTTACAGAATTACCCTGCTGTACTTTTATAATCATAAAGAGGGTCCCGTGGCTAAATAATAACAGCCGCACAGGTCGATCGGTCAGGTTAAGCTACGCTTGCCGCGGTTGGTCTGTGGATGGGTGACCATCTTTACATACCGAGAATCCTCCGTGCCTCGGAAAGCACGTTAAGCCGTTGGTCCCGGCTGTCATTCGTGGATCTTTGACAGTCGTTACGGGTAGTCAGAAGCCCGAAAGTCTGACAACCAGTCTTACCAAGGGGTATCGTATTACCCAGTAACTGGGTTGTGGAGGTCAGATAGGCAGTCGCTCCATGTAAAATACTGGTATTCAGGTGCATCCGGTTAGACTGGAAGCCGACCCCAACATAGTTGGGAAAAGGCTTGGCAGATGATGACTTTTATAATCATAAAGACTTAAGAGGGTGCACACAGGTCCACTAGCGCCACTCCTTTAAAAAAATATTATCTCGTGACTGAGAAGGAATTATGAAAATCTGTTCAATCAGCGACCTCGGTAAATGTGTCTAGAATTTTCTAATACCTTTTATAAAATTTCATATTGAGACACGAAGCAACAAAATTCGATCTAAAGAAAAGCGGCCACATTCCTATATGTCGTATTTAGTTGCTTTCGTTGCTTTAGTTGTTTAAAAGCATAAAATAAGATAAGAAATTGACAAAAGTAGGTTTTCTTCGTACAAGGAGTCTTAATTTATTTCATTGTGATAGCTAGTCACTGCCGGAAGCACGGAGGGCTCTGTAATCTCGACGACACGATTGGCGCAGTGGCTGAGCGATCGACTGCTGCGCTGCGTGTCGCGGGTTCGATTCCCGCACGGAACAAATGTTTGTATTGCCTACAGGTAGTTGTTCCGGGTCTGGCTGTTTGTGTATGTGAGTTTAAATGTTTGTAACACTACCACGCGGGCTCAGTGCGGGTTGGTAGAAGTCACATGTCTTCGAATTTTTGGTTCTAGGACATGCCGGTTTCCTCACGATGTTTGCCTTCACCGTTTTGAGAGCAGTGGTGATGAAATAATTTACACAAAGTAAAACGCCTGTCGGGGTTCGAACCTACGACCTACAACCTGTAAGTCGCGTCCGTTACCACATGGCCACCACTGCTCCTCGTTGCCATGCACTGGAACAACTGTTTTGTCATTTACTAATTTCCACTGTCTTTTTTTTTGTCAATTTATCTTCTATTTATCTTCTATAGCAGCACACCAAGTTACCCGAAAACGTCAAATTTTCCCAATCAACCTTGAACCTTAATGATCTAGCGATAAAGTTGAAAATCTATTAAAGAAATTTGACAGATTGTAGTAGCTTGATGTGCACCTCGATTAGATATTAATTCAATTTTGTTTTTAGTTTATTTTAAATGTTAGACACGAAATTAATGGATTCGGTTTTATTTTCTATCTCATATTTTCCGTCCGAAGTGAATATAATAAAAGGAAAATATAATGATTTATTTAATCAAAATGGATAATAAATTAATTATTTAGCGCCTGACGTAAATTGACGGATTTCTAGTAGACATTTTTTTTTATAACGTCCAAACTTGTCTATGGAGTATCTTAATTTGACAGGACTAAACTAATATTCATCTTCTGTCCTTTTCTTTATGAAATAGAAAGAAAAAGATGCACTGAACTTAAATTTAGTTTAGTTTTTGAACAAGGGAATCGGCGCCTAATTGCAAAAAACGTAAGAAAATTTGCAAAAAACGTAAAAAAATCAGACGGGCAATAAAAATGAAACCCCGATGTTTGTAAAGTTGTAAAAATCGTACGAAGCAGGGGCGGGTCGTTAGTTAGATATATAATTATGTTAATAGGAAACATTAATACCTGTACCTTTTTACGATGATCGTAAAAAAATGAAGAAAAAACTGTTTAGTATTTCTATAATGATAGCGTAACTTTGTTATTTTTATTGTCTCCCAATTATAATCCTTATTTTGTTAAAAAAACGATTTTTAATTTGAAGGTTATTTTTTATAGTGTGACTTTGTTTGTTTGTGCGTACAGCAGCACTACAGCAACAACAGTAGGAATGGATTCAATTTTGACAGAACAACATTCATTGCGATTCAATGAATCAATCTGCCTAAAATTTTCCCAACTATGTTACTTGGGGTCAGCTTCCAGCCAGTCTAACCTGATGCAGCTGAATACCAGTATTTTACATGGAGCGACTGCCTATCTGACCTCCACAACCCAGTTACTGGGTAATACGATACCCCTTGGTAAGACTGGTTGTCAGACTTTCAGGCTTGTGACTACCCGTAACGACTGTCAAAGATCTACGAATGACAGCCGGGACCAACGGCTTAACGTGCTTTCTAGGCACGGAGGGGTCTTGGTATGTAAATATGGTCACCCATTCACGGCCCAACCGCGGCAAGCGTAGCTTAACCATGACTTAGGAACATGAGTGTATCAATTGTAGTGGTATATAATATACAGGGTCCAATTAAAATATATGGACAAATTTTACCACAGCGCCCAGTACGTCTAACCAAAGATATCCAAGCAAAAAAAAACACTGATTAAAATGATTTTATTTTGACCTAAAAATACCTGGCACTAGAATAAACATATCCATCCATTATGGGTAGGTACTTGCACTCGTAAGTAGGTACACAGTCAGTTCTTTTATATCATTCTGTATTTAACAACGTGTTTATGCATTGGGTAACCAACATTTGTTGTTAGCTGATTATTTTAATTGTAAGTATCTAATGCGTTTTTCTTATATATTTTTTTACCATTGTCCTTATTTTGGTGGTCTGAATGATTTCTAAAAGTTTGTCCACCTATTTTAATGGGACCTTATATAATTGTCCTCGTAACTGCTTCATCAAAATCAAAATCGAAAGTCTTTTATTCTAACTAGGCTGACAATCAGCACATTTTGAATGTCAACATTACATAAAACAGTCCCCCAAAAACACTTTTGACTTTTGACATCACTTTCGATAATAACAATCAATCTACAACTCGTAACTATTGGCTGATACCCCTGGGCGACCACTGATCTTATGTTGCATAGAGTCTTAGCATTATGCTGAGCGGTGGCCGTTTTGCGTGGATGTGATGCATATTGTCCCCAATTTGTTTTTGGAACGAAGTTCCTTATCGCGCGTTGCGAAAGGGGGCTAGACGGAAAAAATTAAGACCAAAAGTTGGAACGACACTTTTTGCTATACTTAGTTGTAAACCGTGCGGCGTGCGCGTGTTTCTCTGTCTATCTCTCTCTCTCTTATAGAAAGCAAGCCAGTTATACTTCGTTCCATCCGGGTGTCCCTTGACACCTCTCAAGTTTCTTTTTTTGTGTTTGTGTTCTTTCTCTACGTCATCATCATCATCTGCCTAAAATTCTCCCAACTATGTTGGGGTCGGCTTCCAGTCTAACCGGATGTAGTTGAATACCTCTATTTTACATGGAGCGACTGCCTATCTGACATCCACTACCTAATTTCCCTTGGTAAGGGGGTCCGAGGCTAAATAAAAACAGCTGCACAGGGCCCCAAGTCTGCTATTACAATAGTGTCAGAATGGTCTATCATTGATTTCATAATTGTTGATTTTGACAAGTTTGGTAACCTACCAATATAATGGCGTCATTATGACTTTCCAGTGGTCAACCAATGACACTCCATTGAAAGAAATGGCGTAGAATGGTAATCTCGTACATAATGATAAATGAATGACTCACTTACATAAAACACTTGACTTGTATAAAACACTAATAAATAATATGTAAAAATATATATAAATGAAATCTGGCATAAATAAAGGTAGTGGTAGTTTTTCGAAAATCATTTCTACTAACGAGTTTTATAATAATGGCAATACGACAATGTCATTATGACACAATTCTATTACGAGACCACTGACCGACCAATGATCGCCATTAAGAATTTAGCAGATTACGAACTTTAAGCAAAATGACAATGGGATGGGAATGGGATCATGCAGGAATGACGAATTTATAAAAATAGCAGACTTGGGGCCCAGGTTGATCGATCAGGTTAAGCTACACTTGCCGCGGTTCGTCTGTGGATGGGTGACCATCTTTACATGGAGACCATGGAGACCCCTCCGTGCCAAGGAATGGTCCCGGCTGTCATTCGTGGATCTTTGACAGTCGTTACGGGTAGAAGCCTGAAAGTCTGACAACCAGTCTAACAAAGAGTATCGTACCTACTATTACCCAGTAACTGGGTTGTGGAGGTCAGGTAGGCAGTCGCTCCATGTAAAATACTGGTATTCAGCTGCATCTGGTTAGACTGGAAGCCGACCCCAACATAGTTAGGCTTGGCAGATGATGTTGACGATACCCATTGGTAAAACTGGTTGTCTGACTTTTAGGCTTGTGATATGTTCCTGGATGGTCACCCATCCACGAACTGACCGTGGCAAGCGTTGCTTAACCTTCCATTGACCCGTGCGGTTGTTATCATTTACCCACGAGCTGTCAGGCAACTCTGCCTGATGATTATACAAATATATACAAAGTTCAAGTAAGGTCGTAACCTATAAAACCGGTAACTATGTTATGGAAAGTAAAATCAAATAACTTGACATAATCTATCGATCAACTGATTCTTTTTTCACGATTTCGGGGTTGGTCCCGTAGTAAAAGAAGTTCATAATGATGAGTACAATGACCCCTTTTAAGGATTAAAACGATCAAAATTTAACGGTGTAAGTATATATGGCATTAGCGATCGCGATTCCAGTCCGAAAAAGGGATGGTGCTAGCTCCGTCTCTCTCTTACACAGGAATCATGATGGCATTAATCAAATATCGCGAGTCTCATTAATTTAATACATTCACTGTGAGGTATTTATTGAATTAACTTGCCTCTGCTCGCGACTTCGTCCGCGTGACTTGTTGACCCACACTGTCGCATCGCATCGCCCGTTCACGCTATTACTGCGTCTTCGCTTAGCGTTCTTCCTGGGGGTCTACTCCGAAGTAGTATCGGCCGAATGTTCGGCCGTTTCCTGCTACGAAGTTACTATTTGGTTCGGTCGGTTCCGATCCTACACTCCTACACTTTTTCGAATATTGATTATGGTCCCGACCCAACTGAGCCAATCTGAACTTTTTTCGCATTTTTCAAAAATATTCGGTTCGGCCATATGTCGGTCCGATCCGAACATTCGCACTTTGCACTTCGGAGTAGGCCCCCAGACTTTGTTTTCGTTTTGCGCGGCTCCTAAGGGTCTTATCGTGATATTAAACAGTCTAAACCCTTCCTCAAGTATTAGGCTACCAAATGAATAATGATTTTTTTAAATCCGACTTGTAGTTCGTCAACACGGTTAGCGCAGTGGCTGAGCGATCGGACTGCTGCGCTGCGTGTCGCGGGTTCGATTCCTGCACAGAACAAATATTTGTAAGTCCTACATGTATTTGTTCCGAGTCTGGGTGTTTTTCTATCTATAATATGTATGTATTTACAAAAAAAAATGTATATAAGTAGTTTATCAGCCATCTTGTTACCATAACACAAGCATTAGGTTGCTTAGCTTGGGACTAGATGGCGCTGTGTGAAATGTCCAGGGATATTATTATTATTATATTATTAGTTCCAGAGATAAGCGCGTTCAAACAAACAAACAAACTCTTCAGCTTTATTATTGATGACTGAAAAGTATTGTATATAGATTATTATTAAATTTAATTAATTATAATTTAAAGGCCAATTTAATCAATCAATTATCATTAAATTCATTGATGATATCGTGAAGGCTGCTTTCAAGTATATCATCATCATCATCTGCCTAGCCTTTTCCCAACTATGTTGGGGTCGGCTTCCAGTCTAACCGGATGCAGCTGAATACCAGTATGTTACATGGAGCGACTGCCTATCTGACCTCCACAACCCAGCCTGCCTGCTTTCAAGTATATAACTTAGCAAAATCTAGCTAAATTAGGAAGGTACCTATACTGCATTCGCGATTTATTTGCCAAGAATGTAAACAAATATGAGTTCTTGACTAACTTTAATTCCTACACAATAAAGTTCAGTTTACGCTACAACTTCAAATTTTTTTATAACTTTTTCTATAGTGCTAGTCACTCTGAAATCAACTTACTATTAGAATAAAGTTGATATTTGTTTGACTTGAAATAACATAATTTGAAACAAAGGAAATAGTTTTTTTTTTGGGAGATGAACCACTGTAGATCTCCCAGAAAATAAATGCCCTTCGGCAAACATCGTTTATTTTCCGAAATTATACTCGAACGCGCAATGATAAAATCATGTCTTCGAATTTTTGGTTCTAGGACATGCCGGTTTCCTCACGATGTTTTCCTTCACCGTTTTGAGAGCAGTGGTGATGAAATAATTTACACAAAGTAAATCGCCTGTCTGGGTTCGAACCCATGACCTACAACTCGTAAGTCACGGCCATTACCACTGGGCCAACAGTGCTCCTTACCTCATTATAAAGTTATGCACAATCAAATTAAGTATTGTAGTAGTAATTCTGTTCCTCTATCAAAGGTTAATATGAAGTATCAACATAAACATTATGATTAATATCACATGACGATATTTCCTCCATAAAATGTTATAAGTTAAGCAGTTTTGGTATTTACAGCTTATAATATTTAAATTAGCACAGTGGTGGTACCTAAAGCCGGTCGATTCTGTAAAAATCTCGCCGTGAAAACTCAAGTGAAGTGAGCTTGATGTGAGTTGTCAGTAGTGTCAATCCCTACCATTATTTGGAAAGACAGCTCACTCAACGCTCACTTCACCTAAGTTTTCACGGTGAGATGGTTACAGAATCGCACTGCTGGTAACGGTGCCAACTTACCTACGTGTAGGTCGCGGGTTCGAACCCAAGTAGGCACTTTATTTATTGTAATTTATTTCATCACCAATGCTCTCAAAACGGTGAAGGAAAACATCGTGAGGCAACCAACACGTCCCAGAACCAAAAAAATCAAAGACTTGTGACATCCAGCAGTTGCAGCATCCAGTTTTTTTGCAATTTGCAGGTCAGGTTATATATTGATTATAGTATGATTCGCGACCGTAACAAATATGACTATTTCTATACTGACTATTTCACAATGTCAATCAATATGATTATACCTAGTATAAACTTAGAGGGTTAGTGTTGATGATTTTAATGATTATATTTTTCTGTAAAGTCATACCCATTTGTTACGGTCGCAAATCAGATTTTAATCAACAAGGTTGACGGACCTTTTATTAGAATCTGGGCTGGCAGACATGTGCGTGCACCATGTTCATGTAGCCAATTAGTGTATTTTTAAGTTATTATGTTATTTACTAACATAATGAAAAATTCATACTAACTCTATATGGATCCACTGGTCTGAAATAAAAAGTTTGAATTTGAATTTAATCAATATACAACCAGCAGAATTATGATTACAATTATGATACTCCATAGACAAGTTAGACGTGATTAAAAACATGGCTACTAAAATACGTCAATTTACGTCAGGCGCGGACTAATTTGACAGGACTAAACTAATAATAATATCCCTCGACATTTCACACAGCGCCATCTAGTCCCAAGCTAAGCAACCTAATGCTTGTGTTATGGTAACAAGATGGCTGATAAACTACTTATATACATTTTTTTTGTTGTAAATACATCTAATAATAATAATATAATATTTATCTTCTGTCCTTTTCTTAATGAAATAGAATGAAAAAGATGCACTGAACTTAAATTTTGCTTAGTTTATGAACAAGGGAATTGGCGCCAACTAATATGTCATCCGAGGTGCAGGTGGACGGGCACTTAGGACTCTAGCAAGTGGGGCATGCTCTGAGGGGTAATTGAGCGTTCACAGTCTGATCGCAGTCTCAATCTGTCAAAAATACGTCAAATTTCCCTACATTTTGACAAGTTTTTGACATTTGTTTGTCGCCGAGATGAGACTGCTGCGACTAGATTTTGAACGTTTTAAATTACGGGAATACGGGCTCTGATCATAAACATTTTAAATTAGCTATTAAAAACTATTCAAATGTGACGCCTATGACTGTAGTACGCGGTCGGTTGTCGCAACATGTTGATTGCAAGTTTCTCACGGTTCACACAAGTAGGTCACCAAGTTGTTTTAAACTTCGAGTTTTTATTTGAGATCGTTTAGCGATAGTGTGTCAAATTTATATAAAAAAAATATATTTCTAAAGTTTTCTGTTGGGTAATAAAGGCATACGCTTTATTTGTTTATCTAACTATATCTCAATTAATAATAATGTTGAAGAGTTTGTTTGTTTGAGGGGCCCGTGGCTAAATAATAACAGCCGCACAGGTCGATCGGTCAGGTTAAGCTACGGTTGCCGCGGTTGGTCTGTGGATGGGTGACCATCTTTACATAGGTACCGAGACCCCTCCGTGCCTCGGAAAGCACGTTAAGCCGTTGGTCCCGGCTGTCATTCGTGGATCTTTGACAGTCGTTACGGGTAGTCAGAAGCCCGAAAGTCTGACAACCAGTCTTACCGTCTTAGTCTCAAGGGGTATCGTATTACCCAGTAACTGGGTTGTGGAGGTTAGATAGGCAGTCGCTCCATGTAAAATACTGGTATTCAGCTGCATCCGGTTAGACTGGAAGCCGACCCCAACATAGTTGGGAGAAGGCTAGGCAGATGATGATGATGAGTTTGTTTGTTTGAACGTGCCAATCTTTGAATTACCGGTCGGAATTGAAAAATTCTTTTTGCATTTGCCTTTCTCCCTACATCAAACAGCTGTCAGAAGAATGGCGCTTGTCTACTTCTTCTTCTTACTTCGACGGCACGGTTGGCGCAGTGGTTAAGCGATTGACTGCTGCGCTGCGTGTCGCGGGTTCGATTCGCGCACGGAACAAATATTTGTATGACCTACATGTATTTGTTCCGAGTCTGGGTGTTTTTCTATCTATAATATGTATGTATTTACAAAAAAAAAAATGTATATAAGTAGTTTATCAGCCATCTTGTTACCATAACACAAGCATTAGGTTGCTTAGCTTGGGACTAGATGGCGCTGTGTGAAATGTCCAGGGATATTATTATTATTACTTGATTTAAACTGAAAATCGGGTTTTGGACTTGTGAACAGGAATTAGGGGACTCAACATTGAATGATGTTCGATACAGCACGGAAGCGTATCGAGTGGTTGTTTGTGCATAGCTATGCAGCTCGATATACTGCAGTGCGATTCTGTAACCATCTCACCGTGAAAACTTAAGTGAAGTGAGCGTGGAGTGAGCTGTCATTCCAACTAATGCTAGGAATTGACACTACTGACAGCTCACTCTAAGCTCACTTCAATTAACTTTTCACGGTGTTTTATTAGGTACTCCTTTATTTTTTAATGAAATTTTATGTTGTTACGAACATAGCATTTTCGAACCCATAGGTTTATGTAATGTGTCGTATTTCAACAGAAATCGAAAAGAAAAGCGAAAAAATCTCAATTGAAAGTTGCCAAGTGTTGACATATTGGTGTTCGTGACCACAGAACAGATAAAAGAGGTTCGTGACTGTACGCAGGAGACAGCTTGTGTATGAAAACAAATGTTTACGTGTAAAGTTTTTGGTGTAGTGTTTCGAAAAAACACGTGCAAGAGGCACGCTTTAGTTACACAAGTTAATCTTTATGTATCGTGGAACGCCATTTTGACAAATCGTTGACATATTTGACATAAGCTGTCATTTCAAGCCGTTCACTTTGGAGCATCAAAAACATTGAATTCAAGCAACTGTTTAGCAATCATTGCATAACTAATGTACTTTCTCAGTTGCAAGATAGGGCCATGCATAATACACGCTAATCTTATTTATAAATAAGTAACCGTCATAATTGAATGGTAATGAATAAAAACGTTTTGCGAAATGTTTTGGAAGTCTTCAAAAGACCGTGTTGAAATCTGAGAGATAGTTGACAAAAGGAAGGTTGCTGAATAGGTTGAAATGGGAATTGATTAATTATTGAAACGTCCAATTAACGAAAAATAAAAAAAAAATTGGTCGGCTTCTAGTCGGATGCAGCTGAATACCAGTATTTTACATGGAGCGTTTCACAGTTAAATAAATAATAATAATATCCCCGGACATTTCACACAGCGCCATCTAGTCCCAAGCTAAGCAACCAAATGCTTGTGTTATGGTAACAAGATGGCTGATAAACTACTTATATACATTTTTTTTTTATAAATACATACATATTATAGATATAAAAACACCCAGACTCGGAACAAATACATGTAGGTCATACAAATATTTGTACCGTGCGGAAATCGAACCCGCGACACGCAGCGCAGCAGTAGCGTGTTGTTGACAGTTCAACAACATTCATTGCGTTGTTTACGTTATTGAGCAGACACATTTTTTGAACATATGAAGCTAATGAAGCAATGGATTAGAAATACCTACCCTTCAAAATTAGATTGAGGTTGATTGTGTGTTACGCAATAAGGGTGCTGGTACCTACTGGTTACTCACTGGGTAACAACACGATACTCGATACCCCTTGGCAAGATTGATTGTCAGATTTTCGGGCCTCTGACGACCCGTAACAACTGTCAAAAATCCACGAATGACAGCCTGGACCGGCTTAACCTTAACGTGCTTTCAGAGGCACGGCGGGGTCTCGATATTTAAGTGGCTCTACTCTATTTTAAATGACTTCTTATTTTTTCCAGGTGCTGGCTGCAGCCACCTTCTCTTCGTGTCAGAAAGACGACGAGATCGTTCGACAGGACTTCGATGGGCCTCATGATGACGGGTCTTACAAATGGGCCCTGGAAACATGTAACGTTTTATACATTTTTTTTAAAGTGAAAACCAACTTCTTTTCCGGCGTTGTGCACTTTTTTTGTGATGGATAAACAAAATTAAACTCGCGTCAGGACACGTAACCTGATCGAAAATTCGTAAGACGGAGGGAGAGTAGACCGCATTCCAAAATATCAAAAATGCACAACGTTATTATTCAAGTTTTCACTTCTGCCGGCACTCCTGGAGTGCAACCCGTTTTTTTTTATAATAGATTATTTATGCAGGCTGGCAGCATTTGATTCTAAACAATTCAAACTTCAACGCCCCTGTTGAAGATTTTCGTAGGTTAAAAAAAATAGCTTTTGCCTATATACTCGAGGCACCGCCGGGACAAAAATTAGCCCATATCCTTCCCCAGGATGCCATCTATCTCCTTGCCAAATTTTATCGAAATCCGTCCAGTGGTTTAGGCATGCAAAGGTAACATATACAGACAGAGGCGAGAGTGACTACACGGTTGGCGCAGTGGCTGAGCGATCGACTGCTGCGCTGCGTGTTGCGGGTTCGATTCCCGCACAGAACAAATATTTGTATGGCCTACAGGTAGTTGTACTGGGTCTGGCTGTTTATGTATGTGAGTTTAAATGTTTGTAAACGCACCCACGATACAGGAGAAATTCCTAGTGCGGGGCAACGTATTTTAAAAAATAATAAAATAGAAAAAAAGGGTTACTTTCTAATTTATAATAATACACTGCCGAGCAATGAAAAAGTTCCACCCACAAAATGCCGACAAACACCTTAATATCTCCTAAGACATAGAACCTAGCTTCATAAATTAAAAAGTAAAATCTGATAAAATATTCTGGTGCGCTGTTAAATGTATGTACTTCAATATTGCAGACGGCGTCATTAAGCTAGCCTTTCCCGTTTAGGAGTAATTTGGTGCTATGTCACTGGAACTTTTTCATTGCTCGCGAGTGTAGTATGGATATGAAAAACGTGTGTAATTTATGATCCACAGCGGGCGGTATCTTCCACGAACAGACAGGCAGATTCGAACCTGGCAGTACGGGAGAACCAAGCCTGTTCGTGCAGGGGCAGTACCAGTACACAGCTCCAGATGGACAGGTAAATACAGCTTTATGTACTCGAAACACTAAAGGAATTAGATAAAGATAGAAAATACGTTTATTTGCGGCAAACTTGTGACTATACAATGTGTAACTGAATTAATGCACATTATGAAAATAGTTTGTTCAGAATCGTTTACTGAATCGATTCCTGTAATTTTTAATATAGATAATATTTTATCCCAAAAATAATTAAAACTACGTAAACTGCTGTCACACTTCCGCTGTACAGTCAAAACAAACAAAAATTGATGAAACATCCACAAAGCTAGACCCTTATACGAGTGCGACTACGCTTTTGTAATGTGAACATAATTTTCTCCCACAATCAGTATAACTAATTTATTAAAAAAACAATGATTTTTACATAATAATAAAAATTCAGTATATGTATTATGATTATAAAATAATATTCTAATTGTGGTGTGCGTTAATTCTGGGACATGTTGTATATTAACAGCCGCACGGTTCGATCGATCAGGTTAAGCAACGCTTGCCGCGGTTGGTCCGTGGATGGGTGACCATCTTTACCCCTCCGAACCTCGGAAAGCACGTTAAGCCGTTGGTCCCGGCTGTCATTCGTGGATCTTTGACAGTCGTTACGGGACGTCAGTAGCCCTAAAGTCAGACAACCAGTCTTACCAAGGGGTATCGTATTACTCAGTAACTAGGTTGTGGAGGTCAGATAGGCAGTCGCTCCATGTAAAATACTGGTATTCAGCTGCATCCGGTTAGACTGGAAAGCGACCCCAACATAGTTGGGAAAAGGCTAAAAAAACACGAACAAAAAAAAAATACAATAAGTTGGGGGAAAATATGCGTCACATCCACGCAAAACGGCCACCACTCAGCATAATGCTAAGACCCTATGCGCCATAAGCCAGTATTATTAGGCTCGACCCACGAGTTGTAGATCGTGAGTTCGAACCCAGGCAGGCATTTCACTTAGTGTATTTAATTTCATCGCCACTGCTCTCAAAACGGTGAAGGAAAACATCGTGAGGAAACCGGCATGTCCTAGAACCAAAATTTCAAAAACATGTGACATCTACCAACCCGCACTGGGCCCGCGTGGTGGATTACGGCCCACTCCCTCTCACAGAGAGGAAGCCTGTGTCCCAGCAGTGGGAACATTATAGGATAGTTATGCTATACGATCTTAGTAAAAGTTCCTTCCTAAAACTTGTTTATTTCTATATTCCAGGTGATTAACGTCCTCTACACAGCTGGTGAGAACGGTTTCGAGGCCCGAGGTGATCACATACCCACACCACCGCCCATCCCGCCAGCAATACAACGTGCCCTCGACTATCTCGCTACTAAAGCGCCATCTACTGACTACTAACCAACAACAGCTAACAAACATTGAAAAATCAGCGTCAGTGGCAGTTGCGGTCATGAAACGAGGGAGCGAGAAGATATGACTGTCCTGCTCACACGTTTTATGGCCGCGACTGTGATTGAAGTTTGTAAAGAAGAATTATTACACCTAAAATACAGTTAGCATCAATATTGATGAAATTTTTTTTATGTTGATTTTGCAAATTGGTAAATATATGTAGGTATAAAGTTTAGGTATTATTCTTCACAAATCGGGCAATACATTATGACTTACATACTAGGTAAAGTTAAAAAAAGTTTCTTCAAGTTAACTGATACATTAGAAGATATAAACGGTATTGACAAAAACACAACAATTACAATTTACAAGCTAACACTAAAATATAATTATGTAGTACTAGCTGACCCGCCGAACGTTGTTTTGCCATATAAATTATTTCTAGCTGCCCGGCGCTACTTCGTTCGCGTGGTGTCCTACCCCCTACCCTACCCCTACCCTACTCCTACCCTACCCTACTCCTACAATACGTCTACCCTACTCCTACCCAGAAACCATCCAGGAACCTGTTGAAATATACATGCAGAACGTCATCCAAATCGGCCCAGCCGTTCTCGAGTTTTAGCGAGACAAACGAACAGCAATTGATTTATATATATATATATATCGATATATTATATACAAGTATTTAATAAAAAAAATTAAGAAAAAGGCAAATAAAAAGAGGTATAGGTAAAATATATATCAAAATATTAAAAAAAATAAAATAAAAGGTATTTAATTAAAAATGTTAAAATTCTTAATAAGTAATTATTTTTATTAATAAATTATATAAACCACAGAAATAAATGTGAAAACGGAGTAAGTTTGCATAATTATAAATATTTATAAATCAATTTTGATGTTGACTGTACCTACTCATTATAATAATATTGTGGCCAGTAAAAAAGTACAAAATAAGACTATATTAGTTTTAAGTTGTAGTTATAGCACCATGTGACTTAAACTCGCATTTAAATCACGCTTTCTGTGACTTAAGTAGTCCATTTTACACAGAAACGTCAGTGTCACACGTCAGCGCCGGCGGCCGCTGAAAACCAGCGCTGGGGCTCTGTCTCGTATAGGGTCTTAGCATTATGCT
This sequence comes from Apamea sordens, assembly GCA_945859715.1. Classification (NCBI taxonomy): domain Eukaryota; kingdom Metazoa; phylum Arthropoda; class Insecta; order Lepidoptera; family Noctuidae; genus Apamea; species Apamea sordens. The sequence continues at coordinate 2,219,101 of OX244014.1, forward strand.
GAGCGATGGCCGTTTTGCGTGAATGTGACGCATGTTTACCCCCAACTTGTTTTTTTTTGTGTTTGTGTCCTTTTTTTTATTTAGTTATTTATATATACTTTATTGTACACCACAAAAATACATAGCATAAAAAATACATGGCACACTACAAAATATACAATGGGCGGCCTTATCGCATTACTGCGACCTCTTCCAGGCAACCTTAGAATGGACAGTGACTTTCCTTACCCTTTCCTTTATGCGTCATGTTTGCCGCAAATAAATGATTTTTCTTTCTTTTCTTTCTTTCAAACGCGTGATTAAGTGCGGGTTTAGGTCGCACGAGCTATAAAATAGTATAGGAAAATTGTGACTTAAGTAGTCTATTAGTGCACAACGTTTAGCTAATGTCACACCGTACAATAATGGACAAACTTAAGTCACAAGTATCGTAATGTATTATTTTTGAAGTGTAAAATAAAACGATTGTAAAATATAATAATTCTCTTTTTATTTATTAAATAAAAAACATGGTAGGTATATACAAAATACATTAAATTCTTACGTGTTGTACTTTTTGTACATTATAAATATAAAATAAAAATATTTTACCAATTTTTTTTTATAAGTGATTGAAATTAAATGTATGTAAATAAATAACAATTTTTAACTAATAAAAATAACTATATGATATCCTAACTTAAGAGGAAAGCGGCAGGGTGGCCCGCGAAATTCAAATTTTAAGTTCATACAGCGTGGCGCTTTAATGGCGACATTAATTTAACACACGTATACGGTTTCGCGTTTTAGTTTTATGAATATATTTTAATTTAATTAAACATTAATATTTATTTATTTATTAACAATTTTCAAAAATAGCATCTTAGAGCAACCTGACTTAAAGAACTGTAGCGCAGGGGTCATTTGCCTGGGTCACGGATCATAACATCGCATCAATGTAATTAAAACAAATAACGTGCAAAGAGAAGGCGAATTGAAGGAAAGAGAGGGGGAGCCTTATGTCGGCGAGCGGCGCAGGTGGAAGTTTTCAAGTTACGATTTTTTTTATGTTGTTATAATTATTATGATTACTGGCCACTAGCCCTACCCGTGTGTTAAATTAATGTCGCCATTGTAGCGCCACGTTGTATAATCCTATCGATTGATATTTCATCGAAATACTCGTAGTCATTCAATACGGATAAATTAACTAAGAGGGTTGTATCGATGATTTTAATTATTATAATTCGGTAAATATATACGTGTTACGGTCGCCAATAATATTTTGTTCAACATCAACATACAACCATGACACTGTCCTGTAAATTACAAAAAAAACGTAAGAAAGGGGTTTGAACCTCTGTGGCTTATCCGACCCGCCGCCATTTTGATTTGTTTTTTTTTTCAAATCAAATGTTCAATTAAAAGTGAACACTTTTAATGAACACTTATACAAACAAAAATGTCAAGTAATATGGTTCCCTAAAGTGTCACGTTTCCGATATATTTGGAGGAACACGGAGAACATTTTTTGTTTGTATAGTATAGACCCATATAAAAATGTTTGCCGTGCGGGGAAAATTAAAAAAAAAAAATAACAAAATGGCAGCGGGTTCAATAGAAAAATGTCCGAACCCCTTTGAATTTCGCGGATTAACCTGACGCTTCCCCCTCAACTAAAACTATTAGCAAACTAAAAGATGCGGCGAAAAATTCATCCGCATCGCTGTTGACTGGTAATGTACCCAAGATACTGGCGGCATTGCCACGTTGTATGGCAATGCTTAGCCTCTGGCCAAGGTACCAGCCCTTTGGTTACAGGATATGTTTTAATGCAAATTTCTTTAAAAAATACGTTATACAATTAAAAAGGGAGCACCTTTCTTTGATCGCATGATTCTAAGTTTAGTCACTTGATATGTACAACAAAAGAGATGACCGATGAATGTTTTCGAATAAAATTTAATTTAATTAATAGACAACATACAGTTCATTTATCAAATTAAATTTCATTCGAAAACATACATCGGTTTCTTACTATACTTCAACTATATCCGAAGACCCTGGGGGTCTACTTCGAAGTACAAAGTGCGAATGATCGGATCGGACCGACACATGGCCGACCCGAATATTATTGAAAAATGCGAAAAAAGTTCGGATCAGCTCAGTTGGGTCGGGACCATAGTCAATATTCGAAAGAGTGTAGGAGTGTAGGATCGGTACCGACCGAACCAAATAGTAATTTCGTAGCAGGAAACGGCCAAACATTCGGCCGATACTACTTCGGAGTAGACCCCCTGGTTACTTATTTCTTTTGGTTACTGTACATATTTTATTTAGTCTACTTAAAGCCACTTGTCAGAAATGTTAAGATTTACTCCCGGTCTCCTAAATCGAACCTATCCACCAGGCTAGACCCTTATACGGGTCGGACTGTGTACGTGCGTACATTTGTAATGTGACCACAAGTTTCTCCCACAAGCAGTGTAACTAATTTAATAAATAAACAATGTTTTATACATATTAGTACAATATCAGTGTATGTATTATGATTATAACATAATATTCTAATTGGGGTGTTTGGTACTGTCAGGGTCGCGGGTTGTTCGAAAGAGTTGCCGTGGTTCCTGGTACAGGCAACTGAAGGAACACGGCTGGGTTTTAGTCAGTAAAAGTCTGACTCCGCTCCGCCCAGAGCGGGAGGAGTTATTTGATGATATCCCAACAAAAAAAAGGGTGTTTGATAGTGTAGTGTGCGTTAATTCCGGGACATGTTGTGGGTGGCTTGATTTAGAAGTCTGGGAGAGTTTTATTGATCCCTTGAATAACAATAGTGCATTACGATACATATGACTTATGTAGTATAGACTACATAAGTCATATGTATCGTAAAAAATTATCCAAGGGATAACAATAGTGCATAGTGCATCACGGTATAGACCCTGTCCATTAGGTAAACCATTTTTTGACAGATGGAACTAGTGATTGCTGCAACACACAATACATTGATTGATACACGTACGGTATTATAATGTCTGTAAGAAGCCATAAATAAGATAAGGCAGTTTATATATTTATTTTATTACGCACGTAAACTGGTATATGTACATAATGTCCATAATCCAGATTACGTAAAAGTTAACTTTTAACCGTTTTTTGACAGCTGTCTTAGAATGTACAGTGCATTCTAAGACAACTGTCAAAAAACGGTTAACCTAATGGACAGGGTATAGTATTGCACGGCGTGAAACTAGCCGCTGCTAAACGCCGTGCATTAAATGACTATTTAAGTCACACGTATCGTATACTATTTTATAGCACGTGTGACCTAAACTCGCACTGTCACGCTTTTCTGTGTAAAAATGGACTAATTAAGTCACATATAAGTGTGACTTAAGTGCGGGTTTAAGTCACAGATAAGTGTGACTTAAGTGTGGGTTTAAGTCACTGATAAGTGTGACATAAGTGCGGGTTTAAGTCACTGATAAGTGTGACTTAAGTGCGGGTTTAAGTCACAGATAAGTGTGACTTAAGTGCGGGTTTAAGTCACACAGTGCTATAATAATAATAATATACTAAATATCTCATAAAATTAATATCAGTAATTGATTGTATTATAAATAAAACGTTTTGGCTTTATTTCAAACTAAGATCTAGCCTGCATTTCGTAATATATCTATGCTAGTTTTGACATTCAAAAAAGCACACATTTAGTTTTTGGAAAGGAGATGATAATTGAAAGCTCTTTTCCAATTAAATAACTAAAATTGTTCTTTGCCTGAGCAAAAGATAGCAGGGTTGTTTTAAATAAGATTCGCGGCCGTAGCAAATATTTGTTATAGAATTATAATCATAAAAATCATCAATACATCTTCCTAGGCACATATTATCTATGAATGACTATTTTATGAAATCATGACATTTGAGGTCAATTCTACCTTCATCATCATCATCATATAATGCATTCATCTAATTTACAAGTTGTTACAAGTATATAGGTTTCATACATGAACCCTGCTAGGGCACAGCAATATAAATAGTTTAAAGTGCTACAATGTCACAATAATAAACAAACCACTGTGCTTAAACAAAAATACTAATTTTAACATGTTTATCAGAAGGCCAATTCTCGTAATTTAAAACGGTCAAAATCTAGTCGCAGTCTCATCTCGTGTTTTTCTATCTATAATATGTGTGTATGTGTATTTACAAAAAAAAAATGTATATAAGTAGTTTATCAGCCATCTTGTTACCATAACACAAGCATTAGGTTGCCTAGCTTGGGACTAGATGGCGCTGTGTGAAATGTCCAGGGATATTATTATTATTATTATCTCGGCGCCAAACAAATGTCAAAAACTTGTCAAAATGTAGGGAAATTAGAAGTATTTTTGACAGATTGAGACTGAGATCAGACTGTGAACGTTCTTAAAATTACGAGAACTCATACTACTATTTAGTTTGTTTGAAAAAAACACATTTTTATTTCGATGTCAGGATTTATCTGATAGTTTCAAAATAATCCTTGGCATTAGTATTGTCAGTGTTTTCATTTATTGTTGTATTCTCGTCTGCGCACACGCCATTAAAATAGCTTAAAGGGTCCGTGGCATACCTACGTCCTACGTGCCCGAAAATTTGTTTTTTTTTTCAAAATGGCGGCCACGCATGAAACTTATATAAATCGATAGCTGACATCAATACAAACAGAAAACATCAATCAATCAACTCAGCCTATTGCAGTCCACTGCTGTACATAGCCTCACCCAGACTGCGCCACCATACCCTGTCCTCTGTCTTCCGCATCCAGTCTCTCCCAGCCACCTTCTTTAGGTCGTCCGTCCATCTAGCTGGAGGACGTCCCACACTACGCTTGCCGATACGCGGTCTCCACTCCAGGACTCGTCTGTTCCACCGGCCATCGGTCCTTCGACAAACATGGCCAGCCCACTGCCACTTCAGTTTGCTTACTCTGCAAGCTATGTCGGTAACTCCGGTTGTTTTTCGGATAATTTAATTCCTGATTTTATCTTTCAACAGAAAACATAGTATAACAAAACCCCGTAATCAGCAATCGATTTATTACACCTACAATCCAATTTCGTGAAAAATATGACATAAAAAATATATCTATACAAGTATACCACAATGACTGCATTATCATTATAAACATTAATAAATTCGTAATAAAAAATCTTATAGTTAAAACAGTACATCAGTATTGTAAATAAATAAACTTATTTTATTAGAAAAAATGGCACAATTATTGCAAATCTTAGACTATTTTGATTTGGGCAGACAAACGACATTTTTTCAAGTCTATTTGCAAAATTATGAAAGGTCTTTGAAGGTCCATGGTGTACAGTCACGAGCAAAAGTATGTATACACACGGCTTTATTCAAAAGCGATTTACTCCTTTATTTTTGAATGAAATTTTATGTTGTTACGAACATAGCATTTTCGAACCCATAGGTTTATGTAATGTGTCGTATTTCAACGTTGCATTCGTTATTTTACGAAAAAATCGCAATTGAAAGTTGCCAAGTGTTGACATATTGGTGCTCGTGACTGTATCTATCTGCTTGCCATGTTTTTTCAAAATGGCGGCCACGCATGAAACCTGTATAAATGGACAGCTGACATCAATGCAAACAGAAAACATAATATGAAAGAAAGAAAAAGTATTTATTGCGACTCGTACAGGATCATAAACTAAACTAAACACAGTTAAAAATAAAAATAAAACAAATTGTATAAAAAAGTAACAAAAGGAAAAAAAAATGAAACACAAAGTCCATACGAGGCCAAATCTCAGCATGATGCTTCGACATTTAAAAATAAATGTCGAAGCGCTGGTATTCTGATAGGGCCCGCTGTGATGTCACGGGCAATCACAGTAATAAATAAATAATAATTATCTCGTTTCCGACGTTCATCCTGTTGCATAGATGTACAAATTAATCACTCTGAATGTTTAAATAATCAAATATCTATGCAACGTGACGCTTTCTGTTTGCATCGATGTTAGCCAACGATTTATATAGGTCTCATGCGTGGCCGCCATTTTGAAAAAAAAAAAACAAAATGGTGGACAGGAAGCTATCACAGGCTCCATATAAAAATCTTCAATCCCTTTTAGATCTATTTAAATTATTTTATGTTCTGTTCATGAAATAATGGCTTTTGTGACATATAAAAACACCCCCCCCCCCCCCACCCCCACCATATAAGATAACCAGAGCATATTAATTTATTCTAATGGAAGTTCTCAAATAAAAAATATGTGTTTCATAAATATGTAGATACAAACTAGCGCCATCTATTAACGTTACCTATCCAACTTTTCTTCACTGGTTAGTGGTACGGTCGTATCTTTATAGATGGCGGTACTGTGCTCCTGCAGCATCTTCTGGCCTTCTTCTGCCGTCGCTTCTTGCATCGATACTTGCTTCTCAGCTGTAAGAACAGGAAGAAGGAATAGAGATAATGATTAATTATTAAAAAAAAGCCGTTACAGTATTTTACATGGAGCGACTGCCTATCTGACCTCCACAACCCAGTTACTGGGTAATACGATACCCCTTGGTAAGACTGGTTTTCAGACTTTCGGGCTTCTGACCACCCGGAACGACTGACAAAGATCTACAAATTACAGTCGGGACCAACGGCTTTCCGAGCCACGGATAATATAATAGATGGTCAACCATCCACCGTCCGAACTCAGCAATCATAGCTAAAATTCGACCTTGAATCGACAGATGTGGCTGTTATTATTTAGCCACGAGCCCCTGTTGGCACCCTTTGGGTACGAAAAGCTAAAAAATACAGTAAAATACCAACCTTTTCGCTCGTCACTCCTGGATACTAAAGCGAATAGTATTGCATGTAGTCCTGAACCTATAACTGCGGTCACTGCTAGCACCCTGAAGGAGGCCCGGCCTCCTAGCCAGCTGTACAGCTGACCACCGACTAGGGATCCTATCGCGAAGCCTGTGAACGAAAAGAAAAGCAAAATAATAAGTTAGTTTGTTTCCATTTTATTTTATTTTGTAAGGAAACAATGGTAGCCCGCGAAATTCAAATTGTCTTACGTTTTTTGCAATTTGCTGGTCAGTACTAAGTTGTACGTTGATTAAAATATGATTCGCGGCCGTAAAAAATACGTATTTACAGAATTATAATCATTAAAGTCATCAACACAACTTTCTAAGATCAAGAAATCCTACTGAATGACTATTGAAATGAAATCTTGACATTTTAAGATTATGCTAACTTAACAAGTTGTATTACTGATTCTATTGATTATAATTCTGTAAATACATATTTGTTACGGCCGCGAATCATATTTTATAATGAAAGTACTGACCAGCAAATTGCAAAAAACGTAAGAAAATTTGAATTTCGCGGGCTACCTTGGAGCATCCACCTTAATGACTCTTTGATTCTTCACGTGACCAGAAGGCTGGCCTATTTTTAGCCCAAAGAATCAGCATTGCCATCCAACGTGGTAATGCTGCCAGCCTTTTGGGCACTTATCTCATTAACAGTGATGCGGACGAATTTTTTGATGCCCAATGAGCTCTTGCCTTTTTCTATATTTTTTATTATATAGGTACACCGTTAAATGTTGGTCGTTTTAATCCTTAAAAGGGATCATTGTACTCGTCATTATGAACAACTTTTACTACGGGACCAACCCTGAAATCGTAAAAAAAAAATCAGTTGATCCATAGATTTATGTTCGCATAACTCGACATAATGTATGGACAAACAGATTTTTTTCGCTAGCTAATTTAATTTGAACCTGTATACATTTAAGGCTTAAATAATAGTACGTACCAACTCCATCGTCCATCCCAGCCACGATGCCCTGCACGGTGGCGGAGTACCCCTCGGGCGCGACGTGCGCAGCGTAGCCCACAATGGTGGAGTAGCACAGAGCGTACGTGGGGCCTTGCATTATGCCCTGTGGGACAACACAATAATGTACACTGTACTTATTGACACGTAGCGGTATCTACAACGCCACTTGCGAACAACGCGTCATACTGACGTCACGCAAATCCTGCATCTCGCAAGCAGAGTTGCCCGCGCAACTAGCATACATACAACTTCCCGATATCAACCATCGGGCAGTTGCCCGCCAGACACAACACCCGTCTGGTCGGAGGATCCTCCCTTTTCTATGGTCCTTACCTCGATAAACACCAGATGCCACGGGTTCTCTATGAACGAGATGCAGATCATCCTGACTCCGTAACAGAACAGTGACACCGTCAGCGTAGTACCGTAGCCAAATCGCTTTATTATTTTACCTGAAACAAACAAAAAAAAAAATTTTAGGTTTTTAAAAAGCAGCCAAGTACGAGTCGGACTCGCATACAAAGGGTTCTGTACCCCCGTAGAATATTTAACACCATATATTTTTGACACGTTTTGTGTATGAGTTCTAGGGTGATGTTAAATTATATTCATCCATCTTCCGAGCATTTTCCCAACTATGTTGGGGTCGGCTTTCAGTCTAACCGGATGTAGCTGAATACCACTATTTTACATGGAGCGACTGCCTATCTGACCTCCACAACTCAGTTACTTGGTAATACAATACCCCTTGGTAAGACTGGTTGTCAGACTTTCGGGCTCCTGACTACCCGTAACGACTGTCAAAGATCCACGAATTATAGCCGGGATCAACGGCTTAACGTGCTTTCCGAGACACGGAGGGGTATTAGTATGTAAAGATGGTCACCCATCCACAGATCAACCGCGGCAAGCGTAGCTTAACCTGACCGATCGACCTGTGCAGATGTTATTACTTAGCCACCAACCCCTCTAAATTATATATTGCTTATAATATTCCCCAAGAATTAGGCGCTATCAAGGGCAAAAAGATGTTTTCAAATCCGACTAGTAGTTCGAAAGTTTAGCGCGTTCAATCTATAGGTGGCAGGGACATCGACGCGCAAACTGTAACCATGGATTCAGCACATGAGTTTAGACACCATAGCGTAGAAATTTTTCGTCGGTAATCAAAAACAAAATCTTCTGTTTCATAGAAAAGTGCAATACCTACGCGGTCAAAATGTATGGAACAGCAATTTTTTTTTTTAATAACCGACGAAAATTTTGAAACTCTGCTTGTGGAGGTTCTCCTTGCTGCGGCCACTTGGGTACGAAGGTTTTCCAAGTAGGCCAAGGTAACTTATGCATGGATGAGAGACTCTCTGATGGTTTAACAAAGAGATCAGGAGAATCATTTGTGACTTCAAGTGACAGCTATGTGAAAAGAACCCAGCAATGCATAAATATGTAGACCCTTTATGACTTTTTTTTTTTCAGGATGGGAAATCATCAAATGACTCCTCCCGGTCTGGGTGGAGCAGAAGGGAGTGTCAGACTCTTACTGACTAAAACCCACCCGTGTTCCTTCCTTAGCCCTTTATGTTCCAGGGCAGCGGTAAACCCTTTCGGACAATCCCGCTACCCACGCCCTTTATGCCTGGAGGCTTTTATTTAGGTAGTAAGTTTTTATTTACATTTTAATTTTAATTAATTATTTTTTAGCTTGAGTACGTATAGTTTTTATTGTATTTGTTGGTATATATTGGCGTGGCTAGCTGACATATGGAAAATAATTTAATTTAATGTTCTGTGTCTTGTAATGATAATTACTTTACATACCTAGGATTGTATACAATCAAGTATTTTCTAACTGAACAGACAGTTGTGCTGCTGGGGAGTTTGTTGCGCCACTTCTTCTTCCCAGCGATAGGACTAGGAAGTGGTGAAGGGCGGGCGTTTTGGGGGACTGTCTTTTGTAATTTTGACGTTCGAAAAGTGCCGATTCTCAACCTAATTTGAATAAATGACTTTTAATTTTCATTTTTATACAGGGTTATTTGTAAAACACCAGCAACCTTTTAAGAGGTCATTGTACTCATCATTATGAACAACTTTTACTATGGGACCAAACCTGAAATCGCGAAAAAAAATCAGCTGTTCCCTACATTTATGTTCGCATAACTCGTCAAAATGTAGGGAGCAGCTGATTTTTTTTTACGCGATTTCAGTTTTGGTCCCATAGTAAAAGTTGTTCATAATGATGAGTACAATGACCTCTTAAGAGGTTGTTGGTGTTTTACAAATAACCCTGTATAAAGTTGAGTAATTTACCTGAGAAAAAGAAGAACAGTAGTTCTCCGATGAAACACTCAGCAGCTATCACCACTCCTTCTATCAGCTTGATCTTGGCTGTGTGCCCTGTTTGTTCAGCTAGTTCTTCTAAAAACCTGAAAGAAATGAAGCATATCATCATCATCATCATTCTCCTGCCCTTATCCCATTTATTCGTGGTCGGCGCAACATGTCTTTTTCTTCCATACTTCTCTATTAGTCGTCATCTCGGTAGTCACCCCCTTTCTAACCATATCAACATTTACACATTCCATCCATCGTTTCTTTGGTCTTCCCCTACTGTTATAGCCATCGACATGATCAGCCAATAATGTTCCCACAGCTGAGACACAGGCCTCCTCTCTGTGAGAGGGAGTGGGCTGTAATCCACCACGCGGGCCCAATGCGGGTTGGTAGATGTCACATGTCTTCGAATTTTTGGTTCTAGGACATGCCGGTTTCCTCACGATGTTTTCCTTCACCGTTTTGAGAGCAGTGGTGATGAAATAATTTACACAAAGTAAAGCGCCTGTCTGGGTTCGAACCTACGACCTACAACTCGTAAGTCGCGGTCGTTACCACTGGGCCACCACTGCTCACCACACTAAAGGAAATATACGTACATTTTGCCCCACACTAGGAATTACTCCTGTATCGTAGGTGCGTTTACAAACATTTAAACTCACATACACAAACAGCCAGACCCGGAACAACTACCTGTAGGCAATACAAATATTTGTTCCGTGCGGGAATCGAACCCGCGACACGCAGCGCAGCAGTCGATCGCTCAGCCACTGCGCCAACCGTGTCGTCAAGCAAAAAATCAAAAATAAATCAGGGTCAAATTAAATTAGCTAGCTAAATTCCTTAAAGTCTATTGTTTCAAAATGTAATTTCAAGTTAAACAAAATGTCAATTTTATTTTAATGGTAATTAAGTTGGTTTCAGAGAGTGACTAGCACTATTGAAAATGTTATAAAAATGTTTGCAGTTGTAGCGTAAACTGAACTTTATTGTGTAGGAGTTAAAGTTATTTTTCCATAAACTCATATTTGTTTACATTTCTGGCAAATACATCGCGAATGCAGTATAGACGAGAACTAAACATGAGAAAAAAAATAATTTGATGTTTTTTTTGTGCCATTATAATAATAGATAAAATAATAAAATATTTATTTCATTAATATAGGTAGGTCCAACCATTTCTTAATCTAATAAAAAGTTAAATCTTAGTTTAGAGGTTGTACGCAGTCACATAGAATTATGGAAAATCTCTAACTCCTAAACTAAGTCAAGCTTGTAGTATATTATAGGAGTTAGTGAGCTGTTGACTTAGACACAATCTTAAACTTATGCAACGGTAAACCATAAACAAAGTTATGCTTTAAAACAAAAAACTCATAAACCTATTGTAAAGTTATACAAAATGATATCAATAAATATTTTGAATAAACATAGGTATACAAAACAATACTCGACACCTAATATACCTTATACCTACTTACTTTTTGACTATATCTGATCATAAGTCAAAGTTAATAACCAATTGTTCAATTTTTGATTTACCTCACGTTTGGTTAAATTGTATATTGCCAGTATTGCCTGTTACTGAAAGTTAGTACAAATATACTAACAGGTGGTCTAACAGACCACCTGTTAGTATATTTGCTTGAACTAACAGTTTTTTTTTTGTGTAAAATTCACATTATGTGATTGCCAGTATCGATATCTAAAAACGATAAACCACATTTTATCAACACATACTTCAAGTAAAAACACTACCAGGGGTCGTTGACCCCTAAGAAAAGATCATCGATCACTTTTATCTTATCTTCAGATACCGATCACGTCTCATACAGGAAGTCTGAAAGTGGCACCGGTAACTGAAAAGTTGTGTAGAAATCGGTTGTCATGGTATGGGCATGTGTTACGGAGAAATGAGGAAAATGTCGTGAGGAGAGTTTTGAGTATGAACGGCTCTTAGTGTGTCAATCTAAATGGACTCGGCCCAGAATTCGGTCACTTATTTGGCACGCAGTATTGTGTCCCTTATACGGTCAGAAATTCGAACCCCCAGGATACTGCGCTCCATGGCTCGCTGGCAAACCTCGAGCTTGGACCTCTGCTGAAGTGTCAGAGACCAGGGGGCCTAAAAAGGCCACTTTGGCAGAATCTTAATAGGATAACAATATGAATCATTTTAAAAATCGTAAAATGGCCACAGACTGACAATTCATAATATGATCTGTGAGCAATTCATATCGAAATAAAAAAAACATTTTGATTTATAAAAAAAAACTGTAATCAAAAATTTATTGATAAAATTACGGTTTTTATTTTTTTCATGCGGCAATGTAACACCAAATATGAAATGAAATTTTACGAAAATTTGCGAAATTGCTAATGATCTGCTGGGAATTCAGGAATTGAATAGCTTTTAGAGGTATTGCTTAAAGTGGCCTTTTTAGGCCCACAGGTTTGATGGGGAGAATACACATCTCTTAGGAAGAAAATTCAAAAATTATATAGAACTTACCAGAACATGTAATAGATGATGAAGCTGTCGAAGGTGCCAGCTACCACCGCGAATGTTATGAACACTATGACTTTAGGTATCCTAAGGACATCGCGCAAAGCCTTGCCAGAATCTTCTGGACTTGATAGAGCTGGCAGCTGTAAATATATACTTAATAATAAATAAGCAATCAAAATAAAGAGGGGCTTGTGGCTAAGTAATAACAGCCGCACGGGTCGATCGGTCAGGTTAAGCTACGCTTGCCGCGGTTGCTCCGTGGATGGGTGACCATCTTCACATACCATGTGCCTCGGAAAGCATGTTTTAGCTGTTGGTCCCGGCTGTCATTCGTGGATATATGACAGTCGTTACGGGTCGTCAGAAGCCCGAAAGTCTGACAATCAGTCTTACCAAGAGGTATCGTATTACCCAGTAACTGGATAGTGAAGATCAGATAGGCAGTCGCTCCATGTAAAATACCGGTATTCAGCTGCATCCGGTTAGACTGGAAACCGACCCCAACATAGTTTGGAAAAGTACCCCTTGGTAAGACTGGTTGTCAGACTTTCGGGCTTCTGACTACCCGTAACAACTGTCAAAGATCCACGAATGACAGCCGGGACCAACGGCTTAACGTGCTATCCGAGGCACGGGGGGTTTGATATGTTAACATGGACAACCATACACGTGCCAACCGCGGCAAGCGTCGCCAATAAAAAAAAAAAAACTACTCACCGTAAGGGCCCTACAGCAGTACAAATCGACTGCGGTCAATACCAACGCCACCACGAAAGCTGGCGTGAAGTCCTTGTACTCCCCAGACACGCTATCGATAAGGTAACCACCTAATAGTGCTGTCAAACCGTACCCCGCTGTACCCCAGGCTCTTTGGGCACCATATTTAGATCCTCGGTCTGGTCCTGTAATTTTTTTTTTTGTTAAATTTTTTGAAGTGAAAACATCTTTAGCGGCGTTGTGCACTTTTGTTGTGATGGGTAAAAAATGTTAAACTCGCGTCAGGACACGTGACCTGATCGAAAATTCGTAAGACGGAGCTACCGTCAGGACACGTGATCTGATCGAAAATTCGTAAGACGGAGGGAGAGGAGACCGCATTTAAAAGCAAAAAGCTGATTTAAAAAAAATCACGTTTGTTGTAGGTATTTGACGAGATAAGCGAACATACTCGTAAATGTAGGGAACAGCTGATTTTTTTTTCCGCGATTTCAGGTTTTGTCCTATAGTAAAAGTTGTTCGTAATGATGAATACAATGACCCCTTTACATATTTCGTGTATGAATAGATGCACCTTATATACATAGAACTTGCTTTGGCATTAGAATAAAAATTAATAAAAAAAAAAAAACAACTTACCCAGTACATCAAAGCATACGGCATCACCAATGCAGTTAGCCACATTGAACGCGACTGTACCAACACACGTCAATATTACGAACACCCAAAACGGACCAGTCATATAAAAGTTATCACTTTTCTTCTCGACTGTCTTAGCAATTCGACTGCCATTCTTACTTAAATCTACTAAATAATTATCATTTATTGAATTGTCTATGCTTCTCCTACTTTTATTACCCTGTATATCATCCTCATTTTCATAACAAAGCAAATTACAATCCTCTTTAGGAATACAAGTAACTTCGCCATCTTGAAAATCGTCAAACCCCATAGACAATGTCAAACAGGACGAATTTGACACTTCATTGTCTATGTAAACGGTGTTTATGAACGGAGCATCTGACAGGTAGACGTCAAAATTTCCCGCCACGCTGCAGTTCCAATGACATTTATATTTTTCTAAGATAGTGTTGTTCGTGTATGGTTTTAAATAGATCGTGTCGTTCAGTCGATAGACTGACTCCAGTAGTGTTGTGCTGTTCGTTTCTCGCGGTGCAGGCATCGGTAGAAACCAGAGACAACAATATGACGTTGTCATTATTGTTATTAGTAGCATGAAGACTAGTTTTCTGTGCGCCTGAAAAAAAAAAAAATTTTGCAAATTGTGTATGATAGACATTACTTTTTTTTAGCCCATGTCCCACTGCTGGGCAAAGGCTTCCCTAGTCTCTTTCCACCTCTCTCTGTCCAGAGCTGCCAAGGACCAATCTTATCTCATCTCATCTTATCTTATCTTTTTTTATTTTTATAAAAGAAGTCCAGCTCATTCCGCCATCCAAATCTGAGCCTGACATTACTTGACTTTGAGGCAAAATAATTATAAGTACTAATTAGGAAAGTAGTAGTAGTAGTATTAAGTTTCGATCCCGTGGGAATATCGGGATAAAAAGTATCCTATATGTTAATCCTGGTTATAAACCATCTGCGTGCCAAATTTCATCCAAATCCGTTCAGTAGTTTTTCCGTGAAACAGTAACAAACATCCATCCATACAAACTTTCGCATTTATAATAAGGATTAGAAGGATTACCCAGGAACAGGGTTGGAGGTCAGATAGGCAGTCGCTCCACGTAAAATACTGGTACTCAGCTGCATCCAGTCACACTGGAAGCCGTCCCCAACATGTTGAGAAAAGGCTGGACAGATGCAGATGACGACTTACCGGCCAAAAATCGACGACGTAACCAAAAATTGGTTTCGCAGCTGCCCATAACAGCGGTAGGACGGCCGTGACCAGTCCCATGACTGATGGGGACACCCCCATTTGACGGCCGAAGACATTGATTTGTGGCAGTAAGGGGCCCAGGGCTGGGGAAGACAGAAAATACATATTATTAGTATAAACACGAAAGGAGTTCCTGATCTCTTGGGCTCGATTCCTACGTCCAGTTAAGTGTTATTGGATTTTTCCAAAAGTAATTTCTCAGTACAGCTAACTGAACAGACAGCTGTGCTGCTGGGGAGTTTGTTGCGCCAGTTCTTCTTCCCAGCGAAAGCACTAGGAAGTGGTGAAGGGCGGGCGTTTTGGGGGACTGTCTTTTGTAATTTTCACGAAAAGTGCTGATTCTCAGCCTAACTTGAATAAATGACTTTTGATTTTGGAACGAAGTTCATTACCGCGCGTTGCGAAAGGGGGCTCGACGGAAAAAATTAAGACCAAAAGTTGGAACGACACTTTTTGCTATAGGTAGTTGTAAGCCGTGCGGCGTGCGCGTGTTTCTCTGTCTGTCTCTCTCTCTCTCTCTCTTTGAACTTCGTTCCATCCGGGTGTCCTTTGACACCTCTCAAGTTTTTTTTTTAACATTGGAGAGCAGGGTTGGCCCAGTGGCAATGGCCCCAAAGAGTACAATATACTATATGAGATAGAGAGCTAACTTCATGTTATAGGTTATATCGCGCGACAGCAGAGCCGCCCTGGTAGTTGTTCATCGAATTAATCTCTATAGGTGTAGGTATATAGGTAGCTATATTTATAGCCTTTAATGGTATTTTCTTACTTGAAAGGTTAAAATTAAAGTGTATTGTAAAAAATCAGCTAATTTGAATAATTGTGAACTTCAATTAAGCTGTTTTTTTTACAATACACATTTATTACAATAACAAGTGATCGCGTAAATAGCGTAGGAAAGAGAATGGGTATTGTACGGAAAACTTTTAACTATCTTCCGTAGAATGCTAAGATGTAAAAGAGGGTTATTTTGTTAATTATTTATTAGGTAATTGATTACAATCACCTTAAATAAAACAGTACTCTTTACTATTACAGTATATTCAGTAATAAATAATTAATGTAATCATTGGTTTTATTGAGGATTATACAATGAACTCGGCCAGAAATAAACTGACAATTACAATTTATTACTGTTTTGATTTTGGAACAATGATTATCTATAAAAAGCGGTGTTGTTTTTAGATATTCGTTGTTCCAACATTTTATTCACAGAATTATCTTTACGCCGACGGCATATTTATATAAACATATGCAATAAACAATCTTGACATGACTTTTTAACTAAACAAGCTATTAAAAAGTCAGCAAACTTACCAATAAATGTAAGAGCAGTAAACTTACAAATGAAGTCTAAGTAAATGTTTACTTAAACTTCATTTGTAAGTTTACTGCTTTTTAAAAGCAACTTTATTAAATAACCTAAGCTGTCGGGGTATAATAAAATTATGAATTCTAAATAAAGTAGCAAGGGGAAAGAGGAAAGAGAGAATGGGTATCCACCATCTTTGAAAAAACTAAATTCACAATGAGAATTAAATCTCATTGTGAATTTAGTTTTTTCAAAGATGTAACAATTATATTACCCACCGCATTTGAATGAACTATAAAACTACAATAACCATATTACAGAACACTATCTGTAGAAACCATATTATTTTATACCGTCAGCTGCACACCTGTTACTCTTTGTCTTTTTTTTGTTTTATGTTTAATATAATGATTTTGTGCAGCTGTTTTTATAGGGTCACTTTCATCACAGTTGGTGGATTTTCCAGATAGTATTCTGTTGACCTCCTTGCACCAATTTCTTATACAAAAATAAATATTTTTTTTTAAAAGGTATTCTACAAGTGTATTTTTGTGTTCATTGCATGTTAAGAACCCGAAATCAACTATAGCCAATACAATTAATTTCACATACTCTATTATATTTTCTTTGTGACTCATGGTTTTCATTATTTCTATAACAATTACTTCCATGTGGACAAAAATGTCGAAAGCATTTTTGCTAGGATAGCAAAGCCAATTTTTATTATCATACTCTGATATTTTTATAAAATTGTGGAAACTTTGCATTTCTGTACTCTCCAGCTGGCTATTACACGTGACACAGTTCTTGTATACATTTTTTTTTGCGTTTCTCACTAGCCAACCACTGCAATATCCTACAGCCGCGCACTTTTCTACGTCTTTGGGCGAATTGCTTCTTAATAAGGCATCAACATCAATATAAATATTTAGATGCTCTTCTTCTATTGTCATTGCAGGTCTATTTGTTGGCGGTTCTGCAGGACGTTCAACATCAAAGAAGTACTTAAGGTTTTGCAGACAAGTGTTTCTGTCTTTTTCGCAATTCGCCCCTACAGAATGTGCCGAAGTAAAATTATTTATTAAAAGTGTTTTGTATGTGGCTTGAAAGCCTGCAGCAGTTGGCATTATATTGCTGTGCCCATGTGCACGTATTGCTCCAAATAAATTCTCAAGCGGGTCCTGATTAAAATGCCTCAGTAATAGGGAATTTTCTCCTAACTTGTACATATGTGCACACAACATTTTGAACCCCTCTATAGTTTTAATCCAGCTGGAGAGTGTTGGCACCACAGATGCTTTGCCATTTTTATCCACATATGACATAGTTTTTAGGATGGGGATGCTTTCCCGCCATAATTTGTGGTGAGGTGATGTGGGCGTTACAGCTGCTCTATAGATCTTGCCTTCCCTTTGTTTATTAAAACTTCCATTGACGGAGTCGAAGAGCCGATCAAAAAATAAAAGAATATCTGCCGTCTCTTTGGCCGATTCTGGTAGCATGCCAGCATCTGAAAAAGAAAAGTCATCATTTAAATAATGAAATAAGGTGACGACCAGAGACAAAAAAAAAACAGCATATTAAACTATGTGGCATCTTGAACTTGTTTTGTGTACAGATAGAAATATAGTAAATAACCCACCTGCCAGAAAACCAAGGGTTGTGGCAACAGTGCTGCTGAAAACTTGGGTGCAGTATTTGACCCTCATCTTGGGTATTAGGTGTGGCAGCACATGGTATTGCGTCAAATTTGGTACTAGAAGCACACCTGCATAACCTGGGCTTTTCTTGTGTAGTTTTATAATGTGTTGCCATTTGGCTGCACATTTCTTATTCTTCATGACATAAGACAAATCTTTATTGAGCATATTATTTCTAATACCTTTCATAAGGTGGGGGGGGTCATAGAGCGCAAAAATGTTTTGGCCCCCAATTGTAAAATGGCTTCCTGGGTATTCTTCACCTTTTCTTAAATATTCGGCTCTTGTGTCATTTAGTAGAGAATTAATGGCAGCCATGTTTGTCGCACCTTGATCGCAAACTGTTGCCACCACCTTTAGTCCACAGTCTTGCAGATTTTTTATTACATCCACAATCATTTTTTTTAAATTGGATGTTGAGGTACTTCCAGAGCAGAAGGAGTACTGTACTGGTTGTTTATATTTTTTTATGACACCCCTAACCATAAATACCAGTGCATGATCTGCTAGCTGAGGTTTTCTTGTTTCACCATCATCCACAAAGCCTATAATTTTTTCATCTGTCATCTCAACATGTGCTGCAATAGCCATTTCGTCAAATACCACAGAGCAAAACTTGTGACTTTGGGGCATTTTATCAACTCTTTTCTTTAAATTATCAAACATAAATTTATTTATGCCTGGTTTGATAAAAACTTTTTTCAGAAGACAGTGGAGAGTACTGCGTTTCGGTAATATGCATATTTCACTGAGTACCCTGTAAGCCTTTGGGCTAGTCTTATATAATGATAATGCCAAAATTTTCTGGCGAAGAGTAAATCTTCTTCCTCTTTTACATTTTCCAGCTTGTGAGATTTGCATTTGCACAAAAGTTTTGGCTGGTTTCGTTAACTTTTTTGTCAGTACATCTAAAGAAGCATTTTTCGCTAACAATAATCTCTCCACATATCTCTTTCTTAATTTATTATTGCCATGAATTTTGGTTCTTAATTTCTTAATAGTTTGCTTCATCTCCAGTTCGGCCTTTGTCATCTTAATTTCTGAAAGATTTAACCAATTATAAGTGATTAACTTATTTATATTAAATGATTTACAATTTTCAATTATTATTAATTTTTAAATTGGAATAACAAGCTTGAACAAATTTAATCTTGCATGGATAATATATTGATTAATAATTAACACTTCTATATGGATAAATTTAACTAGCTTTTGCCCATGACTCTGTCACTTGAAAACTTACTTCAAGGATCTAATGTTAAAACTTTATGTGTCTAAGAATATTATACATACTTTTTTGCATAGTTTGAGTCTGCATAGATCGTGTTCTTGGGCCCATATCACTTATAGGCACTGGAATCTGGTGCTGCATAGAAGTAGACGGGTGTTCAACTGACATGAAATCTTGTATACTAGGCATGGTTGCAGCACCTAAAACCAATGTTAGAATGTTTTTAAATTCATACATACAGTGTAACATAATTCACAATAAAAAAAATATGCTGCCACTCCTAAAGTTTGAAAAAAGGTATTATGGATGCCGGATAAAACAATGTTCACCACATCAATAACTTCTCTGACCGAGATTCCAACCCGAGATCTATGACATATTATTATCTCTAGACCAAACCAGTTGATAATGATAATAAAAAGAAACATTTTTTTAAGTCACAAAAGTTGCACACAGAAAACAGTAACATGCCAGAAGGCCAATTCTCGTAATTTAAAACATTCAAAATCAAGTCGCAGTCTCACATCTCGGCGACAAACAAATGTCAAAAACTTGTCAAAATGTAGGGAAATTAGAAGTATATTTTGACAGATTGAGACTCAGATCAGACTGTGACCATTCTTAAAATTACGAGAATTGCCCCTCAGATCTTGTACCTCTAAGCAGTAGTCTGCAATCATGATTATGTTTAGGTTTGAAGAGTACAGTAGCTAGTGAAATTACTAGGCGATGAGACAAATTCAGTTTGTATCTGAGGGTGAC
Source organism: Apamea sordens (assembly GCA_945859715.1). Lineage (NCBI taxonomy): Eukaryota > Metazoa > Arthropoda > Insecta > Lepidoptera > Noctuidae > Apamea > Apamea sordens. The sequence continues at coordinate 2,239,418 of OX244014.1, forward strand.
AAGTACAGTGAAGTGGCCCGCTAGCTTTGAACTGCAAAGTGATTCTGCAGGTGTTATAGGCAAGCATGGTGCTTACCGTCAGACAAGCTATTTCATTGTCTCGTCACTTGTTATTATTATATTTAAAAAATGTTTTACTAACCTATAAGATGCAACATGGGAATAGCAAGAGGAGATAATCGATTTTTGGTGTAATGCCATTTTTCAGGAAAATGTTTATGACACACTCTCCTATTCTTAAATATAAAATTTTCATCCAGTCCAACAATGTTACCCCCTATGTTCATGACCCATGAACGGAAACGTTGCATATCCTTATCTGGATTTGGGAAGCGATGTAATGGTGGACCTGAAATTTTTTGTTATTATTTAGTAAACGTTTGATATTCGGGGAGGCACTAGTATCACCCAGGATTCACCACATAGCACTGTATTTTGAGAGATAAGAATGTAGTTTTTTTTTTTTTTTTTGCCATGTAGGTAGACGTGCCCTAAAACGTCTATTCAACAACTGTTAGAACATGCACTATGTTATTAAGGTTTGTGGGAAAATGAAATATTTATATTTACCATCTGGAAACCTGCTCGAGCAGCCAGGCACACAACAAGCTAGAAATGACATTGTTTTTGGTCACTTTCTAACTATTTGCAATATAATGTTCTGTGATAGATCAGTTCGAGCTCGATCTTTTTCACAATCTACAAAACTCAAATGCGAAGTTTTCACGCTAGAACGGAGGAGCCGCGGACGGTACTCAACTCAACGTTACTAGGGGAGATAACTTTCACACACTCACTTGTATTTTAAGGAATATAATCACTTAAAATAAGGACGAGAAAATATGTGCATACGCATCAGTAACGTACCGACCATGCTATGGCAACTAGGAACATTACAATAATTTCGGTTTTTTATTGAGCAGAACGCCATCTCTATGCCAGATAGCCAAATTAAAAATTCTGTGTTGCCATATACAAATATATAATCATGATGCCGGGAAATTGTGTGAAACACAAACACAGACATGAAATAATTAACTCAAAATATTGGTTAATAAATGACAAAAAATAAAAATTAAGCTGCATTAAGCATATATCAAGTATTAAGGATTTGTTAAACGGTTCTGGAAGGTGTTTTGTCTTCATTTAACTAATGGGAATTCATTATCGTTGCAATGGTAACATTTTAATTGCAATTGTCCGTTCGCGCGCGAGTGCCGGTTTTACCGTTTTTCGTGCGGATTTTACTTTTGCAATTAAATTCTGGTTGTTTCGCAAGTGCATCTGCTAACCACGTTGAGTTGAACCTCCGTTCCTCCGTGACGCCGTGCCGCGTTACAATCATCGTCTGTTTCGTAGGTCCACGTCGAGTTGAGCCTCCTCCTCCGGTCGGTATTTCGAAATAGACTTGAAGTTTTTGTTTTGTGAAATATTATATAGTGAGCATAGGCACTGTTTATCAGTTTGGACCCATAATTGCGAATAGTGAACTGAACATTGAGTGCACTTCCATCATGTCACAAAACTCTTGTTGTGTACCTGGATGTCTAGTCACTAAGAAAGAGGGTATGTACTTTTTATTTAGTGTAATAAGTTACTGTTGTCCCTGTCCCGTCTTCATAAAACATCGAAGATCATACAAGTTTTGGTGAGAAAAAAAGTTTAGGGGGAGGGGGTTCAACCCCCCATATTATTTTTTTTGTTGATAAAATTAGATGTAGTACTCAGCCTTAACGGGTTAGAAGTCCCACCCCTATCACATTGTATATATCTAATGAGTCAAAGTTTTCTCTATTATGGTTTAAACAATGACTCAAAACTTCCCCCTTGGTACCTACTTTCTATAATAAATTGAACTGGGATATAAAAAAATAACATGCTATTTTGTTTCTCAGGTATACCTCTCCACCGCTTTCCGAACCCAGATGTGAATGCAGAGAAATTCAATACATGGATTGCAAAAATTGGCGGTGAAATAGCTACAATGGATAATTTATTTGTTTATAGCAACAGACGTGTCTGCCATAAACATTTTGAAGCAATTGACAAGTATCCAAGAAATAGACTGTGCAAATTAGCAATTCCAGTACTGTACTTGCCAGGTAATATATTAATTTCATTAAAACATTTTAGTTGTGAAGTAGCTAGCAGTTTGAATAGAATATCAAAAGGTTAGATAGATCTTTTTACATACTTTGTTTTTATATAAACCTTCAAACATAACCACTGAGACACAATTCATTTTCTATTGTATGTCAACTCAATGAGTCGGAGTAACAGCGGATGGGTAATCAAAATGTTTCATTTTCAGAACAACTACATACTGAATCAGCTACCTTGCCTTCCCTACATTCAACATCTGGTGTTCAAAAGACTCAATCTGATATTCATATTCTGAGAGGTTTGTATCTTATTCATAAAGTGAGCTAAAAGCAGAAAATTTGAAATTATGTCTACAACAAAGTTGTAACCTAAGCTTTCAGAAAATAATTTAATTTAATGAATATCAAACAATTATGTTATCTTTTAACTTATATAGTGTAACTTTTAACTTTCAGATCAAATGTTTACTGAAACTGTTGATATGCCTGCCCCATGTTCAATATCTGGGGTTCAAGAGACTTCATCACATGTTCAGCTGAGAGGTTTGTATGTTATCATAATTATGTAGATAAATTGAGCTACAAGTAATAATAGAACTATTTAATATAAGGAAGCTATTTATTAATAAAACTAATAAAATCATATCATTCATTGCAACAGGAGAAACATGTACTTAATTTATAGTAATTTGAAAGAAAACTGAGAAAAAAGATTGAGACTGATGATTGAGTCAAATATTCTGACTGAAAGTTATCAAATTTTGAGGTGAACCTTATACAGGTTGTAATTTATCTACCATAGTTTACTTACAAACAAGTTAATTAACTTGTGAATATTTTTGCCATAATAAACATCTAATTTACAGGACATGGGCAGCGCAGGAAAGGACACAATAAACACCCTAAAAATAAATCAACTAAGCCAAAAGGTAGATTGTTTACAACTTTATATTATTATTTGATCTCAGCCTCACTGCTCAAGGGAATTTCAATCAAATTAATGAATTTATCTACCCCCATGCTATAAATCTTCTATAAAAGTTTCTGGAACAGTTAGCTTATTGCCTACATTAAAACAACCAGTGTCATAGTAACCATAACATCATCCAAAGAAGTGTTATAATGAAATTTAGTACAACACATAACACTTGTTTGGATTATAATAACTTAAGGTTACTATGACACTGGTTGTTTTAATGTTGGCAATATGCTAAATCATGAGACTTGTATGCAAATGTACATAATTAGGTAATAAAACAGTCATGTGATCCTATTATCACACTCGGGTTCGCCTCATGTGACAATCCCACATTTGTGTTTTATCACTCTTTATTACACAACAGTGAGACACAGAACAGTTGCATATAACTATTTTAGAATTTCTAATAAAAGTTTGTCAATTTTTTTTCTGTATATATATTGTGTTTACTCAGGCCATTTTTTTTTTTTCAGGTCTTTATGTACCTATAACAAAACATAGAGAATATAAATCTCTTTTAAAGCAGCTGAAGAAATCTGAAACCGCTAAGGTGGCTTTTAAGAAAAAATATAACCTTGCGAAGAAGATGACAAGAACCTCAGCATTCAACATTATGTCATCGGAAATGTCAGCTACTGCAAAGATGTTCTGCCAAATGCAAGTCTCTCAGAGTGGCAAGAAAAAACCTGGTAGAAGATTCACACTGGATCAAAAAATTTTGGCTTTATCGTTGTATAAGCCATCGCCTAAGGCTTATCGCTTACTTAGGCAAATGTGTGTTTTGCCGAGTAGAAGAACATTACAAAATTTACTGCACAAATTGGATGTAAAAGCTGGTGTCAATGAATTAATATTTGAACATTTAAAAAATAGAGTAGCGAAACTGCCTGACAATTACAAATATTGTTCAATTTTGTTTGATGAGATGGCGATTGGACCAGCGGTTACGTATGACAAAAAGCATGATAAAATTATTGGATTTGTCGACAATGGAGAACAAACTGAAAGAGAATTTTGTGATCACGTCCTAGTTTTTATGATCAGAGGCATAGTTAAAAAATTCAAGCAGCCGATAGCATATTATTATTGCCATGGAAGCACTAAGACTATTGAGCTCAAAGCTCAAATTAAAAATATTATTTTAAAAGTGCAAGAAACTGGGTTAAAAGTTGTTGCAACCATTTGTGACCAAGGCACTTCCAATGTGGCAGCCATTAACTTATTATTGAAGGAGACAAAAGAAAAGTTTATAAGAAAAGGTAAAGAATACCGGGAAGGATTTTACAAGGTGGGGAAAGACAAAATTTTCCCCCTATATGATCCACCTCACCTCATCAAAGGGATAAGAAATAACTTATTAACAAAAAAATTAAAATACACTATGAAAGAAAAAGAATGCACGGCTAAATGGTCCCACATTGTGGCCTTGTATAATAGGTGCCCATCATACAGAGGTGTCAAGCTAGTGCCGAGACTGACTGCTCTTCATGTATTACCCAATTTAATCCCAAAGATGAGGGTGAAACACTGTACACAAGTGTTTAGTCAGTCAGTTGGGGTGGGGCTTGGGTGTTTAGCAGGTATGCAAACATTTTCTACAATATAAATGTTGTTTTTAAATAAGTGATACATATGCACTTCCTCATAATTTACTCTCTTTTGTACATGTTCAGTACTAAAATCTTATCTCTTGCTTCTTCTCTTATGACTGTTATCATGAAAACTGTGAGTTAAACAACTGCTCTAGTCTGGATTATAATATAAATACAATCATAGTCGGAAAAGAGGTAAAACCCACAATAGGTCTTACTCTCTACTGTGAAGAGCTTATTACTATAGGACCAACCCCGAAATATCAAAAAATAACAGCTGATTCATACAAAATAATCAGCTGTTTGTACTATTATGCAGCTCATATGTTCATGAAAGTATCTATTTTCATTGCAGATATGGGAGTTCTGGAAAAAGACAGTCATGAGACAGCAGACCTCCTAATGTTCTTCGACGACCTATTTGACAGCGTCAATGGCAGTTTTAGTGAAGTTAGCCAAGGGAAAAAGTATCGTGCTGCAGTTACCCCAACTTCACCACATCACAATTTGTGGAATTATAGTGTCCCTATTCTCAAAACAATGAAATTTGTAAATGGTAACAATCAAGGAGTAGTGCCTTCTTTGTCCAGTTGGATTAAAACTATAGAAAGTTTTAAAAAGATTGTACATCTTTTAAATTCAAAGGGGATCAATTCCTTATTGCTGCGTAATTTCAACCAGGATCCATTGGAGAACTTTTTTGGAGCAATTCGAGCTCATGGCCATGGCAATATAATGCCTACGTCGTCTGCATTTGAAGGTGCTTTTAAGACACTTCTAATAAACAATATGACATCTTCACATTCAGTTGGATCAAACTGTGAAAAAGATGACAGTGTTTGTCTCCAGTCGCTAAAATCTTTATTAACAAATCCTGGAGACAACTACACAACAACTGAATGTGAAGATGAAATAGACTGTGCTCATATGTGTATAGACCTTTTAAATACAGATGCATTATTATCAAGTAAAACTCCAGTGGATATGGAAAAAAGCGCAGCAATTGGTTATTGCAGTGGCTGGATAGCACAACTGGCAAAAAAAAATGTGTACAAAAACTGTGCCACCTGCAGGCATGATTTAGAAGAAGAAAATATTTTAAATTTTCATAAATATATAAAATTAAAAGATTATGAAAATAAAAAGTGGTTGTGCTATCCTACTAGGGCGCTGTTTAATTTCTTTGCCCAAGTAGAACACATTTGTTTAGAGATATTAAAAGAATGCTGCAATAAAAATAATATTTGTAGATATATTCAATTAATTATTACTATAAATTTAAATTTAAAGTTTCTGTCCTGTGAAATGCATAAAAACGAGTTATCAAATTTTCTAATAAATAAAACGACAAAGTTTTTTATTAATAATTGGTGCAAAGAGACCAACAGTGTCCTTACTGGAAAATCAACCTTTTGGGATAAAAATGACCCCATGAAGGAAAAAGCTCATAGGCACTACTCCAAAAATAAAGGGAGGAAGCGAATAAGAATAAACAATACGTTAGTAAATGTTTAATATAACCTACATAAGATTTTAGAAAGAATAAACTGTTTTTATCTTTAATTCCGAGTTATTTTTCATTTACATAAACCTTTGTACCCTTCTTAAATGCCGGCAAAAATCTGAATGTTGTACATTGTCGTATAAATTATTGTTTACTACTTAGGTTTTTATAATAATTACATAATCGTTTTAGCATTATTAGTAAACAATAATTTATACGACAAAGTAAAAATTTTACTCGAATTTACTATATCTACAACTGTACGTACCTATCTATATCCATATCTGTAAGTAATAGTTTTGGTTAGCTGACAACTAGATGGCGACTTTGTGCTGTCAACAGAAAAATAAGAGAGCTTCCTGTCTATACCCTATATTATATTGTAGTCTGTGGTACCGACATTTTTCTCAGGGTGGTCAGCACACACAATTCACAAAAGCGCTGTTACATTTTCAATTGAATGAGAAATCAAACGATTATTATTGTCTTGAAAATAGTTTTTACATATTTATTGTCTGCATAAATTACATATGTGTTCTACGTTTGAAATAAAATTATTTTTATGTAAGTAGTATAATTCATAAATAATATTTTTTAGGGTGACAACCTCTTGATTTTGTTTCAACACCATCACAGCTAGATGGCACTACTTTCCATACTTTAACCCCTGTCACGAACTTTGTACTAAGTCGGCACAGCATGAATGGCCCTGACTTACGTGTTGTAGGTCATGGGTTCGAACTCAGGCAAGTGCGCATGCGCTTAGCGTTCTTTCTGACTTTTATTATTTTTGCTCGGCTCCTAAGGGCCCTGGCATGATGTTTAACACGTTGCGGGACGCACTGCATAAGCAGTAGATTTGTCGGTATTGAAAATGACAGTACGGGCACCGCCGGAACTGAGGTACGGGCATTACAGCGAAATTTTGTATAGAGGAACAAGGAAACCCGTTTTTACTGTCATACCACATCAATACGGCTATGAAAGTACTGTCATCGTATATTATTCTTTAGTATTGCTCTAGGGCGGTACGGATAAAGCAGTGGTCGGAACTTGTATGGACAATTTTACTGTCATATCGAATAATTTGAAAAAGTCAGTACCGTCCCGCAACGTGTTAATAGCCTATAGCCTTCCTCGAGAATTGGGCTATCAAATTCAAAAATATTTTTTCATTCCGACAGGTAGTTCCATAGTTTAGCGCGTTCAAACAAACTCTTCAGCTATCCGTTTGAGATACCTAAACACTTCATTACACCTAGTAAAAGGTGAGAAGCCCAAAAGTCTGACAACCAATCCTAACAAGGGGTTACCCAGTAACTGGATTGTGGAGGTCAGATAGGCAATCGCTCCATCTATACTCATATAATATGAGTGTGTTTTGTTTGTTTCTAAGTTTGTATGTAGGGGGCAACCTCCGGAACTACCACTCTGATTTGAAAAAATCGATGCAGCCGAATACCAGTATTCTACAGGAAGCGACTGTCTATCGGACCTCCAGAACTCAGTTACTGGGACATGGTCCTAGTGTTTCAACCCCAAACGGCTCCAACATATAACTCCCAATCAGGTTGGAATATTATGATTCATGTGAGTACTTAAATACCTAGGTAGGTATATTATCTATGTGAATTACTGTATAGTAATTTATAATTAATTGAAACATACGACGTGCATACTGAGCATTCGTGCAATGCATGCGAAGAGCAATCACCGCTGCATTACTAAAAATAGACTTGGCAGAATACAGAACACTGTAACTACATTATTTTCATTTCAATACGTTCTGGAGGGCTCGTGGCTAAATAATAACGATCATAGATCCTAGGTTAAGCTATGCTTGCCGCGGTCGGTTTGTGGATGGGTGCCCATCCATTGCATATTGACTGAAGACCCTCCGTGCCTCGGAAAGCACGTTTAGCCGTCGAAAACATGCCGGTCGTGTATTTGAGTACCCTTACTCAAATACACGAGCGGCATTTGTCGACGGTTTCAGTTGACGTTTTAAATTGTTTCTTTTTTACATTGTTCTCACATATAGAAGCAATAAGAATAATTAGCATTAGCATTAATAATTAGCATTTTAATTTTGACGTTCAAAAGTGCCTTTAATGTGCCTATTTGAAATAAATGATTTGACTTTGACTTTGTACCCAGGATTTTGTAAAAATATCTTGATTTAAAAGAGTGTCCTTGGAGTTTCTTGCCCGTTCTTCTCCATAGGGATCTACGCTTTGCTTCAACTTTCTGACTAACTGACCGACTATTGAATTTTGACAATTCAAAAGTGCCTGTAAATGGTGTAATTGAAATAAATGATTTGAGTTTGACGCCTGTCGCTCGTGTGTTTACACACTATTGTGCATATACAGCCTATACAGCATATACAGCCGGAGGGGCCCGTGGCTAAATAATAACAGCCGCACAGGTCGATCGGTCAGGTTAAGCTACGCTTGCCGCGGTTGGTCTGTGGATGGATGACCATCTTTACATACCGAGACCCCTCCGTGCCTCGGAAAGCACGTTAAGTCGTTGGTCCCGCTCCCGGCTGTCATTCGTGGATCTTTGACAGTCGTTACGGGTAGTCAGAAGCCCGAAAGTCTGACATCCAGTCTTACCAAGGGGTATCGTATTACCCAGTAACTGGGTTTTGGAGGTCAGATAGGCAGTCGCTCCATGTAAAATACTGGTATTCAGCTGCATCCGGTTAGACTGGAAGCCGACCCCAACATAGTTGGGAAAAGGCAGGCAGATGATGATGTGCATATACAGCCTATAATATTTCCACTGCTGGGAAACAGGCCTCCTCTCTTCTAGAGAGAGTGGGTTATAATCTACCACGCGGACCGAGGGTGGGTTGGTAGATGTCACATGTCTTCGAATTTTTCATACAACGACTACGTTAGTCGGGCGGATACCATTGTGCCAGCACCGCTCACTGATCACCACTATACCAATAGGCAGTCGCTCCATGTAAAATACTGGTATTCAGCTGCATACGGTTCGACTGGAAACCGACCCCACCGTGGTTGGGAAAAGGCTAGGCAGTTGATGAGTAGGATTAATATTGTTATGTGCTTTGGTTCGTGACAATAAAAACTGCCGATATAAATTACCAAAAATTACACTTTAATTCAACAACACTAATAACAACTCAAACACACTAATATAAAACACAATTGCACTTAAGTCGCACTTGAAGATCGCTTTCGATGTATTCGCATGTATCGCTGATCCAAGTCTGACTGGTCGTGGCTAATCCCGGCCCTATATAGTGCCGCAGATAGTTCTAGAACCTTCTATTGTAGAAACATCTAGAAGGTTCGAGTACATACCGGCCCCGACTGACCCGATGTCGATAGTTCTAGAAAGTCTAGCATCGAACTAGAAGGATCTATTAGTTCTGCTACTCGATACTAGATGGCGCTAGTGGTAAATTAGTTCTGCTACTCGATACTAGATGGCGCTAGTGGTAACTAAGTCACCAAGTACCAGGCATTAATTGTGGCGCGCAACAATATGTTAGCAAAACACAATGTGCGTAAACGACGAGCAGAATTTAACGAGAGCCATCGTAAAACTAAGAGCCAATATAATTATGATTACAAGCTAAAATACTTTGCGGAACACTAAACGCCGTCAGACGTAATAACAATAAAACTTCTATTATCTCTCGTTCAATGTCCTTATGTATTAACTGTTATATAATGGTGTTTATAGAAGAATTTACTTCAGCAATGATGTCTGTTTCTTTTATAACGGTATTATATTATAAAAGCACAAGTACAATTAGCACGTCTTGCCGAGTCCAATCCACATCGAAGGGTCGTTTCCTGGAATTCAGGTCGAATTTGTGAGGGATTATGTCTACCTGGGGCAAATAATCCAGCTCGTTAGACACAACTTTGAGAAAGAAGCCGACAGATGGATCCAGTTGGGTTGGGCAGCATTTGGAAAAGTCCGTCTAGTCTTCTCGTCGCCTATCTCGCAGTGTTTGAAGACGAAGGTCTTCAACAAGCGCGTCCTGCCCGTCATGATATATGGTGCCGAAACGTGGACACTGACGGTCGGGCTAGTCCACAAATTCAAGGTCGCTCAGCGCGCTATGGAGCGAGCGATGCTCGGAGGCTCTTTGAAGTATAAAATCATGAATGAAATTATCCGGAAAAGAACCGGAGTTACCGACATAGCTTGCAGAGTAAGCAAACTGAAGTGGCAGTGGGCTGGCCATCTTTGTCAAAGGACCGATGGGCGCTGGAGCAGACGAGTCCTGGAGTGGAGACCGCGTATCGGCAAGCTTAGTGTGGGACGCCCCCCAGCTAGATGGACGGACGACCCAAAGAAGGTGGCTGGGGTAGACTGGATGCGGAAGGCGCTGGACAGGGTGTTGTGACGCAGCCTGGGAGCTCAGGCGTATGTCCAGCAGAGGACTGCGATAGGCTGAGTTGATTGATTTATTATTATTATAACACGCTTTCATTTTTATTTATTTCTTATCAGGTTTAGGTAAATTATTTTTAACTTTTTAGTACTTTTTATTAATAAGTAATAAAAGCTTGATTTTAAAACGTTTTCTTTTCTTTTAATTTAATTTTTAACTTTTTAGTATTTTTGATTTGAGATTGACTACGGCGTAGTTCGTAGCGCTTAGCAGTGTTTTTCCGTTATATGCGTACTGCACTTAAGCTCCCTGTTCATCTTTAGTCTCTGGTTACCATCTAGCACCAAAGTACTCGTCAAGAAGAATCATACGAGCCCAAACTTGATGGGGCTGTGTCGTTTAATTACCGAGTTCCTATGGCCACCTTCCGGTTCCATCATCAGATCAGCTTCATGGCATAATAATTTTCCATTGTCATCCGATTTACACATGCATGCAAAATTTCAGCTCAATCGGTTGAAGATATCTGCTTCAAAATTGAGTTGCAAGAGTCCACCCGAACAAACATAGACAATACATACATACTTACATCGCAAGTTAAATAAAAGCTTGTAAAAACATACAAGAACATTAATCTCTACATCAACATGCACGATCCAAAATGTTAATTTCAGCCGTTTATAAGCTTTCATAACATCTAGCTAGACAATTGTATGATAACAAAGCAGGCTGATAACATGTTAATTACATGACGCTGGTAACGCCATAATCTATTATTACTTTGATAATGTTCAAATGATAATAAAATGAAATATGAGAGGCTTGTGGCTATGTAATAACAGCGGCACGGATCGATCGATCAGGTTAAGCTACGCTTGCCACGGTTGGTCCGTGGATGAGTGACCATCTCCATTACCAAGACCCCGCCGTGCCTCGGAAAGCGTTGTTATTCGTGGATCTTTGAAAGTCGTTACGGGTCGTCAGAAGCCCGTATATCTGACAACCAGTCTTACCAAGGGGTATCGTATTACCTAGTAACAGGGTTGTGGAGGTCAGATAGGCAGTCGCTCCATGTAAAATACTGGTATTTAGCTGCATCCGGTTAGATTGGAGGTCGACCCCAACATAGATGGGAAAAGGGTAGGCCATGGAGCGACTGCCTATCTGCGGGACAGCGACAACAGTATTCTGAGGACAGTGGCGGATAGCATCTACTCTCCTATTCTGAGACGTTTTGTGGGGATGATGAACGAGTGAAGTACTTTCTCTTCGCTTGTGCGTCGTCCACATGAAGCGGTCTCGAATAAAAAAGTACTATACACCGTGTTTAGTCGTCTGACAACGGCAGCCCACTTCATGTATCCAATGACTGCTACACATTCATAACAAAAAAAAATGGCATTTAAGAGAAAAAAAAAAGAAAAAAAAAATCAGTATTATGATGCATAACGTAGTTGAAACATTCTGTTGCGAGCGAAGATCTATCTACTCGACTCGTGCGATGGTTAGGTATGTTCTACTGTTTGATACGTAAACATTATTAACAGGATGTTTCATAATTCTAATGTATTATTTATATTATTTATTTTTCTTTGTACCTATTATCTTAATTAATGGTAAAAAAAAACACGCCTAGAGGTATTTTATGTCGGATACATTGAGTGGACCACCTTTGTCAGACGACTAAAAAATCACGGTGTATAATATGGCACTAACATTAGTTATAAGCAATTTACTAACACAGTGGATCTTACGTTGTCCGAAATAAAGAATTTATTATTATTAATACGAAACCCCTTGGTAAGATTGGTTGTCAGACTTTCGAAATCTCTATTAACTGTCATCTCTTAATAATTCCTTTGTAGCCATATTATCTTACACACATGTACTATTTGAACTACCAGATAGGAAGTGTATACAATTTAAACACCAAATGCAAATACCGTGCCTAGTTTGTTGAATGTATTAAATACTTATACAACGTGTCCCAGAAATCAACGTCAAGCCGAAAACGGGCAATAGGCCAAGTCGTCACAGTTATTAGAAAAATATAAACAAAAATCTTGGTCATGTACTTTTCAAATTTTATGGATTCAAAAATAAATCTAAAAAAGTGACACCCTGTGATGATCTTTCAAGTCCTGTGACTACAAATATTAACTTTTCGTCAGTTTTTTTTCTGTGACGTAACCATGAGTAACCCTTCTGTAAATTACAGTTAAAAGTTATAACATAACTACGGTACCTCAGTTTTATATTAAATGTTAGATTTTTGCCCAACATTGAATTCAAAATTATTACATACCCCAACTTTAACCGCGTGTAGTGTAAAAGAAATGTACTACACTATTTTGGCCAACAGTTCGAACAGAAATCCAACAACTGAATTTTATTTCAAATTCACCTAAAACAAACAAATAACTTTTTTTACTCAATTAAGAAGTAGCAATTAGTAAGTGGCATACCATTTTGGAATCTAGACTAAACGCTCCATCTTTTAAAGTTACTTGCCAAAATAGTGTAGTACATTTTTTACCACCTTTTTTTTTTTTTTTTTTTTTTTTAACTATTTGACTAGGCAGAAACGGATACGTTCGCAAGCGGCGGTACGGAGCCGATCGTATGCTTCGACATCCTGCCGGACGCGATCGGCTGTCGCCGCATCCGTTCGTATCCTTTCCGATACGTTGCGACGCGAACCGTGGAAATGGTGGAATTATTTACTCCACCTGTCATCACTGCGCTAGAGTCTATCCCTATTATAGCTGATCGATGAGTCACAGGGAACGCCATTTACTCCACATATCCACGACAGCTATTATGTAATTATTGTTAAGTGGGATATAAGTGTCAATGTAGGGGCCTTGGAGTACAGGGTCAGGATCAACACCGGCCGAATATAGATAAAATGCTGAGCTGAGGCCCTTTTGGCATTATAATCTTTGCTTTATGTTCTGAAGAAGAAGAAAAATATAAAATACTTTTATTTGCGGTAAACATGACGCAAAAAAGAACATAAAACAAAAAAAAAACTTGAGAGGTGTCAATGGGACACCCGGATGGAACGAAGTATAACTGGCTTGCTTTCTATAAGAGAGAGAGAGAGAGAGACAGAGAAACACGCGCAAGCCGCACGGCTTACAACTATAGCAAAAAGTGTCGTTCCAACTTTTGGTTTCAAATTTTTTCCGTCTAGCCCCCTTTCGCAACGCGCGATAAGGAACTTCGTTCCAAAAACCCGACCACAACATAGTTGGGAATAGGCTAGCAGATGATGATCAGGGACATCGACGCGCAAACTGTTACTATGGAATCAGTACATGACTAAAAAAAATTGCTGTTCCATACCTACATTTTATCCGCGTAGGTATTGCACTTTTCTATGAAACAGGCGTTTTTTTTAATAACCGATGTAATAAGAGAGAGAGAGAGAGACAGACAGAGAAACACGCGCACGCCGCACGGCTTACAACCATAGCAAAAAGTGTCGTTCCAACTTTTGGTCTTAATTTTTTCCGACTAGCCCCCTTTCGCAACGCGCGATAAGGATCTTCGTTCCAAAAAAAAAACAATAAGAAATTGTTGACATGCGTCACATCCACGCAAAACGGCTATCGCTCAGCATTATGCTGCGACCCTATGCAAGACAGAGCCCCTGCGCTGGCTCTATAGTTTTAAGGTGTATTTATTTTGATGTAATGCCAATAAATGCATTTTTCTTTCTTTCTTTACTAATAATAAATCAAAATCAGAAGTCAAATTCAAATTAGGCTGAGAATCAGCACTTTTCGAACGTCAAAATGACAAAAGACAGTCCCCCAAAAACGCCCGCCCTTCACCACTTCCTAGTGCTATCGCTGGGAAGAAGTGGCGGAACAAACTCCCCAGCAGCACAGCTGTCTGTACAATACTAAACTGCGTTCGGTAGTTCCATAGATTAGCGTATCTGTGGAACTGTGCCGGTCGGATTAGAAAAAATCTTATTATACTTGAGGAAGGTTATAGGCTAATTCTCATGGCCCGTGCCGGACGGCGTGTATGTGTTCCACGCGCGCCTCAAAGAGATGTCAGCACGAGTGACGGGGCCCGATACGTCCGAAGCCTGCCAGGGTAGCGGGATCGTCCGAAAGGGTTACCGCTGCCCTGGAACATAAAGGGCTAAGGAAGGAACACGGGTTGGTTTCAGTCAGTAAGAGTCTGACACTCCCTTCTGCTCCACCCAGAGCGGGAGAGGTCATTTGATGATTTCCCATCCAGAAAAGAAAAAAGGCTAATTCCATAACGCTAAGACCCTCAGGATCCGAGTAAAACAAAAAAAAACACAGGTGATTTCAGACTTATATATCTACTAGCTGCGTCCCGCGGTTTCACACGCATAAGTTTCGATCCCGTGGGAATATCGGGATAAAAAGTAGCCTATGTGTAAATCCAGGGTGTCAGCTACATCCATACCAAATTTCGTCAAAATTGGTTCAGCCGTTTGAGCGTAAAGCAGTAACAAACATACAAACACACACACAAACTTTCGCCTTTATAATATTAGTGTGATACTAATAATAAAGCTGGAGTTTGTTTGTTTGAACGCGTTAATCTCTGGAACTGCCGGTCAGATTTAGAAAATTCTTTTTGTATTTGATAGCCCAATTTTTAAGGGAGGCTTTGGGCTATATAACATCACGACAGCGCCACGGAGCTGAGCAAAAACAAAAAAAGTCAGACAGAACTCTGATCGAAAACGAATTAACAGCGCGGGCCGGCAAGGCCACAGAACAGATAAAAACCTGTTCTGTGGGCGAGGCGATGCGAAAGGGTAGGTCCGTGGACGGGTGACCATCTTTACATACTAAGACCCCTCCGTGCCTCGGAAAGCACGTTAAGCCGTTGGTCCCGGCTGTCATTCGTGGAGCTTTGACAGTCGTTACGGATCGTCAGAAGCCCGAAAGTCTGACAACCAGTCTTACCGCATTAATTAACCGTCTTCGTTTATTGCACATTCTTTGAACCCTCGGTAGATACACATAGAATGATTGTCTAGAAAACCGCAGTGCAATTGAGAAAACTTCCTCGGAGATTTTTGGAAAGTCCCGTGGGGGTTCGACAGGTCTGATAGTCGTCAGATTTTTATTATAGCGTCTTAATTTTATCCAAAGATGTTCTGAAGGGAACACCCTACAGCCAGTCCAACATCATCTTCTAAAAGGAAATCGTAGATTTTTTTTAAAAATATACCTTTGTAGCGGTATCTACAACGCCACATGCGAACAACGCGTCATACTGACGTCACGCAAATCCTGCATCTCGCAAGCAGAGTTTACCGCGCAATTAGCATAGATACAATTTCCCAACATCAATCGTTGGACAATTGCCCGCCAGACACAACACCCGTCTGGTCGGAGGATCCTCCCTTTTCTATGGAGGATGAGTGAACTTTACACCCTGTTCCTCATACCTCTAAACCTGTGCTACCAGGTCTTGGTAAACCTGGTAGCACAGGTTTAGAGGTATGAGGGGTATCGTGTAATCGTTTTACTTAGTAACTGGGTTGTGGAGGTCAGATAGGCAGTCGCTCCATGTACAATACTGGTACTAAGCTGCATCCGGTTAGACTGAAAGCCGACCCCAACATAGTTGGGAAAAGGCTTGGCAGATGATGATGAGTCAGTAATAGCGTCATCTCGCAACATGAAGCTGGATGAATCTCCCCAGCACTGCAGTCTGGCCTCTCAGAAATTATCCTTGAAGTAACTCTTTCGAGAATTTGCAAATGGGCCATACGTCTTTCGGAAGTAGGACCCTCGACCTTATTTGCAAATGTAGGTCCAGCGCTAGCCTCTAGTCCGTTGACGTCATGCGGGCCTGATCGCAGACTACAGTAGGATACGACAATTTAGTGAAGAGGTCCTCAATCCTCCTTGACATTCTTGTTGAGGGTTCATAGACATTCCAACAGCTGATACACATATACAGTCACGAACACCAATATGTCAACACTTGGCAACTTTCATTTGCGATTTTTTCGCTTTTCTTTTCGATGTTTGTTGAAATTGAAATACGACACATTACATAAACCTATGGGTTCGAAAATGCTATGTTCGTAAAAACATAAAATTTCATTAAAAAATAAAGGAGTAAATCGCTTTTGAATAAAGCCGAGTGTATACATACTTTTGCTCGTGACTGTACACCAACTCGCGCCATCTTGTCGTGGCATAAGTATAGCATGATCGGCTTGTGGCTAAGTAATAACAGCCGCACGGGTCGATCGATCAGGTTAAGCTACACTTGCCGCGGTTGGTCCGTGGATGGGTGACCATCTTCACAAACTAAGACCCCTCCGTGTCTCGGAAAGCATGTTAAGCCGTTGGTCCCGGCTGTCATTCGTGGATCTTTGACAGTCGTTACTGGTCGTCAGTAGCCCGAAAGTCACAACCAGTCTTACCAAGGGGTATCGTGTTACACAGTAACTGGGTTGTGGAGGTCAGATAGGCAGTCGCTCCATGTAAAACACTGGTATTAGGCTGCATGCGGTTGGACTGGAAGCCGACCCCAACATAGTAGTAGTTTGATGGCACGGTTGGCGCAGTGGTTAAGCGATTGACTGCTGCGCTGCGTGTCGCGGGTTCGATTCCCGCACGGAACAAATATTTGTATGACCTACATGTATTTGTTCCGAGTCTGGGTGTTTTTGTATTTATAATATGTATGTATTTACAAAAAAAAATATATATATATAAGTAGTTTATCAGCCATCTTGTTACCATAACACAAGCATTAGGTTGCTTAGCTTGGGACTAGATGGCGCTGTGTGAAATGTCCAGGGATATTATTATTATTATAGTTGGGAAAAGGCTAGGCAGATGATGAATCAGCCTATAAAGTTCCCACTGCTGGGACACAGGCCTCCTCTCGGTAAGGTTGAGTGGGCTGTATTGCACCACGGCAAGTGCGGGTTGGTAGATGTCACATGTAAGTATCATATGCAACTAATATCATAATTATACAGTGTGTAACGGAAAGGGGGTATCAACCCTGAAGGAGGTGAATATGCTCATGAAACTCAACAACTTTTCCCAAAGAACATAGGTCGAAATATGAAAAAAAAATTTGGCCCTCCCATAGTAAATCAATCAGCTGGTAGTCAGTTTTGTAAGGGAGGGCCAAATTTTTTTTTCATATTTCGACCTATGTTCTTTGGGGAAAGTTGTTGAGTTTCATGAGCACATTCACCTCCTTCAGGGTTGATACCCCCCTTCCGTTACACGCTGTATAAACAATAATTGAAAATCCTACTAATACCTATTATAAACGCGAAAGTTTGTGAGTATGGATGTTTGTTACTCTTTCACGCAAAAACTACTGAACAGAGTTTTGATGAAACTTTACAGCAATGTAGCTTATACATCAGAATAACACAGAATACTTTTTATACCGATATTCCCATGGGATCGATACTTATTCGGGTGAAACCGCGGGGCGCTGCTAGGAATCAATATAATTATTTCAAAATATGTTTAAAGTATCTTTCATAGTAATTGCTAAACCATTCTCATTATCATAATGACTGATTAACATTATCAATGCAATATCTCTTATTCTCTTATCAGCTAACAGTTACCTATTGTAGGTCTAATGACATATAGCAGTGTTCAAATCTCAGATAATTTACATTCTATCGCCACTTAAGAGCGCGTATAAAGCAAAATTACCAATCTTATATTTGATTTTACATGAAAAATTCCGCACCAAATCTTAAAATAAAAATGTATGAATAACTACATGATATTTCCGAGGGTTCACTTTGTTCAAAAACATGAAATTATTATTTCATGTTTTTGAACAAAGATTACAAGAAACATTTCCTCGATAGAAAAAAAATCACGAAGTAACCTCTAATATTCCGTTTTGTACTCAATACGGTAATGCCTATTGCGACAAAAATTTGATAATTAATTATATTTATACAAGAGTAAAGGCTGTGCTTAGGCATTTTATGTAATTCCTTTTAGTTTTGGATTTATTACGAGATAACAGTTTTATCGTCGTCTACTAGTCGTATACTACGTTTTTTTTTTTCTATACTAAAATTTTACTGGCTTTAGGCGCGCTCTTAACACAGAAGGCCCTCTCAGAGATAGTCTATGTTTTTCGCTTCGTCCAACCTCGGCTCGCCTCCGGCGACTACCGATCGTTGTCGGGTTTTGCGCCCGAGTCAAAAGGACTCGAAGCGTCCCGTAGTTGTAGTCACATACGCACTTCGGTCAATTTTGACTAGTACAGTCAACAAAAGAGATAAGTATGCAGGGGGCCTACTCCAAAGTGCAAAGTGCGAATGTTCGGATCGGACCGACACATGGCCGAACCGAATATTATTGAAAAATGTGAAAAAAGTTCGGATCGGCTCAGTTGGGTCGGGACCATAGTCAATATAGTAACTTCGTAGCAGGAAACGGCCGAACATTCGGCCGACTACTTCGGAGTAGACCCTCAGGGTCGTCGGATATAGTTGAAGCTTGTAAGAAACCGATAGATGTTTTCGAATGAAATTTAGTTTGATAAATTAACTGTGTGTTTTCTGTTAAATAAATAAATTTTCACCCGCATAAGTCTCTATCCCGTGAGAATATTGGGATAAAAAGTATCCTGTAAATTATCTGTGTGCCATTTTTGCGTGAAGAAGTAACAAACATACAAACACACACACAAACTTTCGCATATATAATATTAGTGTGAAGTGTGATTGAAATACAGACGCCAGCAGGTCAAGCTACCCGAAACTGTCAAATTTTCCCAATCAACATTGAACCTTAATGTTTGAGCGATAAAGTTGAAAATCTATTAAAGAAATCTGACAGATTGTAGTAGCTTGATGTGCTGGCGTCTGTACCCTAAAGTTGAATAAGGAAGATTTTGTGCAGATATACCTGTATTTTAGAAAAACCCAAGAAATCAAATTTGTTTTTTGACATTCACGCGACCGAAAGCGCGGGAACAGCCAGTAATTTAAAAAAAGAACGGTCAAGTGCGAGTCGGACTCGCGCACTGAGGGTTTCGTACTTTGTAGGTAATGTAAAAACAAATTTACGGTTTTCGGATTATTTCCTTTACTTCTGCTACATGTATAGATGGGCAATCCATCTGGGTGCTTTGGTAAACATCCAATTTTCTGGGTGTTTACGGATATTTACCAAAGCATCAGGTTTAAACCCGGTGGATTGCCCATCTATAGCTACATGACATTGCTTCTTGCCAAATTTCATGAGATTTTGATTCCCTTGCGAGTGTCAAAATGCGGCATAAACGAAACATAAACGCCCGTATCTTTTCATTGCGTTGACTTAGAAGTTTGATTTTTTCACTGCTTCAAGGGATTGCAGCCCTGAGTATTTGATATTAATTTCAACGAAAAAGGGGCCTTCGGTAAGACAGACGGACAACGAAGTGATCTTATAAGGGTTCCGTTTTTCCTTTTGAGGTACGGAACGCTAAAAATGAAGTTACTCGCAAAAAATCGCTGTTCGCTGCAGCCTGTACCTACCTATTTCAAACCAAACAAGTAAATTTAATAAAACTGGTAATTCAAACAAGTTGTACAGTCAACAGCAAAAGTGATGAGATGATCAAAATCAGAATTTCAATACTAAAGAACGGAGTTCGCGTCAGAACTGTGTGGCGTCGAAGTGATTCAAAAGTATGTGATTGTAAATTATACCAAACATTTACTAATAGTACAGCTACCATATAGCTGCGAACTCCGTACATTAGTATTGGATTTCTGATTTTGATCATCTACTTTTGCTGTTGACTGTACCTACATAAACTCATTAGATACACATACGAAAAAGGTAATTGAGGAAAGAAGAAAAGAAAAACACGTCATAAAAACAAAAAGGAGGTCAAACACCTTCTTGAACAGGATTTTAAATACAAACTTTTTTATGTTCCTTTTCTGTCCCTTTCAAGGCAGTGATGTGATAATGGCGCCAAAAATATCAGTCAAAAGATTAAACAAAATTAAATGTTTCGTCTCTTTCTAACAGTAATTTTTCTCTTGTAACAAACGAAACAGCTATCATGAGATTGAGTAGCATATTGAATTTAATTACTGAATTTATTATGATTATTAATACTAACTGGCCCAACAGCTTTTGCCCAATTACAATTTAATTCACACAAAAACGCATGTTAATTTTTGCCCGATTTTGAAGATTTTCCGTGTAACTTTTCCAACTTTTCTTTCTATAAAAATCTGATTCAGATTATAACAAACTATTATAATAAAAAATTGCCAAATTGGTCCAGCCTTTCTCAAGTGATGCGCTTAACAACAAACATCATTTCATTCTTATTAAGAGCTTCTTAAAGTTGTGTAAAAAATATATGTTAAGGTTGCAAATAGGTAGTAAATATTTATATTACCAATGCAGTTAATACAACACTATAATTATGAGAACTTGGAAGTGATCAGCCAACCTGACGTCAGAATGGCTGGCCACTTTATTTCTTTGATATATTGCTTGACGCAAAGGTAGCAAATATTTCATTAAAGGTAGTAAATAGTAGCAAATAGGTAGTAAGTAGTGAACATGGTCCCATGTATATATCTCGTTTGGTCCAGCCAACCTGACAGTTGAGAACCTCCTCCTTTTTTAAGAAGTTGGTTGATAAATTACTAATTAAATACCTACCCAGAAGTCATGCATGGTATTGAGTTGCATAAAGAAATGCTCATTAATTATGTTATAATCTATCCACTCAAGCGTCCGGCTCACGCATAATAGTTGGAACTAACGACGACCTGTTGCTTTGGATGGTCTAGTATCCGGGACGTATGTTGCAAATTTCGCGTCCATGTCTATGTAGCGTCCATGGATGCTAAAGTATTTTTTTTTATACTTTAGTATCCATGGACGCTTGAGTGTGTAGCGGTATCTACAACGCCACATGCGAACAACGCGTCATACTGACGTCACGCAAATCCTGCATCTCGCAAGCAGAGTTTACCGCGCAGTTAGCATAGATACAATTTCCCAACATCAATTGTTGGGCAATTGCCCGCCAGATATAACACGCGTCTGGTCGGAGGATCCTCCCTTTTCTATGGAGGATGAGTGAACTTTACACCCTGTTCCTCATGCCGCCAAACTGGTGACCCCGAGTATGAACGTCAGCGCAGCCTTCGTGCAAACACTTCAGCGTGACGTCATCATCATCATCACTCTCGCAAGCTTCAGCGGCGAGTCACCCAGCCAGCCAGCATCCACGGCTTCAACGGGTATTCTGACCACCAGCATGCAGCGTCCGCGCATACCTGGTCATCACCCTCAGCCTCATCAGCAACCTTGGCACAGCACACTGCACCTTCGGCCGGTCAACAAGCAGAGCACCCTCTCCTGGTCGACGCAGCAGCCAGCCTCAACCCG
This sequence comes from Apamea sordens, assembly GCA_945859715.1. Classification (NCBI taxonomy): domain Eukaryota; kingdom Metazoa; phylum Arthropoda; class Insecta; order Lepidoptera; family Noctuidae; genus Apamea; species Apamea sordens. The sequence goes on from OX244014.1 coordinate 2,261,396, forward strand.
GCGCTGTACGACATCCGACGCACTGGAGTATAACGCAGCGCCACCCCGACTCACTGGGGACATCTCCGCAGACAGTTCCGACTCACCGTGAACTATGCGGCAACCGGTTCCGACTCACTGGAACCTCAGCTGGCCTGGCAAGCATCGCAAGATACAAGACTCAGCCCATTATCGACCTCCGGTCTCCGGAGGGGAGTGATGTAGCGGTATCTACAACGCCACATGCGAACAACGCGTCATACTGACGTCACGCAAATCCTGCATCTCGCAAGCAGAGTTTACCGCGCAGTTAGCATAGATACAATTTCCCAACATCAATTGTTGGGCAATTGCCCGCCAGACATAACACCCGTCTGGTCGGAGGATCCTCCCTTTTCAATGGAGGATGAGTGAACTTTACACCCTGTTCCTCATGCCGCCAAACTGGTGACCCCGAGTATGAACGTCAGCGCAGCCTTCGTGCAAACACTTCAGCGTGACGTCATCATCATCATCACTCTCGCAAGCTTCAGCGGCGAGTCACCCAGCCAGCCAGCATCCACGGCTTCAACGGGTATTCTGACCACCAGCATGCAGCGTCCGCGCATACCTGGTCATCACCCTCAGCCTCATCAGCAACCTTGGCACAGCACACTGCACCTTCGGCCGGTCAACAAGCAGAGCACCCTCTCCTGGTCGACGCAGCAGCCAGCCTCAACCCGGCGCTGTACGACATCCGACGCACTGGAGTATAACGCAGCGCCACCCCGACTCACTGGGGACATCTCCGCAGACAGTTCCGACTCACCGTGAACTATGCGGCAACCGGTTCCGACTCACTGGAACCTCAGCTGGCCTGGCAAGCATCGCAAGATACAAGACTCAGCCCATTATCGACCTCCGGTCTCCGGAGGGGAGTGATGTAGCGGTATCTACAACGCCACATGCGAACAACGCGTCATACTGACGTCACGCAAATCCTGCATCTCGCAAGCAGAGTTTACCGCGCAGTTAGCATAGATACAATTTCCCAACATCAATTGTTGGGCAATTGCCCGCCAGACATAACACCCGTCTGGTCGGAGGATCCTCCCTTTTCAATGGAGGATGAGTGAACTTTACACCCTGTTCCTCGTACCGCCAAAAGTGGATAACAACAATAAAATTTAAATCCAGACATAATCTTGGTCAGATCATGTCAAGAACATGACTAGATTGGTGTGTGATAGGGTCTTATAAGGACCTAATCACACAAATTGAGGGGACCTGTCCAGTCAGTCAATTTTTCAGTAATCCTGCAGTTCAACTCAGAACTTAAGAAGCTCAATGATTTGACAAAGAATAGGTACCAAAGAAAGGACATTTGGGTAGGCTGCATATAGTACTCTGCCAGACCATCATTAAAACTGAGAAAAAAAAACAAAGGCCCACATAGTCTACAATTTCGTTAAATAAATGTCAGTGTAAACTCGTTGATAGTCATTGTTTTCAACCCAGATAGGGTTGCCAGGTCGCCAAACCTAATAGCCAGACAGACCAGCCAGTTTGGCCGGACATTTGGGTAGAAAGGCCGGACACCCTACATTATTGAGGATTTTGTGTCTCAGTATTAATAGGTACGACAAAAAAATTGTATGTAAAATCAAGTTTTTTTGATTATTGTCATAATCAGTCGTTGGCGCTCGCTCGTTTGCGAAATGTGAAAAGCCTAACAAAAGCCGGACAAGCCAGACACCGTTTATTTTGGCCGGACACGCAATCAAAAAGCCTACCTATGTCCGGCTTTATCCGGACGCCTGGCAACGCTAAACCCAGACAAGAGACTCTTTTAACATAACTCAGATACTAAGAAAAAGGAGGCCGAAATTATACTTTAAATCTTATCTTTATGACTAATTCATGTTGATAAAATACCTCTGCAATTATCAGACAGCCCTTTGATAAATTATATAATAAATATTCATGAAATGTAAAAATTTGCCAGAACAAACTTCATACCAACAGATAACTAAAAATAGAATTAATTAAAAAAGTAACTTACCGGCGAAAAAAAAGAAGAAGTGAGCCTTTATGGGCAGAAGCCCTTTGTTTATTTTAAATTTCATTTTTTTTCCACAACAAATTCACATTCAGCCTAGAAAAAATTCACGTTATTTTTTCACCGAGCACAGGTCATTGAACGCGTACGGCATAGATTTTTCCTGTAGCCAAGACAGGTTTTAGCATCAGCAACAACTTTCTACCACTAAGAACTGCACTGAAATAGTTAGGTGTCTTAACACTGATATCATTATGCACACAAAGGAATATGAGACGAATTAAAGATAATACTTGAATTGCCTGATATCGCACGAGACGCGACTAACGTTAAGATAATTTTTGTCTGAATAAACAAACTGTAGATAAACTCGATCGTTGTCATAATAAAACTGACGTTTACTACGTTTAAGAATCAGCTGATAGGGTTGCCAGTGTTGCTCTCAAAATTGCTTAGTTTTAAGAACGACTAGATGGAAGTTTTATTTTATTTATAACTAGCGACTCGCCCCGGCTTCAAATGGGTGCTTTGTATTACACATAATAATATAGTATAATATGCTATATTATTATGTGTAATACAATTATTCCAGATGAACATATTATGTTCATCTGGAATAATGTACTACCTTTCAAATAGTAAAATAATTTTCCAAATAGGTATGGTTCCGGAAGGAGAATACCGTCCACATATTGGTATGTATGTACACAAACGCACAAAACTCGCTCTTTCTCTTTATAATATAACATTTAAATTTATTTATAAACTAAATCGTCCTGGTTATAATAATGGAATTCTTGTTTAAGTAAAATTCAAATTATGATTCTTTTTGTGATTCAATGTTGGGGCTCCGCATCACTGTCAGTGCAGTGAAGCTGTCGACTGCCTCGGACACCATGGCCTATCCTGCCTGCAGTAGGAGCGCAGGTCGGATAGCACGGCACGCCAGTATTATTGACATCATCTGTCGTACTCTTGTCACCGCGCCGGGGTGGCAGCTGTTTTAGAACCCAACAGCCTGGCACGCGATGATGTGAAGAGACCAGATGGAATTACCATAATGCCCTGGAAGTTAGACAGACCTTTGGTGTGGGATACAACATGTGTCGACACCCTTGCGCCATCCCATCTTCCTAGCACGATGGGCTGTGCTGGAGCGGCTGCTGCTGGTGCAGAAAACCTCAAACAGCGAAAATATTCCGGCCTGATTGGGAGTTATATCTTCGACCCGTTTGGGGTTGAAACACTAGGGCCATGGGGTCCGAGTGCCCACTTGGTTTTTCGAGATATCGCCAAGCGGATAGTCGACTCTACACGTGACCAGAGGGCTGGCCTGTTTCTTGGCCAAAGAATTAGCATCGCCATACAACGTGGCAATGCTGCCAGCCTTTTGGGCACTGTTTCTGTTGACAGCGATGCGGACGAATTTTTTGATGCCCTATGATTCTTTTGCTTATTTTTTCACATGTACATATTATGTATGTATTATGTATGTATGTATTAAAATGTTAGCTTATATAATGTAAATATTTAAAACCAGTTTAAATAGGTAGGTATCGCTAAAGTTTATATGAACTGTTTTTGAGGCTCACGTTTTACAGCCGGTTTATTGTAAATAGCTTTGTATCTATAATATTTACGGTAGTAATTCTGTGCAATATTTTAAATTATTCTTATTCATATTAGGTAGGTATTCAGAATATCTGAAAATTATGTTGAAAAACAATGAGGCACTTAATATAGTGTCCAGCATGTCCTGTAGTCTGCACGTTACAGGAACTGATTGACGATACTGTCACTACTAAAAGTGCCAAACTCGCAAAATTCTAACACGCTAGTAAGATGACCATTTACCACCGTCGAAGGGAATTATTAAGCGTTGGCAACATCGACAAAAGATGTCATCGCGCATAGTCAGCTGTCATTCTTATGTCAGTTTATTTCCTTGTCAGTGGTTTATTTTTTATCCGGATGTGAAAATTTTCAGAATTTGAATTCAGAATGTCAATAGTGATGTAACTGGTGAGTTTAATTTACAATCGAGAATCTATTTAATTCTAAAATTCTTGCCCTTATTCAAGTTGATAAAAAAGCGAATATCCTTGCAATTATATTGTTTGTTTCAAGTAAACCGTGCCCATTCCTTAATACATAATATTATAATTATTAAACCTATTAAGTATTGTCTCACTGCAGGACCTTCTCTGTATGAAAAGAGGCCTTTCTTTTCATATACAGGGCGTCCCACGGCTATGCCACATGGAGGGAAAGGAAAGTACCTTGAATATTGTAGATGGAACTAAAAATTCATGTTCTTCCTTTTATTTCTGACACTATGTTATTTAGCAAAAAATAATCCTTATGATGAAGCCTTTCGATAGGTATGCTAAAGCTACAGGGTAACTTTTTTTCTCGTGTAGCGGGTTCGATTCCCGGTTCAACCATGTAATTATTTTAAAATCTATGAATGCAGTTTAAATTGTTTTTTAAATTAAAATAATGTCTTCTTTCAGTAAAATGTTCCATCTACAATATTCAAGGTAGTTTCCCTCCATGTGGCATAGCAGCCTAGCCGTGGGAGTGGACGCCCTGTAGAGAAGGTACGAGCATTAAGACTGTTATGACTTTTTTTAATTTATGTGTCCGTAATTTTTAAGTTTATCTTGGACATCACTGATATTGGTAAAGGAACGCATCCCATGTAATAAAATCCAATTACTTAAAAGTCATATCATGACTATAAGTAATTGTATTGACTTATAAATGTAGGTAACAATGGAATCGCCAACCTGTCATAAGAAAGCGTGTGATTAATCACACGCTTTCTTATGACAGGTTGGCGATTAATTGTAAAGTAATTGGATTTTATTACATGGGATGCGTTCCTTTACCAATATCAGTGATGTCCAAGATAAACTTAAAAATTACGGACACATAAATTAAAAAAGTCATATCAGTCTTGCCCGAATATGACCCCACAACCTCGAATATTAGAGGCGAGGCCTTAATCACTGGGTCATTACGTGCTCAGTATAAGTAGTGGCAAATAGGAAATGTAATAAATATGGTAGACCGCAGACACTTATGGAAAAACAAGTGAAAGCCCTTGTGTGCACCAATTTTTTTTTTATTTTTTATGTTTACTATCGCTTGACTGCGATCCCGCCTGATGGAAAGCAGAATTAAATTAATCAAAATTTTGTTCCAAAAAATATTATTAAGTAATGCTTCAATGAACTTTTTAAAATACTGGAATTCTGTTGCACACCAGTTTAGTACAGACGCCAGCACATCAAGCTACTACAATCTGTCAAATTTCTTTAATAGATTTTCAACTTTATCACTAAAGCATTAAGGTTCAATGTTGATTGGGAAAATTTGACAGTTTCGGGTAGCTTGACCTGCTGGCGTCTGTACAATAATTATGGGCTGGTCTTGTCAAGTGCTTTCCATAGACTAGCAAAGTCGTTTGAAAGAATATTATTTAAATTAAATCGATCGATTTACCAGTAGTTACAGTTAGTATTTTAGTACTTAGTAACATCACTACTACCCGCGATTTTCAACTGTCTTTTTCAGAGTTCATTTACTTTGAACGCTTATCATGGCCGGCCTCCTTAGTTTGTAAATAAATAAAAATATTACCAACAAAATGGAGGACGAAGAGTTTGTAGGTTGCATCAGTTGCATGAGCACCAACGATTTATGCGACCTATTTGCTGTGTACGCCGAGAACACGGACTCTTATGCGAAAATGTTTGAAACCTGTTTTGATGTTAAGGTTATATATGAAGCTTTTTTTCTTATTGTAGTATGTAGTAAATAGATTTAATATAAAAAGTATATAGGCTCACTTTACCTTCGACCTTACTCGAATGAAAATATTAAAATTATTACCTAGCGTAGCTCGTATGAAAATAGCGTGAAAAATTTGCAAAGTAGGTACTTCGCTAGAATAAAAATCTTTTATCTGCATAATAATAATTCCTTGGTTCTTATTAATTACCTACTTTCATTCACAATTTTATTATTCTGGTTAATACTTTAGAAATCGTCGCAATATTTACGTTTTCGATTTGTAAAATGGCTCGCTGGTACGAAACTTAGGAGTTGCAATTGCAAATTATCCATTAATTACCGAATATCGATATTTGTAATCGAATTAATTATAATTATAATCGTTAATGTTGTTTGTTACATAGAATTACAATATTTTTTTTAATAAATTCATGTAGCTAGAATTTAAAAGACAACCGCATTTTTTGTAGAATGCAGTTTTTTGCATAGACCAGCACCCTAATTGCGTAACACAATATCAATGAGAATTTGAATCATTTTGAAGGATATTGCTAATCCATTGCTTCATATGTTCGAAAAATACGTCTGCTCAACAACGTAAACAACGCAATTAATGTTGTTGAACTGCCAAAATGAAAGCCATTGCAACTGTTAGTGTGTTACGCATTTACCCCGCAATTTATTTATTTTTAATAAGAAAGAAAGAAAGAAAAGACGTTTATTTGCGGTAAACATGACGCACAAAAGAACATAAAAACAAAATAAAGAAAAAAACAATAAGTAAGCTACTAGAACGTTGTTTTGCCATATAAATTATTTCTAGCTGCCCGGCGCTACTTCGTTTGCGTGGTGTCCTACCCCCTACCTTACCCCTACCTTACCCCTACCCTACTCCTACCCTACTCCTACACTACTCCTACCCTACTAATACCCTACTCCTACACTACGTCTACCCTACTCCTACCCTACTCCTACCCTACTCCTAACCTACTCCTAACCTACTCCTACTCTACTCCTACCCTACTCCTAACCTACTAATCCTAGATAATCCGATTATAATGTGGATATATGTATGTTGTCGGTTCAAAACCCTTAATTTAATACGTGCTTCAATACGAGTGGAGCCGAGTCTACCGTACCGACGAAGGGACGAACGTCAAATGTTTGACAGGAAAGAAGGTAGAACAGTTTAAATGGGAAAATGAAATTGTTGTTTTTACTATCTTTCTCGCAATTTTTTCATATTTTCTCACCGATTAAACGATTTAACCGAATAAAGATTTAATAATTATGGGTTCCAAAGATACATTTTTTTTTTTGTTTTTTCTAAACCGATTTCTATAATTTTGAAGGTCCCAACCCATTTGAAATACATATGCTCAGACTGCGTGGAGAATCTTGAGAAGTCTGTGTACTTCAAGGGGCAGACGACGAAGAGCCTGGCAATACTGCAGAATATGAAAGGTATGTATCTTTTACACGCGGCTTCGTCCGCGTGGATGTCGGAATTTATCCCACGGGAACGTATTACTGGGATTCAAAGTACCCTATGTGTTAGGTTATCAGTGAGTAGTGATGATCCTTTGGTGACGGCCCTTACTTACGAGTTGTAGGTCGCAGGCTCGATCACAGCCAAGCGCTTTACTTTGTGTAAATAATTTGATCACCACTGCTCTCAAAACGGTGTAGGAAAACATCGTGAGGAAACCGGCATGTCCTAGAAACAAAAATTCGAAGATATGTGACATCTACCAACCCGCACTGGGCCCGCGTGGTGGATTACACCATCTCGAAGAGAGGAGGCCTCTGTTCCCCAGCAGTGGGAACATATACTGATTATGCTATGCTTATGATATATACCGCCACTAATCTTTAAAAAAAAAAACTTGAGAGGTGTCAAGGGACACCCGGATGGAACGAAGTTCAAAGAGAGAGAGCGAGACAGACAGAGAAACACGCGCACGCCGCATGGAGCGACTATAGCAAAAAGTGTCGTTCCAACTTTTGGTCTTAATTTTTTCCGTCTAGCCCCTTTTCGCAACGCGCGATAAGGAACTTCGTTCCAATAATCACTCTGAAATTTTAAAGTTGTCAAACATCTAAGCAACAAGATTAAGCAAGTTGAAAAAATATGCATATCACGTGATCAACTTTGAACGTTAATATCTAGGAAACGTGACTCTTTATTGGAGTTTGGTCCAGTTTGGTCTGATTAAGTTTTTTTGTTTGCATTGATGTCAGCTATCAATTTATATAGGTTTCATACGTGGCCGACATTATGAAAAATAACTTGAGAGGTGTCAAGGGACACCCGGATGGAACGAAGTATAACTGGCTTGCTTTCTATAAGAGAGAGAGAGAGAGAGACAGAGAAACACGCGCACGCCGCACGGCTTACAACTATAGCAAAAAGTGTCGTTCCAACTTTTGGTCTTAATTTTTTCCGTCTAGCCCCCTTTCGCAACGCGCGATAAGGAACTTCGTTCCAAAAATGGCAGACATATGTAGGTATGCCACGGTCTTCAAAGCCCTTTCTACATTTATATATGTTAACTAGCTGCTCCCCGCGGTTTCGCCCGCATAAGTTTCGATCCCGTGGGAGTAAAGATACGTGGGATAACGGGGAAGAAAGTATGCTATGTGTTAATCCAGGGTGCCAGCTACGTCCATACCAAATTTCATCAAAATTGGTCCAGTCGTTTGAGCGTGAAGAAGTAACAAACATACAAACACACACAAACTTCCGCCTTTATATTTTCGCCTTAATATTAGTGTGATTTTTACGGTGTACAGACGGCAGCAGGTCAAGCTACCCGAAACTGTAAAATTTTCCCAATCAATCTGTCAAATTTCTCTAGTAGATTTTCAACTTTATTTCTAACGCATTAAGGTTCAAGGTTGATTGGGAAAATTTTACAATACTAAAGAGTATTCTATCTATCAATCTATTCCTTCCAGATGAAGAATACTTAGACGAGTCTATACTCGAAGAAGCCGAATCCATCACTCCTGATGATACTAAGAACATGATCGTTCTGAAAGCTCCATCTGATGGAGATGATGAGGATATGGATGGTAAGATCTTGCATCAGCTTCCATTAGTAGGCAGGGGTGTATATTACACCCACATTTCACCAGTTCTGGTGAAATGTGGGTGTAATATACACCCCTATTATAATTATGTTTGAGTCACATGTATTAGAGACGAGCCTGTCGTCATTAGGAGTTGTATGATGGCCCAGAGGTAAAGTCCGCGACTTACGAGTTGGAGGTCATAGGTTCGAACCCAGAGAACCGCTTTACTTTGTGTACATTATTTCATCCTCTCTGCTCTCAAAACGGTGAAGGAAAACATCGTGAGGAAACCAGCATGTCCTAGAACTAAAAATTCGAAGACATGTGACATCTACCATCACTGCTCCCAAAGTGCGCTTGTCTTTAAAGGCCTAACTTCACCCCTATATCCTACATTGGACTTGAACCGGCATGTCTTAGAACTAAAACTTCAAAGACAAGTGACATCTACCAAGGCCCGCGTGGTAGATTACGGCCCACTCCCTCTCGTCCCAATACATAATGGTATGCTATGCTAAACTTATCTGACGACACGGTTGGCGCAGTGCTTATGCGATTGACTGCTGCGCTGCGTGTCGCGGGTTCGATTCCCGCACGGAACAAGTATTTGTATGACCTACAAGTAGTTGTTCCGGGTCTGGCTGTTTGTGTATGTGAGTTTAAATGTTTGTAAACGCACCCACGATACAGGAGAAATTCCTAGTGCGGGGCAACGATTTTTAAGAACAAAAACAAAAAAAAAAAACTGGTGAAATGCGAGTGTACTAGATTAAACACCCATTTTGTTTTCGGGGGGATACCTTCATCAAGCACCCGATCTTCGGGGAGTGAGGTCGCGGAGTGTGGGATTTTTACCTCACTAAAACCACCCCGGTGATCGCCATCCACACTTATGGATGGTCCCGGTTCCTCTTAAAAGACCAATTCCAGAACCCCCCCTGCGCAACGCCTGTAAGGCACATCCCTGGGGAGACTGTAAAGGGGCCTCCCCTAAGCCTCGCTATGCACGGCAGCACGTGACCACTGTGCCACCGTCTACCTTGGGGTCACTTGGTGGGCGGACAGAGTAGACTGTAGCGGTATCTACAACGCCACATGCGAACAACGCGCCATACTGACGTCACGCAAATCCTGCATCTGCAAGCAGAGTTTACCGCGCAGTTAGCATAGATACAATTTCCCAACATCAATCGTTGGGCAATAGCCCGCCAGACACAACACCCATCTGGTCGGAGGATCCTCCCTTTTCTATGGAGGTTGAGTGAACTTTACACCCTGATCCTCATACCTCTAAACTGGTGAAAAGCCTTTAAAAGACTATATATCTGGGTCTCCTTCAAATAATACGGGTTGTTATATCAAAACTTTCTCTAAACGTTAAAGATTTAGACGAAGACCATGCAATACAGGCGTTAGACGAAACAACATGCATATACTGCGACCTTCAGCTACCAACGGTGGACGACGTGCATGATCACATACGAACGGTTCACGAATTGGAACCCAGGACTGGACTGCCTTTGAGAGAGTGTTCTCTTTGCGGAGTTGCCTTGAGGGATCCTGCTGATCATCATAATAGGTTAGTTACAATCAATCTGCTTTTTCCTATGTTGGGGTCGGTTTCCAGTCCAATCGGATGTAGCTGAATACCAGTATTTTACATGGAGCAACTGCCTATCTGACCTCCACAACCCAGTTACTAGGTAACACGATTACACGATACCCCTTGGTAAGACTGGTCCTGTCAGACTTTCGAGCTTCTGACTACCCGGGACGACTGTCAAAGATCTACGAATGACAGTTGGGGCCAACTAGCGATGTGCGAGTCGAGTTATTTGATTCGAGTAACTCGAATCAAACCGTAAACGAGTCAACTCGAGTTCAGTTTTTAACAACTCGAATCAACTCGGTCTATCGAACGCACACCTCACGACGGCGACGCGCGCGGACGTGCGTGGGAGCTTTCGAGTTTACGAGTCCACTCGATGCGAGTTGAGTGGAATAGAACTCGGGCTGAGTCGGGCTCGCTCGGCCAGGATCGGAAACGGAATTAACAACTCGAATCAACTCGGTCTATCGGACGCACACCTCACGACGGCGACGCGGACGCGCGTGTGGGCTTACGAGTTTACGAGTCAACTCGATGCGAGTTGAGTGGAATAGAACTCGGGCTGAGTCGGGCTCGCTCGGCCAGGATCGGAAACGGAATTGCATGAATGAAAAATCGCGGTGGAAGTTTATTTTGAATTTTTGATTGACATTTTGTTTTTTTATTAGTTGGCCGTTGGTGACCCGCGCGCGACCTGACGTTGTTGCTTTGTTAGTGATTAATATCTCTAAGTGAATAATTAAATATTTTTTCTCCAATCCAACTCGTCACATCGCTAGGGCCAACATCTTAACTTGCTATCCAAAGCACGGAGGTTTCCGATATGTAGGTATTGGATGCGGCATCCACGAACCGACTGCGGCAGGCGTAGATCGACCCGTGCGCCTGTTATTATTTAGCCACGAGACTCTAAAAGGTGAAGCTGAAATGTGTCATGAGACTGTAACCACACCGACACCCTTACCCTATAAACCGGAACGCAGAAACGCTTGGCGGCAGAAATACAAATGGCAGGGACATCATCGTCGCGCAAACTGTAACTATGAATTCAGCACATGAGTTTAGACCCCATAACGTAGAAATTTTTCGTCGGTTAGCAAAAACACTTGAGAGGTGCAAGGGACACCCGGATGGAACGAAGTTCAAAGAGAGAGAGAGAGACAGACAGATAAACACGCGCACGCCACACGGCTTACAATCTATAGCAAAAAGTGTCGTTCCAACTTTTGATCTTAATTTTTTCCGTCTAGCCCCCTTTCGCAACGCGCGATTAGGAACTTCGTTCAAAAAAAAAACTTCTTTCATAGAAAATGCAATACCTACGCGGTCAAAACATATGGAACCGCAATATTTTTTTTTTAATAACCGACGAAAAGTTTCTTGAAAATATCTCTTGCGCGTCGATGTCTGCCACCTTGTATATTATATATGGTGGTTACTTGTGGTTACTAAGCGTTCCGTCCCGACCCTTGCACAAGCCAGCGCCGCAGAGCCTGTAGTTTTAAATTCGTCCCTAAATAATTCCGATCCAGCCTGCCCCTTGCTGCTCTCTCTCAGAAGCCGTGGTCCGTACCCCCACAGGGGGTGCCCTTAACGTATAGTCGCTTAGTTTTTAAGTTTCTTAAGCCCTGCCAGGAGGACTTAATTTACTGAGGCATCAGGCAAGCTCGGTTAAGCAGACGACAACCTCTTAAGTGGAACTGCGAGACGCAATAACCAAAAAAAAAAAAAAATCAAGCGTACAAACACGCTGCGAATGTGTCCTTGAAGACGAGTAGCGTCAGCACATAACACACACACACACACATCCGTCTTCGCCATTGTCTCGGACGATACCGAGAGCTCTGCGCTTACGGACACATTCACAGCGTGATTGTATTTGTACACTCGGTAACCACAAGTAAAGCGTGCCTCGGTTCGTGAGATAAAAACAAAAAAAAAACAAAATCAAAATCGGTTCATCCGTTCGGGAGCTACGATGCCACAGACAGACATACGCACACACACACAGACACGTCAAACTTATAACATCCCGTCGCGTCAACCTCCGACGCAAAAATACAATTATTATTCTCTAACTTGCTCTTCAGGTGTCATGGAGTCAAATCAGATTCTGATGGAAGGAAATATCCTTGCCATTTCTGTGATAATATTTACATCAGTAAGAAGGCTTGTTTTACTCATCTTCGGATGAAGCATGGGTGTAAGTACTAGTATAGTGAAATAATACTTTATAATCATCACCATCGTTCATCATTTTAACCGAAAGGCGTCCACTGCTGGTGGATAGGCCTCCCGGTTCTGCGATTTTCGCATCCAGCTGATTTCTGCGGCCTCATAAGGTCATCGGTCCGCCTTGTGGGAGGCATTCCAGCGCTACGTCTTCGGGTACGCGGTCGCCACTCCAGCCGATCGATTCTATAAAAATCTCACCGTGAAAAGTTAGGTGAAGTGAACTTAGAGTGCGCTGTCAATCCCTAGCATTAGTTGGAATGACAGCTCACTCCACGCTCACTTCACCTGAGTTTTCACGGTGAGTTTTTTTACAGAATAGACCGACAGAACCTTTCGGCTCAATCGGGCATTTTGTATTTCTCTTTTCCTTTAGCTAATCTCAAACGTTTTTAATTTAATTGTGACTGTTGTATGTATTTATTGTATTATTTAAATGGTACACCACAGACTACCTACAGTATTTGACTCTCCTTGCCCTTTTTAATCCATCCAAAGGTTGTCTTTAAAAGGTCGCTCTTAGCAATAAGACCGCCCATTGTGTCATCCTTTGTAAATTTTCTATATTTATTTAAGTCATTTATATGGTGTACGTAAAGTATTCAATTCTATACTACACTCGAGAGCAATGAATCCGGGTCACTTGAAGAATCCTAAAAATCTCGGAAACTAAAAATGCTAGGTTAATGCAATAAATTGTATTTAATAGACAATGTAATACTCCTTAAATGAAGGTATTAAAACTTCTTAGTTATTGTAAAGTTATATCATTAAAAAATCAAATTTGAAAAAGGGCCACTTTCGAAGATGGAACTACGAAATTACAGCATTTGGTTTTGCTTTTGTTTGTAATCTGTCATTTATGTGGGTACATAAACCATGTTGATAGTGCTCTATATTCATTATTCAAGCTGAAATTATGTCGCTTACGCCTGAAGAATGCACCAGAATACTTACAATGCTGGAAACCGGCCGGAGTCAGCGCGATACAGCCAGGACTGTCGGTGTGTCGCTGTCAACAGTACAAAGAGTTCTCCGACGTTACGAAGAAACTGGTTCTAACCTACGCAGACCAGGAACGGGCAGAACCAGGTGTACCACAGCACGAGAAGACCGATACTTGGTGAACACCATGCTTCGAAATCGCTTTCTCACAGGAACTGAACTCACAAATCAGTTTCGACGCCTCGGAGGAAGTAACCCAAGTGCATGGACAGTAAGACGTCGGCTTGCTGAATCTAACTTAAAACCCCTTAGACCTGCAAACGGCCCTAAACTGGAGCGTGGGCATCGTATTTCAAGACTAAGATATGCCCAGAGCCACGTAAATTGGAGTATTGAAGATTGGTCAAAAGTTATGTTCTCCGACGAATCAAAATTTATGCTCTACAAGCACGATGGAAGACACAGAGTGTATCGAAGACCAGGGGAAAGATTCAAGCAAGCATGCATCGAAGAAAAAGTAGCCTACGGTGGTGGGTCTGTACTTGTGTGGGCCGGAATTTCTTCTGAAAGTCGCACAGAGCTGGTGATCATAGAAAACGGCTCTTTAACTAGCGTAAGATATGTGGAAGAAATCCTCAATGATCACGTTGGTCCATTTATGGTCAATTTAGGTGAGGATGCCATATTTATGCATGACAATGCCCGACCTCATACAGGTAGGATTGTGAATGACTACCTTCAAGAGATGAACATTACTCGTATGGAGTGGCCAGCGCGCAGCCCGGATATCAACCCGATCGAGCATGCTTGGGACGAGCTAGGCAGATGCGTAAAACAACGAAACCCTCCCCCAATCACGCTTCGTGAGCTCAAAATTGCTCTCACAGAGGAATGGGAGAATATTCTCCAAAATCGTATAAGGAACTTGGTGTACAGCATGCCAAACCGCGTAAACGCAGTAATGGAAGCACGAGGAGGCAATACGAAGTATTAAAATTCAAGAAAATCGTAATAAAGTTCAAAAATTTCATGTTTCCTATTTTTGTTTTAAGGAGAGATCAGCAGTTTTTTTCTTTATGTAATTTTGTGTTAATAAAATGTATGGTGACTCATATTTTTTTTACTTTCATTTAAGGAGTATTACATTGTCTATTAAATACAATTTATTGCATTAACCTATAATTTTTAGTTTCCGAGATTTTTAACATTCTTTAAGTGACCCGGATTCATTGCTCTCGAGTGTATGTATATATTACCCTGGAGGGTGTTCATTTATTTACCTTTCTTTTAGTGAAACTCTGTAACGAGCAAACTCCGAAATACGTGCCAAGGGAACGTAAAAAGTGTCATATGTGTAACAGAGATTTTAGTCAAAAGCAGATTCTGAACAAGCATTTGTGGAAGGCACATGGATTCGAGGTAATTTACTTGCAAGTTTTCTATAATATGATCATCATGATTCATGACAGGAATGAAATTCTCCGGAAAAGAACCGGAGTTACCGACATAGCTTGCAGAGTAAGCAAACTGAAGTGGCAGTGGGCTGGCCATGTTTGTCGAAGGACCGATGGCCGGTGGAGCAAACGAGTCCTGGAGTGGAGACCGAGTATCGGCAAGCGTAGTGTGGCACGACCGTACGACCTCCAGCTAGATCAGGGGTTCCCAACCTTTTCTTGGTCAGGGACCACTTTTATATTATTCTTGTTAGCAGGAACTACTATGTAGGTATAATAAAAATAAACTGTAGTAATCAAACTGAAACTTTAATTAAAAACTTAATAGGAAATTACATACGGCGGCCCGACGTACCGCTCCCTCCACCCGCGCTCTTCTCACTCACTGCACGGCGACCAACGGCTCACCGCCCGCTAAATTTAAAATCGTTCGCGGACCACATTTTGGCTTCTGCGGACCACTGGTGGTCCACGGACCACTGGTTGGGAACCACTGAGCTAGATGGACGGACGACCTCAAGAAGGTGGCTGGGGTAGACTGGATGCGGAAGGCGGAGGACAGGGTGTTGTGGCGTAGACTGGGAGAGGCGTATGTCCAGCTGTGGACTGCAATAGACTGAGTGATTGATTGGATCAACTTAACATAACATCACGCTTGTAAACCCCGAAGAGTTAAGCAGAGATGTACCTATAACACACCCACATTTCCCCAGTTACGTTTAAGTTCCATGTATTGCCTTTTTTTTTTTTGTTTTCGGGGGGAAACCTTCAAAAGGCGCCTGGTCTTTGGGGATAAAACCAGGGAGTGTGGGATTTTTACCTCACTAAAACCACCCCGGTGGTCACCATCTGCACATGGAAGGGGCACCGTTACCTCTCAAAAGACCAATCCGGAGCCCCCTCTGTGCAATGCCTTTTAGGGCACATCTCTGGGGAGACTGTAAAGGGGTCTCCCTGAAGCCCGACTGTGCAAGTGTGCAAGGCAGCACATGACCACTGTGCGCCGCATTCCCCGAGGTCACTCAGTGGGCCGACAGAGTCCCCACTCTAATCGCCCGCGACCCCTCCTTGTATTTTGCCAACAATCCAGCACGAAACTCCGAGCTGCTACTGGAAAATTCCTAAGGGGCAATTCTCGTAATTTTAAGAACGTTCACAGTCTGATCTCAGTCTCAATCTGTCAAAAATACCTCTAGTTTCCCTACATTTTGACAAGTTTTTTTGACGTTTCGTTGTCGCCGAGATGAGACTGCGACTAGATTTTGAACGTTTTAAATTACGAGAATTTTATTGGCAATGTTTACACCAAATATGGAATGAAATTTTACGAAAATTAGTGGATTTGCTAATGATCTGCTGGGAATTCAGGAAATGAATAGCTTTTAGAGGTATTGCTTAAACTAAAGTAGCCTTTAGCCTTTCCCTGTTTGCTATCGGGGGCAAGGCAAATCAGATTATCGAAATGTGGCATTTTCGATACGATAGCCTGTCGGATTTTTATGAATGTTGGTCTCCTCTTTGTGAGAGGCAGTGGACCATAGTCCACCACGCGAGCCCAGTGCAGGTTGGTTGATTGCGCATATCTTCGAATTTTTTGTTCTAAGACATGCCGGTTCCCTCACAATGTTTTTTTCTTTTAACCAGGTGGAAAAACGTAAAGCCTTCATTTGTCCGCTTTGCGATGAGAGAGTTAGCTACGGGTCTAATTTTAGCGCTCATCTTTTGCATGCTCATCGCGTCCATGAGCAAGTTGAACAGCTCGAGTTCCACAATATGGATGGTAAGTTCTTATAACTGTACGAAAATCTTCTGGCGCGCGGCCTAAATCGCAATTAACATCGCCATCTTGTTTTTTCAACACATTTGTAGCGGCATCTACACCGCCACAAGTGAACTACGCATCATACTGACGTCACGGGAAATCCTGCATCGCGCAAGCAGAGTTTTCCGCGCAATTCGCATAATAGACAACGTTCCAAGATCGATCGTAGGGCAGTTGCCCACCAGATACGACACCCGTCTGGTCGGAGGATCCTCCCTTTTTTATGGAGGATGAGTGAACTTTACACCCTGTTCCTCATACCTCTACACATTACACAAATCTGAAAGGGAGTACCTTTAAAGGTGGACGCCTTTCGTCTAATACCAATGTCTTGCAATCACCAGCTCCTCTACCAATTCGGGTAGCATAAGTATAGCATAATCAGCCTGTACTGTTCCCACTGCTGGGATACAGGCCTCCTCTCTGCGTGAGGGGAAGTTGGCCATAATCCACCACGCGGGCCCAGTGCGCGTTGGTAGATGTGACATGTTTTAGAACTTTTGGTTCTCAATATAGTAGGGGAAAGGCTGGGCAGATGATGATGAGTTTTATATCATTACAGATTTCATGATTTTCAAGAGTGCTATACAGGAGGAAACTAAGTATCGCTTTAGAAAGACTACGGCTAGCAAACAGACCATTGAGGGAGTCAGGTCTCATTATATGTGCAGTCAATCCGGAGTCTACGTGTACCAGGTGAGAAAGGGGAGGAAAAAACGTGTGGGGTCGGGGAAACCTCGGCAGAAACGATGTTCAAAATGAAAATCCAAGATGGCGGGTGCGAGTCATTTTGTAATTTTTGCAGCCGCCATTTTCTCATCATCTTTCGGACAAAATGGCGAAAAATTTGAAAATTTTCGCACCCGCCATCTAGGATTTTCATGGCTCAACACCCTCGAAAACCATGGAAACTATCTCTCTGTGTGTCTATTAAATACAAAAAAGTCGCATAACGGTTTTTCGTTACGTCACGATTTCTCCCAGTTCACTCCTGCTGGAAGATCCGTCAAAGAAATTCGTTCGAAAAAAAAAACATGTGGGAGCAAAAATCATGAAACAGCTGATTTATTTTTTGATAACCAACAAAAATTTTCTACCCTAAAAATGTCTAGAAACGTGCTGAATTCTTGGTTACAATTTGCGCGTCAATGTCCCTGCCACGTGTATCCTAAAAATATTATAAACGTGAAAGTTTGTATGGATAGATAGATGGATGGATGGATGTTTGTTACTCTTTGACGCAAAAACTACTGAACAGATTTGGATGAAATTTGGCACACAGATAGTTTATAACCAGAATTAACATCATATAGGATACTTTTTATTCCGATATTCCCGCGGGATCGAAACTTATGCGGGTGAAGCCGCGGGGTGCAGCTAGTAATATATAAAAACTTTATTACAAAATAAAAAACAACCGACTCCCAAATAAGTCTGTGTCGTTGAGTTCACATTTTCGTTGTTTGCCACCGACTTCCGAAATTACAGTTATTTTTCATTTTGTCTGTTTTGGAAGTTGGTTGATTTGTTTTTTTTTGCATTTTTTTTTTTATTTTTCACTTTTAAGTTGTGATTTTCACCAGTCATTTTGGTTTAAAAACCAAACTACTGAACCGTTGTTTGATGAAATTTCTATGCGACCAATCTGAAAGTACATCCTTACAAATAAGAAAGAATTTTGCAAATCGTCTTATAAATAACGGAGTTCCGAGGTAAAAAACATAAAAAAAAACCGAATTGAGAACCTCCTCCTTTTTTTTGAAGTCGGTTAAAAATAGACGAAGTCGCAGTAATGCGATATGGCCGCCCATTGTATATTTCGTAGTATTTAATGTATTTTTTATGCTGCACTATGTATTTTTGTGGTGTACAATAAAGTATATACAACGTGTTTTCAATTCCAAATCTAAAAGCGCGAAAAGAAATTGAGCTGTTCCCTACATTTACGTTCGTATAACTCGTCAAAATGTAGGGAACAACAGATTTTTGTTTCGCGAATGAAAAAAAATGACCCCTTAGAGATATGGGATATCAAAAAAAAACACGTTGTATAAATAAATAAGTCGCGGCAACAACTAGTAGGTATAACATTAGTTTTTATCATTCCAGGGCAAAGGTAAACGCCCAGCGCCTGAAAGACAAATATACAAAACTGGAAAGGCGTGTCCCGCGCACATGATTATAACTGAAACTATGGATCGCGTACTTGTCACATTCTACAAGACTCATGTAGGACACGGACGTAAGTATATCATACAGGTTCGCAGCATAATGCTGAGCGATAGCCGTTTTGCGTGGATGTGACGCATGTTTCTCCAAACTATTTCTTTTTTTTTTTGTGTTTTATGTTCTTTTTTGCGTCATATTTACCGCAAATAAGCGTATTTTCTTTTTTTCTTCCATATGAAGAAATAAAAAAAAATACACTTATTTGGCAGAGTGGCTTGTGGCTAAGTAATAACTGTCGCACGGTTCGATCGGTCAGGCGCTTGCCGCGGTTGGTCCGTGGATGGGTGACCATCTTTCCATACCAAGACCCCTCCGTGCCTCGGAAAGCACGTTAAGCCGTTGGTCCCGGCTGTCATTCGTGGATATTTGACAGTCGTTACGGGTCGTCAGAAGCCCGTAAGTCTTATCAAGGGGTATCGTATCACCAGTTGGAAAATGGCTAGGCAGTTAATGATGATGATTTATTTGGCACATATTCATACACATCATCTTCCTAGCCTTCTCCCAACTATGTTGGGGTCGGCTTCCAGTCTAACCAGATGCAGCTGAATAGGTACCAGCAGTATTTTACATGGAACGACTACCTTTTTGACCTCAACAACCCAGTTACTGGGTAACACAATACCTCTTAGTAAGCATACACAAGACCGAAACGCGTCAACCACCCATCAAAGCCCGCCGTCGGCGGCTGCCGTCGTGTATATGTTACTTAGTAAGAATAGTTGTCAGTTTGGGGCTCCTGACTACCCGTAACGACTGTCATCTACGAATGATAGTCGGGAACAACAGCTTCCGAGGCAAGATGTGCACAAGTCCCTGCCCTTATCCTGATTTCTTTGTGTCTTCTTCTTCCATACATCTGTAGCGGTATCTACAACGTCACATGCGAACTACGCGTCATACTGACGTCACGCAAAATCCTGCATCTCGCAAGCAGAGTTTACCGCGCGAATAGCATATATACAACGGCTCACTGATCTGCATTGCTAATTTGTAATATATATATATATATGTATTGCTTAGAGTGAGCTGTCAATAGTGTCACTCCCTAGCATTTAGTTGGAATTACAGCTCACTCCACGCTCACTTCACTTAAGTTTTCACGGTGAGATGGTTACAGAATCGCACTGCTGGTAAACAAGTATGCTGGACAAAATATAGTATACGAAATGACAGTTGTTTTTTGTGCCGATTGAAAGCGCCCCGCTCGAGCGTCTCAGGAACTAAATTGACACACTGTTGCAAATGAGCGTCGTGTTGGTTTGGTACGTCTCTGATGATTTAGGTTTAAATCGTGGAATAAGATTTTTTTTGCGTAATTTGTGTTAACTATGAGATATTTAGAACATTTTTATCATGACAGTATGCGCATTTTGTAAAACTCACTTGCAAAAATATTAGTTCCACGGACGCTCACATTGTTATCAGCGCCAAAATGGCGAAAATCAAATGTCTTCGTTTTGTTATCGATAATATGATTTCCAGCGTACTTGTATAATACAGGGTGTTATTGACAGCCCTCCACAAAAACACAGGATTGATTCAGCTCCTTATTCTGAATCATATCCCACTGGAAATTTTCTCAGGAAAAAAAAAAATATGCCGTTTTTTCTGCTGATATTCCTTTATTTCAATGTAAAATTACGTTCTCTGTATGCAACACTCCATTTATGTAAATAAAACAGCTGAAAACAGCTTCGCTCAAGCTCGCTGCGCTGCCGTCCGCTACGTGCGTTTTGCCATGGTAACGATACGTTGCGTGTGAGGTAATAAAACAAATCTGGTTTTTTGGATTCCCTTAATGTTCCTGAAAGAATTACATGTACCGGTCATCTTATATGATGTACTGAAGCCACCCTATCAGTTTGCGGAGGGCTGTCAATAACACCCTGTATAGGTCAGTGCAACGGCCCGACATGAATCGGGCAATTGCCCGCCAGACACGACACCCGTCTGGTCGGAGGATCCTCGCTTATCTATGGCAGATGAGTGAACTTTACACCCTGTCCCTCATACCTCTATACATCTCTATCAGTCGTCATCTCAGTAATCACCCCTTTTCTAGCCATTTCATCATTCACACAGCACATCCATCGTTTCTTTGGTCTTCTCCGAGGAGTGAAATGTTCTTATCTTATTTTTAGCTTGTCCTTATTTTGAGCCAAGGGAATCTAAGAAAATAAAGACTGAATCTCAAGCTACAGCTTCAATTTCAAGTCATGAAGCGTTGAAAGCAGAACTAGAACCAAAAGACGAAGGTAATTCGTAGATTAGAAGTAATAACTAGTAGAGTTCTTTGTGAAGGAGCTGCCGGTCGATTCTGTAAAAATCTCACCGTGAAAACTCAAGTGAAGTGAGCTTGATGTGAGTTGTCAGTAGTGTCAATCCCTACCTAGCATAGTTGGAATGACAGCTCACTCCACGCTCACTTCACCTAAGTTTTCACGGTGAAATGTTTACAGAATCGCACTGCTGGTCCGGGGAAGTACTACCATCATCATTATTCATCATTCTCCAAATTTATTTAGGTTCGGCACAACATGTCTTTTTCTTCCATGCTTCTCTATTAGCCGTCATCTCGGTAGTCAGCCCCTTTTTCTCCCCCGATGGTCTCGTGTTTGCGAGTGCGACTGCTGAGTGTGAGGTCCTGGGCTCGATTCCCACGTCGGACAAAGTGTTTCCCATTAGGAATTCTTGGTAACAGCCCGTTATCATGTTTAGACATTGATACCCATCTCGTTTGCGGAGTTTCGCTAGCTAATTTAATTTAGCCCTGTAGATAAGCCCTATGTCCGACATTGGACGTCTTTCGGCTGAAATGATGATGTAGGCTACATCATGATCATCATTTTCAAGCACCTCCACTTCGACCGGTTCTGTGTTTCTCGCATCCAACGGGTTCCTGCGGCCTTCACAAGGTCGTCGGTCCACCTTCACCGTCGCCACTCCAGAACCTTTCGGCCCCATCGGCCATCTGTTCTGCGAGTAATGTGCCCTCTGCCACTTAAGTTTGGCAATTCTTCGGGCTATGTCGATTACCTTGGTTCTCCTGTGGATCTCTTCATTTCTGATTCGATCACGCAGGGAAACTCTAAGCATAGCCCTCTCCATTGCCCTTTGGGTGACTTTAAGCCTTCTAGTAAGGCCCATTGTGAGCGACCACGTTTCAGTGCCATATGTCATGCCATGTCATCACTAGCAACACGCACTGGTTGTAGCGGTATCTACAACGCCACATGCGAACAACGCGTCATATTGACGTCACGCAAATCCTGCATCTCGCAAGCAGAGTTTACCGCGCAATTAGCATACATACAAACATCCCGACATCAATCGTTGGGCTATTGCCCGCCAGACACAACACCCGTCCGGTCGGAGGATCCTCCCTTTTCTATGGAGGTTGAGTGAACTTTACACCCTGTTCCTCATACCACTATACTGGTCATAGAATTTCGTCTTGAGACACTGCGGTATGTAGCCTACCATGATTGATAAATAAGTGTCCTTTATTAAATTTTATCTCATTGAGTAGGGTACCCTAATAAGCCAGTTTTATTAAAGGCGATACAGTAGAAGAATCTGCATGGATGTGTGACGCCTGTGGCGTGTCATTCGGCGATGCTGACAAATTCAGGGACCACGTCGCCACCCACGGCTTAGAACTGTTCCCCTGCCAGTATTGCGATGATGTAAGTAAAAAAGAACACAAAAAAAACAAGTTTGGGGTAAACATGCGTCACATCCACGCAAAACGGCTATCGCTTAGCATAATGCTAAGGCCTCATTTACGGAGACGCGGGGCGTCGCGCGTCGCGTGCGGCGTGGCGTCTCGCGGCGCGTCGTACGATTTTCTGTTTACGGAGCGGCGGCGCGTCAAGCGGCACTTATCATCGCACGCGTACACAAACGTATGGCAATATAAGACGTTGTTCATAGAGACGCGGGGCGAGAAGCGTGGCGGTGCCCGCCGCTGCGCCCGCGGCGAACCCTCAAGCGTGTAGCAAAGCACGCGGCGGGCAACGCTGCGGCGCACGCGGGACACTCAATCCAGCCGACCAGTTTTCTAAAAATCAATCATATCGTACTCCATTGTGATGGCGACTACGTCTGCGTTCTGCAATTTCCAAATATGACTGGCAGAAAATTCCGCCGCCAGCATCGCTTCATCGAGAATTGCTGCTGCGTGCGCCGCCTCGATAAACGCCGCGTGGGACGCGGCGGTGCCAGCCGCAGGTTCGGCCGCAAAAAACGCTCCATTTCGAGTAAACGCGTCTAAAATCGCTTCTCCGTAAACGCACTCATACAACGCCATATATGTTTGAATTTAGTGCGGGCCGCGCCGCACAACGCGACTCGCGACGCCCCGCGTCCTCGTAAATGAGCACTTGTAATAGACCCTATATGAGACAAGAGCCTCAGCGCTGGTTTTCACCGACAGCTAGCGTTGACGCGTTGACGTGATGACATCAACCACTGCAGCATATGATCAGACATAAAAAAATACAAATGATCATTGTGTAAACCTAATTTTTTTTTCCTCCTAAAAGCCTGCCAAAATCACAATGATCTGTATTTTCGTTGAAATAAGGTTGCTATTCGGTTGATGTCAGAGGTAAAATAAATATGGAAGGGTTGTAGCACTTCTGCCTATAGTATTTTTATCTCACGAAGAGACGCGCGCTTAACTTGTGGTTGCCAAGTGTAAAGACGTGTCTCCAGTGCGTGTTTTCTCGAAACATTACATTTGTGTATGAAAACACGATGTTGTTGTTTTCCGAGCTGCATGGAACACATTCCCCGCGCGGGTGAAGAGAGGAAGGGTTTGTTTCATTTTCAACCGCCACGCGCACCGCGCGCTTCTAGCATTTAACATTTTGAAAGCTTAGGTTCGAACTGACACAGCCGATCGATTCTGTAAAAATATCACCGTGAAAAGTTAGGTGAAGTGAGCTTAGAGTGAGCTGTCAATAGTGTAAATCCCTAGCATTAGTTGGAATGACAGCTCACTCCACGCTCACTTCACCTAAGTGTTCACGGTGAGATGGTTACAGAATCGCACTGCAGGTTTTGGGGTTATATTGTCTTGTTGAATAGTTATCTAAAAATATTTTAATACGCAGGAGACAGCTTGTGTATGAAAAATGTTTAATCTGGATTCGAATAAGTTTATGGAAAAGTAACTTTAATTCCTACACAATAAAGTTAAGTAAACCGTGCGTCGCTTCGTGAGATAAAAAAATACTGTAGGTAGGTACCCACAACAACTGTCAAAAATCTGTAGGTACAGCTCGCGGCACGTAAGTTGAACCAAAATGGCGGTCGTCCGCGCAGGTACAATTATGGATTGAGACCGATTGAGACCCGAAAATGTGTTAAAGCTCGCGGCACGTAAATTGAACTATGACCTTGAATGCGTAGTAACAGATTTCCGGGTCTCAATCGGTCTCAATCCATAATTGTACATACCTGCGCACGACCGCCATTTTGGTTCAACTTACGTGCCGCGATCTGTAACAAATGTTTGTCGGGTAGGCATGGATTCGATATATCAAAACGTAACTTATATCGGATATGTGTTTAGTATCATACCATATCGATATCTAAATATACATAACCGTTTTCACAAAAACTTCATCGAGCTATGGTTTCATCCATATCCATATCTGTCCATATCGCAACAACAAAAACGAACTACGAAAACGCAAACTTCACATCACGAGCCGATATGACATCGACGGTTTTCATTCGCTTTGTCTCTGTCTTACCATTCAATGTTTTACTGGGGTAAAAGTGATGAAGCGAATATTACGTAACTTCGGCTAGTGATTGGTTATTTGGTTAATAATAGTGCGTGCGTAATATCTATATCCTGATGCGCTAGCAATAAGGTTTAGTTTCTATTTATTTAGTTACTAAAATTTAAAAAACGAAAGTATCTACACTCGAGAGCAATGAATCCGGGTCACTTAAAGAATGTTAAAAATCTCGGAAACTAAAAATGATAGGTTAATGCAATAAATTGTATTTAATAGACAATGTAATACTCCTTAAATGAAAGTAAAAAAAATATGAGTCACCATACATTTTATTAACACAAAATTACATAAAGAAAAAAACTGCTGATCTCTCCTTAAAACAAAAATAGGAAACATGAAATTTTTTAACTTTATTACGATTTTCTTGAATTTTAATACTTCGTATTGCCTCCTCGTGCTTCCATTACTGCGTTTACGCGGTTTGGCATGCTGTACACCAAGTTCCTTATACGATTTTGGGGAATATTCTCCCATTCCTCTGTGAGAGCAATTTTGAGCTCACGAAGCGTGATTGGGGGAGGGTTTCGTTGTTTTACGCATCTGCCTAGCTCGTCCCAAGCATGCTCGATCGGGTTGATATCCGGGCTGCGCGGTGGCCACTCCATACGAGTAATGTTCATCTTGAAGGTAGTCATTCACAATCCTACCTGTATGAGGTCGGGCATTGTCATGCATAAATATAGCATCCTCACCTAAATTGACCATAAATGGACCAACGTGATCATTGAGGATTTCTTCCACATATCTTACGCTAGTTAAAGAGCCGTTTTCTATGATCACCAGCTCTGTGCGACTTTCAGAAGAAATTCCGGCCCACACAAGTACAGACCCACCACCGTAGGCTACTTTTTCTTCGATGCATGCTTGCTTGAATCTTTCCCCTGGTCTTCGATACACTCTGTGTCTTCCATCGTGCTTGTAGAGCATAAATTTTGATTCGTCGGAGAACATAACTTTTGCCCAATCTTCAATACTCCAATTTACGTGGCTCTAGGCATATCTTAGTCTTGAAATACGATGCCCACGCTCCAGTTTAGGGCCGTTTGCAGGTCTAAGGGGTTTTAAGTTAGATTCAGCAAGCCGACGTCTTACTGTCCATGCACTTGGGTTACTTCCTCCGAGGCGTCGAAACTGATTTGTGAGTTCAGTTCCTGTGAGAAAGCGATTTCGAAGCATGGTGTTCACCAAGTATCGGTCTTCTCGTGCTGTGGTACACCTGGTTCTGCCCGTTCCTGGTCTGCGTAGGTTAGAACCAGTTTCTTCGTAACGTCGGAGAACTCTTTGTACTGTTGACAGCGACACACCGACAGTCCTGGCTGTATCGCGCTGACTCCGGCCGGTTTCCAGCATTGTAAGTATTCTGGTGCATTCTTCAGGCGTAAGCGACATAATTTCAGCTTGAATAATGAATATAGAGCACTATCAACATGGTTTATGTACCCACATAAATGACAGATTACAAACAAAAGCAAAACCAAATGCTGTAATTTCGTAGTTCCATCTTCGAAAGTGGCCCTTTTTCAAATTTGATTTTTTTATGATATTACTTTACAATAACTAAGAAGTTTTAATACCTTCATTTAAGGAGTATTACATTGTCTATTAAATACAATTTATTGCATTAACCTAGCATTTTTAGTTTCCGAGATTTTTAGGATTCTTCAAGTGACCCGGATTCATTGCTCTCGAGTGTATATCAATGTATTAACGGTAAAAGTGTGAGTTAATGAGTTTGCGTTCGTCGTTAGTTTGCGTTTCGTTCGTTTCAGTTACTTGTGCAAATCGTACTACTGATAACGATATCTGAAAACGGTTTTCGATATCGATATGAAAATTGAATATCGGTTACATATCCGTTAGCAACTAAATACGAAAACGCCCATGTCTATTGTCGGGACGACGTTTTGCCGATAGGCTATTCTTCGGACTATACCGGTTACCTTGATTCACTTGCGGATCTCCTCATTCTGAAATGCTGCAATTTTGTTTCCAGGATTTCCAAAATCTGGATGCCTGGACCCGCCACGTACGGTTAGAACACAATATGGGTAGTTTATTCTAATAATGTGTACCTACCTATTAATTACTTAATTATCATTTTTATTTGTCAGATCAGTACATACAATCCAATATTGTTAGTAAGGACATAAACAACTTACAAACTAGTAGTAGGTAATACATATTACTATGCTATGATTATGATGATGAGGGTCAAATTAAATTAGCTAGCGAAACTCTTCGGAACTGATGGGGATCAATATCTAAACATGATAAAACTAAAAAGAAATGAATTTGATGTTTTTTTGTGGGGTCATCGTTCGCTGTTAGTGTATAAAATTTACTTGAAATATCAGTTTAACAAAACAGTTTTTTTTTTTGTAAACTTCACAGACGTGATTGATGTCGATATCTAAAAACGATAGAACACTTTTTTTCAACTCTTACTTCAAGTAACAACACTACCAGCGGTCGATGACCTCTAAGAAAAAAACATCAAATCTTGTTTATTTTTAAATATCGTGTTTAGATATCCATATCGATCACGTCTACAGTTTCGCTAGCTAATTTAATTTGACCTTGCATTTTAAATGCTAATAAAACTTATATGTATACTAATAATACACATATCAAGCAAGTAAAGGGTGCAAGTAGCTTGCATGCCATATGTCATTGTGTGACAGGACTAAACTAATATTTTATCTTCTGTCCTTTTCTTTCTGAAATAAAAAGAAAAGGATGCACTGAACTTAAATTCAGTTTAGTTTGTGAACAAGGGCATCGACGCCAATGTCGTGCAAGCAACTTGCAGAGTTTTGTGCAAGTTACTGCAAGTGGATTCTTGGCTAATAACATGTTTAATCAATTGTAAGAAAATCTACCTATATTTTAGTTAAATACAGAAAATTAGTTTATTTTTTAACCTTTGAAATGAAGTGTTCAATTTTTTACTACGTAGCGTTAAATAAATATTATTCTCACTATTTTTTTTATTTATTGATGCCTACCCTTAATCTATCACACTTTTTTCTGGTTCAAGTATTTCATATTTTTTTTAAGGATGTTTTCCACCAAACCGCTCGCATCGCATCGGATCGGAAAAGATACGAACGGATGCCGCGACAGCCGATCGCGTCCGGCAGGATGTCGACGCATACGATCGGTTCCGTTTCCTTACCGTCGCTTGCGAATGTATCCGTTTCTGTGCCTAGTCAAATAGTTTCATTCCTACCGTGTTGACGTGTTCTAATTTTTTAATTTGATTCGATCGGATAGGCGATTAACACACGGCACCGCGCACCGCCGCGGAGGGCGGTGGCAGTAAAGCGGATTTTGTAGCGGTGCCCCGTGCGGTAGCGGTTTACGCGCCTGTCCGCGCGGATGGATTTAACACGGTTTTGGTAGCAGAGCGACTTTCAATCTCCGAAATAAACTTTTCGACATCGAAATCAATTTTTAAATTGCAACACGTCCTGCACCCACGATGATCCGCGCGGTTACGCGGCGCCCCGTGTGTGAGGCGCCGCCTCACCGCGCGGACGGCAGCGCGGAGGGGCGGTGGCGGTGAAAGCACCGCTCGACCGCGAGGCCAGGCGGTGTACGTGTGTTAGACATCTACGGATTTATCAGAGACCAATGCGACATGACATCCGCTTCACCGCCTACCGCGGCGGTGCGCGGTGCCGTGTGTTAATCGCCATACGGCGACAGGCGAACGGAGCCGATCGCGCGGCGAAGCATACTTTCGGCTACAATCGCGTGACGCCAGCGACCTACCTATATGGTCGCTGCGTGACGCGAAAGACGCCCGCGGTCAAGCTGCTGTGCGCGGCTTGATAATAAAGACTTTAAATACTGTGTACACGATTTAATATCGTTTAAAGATTGTAAAATCCGTTCTGATCCAATGCGATGCGAGCCGTTTGGTGGAAATCAGCATCCTTTAACCTACTGCGTGACATCAAAGATAGGGGTAATGTTTTTCACGGGTATAGCCTAGGTATCAATGTATCTTTGTGGGACCCTCGAAGCATCATGACGGCTGGATAGATTTTAATACAGGGGCTGCAGTCTCGACAATCATAGCAATCGCTTTACGGTCGCAAAGTCCTGTCACTCCATACATTACACCTGTCAATCCGGAACTTTGCGACCGAATTCGGTCGTAAAGCGATTGCTATGAATGTCGAGACTGCAGCCCCAGGGGGTGTGTCTATCGACTCGTCTAGGTCGCGATTATAGGCTAGGTTTTGTTTTTAAAAATCAAAATAAAAAAATCGAAAGTCATTTAAGTATTCAAATTAGGCTGCGAATCAGCACTTTTCGAACTTCACAATTATATGTGCATTAAGCCATGTAAAAGTGTAAAAGTTAAGGGGATAAGACACATGTAGCGGTATCTACAACGCCACATGCGAACAACGCGTCATACTGAGTCTGACGTCACGCAAATCCTGCATCTCGCAAGCAGAGTTTACCGCGCAATTAGCATAGATACAATTTCCCAACATCAATCGTTGGACAATTGCCCGCCAGACACAACACCCGTCTGGTCGGAGGATCCTCCCTTTTCTATGGAGGATGAGTGAACTTTACACCCTGTTCCTCATACCTCTAAAGACATATTTAAACACATTCTACATAGTTAAAAAAGTACGATTAAAATAAAGGTAAAATAACTTTTTAAAAACAAGTTTTTATTTATTTTTTTAATACTTACATCACAAAAACAGAATCTCTTTTTTTTTGCAAAAATCTTAAATGAAATTAACCTAACAGTAAATAGGTACCTACTATTACTTTTTTGAAACAAACTTTTCGTGGTAAAATAAAAAAAAAATCGACAAATACAAGATGAAATTGAATAGTGCGACGAATTCAAATATCTAATTCAACGTGTTATAAAGTAAAAGAGCATAAAACAACGTGCCCGTAGGCGAGCGATTTGGCAACGTCGTCGCGCGCCCTTTTTTCGTAGGAACGCGAACGGTCAAAATTAGGTAAAGACCGCTAGTTCAACGCGTTGCCAACTTGCTTCATGTTGTGAACTTTGCGATGAATGGATTGCTTATCGGGCGCGTAATTTTTTTGTAGGATTTCCGAATTTTGAAAAACAAACATCTCCGACGCCTATAAATTCGTGTCTACTTGCAGGCAATTACTTTGCTCTATCTAAGGCGATTATAGAAACGAATTTTTCAAGAATTTTTATTTGGGAAATGACAATTTATAATGATTATGTAACAGCCGTTCGATTCTGCAGTGCGATTCTGTAACCATCTCACCGTGAAAACTTAGGCGAAGTGATCGTGGAGTGAGCTGTCATTCCAAATAATGCTAGGGATTGACACTACTGACAACTCACACCAAGCTCACTTCACTTGAGTTTTCACGGTGAGATTTTTACAGAATCGACCGGCTGTAACCATCTCACCGTGAAAAGTTAGGTGAAGTGAGCTTAGAGTGAGCTGTCAATAGTGTCAATCCCTAGAATTAGTTGGAATGACAACTCACTCCACGCTCACTTCACCTAAGTTTGGCATGGCAGGGGGACACTCGATCGCCGAATCGAAAAATGGTTTTCACAAACCCGCAATATTTTTGAAAGACCTATCCCACACTATGGGATAGACGAGAAAAAAACCATCCCCACTTTACGTGTACAGGAGGTACCATAAAAAAAAGATTATCCTGATTTTATTTTACTACCTACTTTGTCGGCGTGATTAATATGTGTATCCATACCAAATTATAGCTTTCTAGTACTAAGAGTCCCTGAGCGAAGCTGCGGACGGACGGACATGGGGAAACTATAAGGGTTCCTGGTTGACTACGAAACCCTAAAAATCGGTGAAATCAACGTCGTCAGACGGACCATCTCCGTACTACTTAGGTGGTTCGTCGCGGCCCCGATGACGACGTCGATTGCGGTGTTTAGGTCCAGTTGACCGAGCTGGCCGATTGGTCCGCGGAGTATATACTGGGCCAGGAGCTGGACTCTCGTCCTGAGAATTTAAGAAGAATTCTTTACGCTTTTTATGCACTAAATCATGAAATTTAATTCGTCTTATTCTTGGAGTCCTGCTTGTCGGATCATATAAGTAGTCTTCTGTTAATCTCTCATTTAAATTGTACAATAAAGGCATAAAGTTTATTAAATTATCACGCATAGCTTCATCCAGTGACGTTTTGATTTTTAAAAACAGGTATTTGCTGAAATCCTCATAGTTGTAAGCAAAAACTCCTTTGCCCTGATCTAATAGCAAGTCAAAAATTATTTCTTTATGGTCATTCACGATGGCTCGTAAATCCTCATCTGTTTTAATCTTATAACCTAAAACAGTACGAACGTTTTCTCGGCGTTTGAATACTATATTCAAAATGAAATCCCAAATAGATTTTTGCCTGTCTTCTCTAGTCTCTGTCCTCAATACATCGCATATGTATTGTACGGCGAAGTATTCAGTGAATGTCATGTGTAAGAAGTTCGGTATACCATTTGCTACACTATGTATAAGACCTGTTTTCTCCGTACCCTCCTTAATCTTGTTTATGGTCTCTTTTATTTCTCTCAGTTCTTTCTCGCTAAAAATTTTGTCGGCATCTTGATAGAAAACAGCGTAAGCCCCCAATTTGTGATGTTTAGCATAAAATTCAGCTCGCACGTTTTCATAAATTATCATATTGTCAGGATTGTACAAATCAATTTTGTTTTTCTCTTGAAAGCGGATCTTTTTCAGTTTGGTTTCTATAAATGTGTCATAGGCAGTGAAGGCATTAATGTCTAAATTCCATCGATTGGGAATAACGCTTTCTTCTTTTATTCGATTTTGAAAGTACTCAGCAATCAGGTAAAGATGCAATGGCGTATCAAAGTTTTCCATAAAAATAACCTCGCGATTACAGTTGCTAAAAAGTGTGTTAAAGGTTTTGACAACTGACTCTGGACAGACGTTTATTTTTTCTCTTAAATAGCTTAAAAAGTTTAGACAAACGTTCATGAATAGTACCTGATGTGTTTCTCTTTTAACACTGTCCTTCTGGCTTTTGACAGCAAAAGTATCATCATGGACGGTCATAAATTCCATAAAACTACATATATTATTATACTGCTTATCGCTCAGGTCTCTCAATATAATTTTAGATTTCCAAAACTTCAATAAATATAAATTTTGTTGATAATTAGAAAAATCTGGTATCTCAAACGAAGTTCCATATTCTTCCTCCAGGGTGGATATTATTTTGTCATAAGATCTACTTGTGATGCACATTTTATGTGTGCGAGGATATTTTCTGACTGATTTAAGTAAACTTAACACTTCGTCAGTGTACATCGGACAGATTTCATCAAAGCCATCGAATAAGAATATGAGTTCTTTCCTATTATAATAGTCCAAGAACATGTTAAGTTCGAAAACAGTCCACTGATCGCCTTTACAAGATTTTAGAGTAACATCACCGTTTTCCTCTTCCAGTTCAATCGACAAGTCACTTGTTTTCTTCCGTTTCTCAGTCAAAACTTCACAAAAAAACTTCAAAGTCTCCAAATAATCAATGTTTGTTTTGTTTTCTTGCCATTTGCTAAATGTTTCTGAGTAAATCAGCAAATTTATTCTCACTATCCATACTTTGTGGTTGAGTTCTTTGGTTTTAAGTGATAAGTGAGTGAGTAGAGTTGACTTGCCCATACCGGGTTTAGCTGTTATTAATGCTACGTTGGCTATATCGTTTAGTGTTACCAAAGTATTACTTCTGTCGATAATGCGAAAACCTTTATATGGACGTTGCACTGTCTGACTGGGACGGATAGCATGTCTGTCGATGTAAACATGCTTAAGTTTTTCATAATTTGAATTACTGTTTGATATGCCTAGAACAAACAATTCGTCGTTCATGATTTTTTCTAGCACTTCTCCTTCAACGAGTGCCATTGATGTTTCGTCGATAATTGAGCCTAGTCTAACTTCAACATCTTGGAACATAACTTTGGTATTTTCTAAGATAATCTTTTGAGATTCTTCACTCATCTGAATCAGGTTGCATTTTTCATCCGTCACTATGTTATTTGCTTTGAAATAAGTCTTTATTGTTTCCACCAAAGTCTCTTTTAAAACAAAGATTGTTCGTTTATTTTCGAGAAGCTTAGCAATATTTTCCAATCTTTTAACCCAGAGTCTGTTTATGTTATTGCAAACAATAATGATTAGATTTGTTTGATTTGGTTCTTTTAATTCTATGCAGACTGTATTATAGTCTTTTGCTGGTAGTTCTAAAACGTATTCTAAATCAAAGACATGATGGTCAGTTTTTTTTAAAGATTGTACCATTTTTGCAACGGTAAGCGCGCTGCTCTCTGTAACGAAAATTGTGGCTTGAGGCTGATCCGTCAATTTGTAGAAATTTAGGGCTGTTTCATTGAACGTGTAATCTCTATTGTTCTTTATTTTTATCATATACATTTTACTTATGATCGACAATAAAGGTTTGTCTACTATCGCTGCTATCGCTTCTTCATAGTATTTGTTTTTTTTTGTAAGATACAATGCTTCTTTTAGCATCCACCATCTTTGTATATAGTCGTGATATTGTAAGAAGATAGCGTCAGCTGTAACTCGAACATTTTTCACATTACCAGACTGGTGATCTTCTATCTCATCTTTCAAAAAATTCTCTACACCCTTCTCATCAGCCTGATTCGTGAAAAACAAAAGTTTATTCAAGAAATCTTTTGCTAAATCCTCATCGTCTTTATTTCTTCTAAATGAAAGTTTCGGAAACTTTGTAACTTTCACATCGAACTTGTATTCGTGCAAATTCTCAATTCCATTTTGCAATTTCATGAACAGCCTTTTAGAAATTTCTTCTAGTGACTCCCATTTATCTGTGAACTTCATCAGTTTTGTGTTTTCATCGGAAACTAATATGTTACCAACAATGCCAGCGATTCCTCCGTTGAGTCTCAGGAATCCATCTCCCAGAGACTCATCTAAAGTGACGACTTTATCGGGCTTTGCATTGGTGATTAATTCAGAGATTTTCAATTTCAGATGATCCAATCTTTTTTCAATCTTGCTCTTCTTAATTTTTATTGTTAAATCTTTATTGCCGAATGAAGTTGGTACTTTAAACGAAAGTGAAGTTAATATTTCTTTCGCAGCCAGATTAATTTCGTTTTCATTTAACTTTCTTAATTTGAGTATCTCGTTGCAAAGCGCATTTTTGAATAAAATTTCAAATTCTCCGTCGCTTTCAAAGAAATCTTGGCGGAAGCTTGCAAGTCGATGTTCGTCGTCTTCGTTCAGAGATAGAATCTCAGAAACTTCAACAGCTTTTTGTGCGACAAGTACATGGAAGCGTAAAAGTACAGTTTCTTTCATTTTCATTATAGAATTATCTTCTTTACAAATAAACTCTCCCATAAGTTTGGCTAGCACAGTGACTTGATCCTTTAACATTTTGATATCCTCGTCATCACCACAGTCAAATTTAAGTTTTGGAAACGTTTTAACTTTGACATGAAACTTATAATCATGCAAATTCGGGATTGCAGACTGTACTTCATCGTATAGCCTTTTAGCAAAATCTTCTAATTCTCCGTTATCTGAGAATTTCATGTATTTAGAGTTTTCATCGGACACTAGAATATTACCAATAGTGCTAGCTAAGCCTGCGTCAAGCTGCAGGAATTCTTTACCTAACGATTCATCTATAGTGATGATGTTTTCCGCTGGTGACGCGTTGATCAAATTCACTATTTTATTTTTTAATTTGTCTATTACGGACGCAATGAACTCTGGAGGTTCAACGTTCTCTTCTTTGCCTCTTATTGTTAAATCTACATTTCCAAAGGCGGCTGGTACTTTGAAATCTCGCTTTTTTAACATATCCTTCGCTGCTAATGTAATAGCTTCATTAACAGTTGATTGTAGAACGTCCACCTTATCTAGTTGTCGTCTTAGATCATCAGACATCGACTTACTGACGAACTCCAATTTCAACATTTTGTCATTAAATGTCAGTACATTTCCAATCAGACTGCCGAGTACCGAGATTTCTAACGGTTTGATAAATAGTTTTAACAACAAACTCTCCAGTTCCTGTTCTTTTAATTTACGCTTTTTTAGCATTTCAATAAACAGCGTATCTTTGAATAATATTATGAAATCGTCATCGTTGTCAAAAAAGTCTTTTTTAAAGGTCGCGACTCTGTATTCTTCTTCCTCGTTTTTATTACATTTGATATCCGAGACGTTTAAAACTTTTTGCACTAAAATTAAATGGTAAAGTAACACAAGGTCGTTATTCATTGACATAATGGGACCATCATTGTGATCATTGTTATCTTTGCCTTGACATTTGTCACCATCTTTGTCATCATCTTTGGTATTATCAGAGAGAAACTTGGCCAACTGTACAGCAAGCGCAGCGAATTGTTCTTTCATGATGATTTCGCACAAAAACACAATATCTTCATCCTTATAACATGGCTGTAAGCCTTTATCACCCGTACCTATCAAACTATTCAATTTTTCAGCAAAATCACTTTCAAACTCCTTAGTATTACTAGGATCTGCTTTAGCAGTAGTGTACATGATGAAAAGACATTCAATTTCTTGAAATTTGCCTTCAAAAAGGACATCTTCGTTACTTGGTTTGAACAAGCGTTTTATGCTTAGATAGCTAGAAAACCATTTAGCTAAGTCATCTTTACTGTTAAGCGTTAGCTGGACTTTGTCTCCCTCTCTATGCTTCGCCTGTATGAACACTGCCACTGGTCTGTTCCCTCCTTTAATCTTTACTTTGGCTCTAACACAGATATCGTCAAAAGTGCCTATGTCAGCTACATTGGTAGCTAAATTATAGCCTTTGATGCTGTCATCGAATTTAGTTCTGAAATGTATTAGACTGATCAATTTTGTCTCGTACAATTGTCCGCGAATACCAGACGTACCGTCATGTTTCTTATACATTTTGTTTTCAGACATGATTTAATTCAAATAAAGGCTGCTGCAGCTCCAATAAAGATCAACGGTACACTAAACTAGTATTCACATTAATGTACTACTTTATATATATGCACGTGGGGCGCACACTGGATAGTCAGCCCCGCTCCCAGCTCGCTGACTGGCTAATATTGTTACCACGGCATGAGCTCCTCTCCTAGTTCTACGAGAGAAGGAACTTATAAGATGCAAGCGTTCTCTGCATACCTTTCGCAGTTCGTCTTTGTTCTTGTAATATCTTCAGAGAAATGAGTTTGTAGTTTCTCAGTTTCTTCTCATACAATTTTGACGATCTGCAAATAAAAATATTATCTGTAGAGAATGAAAGCGGATTCGGGTCGGGGGGAAATTCACAGCCACGCGTTGACTTTACTTTGCTTAGTAAAGTAAGCGTTTCATACAAATATTAGCCTTTTTCTTGTAATGTTCATATTCGTATGAAACGCTTGCTCACATTTGCTGACACGAATGTGATTAAATCTATTTGAATTGAAATTAGGTTCACGTTCGTATGAAACGCTTACTTTAATTAACAAAGTAAAATCCAAGTGCGGTCTGTGATTGTTGCGTTGAGGCGGAAATTGTCCTTCCATAGATAAGAATAGCTGTTTGAGTACATAGGTACTTCTAAGTCGGTTCCCGTAACAACTCCCGTACCGTGCTCAGGCGCCTAACCTCAACCACCTGGGGTGTTTCACCTCAGGTACTCCGGATTACTGGCCTAGCAATGTGCTTCTCCGCGGGCGAATATGCGTGCCCAGTGTGGCACCGTTCCGCTCACGCCAAGGAAGTAGATGTTGCTCTAAACGAAACGCCATTGGCGGTATAGCTAGGGACTTTGTCTAGGGGGCAGTTGAACTTCCCACAGTCATCTAATGAGAGATTATAAATGAGGCCTCGTAATAAACAATCCTAAAGGCATTGCCCATCGTTGCCCCCCCCCCCCCCCCCCTAAATACGCCCATGCTTACCTATAGACATGAATGATAAAATAAAATCGCCCATTGATATATGTACATATAATGTGTGCTAAAACGTCTTTAGGGTTCCGTGCCTCTAAAGCAAAAACGGAACCCTTATAAGATCACTGCGTTGTCCGTCTGTCTGTCCGTGTCCCTTTTTAGCAGGAACGCGTGAAGTTATCAAGTTGGAATTAATATCAAATACTCGAAGCTCCAAATCCCTTGAAGCAGTGAAAAAACTTGAGAGGTGTCAAGGGACACCCAGATGGAACGAAGTATAACTGGCTTGCTTTCTATAAGAGAGAGAGAGAGAGACAGACAGAGAAACACGCGTACGCCGCAACTATAGCAAAAGTGTCGTTCCAACTTTTGGTCTTAATTTTTTCCGTCTAGCCTCCTTTCGCAACGGGCGATAAGGAACTTCGTTCCAAAAATCAAACTTCTAAGTTAACGCAATCAAAAGATACGGGCATTAATGTTCTGTTTATGTCGCATCTTTTGACACTCGCAAATCAAAACCGATAGGGTACTTCCCGTTGACCTAGGATCATTAAATTTGGCAAGAAGCAATTTCATGTAGCACAAGGAAAAGATCCGAAAACCGTAAATTTGTATTTACATACCTACTTTATATGGCACCCTCGGTTCGCGAGTCCGACACGCACTTGAACGGTTTTTTATTATTCGTCTTACTACTGATAAGATAAGTTACTTCCACAGTAGGTACCTAATAGTAACTACTAACTACAGCTATAGGTAGGTACCTACTTGTTGTGATAGGGATCGTTGACCTCGTACAAGGTGGGGCAAAAGTAATTACCCTATTGGAATGCGCCACAGACTAAATATATCTAGAGGATACTTAGTCTGTGGAATGCGCTATAACTTTTGCAAATGGCAGCAAATGTCAATTCTGTTTTAACATTTGTGAAGTAAACAGATGCACAATACACGTCAATTATGCCATGGCACGTTAACTCCTCAAGAACACTACGCCAAAGCCATCCTGATTCTCGAACAAGAGGAGGACGATTTTTAATCGATAATCATCTTGAGCGATGAGGTCCATTTCTATCTCTCTGGTTACGTGAATAAGCAAAATTATCGCTTGTGGGGCAGCGAAAATGCGCGTATGCCCCATGAAGAGCCATTACACCCGCTCAAACTTACTGCATGGTGTGCTGTTTACGCTGGAGGAGTCGTCCGGCCATTTTGTTTCGAGAAAGTCGCAGGCCAAATGGTTACTGTGGACAGTGAGCGCTACAGAGCCATGCTGAACGACTTTTTCCTTCCTTAATTGGATAAATTGGGACTGGCGGACATCCTCCAGTCCCAAACATCCAATTTTGGTTGTAACCACATGTGGTTCCAACAGGACGGAGCAACGGCGCAAACTGCACTAGCCACAACCGATATTCTGAAGGAAGCATTTCCGCGTCGTCTGATCTCTCGCTTTGGCGATTTGCACTGACCGGCCAGATCACCCTATTTGACAGCTCCAGACTGTTTTGTTGTACTTGAAGCCCCGGGCTTATGTAAACAAGCCTCAGACTCTTGAAGCCCGTATAGAGAATATCCGACAGAAATGCGAGGAACCTATCGCCGGAAGTTCTGACACGAGTGACGGAAAATGCAATAAAACGAGCCCGTATTTTGACGGCGGCCACTTGACCGATATCATTTTCTCGACTTGATGGAAATAATTCTAATTCATCAAATAAACATAGTCGAACAAGTAGAACTAAAAATGTTCATTGCTAAAAGAGATAAAGTACTTACAGTAAAACACATCGGGTGATCACTTTAGCCCTACCGACGCCAGGGGTCAAGCTACCCGAAACTGTCAAATTTTCACAATCAACCTTGAACCTTAACAAAAAAAAAACTTGAGAGGTGTCAAGGGACACCCGGATGGAACGAAGTTCAAAGAGAGAGAGAGAGACAGACAGAGAAACACGCGCACGCCGCACGGCTTACAACTATAGCAAAAAGTGTCGTTCCAACTGTTTGGTCTTAATTTTTTCCGTCTAGCCTCCTTTCGCAACGCGCGATAAGGAACTTCGTTCCAAAAACCTTAGCGATAAACTTTGATCGAAGGCGATAAAGTTGAAAATCTACTAAAGTTTGACAGATTGTAGTAGCTTGATGTGCTAGTCTGTACTAGGTTTACTACTTTTGACAACAATTCCCAGAAAATTTATACTTCACTGAGGGCTTATTTTTCCAACGCCAGAAAATATTATCCAAGGAATAATTTTGAATTTTTGACAGTTCTTCTGGTTACAAAAACTGTCGGACGCAATGATATTCTAGTAAACAGATATGTTATACACTTACAAAACAACAGAAAAATGTGTTCCGCGCCGAGAGGCAACACACATACACACTTTTCATTCATTTTACATTTCACTACAAGTAAAAAGGATAGAAAAAGGATAGCGCGATAAAAACCAATAAGAAAAAAAGTGACAGCTAGATGTTGTCAATTGCGCGTGAATGTAAACAAACATTATTCGGGCCACCAATCACAGCACGTTGGCATCATAGATTAACAAATTAACTAGGCAGAAAGTACAAACCGCGTGTACAGAATTTGCAGTCGGGATTTGTGCCTATGCAACGAATAAACACTATTAAAAGGTAGGTAGGTGAAAAATAAAACACGTTTTAAGAAGAAAGAAATATATATATTGTTAGGAATCAGAAGTGAAATAAGTTTAAAAAAAAAATAAACAATCTTTAATTCCTTAAAAATACACGTTACAAAATTATGAAATATGAAAAAAAAAACACAAGCACACTATAACGGTCAGGTAGCACGTCCGTTCCGAGCGCCGTCCAAGCAAAAAAAGGGCCGTTGCCACACAACGTGCCTCCTTTTATATCCTCCCATCGTTTGACAGCTGATCACTTGACATCTTTACGATGTCACTTCGACTTCCGTTTCCAACACGGCCTCTCCTGATGCTCTGACGTCCTCGTCAGGTCTTGAAGATGGTCCCGCCTGATCTGTAGCAGTGCCTTCCAATAAGACGCTTGAATCTTCGCCGTCTCCTGTAATCAGACAATCGTATTACATAAAAGACAACAGATATAGAAGCAGAACCTCTTGGGTACATAAGAGGCAATGCGCATTACACGTAAAATAATAAGTAACTTGGTCGCACTGTAGACAGAGGCACCTAGTTAGCGTATCTCACAGCGGCTGTCGGCATAGGCACCTAGTTAGCATACCGCCCAGACTTCTACTAACACTGTAGGC
Organism: Apamea sordens; assembly: GCA_945859715.1. NCBI lineage: Eukaryota > Metazoa > Arthropoda > Insecta > Lepidoptera > Noctuidae > Apamea > Apamea sordens. Next base: position 2,301,617 of record OX244014.1, read on the forward strand.
ATAGGCTCTCAGTTTGCATACCACCCAGTGGCTGTTGACATAGGCACGTAGTTAGCATATCACACAGACTTCAAGACTACTTACCTTCAAAAAATGCAGCACATGTCTCAGGAGTCCACTCACCCCTCCAGGGTACCATGAACTGTGCAGCAGCATATGTGGTCTTCCCATAGGCACCAGCCAGAAGCTGCAGCTCATAGCGGCCATGGTCCAGGACTCCAACTACGCGGTAGGGCCCGCGCATACCAGGATCAAGTTTCCCCGTGGACTGGGAATACTTGATAACGAAGACTCTGTCGTCTAGACCGTAGGTACGTGGAGATTGTCGGTCTTCGTTAACACGCCTGTCTTGATCAGCTTGATTTTTGCATAACCGTTCGGCCGTCCTTTGCCTCCTCATCTCCCGTAGCGGCTCACGGTTTTCACCAGACGCTTCGATGGCAACGTCTCGGATTAATGTGCGAATAACCGGAGTAGCTCCTTCGGCACCGATAAGCAGGTTAAGCGGGGACTGCTGGGTGGTCTTTTGCTTCGTCATGTTGAGTATCAGCTGTAACCTCCACAACTGTTCAGACCATTCCCCTTTTCGATGGTTCACCTCGATTCTCAACATGTTAAGGACGGTGCGGACGTAACGCTCTACCTGACCATTGGCGTGGTGCATCTCGGGGGTAATATAATGAACCTGACAACTCAAATCATTCATTAATGACACAAAACCAGATGATTGAAACATCCGACCTCTATCACATACAATTGTCTTAGGTGTTCCAAACAGAGATACAACATTTTGCATAACACGTTTTAACTCATTTAAGTCCTGAGTACAAATAGCGTTTAATAAACAATATTTCGTAAAAGAATCCACAACAACCAAAATGTGTTTATGACCGTTAGATATTACCAAAGGGCCTAGAGCATCTACATGTAAGGTGTCAAAAGGGACATTTGGTTTTGTCCAAGAGTTAATTGGTTGTAGTGGAGCTCTTGGAACTCTCTTGTGAGCTATGCATATGATGCAGTGTAATATGTACTTGGAAATAAAAGCTCTAAGACCGGGAAACCAAAAGTGTTTTAAGATAAGATCGGCAGTTTTGTCAGCGTTAATATGGCTATGTTCATCGTGAAATATTCGGAGGAGGCTCAAACGATGTCCTTTAGGTATGTAACAAAGTAACCTAGACTCTTCACCTACTGGTGTGAAGCGATAGTACAAAAGATTATTGCGTTTAACATAGCGTGTAGAGTCCAAGTTTCCCTCATCTAAAGACCTGATTAAAGTTTGAGTCTCCTCGTCTCCAGTTTGCGCGATTTGAGCCCAATTACGCGGTTTCTCAATGTTATTTACCGTAGGTACGGGGTTACGGCTAAGATAGTCTGCGTGAGGTATCATTACCCCTTTCCTATATTGAATGACAAAGTCAAAATCCTGTAGGTAAATCCACCACCTTGCTACCCTCGGGAGTAGATCTTTCTTATTTTGAGTGGCTTTTAAGGCATTGCAGTCTGTCACTACAGTAAATGGCATTCCTATGAGGTAATGCCTAAAATGCTTAAGAGCTTTTACTACAGCCAATGTTTCCAGTTCATAAGAATGGTAACGTTGTTCACTACCTTTCGTAACCTGGCTATAGTAAGCAACCACACGCTTGTTACCATCCTTATGAACCTGTAGGAAAACCGCTCCATAACCGGCACTACTCGCATCTGTGTGAACCTCAGCAGGAAGCTCTGGGTCAAAAATGGCTAATATTGGCTCACTAGTAAGAGACTTAATAAGCTCTTGGCGAACGCTTTCCTGCTGTGGTCCCCAGACAAATGCAACACCCTTACGCGTCAAACGAGCAATACAAGCAGTTTTTATCGAGTAGTTAGATATGTACTTTCTGAAATAACCAGCTAGACCTAAAAATTGTCTTGCTTGTTTGACGTTCATGGGAACAGGTGCATTTGCGAGCGCCTGGACCTTACTTGTTGACGGCCGGACTCCACCATTTGATATAATTCTACCTAAATATTCAATTTCTTGGCATAGAAACGAACACTTGCGCAAATTCACTGAAAAACCAGCCTTAGTCAAAACAGCTAACACGTCATCTAATACCTGTAAACCCTGGTCAATTGAACAGGACAGCAGCATACAGTCGTCGACGTACACTAATACTTTGCCTGTCTCAATGAATTCGCGCAATGTATTTGCAATAATACGTTGAAATACTATGGGTGCGTTAGCTAACCCGTACGGCATCTTTAAATATTCAAAATGCCCTTCGGGCGTCACGAAGCCAGTTAAGGGTATTGATTGCTCATCTAATTTAATTTGATGAAACCCGGTAGCCATATCAAGAAGCGTGAAGAATTTTGACTTCCCTAGTCGATCAATGTGATCCTCTATTAAAGGCAAGGGATATCTATCCCTAACTGTAATTTTATTAAGCGCCCGGAAGTCCACACACATACGATCCGATCCGTCCTTCTTTTTCACTAGAAGGATCGGGCTTGAATATGGGGACTCCGAATCACGTATTATGCCTTTACTAAGAAGATCCTGAATAATCTCTCTAACTTTAAGCTTTTCATTGTAGGACATTTTGTAAGGACGATAATTAATAGGTACCTCACTATTCAATCGAATGTGCATAAGACCTGTGGTAACTGTGGACGTAGCCGTACCAGAAATCATAAATTCCGAATATTTATCGAGTATTCTTGCGAGTTTCTCCCGATTTTCCCCTATTAATGCGGTTTTAAAATCACCGGGTTGCACGTCAGATCTAACCGTGGATACCCCCGATAAGGCTTTATTATGAGTTAAACGTTGAGATTCCCGGGTCCTTATATAGGTTACCCCTTCCCTGTTTAGCACATCAGTACCAATTATAATTGGTGCGTTCATACACACACTAGGTACAACAAGCAAATCTACTTCGAGAGTTATTTCTTGAAGCTCTATTATAAGCGTGACATAACAATCAACACAAATAATGGAATTGCTTATTCCTTTCAATTGTTTATTAATTGGTTTCCTAGAGCAAGAAAAATGATTGACCACGGATGACGAAATCAACGAGACCTCTAACGCCCCACTATCAATCAGAATGTCTATAGGTATACCCTGAACCATTCCAACCACAATGTCACTGGACTTATTTTTTATAGGAACCGAGCAGAAATTTACATTACTTTTATTGGGCTTATTATTTGCACGCTGCTTAGCAAAACAAACACTAATATCGTGACCAGTCTTTTTGCAAAATGCACATACTGCCTTATTTGAGGTAGAATTCGATTCAGATTTATTAAGTTCAGTCGCATCGTTTGATTTCGACTTTTTAGGACAACCCACTTGCTTATGCCCTATCTGACCACAAGTGAAACATTTGGGACCCTGACCCCTAAATGAGCGGTTGGAGTTATTCATAGGTGGGCTCTTATTGTCTTTCGAACGCGAACTGTCACTATTCCGCTTAGAAATGGGCTTTACAAAGGTAGATAAATAACTAACGAGGTTGTCAGGCGTCAGATTTGCATTAGTAGCAGTTGCTTTAATTTGAGGGTCTTTTATCCCTCTAATAACAATCGCCGCTATCAACTCGTCTGATAATCCTTTCACTATTCGTAAGCGTAACAAACATCTACGTGCATATTCAGCGTAGGTTGAGTAACTATCTGAATCGGAGCTCATTACTTCATACAAAATACCTGCCACATCAATTTTCTTGACACAAAGTGACCGAAAATCCTTTTTAAAATTGCTCCATGAACGGTCATCTGTAACCCATTCACTAAGCCAAGTCCTAGCATCTCCCTTCAGACAGTTCCCAACGCGAGAAAGGCACTCATTTTCTGACCAATTATTCAAAACCTGAGCCCTGTCAACCTCGTCAAACCACTGATCAACATCATGCACATTTGGATCGAAATTAGACACATAAAAATGATGGGTGCTTACTGACTTTAACGACTGTATTGCTTTCACTATTTTCTCCGTGGTTGCAACCGAAGTATCAGTAGCAGTACCTGTTTCCGGCGTAGCTATTACCCGTGAACGATCTTCTAAGGCTTTCAACCGCGAGACAATCGTCTCAAGCGATCGTTGGTGAAGCGGTGACGCAGGGCTTTGCGTCCTCAGGCGGCTCCCACGGCGATCTCGTTCGCGCTTGGAACGGCGATCGCAATCCCGAGACTTGCTACGTGACCTTCTGCTCCGCTTATGGCGGCTACGAGATCGGTTAGAACGCGGGGCACTATTTTTTGAACGTGAACGACTTGATCTACCCATAGCTACTGATACCAGCTTTAATGAAAAATTATAAGCCTGAAAACTACTTCTAACTTGTGGGCGAATGAATCTTTATCCCACTTCTGATGTTAGGAATCAGAAGTGAAATAAGTTTAAAAAAAAAATAAACAATCTTTAATTCCTTAAAAATACACGTTACAAAATTATGAAATATGAAAAAAAAAACACAAGCACACTATAACGGTCAGGTAGCACGTCCGTTCCGAGCGCCGTCCAAGCAAAAAAAGGGCCGTTGCCACACAACGTGCCTCCTTTTATATCCTCCCATCGTTTGACAGCTGATCACTTGACATCTTTACGATGTCACTTCGACTTCCGTTTCCAACAATATTGTAAAAATAATCATACACCTTCGAAAAGATTTAATTTATTTGTTTTCTGTCTCTTAGAGAGCTTTTTTATTTCGTGAGCGGAATGGAGGCGAACTGTTGTATACTTATCAATTATAGTTTTTTTGTTTAATTTATAATTAAATATATCAAACAAAATTATAAAGAAAAGTTATTAAAAGGGAAACTAGAACTCTGCTGTAAAGATGACTTTACTGCCTAATATTCGCATCTGTACTTTTATTCTATGTCCGGAGTGCACGCATCCTAGTCGTTCTTACGACAAAAAATGTATTTTCCATCCCTTTCTTTTTTCTAACCTCCAAATATCAGAATATTAGGAAAATAATTGAAATATATTAATAAATCGAAGTATATTGTGTACTTCTGTGTGGTATGAGATCCATTGTGTTTTATTAACTTTGGTAACATAATTGGTACACTTTTTATATACACAAGATGGCATTTTGGATGATAATTACGTAGTAGCGCGCACCGTCTATCTCGTAGACGTGCGCGACACAGACTAAAGGCAATACGTCCCAATTAGGACGTTTTCTAGTCTTCACGATTTGCGCGCTCATAACATATCTGTTTACTAGAATATCATTGGTCGGACGTCAATTTCATTTCACGAATAAAAATTATCTGTTGATTGAAAAATTAGCTCTAAGATTGAGACTATCCTCCGTTAGGAGTATATGTGTTCTTTCTGTGAGGACTATCTAACTGGCCTGTCACATAGACGAATAATCCTTGTCGTTTTGTGATGTGCAACTGTGCAAATGACATTCAACCATAGGGAAAGCAAACCTTTATTTTTAACAATACAGAGGTAGAAAAACACTTACCTACAGTTTTGTTTTTCAAAAGTCCTTCCGAAAAGCCACCATATTTATTTTACTTATAAAACAACATTTTAATGACACAAATTCAGCATATAATTGTTTTATTAAATGCTAAAATAGAACATAATCAATTACAACCTCAAATGTTTAATAATAGTGATGCAATGAGTCAAGCAGTTTGTTTATCCCCGTCAGAAGTTATTTTTACCTTGAATTCTTGAAAGTAATTGCCAGACTAAAAAATAAACCATACTAACTTACTATTAAAAAAAAATCTAGATCATTTCTTTTCGCATCATAAATAATATTTATTGGAACGAAGTTCCCTATCGCGCGTTGCGAAAGGAGGCTAGACGGAAAAAATTAAGAGCAAAAGTTGGAACGACACTTTTTGCTATAGGTAGTTGTAACAAGCCGTGCGGCGTGCGCGTGTTTCTCTGTCTCTCTCTCTTTGAACTTCGTTCCATCCGGGTGTCCCTTGTTTATTTTCCATGGTTCCGTCTTCACATGATCTAGCATAGCTATCTACAACCATCCGACAGGCTATCGTATCGAAAATGACATAATTTGATAACCTGAGGGGCAATTCTCGTAATTTTAAGAACGTTCACAGTCTGATCTCAGTCTGTCAAAAAATACTTCTAATTTCCCAACATTTTGACAAGTATTTGACATTTGTTTGTCGCCGTGATGAGACTGCACTAGATTTTGATCGTTTTAAATTGGAGGCATGAGGAACAGGGTGTAAAGTTCACTCAACCTCCATAGAAAAAGGAGGATCCTCCGACCAGACGGGTGTTGTGTCTGGCGGGCAATTGCCCAACGATTGATGTTGGGAAATTGTATCTATGCTAACTGCGCGGTAAACTCTGCTTGCGAGATGCAGGATTTGCGTGACGTCAGTATGACGCGTTGTTCGCATGTGGCGTTGTAGATACCGCTACAACGAGAATACGCCTTCAGATTTGGCTTGCTCCCGATAGCAAACAGCTGTCGGAAGAATATAGTGGCCGTTTATTTGATTTTATCTGACCAAAAAATTTCGGGTTCAATCAATACTACCGCAGGAGTCCTCCTGCGATAGCATTGATTGACGTTCGATACGGTACCGAAGCGTATCGAGTTGTTATGAATAGCTATGCTGATCTCTCGAGATCAGAAGGCCAATAAAAAAGTTCAAAATCTAGTCGCAATCTTATCTCAACGATAATCAATATCAAAAACTTATCAAAAAATGTAGGGGGAAATTAGAGGTATTTTTGACAGATTGAGACTGAGATCAGAGGGGCAATTCTCGTAATTTTAAGAACGTTCACAGTCTGATCTGTCTCAATCTGTCAAAAAATACTTTTAATTTCCCTACATTTTGACAAGTTTTTGACATTTGTTTCTCGCTGAGATGAGACTGCGACTAGATTTTGAACGTTTTAAATTACGAGAATTGGCCTTCTGACTATGAACGTTCTTATAATTACGAGAATTGCCCCCCTGGAGATTACCATAGGGGCTCAAAAAATAATACAGCATTCCTGGTATTAACTTTATTAAGAAAATTCTATCCAATGTATCGTCTACGATTTTAGTACTAACACATATTAATATCACATTCAAAAATAGTTCTGGCAACACAGACGAACAGGTGTATTTTTTTTAAATATCGTTAAGAAAACCACGATTCTAATGGAAGATGTCGGGAACTCGAGACTCGTTAGGAAGGAAGTAGGTGTGGATGGCTGTACAGGGTAATGAAATGATAGCGCGGCAGCAGTGCGATTCTGTAATCATCTCACCGTGAAAACTTAGGTTAAGTGAGCGTGGAGTGAGCTGTCATTCCAACTAATGCTAAGGGATTGACACTATTGACAGCTCACTCTAAGCTCACTTCACTAACTTTTCACGGTGAGATTGTTACAGAATCGATCGGCAGGTGATGCCATGCCATAACAATTTCCTAGTGTTTTATATGGAAGACTTTATTATTATTATCATTGTATTTTATCTGTGTTGCCAGTATTTGCAAATAAAGACGCGGCTCGGCCGGCGTTTTGTTTATTGCTTATTTGATCACATTCGAATAAATATTACAAACGCATTATAATAGTATCATTGTCAATATACAACATGTATCAGAAAGGCGTGGTCATATTAAGGGACGTTTTGATTTTTTTTTTCAAAATGGCGGCTCGCACGAGTCCTATATAAATCGATAGTTGATATCAATAAAAAAAGGTCGATTTATATAGATCTCATGCGTGGCCGCCATTTTGAAAATAAAAAGAAACAAAATGGCGGACGGGTATGCCACGGACATTCAAAGCCCTTTGACATCTTTCTCATACACGCCGTATTTACAATACATAATTTATCAAATAATGAGAATTATAAATTTAAAAAAATAGTTAAAAATGTCATCTACACCTTTCAAACTATTTTAATATTACAAACAATAAATTTTAGTATGACATTGGTAACAGCTTAATTCATTTTTTTTTTTAATAATTCTACGCTATTAAAAATACAGAATAAATCGTCTTACGTACATATATGCTTCAACGAAGAGCATATACTTGAAAAAGGGTCAATTTCATGTCTGTTTGAAAGTTTTTTTAGTTAGTTTGACCTATACTAATGCAGTGACTATAGTTTTTTTTGTACATAGGAGCATTTTTACAATTTAAGGCCAGCTTAAAATCTATTCCTATGTTAAAATTATTGTTAGCTATTATGCGGAAGAATATTCGGTACTAATTAATGGAGTATTCAAGGATTAATTAACTAAAATATATGTCACATAATATTGCCTTCAAAAAAATTTTTTGTTCGTGCAATTTTTATTATTTCGTCAATCACTCTCACTGAACTGAATATTAAACAAGTACGCTGGACATCATACTATCGATGTCAAAACGAAGACATTTGATTTTCGCCATTTTGGCGCTGATAACAACGTGAGCGTCTGTGGAACTAATATTTTTGATAGTGAGTTTTACAAAATGCGCTTACTCTCATGATAAAAATGTTCTAAATCTCGTAGTAAACAAAAAAAAGTATTAGTCCACGATTTAAACCTAAATCACCAGAAACAACACGACGACCATGAGCAACAGTGTGTTAATTTTAGTTCCTGAGACGCTCGAGCGGGGCGCTTTGAATCGGCACAAAAAACAACTGTCACTGTTCGTATAGCATATACAGGGTTATTTGTAAAACACCAGCAACCTCTTAAGAGGTCATTGTACTCATCATTATGAACAACTTTTACAATGGGACCAAAACTGAAATCGCGAATAAAAAATCAGCTGTTCCCTACATTTATGTTCGCATAACTCGTCAAAATGTAGGGAGCAGCTGATTTTTTTTCGCGATTTCAGGTTTGGTCCTATAGTAAAAGTTGTTCATAATGATGAGTACAATGACCTCTTAAGAGGTTGTTGGTGTTTTACAAATAACTCTGTATAGTCCAACGTACTTGTTTTTTAGAGGTCAGTGCCTACTCTAAATAAATATGGTGCAAAACCTGGTCGGTACCCACTAAAACCAGCTAACAACCACTAAAACCCAACCATAAAGAAGTTCAGGGAGAAGTGCTAGTGAGTCGAAATTCATTTTTTCTTAAGTCTTTTGCAATTTGCAGGTCAGTGATTAAAATATGATTCGCGACCGTAACAAATATGTCTTTAGAGAATCATAATCATTATGATCATCAATACAACCCTCTAAGTTCATATAATCCCACTGAATGATATTTCTGTGGCTAAGTAATAACAGCCGCATGAGTCGATCAGGTTAAGCTACGCTTGCAGCGGTCAGTCCCTGGATGGGTGATCATCTTTACATACCAAGACCCCTCCGTGACTCGGAAAGCATGTGAAGCTGTTGGTCCCAGCTGTCATTCGTGGATCTTTGACAGTCGTTACGGGTCGTCAGAAGCCCGAAAGTTAGATAATCAGTCTCGTATTGTCCAAGGGGTATCGTATTGCCCAGAGTAACAGAGTGTCCGTGGAGTTTCTTGCCCGTTCTTCTCCATAGAGTTCTACGCTTTGGAATGGGCAACTAGCTTCAACTTTCTGACTAACTGACCGACTATTTAATTTTGACAATTCAAAAGTGCCTGAAATGGTTTAATTGAAATAAATGATTTGAGTTTGAGTTTGAGTTGAACAGGGTTGTCAGATAGGCAGTCGCTCCATGTAAAATACTGGTATTCAGCTGCATCCGGTTAGACTGGAAGCCGACCCCAACATAGTTGGGAAAAGGCTAGGCAGATGATGAGTCATTCAATGAGATTATATGAACTTAGAGGGCTGTATTGAAGATTTATGATTATAATTCTGTAATCATCACATACTTATTACGCTCGCGAACCATATTTTGTTCAATATAAAACATGACACTTACCTGCAAATTGCAAAAAACGTAAAAAAAAATGAAAATGAATTTCCAGGAAAACCCTGGCTCCCTTTAAAAAAATACTTTTAGATTAACAGCAAGACAATGGCGCTGATTCCCTTGTAAACAAACTTAACTAAATTTAAGTTCAGTGCATCTTTTTCTTTCTATTGCATTAAGAAAAGGACAGAAGATAAATATTAGGTTGCTTAGCTTGGGACTAGATGGCGCTGTGTGAAATGTCCAGGGATATTATTATTATTAGTTTAGTCCTGTCAAATTATGATACTCCATAGACAAGTTTAGACGTGATAAAAAAATTGTCGACTAAAAATACGTCAATTTACGTCAGGCGCTGACTAATTTGACAGGACTAAACTAATATTTATCTTCTGTCCTTTTAAATTTAGTTTAGTTTGTCAACAAGAGAATCGGCGTCAGTTTGGAAAAAATTAGCTCAATCTACCATATTTTTTGCCACTTGAAAAAAGTTAAAAAAAGTAATTAATAGTTAATTTTGGCTTCAATTTAGTCGGTCCTTTAAGAGTCAGCACTAATATTATAATTCAAGACACAAAACGTCAGATATGATTAATATTTTCAGATATATGTATATGAAATGTTGGGCCCAATGTTAGACAAACCGCTGATGTTGGTTTAGATGATTTTATCACTCCAAATACCAGCATATTACCTGCAACAAATTAAAATGTAATCTTAGACATTAGTCTTAACCATAGCAAAAGCATGATCAGCCAATAATGTTCCCACTGCTGGGACACAGGCCTCCTCTCTTCAAAAGGGAGGGGGCTGTAATCCACCACGCGGGCCCAGTCCGGGTTGGTAGATGTCACATGTCTTCGAATGTCTGTGTGAAATGTCTAGGGATATTATTATTATTATGTCGTATATATATTTAGTTTTCTTATTTTGTTACATTTTTAAATATTAGTATATATAAAAAAAAACATTTAAAAATTTAAAAAATTAGTGATCCACCGGTGTCGGGAGCAGGGTCCAAGCTACCGGTGGTTAGGGCTCCAGAGACAGAAACCTCCTCACAATGCGAGCCATATCGAGGAATCCTTAGCCTTCTGAATCAGGCCTTTGATCCTTATTATTATTATTATTTGGTTCTAGGACATGCCGGTTTCCTCACGATGTTTTCCTTCACCGTTTTGAGAGCAGAGGTTTCTGAGTACCCGTAACGACTGTCAAAGATCCACGAATGACCGGGACCAACGGCTTAACGTGCTTTCCGAGGCACAGAGAGGTCTTGATATGTAAAGATCACCCATCCACGGACCAACCGCGGCAAGCGTAGCTTAGCCTGATCGATTGACCTCTGCGGATGTTATTACTTAGCCACAAGCCCCTCCAAAAGACCTGTACCCCAGTTGCGAAACACGCAACCACAATCTGAGTCATTTTGAAGGATACCTATTGCTAGTCCATTGCTTCATAGGTTTGAAAGATTTATCTGCTCAACAACGTAAATAACGCAATGAATGTTGTTGAACTGTCAAAATGCATTGCTACTGACAGTGTGTTACGCAATTACCCCGCTGTGCGAGAGCAAAAAGGCTCCTATTGTATATGTACGGGTTGTAGTAGTTATGATAATGATAAATGATAAATGATTTTATTTTTGTAAGTAGGTTTGTACAAACACTTTTACACGTCAACCATATTTTAAAACTAGATGAGGTCGGTGTTTCCTAACTGACTAGTCTGAGAAGAAAGGCCGAAACAAACTCAGAGGTCACAGTCTCTTTTAAAGTCCAGACATAATCTTTGGTCAAAGATCATATGAAGACCATGTAGGTCGATGTCTGAGATGGTCTTTTGAGGAAAGAACCACACAGATTGAGAGGACCTGTCCAGTCAGTGCACGCATTTGTCAGATATTGTGCAGCTCAACTCAAAACTTAAGGAGCTCAACGATCCGACGAACAATACCAAAGAAAGGACATTTGGGTAGGCCACATTAATTACTCAAACTGCCAGACCATGACAAAAACTAAGAGAACAAAGAGAAAATAATATAAATAAATGACCCACGTAGTCTTCACATTCACAATAATTAAAATAATAAAATACTTTACTAAGTAAGCAAATGTCATAGAATATGTAAAATTCATTTATGTCGGTGTATATAAAAAAAAAAAAAACAACAACAAAACAGAGAGCAAAAAAAAAAAATAAATAAATAAAATAATAAGTTAACTCCGTACACTGATTTGTCGTGAAGGTTGGTGAGTTCAGTTAGTATAGAGCAGGGGTTCCCAACCTTTTCTTGGTCAGGGACCACTTTTATATTATTCTTGTTAGCAGGGACCACTATGTAGGTATAATAAAAATAAACTGTAATAATCCAACTGAAACTTTAGTTAAAAACTTAATACGAATTACATACGGCGGCCCGACATACCGCCCCCTCCACCCGCGCTCTTCTCAGTCACTGCACGGCGACCAACGGCTCGCCGCCCGCCAAATTTAAAATCGTTCGCGGACCACATTTTGGCTTCTGCGGACCACTGGTGGTCCACGAACCACTGGTTGGGAACCACTGGTATAGAGAAACACGTTCCACTGAGATGCACTAAGTAGTTAAGTTTATTTAAGTTAAGAGTAAGTTACAGTACTAGAGTGGAAGGTGATTATTTCTCTCAGTTGTTGATAGCTACCCAGTTATAAGTTCACTATATTTTAATTCGTTAGTCATGTCATTTTATTACGCTAACTTATGATGCGCATCTTTGGTCTAAAGTAGGTTACAGAGTAAGCAGAAAAATGATGGCGATGAGACCGTACAGTATAAAAAAAAAAGTTTAAAAAAAAAGAAAAATGATGATGATGATATGTGTGAAATGTTATGAAAAATTGCATGAAATGAATAGCTTGAATTTTTTTTTTAATCTAAGTAATATGATAAACTTACATGAGAAAAGTGATCATTCGGCAACTTTGCGGCAGTTGGGGCAAGTTTGCTTCTCCTGCAGCCAAGGCATGATACAGTCCGTGTGGAAATTGTGCGCACACGGCAGTGACGTCACATCCTGGTTACGAAGCATTACGTCGAAGCAGATGGAACACTCCTCTAGGGTCCATGAGCGTTCGCGGCTGAAAATTAAAAAGAAAGAAAAGGTATTTATTGTGAGTCGTATAAGGAGATCAGAAACTAAACTAAACACGGTCATAAAAACAAAATTATACAGGGTTATTTATAAAACACCAGCAACCTCTTAAGAGGTCATTGTACTCATCATTATGAACAACTTTTACTATGGGACCAAAACTGAAATCACGAAAAAAAAAATCAGCTGTTCCCTACATTTGTGTCGCATAACTCGTCAAAATGTAGGGAGCAGGTGATTTTTTTCTAAAGTAAAAGGTGGCGCAGGTGGTTTTTATAAAGTTTTCCGTTTGAATATCAACTATCGATTTATATAGGTTACATGCGTGGCCGCCATTTTGAAAAAAAAAACCATAATGGCGCTACAGTAGGTATGCCAGCGTCCATATAAAAATCATCCATCCCCTTCGAATTTCGCGGGCTTCCTAGGGCGTCACCTTTACATTGTGAAAGTATTTAAGCTCGTGACTGCATAAGAACATTGCAATATATACGGTCATCATCATCAATTCAGCCGAAAGACGTCCACTGCTGCACATAGAACTCCCCCAAGCACCTCCACTTCGACCGGTTCTGTGCTTCTCGCATCCAACGGGTTCCTGCGGCCTTCACAAGGTCGTCGGTCCACCTTGTGGGAGGCCTTCCAACGCTACGTCTTCCGGTACGCGGTCGCCACTCCAGAACCTTTCGGCCCCATCGGCTATCTGTTCTGCGAGCAATGTGCCCTGCCCACTGCCACTTAAGTTTGGCAATTCTTAATTATACGGTCGCGTACTGTTAACTGTACACAAGTATGTTACACGCATCCATGCATTTCGAATTACTGTTAGACAATCAAGCATAAATTAAATACGTACATACATTAACAGTCTATAATGTTCCCAGTTCCGGGACACAGAACTCTCTATGAGAGGGCGTGGACCATAACCCACCACGCGGGCCCAATGCTGGGCCCCAAGTCTGCTATTTTTATAAATTCGCCATTCCAACACGATCATATTGTCATTTTGTTAAAAGTTCGTAATCTGCTAAATTTTTAATGGTCGATCAGTGGCCGGTCAATGGTCTCGTAATAGAATTGTTTTATTTATTCATGCCAGATTTCATTTATATATATTTTTACATATTATTTATTGGTGTTTTATGCAATCTGAAGTAGTAAGAAGTTCGTAAATAGCAAAAAACATTAAATAAGTAGCAGATTACCGCCTAAGTCCGTCATTCATTTGTCATTGTGTACCAGATTACCATTCTATGCCATTTCTTTCAATGGAGTGTCAGTGGTTGACCACTGGAAAGTCATAATGACGCCATTATATTAGTAGATTACCAAACTTGTCAAAATCAAGAATTATGAAATCAATGATCGACCATTCTGACACTATTGTAATGGCCCTGGTTGGTAGATGTCACATGTCTTCGAATTTTTGGTTCTGGGACATGCCGGTCTCCTCAAGATGTATTCCTTGAGAGCAGTGGTGATGAAATAATTTACACAAAGTAAAGCGGCAGCAGTGGCGTAACTATACCCTTTGGGGCCCGTGGCAAATTCATGGAATAGGGCCCTCCCAATGTGAAGAAGCTCAACTAACGTATTTTTTTTTTTACTGGCAATTCGCCCGCGAGTTCGTCCGCATACATTTCGTAATATCCCCTACAAAATTGAATACCTAACTGCTTCATTGGTCTAGTGGTCGAAAAAAGTTTGCATTTGTGGTATGTTAGGATCCTCCTGTGCTCATGGCGCTCTCGGTTCGGGGGCCCCCTCCGGCTGGGGGCCCGTGGCATTTTGCCACTGCTGCCACCCTATTGTTACGCCACTGAGCGCCAGTCTGGGTTCGAACGCACGACATACAACTCGTGAGTCGCGGCCTACTACTGTTCGCGTACTGCAGTACGATTCTGTAACCATCTCACCGTGAAAACTTAGGTGAAGTGAGCGTGGATTGAGCTGTCATTCCAAGTAATGCTAGGGATTGACACTACTGACAAGTCACATCAAGCTCACTTCACTTGAGTTTTCACGGTGAGATTTTTACAGAATCGACCGGCTATTAACTATAACGAACTATGTTATACCGTACATATCCATGCTTTACGAATTACTATTAAAGAATTCAGTCAGGCATAAATTAATTAACATTAATTAATGTAACTGCAATCATAACGGGTATAAAAAGACGCTTAACGAAGTTATTTGAACTCCCCGTCATTGTTATAATTTTTTTTTTGTACTGGACCATACCTGGGAAGTTTCAGAGGGGCAATTCTCGTAATTTTAAGAACGTTCACCACAGTCTGATCTCAGTCTCAATCTGTCAAAAAATACTTCTAATTTCCCTAGATTTTGACAAGTTTTTGACATTTGTTTGTCGCTGAGATGAGACTGCGACTAGATTTTGAAAGTTTTAAATTACGAGAATTGGCCTTCTGGTTACAGAGATAATGGCGTCGATTCCCTTGTTCACAAACTAAACTAAATTTAAGTTAATTGCATCTCTTTCTTTCTATTTCATTAAGAAAAGGACAGAAGATACATATTAGTTTAGTCCTGTCAAATTAAGATACTCCATAGACAAATTAGACGTCAGGCGCTGACTAATTTGACAGGACTATCCAATTTTTACTGACGTTTTTTTTTACGAATAATAGTTTTAATGTTATATATAACACAACTTTAAATACTCCCACGATCCCTGTACCGTCGCATGCATCATCATCCATAAGCACAATGTTTTACGTGTGTTACATTGCGCACTAACGCAAACAGCAAATTTTCACACAAAAAATAAAAGTAGTTTCCTAGCAATTATTTGTATGCAATGTTACTTAGTTTGATGTACAGAATGCGTAATTGACGGCTATGTGATGTGTGTTTTTACACCCTGTATAGATGTTAAGAACACATCCGTCATGTCATCATTCCTATAAAGGGAACTGCAATAATATGAGTCATTACAACATTACAAATCACATGCAACAGTCAATCAATCTACATAGCCTTTTACCAACTATGTTGTAGTCAGCTTCCAGTCTAACCAGATGCAGCTGAGTATTTTACATGGAGCGACTGCCTATCTGACCATCACCCTAATTGCCTAAGACACTATAAATCACAATTTGAATCATTTTGAAGGATATTCCTAATCACAGAGAGAGAGAGACTACAGGTTTAAGTATCTTGGTCATATATTGACTCCCAACCTCAAAGACGATGATGACATTGAACGGGAGCGGAGGGCGTTGTCCGTCAGAGCGAACATGCTGGCTCGCAGGTTTGCACGATGCTAACTTCCTGTTAAAATCACGCTCTTTCGAGCCTACTGTACTGCTTTTTACTCATGCAGCTTGTGGGCTAAGTATACGCAAAGATCGTACAGCGCTCTCCGCGTTCAATATAACAATGCGTTTAGGATGCTGGCGGGGGCTCCCCCGTTTCTGTAGTGCGTCAGGGATGTTCGCAGATGCGCATGTAGATTGCTTTTTCGCAACAATGCGTAAAAGGTGCGCTTCCCTGGTGCGCAGGGTGTGGGGCGACTCAAACAGTGTCCTAAGCATGATCGCGAGTCGCCTAGACTGTGTGTACGTGGGTCACTGTTGTGCCGTCTCTTATGGGACGTCGCAACGGAGAACGTTAATTTTATAGTGTCTGTTCTTACTAACACAGTCGTAAGTTTTACTAACAATCGAGTCTTGAATAAAGAAAAATTCTATTCTAATCCATTGCTTCATATGTTCGAAAAATTTGTCTGCTCAACAACGTAAATAACGCAATGAATGTTGTTGAACTGTCAAAATAAAAACCAATCCTGCTGTTACTGCTGTTAGTGTAGTACGCAATTACCCCGCTGCACAACCCAGTTACTGGGCAACACGAAATAAAACATCTACAATTCGCATGCATTCAAACATTAGTATCAAACAAAAAAAAAAAGTTGCTTTTTGTTAATTTAGTTTCTTAAAAATAATATCCTTACAACGCTTGTTGCCTTAAAATAGCCATTTGTCTCTCTTCAGCCCTGAAATTCATAAAATAATATCCCTTTACACAATACTGTAGCGCTGAGAGTTGAATATACAACAGTTTTTTTTCTAAACCACCATAGAAACAGCAGTGCGATTCTGTAACCATATCACCGTGAACACTTAGGTGAAGTGAGCGTGGAGTGAGCTGTCATTGCAACTAATGCTAGGGATTGACACTGTTGACAGCTCACTTTAAGCTCACTTCACCTAACTTTTCACGGTGAAACTTTTACAGAATCGATCGGCAGGTTTTATCAATGGAAAAAATGACAGAGTAAGAGTAACCGTGGAGTTTCTTTCCGGCTCTTCTCCTTAGGAAACGACCAATTGGAACCGTACGCCTAGCTTCTGACGTTTCATAAGTGCCCATGTTGGTTATTTTGATTTTAAGAAATTCCTGATGTGTCAAGTTTAGTAAACCATCATAAAATAAACAAAGTATGTGATAAGACAGTTCATACTATGTCCCGATTTCCCGAAGTCAGGTAAATTCATTATTAAGCAAATTGACTAACAACTTACAATAATGTCCGTTACATATTCAAATCATAACTGTCATTTGACGTTCAGTGCAACAGCGTGCCGCTACAGTGGCGACATTAATTTAACACATGGGCAGGGCCTCAAGTCTGCTATTACAATAGTGTCAGAATGGTCTATCATTAATTTCATAATTGTTGATTTTGACAAGTTTGGTAATCTACTAACATAATGGCGTCATTATGACTTTCCAGTGGTCAACCACTGACACTCCATTGAAAGAAATGGCCTAGAATGGTAATCTCTTACATAATGATAAATGAATGACTGACTTACATAAAACACTTGACTTGTTAAGAACACTAATAAATACCTAATATGTAAAAATATATATAAATGAAATCTGGCACCAATAAATAGGTAGTGGTAGTATTTCGAAAATCATTTCTACTAACGGGTTTTATAATAAAGGCAATACGACAATGTCTTTATGACACAATTTATTTTATATTACGAGACCATTGACCGACCAATGATCGCCATTAAGAATTTAGCAGATTACGAACTTTAAGCAAAATGACAATGGGATGGGAATGGGATCGTGTTGGAATGACGAATTTATAAAAATAGCAGACTTGGGCCCACGACTAGTGGCACGTAATCATAAAAATTATTCTACTATCCTGCTAATATTAAAATTACGAAAGTTTGTATGGATGGATGGATGTTTGTTACTCTTTTACGCAAAAACTACTGAACGGATTTGGATGAAATTTGGCACACATATGGTTTATAACCAGCAGGGCAATTCTCGTAATTTTAAGAACGTTCACAGTCTGATCTCAGTCTCAATCTGTCAAAAATACGTCTAATTTCCCTACATTTTGACAAGTTTTTGACATTTGTTTGTCGCCGAGATGAGACTGCGACTAGATTTTGAACGTTTTAAATTACGGGAATACGGGCCCAGGTTTAACACATATTAAAAAAAGTATAGTACTTACACGGGGCGCAGCTAATATGTTCGTATACGTGTATTCAATTAATGTCGCCATTAAATCGGCAAATTGAAATATTGTGTCAATTTGCTTAACAACAAATTTCCCCAGCTGTACATATAAAGAACTTACATTTTTTTCCCTGGACTGACGAGGTTTCCTATTCTACCAATTAATGAAGAAATAGAAGACCTGGAAGTTTCTTCAGGCACACCGAGGGATGAGGTTGTGATGTCCCATTCATTATCTGAATCAGATGCCATTTGAGCAGCCCCTTGTGATGCCAAAATATTCTGCAGTTGCGTATACTCAGTTTCAAGTGAACGGACTGCTAGATTCACAACATCAGACGCTAAATTGAAAGTAGAATCACCCAAATAATACATATCATGCATATCCGATGCGATTCCAGATATAGAAATTTCAGAATCAACAAGAGAAGTTAAAATATCAGAATCATCAGGAGAGAACTCTGAATCAGTTTCAGAAGATGAATCACTCTCGTCCATCCTTAATTCTTCTTCAGAGTTGGATTCTACGGAGATCATAGAGTTTTCTTCGGTAAAACTCATGTTTGAATATGACGAGCTGTTCATACTGGTATCTGAAGTATCGTGTTCCGATATTGTGGTGTATGACGTATCCGATTCAGATACATGGCTGATGCAGTGGAATAGAAATACACTATGTTATGAAATGCAAATATTTAAAATAAAAAAAATCCTAGTCTATGTTCTGACAGCGGTTGAATTGACATTAAAAAAATGTACATAATATTATATACATTCTACATTAGGTTATTTTTTTAATTATTACAATAAGTGTGACTTATACCCTGTTCATTAGGTTAACCGTTTTTTGACAGCTGTCTTAGAGCTTATATATTCCAGATTACTTTAAAAATGCGTAAAAGTATACTTTAAAAATGCGTAGTAAAATTAATATATAAACTGCCTTATCTTATTGATTCATGTTATTTATGGCTTCTTACAGATATTATAATAGTGCATCAATCAACGTATTGTGTGGTGCTGCAATCACTAGTTCCATCTGTCAAAAAACGGTTTACCTAATGAACAGGGTATAAGAAGTCCATTATTGCATGCGGTGAAATTAGCGCCCCAACGTAGCGAGGGTGCTAAACGCTGTGCATTAATAGATTACTTAAGTCACACATCTACTATCTACATCTACTATTTTATGGCACTCTGGTACCTAAGCCCGCACTTAATTCACACTTTTCTGTGTAAAAATGGACTACTTAATTCACAGAAAACTAGAATTCTAAGTGCAGTGAGGGATTCAAGCTCGCCCAAGACGAAGACACCTTTATCCCCGCGGAGAATACTGTTCGCACCTACCGTGAGGTAATAAAAATGAATTTGACTATCGAATTTGTAGTTCAAGAAACTGTTAAGTAACCGGGGAATACCTAGTTATGTGCAGTGTCATACTATTTACCCGACTACGTGTCAGGACCGGGTTATGTTTTTATGCATACTTAACTATACTAGTAACTATGTATATGCATAATCAACTTTAGATGTACAGTCAGCGTCAAAAATATTGGGACGAACAGACTGTTCAAAATGATCTCAACAACTAAGAAAATTAAACTTTGTCTCAATTGGATAAAGTTCTTGTCAGAATGACAGTTGTCGTGTACTGTCTTCATTCTGAAACATTCCTTGTGTCATTGAGTTAATATTTCATTTTCATAGTTGCTTAGATCATTTTGAACCGTCTGTTCGTCCTGATATTATTGACGCTGACTGTACAATTTCAAACGGTGGAGTAATACTCTCCCGAAATTTGTATGGAAAAAATATTGGCTAGCGTGCTCTTAAATGCGTGTTCAGGTCGCACAGTACTATAAAAATATTAAATTTACCAATGATTTAACCCAGATGTTACTGATACTATTTTTTCCAGGAAAGCCAAGAAAAGGTGGACTTTTAAAAGGCCCGTCGTAGTATATAAGTTAAGTAAGATTTTATCAGTAATTCTTATAATATGAATATTTCTTCAACTACCTACTAACAAAATATTCAAAATTTTTCAATAATAATTTAAATTGGCATTTAGAAAATTAAATGAAGCAAGTACAATAATTATTAAGTAATCACTTAGGTCTGTAAAATGTTTTAACCACAAAAAAAAAATTTTTTTAATGCTCAGATATTTCCAGAGACAAAATGAGACAGTTACAGGCCAGTTCCAAAGGAGACTTGCTGCACTCTTTGCAATGACTAATAAATTATTAGTAACGGTTATATCGAGAAAATAATGATACCTTAAAATTAAATAAGCACCCACTGATTCCAGTTTAAATCTACTATTAAAACGAGTACATACCTGTTTCTAAATAATCCAAATAAATCCATTATGATTTCGTTATTTTAAAAAAAACATCTACTATCAAAAAGTCACAGATGGAAGACGACGACGTGAAAAAAATGGAGTAGAAATAAGTTTATATGGAAAGCATAAAATAATTATTTAACGAAGGTAACGAAACAAAAATATGCGATTTCCTACCTACCATACAATGCGAAATCGTGCCAAGCAAAAGCGCCCAACCCAAAATAGGTCTTAAAGGAATACTCACAAGGCTTGTTGTCGTTCATAGGTCCAATCACTGGACGAACCTTCAGAATTTTGGTTTTCTTGTCGTTTGTTGAAGAAGTAGTACAGGGCTGCGCCAACCCCGACGCCTATCGCGGCAGCAGCGATCCCGAGACCACGGCTTGGGCAGCTGTTTTTATTACGTTCTTCCTCGCGAACACTCATTTTTAATTTGTACCAATTTGTACTGCGTATTTGTTGTGAAAATAAAATTACTTTCGTTTTGGACTGGTTGTCAATGTCAAAGTTGATGTTGTCTATGTTATGATAAGAGCTGTCAAAACGTCTCGTTCCGATCTACGAATTGGAACGCGTCGACATTTTAACCATTCATTTAGTTTTTTTTTTTGTATTTTATTTAGCTGACGGAAAAAGAATCTGGTAAAATAATAATTCGACTATACTGCATCATTGAGGGGCTTAATCGTGAAATAGTATTGTAGCAGTGGTTAACGTTCGTTGGCTAATGGCTATGGTTTGGGCTTTACGTCCTTTTATAAATAAAGCAACCAATTTTGAATAAGGTAAAATTATTATTATTATGATTCTGAGCCTGTTGTAATTTTTCTCAGTCGTATTTTCAGCTATTTCATCTTAAACTTTCTAATGTTTTATTTTATTATAGATTTACCTAATAATAAATTCTTATGATTTCAAAACGTCTATTTTTGCTTGAGTGAAATGGATCTCCTTTCATTGTAGTAACTTTTTATGTCAACAAACAAAGTTTACTCTTGCTTTTTTGTCCGGGGAATTACGTCAAATTATAGGGAGATTAAAATAGGAGAGGCATACAAAAACAAGTGTTATTTGGTTTTGCGTATAATTCTGGCCGAACAAAATTAGTCTTGTAGCTAACTTAGGACATACAAAACATAAAAGTTACTCTAGTGTAGAATCTCCTTGGTAACAAAATAATATTTTATTGCTTTGAGAAAGTGTACTGTGTTCATCAATCATAAATTTTTATTTAGGTACCTATTGCACGTAAGTACATTTTGTTTATTTGTTCTTATTACTTATGTACTTTATTCAGTGCATCTAAAATTAAATACTTATAGGTAGGTATACATAATTAGTATAATGTATTTCTAGTCTATGACCATTTATTTTTCAACATCATCGCAGTTGTTTTGATGAAGACTGCCAATTTTAATATATATAGATATGTATTATGTAGCTACTTTCCTACGTAGGTACATAGATAACTAAGTAGGTAATGAGTTCACATAATTACATATTAATATACCTACTAAAGGATGATACATAATTTATCATCGCGTTGCGTATATATAATAATATCAAGTAAGTACCTAGGTATAGCACGGAATAACAGAAGGCCATGTATGGTACAATGACTGAAACAATAGATTGTTTTCTTTTATGTATTGAAAAGTGTACGCACCATCGCACCGATAGGCATGATACCACGTCAACTTAGGTACAAACCTGAGAGTACTGCGGGGTAATTGCGTAACTCTATATCGGTAGCAATGGGTTTCATTTCAGACAGTTCAACAACATTCATTGCGTTATTTACGTTGTTGACAACGTAAACGAAAATGGGTGCATGAAATAAATAAAAAACGCGCTCGCGTCCCGCCACGCCCCGCCCCGCCCCGCCCCGCCGCTTCTGACTTGTATTCCCACTCGGCGGAGCGCGACGGTTACCGTCGCGTCGAGCGGGGCGGCTCTGTGTGGCGTCGTCCGTAATATCTAGTACATTATAACTGCTCAGCGTCGCGTCACGTCCCGTCCCGCCGCGCCCTGCCCGCTGTGTGCAGAGACCTTAACACGTTGCGGGACGCACTGCATTAGCAGTAGATTTGTCGGTGTTGAAAATGACAGTACGGGCACCGCCGGAATTGAGGTACGGGCATTACAGCGAAATTTTGTATAGAGGAACAAGGAAACCCGTTTTTACTGTCATACCACGTCAATACGGCTATGAAAGTACTGTCATCGTATATTATTCTTTAGTATTGCTCTAGGGCGGTACTGATAAAGCAGTGGTCGGAACTTTTATGGACAATTTTACTGTCATATCGCATAATTTGAAAAAGTCAGTACCGTCCCGCAACGTGTTAAAGCCATTTCTACTGATAGTGTGTTAAAACGCAATCACCCCGCAGTACCTCGCCAACATGCATATGAATTCGTGAGTCACAATTCGCAGCGAATTCGCCCTTTCTGGACAAGGGAAATGGAGCGGGAAAATTCATTCCCAAAGGCTCGCACCGTCGCACGTTAGTACGCTCCTACGCTCCTTCTGAATGCAACGTACGCCCGACAGATTCGCTCTTTCTGGATATATATTCTGGTCATAATTAGGTACCTAAGGTCAGAGTTTAAATCGGCCTCCGAAAGGTTAAAGGTCCAATCCTGTCCCGTGGAATGATTGTGGTCAACCGCTTTTAACCCGACCATATTCCCTGTGTGCGTACGAGTGAGTCAACGACAGAGGGAACTGCCGGTCGATTCTGCAAAAATCTCACCGTGAAAACTCAAGCGAAGTGAGCTTGATGTAATTCACATCAAGCTCACTTCGCTTGAGTTTTCACGGTGAGATGGTTACAGAATCGCACTGCTGCAGCGGTACTCAAATACACGAGCGACACGTCGCCCCGACACGCGTTGACAGCTGTCACCGAGACCTGTTGACAACTGTCACCGACACGCGTCGACGGTTGCAGTTGCCTGTCGTCAACGCGTGTCACTCGTGTTATGCACACTAAGATTAACTCAGACTGTACGGAAAGTGAGGTTATGCCTAGCCTTTCCCAACTCTTGGGGTCGGCTTCCAGTCTAACTGAATACCAGTATTTTACATGGACTGCCTCTCTGAGCTCCACAACCCAGCTACCGGGTTGTGATACCCCTTTTTAAAAGGTTTAGAGGCACGAGGAACAGGGTGTAAAGTTCACTGAACCTCCATAGAAAAGGGAGGATCCTCCGACCAGACGGGTGTTGTGTCTGGCGGGCATTTGCCCGACGATTGATGTTGGGAAATTGTATCTATGCTAATTGCGCGGTAAACTCTGCTTGCGAGATGCAGGATTTGCGTGACGTCAGTATGACGCGTTGTTCGCATGTGGCGTTGTAGATACCGCTACAAAGGCTTCCACGTCTTTAGAAACTCCCCTCTCTCTCCACCGCTCTCAGAGAAAAATTTACACCTCCTTTAGCGAAAACCTAGATCCGCGATTGTACTAGCAGTGCGATTCTGTAACCATCTCACCGTGAAAACTTAGGTGAAGTGAGCGTGGAGTGAGCTGTCATTCCAAATAATGCTAGGGATTGACACTACTGACAACTCACATCAAGCTCACTTCACTTGAGTTTTCACGGTGAGATTTTTACAGAATCGACCGGCTGTACCTACCTGTGTTATTATAACATAAATGATTTTTTGAATGACACTGTTTGACATTTTTTTATTTTATTTTATTAGTAGGTACTTAATTGTTGTGCCATTTTATGATTACTTAATTTATTTTACTGACTTATCAATGTTTATTAGAAGCCCGAAAGTCTGGCAACCAGTCTTACCAAGGGGTATCGTATTACCAGTAACTGTGTGTGTGGAGGTCAGATAGGCAGTCGCTCCATGTAAAATACTGGTATTCAGCTACATCCGGTTAGACTGGAAGCCGACCCCAACATAGTTGGGAAAAGGCTAGGCAGATGATGATGATGACTTACCAATGTTTGTTATTATTATGTACTTGGATTGAAGTGCCTTTAGTAATTTACTTTTTATTTTTTTGTAAACACAAAATTTGTACGCGTTACGGTGAAACATGTGCGTACGAAATATTACGAGTAATATTGTGACATCCTGCATGCTTAATTTACACGTATACGCATGTTTTGACAAATAAAATTATCTTTACCCTTAAACCCTAACTGCCGAATCTCTCTCACTGAGATGAGGCCTGGTTCCAGGCAGTGGGAACATTATACGCTGATTATGCTGTACGGACGAAATAGGTGTAATTTTACAGGTGAAAAGATGGAGAAAGTAATCGTAATTGGAGTGGCAGCATTGGTGGCAGTTGTCACCATAGCTGTTGAATGGTGGCAGTACCGCCAGGTGCCCAAAGCACACACAGTGTATGGCCAACGGAGACCACAAAACAACTGATCACGTAAGTATGACAGCATAATTATGTCATGGGTACTGTGTTCGCGATTTACTTTCCAATCATGTAAACAAATATTTGGTTTTGAAAAAACAACTTTAATTCTATGTCAACGCGTGTTGGCGACAGATGTCAACGCGTGTCGGCGGCATCTGCTCATTTATTTATTATTAATTTTAAAAAAACACACAACTATCATCAATTCATCACAGGCTTACCTAATACAATAGTGTAGTTTTAATACCTTACAAAGATAAAATTATTACTAAATAACTTACGACTTGCGTCGACGATTGCAGTTGCCTCTGAGTCTGCACACAAGAAGTTTCATTTCAAAATCCAATGACACTTATCCTGAAAATGGAATTCGAACGAACCCAGAAAAACTAAATATGATCAGCAACCGCCCTTGTGACCATAAATATAACCAACGTGGCAGTTTTAACAGTGGACCATTGCCCTTACATTTGACAGGACTCAAATTTCAATAAAAGCAGCCAAGTGCGAGTCGGACCACCGCACAATATTTAACACTACATCATCATAATTCTCCTGCTCGTATCCCAATTTATTTGGGGTCGGCGCAACATGTCTTTTTCTTCCATACTTCTCTATTAGTCGTCATCTCGGTAGTCACCCCCTTTTTAACCATAATTATCATCATTCACACACTTATAGCCATCGACATTCATACTCAAAACTCTCCTTACGACATTTTCCTCATTTCTCCGTAACACATGCCTATACCATTGTAGCGGTATCTACAACGCCACATGCGAACAACGCGTCATACTGACGTCACGCAAATCCTGCATCTCGCAAGCAGAGTTTACCGCGCAGTTAACATAGATACAATTTCCCAACATCCTCCCTTTTCTATGGAGGCTGAATGAACTTTACACCCTGTTCCTCATGCCTCCAAACCATGATAACCGATTTCCACACAACTTTTCATTTACCGGTGCCACTTCCAGACTTTTAACACTAAATAATTACTACAAACACGTGCCCTGTATGTGTAAAAATTTAAGGGGAGAAAATAATCATTTGTGCAGACACAGACACTTAGAGTCCCCAGCAGTGCGATTCTGTAACCATCTCACCGTGAAAACTTAGGTGAAGTGAGCGTAGAGTGAGCTGTCATTCCAAATAATGCTAGGGATTGACACTAGTGACAACTCACATCAAGCTCACTTCACTTGAGTTTTCACGGTGAGATTTTTACAGAATCGACCGGCTGGTCACCTTTTGGATACGAAACTCTAAAAAAATAAGAAATGTAAAAAATTTGACATGACAAAACAAAACGCTCCAAATTATTTATTTTTATTTTGTTTCAGATGCAGTGACTATGAGTACCTCTAGAGTAGAGTAATCCATCATATAATTTATTATTAATATTATCACAATTATTTTAAGAATATAAGGTGCATTTGTATCGCTGCTGAGTCCTCAGTTACCCCGTGGCCACGAGCTGCACGCTCAAGCGACACTTGTCTTGCGACACAACAAATGAAGAAGAGAAGAGCGTGTCACGAGTAAACGCGACGCCACTTACGTAACGATTGACGAACGACATCAGCAGGCCAATTCTCTCAGCGACCATTGTCAAAAACTTGTCAAAAGTGTAGGGAAATTAAGGTATTTTTGACAGATTGAAACTGAGATCAGACTGTAAACGTTCTTAAAATTACGAGAATCGCTCCTCAGTAAAAAGATGACTAGTCTCAAGGGACGGCGCCCGTTCACGGACATGACGCGTGGATAAGCACCATCCGGCTTAATCAATTTGTTGGGAACCGAATGATCAAAATATCTGAGATAAACTAACTATGGAAGGACTGTAGGTGTTAGGTTTATGACCAGACTATGCCCGAGATTGTAGATAAGTATTAATAAACCCAAAGTTAAAAAATAATTAATGCAAAAAAAGGCAACTTTTTGTTAAATGTAAATGATATTTGTCAAAATTGTCCCGTTCTAGCCGGTCGATTCTGTAAAAATCTCAAGTGAAGTGAGCTTGTTGTCAGTAGTGTCAATCCCTAGCATTATTTGAAATGACAGCTCACTCCACGCTCACTTCACCTAAGTTTTCACGGTGAGATGGTTTCAGAATCGGAAATCACTCTAGGTATTACTAGATAATAAGGTTTTGATGTGAAATAGGATAGTTTTATACTTTGTTAAAATTGGTTCATATTAAACTGATGTCGAAATTGGCTCATATTAATTTGAAGTCAAACCGGCTCATTTTACACTAATGTCAAAATTGGCTCATATTATAGGTACTTATGTCAAAATTGGCTGAAATTATACTTATGTCAAAAGTGGCTCATATTAAACTGATGTTAAAAATGGCTCATATTAATTTAAAGCCAAACCCGGCTCATATTACACCGATGTCAAAATTGGCTCAAATTATATTTATGTCAAAATTGGCTCAAATTATACTTATATCAAAAGTGGCTTATATTACACTGATGTTAAAATTGGCTTATATTAAACTGATGTTAATATTGGCTCATATTAAACTGATGTCGAAATTGGCTCATAATATTTTAAAGTCAAATCTGACTCCTCGATTATTACAATGATATAACCTATATGATATCAAAGGTGGCTCATAATAAACTGATGTCAAAATTGGCTCTTAGCAAACAAAACGGGTTACTAGTTACTAATGTCATTTGCCCATACTATTCAGTTGTCTTTACCTATGCTAAATGGATCTCAAAATTGGCCTTTTCATACCAAAATACTCATTAAAAATTGGTAAAACATATTCTAATTTTAGAATGAGTGTCCGTTCACACAGACCGCCTCGGAGAGGAGAATACATTTTTATCGCGTTTAAAAGAGTTTTGGGTCATTGAAATAAGGTTGCTTTTTTCATGTCACTGCGCGTTAAATCGGCTCTAAGCATTCCCAATTAAAAAGGAAGTGACATAAAAAAATCAACCTTATTTCAATGACCTAAAACTCTTTTTTAAACGTGATAAAATTGTAGTCTCCTCTCCGAGGCGGTCTGTGTAAACGGACACTAAGCCAATGATATTATTATGGCCTAGGTATATTGCTATGTTATGAACTACTTATAATATAGGCCTAATATTGTAAGGCCTTTCATTGTCCCACTGCAGCGCAAAAGCCTCTTCTCATTCTGAGAAGTAAGGAACAATTCTGCTTTACATCTCATACTCGCTCTCGCACACTCCAACATGCATTAATACACTGCAACATACATTCATACACTCCAACATACATATATTCACACACGACACTACACTTTCATATGAACCAATAGTTGTCCATTTTTAATTTTGCTTTCTTTTACTACTTGTTATTATTTTGAACATAAAACTGCAGTGCGATTCTGTAACCATCTCACCGTGAAAACTTAGGTGAAGTGAGCATGGAGTGAGCTGTCATTCCAAATAATGCTAGGGATTGACGCTACTGACAACTCACATCAAGCTCACTTCACTTGAGTTTTCACGGTGAGATTTTTACAGAATCGACCAGCTGAAGGTCTTGACAAAGTGATATTCTATCAGTGCTGATGATGATGGACAAGTCAAAATGTATTGAATTAACATAAATTACACTAATGTTAAATTGGCTCATATTATACTTTGTAAATTTAGAGATATGGTCGCCGATTCCCTGGTTCATAAACTAAACTAAATTTAAGTTCAGTGAATCTTTTTCTTTCTATTTCATTAAGAAAAGGACAGAAGATAAATGTTAGTTTAGTCCTGTCAAATTAGTCAGCGCCTGACGTAAATTGGCGTATTTTTAGTAGCCATGTTTTTAATCACGTCTAAACTGGCTGTGCAGACAGTACTAAACTAATATTTATCTTCTGTCCCTACAAATAGATACACTGAACTTAAATTTAGTTTAGTTTATAATGTAATTAATTTATAATGGCGCCGATTCCCTTGTTAACACAAGGGAATCGGCGCCATTATAAATTAGCTTTTAAGTATTAAAGCAATTAAAAATGACCTGAAGCAATATTATTATTATTAGCTTTAAAAGCACTGTTTAGTTTGAGTATAAGTTTTATTTGAATTTAATAAATTATATGAAATAACTTACTGTCGTTTGTTTTACGTCGAACTGAAGTAACCCAAGTGCGATGTCCTTCTTACACATATACAATTTATGTTCAAATTTTATTTGTTTCAAATTGACGTTATTTCAAGTTAAACAAATGTCAACTTTATTTTAATGGTAGTCAAGTTGATTTTCAGAGTGACTAGCACTACTGAAAAGTTATAAAAATGTTTGAAGTTGTAGGGTAAACTGAACTTTATTGTGTAGGAATTAAAGTTATTCTTCCATAAACTCGTATTTGGCGAATATATCGCGATATTAGATTACATACTGTATAAAAATCGGATATTTCTTTATTTGATTTCTCTACAGCATGTGTCGGAAAGGGAACAGCCGGTCGATTCGGATGTAAAAATCTCACCGTGAAAACTCAAGTGAAGTGAGCTTGATGTGAGTGTCAGCAGTGTCAATCCCTAGCATTATTTGGAATGACAGCTCACTCCACGCTCAATTCACCTAAATTTTCACGGTGAGATGGTTACAGAATCGCACTGCAGTAATGCCAAGTGATAACGGTCGCGACTTACGAGTCGTAGGTTCGACCCCAGACAGGCGCTACACTTTGTGTAAATTATTTCATCACCACGGCTCTCAAAACGGTGAAGGAAAACATCGTGAGGAAACCGGCATGTCCTAGAACCAAAAATTCAAAGACATGTGACATCTACCAACCCGCATTGAGCCCGCGTGATGGGTGACGGCCCACTCCCTCTCATCTACCGAGAGGAGGCCTGTGTCCCAGCAGTGGTAACTTTAGAGGCTGATTCTGATGTGTCAGGAAGGCAAAAATATGCTGTTCATAATATTTGGGTCAAGTAAAGTTTTTTATGGTACAGTTGATTATCATAATTGAAGTATACAAAAATTTCGTGGCAGTGCTGTTGATCGGTTAGGAGACCTCTCGTATGTTGGACTCCCATTTGGTGCAACCATAAGACACACACCGC
Source organism: Apamea sordens (assembly GCA_945859715.1). Taxonomy (NCBI): domain Eukaryota; kingdom Metazoa; phylum Arthropoda; class Insecta; order Lepidoptera; family Noctuidae; genus Apamea; species Apamea sordens. The sequence goes on from OX244014.1 coordinate 2,331,959, forward strand.
CCAGAGTGATCGACCCTTATTTGTACTATGTGTCTATGGGTCAATTTAGTTTTTTAATCTTTGTTGTTTTTTTTTACTTTTCACCTTTTTTTGATGTTTTTTTCTTTTTTATTGCTTGTATTGTGTTCAAGCTTATGAACGCACCCTTCACCACGTCATCTTTATCAACCAATGATGACCGCCTATCACGTCATGAAGAGCCTTATTCGTTGCTTTTGTAACCAATCCCAATGCTCCATGTATACGTTTAGTTTTTAAGTTTTAAATACCATTTTACTACTTCACTTTACACATTGTTCAATAATAGATCACTGTTGATATTTCCGCATTTTTATTGAATTAAAGAAGAAGTCACCCTGAATCCTATTATAGCTAGAAATAGCCAACATATTGTGTCTTTTGTTGCACTAAATAAACGTGTTATCTATGTAGCTAATCCAGGGTCAGCAGACAGGTCATGGTGTATGAATGCGTAGATAAAATTTAGAGTCTGTGCTGTTTACCGCTGAGGAGTTCCCTCGTCTGGAGCCAATCCTGGGTTCAGTAGCCAGGTCATGGTGGACTTTAGAACGGGTTATCATAACTGAATGCGTATATAAAATGTAGTGACTCTGCTGTTGGCCGCTGAGGAGTTTCCTCGTCTGGAGCCAATCCTGGATGCAGCGCCCAGATCATAGTGGACTTCAAAATGGGCTATCATAATAAAAATCGTACATATTATATTCCGTGTCTGTACTGTTGACTATTGAGGAGTTCCCTCGTCTGAAGCAATCCTGGGTGTAGAATCAGGTCAAGTCATCTTGAAAATGAATTGGCGTCGATTCTCTTGTTCACAAACTAAACTAAATTTAAGTTCAGTGCATATTTTTCTTTCTATTTCCTTGTGAGAAGGACAGAAGATTAGAGAGATTAGTTTAGTCCTGTCAAATTAACAATAATTAAATAATTAAGACAAGTTTAGACGTGATTAAAAACATGGTTATTAAAAATATGTCAATTTACGCCAGGAGCTGACTAGTTTGACAGGAAAAACTAATATTTATATTCTGTCCTTTTCATAATGAAATAGAAAGAAAAAGATGCACTGAACTTAAATTTAGTTTAGTTTTTGACCAAGCGAATTGGCGCCATTGTCTGCGAAACAATATCAACATGTAAAATTTCAACTCCGTGGATACGAGGAAGTGGTTTTAATTCAGCTTGTAAGATTTGACGCATACATACTATCTAACTAACAAGGCAACCTTGTAATAATAAAAAGGCAAGTTATATAAAAGCTTGTAAAAACAATGGCGGTTTGTAGACGGACAACAGTGCTGCCACCTGTGACTACTTTTCGGTTTTTAGCCCCAATAGCACCTAATTAGACAATTGTCGCTTTCCAAATTGTTTTTATGAAACATTTATCTGAAACAAAGAAAAACTATTTTAATACTCGTAATTTGATAATAATCCGAACTTAAAACAATAATCCGGTTGGAGAAATGAAGAAAATGTTGTGAGGAGAGTTTTGAGTATGAATTTCGATGGCTCTATGAGTAGGGGAAGACCAAAAAAGCGATGGATGGACTGTGTGAATGATGATATGGTTAGAAAGGGGGTGACTACCGAGATGATGACTAATAAATATAATTGAATTCCACTTTTCTAACCCTTGACTCTTGAACTAAGCATATGAACGATGATCAAAAAGTTTCGTTCGTCAATACTGTGAACGCCAGGAGACAGGAGTATTAAGCAGTGCGATTCTGTAACCGTGTCACCGTGAAAACTTAGGTGAAGTGAGCTGTCATTCCAACTAATGCTAGGGATTGACACTATTGACAGCTCACTCTAAGCTCACTTCACCTAACTTTTCACGGTGAGATTTTTTACAGAATCGATCGGCTGGTCGCGAATAATCGAAATAAAGCAAAAGAAGTACCGTTCGTCCACACCTATGTAGTGTCTGTATTTGGAAGTCGGTTGTTTTTTTTTTTTTTTTTGCAAAAAAGTTTTTATTTTTCACTTTTAAATTGTAATTTTTACCAGTTATTTTGGTTTAAAAACCAAACTACTGAAAACCGTTTTTGATGAAATTTCTATGGGATCAATCCGAAAGTACCTATATTATCCTTACAAATAAAAAAATTAACTTTGCAAATCGGCTTATAAATAACGGAGTTCTGTGGTAACAAACATTCAAAAAAATACAGCTGAATTGAGAACCTCCTCCTTTTTCGAAGTCGGTTAAAAAAAGATGGACTCACATAAGTTAGGGACGTGTTCATTAAATAACGCTCCGGCACATAGGGCACGTCCGGTTGTGTCGAGTCCACGGCGCGATACATTCTGAATGGTAGTTGTGTCCACAACGCAGCGAAGTCACACGCTCTCTGCGCATGAGTGCGGCAAAGCAGATGGAGCATAGTTGAATAGATCCGGAGCGATCACGACTGCAAATTAATACGCCATCATCATTATACAGCTGGAAACAACCAAGCTGAAGTGGCAAGGAACCAATGACCGTGGGGGTAGACGTGTTCTTCAGTGGAGGCCGTGAATCGGCAAACGTAAAGTAAGTAGGACGCCAGCAGATCAAGCTACCCGAAACTGTCACATTTTCCCAATCAACCTTGAACCTTAATGCTTCAGCGACGAAGTTATAAATCTAATAAAGAAATTTGAAAGATAGTAGTAGCTTGATGTGCTGGCGTCTGTACACACGGCTACACATCAAGCTATGCAAAACCAGTATTAGCCATAAAATATCATACAAAGTGAGGCCAAGACAAACTGGTTTTGTATAGCTTGACGTGTAGCCGTGTTTACAAGAATTTTCTAACTGAACAGACGGCTGTGCTGCTGGGGAGTTTGTTGCGCCACTTCTTCTTCCCAGCGAAAGCACTAGGAAGTGGTGAAGGGCGGGCGTTTTGGGGGACTATCTTTTGTAATTTTGACGTTCGGAAAGTGCTGATTCTCAGCCTAGTTTGAATAAATGCCTTTTGATTTTGACGCCCTCAGGCTAGGTGGGGTGACGATCTTCACAGGATGACTGGTAGCAGCTGGATGAGAGTTGCCGAAAATCGAGTTGAATGGCGTGCAATAGGAGAGGCCTATGTCCAGCAGTGGACTGCTGCAGGCTGATGATGATGATGAAACTATGGCGACGATTCCCTTGTTCACAAACTAAACAAAATTTAAGTTCAGTGCATCTTTTTCTTTCTATTTCATTATGAAAAGGACAGAAGATAAATATTAGTTTAGTCCTATCAAATTAGTCAGCACCTGACGTAAGTTGACGTATTTTTAGTCGCCATGTTTTTAATCACGTCTAAATTGTCTATGGAGTTTCGACTAAACTAATATTTATCTTCTGTCCTTTTTGTTATAGATATGTAAATCATAGCTATTATAGATATGTAATTTGTGCCTATAATTATTTGTTTATTGACTAATTACAATAAATTCTATGAACTTGTATTGTATCATCAAAAGTAGTTGTATTGACTTCATGTCATTGGCCGAGACTTTGACAGTTATCGACGAGTCGTTGATAACTGTCAAAGTCGAACTTGTGATTGGTCGTCGAAGACGCCCAATCATAAGCAAGTAAAACGGCGGGAATTAAAAAAGTTGTCAGCGGGCATTTTAGTGATAATGCCCGCTATGCCCGGCATTCGTGCTGGAACATCGGTACTAGTCACTTGTGAATAAACGACCCATAATCAAAACTGTATTGCTGTAATTATATCTAGAAATAAAGCTGATCTTTAGAATTTGTGCAGTGTTTTATATCCAAAATCCTGACTTCTGAGTGTTGAACTAGTACGTTCACATCTCAGAAGTGGGATTAGTAACCTAGTGCCCACAAAAGGGTCGGAGATACGCTTAAATATTTGGCGTACGTAGAAAACGTAAGTGTCCTTTATTTTTATTTTTTTATTGTGCCGCCTACCCTCATTAATCATACTAATGCATTTTGTAAATACCAAAGTGAAGAAAGTAGGTTACAGGTTTATTCCTGTAACGTATTTTTTTTCTTTTTCTTTTCACGATTGCCTGGTTCTCTTTACCAGACTACTAAACGAGCCGGTAGGCTTATTTTAATGACGTCAGGAACCGAACTGTATTTACCGTAACGGAGACATTCCGGAGGTTTATATGGTTAGTCATGCATGTTAATCTTGCCAGGGTACTCCCTGGAGATGAACATGTTTGATATATCGGTTTGTAAATTGTGGAACTGAACTGTATTTACCGTAACGGAGAAATTCCGGAGGTTTATATGGTTAAGTCATGCATGTCAATCTTGCCAGGGTACTCCCTGGAGATGGACATGTTTGATATATCGGTTTATAATTTGTAGAACAGCTGGTCGATTCTGTAAAAATCTCACCGTGAAAACTCAAGTGAAGTGAGCTTGATGTGAGTTGTCAGTAGTGTTAATCCCTATCATTATTTGGAATGACAGCTCACTCCACGCTCACTTCACCTAAGTTTTCACGGTGAGATGGTTACAGAATCGCACTGCTGAACTGTATTTACCGGAACGGAGAAATTCCGGAGGTTTATATGGTTAAGTCATGCATGTCAATCTTGCCAGGGTACTCTCTGGAGATGGACATGTTTGATGGTTTATACTAAAGTATGTGCAGATCAATAAAAATCTTGTTTACAAGTTTAGTATAGCGGTTTATTAACTCGGGTGTTTCTTTTCTTTTTTTTATATATGTTGAGGCTGCGAGAACATGGATGAACGAAGGTCTAATCCACGAAGAGAATGTGATGAAGCTAAAAGGACCCGTCGCGAGACGCTGACGCCGCCGCTAAGATGCCGTGATGCAACTCGAAGCCGCAGCCGGAGTCGAGGGCATACGTGTTTACCTGAAGAACGTTGTGGCAGCCGAAACTGTCTGTCGCGGTCCGGGCGGTCGAAAGGAAGACGATCTCCTTCCCGGCCACCCTATTCAAAAAAGGCAAATCGTCGTGCTGGGCGCTCCAGGACACGGTCGCGCACTCCAAGGCGACACGAGGCCCGCCATGCAGAATCCAGGCATTCACCCAGGAGCAGAGCTTCTTTGCTTCGTATACCGTCCCGTGAAGAAACACATCGTGAACGTGAGTCAAATAATAATCAGTTTATTGAGAACTTTATTAATGTCCTTAAGGGTATGAATAATACAAGCGATCGCGATAGGTTTCCTGTTTTAAATAACGTAATTCCTGATTTTGACCCGTTATGTAAGGAACAAACGGTTGATACGTGGCTTCACAAGGTTGACGAATGTGCACAGATCTATGGTTGGAATGATAAACAAGTCGCCCACTATGCCCTACCAAAATTAACAGGAGTGGCTAAATCCTGGTATCAGGGTCTACCCTCACTACTATTTTCTTGGCCAGAGTGGAAGTTAAAGCTGAAGGAATCTTTTCCAACTAGGGATAATTATGCAGATTTACTAACGGAAATGCTTAATAAAAAGGTACGTTATGGGGACTCATTGGAGATATATTACTATGCTAAAATGAATCTTCTAAATCGTTGCGAAATATCGGGAAAACGTGCAGTTGACTGTGTCATAGCGGGTATAGAAGATCGTGGTGTTAGGTTGGGAGCACAAGGAGCAGAATTTATGGAACCAGAATTGCTACTTAAATTTCTGAAGACCGTAAAAGTAGGTCAAGATAGGTCCACAAACGAGCAGCAGAAGGTTAAGGATAGAGATAGGCGGTCGCAACATAACACATTTACCGGTAATAAAGTAGGTCACAGTTCCCAGAAGTCAACCGGATCTAGCATGGTCTGTTACAATTGCAAAGAAACCGGTCACCCATTCTTTCGATGCACAAAACCGAAGATTCAATGTTCTAAATGTAATTTATTAGGACATAAGGACACTGAGTGCCCTGGGACAAAGCAAAGTACCAACGATAAACCAAAAGCAATATTGAAAGTAGAAAACACAGGTGATTCAAGTGCCAAGTATAAAATGCCTATTAAAATAAATGGGTTGTTTTCAGAATGTCTCGTTGATTTGGGAAGCGAAGGTACTTTGGTCCGTCTCAGTGAAGCTCAGCGTTTAGGACTAGACTGGAAGGTAGGAGAAGTGCCACTATTAAGAGGAATAGGTAACGTGCCATATAACCCCCTTGGCAAGGTTAACGTCACAATCGAAGTGCAGGGTGTAGTAGAAAATTACGTGGAAATATTGGTAGTGGGTGATTACTTAATAAATTGCCCTGTACTACTAGGCCACACTTTCACCGAAAGGCCCTCAGTCAAAATAGTAAAGACAGAATCAGATGTTATTTTTCAGCGGGTTAGTGAGGTGTCCGTTTTGATTTGTCCGCTCTTATGCATAGAGGAGACTCGCATAGAACGCGGCGAATTAAAGGCGATTCCAGTTAGCTCGCGTAATTCTTTCTCGGGAAAAATTTACGTAAATGGAACCGTGCGCAATATTGAAGGTCATGAACATTACTTGTTGCCCGGCGAGTATCAATTAACACAAGGTGCGGGTAGGATTCTCGTTCAGAATATCAGTGACAACCATCTGATTATAGCGAAGGGTAGTCTTATAACCAGAAGCCATACTTTAGCTGAGAGCTTACAAGTTCAAAAATTAGATTTTAGTAATCAATCACCCATAGATGAATCACCAATCAACTGGGGAGAAAATTTAACAAAGGATCAAAAAGAGTCGTTAAAGGTCTTGTTGGATAAATATAAATATTGTTTTTCCAGTGGTTTAAAAGATCTTGGGTTTACAACGGAAACTGAAATGGTGATTCAATTGGATGACCCCAATCCTGTCGTTTACCGCCCATACCGATTGTCCTTTACCGAACACCAACTGGTTCAAGATATGATCAAGGAAATGTTAGAAAGCGGCATTATAAGGGAATCTAACAGTCCGTACGCGAGCCCTATAGTGCTAGTTAACAAAAAGTCTGGGGAGAAGAGGTTATGTGTGGACTACCGTGCTCTAAATAGTAAGACAAAGAAAGAGCACTACCCTCTCCCTCGCATCGAGGATCAGTTAGACTTATTATCAGGTAGTTCACTATTTGTTACCCTCGATTTAGCGTCTGGGTATTATCAGATACCGATAGCTGAAAGTTCTCGAGACAAGACTGCATTTGTGACCCCTCGGGGTCAATATGAGTACAATAGGATGCCTTTTGGGTTAGTAAACGCACCATCAGTCTTCCAACGTACAATGAATAAGATCATCCACAATTCACCTGCTTCATCGTATGCCTTGGTCTACATGGATGATATCCTGATTCCTGCCAAGTCATTCGATGAGGGGATGGTACGTTTGGAGGAGGTGCTGCGGTTGCTGGCAAAAAGTGGTCTTACACTCAAAATGAGTAAATGTCATTTCTTTTATGACAAAATAGACTACCTGGGGTATGAAGTCAGTTCAGTGGGTGTTAGACCAGGGTCGCTCAAAACAGACGCCATATCCAAATTCCCTACGCCAAGAAATGTTCACGAAGTTAGGAGGTTTTTAGGCCTTGCCAGCTTTTTCAGGAGGTTTGTTGCGGGATTCGCCTTAATAGCACGTCCCCTGACTGGTCTGTTGAAGAAGGACTCTTCTTGGGGTTGGGGTAGTGAAGAACTGGAATCATTTGAGAAATTAAAACAGATATTAGTACAAAGACCGGTCTTGGGACTTTATGACCCTAATGCACTAACCCAACTCCATACCGACGCCAGCAAGTATGGGGTAGCCGGCATTTTAATGCAACAGGACAAGTCTGGGGTGTTCAAACCTGTTGCTTATTATAGCAGGCAAACCAGTCCGGATGAGCAAAAGCTACACTCCTTTGAGTTAGAGACCCTCGCTATTATCGCTTCATTGAATAGGTTCAGGCATTACTTACTTGGTATTAGGTTCACCATAGTTACAGACTGCAACGCTTTGCGTACCACTTTAAGTAAACGCGACTTAATCCCACGAATTGCTCGCTGGTGGCTGCAGTTCTTAGAATACGACTGTTCAATAGAATACCGCCCTGGTGATAAAATGGCACACGTAGATGCCCTTAGTAGGGGTGCTATAGACGGTAGCCCAGACGTTGATCACGTGTTAGATGTACTTTCAGTAGGTACTGACGACTGGCTTGCAACGGTGCAGCAGACGGACGAAGACATTAAAAATATCGCAAATATTTTAGGTGACTCCAAATGTAAAGATGCCGTTGACATAATCAAAAATTACAAGCTTATAAACGGGCGGGTATATCGTATAATCGACGAAAATACTATCCGTTGGGTTGTTCCAAGTGGCACCAGATGGCAACTACTGAAAGCAAACCATGATGATGTGGGACACTTCGGGTTTGACAAAACTTTGGCACGCTTACAAGCTACTTATTGGTTTCCAAAGATGAGACGATTTGTAAAAAAATACGTCTCTGCTTGCCTTCAGTGCGCACATCACAAGCTGCCAAGTGGTGCCAGGCCCGGTGAACTACACCCCATCCCTAAAGCTATCATACCATTCCATACCATACATGCGGATCATCTCGGTCCTTTTATCCGCACCAAGCGCGGCAATACATTCATCCTTGTTATCATAGACGCGTTTACTAAATTTGTTGACATCACCGCTGTGCGAAATACCAAATCTGCCACAAGCATTAGGGTATTCAGAGAGCATTTTAGTTACTTCGGCGTACCAACCCGTTTGATTACGGACCAAGGAACAAGCTTCACTAGTAGGCAATTTAAAATATTTATTCAATCATGTGGTATAAAGCACGTGCTCAATGCTGTCGCCACACCCCGAGCAAATGGACAAGTGGAACGGTACAACCGCACCATTTTGGCGGCGCTTAGGGCAATGAACCACGACAAACCAAATGGTTTATGGGATGAACATTTACCAGACATACAGTTGGGTATCAATACTACTGTACACGCCACCACCAAAAAGACTCCAGCGGAGCTTCTTTTCGGGCGAAATCTAACTAACCCATCTGAAGGTTTGTTAAATGACGTAATAAACGAAGTTACGTCTGAGGTCGGGGAGAGTCTGGACGATGTTAGGGCTACGGCTGGTGAGCTTATTAGGACGCAACAGGACAAGGACAAGAAACGGTATGATAGGTACAGGAAAACGGGAATGTGTTTCAAAGTAGGTGATTTGGTTAGAGTAGTAAGAGCCGTGACAGGAATAGAGGGGCAGTCTAAGAAGCTTGAACCTAAATGTAAAGGCCCTTACAGAATTAAGAAGGTACTCCCCAACGATAGGTTCGTGGTCGAGGACACACCGCTCACAAAGACTAGTAAGAGGTACGAGGCTGTGGTAGCTATTGATAAAATATTCCCATGGATCTGCTTTAACGAACCCGTATCAACCGATTGTGAATCCGAGCGTAATGATTGTGAATCTGAATGTGAATAGTTGTATATAGATCTATACTTATAATAAATCTGTAGAAGTGAAAATTCTGTACATTGAAAATATCCAAAAAATAAATGGCAGGGGGTGTTACTTGACCGACACCGAACCCAAAAATGTGATTAAAAAAATTTTTGTCTGTCTGTCTGTCTGTCTGTCTGTCTGTCTGTCTGTTTGTTCAGGCATCACGCAAAAACTACCGGTTCGATTACGATGAAACTTGGTATAATTATTCTTTAATATCCTGGGCACCACACTGGGTACTTTTTATCCCGGAAAAGTATATACAATAAAAAACAAACTTAATTTTGCGGTTCGATCCCTATACCCGATTACCACTGTCTGTACTATACCAACCGCAAATACTAAGTTTGTCGTAGGTTGGGTCACCCGCAGTGGAGTTCATTTTTACTCCTTTTAGTTTTTAGAGTTATGTAAGTTTATTTTTATATGAGTCGTAGGTATAGATTTTAATTTTAAAGTATAGGTAGTATATTTGATAGTGTACGTAGTGACCGTAGGTTATTTTATAATACTGTTAGGTATAGGTTTAGTCATTCGTATAGATATTAGTTTTTAGGGATTTTGCTTATTTATTGAGTTTAGATTAGTTATCATCAGAAATGGGTTTATTTAGGTAGGTAGGTATTTAATTTTCTGTTATTGAGTTTTTTTTTTTTAATTAGTTAGGTACTTAGGTAAAGATATCATATAGGTACCCTCTTAATCACCACTAATGAGACACAATTGGTTTTCTATTGTAATTAGCCACAAAGGGCCCGCGACATAGATGGCATTCTGGGGAAGCACATACATTTTATCCTGTTAGCACGTTCCCGTGGGATAATTTCCGACATCCACGCGGGCGAAGCCGCGGGCAGAAGCTAGTGTATAATAAATTCATTCGCATTAATGAAGATGAATATTGTACATAGAATTAAATAAGCAGGTAATTTTCTAAAATGTACACTTAAAGAATTATAAGAAGTCGATGTCATAGTAAAAGTAATGCTAATGTGATTTTAAGTTTCGATGATTAATGTCATGTATCATCTAAATTATTCGATGTACTAATGGCTAAAATATTTGCTTGTCAACGTCATGGACTAGTAAATACCGATTCATTGGTTAGGGTCACGTACTAATGAGTTGGTGAGGGGTATCAGGTAACGGATGCCTCTCATTTTAGAAATTGGTGCATCAGTATATCTATGTACTGGTCAAGGTCATGGACCAATACATATACTGCCTATATATATAATGATATTGATTAAGTTAGGAGTGTCAGGTAACCGACACCCTTAAAGGTTATAAGCATTTTATTAATCAAGGTCATGGATTAATAAATAAATTTAAGAGTAAACTAATGAGACTGTTTTTGAGCATGATGAAAAAATGTAATGTGCTACTATAATGACTTATAGTTAATCTGATAACAAGGTACTTTGAGTTGGGGATATCAGGTAACCGATATCCTCAAAGGTTATGAATAATTTTTTAAGGTTATGTAAATATATCGTAAAGTAATTGAATGTGAGATTTATTCAGATACTAAAATGTGCTACTATAATGACATAGTCAAAATGATTAAAATTAAGGACTAATAAGATAATTTATGTTAAATAAGTTACATTTATAATTTATACGATGAAATGTAGAGTAATGTTTTGTAATACATAACAACGAGGGACTCGTTGGAAGCCGGATGGCCGAGCTGTTATAGATATGTAAATCATAGCTATTATAGATATGTAATTTGTGCCTATAATTAAATTTATTGACTAATTACAATAAATTCTATGAACTTGTATTGTATCATCAAAAGTAGTTGTATTGACTTCATGTCATTGGCCGAGACTTTGACAGTTATCGACGAGTCGTTGATAACTGTCAAAGTCGAACTTGTGATTGGTCGTCGAAGACGCCCAATCATAAGCAAGTAAAACGGCGGGAATTAAAAAAGTTGTCAGCGGGCATTTTAGTGATAATGCCCGCTATGCCCGGCATTCGTGCTGGAACATCGGTACTAGTCACTTGTGAATAAACGACCCATAATCAAAACTGTATTGCTGTAATTATATCTAGAAATAAAGCTGATCTTTAGAATTTGTGCAGTGTTTTATATCCAAAATCCTGACTTCTGAGTGTTGAACTAGTACGTTCACATTTTCTTAATGAAATAGAAAGAAAACGATGCACTGAACTTAAAAGTTTAGTTTGTGAACAAGGGAATCGGTGCCATTTAAGCTGAGATTAATTTTAAAACAATACTTACAAGGCTTGATCTCCTTCGTAATCTCCTTGTCTTTTGTTGAAAAAGTAATAAACGGCGGTTCCGATAGCGATACCGACTGCTATGACTGCACCTGCAGTACCAAGACCACTGCTACTTTGACCGTTTTCTTCGTCTTCTTCGTCTTCTTCTTCTTCGATGCGAAATCCACTCATCTTTGTACACAGGGTCAAATTAAATTAGCTAGCGAAACTCTGACTCTGACGCTGCCACTGGTAACAAAACAAAAAAAAAACTGAAATGCTACTAATATTATAAACGCGAAAGTTTGTATGGATGGATGGATGTTTGTTACTCTTTCACGCAAAAACGACTGAACGGATTTGGATAAAATTTGGCACACAGATAGACCAGGATTAACACATAGGATACTTTTTATCCCGATATTCCCGCGGGATCGAAAATTATGCGGGTGAAACCACGGGGCGCAGCTAGTAATAAAATAAATAATTAGATGATTTTTTTGTGGGGTTATCATCGACCGCAGTTAATGAAGTCACTCGAATTGTCAATTTTTTTTTTTTACCCGATAAAACAAAAGAAAAACAGATATTCTCAACTCATACTTCAAGTAACAGCTCTACAGCGGGCGCTGACCCCAATTTTTTTATTATAGAATTTGTTTTTTTTTTTGTCGTGTTTCGTTATCAATACCCGTCACGTATGTGTGTGTGTCTGTCTGTGTTCGCAAGCTAAAATAATTAAACCCTGTATAATTCGATGATGATGATAATTCTTCGGTACGTCAGCCCTTTCGGACGATCCCACTATCCTCAGTGACATACTGAGGATAGTGGGATCGTCCGAAAGGGTTACCGCTGCTCTGGAACATAAAGGGCTAAGGAAGGAATACGGGTGGGTTTTAGTCAGTAAGAGTCTGATACTCCCTTCCGCTCCACCCAGAGAGAGAGGGGGGGTCATTTGATGATTACCCATCCGTAAAAAAAAAGCATGTCACTGAACCTCCACTGAACTCCTCCTATACCCTGTCCATTAGGTTAACCGTTTTTTGACAGCTGTCTTAGAACGTACAGACGCCAGCACATCAAGCTACTACAATCTGTCAAATTTCTTTAATAGATTTTCAACTTTATGGCTAAAGCTTAGGTTCAAGGTTGATTAGGAAAATTTGACAGTTTCGGACAGTTTGACCTGCTGGCGTCTGTACATATTCCAGATTACGTAAAAGTTAACTTTAAAATGCGTAATAAAATAAATATATAAACTGCCTTATCTTATTGAATTATCTTATTTAAGACTTCTTACAGACATTATAATACCGTACGTGTATTAATCATTGTATTGGTTGCTGCAATCACTAGTTCCATCTGTGAAAAAACGGTTTACCTATGAACGTAACAAAGCCAAATACTTGTATCTATATCGTATCCTACTGGAACAATAATAATTTGCTTAAGCATACGGAGTCTGCTGTTGATCCCTCAGAATTTTAGCTATATTGCATTTAAAAGTATTTCGGTTAAGGAATAGTATGTCGAGTTCACTGCATTGCTTACTAAATGTATGTTATTTTGGCCCACAGCTCATTGGGTATACGGCAGACGTGGCCGTTAAATATTTATATAAATAAGTTATTACAATAATAATATTTGTATAAGTAGCTACTTACAGTTATTTAAGAAAATTCCAAATATGTACTTTCTATTCTGTATCACAGGTATTAATCGGTATGAGCGAATGGGTTCCTGGTTGGTTTAGATTCACAATTGGACCGGGCAGGGGGCGCTGTTCAGACAGGACGACGTCCGTCAAGTCCGCTTTTAAATATAAAATTAGGTATATTGTGTATTTGTTATCGAAAAACTGTATCAAAATACATAAAGATACGAGGTACGTATCAAAGGCGATGACACTTAAGATTGACGTTATCTATGACTAGCTTCTGTCCGCGACTTGGTTCGCGTGGAAGTCGTAAGATCTTCGATCAACGAAGCGTAAGATACACAATGCTTATACTAAAAAAAACATTCGACGTCCAAAAAAGACAAGTGAAAAATAACTTTAAAAAAAATAACAAATAACATTTCGGAAGTCGGTGTCGTTGGGTTCGCATTTTCGTTGTTTGCCACCGACTTCCGAAATTAAAGTTATTTTTCACTTTGTACTGTCTTTTTGGAAGTCGGTTATTTTTTTTATTTTTTTTTGTAAAAAAGTTTTTATTTTTCATTTTTAAGTTGTCATTTTCACCATTTATTTTGCTTTAATAACCGGACTACTGAACCGTTTTTGAAGAAATTTCTATGGGACCAATCTGAAAGTATATCCTTAAAAATAAAAAAAGAATTTTGTAAATCGGCTTATAAATTGAAGTCGGTTAATAAAAGCCAAATTATAAAACTCCCCGTCGCTACTATTTCGTTTTCGCTTAGCTTTTTTACTTTTTGCACGGCTCCTTTTGGTACTAGAGTGATGTTAAATAGCCTATAGCCTTTCTCAAGAACTGGACTATCAAATGTAAAAAGACTTTTTCAAATCCGACTGGTAATTCCAGAGATTAGCGCGTTCAAACAAACAAATTATTCAGCTTTATTATTAGTATTAGTATATTAGTATAGAAAGATAAACTAAGATATATATAAAATATAAACCGATCGACATATAGAGTAGCTACAAGAATTAATTGTTTTTGGAAGGGTATTCCCATCCATAGCGCGCGCGCGCAACGCAGCAAATATATTATGGATTGACAAGCTGTGACGTAATCGCCTGATAGTGCTATTATCACTGACTATAAAACCGGCACTACCTACACTACTAGAGACGTTGAGAGCCTAGAAGAGCACTGCGGTTCGCTTCGTGCAACATCGGCTCGCCTCGGGCGACTTCCGATAGTTGTCGGTTTTTGCGCCCGAGTCAAAGAACTCACAGCTTCCTATAGTTCTTAGCATGAGTGTATAGCCACGTAGGTATGTACAGACGCCAGCAGGTCATGCTACCCGAAACTGTCTAATTTTCCCAATCAACCTTGAGTCTTAATGCTTTAGCGATAAAGTTGAAAATCTATTAAAGAAATTTGACAGATTGTAGTAGCTTGATGTGCTGGCGTCTGTACTTCGGACTTTCGATCAATTTCGAGCTGTACTTCGTCGAAGCAACTTCGCAACTAGTGTAATGCAGGTTTTAGGCCCTTTGTAAAAGCACCTCCTGTAGATGAAGAAAAACCAATTTTTTGTATGTTTAATGGCAAAAGGCCCGAGCTGGGCCGATGACAATGTCGCGGGCTATCTGAGTAAAGTCTTTTTGCACCCTTAAGTTAAATATTTAATTTGATAATGGCAATAATTTTCCTTTTTGGAGCTGATTTGTATTATAGCAACATTCAAACACTGATGTCATTCCTGATGTCATTCCTCAAAGTTTCGGTGACAGAATTTTTTGGCTTCAATTGCATGAGAGCAGGATCACATGCAAATTACACATTCGTGTGACAAGCACAGCTATATTTGCTTCCGCTCAATATTGAAACATAACCTGGAATGTCTTTAGTGAAAAAACGTACCCGAATGTGGAATCCACAATAGTGAAATTAATAGAAAAACTAAGCTAAAATAAAGATTTGTTTCGTTATCTAGCCGAAAATGGAGCTAAACGACGTGATAGTCAATCAACCCGTCGTGATCGACAATGTAAATACCAATTATTTACCACTACGCTAACTATTTTCATTAGTCGACGAAGCAAGTTTTTATGCATTAAATCTAGTTAAAATCGATTGTAGAACCATTTTAAATTGGTTTTGGGACGATAATCGATCGATTTTTAAGGTTCTAAATAGTTTAAACAAACACTTTCATACATTAGTTGGTGAAAATGAGTCATCTTGTGCTAACTTCCCGTTCTATTGTCATTACCAATTCTAGTGCTGTTGATTTTTAATGCTGCCGGTTTTTGCCAGGGCTCCGGAGTCATCAAAGCTGGCTTCGCTGGCGATCAGATACCGAAATGCAGGTTTCCAAACTAGTAAGTATCACTTTTTGTAAGTGGTCTCATTTAGTATTCCAATCATTCAAATTTGAATTTCTTGTTGGAACTCCTTTTAAAAGACTTTTCTAAGGTTGGATTTCGTGTTACCCTGACATCGGTCGCGTACCGTTGGTCCCGCGTACTAAAACTCTGACGTTATAAGGATGTGCAGACCCCTCTTATCCATTGGACACTTTGGGGAAGTGCCCAAAGCCCCACAGGTGCCCAGGGCCATAGAAAAAACATTTTTTACAGCCGCCTTTCCATTCTACGCATTCAGTGACAAAATAATTTATTTGCAGTAAGTTTCTAGTCCTAAAAATATGAAATATTATTTAGTATTAAGTATATTGTTTCTTTAATTGGTTTTGTAGCTAAATATTTGATGAATTATTACTTATCTACACAGGGGCCTGGCAGTGTCGCCATGTAAGGTTGTCAGTCCGTGAAGATGAATAGAACAAGTGACTCCATTGGTATCTCGTGTATCGGGTCAATCATAGAGTACTATCCATAATAAACGTATTGATTCTTAACACGTTTCGGGACGGTACTGACTTTTTCATATTATGCGATATGACAGTAAAATTATCCATACAAGTTCTGACCACTGCTTTATCCGTACCGCCCTAGAGCAATACTAAAGAATAATATACGATGACAGTCCTTTCATAGCCGTATTGATGTGGTATGACAGTAAAAACTGGTTTCCTTGTTCCTCTATACAAAATTTCGCTGTAATGCCCGTACCTCAGTTCAGATGAGGTTAAAATTGTATGGCGGTGCCCGTACTGTGATGACGGCACGGTTGGCACAGTGGTTAAGCGATTGACTGCTGCGCTGCGTGTCGCGGGTTCGATTCCCGCACGGAACAAATATTTGTATGACCTACATGTATTTGTTCCGAGTCTGGGTGTTTTTCTATCTATAATATGTATGTATTTACAAAAAAGAAAAAAAAATGTATATAAGTAGTTTATCAGCCATCTTGTTACCATAACACAAGCATTAGGTTGCTTAGCTTGGGACTAGATGGCGCTGTGTGAAATGTCCAGGGATATATTATTATTACTGTCATTTTCAACACCGACAAATCTACTGCTAATGCAGTGCGTCCCGCAACGTGTTAATATTAGAATACCAGAGCAGACAAACATAAGTCTTGCACACTACACCCCGCAGTCCTTTTGTGACCAGGGCCTCCAATAGCCAGGGAGTGCGATCTGATCCAACTGATGTCAGCGCAGACCATCAGTCAAGACTAAATCCAGCCACTCATTGCTATAACCAATACCACGTGACGACTCCCGGCCAGCGTAGGCGCGGGCCTGCGGGCGGAGAGTAATGGGTAGCTCACCGTCCGATCAGGACCAGGTCCATATGTGTTCCACGCGCGCCTCAAAGAGATGTCAGCACGACTGACGGGGCCCGATAGGGCCGAAGCCTGCCAGGGTAGCGATGACTTCCCATACTAAAAAAAAAAAGGTGTTACAGAGTTCAATTATAACAACCGCACGCTCACCTTGTTCTACTGCCGTCACCACACCACAGTTGCCAAAGAAGGAAGACAAAAGAACAACAGCTGCACGGGTATTTTGGAGGTTAAGCTACGCTTGCCGATTGTTTCAAAGATGGGTGATCATCCATTACATATCAAGATCCCTCCGTATCAAGACAATTCAAGACATGCTTGTCTTTGTAAAGACAGTCACCCATCCATGGACCAACCGCAACAAGTGTAGCGTAACCTGATCTATCGACCCGTGTGGCTGTTATTACTTGGCCACGAGCCTGAACAGGGTTTGTTTCCAATTTTGAAAGAGACTATAACCAATATTGCTTGTCCTACAGCATTGGCCGACCGAAGCATGTCCGTGTCATGGCTGGAGCGTTGGAAGGAGAACTCTTTGTGGGTCCTCGTGCTGAAGAGCATCGGGGTCTCCTCAGCATCAAGTACCCCATGGAACATGGCATTGTAACAGACTGGAATGATATGGAGCGTGTCTGGAATTACATCTACAGTAAGGTTGGTAGAATAGTTTAATTAAAACATCACGACTGGTAATCCTCGAAGGCTTAAGCAGAGGTGTACCTATAATACTATAGGAGATGTACTATCACCAACATCTACAACGTGGCGCTACAATGGCGACATTAATTTAACATACGGGTAGGGCTAGTGGCCAGTAATCATAAAAATTATAACAACATAAAAAAAATCGTAACTTGAAAACTTCCACCTGCGCCGCGCGCCGACATAGGGCTCTCTCTCTTTCCTTCAATTCGCCTTCTCTTTGCACGTTACTTGTTTTAATTATATTGATGACCCCTGCGCTACAGTTCTTTAAGTCAGGTTGCTCTAATATGCTATTTTAGAAAATTGTTAATAAATAAATAAATATTAATGTTTAATTAAATTATATTCATAAAAATAATACTGGAAACCGTATACGTGTGTTAAATTAATGTCGCCATTAAAGCGCCACGCTGTATATCTGACCACCGTAAGGACTATATATTCCTGCTTGCAGCGCATATTATTAGTCGACCTAAAAAGGATCCTCTTTTGTTTTACTTACGGACGCAGCTGTGGTCATCATTTGCACGGGATTTTGTTTTCAATTTTTTTTTTTAAATCAGCCCCAGCAGTCTCGACATTCATAGCGATCGGTTTACTTCCGAATTCGGTCGCAAAGTCCCGGATTGACAGGTGTAATGTATGGAGTGACAGGACTTTGCGACCGAATTCGGTCGTAAAGCGATCGCTATGAATGTCGAGACTGCAGCCCCTGATATAGGTTTTGGCGGTAGTACATCAATAAAACTCTATCTTTCAGAGATGCATGAGCAGTGAGCACCCTTACGCGCGGTGTCTCGAACGAAAATCAACACAAAAGTTAACTAAAAAATTTTCAAGCGCGCGCAACCTGCTATGATTGGGTTTAATTTTGATGCTGACTCACCAGAACGAATATTTTTCAAAGACCAATTCTGGTCAAAATGGAAAATGAATGGATATCTCTTTCTTTGTAGGACCAACTGTCGACATTCTCGGAGGAGCACCCCGTACTGCTGACGGAGGCTCCCCTCAATCCTCGCCGGAACAGGGAGAAGGCGGCTGAAGTGTTCTTCGAGACCTTCAATGTACCAGCTCTGTTTCTCTCCATGCAGGCCGTACTGAGTCTGTGAGTATTATCTTATGTATACATAGCTGACATCAATGCGCATCAACACACCCACAATACAGGAGTAATTCCTAGTGTGGGGTAAGGTTTTTATATAAAAAAAACAGAAAACATAATAGGACTTTAGAAGTATGAGGAACAGGGTGTAAAGTTCACTCATCCTCCATTGAAAAGGGAGGATCCTCCGACCAGACGGGTGTTGTCTGTCGGGCAACTGCCCGATGATACATGTCGGGAAGTTGTATGTATGCTAGTTGCGTGGTAAACTCTGCTTGCGAGATGCAGGATTTGCGTGACGTCAGTATGACGCGTTGTTCGCATGTGGCGTTGTAGATACCGCTACAGGACCAAACCCCATATGTCTGTCTATTCAATTTCAAGTTTCCGATTGATGTTATTTCAAGTTAAACAAATATGAACTTTAGAGTAGTAAAATTTAAGTTGATTTCAGAGAATAGGTACAATTGAAAAAATATTTAAAAAATAGAAGTTGTAGCGTAAACTGAACTTTATTGTGTAGGAATTAAAGTTATTTTTCCAATAACTCATATTTGTTGAAAACGCAGTATAAAGTGTCACGTTTCCGAGATATTGACGTTAAAAGTTGATCACGTGACATCCATATTTTAAACTAGCTATTCCCGCGACTTCGTTCGCGTCCATGTCGCATCATGGGTTTTTTTGCGCGGAACCCTATTCCGTTTTCTAAAATAAAAGTAACCTTTGTTACTCCTTATAATACCAGCTATCTGCCAGTGAAAGTCCCGTCAAAATCGGTCCAGCCGTTTCGGAGATTAACTGAAACAAACAGACAGACAATTTGATTTATTTGTATAGATTAGCCTCCGCCAGCTTCTTCATCCGCGTGAAAGCCGCCAGCGCTTTTACTTGGTTTTGGTTAGCGTTCTTTCTTGAGAAAGATAAAAGGCTATGAAACATCTCGCTACGACCCTGAGGAGCCGAGCAATAAGAAAAAAAGTCAGATATAACACCAAACGAAGTCAGGCTAGAAGCTAGTTAAACATGTTAAAAAAAATGTATATAAGTAGTTTATCAGCCATCTTGTTACCATAACACAAGCATTAGGTTGCTTAGCTTGGGACTAGATGGCGCTGTGTGAAATGTCCAGGGATATTATTATTAGTTAAACATGTGAACCTTACTCTCCGCAGATACGCCACCGGACGCACCACGGGCGTGGTGTTGGACTCTGGAGACGGCGTCACTCACTCAGTTCCCATCTATGAAGGATTTGCGATGCCACACAGCATCATGAGGGTCGACGTCGCTGGCAGGGACGTCACGCGGTACTTACGGTAAGATAAAGCCACTGACTTTAGTTCAGACTCAATGTGTAGCAGCAGGGAGCAGTGGTGCGTATAGCAGTCCTCTACTGGACATCTCCCTGCAGGGAGACCTTCCGTGGTCCCCTTGGAAGTCCCTGAACCGTCTCCGGACACAAGTGAGAAGATGTAAGTCCAACCTGGTTAGGTTAGCGCTTCTCGTCATCTTTTCTGATGCGCACAGCTAAGGAGTGGAATCGTCTGCCTGCGTCTGCATTCCCGAGTTCATACTACCCGAATCTCTTCAAGGCGAGAGTGAATAGGCTTCTTCTGGGCAAGCTCGTTCCACCGTAGATCTCATCCCTGCCTTGAGGATGGATTGAGGTAAAGAGTGAGCCCATTGTCAATAAAAAAAAAAAAAAACCTTGACGGAACGGCAGTAGGGTGTGATTGTGGAGCTATGTCACAAACCATGCTCCACCTCCTAACCTGCCCTCTGTGTCCCAAAAAAACTCGTAAGGTGTCAAGGGACACCCGGATGGAACGAAGTTCAAAGAGAGAGAGACAGACAGAGAAACACGCGCACGCCGCACGGCTTACAACTATAGCAAAAAGTGTCGTTCCAACTTTTGGTCTTAATTTTTTCCGTCTAGCCTCCTTTCGCAACGCGCGATAAGGAACTCCGTTCCAAAACTATTTCATGTGTGTGTGGTGGATGAGTATGTATGTGTGAGCGAGCGTGTGTGTGTGAGTATCACCCCGCCAACTTCCATACTGCGTGCCTTTACTAAGCAGGGGGCATGGCGGGCTGATACCAGTTGGGGGTGCGTTAATGTACGGTCAGCATGAAAAGTCTGTTAACACTTTAGTTGTTTAAATCTTAATTATTGAGAAAAATATTCTTAAAAAGCTTATATTAATAAGATATTTAAGAATAATTAACTCTTTGCTATTACATGAAATAGAGAAAACCAATGTATCACATCATTTTGTATCAATTTAGATGATTTGTAAAAGTAACAGTGTTAATTGACTTTTGATGCTGACTGTACAAGCAACTCCTGGGGTTGCAGTCTCGACATTCATAGCGATCGCTTTACGACCGAATTCGGTCGCACAGTCCCGGATTGACAGGAATGTATGGAGTGACAGGACTTAGCGACCGAATTCGGTCGTAAAACGATCGCTATGAATGTCGAGACTGCAGCCCCTGGGCCCCCGACTCATGGCAGTACCAGGAACAGTGGGGTTTTATTTGGTAAGAGTCCGACATAGCCCTCCGTTCTCCACAGACAGGGGTATCCATGAGAATATACCCAAAAAAAAAAAAAAATATGGTCAATAAAAAAATATATATATATATACAGCGTGGCGCTTTAATGGCGACATTAATTTAACACACGTATACGGTTTTGCGTTGTAGTTTTATGAATATATTTTAATTTAATTAAACATAGAGCAACCTGACTTAAAGAACTGTAGCGCAGGGGTCATTTGCCGGGGTCACGGATCATAACATCGCATCAATGTAATTAAAACAATTAACGAGCAAAGAGAAGGCGAATTGAAGGAAAGAGAGAGAGCCCTATGTCGGCGCGCGGCGCAGGTGGAAGTTTTCAAGTTACGATTTTTTTTATTTTGTTATAATTTTTATGATTACTGGCCACTAGCCCTACCCGTGTGTTAAATTAATGTCGCCATTGTAGCGCCACGTTGTATAATAATGTTTTGTTCACAGGCTCCTCTTGCGCAAAGAGGGCGTTAACCTCCGAACTTCGGCCGAACTAGAAATAGTCAAGGCTATTAAAGAGAGGGCGTGCTACCTCTCTCCTAATCCTCTGAAGGAGGAGACTTTGGAGACGGAAAGGGCTCAGTACACACTGCCAGATGGGACGGGGTTGGAGGTAAGAAATATAACAACACCAGGGGGTCTACTCCGAAGTAGTATCGGCCAAATGTTCGGCCGTTTCCTGCTACGAAGTTACTATTTGGTTCGGTCGGTTCTGATCCTACACTCCTACACTCTTTTGAATATTGACTATGGTCCCGACCCAACTGAGCCGATCCGAACTTTTTTCGCATTTTTCAATAATATTCGGTTCGGCCATGTGTCGGGCCGATCCGAACATTCGCACATTGCACTTCGGAGTAGGCCCCTAGGTTATACAGGGTCAAATTCAATTAGCTAGCGAAACTCCGTCGTCGTGAATGGGGTATCGATTTCTGAATACGATTAAACTAGCGGTTATTTACCTAATTTTGACCGTTCCTACGAAAAAATTGAAAGAAAGAAAGAAAATACTTACATTTATTTCAAAATCAAATCAAATCAAAAATGTTTATTTGTCAGAATATGGTACAATAGATGTTACAATTTTGGTTCCAGCATATCCTGCCATACTATGGCGTACAAATATTTCTATTAAAATGAAGGCTTATTTATTAATATTTAGCACAGACTAAAAGACACAATACACCAGAAGGCCAATTCTCGTAACGTAAAACGTTCAAAATCTAGTCGCAGTCTCATCTCGGCGACAAACAAAATGTCAAAAACTTGTCAAAATGTAGGGAAATTAGAAGTATTTTTTGACAGATTGAGACTGATATCAGACTATGAACGTTCTTAAAATTATGAGAATTGCCCCTCTGATACATACATCAGATAGCAAGTAATAAAAAAACAAATAGAAAGTATAAAGTCCGATGTAAGAAAAGAGCAGGAAAGTGTGCCTCACGGCTGCACCAAAAAGGCCCAGCCGATTGATTCTGTAAAAATCTCATCGTGAAAAGTTAGGTGAAGTGAGCTTAGAGTGAGCTGCCAATAGTGTCAATCCCTAGCATAAGTTGGAATGACAGCTCACTCCACGCTCACTTCACCTACGTTTTCACGGTGAGATGGTTACAGAATCGCACTGCAGTTCAGCAAAAATTGCCAGAGAAAGAAACAATAAAATAAAAACACACAATAAAATTAATTGCGTGCGATGACGTTGCCAGATTGCTCGACTACGCGCACGTGAGTGCATCCCTTTCATTAAAAATATGCTCTAAAATCTAAATTTTCTTAATAACACGTAGATTTCGATGTTATAATTTGGCGCACATATTCAATTTCATCATGTGTACTGGCTGCTGGCGCCCGCGATTCGTTCGCGTGAAAGGCAGAAATAATGTGTAAGAAAAGAAAGAAAGAAAAATATTTTATTCTGCACAAACAAAGCACACAGTTACAAATAAAAAAAAAAACAACATAAGATACACACAGTTAAAAGACTCGTAGTCAAGCATAAAAAAAATAAAAAAAAATATGTATACACTTTTGTCTATTGCTTGATGTCAAGGCCAGGTGTCTCTTTACTCATTACTTTCTAAAATATAAGCAGCTTAAGTTAGTTATAACATCAGCTATCTGCCAGTGAAAGTTCGGTCAAAATCGATCGAGCCTTTTCGGAGATTAGTCGGAACAAAAAGACAGACACAAAAATTTAAAAAAAAATTAAAAGCTACAGATGGAGAAAGAGATTGCATTAAGTCCGCCTTTGTACAGTATTTATTTTTACTCCTGCCATCCCGCGGTGGTGTGCGTGCGCGTCCAGACGTTTGTCGTGGTTTGCTCGTAGCATCATGCGCGTCTCGTACGTACATACATGACACAGACCTATGTGTATGTATACATGTATGCACAATACGACGACACTAGCACAATAAACACGCACCACAGTCAACAAGACACACGAACAAGCCGCACTGGGTTTAACACTGTACACAGACACGAGGCGGCGTTGAGACGGAGCGTCGTCGGCGGCTCTTGGTTAGCCTGCCGACCGACCGCCCGCTCACATAAAGTTTTAATAAATAATTATGAAAACCTTTCTCCTGTCTCTACAGATTGGTCCAGCCAGATTCCGAGCACCAGAAGTATTGTTCCGACCTGATCTTATCGGCGAAGAGTGCGAGGGTATGTTAAAACTACTATTTTTTACATACAAACAAAATTATTCATGAAAGAAAAAATACATGTGGGGTCGGGGGTGCCCCGGCAGGAACGAAATTTCAAGATGGCGGCTGCGATAGTTTAAAAATGACGATAAATTTGAAAATTTTCTGCATCCGCCATTTTGGATTTTCATTTTGACTTTACTATTGGCTTGAGCACCCTCGAAAACCATGAAAACGACACCCATAACGAAACAAATATTGATCCTATTCAGCTTAATCGTCGATCGACCACTGTGGCTGTTGGCATTAGCCACGAGCCCTACACACTAGTTTGACTACCCCGATGGTCTCGTGGTCTGCGTCTTCGCGTGCGACGAAGACGAGCGTGGGGTCCTGGTTTCGATTCCCAATGTGCTATTGAATTTTCCGTTGGGAATTTCTTAGTAACAATCCGGAGTTTGGAAGTTGGCGGTTTAATACCCCCGTGCCTCGGAAAGCACGTAAAGCTGTTGGTCCTGCGCCTGATCTCTCTCCGGTCGTGTCGGATTGCCGTCCGTCCGATTAAGAAAAGGACAGAAGATAAATATTAGTTTGTTCTTGTAAAATTAGTCAGAGCTTGACGTAAATTGACGTATTTTTAGTAGCCATGTTTTTAATCACGTCTAAACTGTCTATGGAGTATCTTAATTTGACAGGACTTAACTTATATTTTATCTTCTGTCCTTTTCTTAATGAAATAGAAAGAAAAAGATGCACTGAACTTAAATTTAGTTTAGTTTGTGAACAAGGGAATCGGTGCCAATATTGTTTTTTTTTTTTTCAGGTCTTCACGAAGTCCTAATGTTCGCTATACAGAAGTCTGACATGGACCTTCGAAAGGTCCTGTACCAGAACATTGTGCTGAGCGGAGGCAGCACCCTGT
This sequence comes from Apamea sordens, assembly GCA_945859715.1. Taxonomy (NCBI): domain Eukaryota; kingdom Metazoa; phylum Arthropoda; class Insecta; order Lepidoptera; family Noctuidae; genus Apamea; species Apamea sordens. The sequence goes on from OX244014.1 coordinate 2,356,963, forward strand.
TCCGGGGCTTTGGGGACCGACTCCTGGCCGAAATTAGGAGATTAGCGCCTAAGGATATGAAGATTAGGGTATGGAATTTTTTTTGTATTAATCATAGACAAAAAAAGAAAGATTATTTTCGCGCACTGCATTTTTAACGCTCTACTTAGCGCTGAGAGTTCAAACTCAAACTCAAATCATTTATTTCAACTAAACCAATTACAGGCACTTTTGAATTGTCAAGGATTGGTCAGTCAAAAAGATGAAGCTAGTTGCCCATTCCAAAGCGTAGGTACCTATGGAGAAGAACGGGCAAGAAACTCCATGGACACTCTTTTAAATCATTAAATTGTTACAAAATATTTGATTACATCATTCGTGTTGAAATTAACCATGTGAGAACGATGTAGATAAACGTGCACGTTAACCTTGTAGCGTTCATAGCAAATTTTTTTTTTCATTTCATTTAAGAGGGTGCACACAGGTCCACTAGCGCCACTCCTTTAAAAAAATATTATCTCGTGACTGAGAAGGAATTATGAAAATCTGTTCAATCAGCGACCTCGGTAAGTGTGTCTAGAATTTTCTAATACCTTTTATAAAATTTCATATTGAGACACGAAGCAACAAAATTCGATCTAAAGAAAAGCGGCCACATTCCTATATGTCGTATTTAGTTGCTTCGTGTCTCAATATGAAACTTAATAAAAGGTATTAGAAAATTCTAAACACATTTACCGAGGTCGCTGATTGAACAGATTTTCATAATTCCTTCTCAGTCACGAGATAATATTTTTTTAAAGGAGTGGCGCTAGTGGACCGTTGTACACGCTCTTAAGATAATACAACGTACGTCATTTCATACAAACTTTCAAGTCCTTGTTTTTCGAAATGCATGAACCGATTTTAATGAAACTTCCTACGCATAAGCAGGATATATAGGTCTAAAAAGTTAATTGAGAACATTTTCGAAAAATAGTGTCACAGCTAAATTCGACCGATTTTAATTTTTCCATAGAAACAGAGATTTCCAATTATCTTTTTTTAAATAAGTCATGAAAATGTGCTTTACTAACTTTTATTTATTTAAAAGTAGGAGAACCAACAGCTAAACCAAATTAATAACAATATTGTAGCGACACAGAGCCAATTACAGGTTCTCACGAGTAGACACAGAGAAGGTAATAGAAATCTTAGGATCACTAACAACTAAGAAGCAAGCACGATAAAAGTACAAATACAATGAATTAAAAAAACAAGCAGTAAGTATCAAATACATTCAGACGCCATGTTAGGCATTAGTGACGTGGGGAAAAACTGAACTTAAAAATAAAATAAAAAATAAAATATTACGCGCTGTTAAAAAAGTTGGCATTCAGCCGAGTGCGTGCAGAATGGGCTTTGGTGATAAATGGGTCAAAAAAGAACTCCTTACATAGAATATTATAGTCTTTGCTCGCTCGCACCATATATGAGTTTTGCCTATAGTTGGATGAGGAAAAAGGAATTAGACCTATGTATCCTGCTTATGCGTATGAAGTTTCATTAAAATTGGTTAATGCATTTCGAAAAACAAGGACTTGAAAGTGTGTATGAAACGCCGTACGTTGTAAACGCTCTTAAAAGCGTCAAAAAAAAAAAAAAGCTCTTAAAAGCGTTATAAAATCTCGTCGCGATATTTTTAAGCCTGTGTGGACGTTATCTTACTGTCTCGTTGGTGTAGAAGTCGCTAGCGCTACTACTAAGCATGAGGTCCTGGGTTTGATTTCCAGGTCGGGCAGTGATATTAGATTTTTCCGTCTGGAATTTCTCAGTAGCAGTTCGGAGTCTGGATTAGTGGCAATTTGTGCCGTTTGATCCATCCATTCATCCGTCAGCTATCGAGCTATTATAGATTTTATTGAGGTATGAGGGACAGGGTGTAAAGTTCACTCACCGTCCATAGAAAAGTGAGGATCCTCCGACCAAACGGATGTTGTGTCTGGCGGGCAACTGCCCGATGAATCATGTCGGGCTGTTGTATATAATTATGCTAATTGCGCGGTAAACTTTGTCAGTATGTTCAAAGTTAACCGCTACAATTTGATGCGTGGCCGCCATTTTGAAAAAGAAAAAAAAAACAAAATGGGGGACTGTTAATTATGCCAGGCTCCATATCAAAATCTTCAATCCATTTTTGAATATTTCGATAAATATTTTTCTAATCAAAATCGCCTTCTTTACAGATCTCAGCGCCACAGGAGCGCCTCTACTCCACATGGATCGGGGGTTCGATTCTCGCGTCGCTCGATACATTCCGTAAAATGTGGGTCTCGAAACGCGAATACGACGAGGAAGGACATAGGGCAGTCCATCGCAAGACCTTCTAGAAGATTCTAGAACATTAAGGCTCATTTCCAGTCAAATTTAATTCAGAATCTTATAAAATACTTCGTTCGCAGATTAGTTTCCAAAAATATAAACAGATATGTGTTTTTGGAAAGACAACTTTAATACACACACATAGAGTTCAGTTTGCACTACTGCAAACATTTTCACTACTTTTTCAATAGTTAGCTAGGATTCTGAATTAAAATTTAGAAGTTTCTCAACCGTTTACAAGCGAAATATCGGCTTTTGACGGTTGGGAAACTTTTATTAAAAATTACTGTATAAAACCTATTTAAGGTCTTAACAGATCACATTCATGAATACATACACTAATAGTAACAAATGCTTATAAAGTTAACTCTAATATTGATTTTATGACGATTAATATGACAAATACAACGTATATCAGAAATGCCCCGTTGGACGTTGGTCTCGTGATCGCAAGCGCGAATGCTGAGCGGGAGTTTGATTCCCGGGTGCTATTGGGTATTTCGTAGTAACAACCCGGAGTTTGGAAGTTGGCGATGTGATAACCTCGTGCCTCGGAAAACAGGTTAAGCCGTTGGTCCTGCGCCTGATCTCTCTCCGGTCGTGTTGGATTGCCGTCCCATCGGACTGTGAGAGTTAGGGAAGAGGGAGTACACCTGCGTCTGCGCACACACTTGTACACTATTTTTTTTATTTTTTTTTTTATTCTTTAAATTTTAGGGACTTTTATAACGCACAGCGTATGTCAGTCCCATCGTAACCTAATACAGGATACACATCAAAGTAATGAGATTAATATATCAGGGCCATAAAGTCGAACAACTTTCTCGCATCTTCAGAGCTCGGCTTTTTTTTTTTTTTTTTAAGATGGGATATCATCAAATGACTCCTCCCGCTCTGGGTGGAGCGGAAGGGAGTGTCAGACTCTTACTGACTAAAACCCACCCGTGTTCCTTCCTTAGCCCTTTATGTTCCAGGGCAGCGGTAAACCCTTTCGGATGTTCCCGCTACCCTGGCAGGCTTCGGCCCTATGGGGCCCCGTCGCTTTTGCTGACATCTCTTTGAGGCGCGCGTGGAACACGTACACGCCGTCCGGCACGGGCCTAGTCCTGATCGGACGGAGAGCTTCAGAGCTCGGCTTAGATAGTATTTGGTGGAATGTACCTATATCGTTTTTGTTCAACTTCAAAGCCCTGAATAACTTACTCCTATCAGCTTTGTACACTATAATATTTCCTGCGTCGAAGGCTGGTTTCCGCTGATATTGGTCGCCATGACCAAAATTTGGTCTGAAGGACATGTAGTAGAAGTGTGTCATCACATATCTCTGTTGATTTGAATAAACTACAGCTAATACAAACCTTGTGATGATAGAGGCTGGTCCTCACGACACGGGTATCCTAGTGTGGGGTCCAGTGTTACTCGAAACCAGATAGTAAAGATTTTGAGATTAAATAAATTATTATAAAAAAATATATACAACGTGGCGCTACAATGGCGACATTAATTTAACACACGGGTAGGGCTAGTGGCCAGTAATCATAAAAACTATAACAACATATAAAAAATCGTAACTTGAAAACTTCCACCTGCGCCGCTCGCCGACATAAGGCTCTCTCTCTTTCCTTCAATTCGCCTTCTCTTTGCACGTTATTTGTTTTAATTACATTGACGCGATGTTATGATCCGTGACCCTTGACAAATGACCCCTGCGCTACAGTTCTTTAAGTCAGGTTGCTCTAAGATGCTATTTTAGAATTTTTTTTAATAAATAAATAAATATTAATGTTTAATTAAATTAAAATATATTCATAAAAGTAAAACGCGAAACCGTATACGTGTGTTAAATTAATGTCGCCATTAAAGCGCCACGCTGTATATACAGCGTGTAACGGAAGGGGGGTATCAACCCTGAAGGAGGTGAATGTGCTCATGAAACTTAACAACTTTCCCCAATGAAAATAGGTCGAAATATGAAAAAAAAATTTGGCCCTCCCTTACAAAACTGACTACCAGCTGATTGATTTACTATGGGAGGGCCAATTTTTTTTTTCATATTTCGACCTATGTTCTTTGGGGAAAGTTGTTGAGTTTCATGAGCACATTCACCTCCTTCAGGGTTGATACCCCCCTTCCGTTACACACTGTATGTATTTGGTACACACCATCAAACTGAACAACTTTCTCTAAGAGACCAACAAAAAATAAACTAGCCGTCCCATACAAGACTTCAATGCCTACTCGACCAAAATGTATGGAACAGCTGAAGGCAAATTCTCGTAATTTAAAACGTTCACAATCTAGTCAAACTCAAACTCAAATCATTTATTTCAATTAAACCATTTACAGGCACTTTTGAATTGTCAAAATAAAATAGTCGGTCAGTTAGTCAGAAAGTTGAAGCTAGTTGCCCATTCCAAAGCGTAGATCTCTATGGAGAAGAACGGGCAAGAAACTCCACGGATACTCTTTTAAATGAAGACATTTTTACAAAATCGCATTCTCATCTCGGCGACAAACAAATGTCAAAATGTTGGTAAATTAGAGGTACTTTTGACAGATTGAGACTGAGATCAGACTGTGAACGTTTTTAAAATTAAGAGAATTGCCGCCCTGATTATTTTTTCGCGTTAACCATTTTGGTCGTGAAAAAATGTCGTAAAATGTTATTGTAAGTATTTGTCATGTCAATCATCATTAAATGAACAAAGTATAAATGCATAGAACTTTTGGAACGAAGTTCCTTATCGCGCGTTGCGAAAGGGGGCTAGACGGAAAAAATTAAGACCAAAAGTTGGAACGACACTTTATGCTATAGTTGTAAGCCGTGCGGCGTGCGCGTGTTTCTCTGTCTGTCTCTCTCTCTCTTTGAACTTCGTTCCATCCGGGTGTCCCTTGACACCTCTCGAGTTTTTTATTTAATAGAATTAATTTATTTGATGATATAGTTACCCGTATATAATCAGGCTATAATGTGCCCACTGCCGGGACGCAGGCCTCCTCTCTGTGAGAGGGAGTGGGCCGCCGTAATCCACCACGCGGGCCCAGTGCGGGTTACCCATTTCTCTTAAAAATGGTTATAAGGTGAACTAAAATAATTATGAGAATAACTATGTCTTTAAGAACACCAATATCCTCGGTATTTCTATACAGCTTGTGTCAGAATGTGTGGTCACATTTAAGGGTGTGATGCAGACCATCAGACTGAACAACTTTTTCCATGGGATCAACATGGTAATCGCGAAAAAATCAGCTGTCACATACAGTCACGAACACCAATATGTCAACACTTGGCAACTTTCAACTGCAATTTTTTCGTGAAATAACGAATGCAACGTTGAAATACGACACATTACATAAACCTATGGGTTCGAAAATGCTATGTTCGTAACAACATAAAATTTCAATTAAAAATAAAGGAGTAAATCGCTTTTGAATAAAGCCGAGTGTATACATACTTTTGCTCGTGACTGTACATCTGGGTCGAGTAGGTACAGACGCCAGCAGGTCAAGCTACCCGAAACTGTCAAATTTTCCCAATCAACCTTGAACCTTATGCTTTAGCAAATAAAGTTAAAAATCTATTAAAGAAATTTGACAGTTTGTAGTAGCTTGATGTGCTGGCTTCTGTACTTTTTTCGCGTTTACTATGCCAACATAGTATTCCATGGAGAAAGTTGTTCAGTTTGATGGTCTGTCAACTCAGCCTATTGCAGTCCACCGCTGGACATAGGCCTCTCCCACAACACCCTGTCCTCCGCCTTCCGCATCCAGTCTACCCCAGCCACCTTCTTGAGGTCGTCCGTCCATCTAGCTGAAGGGCGTCCCACACTACGCTTGCCGATACGCGGTCTCCACTCCAGGACTCGTCTGCTCCACCGGCCATCGGTCCTTCGACACACATGTCCAGCCCACTGCCACTTGGTGGTCGGTAGCACCCCCTAAATATGACCATACATTTCTGATAGCTGTATAGTCTTTTTCCATGTTTTTTACCGTTCCGAAAATAACTTATTTTGCATTTAAACTATGTCTTTGATAAAAGTATTGTATTATAAAAATAATAATGTAAAAAAAAAAATACATAATTATAACAATGAATTTGTAGTTATCACGACTCACATTTTTGAAGTGAAGACAGTGGCTTTCTGAACAGTGTGGCGAAATTGAACAGTCACGCTCGGGTTGACTCTGAATAGAGTATACTAGGTTGGTGACGCTGAATCGTGTATTCTCGGCTCCAGTCGTAAGTTTTCACTTCTACAATGTGGTCATAAGCAAACACCATTTTTTTTGTAGCTAGACAGAGTATTTATTAGACATTTAAGCTTTGTCTATGGGATAGCATCGCTTCGTTGTCTCTGGTGTTGGAGATGAACAGATGAACCATGATGATCAGATGGACACTTCCTTGATTATAGTATTTACAAAATATGCAAGGTGAAATTAAATTATCTAGCTAAACTCCGCAGCTATCGATGTACAGATGCCAGTACATCAAGCTACTGCAATCTGTCAAATTTCTTTAATAGATTTTCTACTTTAACGCTAAAGCATTAAGGTTCTAGGTTGATTGAGAAAATTTTACAGTTTCGGTGAGCTTGATATGCTGACGTCTGTTCCTTCTCCATCTCGATAATCTTGGTTCTCCAACGGATCTCTTCATTTCTTATACTGGTGTTCAGTTTAACATAATCACCAGCTGAAGTATGCAGTTATAAGTAAGCTGCTTGTCAAGGGAAACGTTAAAAATATGTCAAATTCCATACATTGTCATTTAGTTCCATTTTTCGCCGTCTGCAGAAATATATTGGCAAAAATAGAACTCTGCTTGTACCCTTGAGTGATAAAAAGCTTTGTTATATTTATATTAAAAATGGAGAAAATGAACTTAATATCGGTTGCTATAATATTTCGTTAAGCGAGATTTTAATATTTAAGACAATTCTTTTTGTATTTAAATAAATTATTTTTTTCGATGTGGCTGTGTTTTTTTTGCTTTGGTCCAAACTTTTAAAACTTTTAACCAAGTTTTTGATGTAGAACCTTATTCCGATTTGGTTAAAGTTCTTATTAGAAAATTGACAACTTATCCTCTGGTTAAAATCAGCACCCCAATTGCGGAACAATATCAATCTCAAACTCAAATCATTTATTTCAATTAAACCATTTCAGGCACTTGAATTGTCTACATTTTAAATAGTCAGAAAGGTGAAGCTAGTTGCCCATTCCAAAACGTAGATCTCTATAGAGAAGAACGGGCAAGAAACTCCAAGGACTCTTTTAAATCGAGATATTATTACAAAATCCTGGGTACATTTTTCTTATTGCTTCTATATTATGTGAGAACAATGAAAAAAAGAAACAATTTAAAATCAATCATTACAACCTGAATCATTTTCCATGTTTGTCGCAAATAAATGCATTTTCTTTATTTTTCCATCCATCCATTGCTTCCTACAATGTGATTCTTTATAATGTGCACATGTCGAAATGAATCTAAGCTTTAATTTTATTAACGGCAAAAATATTCAAAAATATATTTTTTATTTTTTGGAATTTTGTTCGTTGTGACCCAGTGTAAACAAAACTATGTAACTTTTAAACTAAATTATAAAATTAAGCATAGATTCCCCTCATTACGATATATGCACATTATAAAGAATCACACTGTATGTTGGAATTAATTCATTCCTAAAGTTCCAACGCTTGACAATTAACGAACGGAGTTCCATATGGCGTTACTGTGCTCCGGCGTTGCCACTCAGCGCGGCACGTTTGAGTTATAATGACGCCGCGCGCCGGGCACGGGCACGGTTAGTTTTTTTATCGATACAACGATTGCTCCTTCTTATTTATTGTAGGTATTATTTTATCGATTTGTAGCCGCGCGCTAGGGGCACGGCAATAGGGTAGTTGCCTGGGTAAAAAAAATATATATATTTAGTCTGTCAGATTATCGAAAAATAATGGACACGGTATTTTTTCTTTTGTCAATCAAACAAAAAAATGACAAAGATAAAGCGATTCAAAATTTGGTCGTGACGTCACGCCATGCTAAAAAGCGTAGCAAGGCATGACGTTACGCGGAACTTTAACGGACGATATCTTCATAATTTTTTAAATAATTGACAAAAGAAAAAATACGGGTCCAATATTTTTTGATAATCTAACTGACGGACTAATACTAACTTCTTGCTCATTTTGCGAAAGTTGTAATAAAACTAAAAACCACCATAATTCTTCCTGTCCTTATCCCAATTTATACGTGGTCCATACTTCTCTATTATTCGTCATCTCGGTAGTCACCCCCTTTCTAACAATATCATCATTCACACAGTCCATCCATCGTTTCATTGGTCCTCCCCCCCTACTCTACTCTACTCTTATAGCCATCGACATTCGTAATAAAACAAAAAAAAAACAAAATAACGATATAAAATATTTTATTTAGGCATTATTTTTATACGTGTAACATATTTTTGTGCTTAAAACCTTCATGTTTAGAACTCGTCGTTTTCAAACGGATGGAACTTGTGGCCCAGGGAGCTGAAATATGAACAAAATAGGTTAGTTACTGATATTATAAACAATTATACAGAGTAACATTTAAATTAGCTAGCGAAACTGTGATGGGTATATCCAAAACATGATAAAAGTGAAGGGCGGGCGTTTTTGGGGGACTGTCTTTTGTAATTTTGACGTTCGAAAAGTGCTGATTTTCAGCCTAATTTGAATGTGACTCGATTTGAAAAAAAAAACAAAAGATAAATAAATTTTATGAGTTTTTTTTGTGGTCAACGACCGCGAGACCTGAGGGGCAAATCTCGTAATTTTAAGAACGTTCACAGTCTGATCTCAGTCTCAATCTGTCAAAAAATACTTCTAATTTCCCTACATTTTGACAAGTTTTTGACATTTGCTTGTCGCCGAGATGAGACTGCACTAGATTTTGAACGTTTTAAATTACGAGAATTGGCCTGCTGGTACTTCGAGCGCAAACTGTAACCATGAATTCAGCACATGATTCTAGACTCCTAGACCCTCTAGAGTAGATATTTACATCGGTTATTTAAAAAAAAAACGCCTGTTTCATAGAGAAGTCAATACCTACGCGGATAAAATGTATGGAACAGCAATTTTTTTTTAGTCATGTATTGATTCCATACAAACAGTTTGCGCGTCGATGTGCCTGATCATCATCTGCTAGCCTATTCCCAACTATGTTGCGGTCAGGTTTTTGGAACGAAGTTCCTTATCGCGAATTGCGAAAGGAGGCTAGACGGAAAAAATTAAGACCAAAAGTTGGAACGACACTTTTTGCTATAGTTGTAAGCCGTGCGGCGTGCGCGTGTTTCTCTGTCTCTCTCTCTCCCTCTCTTATAGAAAGCAAGCCAGTTATACTTCGTTCCATCCGGGTGTCCCTTGACACCTCTCAAGTTTTTTTTTTGGGTGGGAGAAAGAAAGAAAGAAAGAAGAAACATTTATTTAGCACAGACCAAAAGACACACAATACACCAGATACATTACATCAGATAACACAAATAAAAGAACAAATAGAAAACAGTTTATAGACCGATGTAAGAAATAAAACAAACAAACAAAGAGAGAGATCAGAAGATCATCAAATGACCCCTCCCGCTCTGGGCTGGGCGGAAGGGCGTGTCAGACTTTTACTGACTAAAACCCACCGTGTTCCTTCAGTTGCCTGTGCCAGGGGCCACGGTATCTCTTTCGAACAACCCGCAGCCCTGGCGGCATCGCCCCTAGCGGACCCCGTCAGTTCGTGCTGACGGGGCTGCGGTCGGGCTTCAGTCTAATTAGCAGTGGGATGCACTTCTGACGACCCGTAACGACTGCCAAAAATGACAACCGGGACCAACAGCTTAACATGCTTTCCGAAACACGGAGGGGTCTTGGTTTGTGAAAATGGTCACCCATCCACAGACCAACCGCGGCAAGCGTAGCTTAACCTTATCGATCGACCCGTGCCGCTGTTATAACTTAGCCACAAACCTAGGGTTGCCTAGGGTGGCCCTACCATCTTAATATATATAATTCTTCTGTTCTACAATAAATGTCTTCATGTTTCTACAAATAAATAAATCAAATCAAATTCTGTACGTGTTTGTCACCTAACTCCTAAACGGCTGGACCGATTTGGATGAAATTTTATGTGTATATTTCAATGGGTTCCTGGATGGTTTGAAAACACATTTGGACCCGGTAGGTGGCGCTGCTTTTCCGGGCAGGACGACGTCTGCTGGGTCCGCTAGTCGTTTATAAACAAAGTAGCTGCGCTCCGCGGTTTCACCCGCATAAGTTTCGATCCCGTGGGAATATCGGGATAAAAAGTATCCTATGTGTTATCAGCATCATCTGCCTAGCCTTTTCCCAACTCGGCTTCCATTCTAACCGGATGCAGCTGAATACCAGTATTTTACATGGAGTGACTGCCTATCTGACCTCCACAACCCAGTGACTGGGTAATACGATACCCCTTGGTAAGACTGGTTGTCAGACTTTCGGGCTACTGACTACCCGTAACGACTGTCAAAGATCCACGAATGACAGCCGGGACCAACGGCTTAACGTGCTTTCCGAGGCACGGAGAGGTCTTGGTTTGTGAAAATGGTCACCCATCCACGGACCAACCGCAGCAAGCGTAGCTTAACCTGATCGATCGACCCGTGCGCCTGTTATTACTTAGCCACAAGCCCCTCTATCCTGGTTATAAACTATCTGTGTGCGAAATTTCATCCAAATCCGTTCAGTAGTTTTGGCGTGAAAGAGTAACAAACATCCATCCATCCATACAAACTTTCGCGTTTATAATATTAATAATAATAATATCCCTGGACATTTCACACAGCGCCATCTAGTCCCAAGCTAAGCAACCTAATGCTTGTGTTATGGAAACAAGATGGCTGATAAACTACTTATATACATTTTTTTTTGTAAATACATACATATATATACATGTAGGACTTACAAATATTTGTTCTGTGCGGGAATCGAACCCGCGACACGCAGCGCAGCAGTCCGATCGCTCAGTCACTGCGCTAACCGTGTTGTCATATTAGTAGGAAGGATACTCACGCAGTCATAGGGACGAGTCTCCCATTACAATCGAACGAGTCAATCAGTCCCATATCCTCTTGCGATAGCTTGAAGTCGAACACATCAAAGTTGCTTGCGATGCGCGACTTCGTAACCGACTTCGGTATTACGATCACTCCACGATCAACTTGGTACCTGTCGACAATATAACAAACTTAAAAAATTCCATATTACAACGTAACATCACGACTGTGTCCTAAAAAGGTAAGTCAGAGTCGTACCTCTAAAGGGGATTGAAGATTTTTATATGGAGCCTGGCATAGCTACTGTCGCGCCATTTTGTTTTTGGAACGAAGTTCCTTAACGCGCGTTGCGAAAGGGGGCTACACGGAAAAAATTAAGACCAAAAGTTGGAACGACACTTTTTGCTATAGTTGTAAGCCGTGCGGCGTGCGCGTGTTTCTCTGTCTATCTCTCTCTCTCTTATAGAAAGCAAGCCGTTCGTTCCACTTCGTTCCATCCGGGTGTCCCTTGACACCTCTCATGTTTTTTTTTTCAAAATGGCCGCCACACTTATACAACGCCATTTTGATTTATCGATTTATACAAGATGGAGACGACAATACGACAATGTATTTTCCTCTTCGACCGGTTCTGTGCTTCTCGCATCCAACGGATTCCTGCAGCCTTCACAAGGTCGTCGGTCCACCTTGTGTAATATATCCTAGAGTTGACAAAAGACAGCCTGTCTATGCTTTATATATGGATATGTCAAAAGCGTTCGACTGCGTTGACCATAATATATTACTGAGTAAGCTGGAAACCTACGGTGTAAGGGGCAACACTTTAGACTTGCTAAAATCTTACATCAGTAATAGAACTCAGACTACGACTATTGTTAAAATTTCTCCTGATACGAAACATGAAATGAATTATAAGTCCAGGAGTAGAAAAATAAAATATGGAGTTCCACAAGGTAGTGTCTTGGGCCCACTACTTTTACACTATTATTATTTATATTAATGATCTGCCAAAATCTACTACAGATCGTATGGTACTATTTGCGGATGATTGCACTATTGTATACAATGATGTAAATATTATAAATAATAATTTAAATTTAATAATTCAATGGTTACAAAATAATAATTTATTAATTAATATCGACAAAACAAAATTAATGCAATTTAAACAGAAGACAAAAAACAGTTTACATACTCAAATAGAAGTGAATGGTCAAAAAGTTGGAGTGACAACTACAACAAAATTTCTCGGCTTACACATAGACGATAATTTAAAATGGCAAAGTCATATAGAGTTTGTTTGCAAAAAAGTGTCACAGTCATCTTATGGTTTATACATGTTAGCGAAGAAGGTCAATCTTGACACATTGCTTGTAGCTTATCACAGCTATGTCGCATCTAGACTTAGATATGCAATAATATTCTGGGGAAATGCTACCAACTGGGATAAAGTTTTTAAATGCCAAAAGAGGTGTGTGCGAGCAATGTGTGCTCTTAAACGAAATGACAGCTGCAAGGAGTTCTTCAAAACATTGAAAATACTTACCGTCCCATCCTTATTTATTTTTGAAATGGCCTTATTTATTCGACATCATCCAACCCTATTTACATTACAGCTCGGATCGCGAAATAGGAGTCATTTATATAACAACATTACAAGTCAATATAAAACTACCTTGTTTGGGAAAAGTGTGTTTGCTATGGCCACAAAGATCTACAATAAAATTCCGAATGACATAAAAGAATGTAGCAATATTCATGTTTTTAAAAATAAATTGTTCAAATTTCTTATTGAAAAAACTTATTACTCCATTGCTGAATTTTTTTTTATTGACTTGAAAATTTTAAGTGTTTTATGTCCGCATGACGAAAATCTATTTTGTATTGTGTCTGTCTAATTTTATACTTAATCTGAAATGCAATTTATGTCAAATCTTTCGAATCTTAGAATCATATTTTTATTGTATTAAATTATTTAATCTTTTGTATGCCCTAGTGGCTGATTGTGGTATGAACTATATAAGTTTTTAATTAATGTAATGAACACCTGCATGTAATTGTTACCCATGTATGACAAATAAACGATTTGATTTGATTTGTGGGAGGCCTTCCGACCTTCCTTCCAACGCCAAGAAATATTTTTTTTTTCTTACTTTCTCTACTCCTAAAACACTTACCTAATTAGTACTTGTGCAACAGTCTTCCCCAGTCTGTCAGCGATGGCTTTAAGTTTGGGGTCGTCCAGCAGGTTGGGGTCACCGGGCTTGGCCCAGGGCCTATCGGGTGACCCCAGGGGGGAGTATGCCGTGATCTTTATGTTGCGAGCCTCGCAGAAGTCTTTGAGGCGACTCTGGTTCAAGTAAGGGTGGCATTCCACCTGGAAAAGACGAAAATATTATTATAATTAGGTAGATAATTTGGGTCAGCTTCCAGTCTAACCGGATGCAGCTGAATACCAGTATGTTACATGGAGCGACTGCCTATCTGACCTCCACAACCCAGTTACTAATTACGCCAATTTTCATGTTAATTAAGGCAAGTAGTTCTAGCACCTCTAAAAACATGATTACCTGTTTTCACCCCTTTAAGGGGTATATTTTCTAGAAATCCAATTAATCTGCCTAGCCTTTTCCCAACTATGTTGGGGTCGGCTTCCAGTCTAACCAGATGCAGCTGAATACCGGTATTTTACATAGAGCGACTGCCTATCTGAACTCCACAACTCAGTTACTGGGTAATACGATACCTCTTGGTAAGACTGGCTGTCAGACTTTTGGTCTTCTGACGACCCGTAACGATTGTCAATGATTCACGAATCACAGCCGGGACCAACAGTACAACGTGCTTTTCGAGGCACGGAAGGGTCTTGGTATGTAAAGATGGTCACCCATCCACGGACCGACCGCGGCAAGCATAACTTACCCTGCGATTGTCCCGCGCGGCTGTTATTACTTAGCCACGAACCCCTTAAAAAAATATTGTATGTCTAGAATTGTCTTACCTGATTTGTGACCGGCACAATTTTAGCGCTCTTCAAGAGCCGCTCGATCTGCTTCGAGTTGAAGTTGGAGACGCCGATGCTCTTGACTAGGCCCTCGCCAACCAACGGCTCCAGAGCCTTCCACGTGTCTACGTAGTCCACGTCGGAGTATAGGATGTTATCTGATTTGTCCTTGGGGAACAGGTCACCCTCTTCCTATGAAAGATATTATGCAGATGTTAATATTGTTATGAGCTTCGGGTTCGTGCCATATATCACAAATAAACGATTTTGATTTTTTAAAAATGCCGATATAAATTACCAAAAATAACACTTTAATTGAACAACACTAATAACAACTCAAACACACTAATTATAAAACGCAATTGCTCTTAAGTCGCACTTGAAGATCGCTTCCGATGTATTCGCTTGTATCGTTGATCCAAGTCTGATTGCTCGCGGCTAATCCCGGCCTTATATAGTGCCACAGATAGTTCCAGAACCTTCTATTGTAGAAACATCTAGAAGGTTCGAATACATACCGGCCCCGACTGACCAGATGTTCTAGAAAGTTCTAGCATCGAAATTTCTAGAAGGATCTATTAGTTCTGCTACTAGATACTAGATGGCGCCAGTGGTAGATTAGTTCTGCCACCCGATACTAGATGGCGCTAGTGGCGGGCGCAGAGATTGCCTCTCCCTCACGCGCTCCGCCTCCTCCTATTCTGAAGCCCGTGCGTTTATATTTTTTGTTATTAAACGAAAGAAATTCTTCTGAACGTATAAGTGTTGCACTTTTCTATGAAACAGTAGATTATTTTTTGTTAGCTTTCGAATAATTTCTACGTTACATTGTATAGAATCATGTGCTGAATTCATGGTTTCAGTTTGCGCAGCGATGTCCCACCCTGTATATCTTATACTATCACACATACCTTACATACTACAAAGACGTACCTTATAAGCCTGGGGCCAGTGAATCAGGTACAGGTCCAAATACTTCAGGTTCAGGTTCTGAAG
The DNA here is from genome assembly GCA_945859715.1 of Apamea sordens. Taxonomy (NCBI): domain Eukaryota; kingdom Metazoa; phylum Arthropoda; class Insecta; order Lepidoptera; family Noctuidae; genus Apamea; species Apamea sordens. The sequence goes on from OX244014.1 coordinate 2,372,383, forward strand.
AGACGCCTGGAGAGCGCCCTTCACCAGGTCCGGGCGGTGGAAAGTGTTCCATAACTTTGAAGTTATGAACAGGTCTTCCCTGTAAAGATGGTTATTGAATTATGACTTCAAAGTTTTTGGAACGAAGTTCCTTATCGCGCGTTGCGAAAGGGGGCTAGACGGAAAAAATTAAGACCAAAAGTTGGAACGACACTTTTTGCTATAGTTGTAAGCCGTGCGGCGTGCGCGTGTTTCTCTGTCTGTCTCTCTCTCTCTCTCTTAGAGAAAGCAAGCCAGTTATACTTCGTTCCATCCGGGTGTCCCTTGACACCTGTCAAGTTTTTTTTTTTTTGTGAGCCTATATTCTGTCCCACTGGTGGGTAAAGGCCTCCCCTCCATGTCTCCATGTCTCCTCCTTGTCTTGAGCGTTTCTGGCCATATTGGCCCTGCAAACCTCGTCAGATCGTAACACCACCTTCGCCGTGATCTAGATCTACCTCGACGGCGACGTCCTCCTTCAGGCGTCCAGTGAGTGGCGATCTTTGCCCGTCTCCGGGTGCATTCGCACGACATGTCCGGCCCACTCCCACACGCACACACACGTCAAACTTAGAACACCCCGTCGTTTTTGCGTCGGGGATCAAAAATGATACAGCAGTGCGATTCTGTAACCATCTCACCGTGAAAACTTAGGTGAAGTGATCGTGGAGTGAGCTGTCATTCCAACTAATGCTAGGGATTTATACTATTGACAGCTCACTCTAAGCTCACTTCACCCAACTTTTCACGGTGAGATTTTTACAGAATCGATCGGCAGTGTGTGGCATTGTGATCGAAAGTAGGATCATCCCGCACCATAATTGTGCGTTACGCAATTAGTGTGCGGGATGATCCGGGCTTTTAAACTCTACAACATTTTGACCGTCGGGATCGAACCCAGGACATCTAAATGAACTATAGAGGTATGAGAGTGTAAGTTCACTCATACTCTATAGAAAAGGGAGGATCCTCCGACCAGACGAGTGTTGTATCTAGCGGGCAACTTACTACCCTATGATTCATGTCGGGTCGTTGTATATAATTATGTTAGTTGCGCGGTAATCTCTGCTTGCGAGATGCAGGATTTTGCGTGACGTCAGTATGACGCGTAGTTTGCATGTGGCGTTTGTAGATACCGCTACAAAACTCAAAAACATTCTGACCGACGGGATTGAATCCAAGAGGTCTAACTGAACGTTAAAAAAATACTGGCCTCTTAACAGTTCCGTCAGCAATCTTAGCAGTGATGGCAGCGCCGACCTCCTTCTCGTTACCATAGACGTATGCGCAGTCGATGTGCCTATAACCAATGTCTATGGCATTTTTCACAGCTTCTGTCACTTCGCCCGGTTTAGACTGAAAAAAAAACCAAAGAAATTTGAATAAAGACTAGCTGTGCCCGTGACTTCATCCATTAAATTGAATTTCATAGAAAGAAAAAAAAATGCATTTATTTGTGGCAAACTTGATGCATAAAAAAGAATGAAGAAAGATGAAGATGATGATGATGAGATAAATGATATTTATTTCTAAAAGCTGCTACTGAGAAATTCCATATAGAAAAATCAAATAATTCTGCCCGACCTGGGAATCGAACCCAAGACCTCCTGCTCAGTAGTAGCACTTCCGTCATAGTCTCGTCAAAATTGATTTTAACTGAGTTATACTGTTTATCTCGTGTCAGTTGTTATCAGTAACCCTAGTCACTAGTGTTTTGTTATCTAATGCTACATAAGTATTGAGTATCGAATGACTGATCAACTGGATATTAGCGTTTGATATAACAACCGTATATTTGCTGGAGATAAATTAATAATGGTGCGATTCCCTTGTTCACAAACTAAACTAAATTTTAGTTCAGTGCATCTTTTTCTTTCAATTTCATTAAGAAAAGGACAGAAGATATTAGTTTAGTCCTGTCAAATTAAGATGCTCCATAGACAGTTTACATGTGATTAAAAACATGGGTCTGTGGGTCATCTTAAGGATGGAGTTCAATTCTACCCGGATTGAACTCCACCCTTAAGATGACCCACAGACCCATGTTTTTAATCTAAAAATTCGACCTTAGATGTAAGCTTGGTTTCCTTGCTCCGTATGATGCTTAAAAAACAGTAATAGTAACCTATACGGAAAACAAGTTTTAAAACTTTTTTCAATTTATTGTTATAACATGGGTAGGTACATACAAAATTATAAAGAAAAATGCCGTGGCGAGCATTGTCAACCAACTCACATTTTCTGTTTTAAACAATAATGAACATTCCAGAATTATGAGTACGCGTTATTAGCGTGAGAAAATATCATGTCCTTGTCCAAACCAGCAGACAAGTTTTATGTACCTACTTACTGTTTTCGACTATGAATTTTAATAAGTACCTAAGGAATTTACCTTCCAAGTACCAATTCCAAGGATAGGAATCTCGAGACCATTATAAAACTTCACTTTGGGCACTTTTAAAGCCATTTTGTGGGAGAATAAAGTTTTACATTAATCGAATTGAACTTGACCGAAACTCTGTCTATTTACCTACTATTAACACTATGTAGGTCTGTACTCTTTGCCAAAACTCCAATTACGGATTGACGGATTAACCGGCCGGCTGTCAACTGTCAAAGTCGTAATTATTTTGATGACATTGACATTTACATAAAATTAGGGTTACCACCTTTTGATTCAAAATTACCGATTTACATAATAGAAGCGCCGCCGCGCCGTAGTTCTGTATTATTTATTTATTATTTTATCCTCTGATTATTTGAGCCTCTAATTATTATTTTATTATAACGTTAGACAAAGCTGTCTGCCTCGTTGGTCCAGTGGTCGGACGTTACTGTTACTGCTGAACAAGCATGAGGTCCTGGGCTCGATTCTGCTAGAGGCAAGTACGCTGTGATATTCTTTATTTCAAAACATTTCCTCCCCAAAATAAATATTATTCTTTAAAACTGCATGTCACTAAGCGCCCTTAGGCGTAATAAATAACAATAGAAGTTCTATGGTTTAGCTTTTTTTTTGGGAATGACATTTCGATGTTCAACCTATCAGGTTGTGGTCTGCTTAACTGTGCTTGCCTGTGGATGCCTCAAAATATTAAGGCCTGCAGCCTGGTCTTAAAAAGCTTAAAAACTAAGCGACAACACGCTAAGGGCACCCCCCGTGGGTACGAACTTCGGCTTAGGGCGTCGCTGGGAGAGGGCAGCAAGGGACAGGCTGGATCGGAATTATGTAGCGTTCAATACCTATCCTTCAACCGATTAACAAACAGAGATAGAAAATATTAAAGTAGGTACCTAGCAACGTTAGATTGCCGGTAACTAAGTTATTTTATTGATTTCCAAACAAACACTGACCCGCAAAGGCCTTGTGGCGTTTGCTTGGCTTCTTTTATTATTCATATTGTGGTTTTATTACTTTATGAATCGTCGAACTTCTACGAAGCAACATCGTTTAATGTGAACTAGTGACCCCCTGCTTCGCACGGTTATTAAGATTTGACAAAACATCGAGATTGAAACTAGAAAAAAAATCTATTGATCCTCAGATTATGTCGAGTTATGCGAACATAAATCTATGGATCAACTGTTTTTTTTTTTTCACGATTTCAATGTTGGTCCCGTAGTAAAAGTTGTTCATAATGATGAGTACCTACAATTATTACCCCTTTTAAGGATTAAAACGATCAAAATTTTACGGTGTAGATTAGGAACTAATGGTTATTTCTAGTTTTTCGGTATCTATAAACCTTTATAGGTAGGTAGTTTATTAGCATAATAATCTTCATAATCATCTCATCATCTCTTCTTTAATCATTGCTGTGCCTACCTAAGGGTAGTCAGAAGAGAAAACGTACCCACCTTTTAAGTTATAGGCAGGGTATTTATTTATATCAATATGTGCAGCGCTTTGGTACAGACGCCAGCAGGTCAAACTACCCGAAACTGTCAAATTTTCACAATCAACCTTGAACCTTAATGCTTTGACGATAAAGTTAAACATCTATTAAAGAAGGCTCGATGTGCTGACGTCTGTACCTAGGTATTTATTCGCAGTCCGTCAGTAGTCCTATTCTGTAAAAATCTCACCGTGAAAACTTAGGTGTAATTTGTGGTGAAGGGTTGTCAATCCCAAGATCCCTTAGCGTCAGGTACAGCAGTGCGATTCTGTAACCATCTCACCGTGAAAACTTAGGTGAAGTGAGCGTGGAGTGAGCTGTCATTCCAACTAATGCTAGGGATTGACACTATTGACAGCTCACTCTAAGCTCACTTCACCTAACTTTAAACGGTGAGATTTTTACAGAATCAATCGGCTGTTCTGCAAAATCTCACCGTGAAAACTTGGGTAAAGTGAGCTTAGAGTGAGCTGTCAATAGTGTCAATTCCTAGCATTATTTGGAATGACAGCTCACTCCACGCTCACATCACCTAAGTTTTCACGGTGAGATGGTTACAGAATTGCTCTGCTGATGAAAAGCGATAGAGACAGTATTCGACCGACATCTGCGAATGCCAGTATTAAAGTGTTTGCTTAGCAATTGTAATCTCGGGTGGGAAGCACAATTTTTTTCTACATTCTTTGAGAGTAAAGCTATCAATTTGATCTCTCAGCAATAGTAATCAGCCTAAGAATTGGAGTTCAGCCTACGACCTTGCGGTAGGTGTACCGCGCCAGCCGGTCAACATTCACTCAAATAAAAATGAAATGCTGCGTATTACTTGAGAACGGGTGGATCAATTCTTTTTTGTTTTTTAATGTTTGTAATTAGTCCGAATAAAGAAAGAAAAAATTTAAAAGTTTCCCGGAAAAAATAAAAATTCGGGAAAAATTTAAACGTGTTTTTCCATGGGTTTTTGTATGAATGAATAATATTAATTATTATTTGATGATTACAGTATTAAAATAGAAACAAAATAAAATAATTACTCACCTTCCACGTCCCAAGCCCGATCAAAGGATATGTCTGTCCATTATTGAATTTAATAGTCGGTACACGCGCCATTTTGCCAGACGACTGCACAGCGAGGCAAAGGAATCAAGAATGACGGCCTACGCATAGATTAATGGCCTACGGGCCTACCAAGGTTGGGTTATCTGTGCTATCAATTTATTATTTGTAGTTCAAGTAGATAAGCGTTCTTATATAATTTGCGGCTTGTCTATAACCGTTTTATAATTATTTCTTTGATATCTCTATTTTATGGCGTTATCATGGTAAATATTCCATTGATCAACACGCTATTTACTGTTGGTAGGTATCCCACTTACGTAGATAACGAAATGAGGTATTTTTCAACTTCATACATTTTATATTCAGTTTGATTTGTTAAGATATGGGTTTTTAAGATTTTATTAAATCTAATCTAACTAGCTTGTATTGTCCCATCCCATTGCAGGGCAAATGCCTCCCTCTCCCTTTTTCACACAATTCGGTCTATAACGAGTGCCGGCCAGATTTTTCGGTAGGAGTACAGCTCTTCCCGCCATCTTTTTTAGATAGGTAATCAAATGCCATAGGGCCAATTCTTTCAAATCAAATCTAAATCGTTTAAGTATTTGCATAAACCATTTCCATGCTCTAATAAGTCGAAAATGTTAAATTAGCGTCTAAACGAATAAGTTGTATTTTTTTTAATGAAATTGTTATATGAAACTCGCATGAAAAATCCGATTTTCTTTGGAACTGAAAGTCTAATCGTAATATCCTTACAGGGGGTCTTAGTACTAATTACTATTTGTGATTTTTGACATATCACACATAATGGTCACTGATGCAGATTTTTTTTTTAAAAATTAAGAAAAATTATATACTTTTTTATTTCGAAAATGTTTTATATGAAAGTCGATTTCGCGTTGCGTTCTTCCTGATTTTCTTTTTGCTTGGCTCCTGAGGGTCATAGCGTCATGTTAAATAGCTTAAAGCCTCGTTCAAGAATAGGCATATCAAATGAACAAACTCTTCAGCTTTAATAATACTTAGTAAAGATATCTATAGATTGCCAAGGACGGACATCGATTGTATTTGTATATTAGAAGTACTATCAACTCAAAAGGATACTCTAGCTAGAGTATTAATAATGGTATTATTATACCTACCGGGTGTAAAAAGACACTTATCAGAGCCGAGAGTCACTTGTAATCATTTTTGTACTGCACCATACCTTGGGAACCTTCTGGCTACGGAGATATTGAAGGTCGAAATTTTACCGATGATTTCTTTTACGAAAACAAGTTTTTAATGTTATAACCTTCGATCAATAGTACATTGTTCGAAGGTTATAACACAACTTTAAATACCCACGACCCCAGAGGAACAATTTTTTGCGTGTGTTACATTGTGCGCTACCGCAAACTGCAAATTTTCACACAAAAATTCCCAGCAATTAGTTTTGTGCAATGTTACTTAGTTTGATGTACAGCAGTGCGATTCTGTAACCATCTCACCGTGAACACTTAGGTGAAGTCAAAGACTACAATAGGGTGAAGTGAGCGTGGAGTGAGCTGTCATTCCAAATAATGCTAGGGATTGACACTACTGACAAGTCACATCACGCTCAATCTCAGATTAAGGAAAAGAATAGACATGACATACCTATGAAAAAAACGTGCATACCTAAAATGTGAGTCTGGCACAAAGATGGCGGCTTGCGGCATGCGGTAGCCTACCTAACACACTGCACCTACCCATAATAAATGCAGTCTTATGCAAGTTCGAACACTCTATACAAGCAAAATTTTCGCCTCTTAACACAAAATTTTCTTCAAAACACTGAAACAAACAAGTCGCGATGACAACTGATGTACTTGTTGGCTGTGACAAAACATGGCGACCGGCCGCATCACATTCCTATAACTATTGTTCGTTATGCCGAGTCCTTTCTTTCCTTAGTCTGAGCGCTCACTTCACTTGAGTTTTCACGCTGAGATTTGTACAGAATCGACCAGCAGAATGCGTAGTAGTTGCCGGCTATGTGATGTGTCTTTTTACACCCTGTGTAATGTGCTATTGAAAACTACAACTCATTCGTTTTGAAAATTATCCACATATTTTGACTAAGGTGTAGTAGCGTTTTCAAAGTTCGGCCTTGTAGAGTTAGGGCGTGTAGAGTTAGAAGCTTGGCTTTACATGAGATCTGCCAGTCGATTCTGTAAAAATCTCACCGTGAAAACTCAAGTGATGTGAGCTTGATGTGAGTTGTCAGCTTAGTGTCAATCCCTAGCATTTTAGTTGGAATGACAGCTCACTCCACGCTCACTTCACCTAAGTTTTCACGGTGAGATGGTTACAGAATCGCACTGCAGATTACTTTTTGACAGTGCGAGCTACATGGTCTCGTCTTGCCAACATTTAACATGAAATGTTTTTGTGGGATGTTAATTACCTACTTAATATAGGTAGGTACACACAGCTACACGTTAAGCTATACAAAACCAGTTTGTCTTGGCCTCACTTTGTATGATGTTTTCTCACAATGAACGGTCAGCTAATACTGGTTTTGCATAGCTTGATGTGTAGCCGTGTGTACCTAATATTGTATACAATCAAGTATTTTCTAACTGAACAGACAGCTGTGCTACTGGGGAGTTTGTTGCGCCACTTCTTCCCAGCGATTGCACTAGCAAGTGGTGAAGGGCGGTCGTTTTTGGGGGACAGTCTTTTGTAATTTTGACGTTCGAAAAGTGCTGATTCTCAGCCTAATTTGATGACAAAATGAAGACGTTTGATGTTCGCCATTTTGGCGCTGACAGCAACGTGAGCGTCTATGGAACTAATATTTTTGATAGCGAGTTTTACAAGATTTCTCTCATGATAAAAATGCTCTAAATATCTCGTAGTAAACTCAATATACACAGTCTTATTCCACGATTTAGCAAAACAAAACGACAGCCTTTTGCAATGCGTCAATTTTAGTTCCTGGGACGCTCGAGCGGGGCGCTTTGAGTCGGCACAAAAAACAACTGTCATTTCGTATAGTATATTTAGTCCAGCGTACTTGTATAAAATAAGTCAGTGTCTCAAATTCTTAATTGAAATATAGTCGCTTCTGTTGGAAATTCGTGAGCTACTCGAATTTCCAACATGGTAGCAGAGCGTGGTTAAACTCGCTACTCTAATCATTATTTTCCAATTGTGCGCGTGTGATTTCGTAAAATTATTTTCAAAATTTATTCGCAAGAAAACAAAAGATGGCAACTGCCATTCAGAATTTTTCTGTTGAAAAATTATCCGGGATCCAAGATTATCCATCCTGGAAATTCATGATGCGGATGGTGCTCATCCACGACGATCTTTGGGATTGTGTGGGCACAACTGAAAATAAAAACGAAGACGCGAAGAAACAGGAAAAGGCGCTCGCGAAAATTGCCTTGAACGTGAAGCCTTGTGTATTTCCACAAATTCGAAATGCCAAGACAGCTCGCGAAGCGTGGAGCAACCTGCAGAAGTCATACGAGGACCGAGGCTTGTCACGACGGCTCGGATTGCTTCGCACATTGTTCGCCACCAAATTAAGCGAATGTGCGAGCATGGAGGCATACGTCAATAAGGTCATGGATACATCGCAACAACTGAGCGACATCGGAGCGGCTTTGGAAGATGACTTCGTGGCCGTGATTTTACTCAGCGGTTTGACAAGCGATTACGACCCGTTGATAATGGCTCTAGAAAATTCGAACACGTCACTGTCAAGCGAAAATGTGAAAGCGAAATTGCTTCTGGAAAATGCAAGACGTGATGTGAAAAGCGAAGATGCTACGGCTTTAGCAGCTCGGAAAGCACCAAAACCAATTAAACTCATGTAAATCACATTGAACACAATAAATAATCTAAGCCTAAACACATCCGCTGTCTAAAAATAATAAAACATTATAACAGCTAAAACAAAGCAAAAATATAAATTTATCAAAGTATCCGTCACACATGTCAACAGTAAATATTCAAAACTATGTGATACGGATCTAAAACAAATTGTACTTCTGCAAGCTTACCTACTGCTTAGAACCATCATATCATTTATTTAACGATAAAAATAAACGACATACAAACTTATCGTGTTTTTCCTTTGCCAACGGTTTCGTTAAAACGTCGGCCACCATTTGATCAGTAGAAAGGTATTTTATAACGACTGTACCTTCCTCAACAATTTCCCTGATGAAATTATAGTTCACAGTGACGTCATGGGACCACTGCCGTGTCCGTCCCTAGGTGGGAAAAGATATTTTCTGTTGTTCATTGACGACCTGTCACGAAAAACATTCGTTTATTTTCTTAGGAGGAAGGATGAGGTTTTCGAGATGTTTAAAGAATTCAAAGCTCTCGTCGAAAACCAAACCAATAAAAAAATAAAAGTTTTTCGTAGTGACAATGGTGGTGAATATGTCAATTCCAATTTTCAGAAGTTCCTGAAGAAGCATGGAATTCGACATCAGACCACGGTTCCGAGGTCATCAGCTCAGAATGGAGTCGCGGAACGCGCGATCAGAAGTGTTACAGAGAAAGCCCGGTGCATGCTCCAGGAAGCAGGTTTGAAAAAGGAATTCTGGGCAGAAGCAGTAAACACTGCCGTCTACCTGAAGAATCGCTCTCCAACTAAGGCTGTGATGGGCATTACACCTGAAGAAAAATGGACAGGTAAAAAGGAGAATCTGAGTTACCTTCGCATTTTTGGTTGTCAAGCTTATGCCCTACAGCACAAAAGGGACAAATTGGATCCCAAAAGTAAGAAATATGTTTTTGTCGGATACTGTGACGAGACAAAGGGTTACAGATTGATTGATCCGGCGAGCTCGAAGAATGTCATAAAAGCAAGAAATGTTACTTTTCTAGAACATGCTTTTTGGAATGACACTTCATCGGATGAGTATAACAGTTCACGTTACACTCAGATTGGTTTGTTTCCGAACAATGTAACTATCGCCGATAATGTTCCAGTGCAACCCGCCTTACCCGATTTACCCCAAGAGCCCGCAGAAACATCTAACGAAAACTGTCAAGATAACAGCGCCATTACGATAGATGATTCTGAGAGCAGTAGTGAGACCCCAGATGACCCTGCGGATGAGACGTATGTCCCAGGAGATTCCACACTGGAAGACTACGAGAACTCTACGGACGAATCTAGTGAGTTTGAGTCAGCTAGTGTAGCACGCACTGTATGCAGTGACACGGGGGACCCTCAGACAGTACGCGAGGCACTCAATGGCCCAGAAGCAAGTAAGTGGAATGCCGCGATGGCGGAAGAGTATAAATCCTTCATCGTTAATAAGTGTTGGACTCTGACTGACCGCGATACGAAGCAACGGCCTGTCAAATGCAAGTGGATCTTTAAAAGAAAGCTTGGCCTCAACGGGGAAATATTGAGGTATAAAGCGCGCCTAGTCGCAAAGGGTTATACCCAGAAATACGGTATTGATTACGAAGAAACGTTCTCCCCTGTAGTACGATATTCTACTATACGTACGTTACTAGCTTTAGCAGCGGAACATAACATGAATATCGAGCATCTGGATGTAAAAACGGCATTTTTGAATGGAGATTTAAAAGAGACCGTTTTTATGGAGCAGCCAGAGGGCTACAAGATAAAAGGCCAAGAAGATAAAGTTTACAAGTTGAATAAGGCCATATACGGACTGAAGCAAGCTTCGAAGTCTTGGTATGAGAAAATAAATGGCGTTTTGACGAGCAAAATGAAATTCAAACGTTTATCTTCCGAACCTTGTGTTTATGTCAAGTCGAGTGGGAAATCTATGATTATAATTGCGCTCTATGTTGATGACATAATGTTATTTTCTTCAGCTGGTTGCCGAGATACGGCAGGAATCAAAGAAGAATTAAAGAAGGCCTTCGAAATCAAAGATTTAGGGCCAGCACATCACATTCTTGGAATGAGGCTTTGCAGACAGAACAAGGAAATAACTCTAGACCAGTCAAGCTATATAAAGAAGGTGCTAGAACGATTTCACATGTCAGATTGCAAACCTGCGCGAACACCTATGGAGACAGGTCTGAAGCTCGTGAAATCTTTAAAGAAGGATGGAACGCACGACTACAGAGGCCTGATAGGATGTCTGATGTACATAGCGGTATGTACGCGGCCGGATATTGCGCACGCTGTCAGCACGCTCAGCCAGTTCAACGACGCGTACGACGAAACTCACTGGAAGGCGGCAAAACGCGTTCTTCGCTATCTGAAAGGTCTGCTCTGATCGTTTGCCTGTGCGGATGCACAATATGTTATTTTATCGAGTAGCTCACGAATTTCCAACAGCTTCCTCGTCGACGGTGGGACAGGTGGCTCATGCTGAGTCTGCCGTTTTGTATTAAGTACCTCATTTTACCTTTGAAAAGAAGTTCCTCAACACAGCTAGCGGTGGGAATTGACTGGTAGAAATCGTCAAACTGAAAAAGCGTTATGATTCCTCCATGCGTCTTTCTCTCTCTGGGGGTCTACTCCGAAGTAGTATCGGCCGAATGTTCGGCCGTTTCCTGCTACGAAGTTACTATTTGATTCGGTCGGTTCAGATCCTACACTCCTACACTCTTTCGAATATTGACTATGGTCCCGACCCAACTGAGCCGATCCGAACTTTTTTCGCATTTTTCAATAATATTCGGTTCGGCCATGTGTCGGTCCGATCCGAACATTCGCACTTTACACTTCGGAGTAGGCCCCCTGGTTCTTTCTATTATACAGGGTGGCATCGACGCATAAACTGTGACCATGAATTCAGTACACGACTCTAGATTAGAAAATTATCGGTTATAAAAAAAAAATCTGCCGTTTCATAGAAAAGTGCAATACCTACGCGGTCAAAATGTATGGAACATTTGGAACGAAGTTCCTTATCGCGCGTTGCGAAAGGGGGCTAGACGGAAAAAATTAAGACCAAAAGTTGGAACGACACTTTTTGCTATAGTTGTAAGCCGTGGGGCGTGCGCGTGTTTCTCTGTCTCTCTTATAGAAAGCAAGCCAGTTATACTTCGTTCCATCCGGGTGTCCCTTGACACCTCTCAAGTTTTTTTTTTTAATAACCGTCCAATAATTTATACTCAGCGGGGTTCAAATCATGTACTGAATCCATGGTAACTGAGGGGCAATTCTCGTAATTTTAAGAACGTTCACAGTCTGATCTCAGTCTCAATCTATCATTTGTACAGACGCCAGCACATCAAGCTACTACAATCTGTCAAATTTCTTTAATAGATTTTCAACTTTATCGCTAAAGCTTTAAGGTTCACATTTGAGTGGGAAAATTTGACAGTTTCGGGTAGCTTGACCTGCTGGCGTCTGTACTTATTGTTTAGTACTAAGATGTCATTTATAAGCAAACCTTTGTGGAAAGAGAGAAATAAACTATTATTATTATCAATAATACCTCTAATTTCCCTACATTTTGGACAAGTTTTTGAAATTTATTGTCACTGAGATGAGATTACGACTAGATTTTGAACGTTTTTAACTACGGGAATTGGCAGTTGTACAGTCACGAGCACCAATATGTCAACACTTGGCAACTTTCAATTGCGATTTTTTCATGAAATAACGAATGCAACGTTGAAATAAGACTCATTACATAAACCTATGGGTTCAAAAATGCTATGTTCGTAACATCACAACATTTCATTCAAAAATAAAGGAATAAATCGCTTTTGAATTAAGACGAGTGTATACATACTTTTGCTCGTGACTGTACACGAGTGTGTGTGCGTGCCAGTATCGCGTAAGGAACTTCATTCCTGACGGAGATGCCACCACCTCACACTTTTTTTTTTCGGGTGTTGCAACAAAAATAAAAAAAAAACAATAAAAACATCAAAAAGAATATATTACAACATTTATTTCGTATGCGATTACACGTTCCTTCAACACTTTGAGCAATCAAAAAATATATTGCTTACATCAAACATGACAATCCTTCTTAAAAAAATATACCGAATTTGATACCACACCTATCCTGGTGCCACGAGAAGTATACGACTACTATAAATGTACAATTTTAAACCTTATTCTCTTTATACAAAGATCAGTTTCATTTGCAATAAAACTGTTACCTATAAGACCTTTTTTTAACGATTTTTTTGTTTGATTTTTTTCTTTCGTAGTTTGTTTTTGTTATATTGAAATCGACTTTATTTTTGAATATGTTTGTTTGTAACTATTATATCCATTTTTCTTTGGATATTGGCATAAAAAAAGAAATAATACTACAATTGGGCGTATCATACGCCTCAAAACTATAGAGCAAGGCTCCCCAGTAGTAGTTTTGAGGAACTAGCTGACCCGATAGACGATGTCCTGTCCATAATCAGCCTGCCAGTTCCCACTGTTGGGACACAGGCCTCCTCTCTGTGAGAGGGAGTGGGTTGTAATCCACCACGCGTGCCCAGTACGGGTTGGTAGATGTCACATGTCTTCGAATTTTTAGTTCTAGGACATGCCGGTTTCCTCACGATGTTTCCCTTCACCGTTTTTGAGAGCAGTGGTGATGAATTTACACAAAGTAAAGCGCCTGTCTGGGTTCGAACGTACGACCTGCAACTCGAAGTCGCGGCCGTTACCACTGGACCACCACGGATCTTGTCCTATCCTTCCAATAATTCAGAAAGGAGGACGCCCAGTTTTTCCCAGATTCAAAAATTTTTGAGTAATTATTTTAAAAAATTCTTTTCATATAAACTTATTCAGACTATTACCTTACACTCACACAGACATAAAAATATCGCGCACTGGATTTTCAACTCTCTGTGTTGGTAAAGTTTTCAACTATAGTTTGACCGACACTGCTGTACCGCGCCTTAGGTATGCGCGGCGAGGCGGGAGGAAAGCGCGGCGAGGCGGGGGGCGGGACGCCGTGAGCGGTGACGAATGAGCGGCCTGCACTGCCCCCCCGTGAGCCGCGCACATACCTAAGGCGCGGTACAGCGGTTTTGGTCGAGCTATAGCAATAATCGCACCTCGGATGAACTTCATTGGTTACGATATTGCCTAAGCGTTGACAATAAAACGTTCATCTCAGCGCGTCGAAAAAACACACTGTAGGATTTTCAACTTTCGGCGTTAACCAGAGCGTTGAAAATTCAGTGCGCAAAAAAACGCCCGTGTCATCACATGGGCTTACGAACAGTTCAAAACAAAAAAAAACTAAGCATCGGTCCAGCCGTTCTCAAGCGATGCGCTTACCAACGTACAGCATTTAATTTTTATTTGAGGCCACGAGAGTCACAGTGGCCTAGCTGTCATTTTTTCAATACTGACTTTATTTGAAAAAACTGCTCTAAACTGTAAAAGTCATAGCGCCACAGTGGCCTAAAAATTAGTTCAATTTTTTTCAGTTAGGCCACTGTGGCTCTCATGGCCTCAAATAAAAATTAAATGCTGGCCTCATTTATGTAAAAAGATTATTTCTGTTTCCATGATATAAAAATTATTTTATTAATAAAAACCATTAAAAAAAAAAAAACAAAAACAAATATAGGCCTTCCTTTTTACCACTTTTTTTTCTCTTTATTTTCAGAATTTTTATCTCACGAAGCGACGCGTTTTACTTGTGGTTACGAAGTGTATGAACACGCTGTGAATGTGTGTGTATAGTTACCAGCACGTAAGTTGGCAAAGATCTTGTAGTGGGGGAAGTTCGCGCATGAAAAAATGTATGAAATTGTGCGTGCGTGAACTCCGCCCACTACAAAATCTTTGGCCAACTTACGTGCCGGTAACTATAAGCGCGGGAGCTCTAGTTACCATCAGAGATAATGGCGAAGTCGGAAGCGTGTGTTCGTTACGTACCGACGCTACTCGTCTGCACACACACATTCACTGCGTGTTTGACACACAAACACGCTATGCATGTATAAAGTGCGCGCGTCGCTTCGTGACATGAAAATACTGAACTTAAGAGGCTGTTCATTTATTGCGTAAGACGATTTGAGGGGGGAAGGGGCTGCGGTAAGGACCAGGCCCGGGTCGACGGCGCGTAGTGTTCCACGCGCGCCTCAAAGAGATGTCAGCACGAACTGACGGGGTCCGCTAGGGCCGATGCTGCCGGGGCTGCGGGTTGTTCGAAAGAGATACCGTGGCCCCTGGCACAGGCAACTGAAGGAACACGGGTGGGTTTTAGTCAGTAAAAGTCTGACACGCCCTCCCGCTCTGCCCAGAGCGGAGAGAAGTAATTTGATGATTTCCCACCCAAAAAAAAGCGGGGTAGGAGCTAAGTCTTATTTTGTCTTACGTGAGGGTGGGAGGGATCAAGATTATTTTTACGTAACATTACAAAAGTAAGCAAAAATTACATGTTTAAAAATGTTTGCTCCTTTTTCTTTGCAATTTTGGTAGATACTGATCTTACGTAAGATTCAATGGATATCAGAAATTGGTCAAATTTGGCGCCGATTCCCAAATTCAAATTAGTCAGCGCCTGACGTAAGTGTTTTTAGTTGGCAATTTTTTAATCACGTCTAAACTGGTTTAAGGAGTATCTTAATTTGACAGAACTAAACTAATATTTATCTTCTGTCCTTTTCTTGATGAAATAGAAAGAAAAAGATGCACTGAACTTAAATTTAGTTTAGTTTGTGACCTAGGGAATCGGCGCCAATATCTTACGTAATAAATGAACCGCCCCTAATATGTAATTTTAAAATATGTCGATATCTACTCAATAGCTATACTATTTCGATTACAACTCCGTGAAGGTCTGGTCATAAAAATGCTAGGAAGAAATTTTTAATCAGTCGAGATAAATGCTTAACTTTAGTTCACTCAAATCTCATAGATGGCGCCAGTGTCTTTCTCGGTTACTAAGGTTGTGGTTAAAATGTAGAATTTTGACATTTTAAAAGTCGATAACATGATATAGATAATAAATTAAAAATCGATCTCTGGAATGTCAGAATTCTAAATTAATTATCAGCCTGAATGCTCAGATTTGTCATATTCAATATGGAGACGACAATCTTTTTTTGTATTTGCTTGGTTTACATTATTTTTGTTTTTTTTTCTTTCATTTATCATGATAATCTGTTAGTAGACGTGATACAAACGTCTTGTGTGACTTGTCCGTGTAGTATGGAGCCCTGAGGGGCAATTCTCGTAATTTTAAGAACGTTTAGTCTGATCTCAGTCTAGATTTTGAACGTTTTAAATTACGAAAATTGGCCTTCAGGAGACATGTAAAAAATTGATAGGTGATGATTGTCGTCTCCACATTGTATTAATTTGGGACGCCAGACGCTGGGCTGCCCAGAGTCCGTACCAAGTACATTTTTAATGCTATTGGTAGAGGCTATTCTATGACAATTTAAGACATTTATCATCATCTGCCTAGCCTTTTCCCAACTATGTTGGGGTCGGCTTCCAGTCTAACTGGATGCAGCTGAATACCAGTATTTTACATGCGAACGACTGCCTATCTGACCTCCACAACCCAGTTACTGGGTAATATGATACCCCTTGGTAAGACTGGTTGTCAGACTTTGACATTTATACAAGGTAAAATTAAATTAGCTAGCTAAACTCTGCAGACGTGATGGGTGTCAAATAAAAATATTTGATGTTTTTGGGGTCAACGACCTGAAAGTAAGTAGTTGCGAAAAAGAGAGAAGAGTTTTCGTTTCACAGTCGTTACGGGTCGTCAGAAGCCCGAAAGTCTGACAACCAGTCTTACCAAGGGGTTTCGTATTACCCAGTAACTGGGTTGTGGAGGTCAGATAGGCAGTCGCTCCATGTAAGATACTGGTACTCAGCTGCATCCGGTTAGACTGGAAGCCGACCCCAACATAGTTGGGAAAAGGCAGGCAGATGATGATGTTTAGATATCAATACCCATCACGTGTGCGAAGTTTCGCTAGCTAATTTAATTTAACCCTGTATACATACGAAAGACACTCGCATCACCATAATTTAAATAAAAAAGTACAGACGCCAGCACATCAAGCTACAACAACCTGTCAAATTTCTTTAATACATTTTCAACTTTATCGCTATAGCATTAAGGTTCAAGGTTGATTGGGAAAATTTGACAGTTTCGGGTAGCTTGATTTGATGGCGACTGTACCTATACTATAGAAAAATGAATAAAACTTCGTATAAAAGCGAAAAGAAGGTGTAACATACACCCCGAGACTTAGCCGTTCGCAAGGATTTTATAGCACACTGGATTTTCAACCCTCAAGTGTTGATCGCAGCGTTGAGAATCTCTCAGCGCTCATCATCATCATAATTTCAGCCGAAAGACGTCCACTGCTGGACATAGTCCTCCCCCAAGCACCTCCACTTCGACCGGTTCTGTGCTTCTCGCATCCAACGGGTTCCTGCGGCCTTCACAAGGTCGTCGGTCCACCTTGCGGGAGACCTTCCAACGCTACGTCTTCCGGTACGCGGTCGCCACTCCAGAACCTTTCGGCTCCATCGGCCATCTGTTCTGCGAGCAATGTGCCCTGCTCACTGCCACTTAAGTTTGGCAATTCTTCGGGCTATGTCGGTTACCTTGGTTCTCCTGTGGATCTCTTCATTTCTGATTCGATCACGCAGGGAAACTCCAAGCATAGCGCTCTCCATTGCCCTTTGGGTGACTTTAAGCCTTCCAATAAGGCCCATTGTGAGCGACCACGTTTTAGCGCTTAGGACAGCGTTGAAAATCCAATGGGCGTAAAAAAATCGCCGCTGGAGAAACGCGCTAAGAGGAAATGAGGTCACGTGGTCGATGACGTTCATTCCATAATAACGTATTCCTCTGTTTTCGCTCTGGTTAATGATGATATTTTTTTTTGACAATATAATCGCTGCCAATTTTAGAAAAAATATATTCAGGGTCAATTTAAATTAGCTAGCGAAGCGCAGACTCTGTGATGGGTTGAGTATCGATATTTTAACACGATAAAAAAAAAATGTTTATTTGGGGTCAACGACCGCTTGTAGTGCTGTTACTTGAAGTAGTAATTAGTTGAGAAAAGAAGGGAGAGAAGATTTTTTTGTTTTATGTTTCGATATCGACACCCATAAAATCCGCAGTTTCGCTAGCTGATGTAATTTGACCCTATATTTAAAATCACGCCAACGCCCACGTAACCACGTGTCCTCCCAACTCCGCTCCTAAACGAAGTAAAACACCCTTTTCACCCTAAAAATAATATAAATAAATTGCAAAAATGGCTAACAATTACAACTAGAATTTTTAAAATGAATATCAAATTCGGTACGTCATCATCACAAACCGCCGGGTCAGTGACCCCGGGCGGGTACTATTATGTCCCTTTCACTCACTCTCATATTGCACTATTCTCCCTTCAACCTTTTACTAATTTCTTCCTGTTGTAACTCTCTCCACTCTTTTTTGGGCTTCATTCGTTTTAATTGTCCGTCCCTGTGGAGAGAAAAAAGATGTTTAATACAATTCAATTCATATAATGCATCAAATATGGTAGGTACAGTCAACAGCAAAAGTAGATGATCAAAATCAGAAATTCAATACTAATGAACGGAGTTCGCGTCAGAACTATGTGGTGTCGAAGTGATTCAAAAGTATGAGATTGTAAATTATACCAAACATTTACTACTAGTACAGCTGGCATATAACTGCGAACTCCGTTCATTAGTATTGAATTTCTGATTTTGATCATCTACTTTTGCTGTTGACTGTACACACGGCTACACATCAAGCTATGCAAAACCAGTATTGGCTGACCGTTCATTGTGAAGAAAATATCATACAAAGTGAGGCCAAGACAAACTGGTTTTGTATAGCTTGACGGGTAGCCGTGTGTACATTAAGTTCTTATATAAAATTTTTGGTAACACACATTTGGTCAATATACAGGGTTATTTGTAAAACACCAACAACCTCTTAAGAGGTCATTGTACTCATCATTATGAACAACTTTTACTATAGGACCAAACCTGAAATCGCGAAAAAAAAAATCAGCTGCTCCCTACATTTTGACGAGTTATGCGAACATAAATGTAGGGAACAGCTGATTTTTTTTTTCGCGAGATCAGTGTAGTTTTTGGAACGAAGTTCCTTATCGCGCGTTGCGAAAGAGGGCTAGACGGAAAAAATTAAGACCAAAAGTTGGAACGACACTTTTTGCTATAGTTATAAGCCGTGCGGCGTGCGCGTGTTTGAAAGCAAGCCAGTTATTTTCGTTCCTATATTTCGTTTGTTTTAGTTATATTTAATATTATTATAACTTTAAAAAAATAAAATTTTATTACAATTCCTTCACTAATTAATCGAAAGGAACTTCGTTCCATCCGGGTGTCCCTTGACACCTCTCAAGTTTTTTTTTTAATGTTCTTCCCGTTTCATCCCTAATCAAATATAGCTCTTAATACTTACCACATTAGGTCGACAAGGCCCACCTGTACACGCGCTAACGGCTGAACGGATTTCGATGAAATTTGGCACACAACTACAGCATGTCCTGGGTACTATTTTACTTCAATGGTCCTAGTTTTTCATCTGTGACTCAAGTGACAGCTATGTGACCAGAACCCAGCTATGCGTAAATATGTAAGCTGTCACGCCCTTTATGCCTGGAGGCTTTTATTTAGGTAGTAAGTAGTTATTTCCATTTTAATTAATTATTTTTCAGCTTAAGTACGTATAGTTTTTATTATATTTGTTGGTATATTGGCGTGGCTAGCTGACATATTTTATGGCAAATAATTTAAGTTTCTTGTAATGTTAATTACTGAACATATGTTCCTAGTATTGTATACATGCAACTATATTCTAACTGAACAGACAGCTGTGCTGCTGGGAAGTTTGTTCCGCCACTTCTTCTTCCCAGCGATAGCACTAGGAAGTGGTGAAGGGCGGGCGTTTTTGGGGGACTGTCTTTTGTAATTTTGACGTTCGAAAAGTGCTGACTCTCAGCCTAATTTGAATAAATGACTTTTGATTTTGATTTTGATTGATTTTGACTCGAAGCCGCGAGCTAAAGCTGTTAATCAAATATAGATCTTATAGCTCACCACATAAGGTCGACAAGGCCGCCCCTCCGCGCGATGACAGCCTTCACTCTGTTGGCGAAGTCGACGGCCGTCTCGTCGGCCGCGCGGGTCATGGCGGGCAGGTACCACACGTCACACACGATGGCCCAAGACGTCATCATGTTCAGGAGGTAGTGCAGCATGCCGTAGCGAGAGCTGTTCCAGAATGCGTCGCCGAAGCGGGGGTCGTATCTGTGAGAAAAAAAGTGTTTTTGTAAGAAAGAAATATATCAAACTTTTTTGCAAAAAAAAAAAAACAACCGACTTCCAAAAAAGACAGTGAAAAATAACTTTAATTTCGGAAGTCGGTTGTTTTTTTTTTTGTTTTGCAAAAAAGTTTTTTTTTTCACTTTTATTTTTACCAGTAATTTTGGTTTGAAAACCAAACTACTGAACTGTTTTTAATTAAATTTCTATGGGACCAATCTGGAAGTATATCCTTAGATATAAAAAAATAATTTTGCAAATCGGCTTATAAATAACGGAGTCTAAGGTAACAAACATAAAAAAAATACAGTCGAATTGAGAACCTCTTCCTTTTTTGAAGTCGGTTAAAAACGCCTGGGGTCGAGGAACCCCCGGTAGGAACGAAATTCAAAATGAAAATCGATGATGGTGGCTGCGAAAATTACTATTAATTATTAATGACTTTGGAAAGCACGTTAAGTAGTTGGTCCCGGCTGTCATTCGTAGATATCTGACAACCTCAAAAGTCTGACAACGAGTCTTATCAAGGCGTGTACCTAGTAACTGGGTTGTAGAGGTCGGATAGGCAGTCGCTCCATTTAAAACACTGGTATTCAGCTTCATCCGGTAAGACTGGAAGCCGACCCCAACATAGTTGGGTAAAGGCTAAGCAGAAGCACGAGTCTGATACCCAGTCTTACCAAGGTTATCGTGATACCCAGTAACTAGGTTGTAGAGGTCAGATAGGCAGGCGCTCCATGTAAAACACTGGTATTCAGCTTGATCCGGTAAGACTGGAAGCTGACCCAAACATTGTTAGAAGAAGACTAGGCATTAGGCAAATGATGACTTACTTGATGGCGACGGGGTAGATGGTGCCGCCGACTTCGAAGCTGCCTTTCTTGAACTGCATGACTGAGGTGTTGTTGATGCATGTGCCTTCAGGAAAGATCAGGATCGGGGGGTTGTCTGGTACTGATATGTGTTCCTTTAACCTGGGGAATTAGAAGAGATTTAGAAACTAGAATTCAGGGGGCCTACTCCGAAGTGCAAATACATGTTGATGGATGGAGAGGTAGAGGAAGGCCGAAGAAAAGATGGATGGATTGTGTGAGGAATTATATGAAAGAGAAGGGAGTGAATGATAGCGTGACGGTTGACAGAGGAGAATGGAAGAAGAAAACGTGTTGCGCCGACCACAAGTAACATCGGATAAGGGCAGGAAGAAGAAGAAGAAGACTTCGAAGTGCAAAGTGCGAATGTTCGGATCGGACCGACACATGGCCGAACCGAATATTATTGAAAAATGCGAAAAAAGATCGGATCGGCTCAGTTGGGTCGGGACCATAGTCAATATTCGAAAGAGTGTAGGAGTGTAGGATCGGAACCGACCGAACCAAATAGTAACTTCGTAGCAGGAAACGGCCGATACTACTTCGGAGTAGACCCCCAGATTCTCATGATTATTTCGAACCTGAAACTCACATGACGATAGCATAATCAGTTTGTTCCCACGGCTGAGACACAGGCCTCCTCTCTGTGAGACAGAGTGGGCCAAAATCCACCACGCGGGCCCAGTGCGGGTTGGTAGATGTCACATGTCTTTGAATGTTTGGTTCTAGGACATGTCAGTTTCCGCACGATGTTTTCCTTCACCGTTTTGAGAGCAGTGGTGATGAAATAATTTACACAAAGTAAAGCGGTTGTCTGGGTTCGAATCTACGAACGTAACCCGTATGTCGCGACCGTTACTCGCCACGCACGACGATAGCATCCACAATAAAGGGTACAGACGCCAGCACATCAAGCTTCTACAATCTGCCAAATCTCTTTAATAGATTTTCAACTTTATCGCTACAGTATTAAGGTTCAAGTTTGATTGGGAAAATTTGACAGTTTCGGGTAGCTTGACCTAATGGCGTCTATACTTAAGATTTCTGAGCCATATTTTTTTTTTTTCGATTGGTTTGATCTCGCAGCTCAACCTATGAGGTTGTCGTCTGCTTAACCGAGCTTGCCTGTGGATGCCTCAATAAATTAAAGCCTTCAGCAAGGGCTTAAAAAAACTTAAAAACTAAGTGACTACACGCTAAGGGCACCCCCTGGGGGGTACGGACCTCGACCTTAGGGGGTCGCTGGGAGAGAGCAGCAAGGGACAGGCTGGCTCGGAATTACGTGCCATAGACTTCCCACTCCGTTCACCTTTTATGCTCCATTTTTGTCTATACGGTAAAAAAGTCACGACGGTATACAGCAAGTATGAATATTAACACGTTGCGGGACGGTACTGACTTTTTCAAATTATGCGATATGACAGTAAAATTGTCCATACAAGTTCCGACCACTGCTTTATCCGTACCGCCCTAGAGCAATACTAAAGAATAATATACGATGTCAGTACTTTCATAGCCGTATTGATGTGGTATGACAGTAAAAACGGGTTTCCTTGTTCCTCTATACAAAATTTCGCTGTAATGCCCGTACCTCAGTTCCGGCGGTGCCCGTACTGTCATTTTCAACACCGAAAAATCTACTGCTAATGCAGTGCGTCCCGCAGCGTGTTAAGAAGCACATAACAAAATATTTACCTTCTAGCTACTGCATGTCTATCCTTAACTTCAGATCTCTCAAACCAAATGTGCGGCGACGCCCTAGCCAGCGCTCTCTGTAAGATCCCTAGGAAACCATTGTGTCTTTGACCGATCTGAAAATATTAGTAAAATTATTAATACATTATTAAATACATAATATAAATATTATTGAGTCATGATGGCCCAGAGTAAAAATATTAAAGAATCATTGTAATAATCTCTTGAGAGCAGTGTGGCCCAGTGGCAACGACGCCTACTGAAGAGTCGTGGGTTCGAACCCAACCAGGCGTTTTACTTTGTGTAAATATAAAAACCTGGGTTTTTATATATCAATGGGTCCTGAAAAAAAAAAAAAAATGCTTGCTTGCTTCCTAATAAATGCTTTTTCTTTCTTTTCTTTTCTTTCCTGTGCTATAATTTAATTTAACATCTTGTGTACAGTCACGACCAAAAGTATGTATACACTCGGGTTTATTCAAAAGCGATTTACTCCTTTATATTTTAATGAAATTTTATGTTGTTACGAACACAGGCATTATTTAAAGTTGCCAAGTGTTGACATATTGGTGCTCGTGACTGTACCCACCATATTTAAGGCAAATAAATGATTTATTATTATTACATGCACTAACTTGGAGTGAGGGCCTTTTTATTGTCATGCGTGTTTTTACGCCCGCGTGCAGGCCAGACACGCTTGCGTGCTGCGGGCCGCACGCAGAACATTATTTTCGCCACGCCGCCACAGTATTGTGCGTGTCGCCAGGAAGAGAACATATTGATCATACAACCTGCGTGCGATCCGCTTGACAGTAAAAACAACACTGACTGTCAAGGTTTGCCACACGCACACAGGCGGCACGCATCCGTGCGAGCCACCCGCGTTCCGCGTGCGTGTGGTGCGCATGACAATAAAAACATGTATGATACGATAGGTTGCGGGCAGCACGCATGCGTGCCTGGCCTGCACGCGGGCCCAAACACGCATGCCAATAAAAAGGCCCTGAGTTAGTGCGTGTACACGCCAAAATCTTGCCATGTTACGTGCCGACTGTAATAATTTGTTGTTTTTTTTTCTGTCATTGAAAAAGTCACATATCCGAGGGGAAAAACGTGGAATGACAGTTCCGAGGTTCGAACTCGCACCCTCATTCTTGATAAGCAGACCTTGTAACCTCTGGGCCAACACGACATCAAATTTAACAATATTTTTTTCAGAACCAGCAAACTGCTTTAAGACTCAAAATGGCAAACCATTTCGCCAAAACATCACACACAAATCCTGGGGTTCGAACCCAACCCCATAACATTGACAACCATTGCATGCAACCACTCAACCACTGAGTATACATTCGCAGTTCAACCCAAACATAAAAGATAGCAGACGTCACAAAAACATAGATTTTATGCATATACATAATATGTCGTAACAATTATTATGATATTCGTAACAATTATTATGATAGTCTTAACAATTATTATGATATCTCCCTTATAATCAAAAATATGGTAAACAATTTAATGTATGGCACTCGTCTTAACGAAACATGCACTTTTTGCTCATTAATAACAGCCGCACAGGTCGATCATCAGGTTAAGCTACGCTTGCCGCGGTTGGTCTGTGGATGGGTGACCATCTTTACATAGCGAGACCCCTCCGTGCCTCGGAAAGCACGTTAAGCCGTTGGTCCCGGCTGTCATTCGTGGATCTTTGACAGTCGTTACGGGTAGTCAGAAGCTCGAAACTCTGACAACCAGTCTCACCAAGGGGTATCGTATTACCCAGTAACTGGGTTGTGGAGGACAGCTAGGCAGTCGCTCCATGTAAAATACTGGTATTCAGCTGCATCCGGTTGGACTGGAAGCCGACCCCAACTTAGTTGGGAAAAGGCTAGGCACATGATGAATAAATTAAATCTCGCTGTTTTTATCAACTACCGTAAAATTTGCCAAAAAAAAAACACCTCAATTTTCTTAACAGTTAACCTCCCTGACTTTACTTACATATTTCTGCAGGGTACCTCCTCATTTTGTCATTAGAAGACATGCAATCAGCATTCACGAGTGGCTTTATCTAATACAACTGGGTTGTGTTCAGATAGGCAGTCGCTCCATGTAAAATACTGGTATTCAGCTGCATCCGGTTAGACTGGAAGCTGACCCCAACATAGTTGGGAAAAGGCTAGGCAGATGATGATGATAAACACAGTGCGAAGAACTGTCCCTTTTTAGGGGTATGCTTAACTTTTGAATTCACACAACTGGAAGTAGAACGCCATCTCTCGGTGGCTGGCGAAACTAAAATATTTTTTTAAAAACTTACCGTAAGGACTGGTTCGAGGTGGCGCGGGAAAAGAGATCCTGGAGTGCTTTGGGGAAGGCCTTTGCCCAGTGGGCCAGTATAGGCTTACAAAACAACTTACAAGTGAATAGCAGTTATCGCACATAAGCACGAGCGCGTCGATGGGGCTCGTGTGGTTGGCGACACAGATGCCGTTCCGCGGCTTGTAGTGCGTGTCGTGGTACGTGATCACCGCGGAGATGCAGCGCGACAGGAAATTGAAACACATGACAGAGACCGCGTAGTTTACGCGCTGTTTCGTTTTCCCATCTGGGAGGGTACCAACGCAAGCTGTGCACGCTACGAGCCACCAGACCTATCGGAAGCAGGGTGTGATGTATGTCCCGAATGAGTTAGGTTTTAACCTTTTGAACGCCATTGTCACATATACGTGACAAGCAAGCGCGTGCCCTGTACGCCAACGACACAAATATGTGACAAAAAATGCGGTCCACTTTATCACGAAATAAACAATTAAGTCATTTTGGAGTCCCTATTCTTTTTGTAGGTAGTTGCGGTGAAATTGTGGCTTGGCGTGGAGGGCACGCGCGTGCGTTTATGCTCTGGCGTTCAAAAGGTTAAGTCAGTTTTTGCTAGTGTTGAGATGGAAATATGGTACTCGCTATATTGTAAGGCCTGTTAAATTTACTGGCGAAACTACACAGACGAATATCGGTATCTACTCTCGCCATAATAGAGTATTTGACTGTTTTTTTTTTTAAATTTGATTTTTGGAATCCCGAAAAAAAATTGCCACAAAAAAAATTGAATATCTCAAAAAATGGCGAAGTTGTATGCATTTTAAAGTCTATGCTAGACAGAGACAGCACTGCTGCGATCTGACCGTCTGACGTCACAACACCGACGCCATTCAGTACAATTATCGTTTTGCGTGACAAGGTTTTAAGAAAATCTAATGTTTTATTTTTTGCTATTAGACACCAACATCCATGACGACTGTGAAGTTTCGCTAAATAATTTAATTAAAAAAAATAGCTTTTCATATTTTTTTATTATAATTCTGTCTAACGCTTACAAAAACTGACTTGGACAATACACAAATGAAATTATTAGACAAGTTATGATTTTTACAAGTAGGTACTGATTTTTCAATCATCTGATAACTTTATTCGAGAAATAATTTTGAAATTTTGACAGTTATTTCATACGAAAACTGTCAAACGTCAATTTTATTCCTCGATCAAAAGTTATCTGGCGATGGAAACATCAGCCCTTATCAGCATACCATTAATATAGAGTTCTATTAACATTACAATGTATAAACATAACAGTACAGTGACACCCACATTTCGCTGATTATGTTCAAGGGACTAACCACACTTATAACGATATTGTATGGAATGCGTACGCATCCGTTCAGCTTTACGGATGCGTACGCATTCCTTGCAAAATCGTGGTTTTCTATGGACACACGCTGAACAGAGCTGAATAAGGTATATAATAACTCGTCTTCTCGAAAATAATAAACAATGTACTTATAATATAGGACAAAACACAGGTGGATACAGAGAAAGCATTAAAGTTAAAAACATCACAGAGTAAATATATAGGACAACACAAAGAAACATAAAAAGCTCAAGAAAGAACAGCCATATGTAAACCTAACATCAATTTGTTAAAACGACTTCCGAATATCAACCAATAACATTGTGGCGACATCTACATCGCCACATGCGAACTACGCATCACACTGACGTCACGCAAAATCCTGCATCGCGCAAGCAAAGTTTACTGCGCGACTTGCATATATACAACGTCCCAATATCAATCGTCGTGCAGTAGCCTACCAGACACAATACTCGTCAGAAGATCCTCCCTTTTCTATGGACGATGATTGGACTTTACACCCTGATCCTCATAACTCCATGAACCCTCACCTAACGTTGTGGCGACAACTATAACTCCACAATCGAACTACGCGTGACAGTAACCGTCACGCAACATCCTGCATCGCGCCAGCAAAAACTAATTAGTTAGATTATCAAAAAATATTGAACCCGTATTTTTTCTTTAGTCAATTATATAAAAAATGATGAAGATATCGCCCGTTAAAGTTCCGCGTGATGTCACTTGCTTGCGACACTTGTGCAAGCAAGTGACGTCACGACCCGCCTCCAAAATTTTGAAGCGCTTTATCTTTGTCATTTTTTGTTTGATTGACAAGAGAAAAAAATATTTGTCGATAATCTGACTGACTAATTTTTTTTTTTTTGCCAGGGACTACCCTATTCTGTTGAAGTTCCATGTGGGTGTGCCTATTTCCACTTACCGTGCATATATCTGGACTCTGGTCTGCAGTCTGCTACTGAGCAATTCCTAAAGGAAAAGCCCTATCTCTTGGCCAACCTAGGAATCGAACCTACGATACCACGCTCTTATATCACGCTTACAAAAACAAGGCTGTTAAAAAATGCCTCATTTTTAAAAGAAGAAAAAAGAAATGGTCAGTAATCTTTGAGAATACGACTTTTAAACGTATTATTTTTGACATGGTGTTTCAGGAGACGGTTAATAATGATTATTATTAATTATCCCAATATATGATTTGACATATCAGAAGAGTGCATTAGACAACCTATTTATATCTTAACCAGGCTTAACTCATCATTCATCAAAGTTTATAGTGTGCATTAATTCAGTTACACATTGTATAACTAAAAGAATATAATATACAACCAATATATCTTATCATCTTAATCATGCAAAACATGACAAGAACAAATACACACAAGCAACGTAACACCCAATTCCTCAGTCATAATATCCTACCCAGACAACATCTTACCCAATCTGGACATAACATACTATTACCCAGTCCGCGCAAAACATACAATCCAATGGATATTACAATTTCACCCAGACGTTTTACGTAACCAGGACATGAAGTATTACCCAATACAGATAGACAGACAAAATGACCCACCCAATTCCAGTCAAACGTTCTACCCAGACAGAGTATTACCCAATTTGGACATAACATATATTAGCCATTCTGGACACAACGTACCAGTTCTAGCCAGGCAACGTTTTACCCAACCAGCACATAACGTTTTACCCAATATCGATGCAAAGTATTGCCCAATACGGACATATTATATCGCTCAATCCAGACGAAATGTCCCACCCAATTCCAGTCAAACGTTCTACCCAATTTGGACATAACATATTAGCCCTTCTGGACACACTACACACAATTCTACCCAGGCAACGTATTACCCAATACGGACAAGTATAACCCAATCTAGACACAATGTACCCTTTGTAACAGAACATTCTACCCAGACAAAACGTCCCACGCAATTTAAGGCTCTCCCCCACAGACGCGTTATTATCGGGCGATAATATCGGATGCGTTGCGTCTTTGAGTCGTAACGGGTCGTCCGAAGCCCGAAAGTCTGACAACCAGTCTTATCAAGGAGTATCGTATTACCCAATAAGTGGGTTGTGGAGGTCAGATAGGCAGTCGCTCCATGTAAAATACTGGTATTCAGCTACATCCGGTTAGACTGGAAGCCGACCCCAACACAGTTGAGAAAAAGCTAGGCAGATGATGAATATCGGATGCGTTATTGCGATATCTTTTCAGTACATTTTGTATTAGGATGGCCACGAAGTTACACACTGCTGCGATAATAACGACACAATAGAAGTAGGACCGCGTTCCTACGTCCTGCGATATTCTCATGAGTTCTTAGAACATTTTGTATTACGAGTACGACGCATACGATAAAAACGCAGCTGCAAGGCAAGGTTGCTCTCCAATGGGAACACAGGGTACAGGGAACTGCCCTGTACGATTTTGGTAGTTTGGCAGTTGCCTATCAATCGATTTAAAACAGCATTATTCAAATGGCTTATAGAAAAATCATTCTATTCTGTGACGGGAGTATTTAGACTAAATGTTCAGACTGACATGTTACTATTGTAATTTGACAAATATTTGACATTTAAATTTAATAACTATGATTTTTGTACCAATTTTATTAGCTTCATGTAATCAATAATTTTGCATGCTAGTTTTAGCGAATTTTTTTTAGACACTGTTTAAAAAAAACCGACCATCTGTAATGTACTACATTTCTTGGAAATAAATTTCATTTAATTTCAAGGAATCGGGACCCATTATCGCAATAACGCATCCGATATCATCGACCGATAACAACGAGCCTGTGGGGGAGTGCCTTAATCCAAAAAATACACGACATACCAAAGAAAAACAGGTGTTAATGCTGAGCACTCCCACATCTATGGGGCTGGTATGGTTCGCCACACAGAAGCCATTGGCTTTCGGCCTGTACTGCTTATTGTGGAACCTCCCGTGGATGGAGAGGCCCCTGATAAGGATCCTAATGCTCATCTTGTACGAAATCCTTCCTAGTTTGTTTCGTAAGCCGACGAATGGCACGGAACTGACGACCCAGGTTGAGAAGACCATTACTAAAACCTGGTGGGATTGATGAGATTGCATCACGCTTTTGTTACAAATAGGGGGTGCCAGAGGTGTGTAGTACGGCCGACGTATTCTGTAACAATCTTACCGTGAAAACTTAAGTGTAGTGAGCTGTCAATCACAGCGGGCCCTGGCCCTATCAGCATACCAGCGCTGCGACATTTATTTTTTAAATGTCGCAGCTTCATGCTGAAATAGGAGCCTTTTGGCCTCGTATAGGACTTTCTATTTAATTTTGTTACTTTTTTATACAGGGTTATTTTTCAAAGACCAGCCAAATTTAAGGATGTGGTACAGACCATCAAACTGAACAACTTTCTCCATGTGACAAATAGCGTAATCGCGAACTACGCGCAATTTTATCAACTGTCCCATAGAAAACTTCAATACCTACTCGACCAAAATGTATGGGACGGCTGAATTTTTATTCGCGATTACGATGTTGGTCCCATGGAGAAAGTTGTTCAGTTTGATGGTCTGTACCACATCCTTAAATTTGGCTGGTCTTTGAAAAATAACCCTGTATAATATGTTTTATTTTTAACTGTGTTTAGTTTAGTTTATCATCCTGTACCAGTCGCAATAAATACTTTTTTCTTTCTTTCTTTGAATAGTGTTAATTCCTAGCAGCAGATGGAAAGACAGCTTACTTCCAGCTCACTGCACCTAAGTTTTCACGGTGAGATTTTTACAGAATAGATTGGCAGGGTGGTGAATTATGCGAATCCCGCACCCCTGGCTATAGGCAGAGGTGGAACACCGCGGTGGTTTTAGCCGCTAAGACTCCAACATACCCCTCTGTCACCTCCACGATGGAGGAAGTTCATGAGGATTTCCACCGCGCAACAAAAAAAAAAAGAGTGGCAGGGACATCGACGCGCAACCTTTTTAACCGACTTCTAAAAAAGGAGGAGGTTCTGAATTCGGATGTTCGTATTTTTTTTTAATGTTCTTTCGCGTATAACTCCGTCGCTTGCCAGCCGATTTGAAAAAATCTTTTTTTGTTGGAAAGGGTATACATCCCAAATGGTCCTATATGAATTTTATCAAAAACGGTTCAGAAGTTTGGTTTTTAAACCAAAATTACTGGTAAAAATTACAACATAGTGAAAAATAAAAACTTTATTACAAAAAAAAAAAACAACCGACTTCCTAAAACGACACTACAAAGTGAAAAATAACATTAATTTTGGAATTCGGTGCCAAACAACACACACGGTACGTCGGTATGTCAAACACTTGTCAAAATGTAGCGAAATTAGAGGTATTTTTGACAGATTGAGACTGAGATCAGACTGTGAACGTTCTTAAAATTACGAGAATTGCCCCTTAGTTTGCGTCTCCATGTCCCTGCCACCCTGTACACCTACTTGAGCTGATCTTGTCAGTCTATAGTCAGTAACCGGTCTCAAAGGAGATGTTTCAAAATAGGCCCAGTATATGTATATGTACAGTACCTCGAAAAATCGAGAAAAATCCCTGGAATTCGGGAAAAATACAGATAAATTGCATAAGTGCATATTTTTCTTGTAATCATTTGACATTTATCAATTATTTTTATCGACTTTCAATATGGCGTCTCGCCAATTTACGTACTCTGTGGTTAAAAAACAATGACAGTATATCATAGATCGACCACTGATCATAGATCGTGAACTGTCTACTGTCACATCTTGTCAGACTAAAAGTACGGTAACGTAGTGATTCTCTTTGACAATGTAATATAACAGAAATAAACATATCAAACGTAAATAATCAATCAACATGACAGCTTACCGCCATGACGGGTTTTTGTTGTGTGTTGCTATTTCAAGTGTACATTCTTGTGCTTTACTACCAAACAAAGCCAATTTCTAGTAATTGGATGATTGAAAACTGTTTTAATTATGTTTCCCCATTTTTTAGTATGGTGTACAAAGACCTGGCCGGGGCTCCATACATTTTGAAACATCTCCTTTAACCTCCGGACTGCTTTGAGAAATTCTTCATGAAAAAAATACAGCAACACTTCTAGAACTGGGAATCGAACCCAGGTCCAAAAGCCTTCGATGGGGAACTTTACAAAATAGCATGTTAGGAAAAGCTACAGGAATTTGTAGTTTCGATTTACATACAGTCAAGCTTTGAAGTAAGAATATTAGTGACAAGAACATAGGAAAAATTACAAAAAAAAAGTTAACCATAGTAAAAGGAAATTAGTTGCGATATAACAATTACATAATTAGTAACAAAAATAAACAAGGTGTGAAATAATAAATAGAAAGTAAATAATTTGAAACTTCAAGGTAGAAAAAGTGATATAAGAATAGAGAGGCACGAGATACATCTATATAGGGTCAGATTAAATTAGCTAGCGAAACTGTGCACACGTGATGGGTATAACAAAACAAAAAAAAAAAAAAAATTGGTTTCTTTCGGGGGTCAATGATAAATGATTTTATTTTGTAAGTAAATGATAAATGATTTTATTTTTGTAAGTAGGTTTGTACAAACACTTTTACACGTCAATCATATTTTAAAACTAGATGAGGTCGGCGTTTCCTATCTGACTAGTCTGAGAAGAAAGGGCGAAATAAACTCAGAGGTCACAGTCTCTTTTAAAGTCCAGACATAATCTTGGTCAGATCATGTGAAGAACATGTAGATCGATGTCTGAGATAACCACTGTTACTGTAGTTACTTGAAGTAGTTGAGAAAAACTGTTTTTTTTTTTGTTTTGTCGTATTGAGTGAGGTATCGGTACCCATAACGTCTGTGAAGTTTACAGAACAAAAAGCTGATTTTTAAACTGATATTTCACACGACTACACTAACGGCAGTCTAAAAATCGGCAAATTAATTTCTTTTTCCCATCACGTCTATAGAGTTTTGCTAGCTAATTTAATTTAACTCTGTCTTTAATAATTCGACGCCTGAAAGGCAAAATTGACTAAGCGACACAGGGCCTAACTACAGGAGAACAGAAGGCCAACTCTCGTAATTTAAAACGTTCAAAATCTAGTCGCAGTCTCATCTCGGCGACAAACAAATGTCAAAAACTTGTCAAAATGTGGGGAAATTAGAAGTATTTTTTGACAGATTGAGACTGAGATCAGACTGTGAACGTTCTTAAAATTACGAGAATTGCCCCTCAGCTTAAAGATTAACATTTCAGGAAAAAAAAAACATAAATTCTGATTCAGATGATTACAAGAATTTAAATGATTTTTGATCTGAAAAGTTAAACTTTAAACTGGAGGGCAATTCTCGTGATTTTAAGAACTTTCACAGTCTGATCTTCAAAAGTATCTCTTCAAGTCGAGAGTGAATAGGCTTCTTCTGCGCAAGCTCGTTCCACCGTAGATCTCATCCCTGCCTCTGGGCTGGATTGAGGTCAAGAGTGAGCCCATTGTCAATAAAAAAAAAAAGTATCAATCTGTCAAAAATACCTTTATGGGCTTATTTCTCGATCGACAGATAATTTTTATTCGTGGAATAAACTTGACGTTAAAATTCTAGTCTAGCGTTGGAAAAATCAGCCCAATTTCCTTTGGAAAAGTTTTTGAAAATTTGTTTGTCGCTAAGATGAGACTGCGACTAGCTTCTAAACGTTTTAAATTACGATAATGGGCATTCTGTTCTCCTGTAAAGTTAGCCCGATGTCGCTTAGTCAATTTTGCCTTTGAAGCATCGAATTGTATGTTACAATTTTGTTTATGTTTCTTAAGATTGGTATTCAACTCACCCCAATAACGAAGATCATTATTCGGAGAGGCAAGAGGAACATGTATCGCACAACGAAGCCCATTGCCCAAATGATGGTCAGGCGCCACGTTAGGAATTCGTACTGTCTGGAACAGAAATAATATTAAATTAGGTATTATACACACACAGACAGTCAAAGTCAAAGTCAAATCATTTATTTCAAATAGGCACATTAAAGGCACTTTTGAACGTCAAAATTAAAATTAAAATAAAATTGATTCTAGTCGCCCCTTCCAAAAGGTAGTTTTCGTATGGAGAAGAATGGGCAAGAAACTCCACCGTTACTCTTTTAAAATGTTTTACAATATTTTGCATACATTAATTATATAATTATATGTGAAGACGATGCACCTAAAAATAAAATTACTATACCACAATAGGTAAAAGAATTAAAATGAATTTATGAATTTATGTCGCAACAGCATCTTGAGAACTGTAGCAGAGAGTTTCGGCTCAAAGCAGTTTGTGCAAACGGTGATTGGTACTAACACTAGACAATAAGTTGTTTTAATATTATGTTAGGTACTAATACTTTATCGATTCTTTGATCCGAAATAAAAATAATTATTAAATCCTTTATTTCACTTAAATACTTACAAATTACATTTTTAAATGTTATTATAAACAAAAAAAAAATTAAAAAAACATTTAAAAATATAAATAAAAAACCGGCCAAGTGCGAGTCGGACTCGCCCATGAAGGGTTCCGTTACGTTACGATTTATGACGTATTAAAAAAAAACTACTCACTAGATCTCGTTCAAACCAATTTTCGGTGGAAGTTTATATGGTAATGTACATCATATATTTTTTTTAGTTTTATCATTCTCTTATTTTAGAAGTTACAGGGGGGGGGACACACATTTTACCACTTTGGAAGTGTCTCTCGCGCAAACTATTCAGTTTAGAAAAAAATGATATTAGAAACCTCAATATCATTTTTGAAGACCTATCCATAGATACCCCACACGTATGGGTTTGATGAAAAAAAAAATTTGAGTTTCAGTTCTAAGTATGGGGACCCCCAAAATTTATTGTTTTTTTTCTATTTTTGTGTGAAAATCTTAATGCGGTTCACAGAATACATCTACTTACCAAGTTTCAACAGTATAGCTCTTATAGTTTCGGAAAAAAGCGGCTGTGACATACGGACGGACAGACAGACAGACAGACAGACATGACGAATCCATAAGGGTTCCGTTGCCATTTGGCTACGGAACCCTAAAAATAGTAGCCCACCGGTATCGGGAACAGGGTCCAAGCTACCGGCGGTCAGGGCTCCAGAGAGAGGAACCTCCTGACAATGCGAGCCGTGTCCAGAAGTA
Organism: Apamea sordens; assembly: GCA_945859715.1. Classification (NCBI taxonomy): domain Eukaryota; kingdom Metazoa; phylum Arthropoda; class Insecta; order Lepidoptera; family Noctuidae; genus Apamea; species Apamea sordens. The sequence goes on from OX244014.1 coordinate 2,407,044, forward strand.
CCGCTTTCTGAATCAAGCCCTTGATCCAGCTGCCCAACGAGAGCCTCCTCAGGTGTTGGTCGAGGCTCTTGGTTAAGCGATTGGCTGTCACGACTATCGGCACAATGATCGCTGAGTCCACATCCCACATGACGAAAACCTCGTGAGCTATTATTACTGTGAGAGTTTATTGGAACGAAGTTCCTTATCGCGCGTTGCGAAAGGAGGCTAGACGGAAAAAATTAAGACCAAAAGTTGGAACGACATTTTTTGCTATAGTTGTAAGCCGTGCGGCGCGGCGTGCGCGTGTTTCTCTCTCTCTCTCTCTTTGAACTTCGTTCCATCCGGGTGTCCCTTGACACCTCTCAAGTTTTATTATTATAATAGTCCTCCTGACTGCATAGGGGGCTTGTGGCTAAGTAATAACAGCCGCACGGGACAATCGATCAGGTTAAGCTACGCTTGCCGCGGTCAGTCCGTGGTGGGTGGCTATCTTCACATACCAAGACCCCTCCGTGCCTCGGAAAGCACGTTAAGCCATTGGTCCCAGCTGTCATTCGAGGATCTTTGACAGTCGTTACGGGTAGTCAGGAGCCCGAAAGTCTGACAACCAGTCTTACCAAGGGGTATCGTATTACCCAGTAACGTGTAATCCACCACGCGGACCCAGCGCGGGTTGGTGGATCGCACAGCACAGAGGTCGAATACCTTTCACAATCAAATTCACGATAATATTTTTTTAACTATTGTTAATCTTTGAGATAAGTCGACCACCCGCCGATACCTAAAAAAACCGGCCAAGTGCGAGTCGGACTCGCCCATGAAGGGTTCCGTTACGTTACGATTTATGACGTATTAAAAAAAAACTACTCACTAGATCTCGATCAAACCAATTTTCGGTGGAAGTTTATATGGTAATGTACATCATATATTTTTTTTAGTTTTATCATTCTCTTATTTTAGAAGTTACAGGGGGGGGGGGGGGGGGGACACATTTTACCACTTTGGAAGTATCTCTCGCGCAAACTATTCAGTTTAGAAAAAAATGATATTAGAAACCTCAATATCATTTTTGAAGACCTATCCATAGATACCCCACACGTATGGGTTTGATGAAAAAAAAATTTTGAGTTTCAGTTCTAAGTATGGGGACCCCCAAAATTTATTGTTTTTTTCTATTTTTGTGTGAAAATCTTAATGCGGTTCACAGAATACATCTACTTACCAAGTTTCAACAGTATAGCTCTTATAGTTTCGGAAAAAAGCAGCTGTGACATACGGACGGACAGACAGACAGACAGACAGACATGACGAATCCATAAGGGTTCCGTTGCCATTTGGCTACGGAACCCTAAAAAGGTATCAAGTACTTCATTTGTAATCCTGTAATCTAAGAAAGATAATATTTGTAAGGTTCGAGACCTTTCTCTTGTTTTTAAAATAATCTATATTTCCTACTAATATTATAAAAGCGAAAATTTGTATGGATGGATTTAGTTTGTTACTCTTTGCAACGTTGCAGGGGTCGTGGGGGTAAATAAAGTTAGAAAGAAAGAAAGAAAGAAAAATGCATTTATTTGCGGCAAACATGACGCATAAAAAAAGGACATGAACACACAAAAAAAAAACAAGTTAGGGGTAAACATGCGTCACATTCACGCAAAACGGCCATCGCTCAGCATAATGCTAAGACCCTATACGAGACAGAGCCCCAGCGCTGGTTTTCAGCGGCAGCCGGCGCTGACGTGATGACGTTTACCAGTGCAGCATGCAATTACAACAATCAAAACAAGAAATAAATAAACCATTGCAACATAATATGATTCGACACAAAACAAAAAACAACAATCAAAACATGAAATAAAATAAACATACATTAAAACAAAAAGAAAAAAGAGATGGTGAAACGTGAAATTTATTGGATGTGGTAACATTCCGGGCAACGAATCTTGCGCCGCCGGGTATAAGTAAATAGTAGTCTGTGCCCGTTTGCAGCTCCAGCTGTCACAATGCTATACATACATAAACTTAGATTTGACATTTTGACATCTTGAACGTAGGATATGAATCAAAGACTACATTAGAAGAACGTAATAATTAGCAATAATAAGATAGAATTATATTGATGTTTTGGGTCGAATGTGTACCTGATGTTTTTGCAAAACAGTGTTTGCAAAATTGTGCTAGAAGATGCAAATGGCAAAGTTGGTTACTCAAAGGAGAACAAAAATCCTCAGTACAGGAAGAAATTGGTAAGTGCAACGTGATTATAATAAATAAAATAATAAATTAAACTGGTTAATTAAATAAATTTGGACATTTTTTTCCCATCAAGCCACTATACCTGACAAGACAGTTGAACGGAGGCAGCTGATCGATTAAGTTGCAAAGTGAAAAGCAGAGGCATACCTAAGTGCAAAGGAAGAATTCTACAGCGAAAACAGATGTTAAATACAGCCCTACCGACAGAAGATCAAAAATTCAAAGCAGCCCACTCACTAGGAGATCCCAAACCAGAGCCTGCAAGCCATGACCCCTGAGGTACAGTGAACCAATACAAAAGTACAATTTAAGGTTGAAGTGAAATTTGTTCATGTAACAGTAACTTTCTGTGTTGGTATTTAAAAGTTGTGTTATAAATAACATAAAAAAATTGTATTCGTAAAAAAAAGTCGGTAAAAGTTGGAATTTTGACCTTCAATATCTTCGTAACCAGAAGGTTCCCAGGTATGGTCCAGTACAAAAAAATAATTACAATGACAAGGAGTACAAGTGACTCTCGACTTCGATAAGTGTCCTTTTACACCCGTTATTTTCCATATTATGATAATTTGTAGGTAGTGAGTTCGATCCAGACAGGCAATTTACTTCGGGAATTTAATTTTATCACCACTGCTCTCAAAAATGAGCCTCCAAATATTTGTACATTATAAAAAAAACAAACCTGCTGTGTTATAGAAAAGTAATAATAATATATAATAATAATAATATCCCTGGACATTTCACACAGCGCCATCTAGTCCCAAGAAGCAACCTAATGCTTGTGTTATGGTAACAAGGTGGCTGATAAACTACTTATATACATTTTTTTTGTAAATACATACATATTATAGATAAAAAAAACACCCAGACTCGGAACAAATACATGTAGGTCATACAAATATTTGTTCCGTGCGGGAATCGAACCCGCGACACGCAGCGCAGCAGTCAATCGCTTAACCACTGCGCCAACCGTGCCGTCAAAGTGCAATACCTACGCGTTCAAAATCTACAAATTAGCTAAAAATTTCAACTGAGGGGGGTTAAGGGGTCTGCCAGGGTCACGGGTTGTTCGAAACAGTTATCGTGGCCCCTGGCACAGGCAAACTATAGGAACACGGGTAGGTTTTAGTCACTAAAAGTCTGACATCCCGCTCCGCCCAGAGCGGGAGAAGTTATAACGTTCTTAAAATTACGAGAATTGCCCCTCTGGTTGTGGACCTTGTATAATTCGCCGATAAAGCGTACCTATTAGTCCTAGTGAGGAGGTTCCAACTCCTCAGCTCCTCAGCCTCGAAGACGGACGTGACCTGGTCCTCGATGATGGACTCCATACCAGCCTTGACCAAGTCCAGGCAGTTGGCTAGATGGAACTCGATGTTGTTCTGGAAAAGTTAAAGAAATACTTGTCAAAATCTGGTTAAGTTAAGGTGACCGTCGCAGGTATCAGCTGGATGCGAGAAGCACAGGACCGGTCTATGTGGCGAGGTTTAGGGGAGGCCTATGTTCAGCTGTGGACGTCTTTCGGCTGAATTTACAGATATTCTAAGAAACAATGAAAGAATTATTAATTTAGTCATCGAATTTTTCGTGACATCGCCAAGCGGTTGGTTGACCAACGTGGTAATGCTGCCAGCCTTTTGAGCACTTATCCCATTGACAGTGATGCGGATGAATTTTTTGATGCCCAATGAGCTCCTGCCTTTTTCTATATTTTTTCGTATTATATAATTGTATATAGTATATATTATTGTTAGTTGATATTTGTTTAACTTGAAAGTTGTATTAAAGTTATTATGAATTTAACATAAAATAAATTTAATTTAGTTGCGGTAAAAAAGAAGCGTAAAAAGAATACAAACACAAAAAAAAAATAACAAGTTGGGGGTAAACATGCGTCACATCCACGCAAAACGGCCATCGCTCAGCATAATGCTAATACCCACGAGACAGAGCCGCAGCGCTGGTTTTCAGCGGCAGCCGGCGTTGACGTGGTGACATATACAAGGTGCCGTTTTGCATCCTCGTCAAATTCAAGGTAACTATGCTACTGATTCTCGACACAAATCAAAAATAAAATAAGTAGGTGTTATTGTTTTTTTTAATTTTCTGAAATCATCATGTCTGGGACACGCATTTTAAAACACGGCCTGTGTGAGCCCGCACTGTAACTGCCCTTTTACACACACATAAAAACGCGGCCGCTTATACGATACCATAACGCGATTCTGTTCATTGAAAATGGTGTAATCTGAAATACTGTCAAACTTAAATAACTAAAAAAACAAGTATGTATACATTATTCACCAGGGATCGTAATTTTATTTGATAATTTATGTCTTTCATAACAGCCTCCTGAAATTTAACGAGGATGCAAAACATCAGCTTGTATAAAGTACTGGCTGCACCTCGCGGTTTCACCCGCATAAGTTTCGATACCGTGGGAATACTATGTGTTAATCCTGGTTATAAACCATCTGTGTGCCAAATTTCATCACAATCCGTTCAGTAGTTTTTGCGTGAAAGAGTAACAAACTTCCATCCATTCATCAATACAAACTTTCGCGTTTATAATATTACTAACTGCGCCCCGCGGTTTCACCCGCATAAGTTGCGATCCCGTGGGAATATGGGAATAAAAAGTATCCTACATGTTAAACCTAAAAAAGCTCAGGAAATATTTCCAAAAAGTAATAGGCACAGGAATAGAATAGTTTTGCCCATAATTCCTAGGACAGCATTGTATAGCAAGAATAGCTATGCAATGTGTTGTCGCATATTTAATGCTATACCTAATAGTATTCAAATCTTACCATTTAATAAATTTACAAGGTGTCTTAAAGTATGGTTAAGGGAAAACAACTTCTACTCAGTTAATGACTTATTTGATACTAGCTTCTGCCCGCGGCTTCGCCCGCGTGGATGTCGGAAATTTACCCACGGGAACGTGCTAACAGGATAAAATGTATGTGCTTCCCCAGAATGCCATCTATGTCGCGGGCCCTTTGTGACTAATTACAATAGAAAACCAATTGTGTCTCATTAGTGGTGATTAAGAGGGTACCTATATGATATCTTTACCTCAGTACCTAACTAATTTTAAAAAAAAACTCAATAACAGAAAATTAAATACCTACCTTCCTAAATAAACCTATTTCTGATGATAACTAATCTAAACTCAATAAATAAGCAAAATCCCTAAAAACTAATATCTATACGAATGACTAAATCTACCTAACAGTATTATAAAATAACCTACGGTCACTACGTACACTATCAAATAAACTACCTATACTTTAAAATTAAAATCTATACCTACGACTCATATAAAAATAAACCTAAATAACTCTAAAAACTAAAAGGAATAAAAATGAACTCCACTGCGGGTGACCCAACCTATGACAAACTTAGCATTTGCGGTTGGTACAGTACAGACAGTGGTAATCGGGTATAGGGATCGAACCGCAAAATTAAGTTTGTTTTTTATTGTATATACTTTTCCGGGATAAAAAGTACCCAGTGTGGTGCCCAGGATATTAAAGAATAATTATACCAAGTTTCATCGTAATCGAACCGGTAGTTTTTGCGTGATGCCTGAACAAACAGACAGACAGACAGACAGACAGACAGACAAAAATTTTTTTAATCACATTTTTGGGTTCGGTGTCGGTCAAGTAACACCCCCTGCCATTTATTTTTTGGATATTTTCCATGTACAGAATTTTCACTTCTACAGATTTATTATAAGTATAGAAAAGGTTGAAGAAGAAATGATAACCGTCAACCCTCTGACATTCTGAACAGTATTTTTCAACTCTGGTATTATCTTTTTTTCTTTTATGTTGAGGATGTATTTAATATTATAACATCACTACTAATGAATTTGAATTATATTATTATTTATAAAATGACTTACTGATAATTATAAACACAAATATTTGCATGTCACATTATTATGACTAAGTGTTATGGATCTGTATTATATATGTTAAGACCTAAATTGTACCAACGCTTACAGCAAATAAATTGATTTGATTTGATTTGATTAGTTATTAACCATTTGTGTGCAAAATTTCATTCAAATCCGTTCAGTAGTTTTTGCGTGAAAGAGTAACAAACAAACATCCATCCATCCATCAATACCATTTTTCGGTGGTAGGATAGGATATAATTAGTTTAAGGAAATCTGAAGGTTTTAGTGACTTGCACTTAATTTTACTTTTGCTTTTTATATTAGTAATAACTACAGCAATATAAGATAACAGGAGGTTGAATACCATTTGCTCGATTACAAAACAGTAGGTACTAAGTGATAAGAGAGTGAAACATATCTCGTTACGACTGTTTCCAAGTTGATTGTGGGCCAGATAAGTTTACATTGCCTATCAGTTTTGATTGTTAAGTGCAACATAACCTATCAATATTGATAATGGCGCCGATTCCCTTGTTCACAAGCTAAGCAAAATTTAAGTTCAGTGCAGTTTTCTTTCTGTTTCATTAAGAAAAGGACAGAAGATATATATTAGTTTAGTCCTGTCAAATTAGTCAGCGCCTGGCGTAAATTGACGTATTTTTAGTAGCCATATTTTTAATCACGTCTAATTTGTCTATGAGTATCTTAATTTGACAGGACTAAACTAATATTTATCTTCCGTCCTTTTCTTAATGAAATAGAAAGAAAAAGATGCACTGAACTTAAATTCAGTTTAGTTTGTGAACAAGAAAATCGGCGCCAATATTCGACTAGATACACCGTGCTCCGGACGATATACATATTTCGATCTGGTCGAAATATGTATATCGGACCATGTAAATAAACATTTTTCATTATGTACACATTAATCAATTCTTGTTTTTTGTTAATTTTCATACAAACTAATTAATACCTTGACGTAAATCACCCGATATGCATGCATCTTTATCTGAAGCTTTTGATAGATTTATCATTTTAATTGCACTAAGCGGCAACAGAGGCCAAATTAAGACCCTTCTTACTGCATAGCTCAATTAAATTTCATTAAATTCAATTTAAAAAAATATCTTTGGAACGAAACCTTATTAAGTACTACTTCCTTTGTTAGATTTGATTTGTAAAAGCTATAGAAGCGTTTGCCAAAATTTACGGATAACGTGAAGAACAAAGTGTATATTCGATATTTGACTTTCGGCACGTCATCCAGCTCGGTAGACACGTCTTTGAGAAAGAAGCCGACCGACACTGCTCACTGAACAAACACTTCCATACGATAGGCATAACGGACAGCCCCTGTGCAGAGCTTGCATGGAGGCTGATGAAACCGTCGCGCATGTGCTCTTTGAGTGCACAGGCGTCACCCAGATTAGATCAGAAACCCTCGGGACACCCAGATCCTACACAGATGTTCTCGACAGACCAGGAGACCTAATAAGCTTCTGGAGGGAGGTGGGCTGGTTGAAATAACCACCGACGGCCGCCATGGCCCACGCACAATGGTCCACCTGAAGGACTAAGTGCGGAAACCAAACCCTTAACATAGAACAAGAAGCCGACCGAAGGATCCAATTGGGTTGGGCAGCGATTAGAAGTCATCTCGTCGCCAATACCGCAATTTTTGAAGATAGGTTTTCAACCAGCGCTCTGGAACTGCCAGTTGGGATTGATTTTTTTTTTCATTATTTTTAGATTGGATAGCCCAATTCTTGCTAAAGGCTTTTTATCATCACCCTACGACCCTTAGGTGCCGTGCAAACAGGAAAAAAAGTCAGTAAGAACGCTACGCTAAAACGAAGTAATACCAGGCGATGCGATGCGTAGGGGTGGGTCAGGGAAACAAGAAATTTCATGCGGACGAAGTCGCAAGAATAAGGGCCGACATACACTGCCTGCTTGAAGCAGTCAGGGTGGACTCCTTCAAGCTGCGACTGCATAGTGAGCTACAGTCTTCTACGTACACACTTACACGAAACCGCTCGTGCAGTTGCAACTGCTTCGGGAGGTCGTGCGGTCAAGCAGTCGCCAGGCATGCACTGACTGCTCGAGCTGTCGACTGCTCTCGCGCAGTTACCTGATTTGAATGACGAGCAGTTGGTATCAACTGCTCCAGCAGTTATCAATGGCAGCTTCAAGCTGTTGACTATGACTGCAAGAGCGGTCCGTCTATGTTGATCAATCGCTAACTGCTCAAGCAGTCCGTGTATGTCGGCTCTAAGATAGTAGTACATCTATATGTCGGAGTCATTCGTTTGACTATTCGGAACGCTAGCGCCATCTCGTGGCGCTAGACAGAGTCTAGCCTGAGTTCGTGGGGATGGACGGAGAGCTGCAAGAACGGTGTGAGCAGAGCTCTCGGGATCATCGAAACATGGGACATCGTACGAACAACATGTGCTGAGAAACTGTCAGCGTTCCGTAACGTTGAGTTGTGTGTGTGTGTGATTCGCTATTGTGAGTAACTAGTTCGTAAATTATAATCTGATTTGAACTACAAACTGTTTTTCTATTGTGCAATAACCAACATTACCCATAGTACGCCCACAGTAATTAAAATATGCCTGATGCTAACGAGAGACAGACATACCATCTCCGATATATATATATATATAAAAAAATGAATCCCTATTTCCCTTGGTCACGCCATAACTTGAGAACGACTTTACCGATTTCATCCATCTTTTTTTTTAAAGTTTTCTAATACTTTGTAGAAGGTTCTCACGGAAAAAATAAATTAAGAAAGTTGCGCAGGAAATTAGAAAATTTAAGAATTACGCTTTTACGCTAAAACAGCTGAACGGATTTAGACGAAATTTGACACATGGGTAGACCATGAACTGGAGTAGGACATAGGCTACTTTTCATCCTGGATCGCAGACGAAGTCGCGGGCAACAGGTAGTAATAAATAAATAAATATCCCTGGACATTTCACACAGCGCCATCTAGTCCCAAGCTAAGCAACCTAATGCTTGTGTTATGGTAACAAGATGGCTGATAAACTACTTATATACATTTTTTTTTGTAAATACATACATATTATACATAGAAAAACACCCAGACTCGGAACTAATACATGTAGGTCATACAAATATTTGTTCAGTGCGGGAATCGAACCCGCGACACCCTCTGCGCTAACCGTGCCGTCATAAATCTGTTATTTACCTCTCCATTGCCCTGACTGGGCCTATGTCCGTTCTGCACCCTCTCTTGACTAGAGCTTCTCTTGTAGTTCAGTTCTGGTGAAGGACCCAGGATCTCTTGCCGTTCTATCACCGTATTCAGCGTACCTGGGAAAAAGAGAGAGGAGAGTTAGAGAGAGAAAGACGAAGAGATGTTTTTTTTCTTTCTGAACATTGACCATACATTTAAGGCTAAGAAATAACAGCCTTTTAATTAAGCTAGGTTTTTTTTGCTTTAGTCGGTCCGTGGATGGGTGACCACTAGAGATGCGCCGAATAGTGGTTTCACCGAATACCGAATAATATTCGGTTAAGTTCTTACCGAACCGAATATACTTTTAATTTTCTAGTGGGATTATTGCAATTAAAAATTACTGTTCTTCTGAGATACTTGATTTAATGTAACTATTAATGCTAGGTTATACTTGATTACCTGTGTTTAATTACATCTTTGTTTGAGTACCTTAATATAAACGATTTCTAATAAATATATGAATATGGGATTCCTTTAATTTATTGTTCCCATTGTTGTTTTCCTTTAATTTGCTTTAAAGGCTAATTTACGATGATCAATTAAACCGAATACATTCAGCATTTCAACCGAATGATTCGGCCAAGTACGAATACCTCAAATTCTGCCGAATACTGAATATAAAACGAGGCCCGTGGCCAAATAATAACAGCCGCACAGGTCGATCGGTCAGGTTAAGCTACGCTTGCCGCGGTTGGTCTGTGGATGGGTGACCATCTTTACATACCGAGACCCCTCCGTGCCTCGGAAAGCACGTTAAGCCGTTGGTCCCGGCTGTCATTCGAGGATCTTTGACAGTCGTTACGGGTAGTCAGAAGCCCGAAAGTCTGACAACCAGTCTTACCAAGGGGTATCGTCAGTGGCGTGCGGTTCATAAAGACAGAAAGACACTGCCTACCCTAGTTCTGATAATAGATCTAATATTATTTTATCAATAAACAAAACAACATAAAAATCATAAATCAGCTCCACCTATCGAGTGCCGGTGTTATCATTAAGATCGATACAGTTTACTGCACTAGCGCCACCTCGCCTCTGCCACGGCAAAGACACAAACTATTCGTCTCTGAATATTTTGTATGTGTGCTCCGTGGAAACTCGTGGTCATGCGTATTTTTATGTGTGTGCGTTCCTATAGCTACGCGGGCTTTGCTGACACACAATGACAAAAATCACGCACACAACTGCATGAAAAGCCAGTGTCTTGTTCGAGTTGTTCACGAAAAATTACGATCCTAACCGAACATTTCCGACGAAAGTTTGCTATGCAATGCGAATATTTTAAGAAGTAACATTGTTTCATTGAATTTTATATATTTAGATGGCCATCATTTTTTTGTCGTATTAATTTTCCTTTTTACTACGTAATTTCAATAGTCAATAGTAGCCATTATTGTTTGATGTGTGTTGTGTTTGTGACTTACGCTATCAGATATTTAGGATTTTAACATTGTGATTAGAGTGAAAAATGGATAATATTGTCTGTGAAAGTTGTTCAGATGGTGTGTGTATTGATAAAATAAAATATGACGCGTTTTCAAAACTATCTTTTAGTGAAAAAAAACAAGTTATCGAGTTATGTCGTCCTACACCGGATTTGCAATTAATACAAACTAAAGGTAAAGTCAATCGTAAATTCAATACAAAACAATATGTTCATTATCATTGGCTGACAGGTTGCATACACAGTGATCGGTTATTTTGTTTCGTTTGTATATTATTTTCAAATAATAAAACCGGCTGAAAACGAAGACTCTTGGGATGGTGAGACATTAAGTCAAGTTTCGTATTTGTTACACAATTTAGAAGACTTTCAAATCCAGTTTTTACTTCATGTGTTTAACGAAATATTCGCAGAAACTGATGTGCTTTACGAAATTATGCAAAAAAAAAGACATCAGATGTGACTTAGTGCATTAAAAAAATTAGGGACTGAATCGTTTTTGGAATCATTCGGATCTAGGTTTGAATAAATTTTTGAAGGCGTAAAAATAATCACAGGGCCGCCAAAACAAAAACGTAATGTTGTGGACGCGAAAACCAATTTTTATTGAAATTATAGACATTATAGGTATCCATCGAATGTCGCGACCGATATAAAAATCTGAGTTAAAATTTTTTGGACTACTTTCATGCGAAAATTTCAATAAATATAATGACAATTTTCCGGTTGAATTAGTATCGCAATTCGTAAGTGTTTATAAATTATACGACTTTAACTTAGACCGCCTTATCAATGAGCTCAAATGTGTTTATAAATATGCCGAATTCAAAAACCTTAGTATTTACAAAATTATAGAACATTTTTACGAAAATAACCTAGATACAGTTTTTCCCGAAGTACTGTGTTTGGCAAAATTAATTGTTACAGTTCCCGCGAGCAGTGCTTCAACCGAAAGGTCATTCTCGTCGCTAAAACGTATACACACCTACTTAAGAAATACACAAGGCCAGAAACGACTTACAGATCTTTCCACGATTTCAATAGAAAAAAACCTTCTTACGGAAATAAAACGCCTTCCCAACTTTTACGATTCCATATTGCAGATATTCTTACAGAAATATAGGCGTGTAGATTTAATATACAAATAAAACAATCCTATATACTTAGTATACTCACACCACCATCTTTTCAATGATTTTATTTAAGTTTTGCAAATCACACAAACATTACAAAACATCAAACAAACGCGCCGAAAGGCCACTTCGACTATCGGTAAATTGATGTCTATAAAATCAGTCAATCTATGGATATTTGAGTTGGCATTTGGCAATTACCTACATCATAATCGACAAGACGACGAACCAAAACCAACGTGCTAGTATTTTTGGTGAGTACAATTTTCTGCCTACCCTGTCTTAAAACTGTGTGCACGCCACTGGGTATCGTATTACCCAGAGTAACTGGGTTGTGGAGGTCAGATAGGCAGTCGCTGCATGTAAAATACTGGTATTCAGCTGCATCCGGTTAGACTGGAAGCCGACCCCAACATAGTTGGGAAAGGCTAGACAGATGATGACTGAATATAAAACGAATATTCGATTTTTTTTTCTTCTTTGTGATTCTTACATTTTTACGTTCATACATCTTGAAAAGTGGTGACTCAGTGGTAACGACCGCGACTTGCGAGTTGTAAGTCGTAGGTTCGAACCCAGACAGGTTGTAGGACCCGTATATGAAACTTAAACATGGCGAAATTTGGGTGTACAATTTTATTATATTTATTTTCCTTTATTGGCCAACCAGCAATTGTTTACACTGTAAATATTTAAAGTGCTATCTACCATAATCTAGGGTTAGTGTAACAATTTCTTACAGGTTAGCACCTCATGCCCCATAAACATTAGGTGTGCCACAAGCACCTGTAGCGGTATCTACAACGCCACATGCGAACAACGCGTCATACTGACGTCACGCAAATCCTGCATCTCGCAAGCAGAGTTTACCGCGCAATTAGCATAGATACAATTTCCCAACATCAATCGTTGGGCAATTGCCCGCCAGACACAACACCCGTCTGGTCGGAGGATCCTCCCTTTTCTATGGAGGATGAGCGAACTTTACACCCTGTTCCTCATACCTCTAAACACCTATACTATAAAATTAAAATTGATATCTTATTAACTAAAATTAACAAGTTAAAAATGATATTACGTGATGGAATATAAAACTAAAATAAGCAGTAAAAGTAAAATTCATTAAAGCAAAGCGAGATAGAGAAAAAACAATGAAAAAAATAAAGAAAAATCGGGATTAAAACACAATGGGTCCACCCCTTTTTTTTTTTTTGAGGATCGGAGATCATCAAATGACCCCTCCCGCTCTGGGTGGAGCGGAAGGGAGTGTCAGACTCTTACTAACTAAAACCCACCCGTGTTCCTTCCTTAGCCCTTTATCCCATGCCTAACTCTTCAGGGAATATATATATTTTAATGTGACTGCTCATAACACAATAACTTTCAAATAGCACCACAATTTAAAACGCAAACGCATACGTTTTACGTAAAGAATGGCGCAAGTTCACTTACAAACCAATTTACTGTCATTGAGCAGTAAATTACCCTCACATGCCGTAAGACATCAACTACATAATATGCTGGAGTTGGCTTGAGTACCCCAAGATGCGGATAAATTATTATGAAAGATGATTTCATATCATAATAATTTATCCGCATCTTGGGGTACTCATTCCAGAACCTTTCGACAACATCGGCTATTTTTGTTTTGCAAGCAATGTGCGCCGTGCCCGAAATGCATGTCATTATTTGCCTAGCCTTTTCCCAACTATGTTGGGGTCGGCTTCCAGTCTAACCGGATGCAGCTGAATACCAGTATTTTACATGGAGCGACTGCCTATCTGACCTCCACAACCCAGTGACTGGGTAATACGATACCCCTTGGTAAGACTGGTTGTCAGACTTTCGGGCTACTGACGACCCGTAACGACTGTCAAAGATCCACGAATGACAGCCGGGGCCAACGGCTTAACGTGCTTTCCGAGGCACGGAGGGGGTCTTGGTTTGTGAAAATGGTCACCCATCCACGGACCAACCGCGGCAAGCGTAGCTTAACCTGATCGATCGACCCGTGTGGCTGTTATTACTTAGCCACAAGCCCCTCTTATGAAAACACTCATCATAATGAGCCTATAATGTTCCTACTGCTGGGACACAGGCCTCCTCTCTGTGAGAGGGACTGGGCTGTAATCCACCACGCTGGCCCAGAGCGGGTTGGTAGATGTCACATGTCTTCGAATGTTTGGTTCTAGAACATGCCGGTTTCCTCACGATGATTTCTTTGAGAGCAGTGGTGATGAAATAAATTACACATAGTAATGTGCCTACCAGGACGCGTATCCCGAGGGTTCGGTTCGAGGTGGCGTGGGAAAAGAGTTCCAGCCGGTCGATTCTGTAAAAATCTCAGCGTGAAAAAGTGAGCTTAGCGTGAGCTGTCAATCCCTAGCATTAGTTGGAATGACAGCTCACTCCACGCTCACTTCACCTAAGTTTTCACGGTGAGATAGTTACAGAATCGCACTGCTGGAAGGACTTGGGGGAGGCCTTTGCCCAATATAGGGTTAAAAAAAACTTGAGAGGTGTCAAGGGACACCCGGATGGAACGAAGTATAACTGGCTTGCTTTCTATAAGAGAGAGAGAGAGAGAGAGAAACACGCGCACGCCGCACGGCTTACAACTATACCAAAAAGTGTCGTTCCAACTTTTGGTCTTAATTTTTTCCGTCTAGCCCCCTTTCGCAACGCGCGATGAGGAACTTCGTTCCAAAAAACGTGCCTGGGTGAGTTCGTTGGTACGACAAGTAAGTCGGTGACGTTATCATTGGGCCTCCCCTGCTCATCAGTGTCAGTTCACCTTAGCACTTGCATTTAATCTGTTCAAATGAAGTAAGCAGCGTAGCAACTAACACAGCATTACTTAGAGCTAATACAAAGTTGCATAAGACTATAAATTCTCCAGTAAGTTGTCGACATCCTAAGATTACATTACATGACAGGTTTTTTATCAATGTTCAACGTGTCACATAAAAGGTCTATACACTCATATCAGGGCCGTGCCCGGGACATGCACGGACCGTGCTCAGACATGGGCTCAAAAAAATATCGTTCACACGTTCGTGACGACGGAGTGACTGCCTATCTGACCTCCACAACCCAGTAATAAGATAACACTATAGAGGTACGAGTATGCGGAACGTTCACTCATCCTCCATAGAAAACGGAGGATCCTCCGACCAGACAGGTGTTGTGTCTGGCGGACAACTGCCCGATGAATCATGTGGGACTGTTGTATATATGCTAACTGCGCGGTTAACCCTGCTTGCGCGATGCAGGACTACGTGATATCAGTTTGATGCGTATATCGCATGTGGCGTTGTAGATACCGCTACCACACAATACCCCTTGGTAAGACTGGTTGTCAGACTTTCGGATTTCTGCCTAACGAATGTCAAAGATCTACGAACGACAGTGAGAGACAAGAGATAAAATAAACTATGATTATTAAAAAACATCTTCCATAACTAATAAAAAGACACGTTTCTCGTTATTTTGTTTGACGTACGATCGTAAAACATTCAAACACTGGTCATAATTTACTTCCAAGTGTGAAGAATATTAAAATACCTATCTACACAACTGCCTTCAGCACGCGACCTCGTCCGCGAGAATTTTTTTGTTAAATAAAAAAGTTCTCGCGCGATATGTAGTATCGGTAAGTGTAGCGTGGCTTGCCCTCCAGCTAGAGGGATAGACAACCTCAAAAAGGTGGCTGGGACAGACTGGATGCGGAAGGCGGAGGACAGGGTGTTGTGGCGCAGCCTGGGAGAGGCCTATGGCCAGCAGTGGACTGCGATAGACTGGAGTTGATTTAGGTACTAAGCCAGGAAGCTCTCCACTCACCATTCATCCCCCCATTCTCCTTAATGGTAGCTGAAGGTGGCTTGTCGTCATCAGGCACAGGAGGCAAGTCTTCCTCATCAGAGCTGTCTGTTCTTTGTATCTTGATCTTCGCCACCTCAATGTGTTGTCTGCCATACTAGAAACAAAAGAAAAGGGGATTATTCGTAGATAGAGTACAAAGTTTTGGCGCTCGAACAACGTTAATAGGGGGGCGCTGTTTAGGTCCTCTGCAATGATTTTTTTTTATTTTATCCCTCATTTATTAACCAGCGCTGGGGCTCTGTCTCGTATAGGGTCTTAGCATTATGCTGAGCGATGGCCGTTTTGCGTGAATGTGACGCATGTTTACCCCCAACTTGTTTTTTTTTTGTGTGTTTATGTCTTTTTTGATGCGTCATGTTTGCCGCAAATAAATGCATTTTTCTTTCTTTCTTTCTATTTAGATGTCACCAGCAGGTCAAGCTACCCGAAACTGTCAAATTTTCCCCAATCAACCTTGTAGTAGCTTGATGTGCTGGCGTCTGCACATCAAACGAATCGAACGAATCTGCGAATGAAATTTAATTTGATAAATAAACTGGTTGGTTTTCTATTAATTAAATTAAATTTTATTAGAAAAAATTCATCAGTTTCTTACTAAACTTCAACTATGTATATCCGACTACCAGCCGGTCGATTCTGTAAAAATCTCACCGTGAAGTGAGCTTGATGTGTTGTCAGTAGTGTCAATCCCTAACATTATTTGGAATGACAGCTCACTCCACGCTCACTTCACCTGAGTTTTCACGGTGAGATGGTTATAGAATCGCACTACTGGTTACTTATCTCCTTTGGTGACCGTACCAAGCCTAATTATTTTTTACTAAATACACCATTGTCTAGTGGTGTGCAGGGTACACCTTCTTTCAAATTTTCATCCCAATAGCCCTCGAGAAAAATGGCTGGGTGACTTTCGGACGGACGGACATGACGAAATCATAAGAGTTCCATTTTTGGCATTAGACTACGGTACCCTTAAAACAACGATTTCCCTAGTTTAAGTATTTGTATTACTACAGAATAACACGTGCGATTAATCGTACGCGCAGTTCACCTTGCGCAGGCGCCGGCAAGGTCACATAAGTAAGAGTTAGATCATAACATTCATAACGCACGATGCGTGTATTGGTCCGATTACCGGATACCTACTTTACAATTATTTATCTTTTTTTTTTTTTTTGTTACGTAATGTAGTAATTGTTGAACGGATTTGGATGTAATTTTGTGAAGATTTTATAGATAGTTATATGAATTGTATATGCTGTGGATAACGGTGTGAGTTTCACATTTATATAATATCTTTGTTTATGTTATTTGCGCAGATATAATGTGTTACTGTTTGTTTGTCCCAAATAAATAAATAAAATAAAATATATACTATATATTGATTCGAGTAGAAACGCTGACGCTCTAGATTTCTAGAACGTAACATGAAGTGACGATATTGGTGATGTTCTTCAAAAAGGTCAGGGGGCCTACTCCGAAGTGCAAAGTGCGAATGTTCGGATCGGACCGACACATGGCCGAACCGAATATTATTGAAAAATGCGAAAAAAGTTCGGATCGGCTCAGTTGGGTCGGGACCATAGTCAATATTCGAAAGAGTGTAGGAGTGTAGGATCGGAACCGACCGAACCAAATAGTAATTTCGTAGCAGGAAACGGCCGAACATTCGGCCGATACTACGTCGGAGTAGACCCCCAGGTGCGTAGTACTCGCAACCGGAGTGCGTGTATGACCTGAAAAAGGCCACTTTAAGCACTACCTCTAAAAGCTATCCATTTCCTAAATTCCCAGCAGATCATTAGCAATTCCTCTAATTTTCGTAAAAATTCATTTCATATTTGGTGTAAATATTGCCGCATGAAAAATATAAAAACATGCAGCGGAGATGAGAATTTTGAGATGGATGTATGGAGTGACGAGAATGGATAAAGTATGAAATGAGTACATAAGAGGAAGTTTGAAAGTGGCGCCAGTGACAGAAAAGTTGAAAGGAAATCGTTTGGCTTGGTATGGACATGTGATGAGAAGGGACGAAACGCATGTGACTAAAAGAGTGATGAATATACATGTTGATGGTTGGAGAGGAAGAGGAAGGCCGAAGAAAAGATGGATGGATTGTGTGAGGAATGATATGAAAGAGAAGGGAGTGAATGATAGCGTGACGGTTGACAGGGGAGAATGGAAGAAGAAAACGTGTTGCGCCGACCACAAGTAACATGGGATAAAGGCAGGGAGATGAGTACAGTTACGGATCGTCAGAAGCCCGAAAGTCTGACAGCCAGTCCTACCAAGGGGTATCGTATTACTCAGTAACTGTGTTGTGGAAGTCAGATATTAATTAATTTCCACTAATCAAATTAATTTCCACTAATCAAATTAAATTCCAATAATCGTATTATTTATTTAAGTTGTGTTGTTCTATTTTGTACCTTTCATATTTTTCATGACTTCCTGCTTTTCTCCAAAGCTAGTATTGTATTTAGGAATGTACTTTGTGCCAAAGCTCCTTGTACAGTGTGGCATGTCGGGTCACCCTCCAGTATCCAAGGCTTCGTCTTTTATCGGGTCCATCTCATCTTACATCTTTGAAATTCACTCTCAAACGCATAGAACCACATAGAACACTGACACATAACTTTTGCATAACACATTACATCATTGGCCATTTTGTAATTTCTTACATCATAATTCCTTTGGTGCATGTTGGGTGCGCGTACGTCAAATAGATAGGACGCTTCGGAAATGTTGCCACTACCCAAAGCGTAAAACTTCTATTAAGGATGATATTCTCTTAGCATGTATAATTATCCTCCTTTTTGTTTCTTTTTTATATTCCTGTTTGTTTCTTTCTCACTTAAATTGGATTGTATTATTTTTCTTTATGTACGCTGTACCAGTACAGCGTCATAATAACTGTTTACATAAAAATAATAGCTTTATGCTTGTTTATGAATAATTGTTTGCTGCACCGGACGACGTCATTACGTCGGCGCCGGCTGTCGCTGAAAACCAGCGCTGGGGCTCTGTCTTGCATAGGGTCGCAGCATAATGCTGAGCGATAGCCGTTTTGCGTGGATGTGACGCATGTCAACCATTACTTATTGTTTTTTTTTCTTTATTTTGTTTTTATGTTCTTTTGTGCGTCATGTTTACCGCAAATAAACGTCTTTTCTTTCTTTCTTCTTCTTTCTTTCAGATAGGCAGTCGCTCCATGTAAAAGTACTGGTATTCAGCTGAATCCGGCTACACTGAAAGCCGACCCCAACATAGTTGGAAAAGGCTAGATATGTGATAATGATAATGTGGTTCAGGCTCAGAATGTCCCTTTCCCAAAATGTCCCTTGGTTTCAAAACGTCCCTTTCTCGAAATGTCCCCTTCCCATAATGTCCCTTTCCCGTTGCGTATTTTTTTTTAAATACCCTCACATGACAAATACAGCGAATTCATAATGAGCCTACAACGTTCCCACAGCTGGGACACAGACCTCCTCTCGGTAAGAGGGAGTGGGCTGTAATCCACCACGCGAGCCCAGTGCGGGTTGGTAGATGTCACATATATCTTTGAATTTTTGGTTCTACGACATGCCGATTTCCTCAAGATGTTTTCCTTCACCGTTTTGAGAAAAACAGCGGTATGTCATTACGGTAAGTACCCCTGACTTTGTTAACGACAGTAATTGACAGAACCTCTTTTATTCAGTCTCCGTTGTCGGGCAAAAAGAGTTCCTCATAAAAAACGTCGTTAACGAATATATTGTAATGCTACGCGATTAAAGAACAAGATTAATGACTAGTGTCTTTTTTGTGTGTATACTGTTTATATGTGGTGGGGGGGCTTGTAGCTAGGTAATAACAGCCGCACGGGTCCATTGATCAGGTTAAGCTACTCTTGGTCCGTGGATGGGTGACCATCTTCATATACCAAAACCCCTCTGTGCCTCGGAAAGCACGTTAAGCCGTTGGTCCCGGCTGTTATTCCTGGATCTTTAACAGTCGTTAGTCAGAAGCCTGAAAGTATGACAACCAGTCTTACCAAGGGGTATCGTATTACACATTAACTGGGTTGTGGAGGTCAGATAGGCAGTCGCTCCATGTAAAATACTGGTACTCACCTGCATCCGGTTAGACTGGAAGCCGATCCCAACATAGTTGGGAAAAGGCTAGGCAGAAGATGGCAGTGTATGTATGTATGTATTGTATAGTTTTGTTTTGAAATATTTTATGACGTAACATACCATCACACATGTAACCCCAGAGGGCTAAGCGATGCTTCACCTATAGTACACCCAGATCACCACCCACCCACTCGCCAGTTACCTTTAAGTCTCATGCGAGCCTGCGAGCCTGTTGCCATCAACCGGACACAGATCCAGAATCCGGACTATTACTGAGAAATTCCGGATGGAAAACCTAATAAAACTTTGCTCGACCTCACATCTTTTAAGTCCCATGTCATAGGAGGCCAGCCTGTTGCCATCAACCGGACACAGATCCAGAATGCGGACTATTACTGAGAAATTCCGGATGGAAAACCTAATAAAACTTTGCTCGACCTCACATTTTTTAAGTTCCATGTAATGGGAGGCAAACCTGTTGCCATCAACCGGACACAGATCCAGAATCCGCACTATTACTGAGAAATTCCGGATGGAAAACCTAATAAAACTTTGCTCGACCTCACATCTTTCACGTCCCATGTAATAGTAGGCGAGCCTGTTACCATCAACCGGACACAGATCCAGAATCTGGACTATTACTGAGAAATTCCGGATGGAAAACCTAATAAAACTTTGCTCGACCTCACATCTTTTAAGTCCCATGTCATAGGAGGCCAGCCTGTTGCCATCAACCGGACACAGATCCAGAATCCGGACTATTACTGAGAAATTCCGGATGGAAAATCTAATAAAACTTTGCTCGACCTCATGCTCAGCACTCAGCAGTAAACCACTACACAAACGAGGCAAAAAATCCTTTGCAAGATATCCTTATTTATAGAAACAGGTAAAACAGACATGCGTACAACGATTAGTTCCGTATAATTATGTTACGAAGCCTATTAAGGGAATTTTTCCTTGATTAATCAGCTTGTGTCTTTGAGGTAAACCTCAGAATACATTAAAATGTCTAGCGGTTTATCAATAGCAAAATATTGGCAAGCATAATCAGCCTGTAATATTCGCACTGGGACACAGGCAATGACGTGCATTGCATAAAGGCATATAAGCAGTGCCTACCTCGAAAAATCACCGCCTGTCAATTACATTTTAGTGTGTGTGCCCCACAATTAAGAAACTCACTAAATTATCATACCTAACAAAAAACAAAATCTTCATACAAACTCGCGCGGCAGTAGGCAGTCGCCAGACGGCCTGCTCGGCTCCCGTACTATTCGCACATTGTCATTGGTCTTTACTCGTTCAAGTTAATACGACGAAATCACATTCCTGCCTACCTATTCTGAAAACCAATGCACGCCACTGGACACAGAGATCCTCTCTGTGAGAGGGAGTGAAGGGCGGGCTGTTTGGGAGAGTGTCTCATGTAATTTTGACGTTCTAAAAGTGCTAATTCAATCAATCAATCAAAGTCATTTATTCAAATTAGGCTGAGAATCAGCACTTTTCAAACGTCAAAATTACAAAAAACAGTCCCCCAAAAACGCCCGCCCTTCACCACTTCCTAGTGCTATCGCTGGGAAGAAGAAGTGGCGCAACAAACTGTCCAGCAGCACAGCTGTCTGTTCAGTTATAAAATACTATACAATACTAGGCGTTAAGTAATTAACATTACAAGGCATTCTCAGTCTAGTTTGAATAAATGACTTTTGATATTGAACATAGTTAGGAAAAAACCAGGCAAATGATGATCACGCCTTTATGACACGTTGGGATCGGCTTCCAGTCTTACCGGATGTAGCTGACTGAGTACCGGTATTTTACATGGAGCAACTGCTTATCTGACATCCACAACCCAGTTACTAAACTCGAAAAACTATTCATTTAAACTAAACCAATTACAAGCACTTTTGAATTGTCAAGGTCGGTCAGTCAAAAAGATGAAGCTAGTTGCCCATTCCAAAGCGAATGTTCAGGTATGGAGAAGAACGGGCAAGAAACTCCACGGACGCCAATGATATATCATTGATGGACGCTCTTTTAAATCGCAATAATATAGTTACAAAGTATTGGTTACATCATTCATGTTAATTAACAATTATACATGTGAGAGCGATGCAGAACGTTAAAAGCGTCCGTAATGAAAAAAAAAAACAATTCAAATATTAAATTACATCAAAATAAGCCATGGCAGGTAATACTATACCCGTGGTAAGACTGGTTGTCAGACTTTCGGGCTTCTGACTACCCGTAACGACTGTCAAAGTTCTACGATGGCATGTAAAGATGGTCACACATCCACGGACCAACTGCGATAATCGTAGCTTAAAATACAAACATCCGAATTGAGAACCTCCTCCTTTTTTAGAAGTCGTTTAAAAACCAGACCCATCGACCAGTGTGTCTGTTATTACTTAGCCACATGAAGGTTTTTCTATCAATAAACGATAACAAAAAGTTTATAGTACTTTGTATTTTGACCTATAGAACATAATCGCCGGCTTCCTACAGACGGTGACGCATCAAAACCATGATTCGTACAAAAGAATATAATATTCAAGCACAAAGTTCAACCGAGTTCCATTGGTTAATATTGTCTTAGGGGTCCGTGGCTAAATAATAACAGCCGCACAGGTCGATCGGTCAGGTTAAGCTACGCTTGCCGCGGTTGGTCTGTGGATGAGTGACCATCTTTACATACCGAGACCCCTCCGTGCCTCGGAAAGCACGTTAAGCCGTTGGTCCCGGCTGTCATTCGTGGATCTTTGACAGTCGTTACGGGTAGTCAGAAGCCCGAAAGTCTGACAACCAGTCTTACCAAGGGGTATCGTATTACCCAGTAACTGGGTTGTGGAGGTCAGATAGGCAGTCGCTCCATGTAAAATACTGGTATTCAGCTGCATCCTGTTAGACTGGAAGCCGACCCCAACATAGTTGGGAAAAGGCTAGGCAGGCAGATTGTGGTATACAATAGCTATACAATATGTAACTTAATGAACGCCCAACTTAATAAGCCTAAAATGTTCCCACTGCTGGGACACAGGCCTCCTCTCTGAGAGGGATTAGCAATAATCCTCCACGCGGGCCCAGTGCGGCTTGGTAGTTTTTTTTTCAACTTACATCTATCATTCATTAGTCAGAAAAATCTATTGCGATAGTGAACATATCTAAAATCTTATTCTAACTTATTAGTTATTACTAAACAATTATTGTAATTAAATTTTGTAACTTATTAAAAGCAATGCATTCTTTGTGAATTCACTCAGAGATCATAAGAATAGGTCCGAGATGTCACATGTCGTTGAATTTTTGATTCTAGGACATACCGGTTTCCTCCTTCAAACGCCCCAAAACACCCCAATTATAGTACTGAGTTATAAGCATAATACAATTTAAAATTCAGTCTTATTACCACAAAATAAGATTTAATTTTCTTTGGCTCAATCGGCGACAAAATACCTGTATTCAAACGTTACTGAAATCCATTCAGTAGTCAATTATGAACTTATTACTTTCAGGACCTTCCTTATACGAGTATTTAGGGTTACATTGCATGTCTATTTATCATTAGACGGTCGCCCAAAACGCAGGAATTATGCTATTTGTAGGATTAGCACGAACGCGCGAAGCCACAAATAAATTAAGTATAGTAAATATTAACCAGCCCCCGCAGGGCAAGCCTTCTTCTCATACATGATTCTAGACTCCCCTTATCGTAGAATTTTTTTGTCGGTTCATCATCATCATCTGCCTAGCCTTTTCCCAACTATGTTGGGGTCGGCTTCCAGTCTAACCGGATGCAGCTGAATACCAGTACCTATTACCAGAATTTTTTTGCCGGTTATAAAAAAAAATGCTGCTTCATACATTTTGACCGCGTAGGTGCACTTTTCTATGAAACATCAGAGGGGCAATTCTCGTAATTTTAAGAACGTTCACAGTCTGATCTCAGTCTCAATCTGTACAAAATACGTCTAATTTCCCTACATTTTGACAAGTTTTTGACATTTGTTTGTCGCCGAGATGAGACTGCGACTAGATTTTGATCGTTTTGAATTAAGAGAATTGACCTTCAGTTTTTAACCCAAAGGGTAAAAACGGGACCCTATTATGACTCCACTGTCCGTCTGTCTGTCACCAGGCTGTTTCTCATGAACCGTGATAGTTAGACAGTTGAAATTTTCACAGATGATGTATTATTCTGTTGCCGCTATAACAACAAATACTAAAAAGAGAATCAAATAAATATTTAAGTGGGGCTCCCGTGCAACAAACGGGTTTTCTTTGCCGTTTTTTGCTCGATATTAATAACGGCAAAGGTAGACGATTGATATATTCACAGAATATTTAGTTGTATATTCACTTTAAAAATAAATAATTAAATTTAAATAAAATAAATATTTAAGGGGGGCTCCCATTTCCCAGTCAGTAAGAGTCTGACACTCCCTTCTGCTCCACCCAGAGCGGGAGGAGTCATTTGATGATTTCACATCCTCAAAAAAAAAAAAAAGGGGGGCTCCCATGCCGCGGGTTGTTGTGGAAAGAGATACCGTGGCCCTTGATAGTCTGTGCTAAACAAATGATATCTTTCTTTCTTTTCTTCGGCGATTTTTGCCTTGTGGTGACGCATTTACGCAATTACGGAAATACTACATGTCCGACAAAAAAAAATCGTTGTAATTTACGTAACGTTTGCGTCGCGCGTTCGGGCTAGGGTCTCAGAGCCATTTAGAATGTTATGGTATCAAGTTATGTAATGTATGTACTTTGATTTAGAAACCCATTGCGTAGTTATGTGGCAACCTGTGCTACCAGCACGTAAATTGGCCAAAGATTTTGTAGTGGGGGAAGTTCGCGCACGCACAATTTCATACAGTTTTACATGCGCGAACTTCCCCCACTACAAAATCTTTGGTCAACTTACATGATGACCCCCACAACACTCAAACTCAAATCATTTATTTCAATTAAACCATATACAGGCACTTTTGAATTGTCAAAATTAAATAGTCGGTCAGTTAGTCAGAAAGTTGAAGCTAGTTGCCCATTCCAAAACGTAGATCTCTATGGAGAAGAACGGGCAAGAAACTCTTCCAGGAGAGCAATAGGGCAACCAGTACCTACGGTTTCAAAAACAAAAGACCGACATTCCGACCTCGCCGCCGAGGTCCGCGTGCTTTCCGAGGCACGGAGGGGTCTTGGTTTGTGAAACTGGTCACCCATCCACGGATCAACCGCGGCAAGCGTAGCTTAACCTGATCGATCGACCCGTGCGGCTGTTATTACTTAGCCACAAGCCCCTCTAATAAATAGTATATACTTAGATGAAAATCTTATAGTTCCCTCTCTTGTCTCAGAAACTACTGAACTTAACATTTTGAAAACAATTAATAATAATAATAATATCCCTGAACATTTCACACAGCGCCATCTAGTCCCAAGCTAAGCAACCTAATGCTTGTGTTATGGTAACAAGATGGCTGATAAACTACTTATACCTATACATTTTTTTTTTGTAAATACATACATATTATAGATATAGAAAAACACCCAGACTCGGAACAAATACATGTAGGTCATACAAATATTTGTTCCGTGTGGGAATCGAACCCGCGACAGGCAGCGCAGCAGTCAATCGCTTAACCACTGCGCCAACCGTGCCGTCAATTGTTCTATACTTACAGATTACAGAACTTACAGGAAGTCGGTCTTAAAATAATTATGATAAACCTCTCAATAGTACTGACGTTGGCATAGAGAACATGTTTTTGAACAACAATGCTAGGTTTGTTCTTGAAATAAATTTTATTCGTCCATTTATCCAAACTATGGAGCCCTTCATTGTGCGTGGTCCGACACTCGGCCGGTTTATATCTATACAATTAAAATTAAAGTGTCTGTATTTACATGCATTTGAATGTATACGGTGCTTATAACAAAAAAGAAAAAATCCGTCTATCTGTTTGTTCCGGCTAATCTCCGAAACGGCTGGGGGCCTACTCCGAAGTGCAAAGTGCGAATGTTCGGATCGGACCGACACATGGCCGAACCGCATATTATTGAAAAATGCGAAATAGTTCGGATCGGCTCAGTTGGGTCGGGACCATAGTCAATATTCGAAAGAGTGTAGGAGTGTAGGATCGGAACCGACCGAACCAAATAGTAACTTCGTAGCAGGAAACGGCCGAACATTTGGCCGATACTACTTCGGAGTAGACCCTCTGGACCGATTTTAATTAAATTTGCCATGGGGATTTTAACCTTGGGGAAGGAGACATAGGACATACACACACATACTTTTTATCGACATAACCACACGGGCGGAGCCGCGGACAGAAGCTAGTTGTCATTATGAACTTAGTTATCATCAGTACTTTGTACTACTATAAATTCGTGTTAGTTATAATTAATTGTTCATTCATTGAAAAGCATAAACATACGTCTTAGAACAAAGGTCAAACATGCGCATGAGTTGATTAACTAGAAAAGATCGAGCTTACAAGACTATCACATATTCACATATGAGACGGGTATGAGTGTGGCTAAGTAAGTAAACAGCCGCACAGGTCGATCGATCAAGTTAAGCTACGCTTGCTAAGGTTTGTCTGTGGATGGGTGACCATCTTTACATACCGAGACCCCTCCGTGCCTCGGAAAGCACGTTAAGCGGTTGGTCCCGGCTGTCATTAGTGGATCTTTGACAGTCGTCACGGGTCACCAAGGGGTATCTTATTACACAGTAACTGGGTTGTGGAGATCAGATAGGCACTCCATGTAAAATACTGGTAATCAGCTGCATCCGGTTAGACTGGAAGCCGACCCCAACATAGTTGTGAAAAGGCTAGGGAAATTAATTTATTGAATTTATAGTTTAACGAACTACCGATTTATCCTCAAGATACTATAAAAGTTTGACTATTGATGTCATATTTATAAACGTTAGTTTCTACTATGTAGATGTAACTAATTAGCATACTTTGTGTATTTAGTACATTTCAATGTTTGTCATTCAATGACGGATCGGCTAAATGGATTTGGATACAGAGATCCTATTATGTGCCATTGAAATAGCACGTGGAAGTACTTTTCAACCCGAAAAAGGTTTACGAAGGAGTTTATTTTAAAAAAAAATGTACAGACGCCAGCACATCAAGCTACTACAATCTGTCAAATTTCTTTAATAGATTTTCAACTTTATCGCTAAAGCATTAAGGTTCAAGGTTGATTGGGAAAATTTGACAGTTTCGGGTAGCTTGAGATGCTGGCGTCTGTACTTAAAAATTACTAAAAAAACACGCTCATCAGATTTGAGTCGTCAAAACAAATCATATGAGTCCAAACTCGAAGGGTTTACTAGTAGCCACTGAAGAGTTCCACTATCCACCGCCTGGCTCCGTCATCAGATCAGCTCAAAGATACCAAATTATACTTTTGTCATCCGAACTACATATACATACGAAGTTTCATTTCGATACGACAATTAGAAATAGGTTAAAATTTACTTCTGAGATTTGATTACTTCTTTTGTTAGTTAGGTCAGGAGCTCCTAAGGACACGCGCGCCCTTCTTGGACGTCGCGGGGGGAGTCAAGTGGAGGCCTGTGTCACAGCAGTAGGATATAGGCTGATTATGTAATCCTCACACATTCCATTCACCTGAAGGCATGATAGTCAACTGCACAAACGCAGACGAAAAAGGTCGTGGGACAAAATATCAGACGATGCATAATGTCTAGTTTGCGTCATGTCCTTGGGGACACATGTCGGGGCACTCGTCCCCTAGAGTATTAAGGCGAGGACAGTCACGCACGCAACGACTGCGACTGGTTCCTATATGCAATATCAGCAAGCCATGAAAAGCAAGCTTGGAGTAACTCTGAGGGTTCGAATTCAGTAAAGAGATGATGATGATGATGATTCCGGACTGACATTATGATGAACATCAACGCTACGGCCCTTAGGAGTCGAGCAAGAAGAAAAAACCGGCCAAGTGCGAGTCGGACTCGCGCACGAAGGGTTCCGTAATTCCGTACCTTTATACTATTATATTCCTACCTTTATATTTAGGTACTTTGAAGTTTTCATTTCTGAATGATTTACGTTGGTTATTTTTCTAGCTATAAAGCCCAAACATATTTTCATAATGTAAGTAATTGTAGTACGTGTACGAATTGAATTGCGTATGTTTTAACAATTTTTAATAGCATTTTTATTTTCTATGGGATATGACAAATTATACGTAGGTATATTAGGCTTCTAGGGTTAATTTCACAAGTGCGGCCCGCCTTTAGTTTATTTTGCGGCCATTGCCTGCCAAAAGGTGGCCGACCGCTACTCTACAGCTTGAAAAAACTGAATTTCAGTGTGAAGGCCCCGGTTCATGGACGCGTTAACCAACAACATTCTATTTTCAGCAGTTTATCATTCAGTAACCGATGGATGAAATGTATACAAATACTTTGCATACAAAAAATACACACATCAAAACAATCTAGGGATATTTTAGTTTTTGATCATCTGCCTAGCTTTTTCCCAACTATGTTGGGGTCGGCTTCCAGTCTAACCGGATGCAGCTGAGTAGTATTACACATGAAGCGACTGCCTACCTGACCTCCACAACCCAGCTACTGGGTAATACGATACCCCTTGGTAAGACTGGTTGTCAGACTTTCGGGCTACTGGCGACCCGTAACGACTGTCAAAGATCCACGAATGACAACCGGGACCAACGGCTTAACGTGCTTTCCGAGGCACGGCCATTCCTACTGTTAGGGTGTTACGGAATTACCCCACAGGACCTCATGCTCAACAGTAGCGTTTGCGACCAGGAGACCAACGAAGTAGCCTGCCATATGTCTTCATAACCGGTTCAGCAATTCAACAATAACGTATAATTATAATATAATAATAATAATATCCTTGGACATTTCACACAGCGCCATCTAGTCCCAAGCTAAGCAACCTAATGCTTGTGTTATGGTAACAAGATGGCTGATAAACTACTTATATACATTTTTTTTTTGTAAATACATACATATTATAGATAGAAAAACACCCAGACTCGGACAAATACATGTAGGTCATACAAATATTTGTTCCGTGCGGGAATCGAACCCGCGACACGCAGCGCAGCAGTCAATCGCTTAACCACTGCGCCAACCGTGCCGCCGTCATTATGTCACAGCCAACTGGTTAAATTAGCCGTTTAGTCAACCGCCTGGCCTTTGGAAGCAGTGCTCGCCTCGCTTCGCTCTCTCGGGTCGCACGCGGCCGATCATAGTTCTAACCTAACCCATTTGGTCGGGGTGCCCTGGCTTAGTTACTGCGACCAATTCGGCTCGCACGTGATTGGTTACAGTTCCAACCTAAACTATAATTTATTGAATATCATTCAGGCCGTTAGTTGAACGGCCGCCGTTTAGATAAAATGCTAGGCGGTTAACTAAACGGCTAATTAAACCAGTTGGCTGCGACATATACACAAGCAATTTCGCCTAACTTAAAAATGTAAATAAGGATGAATTCAAAAAACTTAATTCATATTCATGTTACATCATAAACAACGGTTTTGTTGTAGACTTTTTTGTAAATAGTGGTTTTAATTTAATATTAAATTGTTTTTTTTTTTTATTGTAACAACTTATGCGTAGTAAGTTAATAATGTAAACGACTCGTAAGAATTTTGTAGCCAAGAAAGTCATCATCATCATTTTAGCTGAAAGACGTCCACTGCTGAACATAAGCCTCCCCCAAGCAGCTCCACTTCGACCGGTTCTGTGCTTCTCGCATCCAACGGGTTCCTGCGGCCTTCACAAGGTCGTGAGGCAGTGGGCAGGGCACATTGCTCGCAGAACAGATGGCCGACTGGACGGAAAGGTTCTGCCGATCGATTCTGTAAAAATCTCACCGTGAAAAGTTAGTTGAAGTGAGCTTAGAGGGACCCTAGCCTTAGTTGGAATGACAGCTCACTCCACGCTCACTTCACCCAAGTTTTCACTGTGAGATGGTTACAGAATTGTACTGCTGGAGTGGCGACCGCGTACCGGAAGATGTAGCGTTGGAAGGCTTCGCACAAGGTGTAAAAAAGTCATCATCATCTGCCTAGCCTTTTCCCAACTATGTTGGGGTCGGCTTCCAGTCTAACCGGATGCAGCTGAATACCAGTATTTTACATGGAGCGACTGCCTATCTGACCTCTACAACCCAGTTACTGGGTAATACGATACCCCTTGGTAAGACTGGTTGTCAGACTTTCGGGCTTCTGACTACCCGTAACGACTGTCAAAGATCCACGAATGACAGCCGGGACCAACGGCTTAACGTGCTTTCCGAGGCACGGAGGGGTCTCGGTATGTAAAGATGGTCACCCATCCACCGACCAACCGCGGCAAGCGTAGCTTAACCTGACCGATCGACCTGTGCGGCTGTTATTATTTAGCCACGGGCCCCTCACACACCAGCACACGGTGCTGCAGCAGAAGGTGTAAGAAAGTCATAGTATCATAATATTAGTCGTTATCACAGAAATGTAAAAAAATCTTTGGTCATTATAGTAATATTTTGTTGAGGGGCCCGTGGCTAAACATAACAGCCGCACAGCCGGTCGATTCTGTAAAAATCTCACCGTGAAAACTCAAGTGAAGTGAGCTTGATGTGAGTTGTCAGTAGTGTCAATCCCTAGCATTATTTGGAATGACAGCTCACTCCACGCTCACTTCAGCTAAGTTTTCACGGTGAGATGGTAACAGAATCGCACTACAGGTCGATCGACCAGGTTAAGCTACGCTTGCCGCGGTTGGTCTGTCAATAAGTGACCATCTTTACATACCAAGACCCCTCCGTGCCTCGGAAAGCACGTTAAGCCGTTGGTCCCGGCTGTCATTCGTGGATCTTTGACCGTCGTTACGGGTCGTCAGCAGCCCAAAAATCTTACAACCAGTCTTACCAAAGGGAATCATATTACCCAGTAGCTGGGTTGTGGAGGTCAGATAGGCAGTCGCTCTATGTAAAGTAATGGTATTCAGCTGAATCCGGTTAGACTGGAAGCCGACCCTAACGTAGTTGGGAAAAGGCTAGGCAGATGATTAACTTTCTGACTTACTGACCGAATATTTGAGAATTCAAAAGTGCCTGTAAATGGTTTAATTTTATTGAAATAAATGCTTTGATTATTTTTACTTCCTACATACATTATTAATAACTTAATGATGATAATAAAACATTCGTAAAAACTCGTTTGAGCCGTGACAAGCACGTTCTGACGCTGGGGTTATCAATTGGGTAATAAAAACCGGTAAAGTGCGAGTCACACTCGCGCACCGAGGTTTTGTAGGTATGTATGTAAATACAATTTTACGGTTTTCGGATTTTATCCTTTATTTGTGCTACATGACATTGCTTCTTGCCAATTTCATGATTCTAGGTCAACGGGAAGTACCCTATAGGTTTTGATTCCCTTCATCATCTGCCTAGCCTTTTCCCAACTATGTTGGGGTCGGCTTCCAGTCTAACCGGATGCAGCTGAATACCAGTATTTTACATGTAGCGATTGCCTATCTGACCTCCACAACCCAGTTACTGGGTAATACGATACCCCTTGGTAAGACTGGTTGTCAGACTTTCGGGCTTCTGACTACCCGTAACGACTGTCAAAGATCCACGAATGACAGCCGGGACCAACGGCTTAACGTGCTTTCCGAGGCACGGAGGGGTCTCGGTAAGTAAAGATGGTCACCCATCCACAGACCAACCGCGGCAAGCGTAGCTTAACCTGACCGATCGACCTGTGCGGACGGAACATAAACGCCCGTATCTTTTGATTGCATTGACTTAGAAGTTTTACACTGCTTTTTTTTTTTAGAGGATGGGAAATCATCAAATGGCCCCTGCCGCTCTGGGTGGAGCAGAAGGGAGTGTCAGACTCTTACTGACTAAAACCCACCCGTGTTCCTTCCTTAGCACTTTATGTTCCAGGGCAGCGGTAACCCTTTTGGACGATCCCGCTACCCTGGCAGGCAGAGAAAAGGGTCTTGACAGATGGACAGACAGAAGTGATCTTTTAAGGGTTCCGTTTTTTTTTTGAGGTACGGAACCCTAAAAAATAATGTTTAACTTATTAAATGAACTTATGAGATTAGACTTGTGAACCGAAGTAAATAATAAACAATGGATAGTCAGTCACCTGATAGTCAGTGTTGTATGTATCACTATGGAAGCTTGTACACGCAACAGGTTTTTTTCTACAAAGCGGTTTATACGCCGGCCGTGTGTACAGGCGTCAAATATTGGGCCTACTCCGAAGTGCAAAGTGCGAATGTTCGGATCGGACCGACACAATATGGCCGACCCGAATATTATTGAAAAATGCGAAAAAAGTTCGGATCGGCTCAGTTGGGTCGGGACCATAGTCAATATTCGAAAGAGTGTAGGAGTGTAGGATCGGAATCGACCGAACCAAATAGTAACTTCGTAGCAGGAAACGACCGAACATTCGGCCGATACTACTTCGGAGTAGACCCCCAGGTAAAGCTACCCGAAACTGTCAAATTTTCCCTATCAACCTTGAACCTTAATTCTTTAGTGATAAAGTTGAAAATCTAGTAGCTTGGTGTGCTGGTGTCTGTACCTAGTGTACCTACACACTGTGCTACACATAAAGCTATACATACAGGGTGGCAGGGACATCGACGCGCAAACTGTAACCATGGATTCAGCACATGAGTTTAGACACCAAAGCGTCGAAAATATTCGTCGGTTCGATTATCACCTCATTTTAACATATTTCAACAATTTGCAAATTCGACCTTTGCCATCATTATCGACTGTTTCATCGGCACCTTTAAATATTTATGTAACTTTTGTACCTCGTTGCATAGCTGATTAAATGAAGATGTCTTCCCCGTAATTTGTACGTATAGTGAAATTTCGAGATAACTGGTGTCAAAATTCGTGTACGTAGATGATTTTTGAAAATAGTTAATAAACTTCTTACTTTAACTTTTAACTGTTAGATATTTTATAAAATTTGGTTAAGTACATCAATAGGTGTGTTAAAGTATTAGGTAGCCAATGGAATAGCTATGAAAGCCACTCAATTAGAGAATTTAGAGATATTTAGTGACGATTTCTGGGAAATTTTCAAAAAAACATGAAAATGGGTTTTCTCGGATTCCATGAATTTTCGCCTAGTATTTATGGGGTGCTTAATTGTTGCAAATGGGTCACACTATCACGCCCTGGAAGGAACACGTCGAGTTTCCCTGTCACCCTCTATACACTAGCCCTTGGTTAGACCCAACCACATTTTTTTTTATTACATAAGAAGAAATCATCAGTCCTGTCCTGTCGTTTTTTTCCATTTTATTTGTGGTCGGCGCAACATGTCTTTTTATTCCATACTTCTAAGCCAGGGATACACTAGGGGACATAATGTCCTGAGACACGTGACGTCGAGTGAAGTGGCGCGACGTTGCCAGACTTCGCTCGACATGTCTGGCAACAAGGCGCGATATGTGTCGCCGACGACGTCGAGTGAAGTGGCGCGACGTTGCCAGACTTCGCTCGACATGTCTGGCAACATGGCGCGATATGTGTCGCCAACGACGTCGAGTGTGGCGCGATGTCGCCAGATATGTCAGGCGAAGTTTCGCGAAGTCGCACGACTTTGCCTGACGTTGCTACGGACATAAGGCGCGCAATGTCGCCAAATATGTCAAGCGAAATCGCCCGGCTTCGCTTGACATGTCGCCGGCACATGCCGTGGGACATTTGTCCCGTACTGTATCCCTGGCTTAGTCGTCATCTCGGTAGTCACCCCCTTTCTAACTATATCATCATTCACACATTCCATCCATCGTTTCTTTGGTCTTCCCCTACTCTTATAGCCATCCACATTCAAACTCAAAACACTCCTCACGACATTTTCCTAAAGAAATATCGACCACTAGCTGCGCCCCGCGGTTTCACCTGCATAAGTTTCGATCCCGTGGGAATATCGGGATAAAAGTATCCTGTGTTAATCCTGGTTATAAACTATTTGTGTGCCAAATTTCATCAAAATCCGTTCAGTAGTTTTTGCGTGAAAGAGTAACAAACATCCACATACAAACTTTCGTGTTTATAATACTAGCTGCGCCCCGCGGTTTCACCCGCATAAGTTTCGATCCCGTGGGAATATCAGGATAAAAAAGTATCCTATGTGTTAATCCTGGTTATAAACCATCTGTGTGCCAAATTTCATCCAAATCCGTTCAGTAGTTTTTGCGTGAAAGAGTAACAAACATCCATCCATCCATACAAACTTTCGCGTTTATAATATTTAGGATTATCAGATTTATCATTCGTTTCTTGCTCAACACAGTACCCAACGATATCAACACCGATATCACAAAACTAATTAAACGCTAATCACACTAAAATTATTTATTTATTATAACAGACTACACAGATAAGCTGAGCGGTTAATCGTCTGATAAGATGTAGAAATACTTAATCAAGCTGCGAATACTTATTTGTCTGAGAGGATAAACATATACAGGGTCAATTTAAATTAGCTAGGGAAACTCCGCAGAAGCGACGGGTTTGATATTTGATAAAACAGAAAATAACTAAATTTGATGTTTTTTTTTTGGTGGGGTCATTGACCGCAGTTAGTGTATAACACTTCAGTTTAAAAATGTGTTTTGTTTTGTGTTAAGTTCACAGACGTGATGCAGTAAACGGATGCAGCTGAATACCAGTATTTTACATGGAGCGACTGCCTATCTGACCTCCACAACCCAATTACTGGGTAACACGATACCCCCTGGTAAGACTAGTGTCAGACTTTCGAGCTTATGCCAACCCGTAGACTGTCAAAGATCTTCGAATGACAACCAGGATCAACAGTTACTGTTAGAGTGTTACGCAATTTACTCCGCTGCACACAGTTTGACCTCTTGTTAGTTTCCATAATTCCATCACGAGTATGCGTGTGCGCACGTGATTGCTTAACCTTTGCTATCGAGATAGCCCGTTTGTCAGTACATACCTACTTGTTTTCCTGATGAGCTCTGATTATTTGCGATAAATTGCAGATTTACTGCGTTGATATGAATCTTGAGGAGCTCGTGGCTAAGTTATAACAGTCGCAAGGGTCGATCTTCAAGGTTAAGCAACGGTTGGTCCATGGATGGGTGACCGCAGACCATCCATAACATACAGACTGCATCGGAAAGGACGTTAAGCGGTTCATCCCAGCTGTCATTCGTAGATTTTTGACAGTCGTTACGGGTAGTCAGAAGCCCGAAAGTCCGACAACCAGTCTTACCAAGGGGTATCGTATTACCCAGTAACTGGGTTGTGGAAGTCAGATAGGCAGTCGCTCCATGTAAAATACTGGTACTCAGCTGCATCCGGTTAGACTGGAAGCCGACACCAACATAGTTGGGAAAAGGCTAAGCAGATGCTGATGACACGAACTTATGAAGAACGGCAGGTACTCGTAAATAAACTAGTAAGTATTTCACGCCAACTAAATCGCGAGCAGAAACTAGTGTTCTAATAATGACTTAATTGCCCCGAATTTTCTGTGCATTCAATGCAAACTCTTAGTTCATGGTTCGTTCATAAAACTTCACATAACTAACATTCAGTCACAGTTAATAGAATTAATTTATCCGAAATATCTTCTTCAGAAATGCCAAATACTTGATGACTTTCTAATAATGCTTATAGACTTAATGGAGGGGCACGTGAGTAAGTAATAACAGCAACATGGGTCGATAGAGCAAGTTAAACTACGCTTGCCAAGGTCGTTCCGTGGATCGGGGACCATCTTTATACACGAAGACCACTGTGTGACTCGTATAGCACATTGAAGCCATTAGACCCGGCTGTCATCCGTAGATCTTTGACAGTCGTTACGGGTAGTAAGAAGCCCGACATTGTTTCATAAGGAAATGAAGGCCCAGGCGATTACAGAGTTCTAGATATAATATCAATCTAACATCACGTGTCCACACATTTTCCATTCACAATAACAATTTTATGATGATTAGTGAAAGCTGTTGATAAACTAATACAAGGGGCATCACAAATAAGAAAATTTTAGGTATTACAATTTATTAATAGAAGCTTGATAGGTAATCGATTTCATTACCTGATGTATGTGGTGCCGGTGCCGGATGTAAAAATATCGCGGCGGGAATTTATCGAGCGCCGAATTTTCGGTGTAGAGCCCTGCTTTGAGAACCCAACGGAAGAAACGTTCAAAATCTAGTCGCAGTCTCACCTCAGCGACAATCAATGTCAAAAACTTGTCAAAACTGTAGGGAAATTAGAGGATTTTTGACGGATTGAGACTGAAATCAGACTGTGAACATTCTTAAAATTACGAGAATTGCCCCTTAGAGCGCATCCCAGCGCGTGAAAAAAACATACTGTTGGATTTTCAAATCTCGACGCTAGGCAGTGTGATGAAAATCTAGTGTTGTGATGGAAACATTGTGCCGAGGGTAAGCAGATGCATAACAAGTAAACAAGTAATGCTAACAAGTAACGTGATAAGATAAATAAACCATTTACAAGCACTTGAATTGTCAAGGAGTCGCTCTGTTAGTCAGAAAGTCGAAGCTAGCTCCTTCTCCATAGAGCACTACGTTGTGGAACAAGAAGAAACTCCATGTACACTCTTTTAAATCAAGATATTACAAAATCCTGGGTAAATTATACAGGATTTGTTTATGTTCAACACACCAACGCAGTTTAAAAGATCATTGGTGTCCTACCGAAGGCTACAGCAAGCTACTAGGCTTGCTTGCGGTAGCCTGCGGGTTTACAGATGTGTATAATCGATTTTGTCGCCTTAGCAACAGATTTTACGGGAAAAGCAGTTGTGAATGCGGTCCCCTATGCGACAGAACAGTAGCTTGAGAGTCGGGACGGTCGTCAATGCAACAACATAGAACGAGTGTCGTGGGACCCTCGGTTGGAAAGAAGTTCCTTTCGCTTTAGCACACTTGGCGCATGAGAGCTAGACACAAAAATGTGTCATCATCATCATCATTTCAGCACTTCACCGCTGGACATAGGCCTCCCCCAAGCACCTCCTCGAGCGGTTCTGTGTTTCCCGCATCCAGCGGATTCCTGCGGCATTCACCAGGTCATCAGTCCATCTTGTAGGGAGGCCTACCAACGCTACGTCTTCCGGAACACGGTCGCCATTCCAGAACCTTTCGACAACATCGGCTATTTGTTTTGCAAGCAATTTGCGCCGTGCCCGAAATGCGTGCCAAGCCTTTCCCAAATGTTGGGGTCGGCTTCTAGACTAACCGGATGCAGCTGAATACCAGTATTTTTTTACATGAAGCGACTACCTATCTGAGGGGTAATTCTCGTAATTTTAAGAACGTTCACATTCTGATCTGTCTCAATCTGTCAAAAATACGTCTAATTTCCCTATATTTTGACCTTTGTTTGTCGCCGAGATGAGACTGCGACTAGATTTTGAACGTTTTAAATTACGGGAATGCGGGCCCAGATCTCCACAACCCAGTTACTGAGTAATACGATACCCCTTGGCAAGACTGATTGTCAGACTTTCGGGCTTCTGACCCGTAACGACTGTCAAAGATCCACGAATGACAGCCGGGACCAACGGCTTAACGTGCTTTCCGAGACACAGAGGGGTCTTGGTATGTGAAGATGGTCACCCATCCACGGACCAACCGCGGCAAGCATAGCTTAACCTGATCGATCGACATGTGCGGCTGTTATTACTTAGCCACAAGCTCGAAATGCGTGTATGTGGTCAAAATTTTACACTTTTTTGGTCTACCTCTCATTCGAAAAGTGTGCAGTGTGCACATAAGGAACATCATTACAAAATCAAGCATGCAGTAAGTAGGTGGTAGTTACAGATTAACAGTAGCGGATTAATAGCGTGAGCTATCTGTTAAGCGTTATAAGATAATGTGCGAGCTGAAGTGTCAATTGGAGTGGAGAAACCCACTGGATTTTCAACACTGTCGAAAATCCAGTGTCAAAAAAAGTAATGGAGAAGCCCCCGTTCGCAGGGACGTGAAAATATGGCGGCAAGATTTTATCGCGCACTGGATTTTTAACTCTAGGTGTTGAGACGAGGGTTGAGAATTCAACAGAGCGCATCCCAGCGCGTCAAGAAAACACTGTTGCATTTTCAACTCTCGGCGGTAAGCAGTGTGCGAAAGAAAATCGCCGCGGGAACAACGCTCGTGCGAAGTGGCAAAAGTACAATACCAGGCTGTTATAAGTCATATGGAGATATTGATAAAGTTCAGCTTTGTAGAGCGTCATCAATCTCAGTCACACTTGCGGAGTAATTGCGTATCACTCTAACAGTAGCTACTATTGACGGTTCAACAACATACATTGCGTCATTCACGTTGTTGAGCAGACAAATTCTTCGAACATAAGAAGCAATGGGTTAGCAATATACTTCAAAATCATTCAGGGCCGTAATTCTCTATGACACAATGATCGAAACCGCGTGAAATCAACGCGAGATTGACGGAATTAGCTTAAGAGTTGACGTGGTTTCGAAGTAAGGAATCTTTGATTGGTCATAGTGAATTAGGGCCCAGGTTGCGATTAAAGTGTGTTACGCAATTAGGGTGCTGGCCAAGTAGGTCAGGTATCTTTATGCGACTGTATCTTTAGGCTTACAAGCAAAAGGAACAGCAGCAAGAACCAGCTTGTAAAGGGCATGCCGTAACAAAAACAAAGATGGCTACCAGCAGCGCTGCACACATAGCTAAAGACTCAGTGTGGTTACCAAGGCAACCGACACATACACAACTCACATACACAGACAATCAGACTCCGATGATATATCTGTAATAATTAAAACCTTAATTAAAACATACATTATTAAATATCACATATCATGACGACGTGGCTAAAACAAACCGCACGTCCACGGCACCCTCCGTGCCTTGGAAAGCACGTTAAGCCGTTGGGCTGCTGTCATTCGTAGATCTTTGACAGTTGTTACGAGTAGTTAGAACATCGAAAGTCAAGCCTTAATAAAGGATGATTTCCACCAAACGGCTCGCATTGCATCGGATCGGAAAGGATACGAACGGATGCGGCGACAGCCGATCGTATCCGGCAAGATGTCGTCGCATACGATCGGCTCTGTACCGTCGCTTGTATCGTACATATCCGTTTCTGCGCCTAGTCAAATAGTTTTATTCCTACCGTGCTGACGTGTTCTAATGCCGAAAGGATTCGATCGGACGCGACGACAGGCGAACGGAGCCGATCGCGCGTCGCAGCATGCTTTCAGCTACGATCGCGTGTCGCCGAAGACACCCGCGGTCATACAGACTTCAAATACTGTATACACGTATTTGAATATCGTTTAAAGATTGTAAAATCCGTTCCGATCCGATGCGTTGCGAGCCGTTTGGTGGAAATCATCCTCAAGAGTTATCGTGTTATCCAATAACTGGGTTGAGGAGGTCAGATAGGCAGTCGCTCCATGTAAAATACTGGTATTCAGCTGCTTCCAGCTGAACTGGAACACCGACCACTATAACTATTATATAGAATCAAGTTCTTCTAACTGTACAGACAGCTGTGCTGCTGGGGATTTTGTTGCGCAACTTCTTCTCAGCTGAAGCACTAGGAAGTGGTGAAGGGCGGGCGATTTTGGGGGACTGTCTCATGTAATCTTGAAGTTCAAAAGTGCTGATTCTCAGTAAAATTTCAATACAGGACGTAAGATTTTTGGAACGAAGTTCCTTATCGCGCGTTGCGAAAGGAGGCTAGACGGAAAAAATTAAGACACAAAAGTTGGAACGACACTTTTTGCTATAGTTGTAAGCCGTGCGGCGTGCGCGTGTTTCTGTCTCTCTCTCTCTCTCTCTTCGAACTTCGTTCCATCCGGGTGTCCCTTGACACCGCTCAAGTTTTTTTTTTAAACATTGGAAAAGGCTAGGCAAATGATGAACGATTTTGCCTCCTTCATTGGTCTTGTCGTCGCAAACGTAACTGCCGAGCGTGGAGTTCTATCGATCCCCGGTTTAACAGAGGGTGCCAATGGGTTTTACCATAATGAAATTCTTAGTAGCAGTCCGGTTAGGGCAATAGACTCACCCCCTTCTACATAGAACCTTTATGGAATATGGAAGCCCCCTGGGCAGTCAGCCCCGTTACTAACTAGCTGACTGGATCATAGTGTTGGTGGTGTTTCCCGCGACTTTTCACGATATCGTCAACCCAGCGCGCTTTTGGACGGCCCTGGGGGTCTACTCCCAAGTAGTATCGGCCGAATGTTCGGCCGTTTCCTGCTACGAAGTTACTATTTGGTTCGGTCGGTTCCGATCCTACACTCTTTCGAATATTGACTATGGTCCCGACCCAACTAAGCCGATCCGAACTTGTTTCGCATTTTTCAATAATATTCGGTTCGGCCATGTGTCGGTCCGATCCGAACATTCGCAGTTTGCACTTCGGAGTAGGCCCCCTGGTTTCTTTAGCCTAACCTTGGTCACCATTCGGTCACAGCTTTACTCCATCGGCCATCTCCTCGTCTAGCTAGATGACTTGCGCAACTCCACTTGAGGCGAATCGCGTCATTACATATCCAATTTATTGTCGTACTAGCTGCGCCCCGCGGTTCACCCGCATAAGTTTCGATCCCGTAGGAATATCGGGATAAAAAGTATCCTATATGCTAGTCCTGGTTATAAACCATCTGTGTGCCAAATTGAGTAACAAACATCCATCCATCCAGTTTATAATATTAGTAGAATTGTCGTCTCCACCAGTATACTCTTGAAGATATGAAAGAAAAACTACAGCACGAGGAAAAACCGCCATTTTTCGCCGGAAATTACACCAAATATTTTATGTAACTTACACTTATCGCGTTACGAAGATATGCCAATGATAATGTAACGGATATTATATTGCAGGGATCAAGATTTGATAGTAAATTAATGTAAGCGATTATTTACTTAAATAAAATTCTTAATCCGCTAAGTTTTTCGATCCGATGATATCATCACATATTATAGTAACTAGCTGACCAGACGGACGTTGTCCTGTCAAAATATAATAAGGTCTTAAGAGTTCGTTATACGTTACGTTTTTTTTTAAATGATCATTTATTTTTCAACTTTCAGAAAAGTATCAATAATGTTTGGAGTGGAGTAGTTTTTTCTCATAACTAATTGTTTTTGGTAACAAGTCGGAAAATTTCTAAATCGAAGAACCGACACAGCTCGGTAACCATCCAGTTTTGAACCCTAGTTAACTGGACTAAATTTGTTGCTAATGACCTCTAGTATAACACCTTTTCAAGTTCAAGGAATACTTCGAGTTTCCCTGTCACCCTGTGTATGTGGTCAAAATGTATGGATCAGCGAGGAGGTCAGATAGGCTGTCGCTTCATGTAAAATAATGGTACTCAGCTGCATCCGGTCAGTCTAGAAGTCAACCCAACTTAGTTGGGAGAAGGCTAGGCAGATGATGAGTTTTTAACCGACTTCCGAAGTCGGTGGTGAAAAACGAAATACAAAAAATAAAGACACCGACTTCCGAAATTAAAGTCATTTTTCACTTAGTAGTGTTTTTACGGAACCCGGTTGTTTTCTTTTTTTTTAAGTTTTTATTATAAGTAATGTATATAACACACCGTATAAATTTCTTTTATTATTTTATTATTAACGATAAGACAATTTCTTTGTTTATGTTTCAACAGGGTGACTGAGTAAATATTTACTTCTATATTTAGTTTGCAACATTGTATGAGACAAAGACATGTTTTGATGTTATGCCAAAAACTTAACATTGCCGTCATCATACGAAGTTTATATGTACAAAAATGGCAATAAGAGTTGAGGAAGACCAAAGTAACGATGGACGGACTGTGTGAAAGATGATATAGCTAGAAAGGGGGTGACTAACGAGATGAAGACTAATAGAGAAGTATGGAAATAGAATACTCAAAGTGGAGCTCTGTTTTTGGAACGAAGTTCCTTATCGCGCGTTGCGAAAGGGGACTAGACGGAAAAAATTAAGACCAAAAGTTGGAACGACACTTTTTGCTATAGTTGTAAGCCGTGTGGCGTGCGCGTGTTTCTGTCTGTCTCTCTCTCTCTTATAGAAAGCAAGCCAGTTTTTTTTGTCTGTGTTTTTTTATTTGTTAATAATAAAAATAAAAAAAATTATAACTTAAAAAAAAAATTTTTTTACAGTTCCTTCGCTAATTATTCGAAAGGAACTTCGTTCAATCC
This sequence comes from Apamea sordens, assembly GCA_945859715.1. Lineage (NCBI taxonomy): Eukaryota > Metazoa > Arthropoda > Insecta > Lepidoptera > Noctuidae > Apamea > Apamea sordens. Next base: position 2,449,301 of record OX244014.1, read on the forward strand.
GGGTGTCCCTTGACACCTCTCAAGTTTTTTTTAATTTTTTTATTCACAATGGGCTCACTCTTGACCTCAATCCAGCCCATAGGCAGGGATGAGATCTACGGTGGAACGAGCTTGCCCAGAAGAAGCCTATTCACCCTCGCCTTGACAAGTTCTGACAAATGCTTGCACTGACTGTACAGGTTCACTAAAATCTGTGTGGACCGTTTCAGACATACATCTACATGGTCCGGCTAATCTCGCGACTTTCACTGGCAGATAGCTGATGTTATAGGGAATAACTTAGGCTACTTTTATTTTAGAAAAAGAATTAGGGTTCCGCGCAAAAAATTACATCCAATCATCATCTGCCTAGCCTTTTCCCAACTATGTTAGGGTCGGCTTCCAATCTAATCGGATGCAGCTGAATACCAGTATTTTACATGGAGCGACTGCCTATCTGACCTCCACAAACCAGTTACAGGGTAATACGATACCCCTTGGTAAGACTGGTTGTCAAACTTTCGGGCTTCTGACTATCCGTAACGACTGTCAAAGATCCACGAATGACAGCCGGGACCAACGGCTTAACGTGCTTTCCGAGGCACGGAAGGGTCTCGGTATGTAAAGATGGTCACCCATCCAAAGACCGAGAAAAAAAAATTACATCCAATATGCATGCGAATTTTATCGCGGGCACAGTTAGTTCCAAATAAATTGGAAACAGACTCCAAATTAATTGGAATCAAGGTAAATGGTAGATGTCACATTTCTTCGAGTTTTTGATTCTAGAACATGCCGGCCGGTTTCCTCACGATGTTTTCCTTCACCGTTTTTGGAGCAGTGGTGATGAAATTATTTACGCTAAGTAAAGCGCCTGGTTGGATTCGAACCACCACCACCACTGCTCTGCGTGGTGGATTACGGCCCACTCCCTCTCACAGAGAGGAGAGCCTCCTCCCCGTAATCCCCCCTGTCCCGCAGTGGGAAAATTATAGGCTGATTATAGGTACTATACAGGGTAATCGATAAATTGCAAAAATACGACCAGTAAAGACAGTACCTATTATATTTATTATATGTATGTTCCTATTTCCTCTATACGTTGTTACAATTTTTTCCCAAAACATCAACAAATCATTTAAATTTTAATCAGATTCCACTGGAATTGAATTGAATAGTATTTAAAAACTAAGGACCCAGTCACTGATTAACACAATACCCCTTAGTAAGACTGGTTGTCAGACTTTCGGGCATACGACTATCTGTAACAACTGCACGCAGCATGAGCACCATAGAAACGGAACGGAAGAACAGACAAAATGGATTCTGATTTCTAAAGAAATCTGTCATTTTGACTATTCTGTCTGTCATTTTGTCTATTCTACCTGTTATTTTGACTATTCTGTCTGTAATTTTGTCTATTCTACCTGTAATTTTGTCTATTCTGTCTGTCATTTTGTCTATTCTACCTGTCATTTTGTCTATCTACCTGTCATTTTGTCTATTCTACCTATCATTTTGTCTATTCTACCTGTCATTTTGTCTATTCTACCTATCATTTTGTCTATTCTACCTGTCATTTTGTCTATTCTATTTGTCATTTTGTCTATTCTTCCGTCGACAAAACCCGGTTCTATGGTGGTCATGCAACGCGTGCTGTCAAAGATCTATAAATGACAGCCGGGACCAACATCTTTACCTGCTTTGCGAGGCACGGAGGGGTATTGATAAAGTGCGCGCAAGATAAGTCTGCGCGCGACGTTTGACTTCAAAATTATATCCCTGCCAGCACTTTTAATAATGTTCGGCGTAATGATGACATTTATTTACTTTGGAAAACACGGAACACGGCACACTCACTTGACACCTGAAATAAACGTCCAGATAGCGGCTAATGATTATTTTATCTTGCGCGCACACTAATCTTTATAATGTATGGTCACCCATCCACGAACCAACCGCGGCAAGCGTAGCATAATCTTCAATCGCTCGCTGCGGCCTCAGATAGTATTAACAATTAAATATTACACTATCAATAATATTCTAATAATACTGTTTATCAGTGTTAAAGTACATTAAGATAGTGTTCTAATTGGAACTAAATTAACCCAATTAGAAGGACATTGATTGATATTTGGACTTTGAACTGAGGGGCAATTCTCGTAATATTAAGAACGTTCACAGTCTGATGTCACTCTCAATCTGTCAAAAATACGTTTAATTTCCCTACATTTTGACATTTGTTTGTCGCCGAGATGAGACTGCGACTAGATTTTGATCGTTTTGGATTACGAGAATTGGCCTTCTGGACGTTCGTAACATAACATCACACCTGTTTTCATTGTGGAGTTAGGCATAGGAGGTGAGTAATACATATACTTATATTTCCTTTATTACATTTACATAAATATTAATTATCATCAAAATCAGCATAAAATATTCCCACTGCTGGGACACAGGCCTCCTCTTTCAGAAAGGAACTGAGCTGTAATCTACCATGTGGGCTCAGTAGATGTCACATGTCTTAAAATTTTTGGTTCTAGGACATGCCGGTTTCCTCACGATGTTTTCCTTCACCATTTTGAGAGCAGTGGTGATGAAATCCCGTGGCTAAATAATAACAGCCGCACAGGTCGATCGGTCAGGTTAAGCTACGCTTGTCACGGTTAGTCTGTGGATGGGTGACCATCTTTACATACCGAGACCCCTCCGTGCCTCGGAAAGCACGTTAAACCGTTGGTCCCGGCTGTCATTCGTGGATCTTTGACAGTCGTTACGGGTAGTCAGTAGCCCGAAAGTCTGACAACCAGTCTTACCAAGGGGTATCGTATTACCCAGTAAGCAACTGGGTTGTGGAGGTCAGATAGGCAGTCGCTCCATGTAAAATACTGGTATTCAGCTGCATCCGGTTAGACTGGAAGCCGACCCCAACATAGTTGGGAAAAGGTTAGGCAGATGATGATGGTGATGAAATGATTTTCACAAAGTAAAGCGCGTCTTCTCATCATTTATTGGACTGCTCAATTATTTTTAGAATTGACATTGTATGATAAAATAACCGACTAATTGATTTTTTATTACTATCCATGTTTTTTTACTGTCGCAATAATTAATCAACCGCCATTAAATTAAATAACTGCTCAATATTTTTTTCAACTGATCATAATAATATCTCGAATATTTGAATAACAGCTCAAAAAATTAGTTCCCTTTTTTATAGAGTAACCTTGGAGTTTCTTGCCGACTCTTCTCCATAGTAAACAACCAATTGGAACTTTGCACCTAGCTTCTGACGTTCCATAAGTGTTCATGTATGTTTATGTTAAATTGAATATTATAATATTTAATTTAAGAGGCCTGGTTCGACGTGGCGCGGGAAAAGAGTTCCTAGACGGACTTGGGGGGGTTGCCCAGCAGTGGTACAGTATAGGGCAAACAATAATTTAAGACATTTTGAAAGAAGACTATTGAAATTTAAAAGCCAGAATACGTAGAAGTCATTTGTAAGGAACAGAATTAAATTAAATTTTTATCACTGCGGGACACAGACGTAATAACAATAGAACTTCTATTGTGTCGCGTTCAGTGTCCTTCAACCAATTAATTGAATGAGCCTGATCTTGATAATGAACTTGCTTGATGGAAAGCAATGGGATTCATGTTTCTTATAGATTTACAACGCTGCAGGTGTATAATGCCAATGTTTTTCATTTTGACAATTCAACAAAAGTATTTGCGTCATTTTGTTATCTACAACATGTTGAAGAGGGATGCACGGGAGAATTAGGACGAAACTTTAAAATCGATTTTAATCTATATACAAAAAAAATTATATATAAAAAAGTAATACTGGTATTCAGCTGCATCCGGTTTATAAAAAAGTATAAAAATAAAAGTAAAGTAAAGTGAAATTTTTATATCTATACATATAGAAATGAGTCCCTATTTCCCTTGGTCACGTCCTATCTTGAGAACGACTATACCGATTTTACCCATCTTTTTTTTTAAAGATTTCTAATACTTTGTAGAAGGTTTTTCTCCATACAAAACTACCTTTCGAAGGGGGCAAATTTTTCAATCAACAGATAATAGAACAGCCCTTAATCTAGTAAATTCAAATTCATGTTGAAAAGTGACTTTTTGTGCCCATTTGAAATAATTTCTTTTGAATAATACACATCTCTGTACATTATTTAGATCTTTAAAAATATTAGAGAAGTTTACAAATTAACATTTACTCAATACAAACACAAGTAGGTGGTTTGGGTCTATTTATAGTAACTTTTTACTATCAAAAACAGCTGATTGTTAGCCTAATAAGAAAAGATTATGTTCTGAATAAAATTTATTGTATAGTTTCTATAAACTGGGGGCTTAGTTACATAAGACATAAGATTTTTTATTGCTAGACGAAGTGGTCAAGATCATCGCCATGAAAACATACTCGAAAACAAATAATATTTATGTGATATGAAGAATTTGATGATGCTGTCATCAATCTAACCTTTTTTTATAGTACGTTTTAATTGGACCGTATTCTTCCGTATTCCGTAGTGCTATGTACGCAGTTGTTTACGAGAAAAAATAAGATGGAGGTTTTCAGATAGTTTGCCACCTGGATTTTCACGGCAAGATTCGAGGATAGTTTGCCAACCAGCAATTTTACACATGGCGAAGGTCTCGCCAACTGTTTAACACCCGGTAGACGTAATGTAAGGAGTTCCGTTTACAATCGGACTTAGAATTTCGAAAAAAAAGATTACAGAGATATAATTAACGAAATAATCCGACTATCTGTTATGAAATTAAAGCTAATACAGTATACCACGGAACAAGATGAGTCATACACGAAATATAGAACGCAAAGGACAATAACCTAACTAAAAATTCAATTCGGTAATTCATGGGAAAAAATAAATAAAGAATTAATGCTCTACTGACCTCACGTGTTGTCTTCGACGTAGAAAAAAGACGTTTATTATTTATTTTTATAAGAAAAATATTTACATACCTCGAAAAGTTTCAGCAGTATGTTCACGTATAACCTTCTGACGCCCAAAGATTTTCCAATTGAAGCAAGAAATATTATGCACAGTATTAAAAGTAATAACGGCGTGTACAATATAGATATAGCGACGGACACAAGCGGCATGACTAACGCCATTTTGAAGACTGATTGATTTAATTGAGTGATTTGGTAGCGAATGAGAAATCGCCGGGTATTCATTCATTCGTGGGCTGTCAAAATTACGTTTCGTTTACAAAGTTAAGAAATTATAAACCACTTGGAATGAAAATACTACGAATTACAGCGCATACTCAGGATAAATAAACCAAATTTGTTCGATAATTATCCATTTTTTTACCTAAATATAAGCTAAAATTAACTTAATAGTGTACATCATAGTTTTACTCATTCCATTCTTTCCAAAATAATCTCAGCTGGTTTCTGTCAAAGAACGTTTGGTAACTACTAAAATCGTTATAGTAAATAAAATTAGTTTATAAAGCACATATTATAATTTAGATACTTAATTTATAATTGAATAATTTAAACTATATTTGAAATTGAAACCATTTAGATAATAAAAATATTTCGCAACATTTTTGACAGATATTTTTTTAACGAAAATTTTTGAGTTTGACAACCCCACCCAGTTATAACCTCTACGGCAAATCGAATCTTGGGATTTTTAATAAATCCTATTTGGATTTTCGCGTCCCAGATATATAAAAATCAACATGTCTGAGCTTCCATATGGACCCCCAGTGCGAGTTTCGCCACTCATCAGGGTAAATACATTAATTTTATAAATCATTTTTTCATACAAAACCTGCTATTATGTAACACAGTGTTTTCGAACTGGAATTCTTAATTCAAATTTATTCTTCTTTTTAAATCTACTGTATAAGAAAAGAGGTCTATTACCTTATTTTTAATGTGTTGTGGACAGTGTTGTTTTTAATTCTAAATAGGTTTTATACCAATGTAACCTTGCATTTTTATGCCCTAAGAATGGACAGTTCATGAATACTGTAAATTCTTGTCTTTACGATAAACAAACCTGCAATAATTTTAATTCTAAATCATCAACTTCACCCACATACTGGTGCTAACTATCAAGCAAAAGAGTTGGGGTCTGACAAAGCATAGTCTGTGGCACTTAATTCAATATCGATTTTGTTTTGCTACATAAGATTATTTTCAACCTAAATTTTACTTGTAAAGTACTAAACTAACATACTAACTTAAAAAAAACCATGCTTAAATTACATAAAAATGTATAAATTGTCACAATATTGAAGGTATTTTTATGATCCAAAAAGATTTACAACAAAACTGCAACAAAAAATTGTAACTTACATCAAACTGCATGAAAGCACATATTTTTCGTATGGAAATAATTTACTTACATTAAGACATTGCCACTCAAATTCCAGACCCATCGGAAGGTTCTCTTAATCCATCCAAAGGTTGTCTTAAAAATATCAGCGATAAGACTGCTCATCGTGTCACCCTGTGTAAAATTCCTACATTTATATCTGTAATTGTTATGGTTTACATAATAATGAGTATTCTATTCAATTCCAGTTCGGCCGCTGGTCGTTCCTCGCTACTGGCATCCTCTACGGTGCCTTCCACCAGTCCCGGCTCTCCAAGAGGGAGACCAAGCTCCGAGAGATTGAAGCTAAGGAGAAACCCATCAGGGAAGAGAAGCTGAGGAAAGAAAAGGCGATTGCTGCAGCTGGTACGTCATTTTATAACTTTTTTAACTGCATTCTTCGATCAATAATAGTACTAGATTAAGGATCAGGAACTAAAATCAGTCGCTCAAATGGCCACATTTGCACACACATAAACATCTACATTTCTTAGAAAAAAGTTTAATAATATTAACAACTTCAGTTTATTATAAACCTTAAACATAAAGTTTAATATTACCATTGCAAAATATATTTGAAATGCTTGAAAATAAAATCATTCTATTTTTAAATTCTCAGTTATTTATTCTAAAATGAAACTTAAAGTCTAAGTAATAAGGTTAAAAACATACTAATTTGAAATAAGACCACAAAAGTATTTGTGGTCCTATTTTTCGGGCCGTTTTTGAAGCGCTTATCGGGAATCTAGTACTATTATTGATTGAAGACTGCATTACATACTTTTTATGAAAGCCAAACCAATCCAAAAATAGGTTGGTTAAGTTAATGGCCATCCATAATCAGCCTATACTGTTCCCACAAGTGACACACAGAGAACGAAGTTCCTTATCGCGCATTGCGAAAGGGGGCTAGACGGAAAAAATTAAGACCATAAGTTGGAACAACACTTTTTGCTATAGTTGTTGTAAGCCGTGGGGCGTGCGCGTGTTTCTCTCTCTCTCTTATAGAAAGCAAGTCCGTTATACTTCGTTCCATCCGGATGTCCCTTGACACCTCTCAAGTTTTTTCTACTTGTATTGTGTAAGTAACACAATACAATAATGCGTGGATTTGATTCCTGCACAAATATAAATTAAATTAATATAAATGACCTACAAATTAAAATGTACTGTATCTGCAAACTTTTAAAGTCCAATTTTCAATGCTCCAAAATGCTTGGTTTAATCACTAAACGTGTTTTGATCAAAAGATGACACTGCTGTATATAGGCCTCCCCTGAGTTATGCTATAACACCCAAAAATCCACGAAAATCATGAAAACAATTTACCAATTAATATTTAATACTTTTTCTTTTTAATTTCAGCCGAAATCAAAGCTTTGGAAGAAATGGTTTCCCCCGCAAAATGAACATCCCGGGACTAAATACTAGATATAAGTGAATAGTGTTCGTCGCCATCTTGAAGTGTTGCCGGTTTAGAAAATTCTTATTTTTTTGATCTGGCAATGTTATTCCATCAATAAATTATGTATTTAACGCAATATAGGTGATTATTATAGAGTTATTTTTTATTTTTCACGTGTGCCCCGCCTCTGCTTCGCACCGGTGCAATATACAGGCTGTTAGTGTGAACAGTGGCAATATTTAAGGAGGTGCATAAGTATCATGAGTAGATTCTAAAACCGTTGAAAAAATATGACCCTATTTTATAAAATAAAAAATCATAGTCACATTACTGTTAGGCCTCTGCCCCGCATGTAACGGCGGCGGGGGACACCCCGGCCGCTTCGTGCGTTATCGTCGGGTGCGGTCACTTCGCGTAAAATTTCGGAATTAGAAAACTGTAAAATTCGCAAAAAAAATTGCGACATACATTTAAAACTTTTGTAATCTTTTTTTATTTAAGATTATCTATCCGTCCTTTGAAAGTTGCCACTGTTCTCCCTTCCACCCTGTAGTCCTCCGGACCGAATCTCGGGTCATGGCTGCCACAATCTCAGTGGAAACCAACCATTCGCCGCAGGAGGTTATTATAGTGCACATGACGTGTGTGCGCAGACACAGATGCACTCTCTCTACCCTCACTCTCATAGTCCGATGGGACGACAATTCGACACGACCGGAGAGAGATCAGGCGCAGGACCAACGGCTTAACGTGCTTTTCGAGGCACGGGGGTATATTATCACACCGCCAACTTTCAAACTCTGGGCTGTTGGAAACACCCAATACTCATATGACTTTGCCCGACCCGGGGGTTGCACCCAGGACCCCACACTCGTACTTGCGACCACGAAACCAACGGGGTAGTCAGGTTTTTCATATACTATGTATAGAACACTCCATTGAAAAAAGTATAACTATTCAATATACGTGCGCCCACGTGACTTAAATGCCCCTTTGGTCTCCTGTGTGGTCAGGGTTACAAGCACTACTGCTGCGTTGAGTTTCTGGGTTCAATCCCCGGATCAGGCAGTGAGTCTGGGCTCCCCTACCATAATGAATGCGTAAATGGTCGTGCTATGAAGTAAAATACTGAAATAACGCCATCTAGTGGTGTACATTATAGTTTTGAAAATAACGCCATCTATTGGTGCATATTGTAGTCATCGTTTGATTAGTTTTTAGTGTACGCTACTAGATGACGCCAGTGTCTTGCTGTTTGTCGAGTCGCTACATACGCGCACTCATACAACCCCGTAGAGTTGATGTGAGAGATAAAATAATTAGTTGCTGAGACAAATGTTGCTCGTGGGCTCGCCCTCCCATAACAGCGCATTTTTGAGCTCTCGTCAGTGTAAATCATATTGTCTGACCGAAATAAGATTATCAGCCGAAACCGAATCTTCGGCTCCTCTTCTAGCTTCGGCCGGAACCGAAACTTATGAAGTTATGAAAAGTTAATTAACAATGATTTTATTTTCTGAGACTCGTCGTTTCTCGTAGATTTGTTACAAATAGTTTGATTTTGCAATCATCAGATTAAACCAAAGGAAAAAAATACTCAAAATTGCTATACCACTGCCGGCCGGCTTCCCTACCGAATCAAACATCAATCCATGTTGTCAGGAGTCCTCGAAATGCTGTTCACAAATCCAAAACCCGAAAAACTTGTTAGTTAGACGCCTGCTATTCTTCCGACATGACAATGACAGTTGTTTGCTGTCGGGCGGGCGCAAGGCAAATCAGAGGGCCTACTCCGAAGTGCAAAGTGCGAATGTTCGGATCGGACCGACACATGGCCGAACCGAATATTATTGAAAAATGCGAAAAAAGTTCGGTTCGGGTCAGTTGGGTCGGGACCATAGTCAATATTCGAAAGAGTGTAGGAGTGTAGGTTCGAAACCGGCCGAACCAAATAGTGACTTCGTAGCAGAAAATGGCCGAACTTTCGGCCGATACTACTTCGGAGTAGACCCCCTGGTTATCGTCCGTAATATGTCAGTTTCGATACGATGCCCTGTCGTCGCGTCGCGTCGTTGCGAATAGCAATGCAGGGGCAGCAGTCTCGACATTCATAACGATCACATTACGACCGAATTCGGTCGCAAAGTCCCGGATTGACAGGTGTAATGTATGGAGTGACAGGACTTTGCGACCGAATCCGGTCGTAGGGTAGCTTTGGGGCTTTTAGGCTGGCTGGGCGGGGCCTGGTAGGCTTTCCTTAAATCCGGGGCTGCCGGTTTGTTTGCCAAACAATGCGTAGCCGTGAAATTGGTTACCCTAGTGACCTCGGACGCGAAATAGAGCGCAATGTTGGCGCAATGATAAAGACGTTTACTCCCGCCCACGCGCGTTGACAACTGCGTTTGACTGTTTGACGTCAGAGAGTAATAACCGAAGTATTTGTTTTCTTAGTCTAATAATTGTCTAGCTAAATAGCTTGTGTTTAAGAAAGTACCTAAGGCTGATATCACACTGGCGATTTGCGAGCGAGTTCAAAGCGAGGCAAGTGCGCAACGAGCTCGCAGCGAGTTTGCAACGTACGCGCGCCGAACACGCCGCAAAGACGCCGCGGGCGCTCAGGTTTTTGATACAACTGAAATGGGGCCCCAACCCACTTCAGTTGTTGAACGTGAGTGTACAAAATGGCGTCGACGGCGCAATTCGCGGCGAGTTCGCTGCGCGCCCGCGGCGTCTTCACTGAAAAAATCGATCGAAAAAAAAATCGATCCTCGAATCGAATCGATTCTGTAAAAATCTTACCGTGAAAATTTGGTGAAGTGAGTTTGGAGTGAGCTGTCAATAATATCAATCCCTAGCATTGGTTGGAATGACAGCTCACTCCACGCTCACTTCACCTAAGTTTTCACGGTGAGATGGTTACAGAATCGCACTGCAGGTCCTCCATATCCAGGCGTAATAAACGTTTCCGGTAGTAATTATTAGTTAAACAAAAAGCCGACCCGAAATAATTACTACACATATTCCATTCTGCCGCCAGGCTGTGCCGATTAATGCCGACCCGAACACTAGAGGTAAGTAATATAGTAAAATTCATGTGGTAACCGTTACAGTCATTAGCTAAATAATCTATTTTTGTACAATTATTTACAAAACGTTTCGAAAATAACAAGCGTTTTGGCAATTTGACACAAGTTCGCGTTGTTTTGTTTGGCGTTAAATACTTTAGATAATTATTGTCATTGCATGCATTTTCAGTAGGTATTTTGGTCCGACGTGGCACCCACACTCCAGAAATACACATTACATACATAGGGTAAGCAAAAATGGCATAGGGTAAGCAAGAATGGCATAGGGTAAGTAAGAATGGCTTTCATCGGGTAATATGGCGTCGATTCCCTTGTTCACAAAATAAACTAAATTTAAGTTCAGTGCATCTTTTTCTTTCTATTTCATTAAGAAAATGGCAGAAGATAAATATTAATTTAGTCCTGTCAAATTAAGATACTCCATAGACAAATTAGACGTGATTAAAAACATGGCAACTAAAATACGTCAATTTACGTCAGGCGCTAACTTGACAGGACTAAACTAATATTTATCTTCTGTCCTTTTCCTAATGAAATAGAAAAAGATGCACAGAACTTAAATTTAGTTTAGTTTGTGAACAAGGGAAACGGCGCCTATGGCGCTCACCTTAATAACTTGATTGAAACGTTGCGTAACTTCATAACATGTAAGGTGTCTGGCACCCTAATTGCGTAACATACGATCAATCGGAATCGGTTTCATTTTGACAGTTCAACAACATTCATTGCGTTATTTACGTGTTGTGCAGACAAATTTTTCGAACTTATGAAGCAATGGATTAGCAATTTGCTTCAAAATGATTCTGATTCCGATTGATTGTGTGTTACGCAATTAGGGTGCGGGGCGGGACGCATTAGCAGGCAGCGACAAGTAAACTCTTTTTTTTTTTCGATATGGCATCTTGCAGTTCAACCTATGAGGTTCTCGTCTGCATAACCGAGCTTGCCTGTGGACGCCTCAGTAAAATAAGACATCCAGCCAGGGCTTAAAAACTAAGCGACTACACGCTAAGGGCACCCCCTGGGGGGTACGGACCTCGGCTTAGCGCGCCGCTGGGAGAGGGCAAGGGTCAGGGTCGATCGGAATTATTTAGGGACGGATTTAAAACTACAGGCTCAGCGGCGCGGGCTGGCATGAGGAAGGGTTGGGGACAAGTAAACTCAGACAGCTCGCAACATAAAGGTGCGACGTCGCGTCCCCCCTACAGCCGCGCAGCCTTTGGGGCCAATTAATAAAAGAGTTTTTTATGGAGCGTGTATTGGTTATCGACGCTTTAGTAAAACTTCCTTTCTGCTAAGTGAATCGAACCTTTTATTTTAGAGGGAAAAACTGACATACCTACTTCAAATTTTGATTTTAGAACAACGACAAACTATTTATAAGTATGTACGTTACCTATCAATCAATGTAATGCGTGTTGCTGCAATCACTAGTTCCATTTGTCAAAAAACGGTTTACCGAATGGACAGGGTATAGTTTGTATAAATGACTTGTGATTTTACGATTTGGAAACACGAAGATTAGGTACCGAAGCGCATAGTTTTCTTTGGAAAGCTGTACATACCTTGCTAAAACCATAACCCTTGTTGAGGCTTTGTCGGAGTCGGGTGAAAAGTAGTTGGTAGTAATAACAGACACACCAAATAATCAGTCTCTCTACAATGTTCCCACAGCTGGGACTCAAGCCTCCTCGCGGTGAGAAGGGGTGGGCCGTAGTCAACTCCGCGGGGACAGTGCGGGTTGCTGGATTTCACAAAATCAAAAAAATCAAAAGTCATTTATTCAAATTAGGCTGAGAATCAGCCCTTTTCGAACGTCAAAATTACAAAAGACAGTCCCCCAAAAACGCCCGCCCTTCACCTTCACAGTAATGTCTACCAATTTTTGGTTCTAGAACCAAATTTATAAATCAAAGTTTAGCGGGGTAATGACGTAATACACGTATCAGTAGGAATGGCTTTCATTTTGACAGTTCAACAACTTGTTGAGCCGACATTCGAACGTATGCAGCAATGGATTAGCAATATCCTTCAAAATTATTAAAGTTGAGATTGTTAAGTAGTGTGTTACTCAAATAAGTCGCAGTATTAAATTACATGTATTATTGATCCTCCTAATTATTTTTCTTCAAAGCTCTCAAAAACTCCCATACCTATTCGCGAAGAACTTGATTCATTAAAACTTTTAACAACTTGCAATGACGTGAATGCATAAATAATGTGTAAATGCAACGAAATCGTCTACATTCAAACGATAATTCACGTAATCTAGCATGCGCGGGAGGCTAAATACATGATTCATACATTCAATACGTCACGGAAGCTATTTAATAAATCACATTTCTCGTCGTAAACCCCAAAAATATAATAATATTCAAGAATTATTGTGTCCGTTTCAATGGCGCGGCCACGACGTTTTTTTTTAAAAAAAACCATGCCAATATTTTGTAACAATTTGTAAAAGTTGATTCCCAAAACCATAAATTTGTCAAAGCTATGGTTAAAAAGTTATAAGGGTTTGAACGTGGCCGCGCCATTGAAACGCGGCGAACCGCGCGGCCACGGAGATCTTTAAAACTAAGCATTGCAGAGACCTGAAATTTAGGTAAATAACAGATTGAATTTGTAAAAAATTTGTAAAAATATAGGAAAAATTCCTGGGTTTATACTTTAGGAGCTACAAGACTTAAACCTCATGGCCGCGCCATCGAAACGGTGTGAAACACGTTATCGCCGATATCTCGCTGAAAAAGCATCGCAGACGTCTGAAGTTTTTTGTAAAACCCAGATTTGAATTTGTCAAAACTAGTAAAAATACAACAAAAAATCCTAGGTTTATATTTCAGTAGCTGTGAGACTAAAACCCCATGGCCGCGCCATTGAAACGGTGAAAAATACGTTATCACCGATATCTCGCTGAAAAAGCATCGCAGAGGTCTGAAGTTTTTTGTAAAACCTAGATTTGAATTTGTCAAAATAGGTAAAAATGCACAAAAAAATCCTAGGTTTACATTTCAGGAGCTGTGTACGGAATCATCAATACGTCTTGAATATGTCGATAGGGTGACCATGGCTTATTGTTTACAGAACACTTTCCACCTATTTTTAACCGACGAACAAAAACGGAGGTTCTTAAGTCGACGCGTATATTTTTATTTTTTTTATATACGACCACACAACTTTTTACAGAGTAGTCCGATTTTGATCATTCTTTTTTTATTGAAAACTACTTTTTTCGGGATAAAAGGTACCCTATGCCCGTCTCCGTACACCTGAAAATCTATATGCAAAGTTTCAGGATGATCGGTTCAGTGGTTTAGGCGTGAAATAGTAACAAATAAACTTACTTTCGCTTTTATAATATTATATATATATATATAATAATATATAGTAAGGATTTTCATTTAATTTAGAATCCTTGAGTTATTCTAATATAATACGTGCAAAGTTTTCTGTAAAACATAAGCCATGGTCACCTTATTGAAATATTCAAGACGCACTAAAAATTATATTATTATGATAAAAAAAATAATCCCTACTGTCGGTAACTCTACATATTCATAGGTGTTATTTACAAAAAAAAAAGATCTCGCTATCACTTACTTTCATCGAAGAGAATCACGACTTATTTCTACGCGATACCGTACCACAGCTCCTGAAATGTAACCCTAGGATTTTTTTGTGCATTTTTACCTATTTTGACAAATTCAAATCTAGGTTTTACAAAAAACTTCAGACCTCTGCGATGCTTTTTCAGCGAGATATCGGTGATAACGTATTTTTCACCGTTTCAATGGCGCGGCCATGGGGTTTTAGTCTCATAGCTCCTGAAATATAAACCTAGGATTTTTTGTTGTATTTTTACTAGTTTTGACAAATTCAAATCTGGGTTTTACAAAAAACTTCAGACGTCTGCGATGCTTTTTCAGCGAGATATCGGCGATAACGTGTTTCACACCGTTTCGATGGCGCGGCCATGAGGTTTTAAGTCTTGCAGCTCCTAAAATATAAACCCAGGAATTTTTCCTATATTTTTACAAATTTTTTACAAATTCAATCTGTTATTTACCTAAATTTCAGGTCTCTGCAATGCTTAGTTTTAAAGATCTCCGTGGCCGCGCGGTTCGCCGCGTTTCAATGGCGCGGCCACGTTCAAACCCTTATAACTTTTTAACCATAGCTTTGACAAATTTATGGTTTTGGGAATCAACTTTTACAAATTGTTACAAAATATTGGCATGGTTTTTTTTAAAAAAAAACGTCGTGGCCGCGCCATTGAAACGGACACGAATTATTAATATAAAAATCGTAAGTCATGTCTATGGCGTTTAAAAAAGTTATGTAACTTTTTTGAAGTGAGTAGCGAATGGCGGCAAAAACGAGACATTCGGGCTGCTGGCATTCAGCCAATGGCTCCGCCTGTGAATCTCAACGTAATTTATTTACATTGCTCAATTAGATATGTTTAAATACATTTTATTGCTACAAGTTGCATTAGAAAATAATAATATACAAAATGGAAGTAAAAACATTATTCTTGGATGTATACTAGCGCCATCTATTTGCTGTAAAAATAAATTAGGGGCAAAGTATCGGTGACAGTTGCAATTTTTTTTTTAAATGCCGTTTGGACACTATTTTGTTGAAAAACATTATTTTTAATGCAGTATTAATGTTTGATTTATATTATAATTCTAACGATAAAGATGAACCATCATCATCTTCCTGCCCTCGTCCCATGGTCGACGCAACACATTTTCTCCTTCCACTCTCCCCTGTCAACCGTCACGCTATCATTCATATCAATATAATCATTCCTCCATCTTTTCTTTGGCCCTACCTTCCTCAGGTCCAAAGATTAATAATTACTACTTTTGGAACGAAGTTCTTTAACGGAGCTTGCGCTATGAGTAAACTGTTAGAAATCGTGACGTAACGAAAAAGCGTTATGTGACTTTTTGTTACGTAGGTATAAGAGAGAGAGAGAGATATAGTTTTCATGGTTTTCTTGGGCGCTGAAGCCGATAGTTAGGTCAAAATGAAAATCCACGACGGCGGCTGCAAAAACTTTCAAATTACCTATTCGTTATGGGTAACGTTTTCATGGTTTTCGAGGGAAAAGGTATTGGTCTTGAAAAGTTTGGGAACCTAGACGCTCTAGAATTCTAGATACAGTTCTAGGTGAATTGATACATCGATCAACAGCGTACTCGAGAAACTATCACAATAGTTTACATCCAGGCTGAATGCAGACACGCCTGTGCCTCGTCAAGTCGGATCGTATGATCGTATTATGCCACATTAAAAACCTAATACATTACCTCTATGGTTGACTTTAATTACGACCACATGTTTTAGGCATAAAACGTGTTTGGATTAACAACAGTCTGTTTTGGGAAGCTTAGAAAAATAGGCATTGATTTTGCTGTGCTGAAAAATGTTCGGTTTGTATCCGATTTCCCTAAAAATTGAGTCGCTATTTTTTTTTTTTGGAACGAAGTTCTTTATCACGCTCTCATTCTCTGCTCTCTTTTGCTTATTGCACACTTGGCGAATGTGAGCTAGATCGAAAAAACTTACTTTCAAAAAAAAACACTACAAAGTGAAAAATAACTTTTATTTTGGACGTCGGTGTAAAATACGAAGATACCAAGAACCAACGACACCGACTTCGATGTGTCGCCATGTGTACCTTTACCTCCCCACATAAATTAATTTAACACTATATGCTATGTAAACATCAGTGACGGGAAGATAATATAACATAATCAACATAAATTAAGTTGCAGAAATACGTAATAATGAAGCTAACTCAAAAACTACCCGAGCAATACAAATTAAGGAAAAGTATTAGGTACTAGCTTCTGCCCGCGGCTTCGCCCGCGTGGATGTCGGAAATTTACCCACAGGAACGTGCTAACAGGATAAAATGTATGTGCTTCCCCAGAATGCCATCTATGTCGCGGGCCCTTTGTGGCTAATTACAATAGAAAACCAATTGTGTCTCATTAGTGGTGATTAAGAGGATAACTATATGATATCTTTACCTAAGTACCTAATTAATTTAAAAAAAAACTCAATAACAGAAAATTAAATACCTACCTACCTAAATAAACCTATTTCTGATGATAACTAATCTAAACTCAATAAATAAGCAAAATCCCTAAAAACTAATATCTATACGAATGACTAAACCTACCTAACATAAAATAACCTACGGTCACTACGTACACTATCAAATATACTACCTATACATTAAAATCTAAACCTACGACTCATATAAAAATAAACCTAAATAACTCTAAAAACTAAAAGGAATAAAAATGAACTCCACTGCGGGTGACCCAACCTACGACAAACTTAGTATTTGCGGTTGGTACAGTACAGACAGTGGTAATCGGGTATAGGGATCGAACCGCAAAATTAAGTTTGTTTTTTATTGTATATACTTTTCCGGGATAAAAAATACCCAGTGTGGTGCCCAGGATATTAAAGAATAATTATACCAAGTTTCATCGTAATCGAACCGGTAGTTTTTGCGTGATGCCTGAGCAAACAGACAGACAGACAGACAAAAATTTTTTAAATCACATTTTTGGGTTTGGTGTCGGTCAAGTAACACCCCCTGCCATTTATTTTTTGGATATTTTCAATGTACAGAATTTTCACTTCTACAGATTTATTATAAGTATAGATATAGATGTACGGTCTATGACAATGGGATGGGACCTGTCGTTTAAAATAAAATACCTCGGGTTTTAGGGATTATTCCGTAAACATTTTCAAATCTAAGGTAACTGCACTACTTTTAGACAAATGTAGTGCAAGTAAAAGACTTTCTGAATGATACCTACTCGTATAAATTTATCCTAACTAAGATTGTTATAATTAATTGCAAGACTTATGTATGTACCTGATTATAATATTATTAATTGACTTCACTGTAATTTCTGTTTTGTTTTGTTGACATTATTTTTTTTCTATTAGTATTTTTAATTTATGTAATAATTGACAGGACTAAACTAAGATGGATCTTCTGTCCTTTTCTAAATTAAATAGAAAGAAAAAGATGCACTGAACTTAAATTTAGTTTAGTTTGTGAACAAGGGAATCGGCGCCATGACACCCAATTATAACGAAGTTTCTTTTACTTTTGCACACTTTGCTAATTGATTTCTCATTATTTATGTCAGAAAACGTATTAGGTGAAAAATAAATATCAAATTAATTAATAACATAGCAAGCGGTTGACAGTTACATATTTAAAAGCGACGTCCACGTAATTCATAAGTTTCTAATTCAATGTGACAGTTGCTAAATGATTATTTCCTTTAGCTATTCAGTGTTTGAAAATAATGATGATTTATTGATATTTTTTTGGTTGAATGTGTCATCAGGGATGTGGCTAAGAAATAACATTCGCACGGTTCGATCGCTAAGCTACGCTTGCCGCGGTTGGTTCGTGGATGGGTGACCATCTTTACATACCAAGACCCCTCTGTGCCTCGGAAGGCACGTTAAGCCGTTGGTCCCGGCAGCCGACCCTAGCATAATTGAGAAAAGGCTTGCCTAGCCTTTTCCCAAAACTATGTTGGGGTCGGCTTCCAGTCTAACCGGATGCAGCTGAATACCAGTATTTTACATGGAGCGACTGCCTATCTGAACTCCACAACCCAGTTATTGGGTAATACGATACCCCTTGGTAAGACTGGTTATCAGACTTTCGGGCTTCTGACTACCCGAAACGACTGTCAAAGATCCACGAATGACAGCCGGGGCCAACGGCTTAACGTGCTTTCCGAGGTTCGGAGGAGTTTTGGTATGTAAAGATGGTCACTCATCCACGGACCCACCGCGGCAAGCGTAGCTTAACCTGATCGATCGACCCGTGCGGCTGTTATTAGTTAGACACAAGCCCCTTAAGAAGTATAAACTAATGATTTCTATAAATCACTGCTGCAGGATTACAAGAAAAGCAATTTATTACCTGCAACTTATTTATTTGGCAGACAAAACTAAATACAATCGGAGATGTTTACTGTCCAGCTCAACGATTTACGGCGAATGCACTCGGCAAGACATGCTGAAATACGGCAAATATTCGTGGAATAGACAAAATTCTAATTTAAATGTCGCGCCCGTATTTCCCGAAAGGATTGGCAGATGTGTTTAGTCTTGTCATATCTCTAGCCTTTTTAACCGACTTCTAAAAAAGGAGGAGGTTCTCAATTCGGATGTTTGTATTTTTTTTTTAATGTTTGTTCGCACATAATTCCGTCGCTTGCCAACCGATTTGAAAAATTCTTTTGTGGGAAAGGGTATACTTCCCAAATGGTCCCATAGAAATTTCATCAAAAACGGTTCAGTAGTTTGGTTTTCAAACCAAAATTACTGGTAAAAATTACAACTTAAAAGTGAAAAATAAAAACATTTTTGCAAAAAAATACAAAAGACTTCCAAAAACGACACTACAAAGTGAAAAATAACTTTAATTTCGGAAGTCGGTGGCAAACAACGAAAATGCGAACCCAACGACACCGACCACTTTGTAGTGTCGTTTTTGGAAGTCGGTTGTATTTTTTGCAAAAAAGTTTTTTATAGTTATGTTGGGGTCGGCTTCCAGTCTAACCCGAATACCAGTATTTTGAACCATCTCCGGACACAAGTGGGACGATGTAACTCCAAAAGTGGGGATAACTCGACGGAACGGCATCGGCAGTAGGGTGCGGTTGTGGAGCTATGTTGCAAGCTATGCTCCCCCTCATATCCTGCCCTCTGTGTCCCAAAACATGCAGTCAAAGTGACCTGCGCGCTGCCACTGACGACGCCGTGGAAGTGGCGAAATTCTGGGCCAACCAGTGCGATTCTGTAACCATCTCACCGTGAAAACTTAGGTGAAGTGAGCGTGGAGTGAGCTGTCATTCCAAATAATGCTAGGGATTGACACTACTGACAACTCACATCAAACTCACTTCACTTGAGTTTTCACGGTGAGAATTTTACAGAATCGACCGGCTGATCTAAAATAAAGCCGTGCCAGCGTAAAGAAGAAGAAGAAACAGTATTTTAAATGGAGTGACTGGCCTGGCCTTCACAACTCAGTTGCTTACTGGGTTGATAGTACCCACTGACTAGTTGTCATCGCTTGTCAAAGATCTTCGACTGACAGCCGGGACCAACGGCTTAATGTGCTTTCCAAGGCACGGAGAAGTCTCGATATGTAATAAAGAAAGAAAGAAAAATGCATTTATTGGCATTTCACAAAATGACACCTTAAAACTACAAAAACAAAGATTATAATGCCAAAAGGGCCTCAGCTCAGCATAATGTCAGATGACAACACAAGTGTACCACCTGACCTCTATATTACTTTACTCTTTGCACCTGACGCTGATTTTCAGCTGCAACCCACGAGTGCCATAGTGTGTAATGGATGGTCACATATCTACGACTCGGCAAGGGCAGCTTAACTTTAAATCGACCCATGCGACTGATATTACTTAGCCATGAGCCCCTTCTAACATGTACCTATTTAGAGAGGCACATCAATTTTATTATTAGTCGAGGATTTATCCATGGTTTCCTGTGTGAACATCAAAGCTAAGCTATACAGCTTAAATAATATCAAAGAAATATCGGCTAAACAACGTATCCTGCCAACAGTTTTATATTTAACGTTGTTATCGCCTATAAAACAGTGATCTCATCGATTTTTATTCTTGTTCCATTGTTTTATCGACACAGCAGAAATAATTTTGTTTTTATCTGTGGTTATTTGAGTTATTTCGCGCCAATGTTAGGATGAATGCATACTGGTATCTTTGCTTGTTAAGAAAGAAAGAATTTTAGTCTATCTCTATGATTTACCGAGTCAAGTCAACAAGAGTGATCAAATCCCATTGACATAGAATGTTTTTTCCTATCTCAATGCCAAATCCACACAGAGTAGGTAGGTATGTACTTTTATTGCAAATCCATTTTGTTTTTGTAAAGGCTAGAAGGCTGACGTTTCTTTCAATGCGCAGGTCAGTGTCATGTTGAATGTTGATTAAAATATGAGTCGTGAGCGTAACAAATATGACTTTACAGAATAATTCTATTCAATATAAATATAACCCTCTAAGTTCATATAATCCTATTGAATGGCTATTTCATGAAAAGTTGATAACCAACTTTTTCACAGATGGACAGACAGAGAAAGGCGACACAGTGATAACGGCCGCGACTTACGAATTGTGGGTCGTAGGTCGGAATCCAGACAGGCGCTTTACTTTGTAAAAATTTTTTCATCACCACTGCTCTCAAAACGGCGAAGGAAAACATCGTGAGGAAACCGGCATGTCCTTGAACCAAAAATTCGAAGACATGTGACTTCTACCAACCCGCACTGGGCCCGCGTGGTGGATTATAGCCTACTCTCTCTCACAGAGAGGAGGCCTGTGTCCCAGCAGTGGGAACATTATTGGCTGATTATGCATGTTAGGCAAGTAAGGTGTAAGCCACATGATGAAAGGAACCTTATGTATTATATTATTTACCTTGGCTACAAAGCTGCAATAATAAACACGACATCGACTAGTTTTCCTTTTGTTAACTCCAGATTTAGATCCAGACTTTAAAAGCAACCAGGACGTATATCAGATTCACCTTTTATTTTAAGTCAAGGTTAGATACACAGTGGCCCTGATTCCCTTGTTCACAAACTAAACTAAATTTAAGTTCTGTGCATCTTTTTCTTTCTATTTCATCAAGAAAAGGACAGAAGATAAAATATTAGTTTAGTCCTGTCAAATTAAGATACTCCATAGACAGATTAGACGCGATTAACAACATGGCTACTAAAAATACGTCAATTTACGTCAGGCGCTGACTAGTTTGACAGGACTAAACTAATATTTATCTTCTGTCCTTTTCTAAATTAAATAGAAAGAAAAAGATGCACTGATCTTAAATTTAGTTTAGTTTGTGAACAAGGGAATCGGCGCCAATGTCAGATTAGTCTGAGGATGGATACCAGCAAACTAATTGCGTAATACACTATCAATCTCAATCTGAATCATTTTGAAGGATATTGCTAATCCATTGCTTCATATGTTCGAAAAATTTATCTGCTCAACAACGTAAATAACACAATGAATGTTGTTGAACTGTCAAAATGAAAACGATAGGTGCGTTACGCAACTACCCCGCCGCCGGTAGGTTATGTGTCAGTTTCACCTTTTATTTTAAGACGCGGGAAAAACTATGTAAGATTGCATAAACGTTTATTTACAAGATAACACTAAAATAACAAAATAATATCCTAAATTAACTAAAACTATTTACAAACTAAAATATAGCATCGAAAAATTCATCCGCATCGCTGTCGACTGGTATTATGTACCAAGACACTGGCGGCATTGCCACGTTGTATGGCAATGCTTAGCCTCTGGCCAAGTTAAAAGCCAGCCCTTGGGTCATGGGAAGTGTCAACTAGTCTTTTCGAAATTTCCTTAAAAAGACCATGCGCACTCGGACCCCACGGCCCGAGGGTTTCAACCCCAAACGGCTCGAAAATATAATTATTAATAAGGTATTTACGCCGCTTGAGGTTTTCTGCAGCCGCAGCAGCAGCACCAGCGCAGCACGCCGACCCTGGAAGATGGGATGGCGCAAGAGTATCGACACAAGTTGCATCCCACACTAAAGGCCTACCCACCTTCCATGGAAATAAAGACATGCCGTCCGTTCTCTTGCCATCGGGTTCTAATACAGCTGGAACGCCGACGGTGACAAGAGCTCGTCGAATGATGTCGTGCCGCGCTAAGCGATCCGAATTTCGGCTGCAAGACAGGCCGTGGTGTCCGAGGCTGTTGACAACTTCGCGATGTGACAGCGATGGGGAGAACAACATGGTGCTCCTAGTCGTAAGGAAGAAGCGAGGCGGAAAGTATTGTCGTCAAACAAATTGAATTGAAGTATTGGCGCCGATTCTCTCGTTCACAAAATAAACTAAATTTAAGTTCAGTGCATCTCTTTCTTTCTATTTTATTAAGAAAAGGACAGAAGATAAATATTAGTTTAGTCCTGTCAAACTAGTCAGCGCCTGACGTAAATTGAAGTATTTTTAGTGGCCATGTTTTAATCACGTCTAAACTTGCTATGGAGTATCTTAATTTGACAGGATTGTACTAATATGTATCTTCTGTCCTTTTCTTAATTAAACAGAAAGAAAAAGATGGACTGAACTTAAATTTAGTTTAGTTTGTGAACAAAGGAATCGGCGCAAGTTCGGATCGGCTCAGTTGGGTCGGGACCATAGTCAATATTCGAAAGAGTGTAGGAGTGTAGGATCGGAACCGACCGAACCAAATAGTAACTTCGTAGCAGGAAACGGCCGAACATTCGGCCGATACTACTTCGGGGTAGACCCCCTGGTTTATACTTCCCAAGGTGACCCAAGGGCTGGTTTATACCTTGGCAGGGGCTAAGCATTGCCATACAACGTGGTAATGCCACCAGTCTCTTGGATACATTACCAGTCGACAGCGATGTGTATTAATATATTTAGGCCAAGCATTTAAACAAATAAAATAATTTTAATTCTAAACGATTGTTATTTTAAGTTAGTAAGTACTAAAGTAGATTGATCTTGCAATATTTTTTTAATATTTTTATTTTTTATTATTTTTCTTGGGTTCCTTTATCGATACTGAACCTACCTCTAAGCTATGGCACGCAATTTCTTTAACAACCTGTATTTTGTGTATTTTATGTCTTTTTTTGTTTTTAATGTGTGTTGTTTGTGCAGAATAAACAATTTTTCTTTCTTTTTTTTCATGTGGAGGAATTTTTCGTCGTCATAGTTTAGTTAAGTTAGGTTATTATAATTTTATTTTAATAATTAGCTACTTAATTTAGTATAAGAAGTTTATTCAACTAACTATTGATGCTACATTCTTAGGAGAACATTTACCTACCTAACTTTTAAAATGATTTCCTTCTGAATGATTCATGGATATAATCTATTGTTTAAATGTTAGGTTGCGAGTACCTACGACGCGACACGGCGACGGTATCTACCATTTTAATCAACATGCCATGTGATGATGTGATTTATTAACTTTCTACTGAGGGGCAATTCTCGTAATGTTAACAAAGTTCACAGTCTGATCTCAGTCTCAATTTACTAAAAATACCTCTAATTTACTAACTTCCTACATTTTTGACAAGTTTTTAACATTGATTGTCGCTGAGATGAGATTGCGACTAGATTTTGACCGTTTTTAACTACGGGATTTGGCCTTCAGATATAGGTAATGTCTACGGTTCACCTGGCCGTACAGTCAGCAAGAAAATCGTCGATTGTCACGTTTTATTTTTACAGTACTTGACATGGTCAAACAATACGTCTGTAACGAATTCATTTCATTCAACTAAATTATCCAACGCGTAGAATATTTTTTTGTTCGTAAAAAAAACAATTATTACTTCGCTATGACAGTGACAAAAGGCATCAGGCTGTTTCCCGTTAATATCTCTGCCTATATTACAAAAACACAGGCCTACCAAAAATATGAAACCTTAGCGCGAATTACTGATGGTAGTGGCGAAAAATAATCATATTCGCAGTCTTAACGCCCCATCGATACTCTATATATAGAAGCGTCTTGCAGTCTGTGTAATAGCTTCCAGTCGCCTGGAGTCAGCCATACCGATTTGACATTTGGCATTCACGATTCCCGCCTTTTTAAACGTCAAACTTTTATTTCGGCTTTACGCCCGAAAAAAATTGTAATTTAAATGACTATGGATTTATAAAAATTGGGTTGAATTATTTTATATTTACTTTTGGACAATAATAATATAAGAAAAATGGAGTCGCTTAGAACAGCAAGAATAACAGTGATAATATTTTTAATTTGTCTGTGTGTTGAAAGTAAAGCGAAATTAAATGACAATAAAACCAACGATCATTCAGCCGAAGTGAGAACTCCGAAGAAGGTAATTTTTTCTTTTTTTTTCTTTAATTTTTTTTCAAGCTACTAAAATTAATACAGCAATGTACTTCTTTTAGTCATCCTCCTATCAATAAATATTATCTATTATTTCTTCTATGTTTACAACAATAAGAAAAACAAAAAGATTTAAAGGGTATCTAAAAAAGTATTTACGAAAAAATTGTTGCCAGATGACATCGGAATATTATTTTAATTATTTGCATGATTGTGTAGAACAATTTTAACTAACATATAAATGTAAATATTACAGTCTTACAGATAATATTGTGTACGATAAAAATATATTTCATGCAAGATTTAATAAAAAAAAACCACATCTCTAAAATATTCCACAATAACTTTTATAATAATCACTGACAAAAAAAAAACGAAATTTATGACCGATTACTCTCGCCAACGCACGACAAAAACATTTATATTTTTACATTTTTCTCCGCTGTAACAAAAATTCTGTTCCACATTTTAATATTACTAGTAATAACTATAATATGGTGAGCATGACGTCCAGGGGGCTAAAAAGGTCACTTTGGTAGAATCTTATTAAGATAACAATGTGAATCATATTAAAAATCGTAAAATGGTCACAAACTGACAATTCATAATATGATCTGTGTGCAATTATATCACAATGAAATAACATTTAAACTGTAGAATTAAATATTTTGATTAATAAAAACTGTAATGAAAAATTTACCGATAAAATTATTTTTTTCATGCGGCAATGTTTACACCAAATAAAAAATGAAATTTTACTAAAATTAGAGGAAGTGCTTGGAAAAATTATAATTCTGTAAATACATATTTGTTACGGCCGCGAATCATATTTTAATCAACGTACAACTTAGTACTGACTAGCAAATTGCAAAAGAAACGTAAGAAAATGGGAATTTCGCGGGCTACCTTGGAGCATCCACCTTAAAGTGACCTTTTGAGGCCCCCCGATTTCAATTCCCAGGTCAGACAAAGAGTTATTCAGTTTTTTCATCCGTAATCTCTCAGTCCGGAGTCTGTATTTGTGTCCGGTTGATAGCAATGGGCTTCTCCCCTGTTACATGAGACCTAGACATTACAGGCGAAATGTGGGTGTACACACGGCTTCACATCAAGCTATGCAAAACCAGTATTAGCTGACCGTTCATTGTGAGAAAATATCATACAAAGTGAGGCCAAGACAAACTGGTTTTGTATAGCTTGACGTGTAGCCATGTGTACGAGCACCAATTATGTCAACACTTTGCAACTTTCAATTGCGATTTTTTCGCTTTTCTTTTCGATTTTTGTTGAAATACGACACATTACATAAACCTATGGGTTCGAAAATGCTATGTTCGTAACAACATAAAATTTCATAAAAAAATAAAGGAGTAAATCGCTTTCGAATAAAGCCGAGTGTATACATACTTTTGCTCGTGACTGTACTATAATAAGTGCATCTGCCGAACCCTTTGGGGAATGCAGACATGATCTTGTGTAATCCAAGTAGGATTACAGGACCTACTAATATTATAAACGCGAAAGTTTGGAGATAAATGGAGATGCATAGACTAAATCTATGCTATACTACCTTATGGCCGCGGCATCGCCGACGTGATTTGGAATGCTATCACGCAATTTAAAATGTTATTAGCAGTACGTAAAAGTCAGCCTGTGTGCTGCTGTAAAATATGTGTGTAAAGTTTTTGATTGTTTAGTTATAGGTAATGTATTGTTTATCTATATATATAAAATTCAAAGTCCTGACTGACTGACTGACTGATGACTGACTGATAGATCAACGCACAGCCTAAACCGCTGGTCCTAGAGACATGAAATTTGGAGGGTGTGTTCTTCGTGAAGAGTAGGCATCCACTAAGAAAGGATTTTTCGAAATTCCACCCCTAAGAGGGTGAAAAGGGGGGAATTCGTTTGTATGAAAAATCTTATTCCTTGAGTTAATAAACTTGAAACTTGGCACGAATACTTATCTAAATAAATTATGAAGATTGTGAGTTTTTTTTTCTTCTAAACTACCCCCTAATAAGGGATGGGGGGTTTCAAAGTTTGTATGGAAGAATTGTAGCGCGCAGTCCGAATGACTCGAAATTCAGTATTTATACTTAATATTGAAAGATAAGTATAATATGTATCAGGGTTTTTTGAAAATCTACCCCTGACGGGCTGAAATGGGGTAGTAAATTTTTCAGGGGTGGATTTTACTGCATGGCTTGATTAACTCGAAAATTAGTATAAATAATCTTTGAGTCAAGTTATGAATACATCCCAAACGATTTTTTCTAAATTCCACCCCTGTGGGGGTGAAAAGCGGGGATACAGTTTATATGAAAAATCTTCTTCATTAGGTTAATAAACGTGAAACTTTTCAAGAATACTCGCCTAAGTAAGTAATAAAGTTTATCATTATAGATTTTTCATAACTACCCCTCAAAGGGGGATATAGGGGTGTTGAAGTTTGTGTGGAATAATTTGAATGCGCGGTCCGATTAACTCGAAACTCAGTGTTTATACTTAAGACCAAAAATAAAGAGTAACATGTATCAGGGTTTTTCGAAAATCTACCCCTAACGGATTGAAAAGGGGTAGTTAATTTTACAAGGGAGGATGATTATGATGATACGTGGCTTGATTAACTCGAAAATTGGTATAAATAATCTTTGAATTAAGTTATAAATAATCCCAAACGATTTTTCAAAATTCCACCCCTGTGGGGGTGAAAAGCGGGGGATACAGTTTATATGAAAAATCTTATTCATTTAGTTAATAAACTTGAAACTTAGCAAGAATACTTGCCTAAGTAAGTAATAAACTTTATCATTATAAGTTTTTCAAAACTACCCCTCAAAGGGGTAGGGTAGGGGGGGGGGGGGTGTTAAGTTTGTGTGGAAGAAATTTAATGCGCGGTCCGAGTAACTCGAAACTCAGTATTGATACTTTTGACAGAAAATAATCAATAATAAAAAAAATAAAAATAAAAAAAATAAAATTGTTTATTTCTCACCACAATACATTTTTCCAACCAATATTTTCTAAAATTAGCAATATTATACGTGGTGGCTCTGATGGTAGCCATGAAATTTTGACCCTATCCCCTGAACTAGGTGGGAACCTGTATCTCAGGGGGTAGTGTTCAGCCATAGATTATGCAAATTTTACCGAGTGCCACTACTATTATTTAGAGATTATTGAGATAAAAGTTTTTCTTGTATATTCTATGAAAGTGGTGTGTGAAAAGTAGGTATGGGAGGCGTACCGTGTAGGTGTATATTGAATAGTGTGGCGTGTAAGTGTACAGTAAGTATGTGGTGTGTAGTGTATTTTGAAGGGTGTGCTGTATAAGTGTAGAGATGAGGGGGAGAAATGTATGTACATGTATGTTTGTGTGTACCTATATGGAGAGTTTGTAAGTGGATATGTTATTTAAGGTTAGGTAATAAAGGTAAGGAGGTTTTCTGTTTCTGAGTAATCTAATTGCAATAACCACCTCTTAACCGCAGCTTTTGCATTATAGGTGCCTAGTTTAACTATGTTGGTTTTTTTGTTGACTTTACTGTACAGATAGGAACTTAAAACAAAGTATTGTCTCTTTGCGAAGGTTGTGCTGTGTGAAACACTGGGACAGACTGGTGAATTTTTTCGTCTGCCAGCACCGGGCAGAGCAACAGTGCGATGCCTTCTTAAAATAGATTGGAGCACAAAGAGCTTACGAACAGAAAGCACCTTACTGTCCATGTACAGTTGCTTAGTAGGGTATCGATAAGGCTTTTTTATGATGACCTTGAGAACTGCTCTTTGGGCTCTCTCCAGGTCAAGAAACATCGTCTTTGCTGCCCCACCCCATACTGGGATACAATAGCTGATCACAGACTGACACAACGCAACGAATATTTTTATAAGAAGCTCTTTTGAGACTGATTCCCTAAGAGTTCTGAACAGGTAAATCATAGTTCTCAACCTAGCAACCACTTTACTTAAATGTATATCCCACCGTAGTTGTTCGTCAATTTGCACTCCTAGGTATCTAACAACACTGGCAGGATTAAGTGTCTGACATTGACAGGTCTGAGTATTATAACAACATGTATGTGCCATTATATTAAACTCTTCCGATGGTTTGCCATTTTTCCTTATCGTGAAGGTGACATAATTCGTTTTTTTAATATTTAGAGTCAATAGGTTAACGTTTAGCCAGTTCATTATTCTTCTAAGACAGTTCTCGGCCTTAGCTTTAACGAATTCCCAGCTGGGCCCGTAAACTACAATGGCAGTGTCATCTGCGTACGTATACATTGTTGCATTCGAAAGTGACATTTTGCAAAGGTCATTGATGTATATTTTGAACAAAGTAGGGCCCAATACACTTCCCTGTGGTACGCCGAAGGTGACAGATTGTTCCTCACTAAGTAAGGAATTAATAATGACCTGTTGTGTCCTATTGGTTAAATAACTCTTAAACATCGAAAGAGGTACACCCCTGACTCCTATTTGTTCGAGTTTGGTCAGCAGGATGGGGACAGAGACCGTGTCAAATGCCTTCGCCATATCCAAGAAGATACCAAGACATTTGTTTTTTGTATCAAGTTGTCTTGCAACGAACTGTGTCAGTTCTAATACGGCATCTTCAGTGGATATGCCGCGACGGAAGCCATACTGATTACTAGCAATAATGTTGTGCTTATCCAAAAAACTATTTAGCCTTGAGTTCAGAATTTTTTCTAGAATTTTTGACAGGGCGGGCAAAACAGATATTGGTCTATAGTTGTTAACACAGTCTCTGTCCCCTCCCTTGTGGATGGGATGGACTAAGGCTTTTTTAAATGCCTGGGGAAATGCACCTGTTCTTATGGACTGATTGCATATATGTTTTATGGGAGGAGTTAATGACTGTCTACATAGTTTCAGTATGTTGGTTGATATTTTATCCCAACCCGTGGCGCAGTCAATACGCAATTGTAGTATAATAGAGTCTACTTCAGCATCATCAGTTTCCAGGAGAAGAAACGAGTTACCGGGAGATGGATTTTCATTTTGCCTTGGATTATTTGACAGTCTACCTTGATTCTCGCTTATTATTTTATTTGCTAGGTTACTTCCAACATTTGTAAAATAAGAACATATCTGGTTAACAGCAATCCTGGGGTTATTTTGGTTGTTAAGTAATTCTATAGGTGATGAAGATACTTTTTTAGTATGAGTGATATCTTTGATGACGTTCCAGAGGGCTTTGGGATTATGACCGGCTCTCTCAATCTCTTTTCTTTCATATTCCCTTTTTAGTTTTCTTAATAAGTATGTAAAGTTGTCGAAAATTTACCACTGACGGGACAAAAAGGGGTAATTCAGTTTTTAAGGGGAGGATTTGAACTTGAAACTGTATGTTACATTTTCACGCCTAAACCACTGAACTTCTGATTTGGCATAGAGGTAGATGGCATCCTGGGGAAGCACATACATTTTATCCTGTTAGCACGTTCCCGTGGGATAATTTCCGACATCCACGCGGGCGAAGCCGCGGGCAGAAGCTAGTAAAATATAAAATTGTATAATGGGAGCTACATCTGCCAACAAACTGCTCTGCAGTTTGGCAGAAGTAAAATTTGTTTGGAAAATTTAGGCTGTCACCACGAATAAACGATTTTTCTTCTTCTTGTGAGGATGGATGGCTGTTTGTTACTCTTTCACGCAAAAACTACTGAACAGATTTGGATGAAATTTAGCACACAGATAGTTTGCAACTAGGATTAACACATTGGGTACTTTTTATCCCGATATTTCTTCGGAATCGATACTTATGCAGATGAAACCGCGGAGCGTTGCTAGTAATATTATAAACGCGAAAGTTTGTGAGGATGGATGAATGTTTGTTACAGTTTCACGCAAAAACTACTGAACAGATTTGGATGAAATTTGGCGCACAGATAGTTTGCAACCAGGATTAACACATTGGGTACTTTTTATCCCGATATTTCTTCGGAATCGATACTTATGCAGATGAAACCGCGGAGCGTTGCTAGTAATATTATAAACGCGAAAGTTTGTGAGGATGGATGAATGTTTGTTACAGTTTCACGCAAAAACTACTGAACAGATTTGGATGAAATTTGGCGCACAGATAGTTTGCAACCAGGATTAACACATAGGGTACTTTTATCCCGATATTCCTTCGGGATCGATACTTGTGCAGGTGAAACCGTGGAGCGATGTTGTAATATTATAAACGCGAAATTTGTTGAGGATGGATGGATGTTTGTTACAGTTTCACGCAAAAACCACTGAACGGATTTGGATGAAATTTGGCACACAGATAGTTTGCAACCAGGATTAACACATAGGGTAGTTTTTATCCCGATATTTCTTAAGGATCGATACTTGTGCAGGTGAAACCGCGGAGCGATGCTAGTAATATTATAAGCGCGAAAGTTTGTGAGGATGGATGGATGTTTGTTACTCTTTCACGCAAAAACTACTGAACGGATTTGGATGAAATTTGGCACACAGATAAGTAGTTTACAACCAGGATTAACTTCACCTGCCTAAGTTTCGATCCCGTGGGAACATTGGGATAAAAAGTATCTCATATGTTAATCCTGGTTAGACACCATCTGTGTACCATCCATACAAACTTTCACGTTTATAACATTAGTAGGATAAATATTTTAAATATTAAAAGTAAACACGTCAGTATCTCTATCCGCTTTGTTTATTAAACGTCGATCAAATTAATAGCTACTTTATCAACTTACGTCAAAAAAGCAAGCACGTCAATCATTGTAATGTTGCAAATGGCGAAATTTAAAATGTCAATAAAAATTGTGTAAAATTTTCATGCAAAACTAGCTTCATCCTGCGGTTTCACCCGCATAAGTCTCGATCCCGTGGGAATATCAGGATAAAAAGTACCCTATGTCTTAACCTAAGTCATAGTCTAGCCATGTGGCAAATTTCACCCAAATCAGTTCAGCAGCCGTTTCAGCGTGAAAGCGTAACAAACAAACATACAAAAAATCAAATCCTTTTTCTTTATAATGGCGTCGATTTGCCTTGTTCACAAACTAAACTAAATTTAAGTTCAATGCATCTTATTCTTTCTATTTAATTTAGAAAAGGACATAAGATGAATGTTAGTTTAGTCCTGTCAAACTAGTCAGCGCCTGACGTAAATTGACGTATTTTTAGTAGCCATGTTGTTAATCATTTCTAATCTGTCTATGGAGTGTTATAGTTTGACAGGACTAAACTATTATTTTATCTTCTGTCCTTTTCTTAATGAAATAGAAAGAAAAAGATGCACAGAACTTAAATTTAATTTAGTTTGTGAACAAGGGAACCAGGGCCAATATAAGATAATTTTTATTTGTCCAAGTTACATGATATGGCATGCAAGATGTTACCTACATCAAATTATCTGACAGTTGCCTGAACGGCGTACAAATATAAAACGTAGGACGCTACACAGCATCAAGTGATTTTAAATTCGTCCATTACACACATCAAATTTAGCAATCCAATTTAGATTAGACCATAACTTAAAACTAAAAGGTACAGACCAGCACATCAAGCTACCCGAAAATGTCAAATTTTCCCAATCAATCTTGAACTTTAATGTTTCAGAGATAAAGTTGAAAATCTATTGAAGAAATTTGACAGATTGTAGTAGCTTGATGTGCTGGCGTCCGTATAATAGAATACAATCAAATATTGTCATTCACAATCTGAATAATTTTGACGGATATTGCTTCATTTATGTATGTCCGAAAATTGTCTGCAACAACGTAAATGGCGCAATGAATGTAGTTGAACTGTTAAAATGAAAGCCGTTATATAGTGTGTTGCGCAATTACCCCACAGAAATAGAGGAATAAAACGGTTACTAAATAATATTATAATAATTCCTTCAACAACTTCATATTTTTATTTTAACGACTGTCGTTTGGCATTGCGTAGCATAACAACTAACAGCTAATTTCCGAAAATCTCAGACTATCAAGAAATAAAAACATCAACACGTACTCACATTAATAAAACGCAAAGTAATTCGCAAATAGGTAAGTACTAGCTGCGCCCCGCGGTTTCATCTGCATAAGCTTCGATCCCGTGGGAATATCGGGATAAAAAGTATCCTATGTGTTAATTCTGGTTTTAAACTGTGTGCCCTGTTCAGTATTTTTTGCGTGAAAGAGTAACAAACATCCATCCGAATCGAAGGATCCATCTTCACAAACTTTCACGTTTCTAATATTAGTAGGATTTACTTATCAAATTCAAAAGATAAAAAACCATCTGAGCTGCAGAAGAAAGAATATCGGTCGCCTTTTGGGCGCGTTATGGCGCCTTTTTTACTTTAATGAAACTCGATCCAGGTTGTAGCAGATGTGTATTTGTCGTAAAGCACAGTGTGTAGCACAGTATGTATGGTGATAGCGTAGGAATGCACGTTTGATCAACACCGGATAAACAATCGTATTAACTTACCTAGTTAATTCACATTCAAATTTTTATATACTATCAACTTATAACGTCATTACACAATTTATATTATATAAGATTTAAGCACTCGTATTACTTAGTTTGAACTTAGCTTTTTTTAATTAAAATCAATCAGATCAAGTTATTTAATTTACTAGTCTACACAGGTAAATCTCGCGACAAGCTTTTATATAATATAAATTGTGTAATGACGTTATAAGTTGATAGTAAAAATTTTAAAGGAAAAGATTACTCAAATTTACATCGTGCAGCACTGAGGCTAAATATTATTATTTAATTAATTTTAAATCTTACCATTTACAATTAAATTTTGTAAAGTAATTGGAAAATGAATAGGTTTAATGTAATTTAAATCTTATTTTTATCTTTTTAGGGCGTAAATAAAAGCTTTTTTTAAAAGTTTTTTTTTATAGGTACCTATTCATTTATTTTATATTTTTAAAATAATTATTATATTTAGTCCGTCAGTTCGATTATAGAAAAATAATGGACATGTATTTTTTGTATTGTCAATCAAACAAAAAATAAAAAGATAATGCGCGTCAAAATTTGGGAGTAGGGGGTCGTGATGACACGCCATGCTAAAAAGTGTAGCAAGGCGTGACGTCACGCGGAACTTTAACCGGCGATATCTTCATCATTTTTTATATAATTGACAAAAGAAAAAATACGGCTCCAATATTTTTTGATAATCTAACTGACGGACTAATTAGATTTTTTTAGGAAACTAGCCTATTGCGTAACACACTATAAATTAAATCTCAATCTGAATCATTTTGAAGTATATGGCGAATCCATTGCTTCGTATGTTCGAAAAATTTGTCTGCTCAACCACATAACAAAGCAATGAATGTTGCTGAACTGTCAAAATGGAATTCATTGTTACTGTTAAAGTTTACGCAATTACCCCACAGTTTCCTTACGATGCTTTCCATCATCCGTATCCGCAGGGGGCCTACTCCGAAGTGCAAAGTGCGAATGTTCGGATCGGACCGACACATGGCCGAACCGAATATTATTGAAAAATGCAAAAAAAGTTCGGATCGGCTCAGTTGGGTCGGGACCATGTCAATATTCGAAAGAGTGTAGGAGTGTAGGATCGGAACCGACCGAACCAAATAGTAATTTCGTAGCAGGAAACGGTCGAACATTCGGCCGATACTACTTCGTAGCAGACCCCCAGTTTTCGTTAGAAACAATTTTGTTTTCACTAGTCCAACATCCGGGCCAAAATCGTCTGCATGTTAATCTCTAGAAGCGCTATCCAGAGCGAATTGTCACTATCAACTAGTTCAGGAATTTGGACACTTCGAGCATGTGCTCACCTTGATAGTCTATATCTGTGTTTTAAGCCATTTATAGGATTTGTCACAGTCTACAGCTGTTTTCCTAAGTATTGCAATCGTTTTATATGTAAACGCTGCTCCGCTCGCGCTCAGCGATGGATCGTAACATGTGGCGGCCTGTAATTTCTGCCTATCCTTATAGGAAGAAGGCGCGAATTTATGTATCTACTAGCTGCGCTCCGGTTTAACTCGCATAAGTTTCGATTCCGTGGGAATATCGGAATAAATATGTTAATTCTGGTTATAAACCATCTGTGTTCCGTTCAGTAGTTATTGCGTGAAAGAGTAACAAACATCCATCCGAATGGATGGATCCATCTTCACAAACTTTCAAGTTTATAATATTAGTAAGATTTACTCAAATTCAAAAGATAATAAAAACAGTCTGAGCTGCAGAAGAATAGCGGTCGTATTTTGTAGTGTATAATCTATGGTCTTTTGGGCGCGTTATGGCGCCTTGTTTACTTTAATGAAACTCGATCTAAGTTGTAGCAGCCGATCGATTCTGTAAAAATCTCACCGTGAAAAGTTAGGTGAAGTGAGCTTAAATTGAGCTGTCAATAATGTCAATCCCTAGCGCCTATTAGTCATTCCAACTAATGCTAGGAATTGACACTATTGACAGCTCACTCTAAGCTCACTTCACCTAACTTTTCACGGTGAGATTTTTACAGAATCGATCGGCTGGTATACAGATGTAACCGGTTAGACTAGAAGCTACGTTGGGGGAAACTGCCACGTTAATCGTAAATCTAATCTCGTGGTCGCAAGCGCGACTGCTGAGCGCGGTCCTGGGTTCGATTCCCGGGTCGGGCAAAGTGAGACTGAGTATGTGCATTAGTAATTTAAGTAACAGCCCAGAGTTTGGAAGTTGGCGTTGTGATACCCGCGTGGCTCGGAAAGCACGTTGAACCGTTGGTCCTGCGCCTGATCTCTCTCCGGTCGTGTCGGATTGCCGTCCCATCGGACTATGAGAGAGAGGGAAGAGAGACTGTACCTGTGTTTGCGCACACACTTGTGCACTATAATATCTTCCGCGCTGAATGCTAGTCTCCGTTGAGATTGGCCACTATAGCCGAAATACGGTCTAGAGGACTATAGTTGGGAAAAGGCTTGGCAGATCATGATGCAACGCTACTTCGTCATAATTTCAACACCAAGAGACGAAATATAAACTAAACGTTAAACTTCAGTGTACAAGATCGTAAAATCTAATTTTGAAGAGGGACAGAAACTTCATAGATTCGTTACATAATGCTAAAACATAAAATATAAAGTAGTTTTGACACTACATTCATAATGATTATGAGAACATTGGCACTGTTTCGAAATCACGTGTTATAGATGCCGAATCAAATTATAATAAAGGTAATGATAATTATGAAATGTGCTGTCAATGAGGCTCTGAGTGAGCCGCCCGATAAGCAATCCGTTCATCGCAGAGTTCACACCATGAAGCAAGTTGGCAACGCGTTGAACTAGCAGTCTTTACCTAATTTTGACCGTTCGCGTTCCTACGAAAAAAAGGGCGCGCGACGACGTTGCCAAATCGCTTTTCTACGCGTACGTACATTGCATCCCTTTCCTTATCGACATGCTCTAAATTTTCTTTATAACACGTTGAATTAGGTGTTTTAATTTGGTGCACCTATTCAATTTCATCCTGTATATCTTGCAAGTTTTATTTGCTAGCTTTTTCACAGTTACTCCCTTAGAAAAATTGACCCTATTTATTTATATACCTATATTTTCACATACCTACCAACCCAATACCCAGTTAAATAATTATGATTTCTAACCTTGTTTTTTGTTGCGATCATTTGGCTCAACGCGACTATGTTACCAATTTCTACAGGGGTTTGTAAAAAAAAAAAAATCGTCTACCAAAAAGAACCGGAAATAAACTCACCCGTTCATAATTTAACAAAATATTCTGAAAACTGCGACAACAATACGCGATAGTTATAAATCATAAGATCTATTGAGAGAGAAAAATATCTAGCTAGCATTTGAAATGTTTTGTGAAAGAAACCATCTTCTCTATCCCTATAATAATGTTAAAAGTAGTATTATCTGAGACACAAATTAACATAAATTAGTACATAACATAATAACATTAACATATTAGATAGTAATTGGATAATGTTTTTTTAATAAACATTAAATACTTTAACATTTATTTACTCGTTTAATTAACTTCGTCTAGACTGCCGCCAAAACAAAACGGAACGTGCTTTGCCGCGTGTCTATGGTTGTTGTTAAACTTT
Organism: Apamea sordens; assembly: GCA_945859715.1. Classification (NCBI taxonomy): domain Eukaryota; kingdom Metazoa; phylum Arthropoda; class Insecta; order Lepidoptera; family Noctuidae; genus Apamea; species Apamea sordens. The sequence continues at coordinate 2,486,248 of OX244014.1, forward strand.
TTAATTAGAATAAAGGCAAGCGAAGGTCTTGAAACCATACTGCCAGCAATGTTTGACAGTACATATTTGAAGCTCCGTTCAGCCTACTAATATTTTTGGCAGCGAGCAAAAGTAGGTATTGGATCTCATGGCTTTATTAGATAATATAAAAGAAAGATGTAACAGCTAGAAAGGGGATGACGACCCAGATGACGGATAATAGAGAAGTATGGAAGAAGAAGAAGACATGTTGCGCGTTGCGCCGACCCCAAGCAAAATTGGGTTATGGAGGCTTACCAGCAGCTCTAAGAGCCATAAGAGCTGGTGGTAAGCCCCAAGGACAGGAGAATGATGATGGGCATGATGGCAGACTAGCCTAGTTAAAATTTCAGCGTTTACATAGAAAGCTAACTATAAATGTATAGAATCAACAAGAAAGTTTTTGCGGACAAAACGTAGGTAATTTGATTGTTATTTTTGGATATTATATTGGAGTATATTCTTAGCTTTTGGCTTTCCGTTGTGCTGACGCACTCGCCTACATTATTGTGTCTTTAAAATTCAGTTTTAGCTGCAAGGATCATTGCATGACGACGCTTTTCTCAAAAAATATTAATCAACACTATCTAATCGGTAATAAATTCTTCCATAAAATAGTCCCGCGACTTTTACGAGGGAATTAATAATCTGTGGTGTTACGTCGTTTCATAGATAATAAAAACAACACAAAGTTGACGCCATTTTTATTTTTATGTTCAGTAAGTTCTTTTTGTTGCGAGCAAGAAGCTTACTGGGCTTAAATCCAAATCCTATATCTACTATATAAGTATATACTTCTAATTATTTCCCTACATTTTAACAAGTTTTTGACATTTTTTTGTCGCCGAGATGAGACAGTGACTAGATTTTGAACGTTTTATTTACGAGAATATTGGCCTTCTGATCGTCGTCATCCAAAATATCTCTATAAATAGAGATATTTTGGATGACGACGATCAGAAGGCCAATATTCTAAAGAACGGGCTTGAACCTACAAGGACAGTGTTTAAAAAAAATCCTGGGTACAGACGCCAGCACATCAAGCTATCTGAAACTGTCAAATTTTCCCAATTAACCTTAAACCTTAACGCTTTAGCGATAAAGTTGAAAATCTATTAAATAAATTGGACAGATTGTAGTAGCTTGATGTGCTGGCGTCAGTACATTATTCCTATTGCTTCTAGTTAGAACATAACGCTAGCTAGACCAAAGTGATAGTCAAAAACCTTTTACACACTAAACTTACGCCTTCTTCCCGTGTGGGTAGGAACGCCAACGCCACCTGCTACGAACCTTGCACTGCAGTGCGATTCTGTACCCATCTCACCGTGAAAACTTAGGTGAAGTGAGCGTGGAGTGAGCTGTCATTCCAACTAATGCTAGGGATTGACACCACTGACAACTCACATCAAGCTCACTTCACTTGAGTTTTCACGGTGAGATTTTTACAGGATCGACCGGCAGGTACTCCTTTTGCTTTATTTTTACGGAATATAATATTTACATGAAATAAGGCGGTTGGCTACCGCCTATACCCTATGATTCTTTTCCCTCCTTTTTTATATAAAACAAGGATTATCTATGGATTTAAAATGTTTTTTTTTTTCGTCCGCCTCGCTGTCAACAGGAAAAGTGCTCAAAAGTTTGGCAGTATTGCCACGTTGTATGTTGATTCTACGTTTACGTTGATACATCAGCAGGTCTATTCTGTAATACTTAATCTCACCGTGTAAACTAAGGTGAAGTGAGTCTGAAGTGAGCTGTCAGTCCACTTGATGTTAGGGATTGACACTAAGAAAGCTCACGGCGGCGAGCTGTCCATTGCTCGCCGCCCGCAATCGCTCGCCCGTCCTCCTACTTCGTTTCCGCTTAGTATTCTTTCTGACTTTTTTTTTCATTTTGCTCGGCTCCTGAGGACCGCAGCGTGATGTTAGATAGCCAATAACCTTCCTCAAGAATTGGGCTATAAAATGCAAAAAGATTTTGTTAAATCTTTCCGGTAGTTTCGGAGATTACCCCCTACATACATACAAACAAACAAACATTACCTCTTTATAATAATATTAGAATAGATAATTATAGATTGGCAAAGCTTTTAATGTATCGATGCCGAAGACTGTTTTATCACGTTAGCATTGAATGAAATCATTTCAGTGTGGTGCCAAAACTCTTGAGTTTCAGCAAATGTGAACGATTTCTTATCAGTGACGCGAGCGAGGCTTGACCGTAGACTCAACGTTTAAGTAACATGAGACTTTTGTTGTTTTTGGAACGAAGTTCCTTATCGCGCGTTGCGAAAGGGGGCTAGAACGAAAAAAATCACAGACTTATATGTCTGTGGAAAAAATTAAGACCAAAAGTTGTAATGACACTTTTTGCTATAGTTGTAAGCCGTGCGGCGTGCGCGTGTTTCTCTGTCTGTCTCTCTCTCTTATAGAAAGCAAGCCAGTTAATTTCGTTTAGTCTTTCTAAAAAAAAAAAAAATTATTACAATTCCTTCACTAATTAATCGAAAGGAACTTCGTTCCATCCGGGTGTCCCTTGACACCTCTCAAGTTTTTTTTTTGTTAGCTTATATTGTGTTCCACTGCTGGCCCTGCTGGGCTTCTTCCTTCCAAACCTCCTTGTCTTGTGCGATCTTTGACCATGTTGGCCCTGCGCACGTCACCAGATCGTCACACCACCATCACCGTGGTCTACCTCGACGGCAATGTCCTCCCTCAGGCGTCCAGTGAGCGACGATTTTCGCCCATCTCTCCGGGTGCATTCGCGCGACGTGTCCGGCCCACTCCCATGTTAACATAACTTAGGACATAATATTTATTGTGAAACTAACGAAATGACTATGACGGCACGGTTGGCGCAGTGGTTAAGCGATTGGCTGCTGCGCTGCGTGTCGCGGGTTCGATTCCCGCACGAAACAAATATTTGTATGACCTACATGTATTTGTTCCGAGTCTGGGTGTTTTTCTATCTATAATATTTATGTATTTACAAAAAAAAATGTATATAAGTAGTTTATCAGCCATCTTGTTAACATAACACAAGCATTAGGTTGCTTAGCTTGGGACTAGATGGCGCTGTGTGAAATGTCCAGGGATATTTATTTAAGTATTTATTATTTATTTATTTAATGAGCGAACATGATTACTTTTCTTTTATGGCTTGCCTAGCAATACAAAACACGGGATTGCCGAAAGAAGTGAAAATTTAAAAAGTACTATGAATTAAATTACCTTTTTTTTTATTGATATGGACTTCTATACTCTATAGGTACTTCCCATGGAATCAGTATGTACTATATAGTACAGACGCCAGCAGGTCAAGCTACCCGAAACTGTCAAACTTTCCCAATCAACCTTGAACCTAATGCTTTAGTGATAAAGTTGAAAATCTATTGAAGAAATTTGACAGATTAGCAGTAGTAGCTTGATGTGCTGGCGTCTGTACAACGTACTCCCAGACTGCATGGCAGTGTGCGTTGTCATGCCCATACTTCGCCCATAGATAAAATTGAAATTATTTTATTTATTTATTATTTATTTTTTTATTTATATATCAAAATCAGACAACAATGAAGTCCATTTTGTTAGTAAAATATCTTATAACTAGTGTTAGTAAAAAGCAAACCAAGAAACAAACAACAAAGTAGGTGTCTGAGGCAGAATGTGCAAAGAATGACAAGGTGAGGAATGACCTACCCGACCATTATCCCCACATAGTGCCTCAGAATAGGGGAGTAAGGATTCTCCACAACTGTTTTTAGGATGCTATTGTCACTGCCCCGCGTTCTACGCATCAGTGATGCGACTTTTTTACGAATTACTGCATGGAAGCCGTCAGTTCTGTTCTGAGCAAACATCTCCGATGCGCTACAGAAACGGGGCAGTTTCAACAACATCCTAAAAACATTATTGTACTGGACGCGTATGACATCTAACGACCTTTTGTTACAGCTGACCCACAGACCCCCCGCGTACAGACCTTGACAAAACGCCTTGAACAAGCTGATTTTGACTTGGTCCGCACAACGCGAGAATCGACGGGCCAACATGTTACCTCGGACCGCCAGTGCCCTACGTTCCCTTTCAATGTCTAAATCATCTTTAAGGTCGTCGGTAATTATGTGCCCTAAGTACTTAAATTGGTAGACTTTATTTATGCTTGTACCATTCAGAAAAAAGCTAGGTTCATGATTAGGGCACTTACCGGCGGCCTTAAAGACCATGTATTCACATTTACGGACATTGTACACAAGGCCATGCAAGGCAGCATATTTCTCGCAGACCTTCAGCATTTCTCTGATAGAGCCCTCAGTGGGGCCCAGCAACACCATGTCGTCCGCGTAGCTGATGCTGTTAATACTAACACCACCAACCTTGCAGCCGACACGCATACTACTGAGCTCGCCTATGAGATCATTAACATAAAGGTTGAAGAGCCGTGGAGACGTCAACCCCCCCTGCCTCACACCGCACTCCAACCCATATGATTCAGAGAACGTTCCGGCCCACTTTACATAATTGGTTTGGTTCGCATACCAATACTGCATGAGCTTACGCACTGGCGCCGGTACATTCCTGTCATCCAGCTTTCTCCAGAGCACATCATATGACACCAGGTCGAAGGCTCTGGAGAGATCCAAGAAGCAGGCATACACCGGCGTTTTTCGGTCTGTGTAATACTGGACAGTATTCTTCAAACTCAGCACAGCACTCTCAGTTGAAAGTTTAGGTTGGAAACCAAACTGTGCATCGTGCAAACACAAATACTTTTTCAGGCACGAATCAAGTATACTGTCCAATATTTTAGCCGCTGTGGTTGCAAGGGAGATTGGACGGTAGTTTCCCTTGTCCGAGATATCCCCTGTCCTGTTTTTTACTATAGGTACTACAATAGTTTGCATCAGCTCAGTAGGTAAATGAGAGTGACTGATGCACATTCTGTAAAATAAAGACAGGACCCTCGGCAGGTGAACTCCCGCATATTTGAAATGCTCGATGCTGAGTCCGTCGTGGCCGGGCGATTTACCTCTGCTCATGCCTTGAATGACGGATCTGACTTGTTTAGCCGAGAAAAGAGTGAGTGGTTCCGCCCCCCCACTGTCAGACTCAGCATCGGCCACTTCAACCGACGGGCCTAGTGGAGATTGCACTTTAAAATGTTTCATAAACATATCTGCAATTCCCACCGGATCATTGGCCCCTCCTACGCTCGCCGGTAGACCAGGCCTAGTATCCAACTTACGTGTCGACTTCCAAAATTTACTAAAATTTTTCGTGGCTCTTTGCTTTGCTATGTAGTCCATTTTGACCTGCTCTTTGTTTTTTTGGCACCATTTCAGGCGACCCTTGAAGATTTTACGGGTCTCACACATCTCATCAAAAACTGCTCCACTATTTGGTCTCTTTTGTCTAACCCATTCTTTGAATTTAAGCCTGGCCTCTCGGTGAGCGTCACGAACATGACTGTTCCATCCACACACCACTCTGCCTCTCCTTGGCCTGCACCCTGCTACCACATATGTTTGCTCTGCAGCGTCACATAAAGTACTTATAACTTTACCGTATAGGTTGTCTAGGACGTGTTTATGTTCAACTGAGCTGCATAACCCATAGCCACACCCTGAGAATTCAGGTGGAAAATCAATGTTACGAAACGTATCATTACATAAATCCTTGTAACACTTAATCTGAGATTCGTCCCTTTCACCCCAGATAACCGTAGAGCGCGGCGTATTCTGTGTTATTAATTTAGACCTCACTATATTCAGGTCACACTCAACGTACAATGGCAAATGATCTGACATATATATGTCTTCTTTTATTCCTATATTTACAATAGTTTGCCAAGCTGACCAAGACACAACACAGTGATCTAGCCACCTTCTACAGCCATGGGCTTCGCTCACAAAAGTGTAGTTATCAGTCACGCAGCCCAGTTTCTCTATATCAGCACAAATCCATGCTTGGTCATTGCAGAAATTGTTTAATTCCCTAAAAAACAATTCATGTGGATGTGCATTAAAATCGCCTAATATGAAAATACTTTCAATATCTACACTCGCAACAATTGCACTAATCTCACCTAGAACCTCCGCAAACAAAGGCAAGTTGTCGGTTGAGTCTGTTGGCATATACACAGAGATAACAATAATCGAGCGATCACCGACAGTCGCCCTGATAGCAGCAGAAATGTCTGAAAAGCTTGAAATAACATCGGCAGTTCGGCACTAAGAATGTTCTCATTTTGTTACAGCTAGCAGCATCTGTAGACTAAGATATGCCAAAAACAAATATTTTCACAAAAAACGCGCTCTCTATGATAAAAAAAAACATTGGAAGCAATGTTTTCATAACATACGAACTGAAACACTCGGAAGACATCTTCATCTTCTTAGTGATTTTTTACAAAACCTAGTGTCTATTTTACGCCAATATTTATGTAAAAGAATGCGTGTGACGACTTTTTAGAATAGAAAATTATTTCTGTAAATTATCTTGTAAAATGATTGTGATATAACCGCAATGTGAATTTGCAAATAGATTTGATAACTTTGACCGACTTCGCCAGCATTAATGTAGGAATTGCACTTTGAATAGCCTTATGGAAGCCTTATGCACTTTCGCATCCAATCGGCATACTATGCATCCATATAACTTGTTATTTTTTTTTTGTGTGTAAGTATATGTTCTTTTTTATGCGTCATGTTTGCCGCAACTATATATATATATTTTCTTTCTTCTTTCTGATCCCCGTGTCGAAAATTACTTATCTTTACAATCTTCACAATATGATTTCTTATATATATATATATATATATATTAATATAATCATGTTTATTTACAAGATAACACTAAAAAAACAACACTGATTTCTTTAGGTGTTTTCGTTAAGATATTATTTTGGAAAATAAGACATAAAAATCAGCTTTTCTAATTTTAAAAATTCAGAAAATCAGTTTTCATTTGTATATATACATAGTATCTGACGTGACTTCGTCCGCTTAAAATTTCTTGTCCCCCTGATCCATCCTGACGCATCACATCACCTGTTCGCGCTCTTAGCGTTCTTTCTGACTGTTTTTGCTTTTGCTCGGCTCCTAAAAATCCTAGCGTAATGTTAAGTAGCCGGTAGCCTTCCTCAAGAGTTAGGCTATCAAATGTAAAAAGAATTAAATGTAAAATATTCAAATCCAACTGGTAGTTCCAAAGATTAGCGCGCTCAAAGAAACGAGCAAACTTCAGGTTTACATATTATGATTATTATATTCCTATACCAGTCTTACCAAGGGGTATCGTAGTAACTGGGTTGTGGAGGTCAGATAGCCAGTCGCTCCTTGTAAAATACTGGCATTCAGCTACACCCGGTTAGACTGGAAGCCGACCCCGACGTAGTTAGGAAAAGGCAGGCAGATGATGATGATTCCTATATGCATATATATCCATCGATATCAAAAAGTGACCTTCCCATAACATACCCCACTCCCCCAACTTTACATACCTAATAGGTACCACAAAAATCAACATCAAAGACTAATACCACATGCATCACAACCCACGTGCCCGTATATTTCAGCATCAACGATACACGCAATCGCTCCAGAGCAAATTATAGCAACTGTTTTAGATTATTTTCGAAGGTGACAAAATTATATACGTTCCCAGTGGGGAATTGGCACAGATAAGAGTTATAAAACGGTTTTCTAGGCAGGTAGAAAACTCCAATAAAATTACAATGAGGTGTGGGCCAAAATAACCAGCACGTGGAGCCCTGACACAGCTAAAAAGCGTCGTGGCCCCGTAGATGGCGGGACGTGCTGGAGAAAGCAAACGACCAGTGGTCTAGTTTACACCTGGATCGAAAGAGCTGAAAATCATGGCCAAAGGCCTCTCGCCTATTTCCTTGAAGGGATGATGCAGGCTAAGAGTAGCCAGTATAAAGGTTGCTCACGGTCTTTACAAGTAGTCAGAAGCCTGACAGTCTCACAACCAGTCTTACCAAGGGGGTAGGGGGTATCATGTTACTCAGTAACTGGGTTGTGGAGGTCCGATAAGTAGTCGCTTCATGTAAAATACTGGTGTTCAGCTGCATCTAGATAGGCCGACTCCAACAACTCAGACAACACGGTTAGCGCAGTGGCTGAGCGATCGGACTGCTGCGCTGCGTATCGCGGGTTCTATTCCCGCACAGAACAAATATTTGTAAGTCCTACATGTATTTGTTATGTATTTACAAAAAAAAAAAAAGTACTTTATCAGCCATCTTGTTACCATAACACAAGCATTAGGTTGCTTAGCTTGGGACTAGATGGCGCTGTGTGAAATGTCCAGGGATATTATTATTATTAACATGGTTGGGAAAAGCCTTGAAGATGATGATAGGTTTTCCCACTGTTTGCCTTGTCTACTGGTCGCAAGCGCCATTGCTGATCGTGGGGTCCTGGTGGATTCGATCACTAAGTCAGAAAAAAGCTTTACATTCAAAATTTCTCAGTAGGATTTACAACACATAGCATTCACGCCTGTTTCCTCAAAGGGTTGGGCAGGGGTTTACATATAGTATATAGTAGACCCACATCTAGCCAGTTATGTTTAAGTCTCGTGCTACTGTGTTCCAAGAACTGTTAGTAGACGAGAGGTGCGTGCACGTCCTCTTTTTGCTGTATCCCACTGCCGCATCAATGCTGGTCTGCGGGCGCCTCTACGTCGCTTGTGCAAAAACTGAAATGATTTTTGTTCAGAAACTACAGAATTAGATTTATTCTCAGTGTCAGCAAATAGATTTCGTTCTGCTTTGTTAAAGAAACTTAAGGATTCCAATGTATAGATATTTGAACAGTCTTGTAGTCTTACTCGCATAGATTGTTCATTAGTAAAGTTATATGAATTGTATATGCTGTGGATAACGGTGTGAGTTTCACATTTATATAATATCTTTGTTTATGTTATTTGCGCAGATATAATGTGTTACTGTTTGTTTGTCCCAAATAAATCTTCTATACTTATAATAAATCTGTAGAAGTGAAAATTCTGTACATTGAAAATATCCAAAAAATAAATGGCAGGGGGTGTTACTTGACCGACACCGAACCCAAAAATGTGATTAAAAAAATGTTTGTCTGTCTGTCTGTCTGTCTGTCTGTTTGTTCAGGTATCACGCAAAAACTACCGGTTCGATTACAATGAAACTTGGTATAATTATTCTTTAATATCCTGGGCACCACACTGGGTACTTTTTATCCCGGAAAAGTATATACAATAAAAAACAAACTTAATTTTGCGGTTCGATCCCTATACCCGATTACCACTGTCTGTGATGTACCAACCGCAAATACTAAGTTTGTCGTAGGTTGGGTCACCCGCAGTGGAGTTCATTTTTATTCCTTTTAGTTTTTAGAGTTATTTAGGTTTATTTTTATATGAGTCGTAGGTATAGATTTTAATTTTAAAGTATAGGTAGTATATTTGATAGTGACCGTAGGTTATTTTATAATACTGTTAGGTAGGTTTAGTCATTCGTATAGATATTAGTTTTTAGGGATTTTGCTTATTTATTGAGTTTAGATTAGTTATCATCAGAAATAGGTTTATTTAGGTAGGTAGGTATTTAATTTTCTGTTATTGAGTTTTTTTTTTAATTAGTTAGGTACTTAGGTAAAGATATCATATAGGTACCCTCTTAATCACCACTAATGAGACACAATTGGTTTTCTATTGTAATTAGCCACAAAGGGCCCGCGACATAGATGGCATTCTGGGGAAGCATACATTTTATCCTGTTAGCACGTTCCCGTGGGTAAATTTCCGACATCCACGCGGGCGAAGCCGCGGGCAGAAGCTAGTAAATAAATAAAAGGGACAACTCCTGCACCCTAATTGCGTAACACACAATCAATCTGAATAATTTTGAAGCAAATTACTAATCCATTACCTACTTCATAAGTTCGAAAAATTTTCGAACAAAAATGTTCGAAAAAAGTTGTCTGCTCAACACGTAAATAACGCAATGAATGTTGTTGAACTGTCAAAATGAAACCGATTCCGATTGATTGTGTGTTACGCAATTAGGGTGCAGACTCCGGTCTGCCAATATAGGGAAGGGGAGAACAGGTAAAGGATAGGTATATTTTATTTATTGGAACGAAGTTCCTTATCGCGCGTTGCGAAAGGGGGCTAGACGGAAAAAATTAAGACCAAAAGTTGAAACGACACTTTTTGCTATAGTTGTAAGCCGTGCGGCGTGCGCGTGTTTCTCTGTCTGTCTCTCTCTCTCTCTTATAGAAAGCAAGCCAGTTATACTTCGTTCCATCCGGGTGTCCCTTGACACTCTGAAGTTTTTTTATTTTATTATTTATCATACACACATTAAAACAGATACAGCATAATCAGCCTATAATGTTCCCACTGCTGGGACACAGGCCTCCTCTCCGTGAGAGGATGTCGGACGTAATCTACCACGCGGGCCAGTGCGTGTCACTCACGTCATGTCTTCGAATTTTTTGATCTAGGACATGCCACGGACATGAAAACAGATACAAATACGACATAATATATTATATGAGGCCATGAGAGCCACAGTGGCCTAACTGTCATTTTTTCAATACTGACTTTATTTGATAAAACTGCTCTAAAAGTCATAGCGCCACAGTGGCCTAAAAATTAGTTCAATTTTTTTCAGTTAGGCCACTGTGGCTCTCATGGCCTCATATAAGTATTGAGTACAAGGGTACTGCTTATTTATTAAGCTATTTCTCCCAGCAGACTTGCGAAAGAAGAAACTCTTTCTCCCGAATCTGGGATTCAAACCATGGGCCTGTTGCTCAGCATTAGCACTTGCGACTACTAGACCGAAGAGGCAGAGTGGATTTGTACCCGTTAGCGATAGTGTTACCTACATAGGCGACTTAAACATAACTGATGAGTTAGGTATTGGCACCGATTCCCTTGTTCACAAACTAAGTTCAGTGCATTTTTTTCTTTCTATTTCCTTAAGAAAAGGACGGTGGTCGACACAGGTCATACGTCACGTGTCGACTGGTCATGACTACTCTTTGCATGTCGCATGTAAACAAAGGCATGTCGCGTGTCTTTCCTGCGAGAAATGCTCGAATCGATATGGTGAGAATAGCTCGACTTGATTTTGTCGAGGGAAAAGTTCGAGTTGAACGTCAATAACGAACACGAGATGCGTGAGAATCGCCTTCCAGAAAATAAATATTAGTTTGAATTAGTCTGTTAAATTAGTCGGTGCCTGACGTAAATTGACGTATTTAGTAGTAGCCATGTTTTTAATCACGTCTAAAGTGGTGTATCAGGATTCAGGATGGATTAGGAGTACCTAGGTATCTTAATCACAGAACATATAATACCTTGACCTTAATTTGACAGGATTATTTTTTATCTTTTGTCCTTTTCTTAATGAAATAGAAAGAAACAGATGCACTAACTTAAATTTAGTTTAGTTTGTGAACAAGTAATCTGCGCCATTTTCAACTTAAAAGCCAGCTGAGCTGAAACAGCAAAAATCAAACAAGATTTTTTCAGGCTTATGTTTTTTTTTTGGAATGAATCAACAAAATGGATCAAAAGAAAGATTGAAATGTTCGAACTCCCAATTTTATTGATCAAAAGATCTTTTAATCATTGGAAAATGTAAACAAAACATGCACTCATGACCGCAGACGAAAAGTTAAAAAAATGAGGTCGTAGACAAATCTGTTTGGATATGTAGCCAGTAATTTTAGTATCAAAGATTTTTGAAAGACGATACTTGATTTTAAGCCCGACGCCATTCAGTTATTTAATTTTCCTAAAAGTCGTCAAGACGGCGAAGGCGAAGAAAAGTGGGAAGATATGGGGGAGACCTTTGCCCAGCAGTGGGACAACTTAGGTTGTCGGTAAAAAAAAGTCATCATCCGCCTAGCCTTTTCCCAACAATGTTGGGGTAGGCTTCTAGTCTAACCGGATGCAGCTGCATACCAGTATTTTACATGGAGCGTCTGTTTTACTGACCTCCACAACCCTCGATAATACGATACCCCTTGGTAAGACTGGTGTTCAGACTTTCAGGCTTCTGACGACCCGTAATGACTGTGAAAGATTCACAAATGAAGAAGAAAAGAGGTAATATTAAAAGTCACCCATTTTCTTCATAAAAATCTAGGAATAAACAAATTAAACAAATAAAAAGTAAGAATTTTAAAAGTTTTATATAACGTTAAAACCCTGCAGTGCTGTTGACACTATTGCTGTCAATAGTGTCAACAGCACTGCAGGGTTTTCACGGTGAGATTTTTACAGAATAGACCGCCTGTAATCATTTGTTTTTATAAGCCGGAACTTTTAAGACACAATAAAAATGTATTTTGTAGATTCTTCGTCAAAAAAATCCATTAATCGAGCCTTTTAATCGACGAGACCGCGAAATCGTCCATTTCCAGTCGCATTATCAAAAATATACACACTAACAACCCACGGACAGACAGCCATTACAATTTTCTAATAGCAAACGTATGTTACCGCGCCATTTTGGCATAGAGCCAAGACAAACTTTCATACGAACATTATCGAGTGGTAGGTTAACGTTTATTGGCTTTATGAATTATACCTGTGCGTAATATTTATAAAAGTTAATATAGAGCGCTGTCAAGGTTATGGGTTGTAATATGGCGGGAAAATAATTATATTTTGTTTTATGAAATGAATCAGTTGTTATTTTGAGCTGATTTTTCTTCATGAATCTTGTATATACCTATTGATGACGCACGTCTGATACCTACGTGTCTGCCATGTCTGAGATTCCCGTCGAACGAAGGATACGCGTATGTACACTTGTGAACTAGACCTACTTGACGGTTGGCGTAGAAAACGATTAGTTTTCCGAGTATTTCCGACTTCCGATTCCGTAGCAAAATTGGCATAGATACAACTACTTTTTTTTACTTGCACTAGCCCCTGAAGCCTCGTGTTTCATGATGTTACAGACACCATTTCATATTAAGGAGTAGAATAGACTAACATTATTAAATATCATCTCAGTTCGCCACAACATATTTTATATTCCAACATCTGCCTAGCCTTTTCCCAACTATGTTGGGATCGGCTTCCAGTCTAACCGGATGCAGCAGAATACCAGTATTTTACATTGAGCGACTGCCTACCAGACCTCCACAACCAAGTTACTGGGTAATACGATACCCCTTGGTAAGACTGGTTGTCAGACTTTCGGGCTACTGACGACCCGTAACGACTTTCATAGATCCACGGAGGGGTCTTGGTATGTAAAGATGGTCACCCATCCACGGACCAACCGCGGCAGGCGTAGCTTAACCTGATCGATCGACCCGTGTGGCTGTTATTACTTAGCTACAAGCCCCTCACCCACACATATATGTATTTAAGTATAACTACCTACCTAAATTTATTGATTCAACTGTCGGTGCAAATCGATGACTAGATACTTATAAAAATAGGAAGATATTTCTGGATGTTTACTTTACAAATATAATGCTAGGAAGTGCCAGTGCAGGATTTTAGTTGCCGCCGCTCGTTAGCGATTTCTAAATGCCACGTCAACACACTGACATCGCTAGAGACAAATCGGCTGTCAAAATCTGTGTGTGTATAGTTACCGGCAAGTAAGTTGGCAAGAGATTTTGTAGTGGGGGGACAGGGGGGAGTTCGCGCACGCTCAATTTCATACATTTTTACATGCGCGACCCTTCCCCCACTACAAAATCTCTTACCAACTTACGTGCCGGTAACTATACACAGCACACGGTAAAATAATCACGAATAACCACTAGAAATTCGACGTTGCCAGCCCGCGCGGGACGAACGCTCTTCAGAATAGGACTCCAAAATAGGAAATATTAGAGGTTCACAAAAAGAGGCCCATTCAATAGTGTTCAATCATAGTTTTAGGATACCAAAATTGGAATTATTTGACGTTCGATTAAATACCCGAGAGACTTAAAACGTTGCGTGTGTCAATCAATCAACTCAGCCTATCGCAGTCCACTGCTGGACATAGGCCTCTCCCAGGCTGCGCCACAACACCCTGCCCTCCGCCTTCCGTATCCAGTCTGTCCCAGCAACCTTTTTGAGGACGTCTGTACATCTACCTGGGGGGCGTCCCACACTACGCTTGCCGATCCGCGGTCTCCACTCCAGGACTCGTCTGCTCCACCGGCCATCGCTCCTTCGACAAACATGGCCAGCCCATTGTCGGTAACTCCGGTTCTTTTCTGAATAATTTCACATTATATCTAATAACTACGTTTGTGATTTTATCCTTCAAATAACCTCCGAGCATATCCCGCTTCATAGTGTGTGTGTATCTCGCATAACAATAGGAAGGGTGATGAACTGATGACCAAAGACAAAGTTACCTACCACGACCGATTCGCTTTTGTCTGTGCCAAAAACCGAAAATAATAGAGTAATGCACTCATTTATATCAAGATCAAAAAGTTCAGTACATACAATGCACTTGCACTATGCAGTCGTAAATATCTAAGGAGCCAAAACAACTGACGACGCTGACATGATTATTTATTATGATGAGTGAAAGCTAAATGATGATTTTGTCACGAGAATTATAGGTTCACTGGCGTATTTTAACATCTTATTTCAGCGTCCATTGTCCCTGTTGGTAGGTCATGACTGTATCTACGCTACAGATAGTCTTTTCAGTCTTAGACTCATCATCAGCAGTCTATATCAGTCCACTACTGAACATACGCTGCCCAATCGCACGCCATTTATTTCTATTCTCGGTTGCTCTTATCCAGCTACTTTCTTGCGAAGATCGTCGCAGGCAGCACAGGCACTTTTGAATTGTCAAGGGGTCGGTCAGTCAGAAAAATGAAGCTAATTCAATGATTCCTTACTTCGAAACCAAATTCCTGACATAATCACATCTATCTCGCTTTAATTTCGTGAAATTGACGTAAGCAATAGCCGTTGATTTGCTGGCATTTATTGAAGAGTTCCGTTGTCTGTCTCCGAAACTCATCATCAGATCTTGTTGAAATTTCTATGGGACCATTTGGGAAGTATACCCTTTCCAACAATAATTTTTCAAATCGGTTGGCAAGCGACGGAGTTATTCGCGAACAAACATAAAAAAAATAAAAACTTTTTTACAAAAAAAATCAACCGACTTCCAAAAACGACACTACAAAGTGAAAAATAACTTTAATTTCGGAAGTCGGTGTCGTTGGGTTCACACTTTCGTTGTTTGCCACCGACTTCCGAAATTAAAGTTATTTTTCACTTTGTAGTGTCGTTTTTGGAAGTCGGTTGATTTTTTTTGCAAAAAAGTTTTTATTTTTCACTTTTAAGTTGTAATTTTTACCAGTAATTTTGGTTTAAAAACCAAACTACTGAACCGTTTTTGATGAAATTTCTATGGGACCATTTGGGAAGTATACCCTTTCCAACAAAAAAAGAATTTTTCAAATCGGTTGGCAAGCGAAAGAGTTATGCGCGAACAAACAAAAAAAAAAAAAAACAAACATCCGAATTGAGAACCTCCTCCTTTTTTAGAAGTCGGTTTAAAATACAAACATCCGAATTGAGAACCTCATCATCCTCTTTTAGAAGTCGGTTAAAAAAGAGATGGTGCTATCGGCCATCCCTAACTCCGTTTCTTTCTCACATTGGAAAATGTTGGCATTAATACGTCATAATACGGCCCCAAGGCAGTCAGCCCCGCCACCACTTTGCTGACTGGCTAATATTCATTTTACTATATCAAAGAATGGAATAGAACAATGCCCCTATTTTCTGACAGCTAACTGTCAAACGCGAGTCAAATTCTGTGATTCGATGAGATCGGATGACCTGCATTTAATTTTGACATGTCGATATTACGCACTCCAGAAACCGGGTGTAAGCATATTTATATGCATGGTATGAAAAAGGAGGGAGGGGCTCGTGGCTAAATGAGAATGAGGCTGGTCGAAGGTTAAGGTCCGCTTGCCGCTGTCGGTTCCGTGATTGAGTTCGACATGTGTAATGGGGCCATGCTTTACATATTATCAAGACTCCCATGTAAACTCGTTAAACAGTTGGTCCCGGCTGTCATTCGTATATTTTATAGTTTTAAGGAAGATTTGATAGTCTATGACTGTCGTTACGGGTAGTCAGAAGGCTAAAAGTCTGAAAACCAGTCTTACTAAAGGATATCGGGTTTTCCAGTGACTAAGTTATGGAGGTCAGATAGGCAGTCGTTCCGTACTGGAATTCACCTGCATCCGGTTAGACTAGAAGCCGACTCCTTCCTAACGGACGAATAGCTCCTTAGTTTTAATTAATATAACCGTAAACAAATATCTGCTTGTTAAGCTTATATTTGATGAATAGAAAGTCGCTAATGATCACGCCTTCACCACCATTCAACCAAGCGCATCATGGCAATGAGTCGAAAACTGAGAAGTACTAGAAAAGATGATAGATGGTGCTGTCTACCTACACAGCATTTATTTGAAAATACTACTTCCTCAATTTACTCTTTGAAGACAATGATGAATAGCGAACATGCTGTTGAAAAATTATGCAACGACTCTGAAACAAAAAAAACGTTAAAATCTAGAAAGCAGAAGAATAGTCATCATAACAAATAAAACCTATTTAAAAAAAAATTGTCTATGGTTTGTACGTATGTATGATTGCTTTGGCTCAACTCGAGTTCGTTATACAAAAAATCGAATTTGTGTTGCCACCTGTTAGTAATAATTTTCTACTAATGTTGCATTCTTCCAGAAATATTTGTTTTCTTTATTTAATTTCTGATTCTAATATTTTTAATGTGAATTGAACATCGCCGTTGACGACACATTCGATGTAAATGTCATAAGTTTATTTGAAGAGACAAATAATGTTTTGTTTTAGCATACAACTAGAGAGGCAATTCTCGTAATTTTAAGAACGTTCAAAGTCATCTCAGTCTCAATCTGTCAAAAATAGCTGTAATTTCCATAAATTTTGACGTTTGTTTGTCGCCGAGATAGTGCGACTATACCTATTTTGAATGTTATAAATTACGAGAATTGGCCCTTTAAATTAAATAACCCTCAAAAAATTTATTGAGGATTTTTTTATGTTTTTCCTACATACTAAGTACCAGTATGTAGGAAAAACATCTACAATAGACCTAAATGTACCTACTATAAATTAAAGTCGCTTTTCTTGTCTCTCTCTGTGACCGCGTTGTGCATAGAAACTACGCAACGGATTTTCATGAACCATCATTTACCTAGAGAATTTAATTTTTTTTTATTCGGCAATGTTTAGTGTTTATTACATTCATATTAAACTGACATGACGTGAAATTATTCGGAAAAGAAACGGAATTACCGGCATAGCTTGCAGAGTAAGCAAACTGAAGTGGCAGTGGGCTGGCCATGTCTGTCGAAGGAGCGATAGCCGGTGGAGCAGACGAGTCCTGGAGTGGAGACCGCGTGTCGGCAAGCGTAGTGTGGGACGCCCCCCAGCTAGATGGACGGACGACCTAAAGAAGGTGGCTGGGGTAGACTGGATGCGGAAGGCGGAGGACAGGCTGTTGTGGCGCAGCCTGGGAGAGGCCTATGTCCAGCAGTGGACTGCAAGGCTAAGTTGATTAAACTGACATATAATAAAGAAATCTCCGTGTTTTGTCAAGTCATAAAAACCGAGTGAACCAGAGGCGGATCTCTAGTATGTACAGACGCCAGCAGGTCAAGCTACCCGAAACTGTCAAATTTTCCCAATCAACCTTGAACCTTAGTGCTTTGGCGATAAAGTTGCAAATCTATTATAGAAATTTGACAGATTGTAGTAGCTTGATGTGCTGGCGTCTGTACAGACGCCAGCACATCAAGCTACCCGAATATGTCAAATTTTCCCAATCAACTTTGAACCTAATGCTTTAGCGATAAAGTTGAAAAACTATTAAAGAAATTTGACAGATTGTAGTAGCTTGATGTGCTGGCGTCTGTACTTACAATGTAAATATTAATATTTCATACACATTTCCACAAAAAAAAGCGTAAAAATTAAAATTACTAGATACCTACTAACTCAAAATTTTAAACACTCAAACGTGAATCATGATAACGCCTAACCTCTAAACACCAACCATAGACCAACGCAAAGAGCAAGTGCGCTAAAAATACACAACAACACACAAAAATAATAACCATGTTTATTTGATTAAAAAAACAAAAGAATCACAACACATTTGCACACTATTTTAACACTCTTGACGTAATCGTTACTCTTTCATCTGTACGTTGGTAATAACGTCGTTTACATTTTACAGAGCTGTTTACCTTTACAATTCAAAGCTCAACTACGGGATATATTTAGAGTATGTTTGGTTTTGCGCAGATGAATGACATTTATGCATAACATCCTTATTAGCGTGGTAATGAGAAGTTTTAGCAGTCACATAATCATTAGGCTTATAATACCTTAGTGTTAGATGATTTCAGACAACAAAAAGTAGGTGTGAGCATATGAGCATACGATGGAAGCGAAAACTTACGACTTGAGCCGAGTATACACGATTTAGCGCCTAGTATACTCGATTCAGTGTCCGAGGGTGACAGTTCAGTTTTGTTCACTGTTCAGAAAGAGCGCAAAGTGCGCCTGAAGTTTTCACTTCAAAAAGTTTTGAGTCAAAACTCAAAATAATTACCATCGCGTAACTCATATTCTCATCAGTGCCCTAGTCAACACTCAAAGTAATTTATTTCAACTAAACCAATTACAGGCACTTTTGAATTGTCAAGGGGTCGGTCAGTCAGAAAAATGAAGCTAATTCAATGATTCCTTACTTCGAAACCAAATTCCTGACCTAATCACATCTATCTCGCTTTAATTTCGTGCGGTTTCGTTCACTGTGTCAAGAAATTACGTTACTTGATGGTAAGTGATCAGGCGGTCGAAGATAGTGCGCTTGCCTAGATGTATCATGTAACCTATTCCCTCGAGACTCGAAGATCTTTTTAAATTTCTAGGGTCGAAATTGAGAATAATAAATGTATCTACATAGATATATCATGTAGTACAGTCGCTTCGTGTAACACACAGAGCAATTCTCGTAGGTAATATTAAGAACGTTCACAGATATATATATTAGTCTATGGTTCACAGTCTCAATCTGTCAAAAATACCTCTAATCTCCCTACATTTTTGACAAGTTTTTTGACATTGATTGTCGCTGAGATGAGATTGCGACTAGATTTTGAACGTTTTTAATTACGGGAATTGGCCTTCAGTTATTTGGTAAGACTGGAAACCGATCCCAACATAGGTGGGAAAAGGCTAGGCAGATGAAGAAAAATTTACATCTTACTAATATTATAAACGTGAAAGTTTGGATGGATGTTTGTTACTCTTTCACGCAAAAACTACTGAACGGATTTGGATTAAATTTGGCACACAGGTGGTTAACAACCAGGATTAATATATAGGATATTTTTTATCCCGATATTCCCACGTGATCGAAACTTATGCGGGTGAAACCGCGGGGCGCAGCTAGTAAGTATATTATCCTACTGGTACTATTATCGTCGAATTAAGTACCATCGCAATTAGTGCTAAAACACGTAAATCATAAAGGTTATGGGTGAGCAATCAATAAAATTCGTAGAGGCTGTAAAGTTGTTACAACGATCGATAAACTTCGCTCGTATCGTAAGAAATAGTTGTTTGCCATGCACCTATGACCAAACCCTCTATAACTTTCCTTTAGACCATAAAACTTGCTGTAAACGGCGTAAAATTTTAACAGCCTTTAACAGAAAAGGTACGAGCTTTGATCGACAATCGCCAGGTCAAACCAAACCTTCCTGCCCCAGCAGTCTCGACATTCATAGCGATCACTTTACGACCGAATTCGGTCGCAAATTCCCCGATTGACAGGTGTAATGTATTGAGTGACAGGACTTTGCGACCGAATTCGAGACTCCAGACTGCAGCCCTAGGTATCTAATCTACTATCAACCTCAATCCATTGCCATAAGCCCAAAATTGAATTACGATGGATTCGACCTTATACCGAGCCGCTGAGCAGAGAGAGAGCAGTGGCCATGTGGTAACGGCTTCGACTTACAAGTTGTACGTCGTCGATTGCGGTTTACTTTGTGTAAATTATTCATGACCACTGCTCTCAAAACGGTGAAGGAAAACATCTTGAGGAAACCGGCATGTCCTAGAACCAAAAATTCGAAGACATGTGACATCTACCAACCCGCACTATACCACGCGGGCCCACCGCGTGGTAGATTACGGCCCATTCCATCTCACAGAGGCCTGTGTCCCAACAGGCTGTTTTGCAGGTTTTTACATTACAGGTTGATTATGCTACCTTATAACTCACAGTCACAGATTGACAGTAAATTCACACGCAATTCCACTCCACAATAAATCTCCCAGATGACGTAAACACACACTAATCTTTGTTTGTTTATCCACAGCTCAACGAGGGAGCGGCTCTCGTCTTCGCAGATGAACTCAAACAGACTCTTGACAGATATCTGTTCGGGATTTGCCCACAGAGCTTTAAGGTAAGTCTTGTTTGTAAATAAAGGTGCCATTTGGTGTAGTCTTTGATGAGGGAAGGTTTTATTATGTCTATAACCTGTCCATTAGGTAAACCGTTTTTTGACAGATGGAACTAGTGATTGCAGCAACACACAATACATTGATTGATAAACGTACGGTATCATAATGTCTGTAAGAAGCCATAAATAAGATAATTCAATAAGATAAGGCAGTTTATATATTTATTTTACTACGCATTTTAAAGTTTACTTTTTTAAATCTGGAATATGTACGTTCTAAGACAGCTGTCAAAAAACGGTTAACCTAATGAACAGGGTATAATAGTCTTAAATATTTATTGTCTATTACACCACCCTAGTTGCGTGACATTGACACATTATTGCAAATGGCCGTTGTGTTGTTTTGTTACGTCTCTGATGATTTAGGTCTAAATCGTGGAATACGACATGTTTGTGTATTTTACGTTTACTACGAGATATTTAGAACATTTTCATCATGAGAGTATGCGCAATTTGTAAAACTCAATATCAAACATTTTAGTTCCACGGACGCTCACGTTGCTATCAGCGCCAAAATGGCGAAAATCAAATGTCTTCGTTTTGTCATCGATATTATGTAGTCCAGCATGAATCCAGCGTACTTGTATAATATAGGTCAGTGGTCTATTCTATAAAAACCTCAGTGTGAAAACTTGCGTGGCGTGACCTGTCATTCACTAAGGATTGACACTATTGACAGCTCACTTCACCTATAAAGAGTTCACGGTGAGATATTTTCGGAATAGATCGGCAGGCCATTCGTTTCCTAACGATTTGTTAGTTCACCGTCCACCGTCCGACAGCAGTTCAAAACATCATGTCGTGAGGAAACCGGCATGTCCTAGAAACAAAATTTCGAAGACATGTGACATCTACCAACCCGCACTGGGCCCGCGTGGTGAATTGCGGCGAACTCCCTCTCACTGAGAGCAGGCCTGTTTCGCAGCAGTGAGAACGTTATAGGCTGATTATGCTTTATGCTTATGCAGCAGTTCAGCACAGTCTCTTTAGAAAAGATGGAAAGAACATTCATCATCATCATCTGCCTAGCCTTTTCCCAACTATGTTAGGGTCGGCTTCCAGTCTAACCGGATGCAGCTGAATACCAGTATTTTACATGGAGCGACTGCCTATCTGACCTCCACAACCCAGTTACTGGGTAATACGATACCCCTTGGTGAGACTGGTTGTCAGACTTTCGGGCTTCTGACTACCCGTAACGACTGTCAAAGATCCACGAATGACAGCCGGGACCAACGGCTTAACGTGCTTTCCGAGGCACGGAGGGGTCTCGGTATGTAAAGATGGTCACCCGTCCACAGACCAACAGCGGCAAGCATACCTTAACCTGGCCGATCGATCTGTGCGGCTGTTATTATTTAGCCCCGGGCCCCTGTTGGAAAGAACATTATGAAATTTAAAAAGTAAAAAAAGACTATGTCATATGTTATTGAATACAGGCCAATGCCACCCATTTAAAAGCCCCTTCTGATGTTGTTTATTAGCTAGCCACCGCACAGCCACGACATAATAAATAAATAAGTAGTAGGTCAAAACGAGCCCAGAATAAAATCATAAACATCGCGTTGGTATCTTCAACTAATAAAATACACGTTATACATACATAACACATTTATACGACTGCCTCGTTAGATTAATGGCTAAGACATTCTTGCCGGACGGCGTGTACGTGTTCCACGCGCGCCTCAAAGAGATGTCAGCAAAAGCGACGGGGCCCCATAGGGCCGAAGCCTGCCAGGGTAGCGGGAACATCCGAAAGGGTTTACCGCTGCCCTGGAACATAAAGGGCTAAGGAAGGAACACGGGTGGGTTTTAGTCAGTAAGAGTCTGACACTCCCTTCTGCTCCACCCAGAGCGGGAGGAGTCATTTGATGATTTCCCATCCTCAAAAAAAAAAAAAAAAAGACATTCTTGCCGCAGTCATTTCGTGGATGGGTGATCCTTCTATTACATAATCAAGACACCTCCGTGTCACGGAAAACACGTCGCTGCAGTGCAATTCTGTAACCATCTCACCGTGAAAACTTAGGTGAAGTGAGCGTGGAGTGAGCTGTCATTCCAACTAATGCTAGGGATTGACACTATTGAAAGATCACTCTAAGCTCGCTTCACCTAACTTTTCACGGTGAGATTTTTACAGAATCGATCGGCTGGTCCCGGCTGTCATTCGTAGATCTTTGTCAGTTGTCCCGTTAGGGTATATATGTTCTGTGGTCACGAGTAATCAGAAGCTCAAGGTTTAGCAATCGAATCGAATAACCTATTGACTTGAAACTGGCTCAGCATACACCAATAATCACACAAATGCAGTTGGATATGTTACACAACATAATACAAAGATATTTACTCAAATTCTAAATATAACTTCGAAAATTGTTTTCTCTTCGCAGTTAGTGGAACTGAAATACTGAAATTATAAACGGGGAACTGAGTACCGAGTGCGTCAAGCCGTCAAATATCCGTAAATATGTTCGCGTTAGGAATTTAAACAGCTTGAGTAATTGTTTATGTACACTCGGTGCTAAATTCAATCAACTGTAGCTGCAGTTGTGTGCAGCAAGAGTTTTTAATTGCACGTGTGTTTTCTTATAAAACTGTAGACGTACTAATTCGGAAGCTAAGTTGAACTGCACCGCTTTTTTTGTTCTATGACTTAGTAAAAGCAGTGCAGTTCAACTTCTGCCCTGCTATAAGAACTTTCGATCGATTCTGTAAAAATCTCACCGTGAAAAGTTAGGTGAAGACTGAAGTGAGCTTAGAGTGAGTTGTCAGTAGTGTCAA
Organism: Apamea sordens; assembly: GCA_945859715.1. Taxonomy (NCBI): domain Eukaryota; kingdom Metazoa; phylum Arthropoda; class Insecta; order Lepidoptera; family Noctuidae; genus Apamea; species Apamea sordens. The sequence continues at coordinate 2,509,661 of OX244014.1, forward strand.
TCCCTAGCATTAGTTGGAATGACAGCTCACTCCACGCTCACTTCACCTAAGTTTTCACAGTGAGATGGTTACAGAATTGCACTGCTGGTGGTAAGCCGAAGCCCCCAGAAAGCGTTTATAATCAGATCCAGCCTGTCCCTTGCTGGCCTTTCCCAGTGACGTAAGTCGAGGTCTGTGCTCCACAGGGAGTGCCCTTAGCGTGTAGTCGCTTAGTGTTTAAGTTTTTGAATTGGAGCGGAGTTAGAATTACATTATCATACATACATAATCAACCTTTAATGTTCCCCCTACTGGGACACAGGCCTCCTCTCTGTGAGAGGGAGTGGGCTGTAATCCACCACGCGGGCCCAGTGCGGGTTAGTAGATGTCACATAATGTCTTCGAATTTTTGGTTCTAGGACATCACGGTTTCCTCACGATGTTTTCCTTCACCGTTTTGAGAGCAATGGTGATGAAATAATTTACACTAAGTAAAGCGCCTGTCTGGTTTCGAACCCACGACCTACAACTTGGGAACTTACCACTGGGCTACAACTGCTCTTTCTATCTTTTTTAATTACATTATCTGTCATAAACTATAACTGAAAATTATCCGGACTTATTAGATCAGCACCCTAATTACGTAACACACTAATAATCTCAATATGAATCATTTTGAAGGATATTGCTAATCCATTGCTTCATATGTTCGAAAAAACTGTCTACTCAACAACATAAATAACGCAATGAATGTTGCTGAACTGTCATAATGGAACCAATTGCTACAGTGTACTGTGTTACGCAATTACCCCGCTGAACTAGCCTGTCCCTTGCTGCCTTCCCTGAGAGACACCATCCGTTACCCACAGGAGGTGGCCTTAGCATGTAGTCGCTTAGTTTGTAAGTTTTTTTTAAGCCATGTCTTGAGGCCCTAATTTATTGAGGCATCCACTGGCTGGCAAGCCGGTTAAGCAGACGTCAACCTCTTTGCTTGAACTGCGAGATGCCATTCCCAAAAAAAAACCGAAAACTCAACGCGAAACCGTGGACGATCATTCACGGGCACATAATACTTACTGCCATAGAGATATTTTGCCAATAATACTGCCCTGCCCCAGTAGGTAAAGAAGAGATTGAATTGAAGACGTTCTTTTCTTTAGTTCGTTTGTTCTTCGAATCGTTAAGCTCCTCAAGTTTTGAGTTGAGCTGCACGATTTTTGACAAATGCGTGCACTGACTGGGCAGTGCACAGGTCCACTCAATCTGTGTGGTTCTTTCCTCAAAAAACCATTTCAGACACCAATCTACATGGTCTTCACATGGTCTGACCAAGATTATGTCTGGAATTTAAAAGAGACTGTGACCTCAGAGTTCGTTTAGGAATTTCTTCTCAGAGTAGTCAGATAGAAAACGCCGAACTCATCTAGTTTAAAAAAATATGAATGAGGTGTAAAAGTAAAAAAAACTTGAGAGGTGTCAAGGGACACCCGGATGGAACGAAGTATAACTGGCTTGCTTTCTATAATAAAGAGAGAGAGAGAGAGAAACACAGAAACACGCGCACGCCACACGGCTTACAACTATAGCAAAAAGTATCTTTCCAACTTTTGGTCTTAATTTTTTCCGTCTAGCCCCCTTTCACAACGCGGGATAAGGAACTTCGTTCCAAAAACCATATGGTGTAGGGTATAGTCCATAGGGCTGGTAAAATTGTTACTAACCCTATGGACTTCTATCTGAAATAAAAGTTTTCTATTCTATTCTAAAAGTGTCTGTACAAAGTTTGCAAAACTACTTATAAAATAAATCATTTACCATTTAGATCTAACTTTTTAACCTCATCGTGGAATAGGACGGAATACGGCCCATCTTCTTGCCTTCCTCTTAGTTTTAACGTCCACTCTCAAAAGCGAACAGAAAGGTGATAAATCACAACATTATCACACAGTCTCGTTGGTTCCAGTTGCCGTTGAAGGGCAAGAACATCACCACGGTCCCCTGCGACCTGGACACTGATCAGCAGGAATTGGCTGGCAGGTGAGTGCTTATTTAATTACCGACCTTATAGAAAACTGTTTTTTTTTTCTTAAATGTAATATGCCTCTTCTGTTAGGCTCATTTCAAACGTTTAGGCTCCCGCCCTGTTTGCTGTTGCTGTAGATAAAATACTACAGCATTCAGCATACCCTGTCCATTAGGTTAACCGTTTTTTGACAGCTGTCTTAGAACGTACATATTCCAGATTACATACGTAAAAGTTAACTTTAAAATGCGGTTGTAATAAAATAAATAAATAAACTGCCTTATGTTATTGAATTATCTTAGTATGGCTTCTTACAGACATTATAATACCGTAACGTCCGTGTATCAATGAATGTATTGTGTGTGCAATCACTAGTTCCATCTGTCAAAAAACGGTTTACCAGCCGGTCGATTCTGTAAAAATCTCACCGTGAAAACTCAAGTGAAGTGAGCTGGATGTGAGTTGTCAGTAGTGTCAATCCCTAGCTTTATTTGGAATCACAGCTCACTCCACGCTCACTTCACCTAAGTTTTCACGGTGAAATGGTTACAGAATAGCACTGCTGATTGACAGGGTATAATACGACAGTTCACATACGGTCTACAGAGTAAAGTTTTTCCAAAGAATGAGGAAAGTCTGACAGCTTCCACACGTACAGGCAGAAATCATAATGTATCGACATTCACTGTCGGGTGCCTGGCGTCGGCAAGCCGGCAACCTGTCGTCCAAATAAAAATATAGCATGTTTCTACAATTCGTTTTAGTAGTTTTTTTTCTTTTACAGACTGGCCACCCTAGCACTCCGCGCGCATTCTGCCGCGCGGTCTGACTGCGGCCGCCTTGGCGCCGCTCTCGCCAACACGCTAGGTGATCTCGCGCGGACTGCTGCCAACAGACAGCTTTTAGCAGCTGGTAAGCTATGGTTTCCTAGTCCGTCATACGAAAGAAGTCCCGCGGCAATATGTGGAACTAATTATTATTATATAGTTAGCAACATTCAGAGGGGCTTCTGGGTAAGTAATCAAGTAAAGCTACGCTTGCTGCGATTAGTCCGTAGATGTGTGACCATCTTTACATACAAATATCTCTCCGTGCCTCGGAAAGCACGTTAAGCCGTTGGTCCCGGCTGTCATTCGTGGATCGTTGACAGTCGTTAAGGGTTGTCAGAAGCCAGAAAGTCTGAAAACCAGTCTTACCAAATGGTTCCGTACCTCCACAACCCTGTTCCCAGTAATAGGGTTGTGGAGGTCAGATAGGCACTGTAGGCAGTCGCTCCTTGTAAAATACTGGTACTCAGCTGCATCCGGTTAGACTAGAAGCCGACCCCAACGTAGTTGGGAAAAGGCTAGGTAGATGATGTGTTAGCAACATTCCTACAACAACCCTCCCACCTCACACACCTTTCTCTATTAAAGACTGTGCATTTTATTAACCAGCCGATCGATTCTGTAAAAATCTCACCGTGAAAAGTTAGCTGAAGTGAGCTTAGAGTGAGTTGTCAATAGTGTCAATCCCTAGCATTATTAGTTGGAATGACAGCTCACTCCATGGTTACAGAATCGCACTGCAGTGGCTGTAATATGATGTTGAGATATATAAATAGATAAATAAAGATTTATGTGTCCGTCGCAAGCATGTGGCGCCGCGTCTGCGAGACTTTTTTCGTGAAATGGATTCTGGAAGAGTGGTTCATGGTGGCTTAAGCGTAGATTCCGTGTGCTTTAGCAAATTATTATTATCATTATAGGACCCGTAGGATAAACAATATAGATAGGTACACAAACAAGAGTGTTGTTTTTTTAGTCTTTTGTTCATACAATTAATTTTTCCCTGAATACAATTACGTTTCCACCAGTTTATAAATATCTAAGTTGTAACCTGTGGAAAATGTAGTGAGTAGTATATTTGTTAAGTTATTTCTGTTTATTTTTAATATGCTACTATTATTTATTCTAAATAAAATAAAAAATAAAATTACCTTACAGAAAAAAAACAGCAAATTCCTTTTAGCTATTTTATTGGAACCTCAACAAAGTATAACAACGAGGTGAAACGAATGGCTATAGTAGCATTCCGACGGTGAATTACCAATAATTCACGGTTTGGAGCTCGAACGTTAATGTGAACACGATTCGTTTCCTTCGGCATTTCGGAGAACTTGTTAGAACGATCGTAAACTGTTACAAATACTTAAGTTATTATGAATCAGATTTTGTTATGTTCGCTCACTTTGCAATTCTCGAATCCAACCGTAAGAACTAGCAACACACGTACTACCTACCTACAGAAAAACCAGTAGCAATTGCACATTATCAAAATCAAAATTCATTTATTCAAATTAGGCTGAGAATCAGCACTTTTCGAACGTCAAAATTACAAAAGACAGTCCCCGAAAACGCCCGCCCTTCACCACTTCCTAGTGCTATCGCTGGGAAGAAGAAGTGGCGCAACAAACTCCCCAGCAGCACAGCTGTCTGTTCAGTTAAAAAAACTTGCTTCTATACAATAATAGGTATTCAAAGTAATTGACATTACGAGACACAGAACATTCAATACATCTGTAATCCCCGAAAGGCTAAGCAAAGCTGCACCTATGTATAGTACGGACGCCAGCAGGTCAACCTACCCGAAACTGTCAGATTTTCCCAATCAACATTGAACTTAATACTTTAGCAATAAAGTCGAAAATCTATTAAAGAAATCTGACAGATTGTAGTAGCTTGATGTGCTTGGCGTCTGTACAATTATTATTTACTAGCTTCTGCCCGCGGCTTCGCCCGCGTGGATGTCGGAAATTTACCCACGGGAACGTGCTAACAGGATAAAATGTATGTGCTTCCCCAGAATGCCATCTATGTCGCGGGCCCTTTGTAGCTAATTACAATAGAAAACCAATTGTGTCTCATTAGTGGTGATTAAGAGGGTACCTATATGATATCTTTACCTAAGTACCTAACTAATTTTAAAAAAAAACTAAATTACAGAAAATTAAATACCTACCTACCTAAATAAACCTATTTCTGATGATAACTAATCTAAACTCAATAAATAAGCAAAATCCCTAAAAACTAATATCTATACGAATGACTAAACCTACCTAACAGTATTATAAAATAACCTACGGTCACTACGTACACTATCAAATATACTACCTATACTTTAAAATTAAAATCTATACCTACGACTCATATAAAAATAAACCTAAATAACTCTAAAAACTAAAAGGAATAAAAATGAACTCCACTGCGGGTGACCCAACCTACGACAAACTTAGTATTTGCGGTTGGTACAGTACAGACAGTGGTAATCGGGTATAGGGATCGAACCGCAAAATTAAGTTTGTTTTTTATTGTATATACTTTTCCGGGATAAAAAGTATCCAGTGTGGTGCCCAGGATATTAAAGAATAATTATACCAAGTTTCATCGTAATCGAACCGGTAGTTTTTGCGTGATGCCTGAACAAACAGACAGACAGACAGACAGACAGACAGACAGACAAAATTTTTTTTAATCACATTTTTGGGTTCGGTGTCGGTCAAGTAACACCCCCTGCCATTTATTTTTTGGATATTTTCAATGTACAGAATTTTCACTTCTACAGATTTATTATAAGTATAGATAAGACTTTTCACTTCTACAAATAAAATTTATTGTGTTCTATTTCTAATATTACTAGGTAGTCATTTCCTGAATTCCCAGCAGATCATTAGCAATTCGTCTAATTTTCGTAAAATTTCATTTCATATTTGGTGTAAACATTGCCGCATGAAAAAAATAATAACCGTAATTTTATCGGTAAATTTTTCATTAGGTACAGACGCCAGCACATCAAGCTACTACAATCTGTCAGATTTCTTTAATAGATTTTTGACTTTATTGCTAAACCATTAGGTTCAATGTTGAATGGGAAAATCTGACAGTTTCGGGTAGGTTGACCTGCTGGCGTCCGTACAGTTTTTATTTAACCATTTATGTACACACATATATAAACAGACATTGAAAATCAGAACAGAAAAAATAGGTACAGAGGTGAATCGAATTGGTTTTTTATTTTTTTATTTCTACAGTTTAAATGTTATTTCATTGTGATATGAATTGCACACAGATCAGTCAGTTTGTGACTATTTTACGATTTTTAATATGATTCATATTGTTATCCTATTAGGATTCTGCCAAAGTGGCCTATTTAGGCCCCCAGTTATGTTTAAGTCCCATTTAACAGGGGGCTTATTGCCTTCAATCGGGCACAAATGCAGATTCCGGACTGCTACTAAAAAATCCCTGATGAAAAACACTCAATAATACTTTTCCTGACCTGGGAATCAAGCACAGGAACTCTTGCTCACGAGTACCGCTTGAGGCACGACGCAGTTCAGTAAATAATTCTTCTTTATTCTCCCCACAGCTGCAAGCAACGAGCAAAAGAAACGGAAACTATCGAAAAGCCAGAAAATGAAGATCCAGGCGAAGCAGAGGACAGCCCTCGCTGTCAAGAAGAAGGCTGCTGCCGTCGCAGCCGCGGCCGCCGCTAAGATGACCACTTAATTTCATTTAAATTATGTACGTCATTCCCATTGTCGTTGCTGTTCAGGGAAAACCTCGTGATTGCAACAAACGTTATTTTACAGGGAATGATTGAAAAATGGCCGTCAATGACCTTCTCCGATGCTTTCTTTCGAGGCATTAAAAGCATGTCTTCGAATTTTTGGTTCTTGGACATGCCGGTTTCTTCACGATGTTTTCCAACACTGTTTTGAGACCAGTGGTGATGATATAAATCACACAAAGGATAATGCCTGCCTGGGTTCAAACCCACGACCTACAACTCGAAAGTTGGGTCTGTTACCCCTGCTCTTACACAACAAAATAAAAATAAAAATATTTTTTATTATTTCTTTTTTAGGTTTTCACTGCACGGCGATATTACGTTGTGTATTTTATGTCGAGCTTCTACTGTCGATAGTAATTGTTAATCCTTAATCATTATTCTAATGTCTAGTCACTTTCATAAAACTCATAGTATGAGAGGAGGATGAGAATAGCACTGTGACGTAAACCAGCACCCTGATTGCGTAACAAACTATCGATCTCAATCTGAATCATTTTCAAGGATATTCCTATCCACTGCTTCGTATGTTCGAAAAATGTGTCTGCTCAACAACGTAAATAACGCAATGAATGTTGTTGGATTGTCAAAATGAAACCTATTGCTACTGATAGTGTGTTACGCAGTTACCCCGCCGCACTTGGTCCCGCTTTTCTGTGACATATGTAGTCCATTTTTACACCATGCCAATTTTTGGTCACATGAGCTATAAAATAGTAGGTATACGATACATGTGACGTAAGTAGTCTTTTAATGCACGGCGTTAAGCAAACTCGCTCCGCTTGGGCGCTAATTTCACGCTTAGCAATTTATAATGAACTGCTCAAGTCACATCGTAATGTACAGTCACGAGCAAAAGTATGTATACACTCGGCTTTATTCAACACGAATTTACTCCTTTATTTTTTAATGAAATTTTATGTTGTTACGAACATAGCATTTTCTAACCCATTTATGTTTATGTAATGTATCGTATTTCAACGTTGCATTCGTTATTTCTCGAAAATCTCGCAATTGAAAGTTGCCAAGTGTTGACATATTGGTGCTCGTGACTGTACAGCATCATTCAAGGTTGATTGGGAAAATTTGACAGTTTCGGGTAGCTTGACGTGCTGGCGTCTGTACTATCATAATTTATAAGACTTTTCACTTCTACAAATAAAATTTATTGTGTTCTATTCCTAATATTACTAGTCATCGGTGCTAGATTAAACTTTATTTAGGTAATTATTAATAAAAATATGCACTGTAAATGTGAGAAAATTTTGCACAAATTAACTACTTACGGATGTAATTTTATGTATGTACTAAGTATTATAATTTTAAGTTATTTATTAATAATATAAAGTTTAGTTACGTAATTTGTAATTATTTAAAAATAAAAATATTTTCATAAACGGTGTTTTTTATTCATATTATAATAATACTAGCTTCTGCCCGCGGCTTCGCCTGCGTGGATGTCGGAAATTATCCCACGGGAACGTGCTAACAGGATGAAATGTATATGTGCTTCCCCAGGATGCCATCTATCTCTATGCCAAATCAGAAGTTCAGTGGTTTAGGCGTGAAAATGTAACATACAGTTTCAAGCTCAAATCCTCCCCTTAAAAACTGAATTACCCCTTTTTGTCCCGTCAGTGGTAAATTTTCGTCAACTTTACATACTTATTATTAATAGCTGTGCATTGCGGGTGACGTAACCTACGACAAACTTATTATTTGCAGTTGGAACAGTAATCGGGTCTAGGGATCGAACCGCAAAATTAAGTTTTTTTTTATTGTATATACTTTTCCGGCATAAAAAGTACCCAGTGTGGTGCCCAGGATATTAAAAAATAATTATACCAAGTTTCATCGTAATCGAACCGGTAGTTTTTGCGTGATGCCTGAACAAACAGGCAGACAGACAGACAGACAGACAAATTTTTTTTAAATCACATTTTTGGGTTCGGTGTCGGTCTAGTAACACCCCCTGCCATTTATTTTTTTGATATTTTCAATGTACAGAATTTTCACTTCTACAGATTTATTATAAGTACCTATATAGATGTCTGTTACTTTGACCCCTTCATTGTCTAATAAACCTATTTTATTTTCTTTCTAGCTAATTGAAATTGTTTTTACTTTGTTCGTTCTTGCCTTGCTGTAAGAGCTATGTAAAAAAATGAAAGTGAAAAGTGGTTTATTAAAGGTAAGAAAACCCTTTGGTTTGATAGGTAACATTAAATGATTATAACTACAATTTTAAGCGTAGTAGCACACTATTACTACACCCGCTATTTCACCAATCATAGCACTAGATGTCAACAAGATATCATCACCATCATCATTTTTGCAATGTCGGTTTTAGCATTACATGCGCTTGCCGAGATTTTGGCAGCATTTCTTCACTCTTGGAGAGTAGGGACAGGAGAAAAATGTTAGCACTTCGCCTAGATTTTCTTTGTGCATTTATACAGAAATAGGAGATACTTTGTCGACTTATGCAGAAAATGGAGAATGCAGGATGCAAGAGCAAACGCAGCGAACTCGAAAATATTTGCGCTTATATGTGCAAATATTTGCACGTTTTTTTTTTTAACCGGAAACCGATGTTATTTGTTGTTGAACCACGCGGAAAAGTTCGAGAATTAGGAGAACGTGGATGCAGTAGCAACCGAACCCAGCTGGAAAGGGTAGGTTTTCTTTTGACCGTTCATGCAGAATGAAGAGTTACTTTGACTTATGCAAAAAAGTTTGAGAATTTAGAGCGGAAGCTCAAACATTTTTTAGGACGCTGCCTCGGGTTAGGTTTTCTAACTCAAAACTGTCATTTACTTACTGAACATATTATTTTGTATTAATTAGAATACAAATACTACCATTATAGTAGAAAATAAATAGACTGGCCACACTGTGCTGTCATTTTCTGTTACGTCAAAATTGACAACTTCACCAAGTTCACCAAAATAATTTTCTGACCTGCAAAAATTGTATTCTTGCAATGTCAACAGAGATAAATAAATTGTGTTTTACTCGTGTTAGGGTCTGATATCAACTGCTTACGACACCCATCATAATGCAGGTAAGTTTAAGCTACTAAATACGCCAAAAACCCTGTGTTTACGTTACCTTGATAATAGCTTGCACTTTTGTCTGACGGTTAAAATGAAAAATTTCCCTTTTCCCTTGTAATTATGATAGTAAGAGTGCCATAACATCATCAACAATAAATATTCTGCTTTAAATGCTGCCTGCAAAGGCATCGTAGCCCATTTTCCCAAAATTTTTAAGCAATACTCAAACGCAATGCACACGCCTCTTTTACGTAAAGAAAATCGGTCGATGTGGCCGTTTTCTTATCAAACCATAGTCACATAATATCGAATTACATGCATGTAGTGTGTTAGTCAATTTTATTGCAGATAAAATACTGTATTATACACTATGAACCGTTATTCTAGACCTATACAGTGAGACAGCATGTTTCCGGATCTGACGTCACGACCTCTCTGGTTCCCCCTCCCAGCCGGCTCCGCCCCGCTGTGGCCGGGGGGAGGGGGCGTGGAGCTTGCCCGAACAGTCAGGCGTGCTCTTCACATTGGCATCGTTTTTCGGTGCGATCACACCTCTTTTAGTGCGGGCAACAGCGCTGCTGTTTAGTGTTTAAAATACGTAATGGAAAAATCCATGAAAGCGCCTGCCGAGGGTGACGGGAGTCGCCCGCCTCCCCTTGCATCACCGCAGGCATCTTCTTCGTCTTCATCGTCGTCGAGCAGCTCCGCCCCACGTCGGAGACGCCGGCAGCTGCGACAGGAAACTCGAGAAAACGAGCGCAGGTTAGATTTGCTGTCAAATCAGGTGAGTGAAATATTATTCCACTTAAAAAATAACGATCGCTTTTCAAACAAAGAAACCGAGCCCGAATCTGATTCTGATATTTCCTTACATCCATCTGAGGGCTTGAGGGTTTCTCTTGGGAATGATCGCCTTCTCAGTAAACCACTGAAGGCTAAAGTATTCGAATTTCCGGTATCCACTAACCTAAAAGAACCTACTGTTGAAAATGCCTCGGAGGGTAGATTACATGTGCTAAATAAACTACATCATTTTGATACTAATGATTGGCAAAGGGTTAGATACCTAGAAACTGAGAAAAAGTATGTTGCTAAGCCAGGTTTTTACGAACTCGATGTTAACACTGAACTTAGACATTGTGATACAAATTCTTCTTGGCTTAGATTACTTGATAGATCGTTTGGAGCTTTTACTCATGGGCTTATACAACAAAATGAGCTGCTTAGAAACAACTTTCAGCAAATCATAGAATGGGCGCAATCACCTGGCTGTGTACTTAACGCTGACACGCTTTTTGATAAGATTAATGTTTATTTTTCCGAAAACTCACCTTACATGAAAGTGTCCGAGGATCTCTTGCAAATGAGTTGTGGAAGACGTGCTGATATTATTCAAAGACGTCGTGACTCCATTTTATCGGGTGTCAAGGACAAATATGTCAAGGTAGACTTGCAAAAGATCCCCCCAACACAAAATGACCTTTTTAATCCACAGGATTTAACCACATTTTTACAAAAGGCTGGTGGTACAAGTAAGTTGTTCTCTGCCCAAAAGCGCTCTGCGGAAGAGCCTCATGCCATGTCTATGCGGAATAGACAGGATGGCCCTCCAGCTAAGCGACCACGCAAGCCCTTTCACGGTGACAATCCTGGGTTCGATCCCCAGCCATCCACGAGCTTTCAAGCGCCCCCCAAAAGTAGAGGCCGAAAGTCGGGAAACAATAAATCCGGTACAAGGAATAATGAAAACAAAAAACGGTTCTTCGGCAATCGTAAATCCGATCGGTATCGTAAGTGACTATCCTCAAGAAATTGTATTTTATGGCGGGCGGTTAAAAAATTTCATTCAAAATTGGAAGAATTACGGTGCTCCAGAGAACATTATAAAAATGATATCTGGTTACCGAATTCCCTTTTTCAAAATACCCCCACTTCAAAGTCCAGACTTATCAACACGTTTTCAAACTCCAACGAGCTTATTGATGTCGGAACAAATCAAGATTTTGAAACAACAGAAAATCTTGATTCAAGTAAATCCATCTCCAAGTTATGTCTGTCCGATGTTTTTAGTGCAAAAGTCAGATACCAGCAATCGCCCGATATTCAATTTAAAAAATCTAAACCGCTATGTAATACAAACAAAGTTTCGCTTAATAAATATGTACCGTGTGCCGGATTTCTTGCAACCGAACGACTGGGCGATCAAAATAGACCTTTCTCAGGCCTATTTTCACCTAGCAGTCAGCCCCAGTCATCACCCATTTCTGCGAGTATTATACGCAACAGACAAGAAGTCGAGCCCGAAGCTCCTTCAGATCACTTGTCTGCCATTCGGACTGTCATCAGCACCCAGGGCATTTTCGACAGTGACAAATTGGGTAGCAGACGTGCTGCGCGAGAAGGGCATGCGAGTTATCGTTTATTTGGACGATTATTTAATCGTGAACCAAGATCGATTGACCCTAATGGACCATGCTGCGGAAGCTATAAGAGTCCTAACAACTTTGGGATGGATGATCAACTACAAAAAATCCACATTGATCCCTACCAAGGCAGTAGACTATCTCGGCATAAAATGGAATCTCGCCCTGAATTCCAAGTATTTGCCCCAGGAAAAGGTTTCCAAAATCTCCAATATGTTACGCCACATACTACAGGTAAATCGATGGAGTTTGCACGACGCTCAACGCTTACTAGGCATGCTAAACTTTGCAGCCTTCGTTGTGCCCAGAGGTCGGCTTCATTGCCGCCCGTTACAAGTAGCTTGCAATCGGCTTCCAAAGCACCAAGCACACGTAAAACGCCCACTCGAGTCGGAAGTGTCGACAACCTTAATGTGGTGGTTACGAGCTCTGTCTACAGGAACAGCGATACATCCAGATCCTGTCTCACACTATGTAACGACAGACGCATCTGCCAGAGGCTGGGGTGCCATAGTAGACGACACTTGTCTGAGCGGATTATGGTCCCCGGAGCAGAAAAAATGGCACAGCAATTTGAAGGAAATGTGGGCAGTTATACAGGCCTTAACCAATCGTCAGCAATCGCTACGTCATTCAACCGTGCTAGTTCAGTCAGACAACAAGAGTGTGGTGAGCTACATGCGGAACGAGGGGGGTCTCCGATCACAGAACCTCTACCGGCTAACTTGCATGTTATTCGAGATTGCGGACGAGAACAAGATTCAACTGGTCTCTCAGTACCTGCCCGGTCAGGTAAACACAGAAGCAGACATGCTGTCAAGGCTCAAATTACCCGGGGAGTGGACCTTAATGGACGAGGCATGTCAAGAGGTATTTCGCAAGTTCGGAATGCCCGAAATCGACTTGTTCGCCTCGAAAACCGCACACGTGCTTGCGCGCTACGTCTCACGAGATTGCAAAGACACGAACGCAGAGTTTCACGACGCCTTCAGCAGAAGGTGGTCATACCGTCGAGCGTGGATATTCCCACCACCACACCTAATTCCACGTGTTCTGTCACACCTCAACCGGTGCAAGGGTCGATACATCCTAATAGTACCGCGATGGTCCAAAGTGTTTTGGCGGCCAGACCTGAAGAAGAGAGCGGTGAGCGCTCCTTTAACCATGTTCAATCTTCATCGGCGGTTACTAGATACACGGACTTATCTGCCTCCGGTTCAGGTGGACCAGATGTATCTAGAGGCATGGCTAGTGAAGGGTGGTGTGCCGAATTAACAAATTGGTCTCAAAACGAAATAGACCTACTTAAGTCTAGCTGGCGACCATCTACGAAGAAAATGTATGCTGGTATTTGGAAAAAATGGCTAAATTGGTGTACTGATAATAATTTCAACTATACAAACCCCTCTGGTGCCCAAGTCGCTAAGTACCTAGCATACTTGCACTTAACTCTTAAACTGTCTTATAAAACTATTTTAGTTTATAAATCAGCAGTTGCCACTTTGGCCTGTTCTAACGGACAAATCATAAGCAGTGACCCTATCGTTCAAAGAATGTTAAAAGCTATTTCACTTGCTAATGTTGATTCCAAACCTAAAAATTCTTTCATATGGGATCCACGTATTGTGGTAGAATGGCTCAGCTCTAACCAGCCGCCTCATGCAAGTTTATTCCAAGTATCTCGTCGCACAGCACTGATTTTGCTACTCGCTTCTAGTCGTAGAGTCCATGACCTGACACTGTTACAGGTTGATAGTGCACATTTCGAAGACAATTCTAATCATATTGTTTTACACCCAGCGTTTGGCTCTAAGACAGATAGCTATACACACAGGCAATCGTCATGGAAAATGCACACACATACAGATAGATCCATATGCCCTGTATGGTGGATTCGTAAGTTGATAGAAGTATCATCATCACGTAGAATTAACAATGACATTAATCATTTATTTATATCAACTCGTGGCAGAGTCAGGCCAGCCTCCCGAACGGTGATTGGAGGTTGGGTTAAAACTATTCTTAAGGAGGCAGGAGTAGAGGCTACTCCTGGTAGTACTCGAAGTGCCGCAGCATCTCTCAACTGGCTTGAGTGCCACAATATTGACGAGATCATGGCAAAAGGGAACTGGCGTGTCCCCAACACATTTGCACGGTTCTATTCAGCCGAAATTAACACATCGCAAAGTCGTAACAATTTATCTCTAACATTTGAAGCTGTCTAGATTCTAAATAATATATGATTTACCTAACTATTAATCAATGTAATTTCAATAAATAATTCAGTTCAAAGCAACATATTGCTATATTAAATTAAATTGATTTATTTAATCTAAATAGGTATGCTATGCATAACTAATGTAACTTTAGTTCAAAGCAAATCTTAATTCTTCGAATATCATACCATTAAAGCATACATTGTGGTGCTAATCATGTTATGTGAATGGCAAAACTTATGTATGTGTAAGTTCTTATTACTGTATAGCATAGCATATGTATAGCATATTGTTTATTTGTTTTACCTACTTAGTTTTGGTGGTTCAAATAAAAATCTTTTTCTTTACATAATTATACAGATTTTTTTTTTTCAATTCTAATAATAATGTTCTCACACAGTTATATTTTGTTTAATATAAATACTTATATATATATAGGTACCCAGGGGTACCTATATTAAACAAAATTATTTAGATATACCTAAGTAATTTCTTTTTCACACATTGGCATATACTTAGCTTGCCACCAGGCGATAATAAACACATCTCACTGTATAGGTCTAGAATAACGGTTCATAGTGTATAATATAATGTTTTACCTGAAAATAAAACAGTTATTATATACGGAACCTTATTCTAGACCTATATTTTTAATCCTGCCTGGTGGACTCATAATCCACCGGAAGTGAGATGCAATGTGAAGAGCACGCCTGACTGTTCGGGCAAGCTCCACGCCCCCTCCCCCCGGCCACAGCGGGGCGGAGCCGGCTGGGAGGGGGAACCAGAGAGGTCGTGACGTCAGATCCGGAAACATGCTGTCTCACTGTATAGGTCTAGAATAAGGTTCCGTATATAATAACTGTTTTATTTTCAGGTAAAACATTATATTTTAACTTTCTTCAATGATTTGAGGTTAGCACAATATTTACTCTGTGGCACTATAGTTTAATACAACAGTACGTATGGCATACCACATTTAATTTTTTATATACTATCTTAACAGGCATGCTGAAAATTACAATACATTAATATTGTCTGTTCCTTTGACTAATTAACTGAACTCATTTTGATGGGATGCAATAGGAGAGGCCTGTGTCGACTGCTCTAGGCTGATGACGATGATTTTGAAGGAAGGGACAACAACTAATAGAGAAGAATGGAAGTAAAAGACATGCTGTGCTGACCCCATATAAATCAGGATAGGGGCTGGTGAATGATGATGATATTTTGAAGGTATTAAGCATAGAAACAACTTAGTTTCTGAAGAAAAGTATTAGGCATTCTTAAAGTAGTCTAAACAATGGCAGCTATGAAAACGAATAACTATGACGTATAATAAAGAAAGTCGCAGGAACCCGCTGGATGCGGGAAACACAGAACCGGTCGAAGTGGAGGTGCTTGGGGGAGGCCTATGTCCAGCAGTGGACGTCTTTCGGCTGGTGAAATGATGGTGATGCTGTATAATAATAATCAAACCTTTTATTTTCATTTACAGGGTTTTCTGTAAGATTTGGAGAAATATCTACAAAATATACAATAGACAAAAAAATATGGACGAAGCCAGAGAAGAGGTGATAACTAAAAGTAATAATAATGCTGTGGAAAACATTGTAAGCGAACACTGTTATTTTGAAATTAAATCTAAAACAGTTCTCTTCTACCATTTAACTGATCATAATTATTTGTAAGTATTTCATTAATAACTTAGAAATAAGGCAATATATCGGCATGACTGTCTAACCACTAGACAAAGAAAATAATTATAAATACATATGGGGTGGTAGGAGGACCTACAGAACGCCACCTGCTACGACCCTTACATACTGTTTGCTTCATTTACGTTTATACATCTGCAGTGCGATTCTGTAACTGTACACGGTGAGAACTGTGTAAACTTAGGTGAAGTGAGCGTGGAGTGAGCAGTCATTCCAACTAATGCTAGGGATTGACACTATTGACAGCTCACTCTAAGCTCACTTCACTTAACTTTTCACAGTGAGATTTTTACAGAATCGATCGGCAGGTCATACACACACACCGGTTGCGAGTACCATGCACTTATAAATTAACTAGCGACCCGCACGGAGAGCCAACTATTAGGTCAAAAAATATCCTATCTTTCAAGCAACCATGCACAGTCATTAAATTTCATTGAAATCAATTGGGTGGTTTCGGAGACTAGTGTCTACGAACATAGTGACTTTTTTTTTAAATATTAATCCTAATCAACCATCTCTAATTCCAGTGAGACTGAAACCGAAAAACCAAAGAAGAAACCAGCAAAGCAAACAAAAAAACGTAAACGCACCATCAAAATAACAGAACTAAGAGCTGTCTACAACTGCAAGTCTTGCGGCTACCGCACAATGGACCGAGTCCTCTCCTCAAACCACAACTGTGATAGAAAACCAGTTAGATACGTACCCTGCACGAAATGTGACAGGAATAAGGCTCCGGAGGGCTATCAGCAGTGCACAAAATGTTCCTATTTTACCAAAAACAAGGCTAGTTTGAAAGTACATATGCGGATACACTCTCAAGGTACCCCATACAAGTGTACAGAATGTGAATACTCTGGAAGGGATTTAAAGGATCTGATCTCTCATTATAATAGGGTGAAGGATTTGCGGTGTGACTGTGGGTATACCACGCATGTCAAGCAGCAGATGGTCGGACATAAACGGTCTCATACGGGGGAGAAACCGTTCTCTTGTGGTGTTTGTAGTTTTTCTACGGCTGATAGATCGGGACTTTATAGACATTTGAAAAAACATGAAGCGTAGCCATCGTTTCAGATGAAAGACGTCCACTGCTGGACATAGGCCTCCCCCGAGCACCGCCACTTCGACTGGTTCTGTGTTTTCGTATCCAATGGATTCCTGTGGCCTTCACAAGGTCTTCCAACTTATGGGAGGCTTGTGGGGTTTCACGCGTAGTGTAGTAGCTATATACAGGGTTATTTTAAATTGGCTAGCTAAACTCTGTAGACGCGATATCTATCGATATCTGGGGGTCTACTTCGAAGTAGTATCGGCCGAACATCGGCCATTTCCTGCTACGAAGTTACTATTTGGTTCGGTCGGTTCCGATCCTACACTCCTACACTCTTTCGAATATTGACTATGGTCCCGACCCAACTGAGCCGATCCGAACTTTTTTCGCATTTTTCAATAATATTCGGTTTGGCCATGTGTCGGTCCGATCCGAACATTCGTATTTTGCACTTCAGAGTAGGCCCCCTGAACACGGTCTGACTGGTCCTTAAGCTCAAGGTCACTTAGCGAGCTGTGGAATTATATTATTTATTTTATTTTAAAATAACCCTGTATTTGGATCTGATTTTAATATAAGAGCTTTTAGGTTGAAATCTTTAGACCTTAGTTATTTATGTATTTAAGTTTTTACTCGCAAAGCGGTAGATTTTCTGATGACATAGAATAATACACTTTATTCTGAGAGTGATAAAGTGTAAATTGAAAATATTTTATTTCACATAAACCTACATGGGCACTAGTTCATGAAATGTCAGTAGCTATAGTTTGACCGAAACTGCTGTACCGCGCCTTAGGAATACGCGGCGAGGCGGGGGGCGGGACGCCGTGAGCGATGACGAATGAGCGGCCTGCACTGCCCCCCCGTCTCGTCGCGCACATACCGAAGGCGCGGTACATCGGTTTTGGTCAAACTATAGCTGCACGGTTCCAATTGGTTGTTTCCTATGGATAAGAGTCGCCAAGAAACTCTATGGTGAATCTTTGAAAATGGTCTACAAATTTACTCTACGAGACCTTCAACGTTCTCAAATTCACAAAATATAAACCACAGATATAGATAGACATAGATAACGCAAAAGCAACTACTTCGCGTGCCCAGCATAAGATGCAGAATCATAAGCCGCCACTTTCGCGCTCAGTCGCATCGGTGTGGCCGCGCTAGTCCGACGTCAGTTAAAAAACTTAAAATGGTTAATTGCGCTGTTATAAATTGTAAAAACAGTTCAAATCTGGTGAGAAAAAATAAAGTAAACGTTTCCTGCCATCGGTAAGTCATTTTGTGATTAATATTATGCGTAATTAATTTTAAAATCAATTATTTTGAATCTAATACGCACAGTAATACCTGGTAATACTAAATTTGAGAAAAACATAGGTCGTCAAAAGTAAGATGCATATTCGTATTACATTGCCGCTTTTACTTGGAGCAGTTGATGCGATGTTTTGTTTTAACAGGTGATGGATATCGAAACAAGTGATACTATCGTATATCGCTTCGGTTTCGTAGTACAGGCACTTTTATCATTTTTCTGTCCATTTTAGCGATTAGTGCTGTTCATGCTATGCAACACCAATCGATTCTCGAGAATCGATTTTGGAAACAGAGGAATGATTTTGTATTTTATAGGTACTTAATTTAAAGACAATTTTAATAAATAGGTTAATCGTAATGTTTCGTGATTATTTTAGTTTTCCACATGAACCCAATTTAAAAGAAAAATGGACTGAGGCGACGGGAAATAAAGAATGGTTCCCAACAAAGCATAGCACTATATGTTCAATACATTTTTTGAGGAAGTAAGCTTTGTTGACGGGAAAAAGCAACGAATATTGACAAAAGAAGCATATCCGACTAATGATCTACTGAAGATCATAAGTATCATAACTGTTGAAGTTAGTTAATTGATAAGTCTATGTACTTTCGAGGTTTTTATTATAAGTGTGTAAAGTCTTAAATGTTGAATTTTACTTGTACTTGTATTACATAATATAGATCCAAAATTTACGCCAGAAAAAGCTTGATAATTTTCATTAACATTCACGTGGAGGGTTTTTTTCTGCTTCTGCCTACGTCTGTAATATACTCTCGAATTCTCACGCCATTTTTCTCTTTGTTTTTGCTGTTCATCTATGCTTCTGTCCTTTATACCTACAACACATTTGTTTTTCTTTTTCTTCAAGTAATTTTCTTTATCTTTTTGTTTTCGTAGCTCATGTAATTTTGGATCTATTTTAATTTTATTATAACGTATTTTAGTGGCTTTTCGTTTTGCTTCTAAAATTTCCTCTCTGGATTTTTTCTTTGTTTCTGACATTTTGACAGTCTACAACAATTACAAGAAAATTAGAGAAATACTAACAATTTTGCAAAAATATAAATCCCTAACTGCCTACTAAGTAAATTAGGTATTTTATTTTCCTCTGTTTATCTCATTCCTCTGTCTATCTCATTACTCTGTCTCAAAATCGATTAATAAATCGATTTAAACAATTCTAATAATTCTTTACTGTACACAATTACTGAATAACTATTTATTGAGTAATTGTGTACAGTAAAGAATACTATTATTCGTACAGTAATTGAGAAATGGTATATACAAAGGCGAACTTTATTCAAAATTGAGTTTTCACCCAGCAAATCTTTGAGTGGGAGAAAGATATGAAAAAGGGTAGAATCCCGTTGCTTTTTGTAAACACTAGAATTAAATTGAATATAAGGTGTTTCAATCGAATATTATTTTACGTGTTTATACTGATAAACTTACTTGAAATTATGGCCAATGTATCCAAAAACTGGCACGTTGACGGAACGCGAGCGCTCGAGCACGCATCCTCTCCCTACGAACACTTTCAACGTGTACTACGTTGAAAGTGTTGTACTGCTGGGCTGGGTGAGCGCTGGCGCTAGGCGGGGTGGGGGCGAGACGGGTGCCGCACGCGGCTAAACTTTAAATCGATTTGATTTTCCCATCACTAAATAGTGCTTGTGACGTCATAGTAGGTAGTCAAAAAATGGCACGCTTGGTTTTCATACAGATCGTGATACTTGCGTTATCTATGTCTATCTATATCTGTGGTATAAACCATCTATGTAAATATAAATAATGCAGAGTTGTACGATCATAATATCATTACGGGGTCGCGCATTCTTGCACCTTAAGAGACTGAAAATAAGGTTTACCTATTATTCAGCTTTTGTAAAAAGCACTATCAAAGCAATAAAATTGAGAGTTTTGTGATATTATTTTTTTAGGTATTTTTGCTCAATAAGTTAAAAAATTATGTTGTAAAGATTTCAGCTAGCTGTTATAAGTGTGATAAATATATATATGTATAATGTTTATGCTGTCTTTTTATTAACACCTTCATCTCGGTCGAAAGATGTCCACTGCTAGACATAAGTCTCCACAAGTATGGTTACTATTGCAAAAAAGCCTCACACATACGTTTACAACAAAGAACTAACTTTAACTTTTTGATATTATTGTTTTTCAGAAATCATGTTACTTTTTTTGTTGTCTAAAACTACCTTTAGTCGAAAAATCCAAACAATGACAAGCCCGGACAAAGTTCGAACAGGCTCCAAAAATCTGACATGTCGGTAGCACATTGACCTTCTGATCTTGCTGGCCTCCAACGGATTCCCGCAATCTTTACTAAGTCATCGGTCTATCTGGGGGGTCTTTATAGACAGGCCCGCCCCGCCTGTCTCAAGGAGTTTAAAAAAACCTTGGCCTGTCCACTTGCTTGCTGTCACCTTGCTACCATGGTAAATATAATATTGGCAGGCCCAGGCTTAGAGATCCAGAGTCTCTAGGCATTTGGCATTTTAGCGCCCCCCCCCCCCTCATTCCATTCTGGAAATTTTGAATAAAAACCCACTAAGTAGTACTGAACCGATTTTAATTACTCACTATAAAAAAAAAACAGAAATTATGCAGTCTATGCCATGCATATAAACAGCCATAACGTTCCCACATCTGGAACACAGTACGTTGTACGGACGCCAGCAGGTCAACCTACCCGAAACTGTCAGATTTTCCCAATCAACATTGAACCTAATGCTTTAGCAATAAAGTCGAAAATCTATTAAAGAAATCTGTCAGATTGTAGTAGCTTGATGTGCTGGCGTCTATACAGACGCCAGCAGGTCAAGCTACCCGAAAGTGTCAAATTTTTCCAATCAACCTTGAACCTTAATACTTCAGAAATAAAGTTGATAATCTATCTTAAAAAAATTTGACAGATTGTAGTAGCTTGATGTGCTGGCGTCTGTACCTTATGGTGTGTGAGAAGTTTAAAAATAAATAACCTACAAATGATAAAATGTTTCTATTTTATTTAATTTTCCTACAGCTGCGTTTTCACCAGTGGTAGACACTTCCCATTTCCTTAGCTCGTCTATTAATAGTGCTACGCTCCCAAGTCGTCACAAATAAACAAAACAATGGCGGCTTGTAGACGGTGAACAGTGCTGCCACCTATGACGAGCTTTAGTTTTTAACCCCATTGCAGTGTGGAATACGGTGCCTGTGTTAACAATTTTTCATTGACAACCATTTGACAGCGCCTTTATTTCGTAGCAGTAAGATCGGTTCTTGTAGTAGACTAATTCCCGCAATCAGGTTAGGTGGAGCGACGATCTTCGCTTCAATCGTCAGGTTGGGTGGCTGGTGGCAGCTGGATGAGAGTAACCGAGAATCGAGTTGGAGTGCGACTGGAGAGGCCTATGTTCAGCAGTGGACTGGTGTAGGCTGATAAAGACATGAAGAGTAAACTAAAACTGCCTGGTTGGTCTGAGCATGCGGTCTTGCGTTCGATCCCCAGGTCAGGCAGTGGGTTCATCAATCAGGAATTTCTCAGTAATAGCACGGAGCCTGGATTTGTGCCTGAGTGATGACAAAAGTCTCGCCCTCTATTAACATGGGACTTAAGGTGGATGCTCCAAGGTAGCCCGCGAAATTCAAATTTTCTTACGTTTTTTGCAATTTGGTGATCAGTACTAAGTTGTACGTTGATTAAAATACGATTCGCGGCCGTAACAAATATGTATTTACAGAATTATAATCATTAAAGTCATCAACACAACTCTCTAAGATCAAGTAATCCTACTGAATGACTATTTCATGAAATCTTGACATTTTAGGATTATGCTAACTTAACAAGTTTTATTACTGATTCTAATGATTATAATTCTGTAAATACAATATTTGTTACGTTTCGGCGCCTGCCGTCAGCAACATGCTGACGGCAGGCGCCGACACGTGACGACTACGATGGTGACAGGTGCCTCTACCGCCGAAGTGTGTCTCGTGTGGGACAGTATCCCTTCGAAGATTACCGGCGTGATGTTATGAGGACGTTTGGTAAATCAAAAACAACAGGTTTTATATAAAAAATGCAATTTATTTACAGAAAATCACTTGTACAAAATTCATTTTCATTTCGTATATTTTTACAAATTAAAATTCTTATTTAATAATCGGAGTATTTTACCACCCGTAAAGTTAAAAGTCTAACATAGTTTTTTTTTTTGTCAAAAATACTATTTTTCTCAGTGGGATTATTACACTATATAGGTATTTATATCATATTCTCTAAAAGATTACGCAGTTTCTAGTTAATACAGGGTTTTTTTTTAATGGAGATCGTAGTTATGAAGCCTGATGTTTACAAGCCGACCAAGATAAAATTAAACAACTGGGCCCCAATTCTGTATCATTCTCCGCGAAATATTACCACGTTAATATAGTGTCTTGTTAACGGCAAGGAATCGAAATGTCAACATGATTTTGACAGTTCAAACTCCGCCATTTTGTCATAGAGAATACGTTATTAGCAGATGTTGTGATTAACTAAGGAATTGATGTGGTTTCGAAGTAAGGAATCGCTAAGTGTTCATAGTGAATTAGGGCCCTCGATAGGATGCGACCTCAAGGGGATTATTATAACAAAATTCTAACCCCGTGTCCTATATAGGGCGAAAGCGTCAGGACTAGCCCACAAAATTCAAATTTTCTTAAGTCTTCTGCAATTTGCAGGTCAGTATCCGATGTTGATCTAAATATGATTCGCGACCGTATCAAATATTAATTTAAAGAATTATAATCATTAGAATCAGCAATACAACTCCTTGAGTTAGAATTGGCCTCAAATGTCATGATTTCATGAAATAGTCACTCAATAGGGTAATATGAACTTAGAGACATGTATTGATGGTCTGTATGGTTATAATTTATAAATAAACAATATTTTTTACGGCCGTGAGTCATATTTAGATCCACATACAACCCTATGCCTTGCAAATATTGATAGTAGAGCCTCAAGTGCTGCCGATCGACTCTGTAAAAATCTCACCGTTAAAAGTTAGGTGAAGTGAGCTGTCAATAGTGTCAATCCCTAGCATTAGTTGGAATGACAGCTCACACCACGCTCACTTCACCAAAGTTTTCACGGTGAGATGGTTACAGAATCGTACTCGTCTTTGTAAAGTTCGAATCCTTCAAATATTTGCGGATGAAATCTCAGCTAACAGTTGTCTTAATACATTGGTCAGTGAGTAAATAAAAAATTAAAAAAACAATAGGACACAGTCACTGATCTCTAATAATCAACTACGCTGGACTTAATTGTACTATACGAAATGACAGTTGTTTTTTGTGCCGATTCAAAGCGCCCCGCTCGAGCGTCTCAGGAACTAAAATTAACACACTGTTACACGTGTGTCGTCGTGTTGTCCTGGTACGTCTCTGATGATTTAGATCTAAATCGTTTAATAAGACTTCTTTGCGTATTTTGTGTTTACTACGAGATATTTATAACATTTTTATTATGAGAGTATGCGCATTTTGTAAAACTCACTATCAAAAATATTAGTTCCACAGACGCTCACGTTACTGTCAGCGCCAAAATGGCGAAAATCAAATGTCTTCGTTTTGTCATCGATAGTATGATGTCCAGCGTACTTGTATAATACAGTGGACACAGTGCCAGGTCTTTACCAATCTTTCTCATAACGCAACTACAGTCCTTTCAAAGTTATTTTTCCTATTTGCATCACTTGCCAAATCATTGTGATCTTTATTCTCGTTACAATAGAGTTACTGATGTCAGAGGTAAAATGACTGTGGACGGACTATAGTTAGTTTGACAACATTTTGCTCTAATCTATTTACATATTAATCATGAAAATACTGTTCAGTAAATAATATACATGTAGACTCGCGGAAGTAAACATTTTTCAAATGCTCCATTTCGAGCTGTCATTTTTTCATGTTGGCAATACACATTTGGAAAAAAAAATAGAAGTATCGAGCTCTGTGCTCATCTTTACCTATAGTGGTTAACGCGAAAGTGTCAGAGTTGCCTGTGAAATTCAAATTTTCTTACGTATTTAGCAATTTGCAGGTAGTCAGGTTGTATGTTGATTAAAATATGATTCGCGACCGTAACGAACATATACGACTTTTAAAAATTATTTTGAATCAGCAATAAAACTACTGACTAAAACCCACCCGTGTTCCTTCAGTTGCCTGTGCCAGGGGCCATGCGACTTAGAATTGCCCTCAAATGTCATAATTTCATGAAATCACTCAAAAGGGTAGTATTAACTTATGAGAGTTGTATTGATATTTTTTATGACTATAATTCTATAAATAAATATTTGTTCCGGCTGCGAATCATATTTAGATCAACATACCTACAACCAAAGGGACAACAATTCTCGTAATTTTAAGAACGTTCACAGTCTGATCTCAGTCTCAATCTGTCAAACTTGGATCTGACGCAGAATGTCCCATTCGCAAAATGTCACCGTGAAAATGAAAACAAATGTCCTATTCGCGAAACGTCATATTCGCACAACGTCCCATTCACAGAAGGTCCCATTCTCAAAGGTCCCATTCTCAGAAGGACCCATTCTCAAAAGGTCCCATTCTCACAAGGACCCATTCTCAAATTGCAAAAAAATGTACCAAAAATTAGAAGTTCTGCGGTCTACCCTGATTCTTTCGCCTAAACCATTTGATTCCGCAACTTTACATAGTCAACCAGCTTATTTTGATCAACACACAGTTTCTTTTTACACATATCTCATATTTCTTAGCCTGCATAAGCACTAATCTACTTCAGTTCATAAGTATGTTGTGAATGAAGGCTTGAAAGGCTACATTAAAGGCATTGTCTTAAATACTAAGAGGCACATGCACGAACTACTGAGTTTACAAGACTTAGGACACCTAGGAGAATACTAGGAACGCTTTAGACCGCGTCCTGACCAAAGCGATCGTCGCGCGAACGTATGAACGCCGCGTTTATTTTGTTCGCTGAACCAGCGTAGCTATTCGACAGGCTTCCGTATCGAAAATGACCCTTCGGTTAACAGCGGGGTAGTTGCGTTACACACTATCAGTAGTAATGCTTTTCATTTTGACAGTTCAACAACTTTCATTGCGTTAGGTATTTACGTTGCTGAGCGGACAAATTTTACGAACATATATATATATATATTTTTTTTTAATAGTTTATCTTGCAATCTGTTGTAAACCTTTAGCAGATTTTTTGTGCGGATATTAACTGCTGAGGTCCATTCTTCCAGCGAAGAATCTGCCTCTCAAAATAATAATAATAATTTTTATTTGGCAAAAAGAAGAAATACAATGCATGTTACATTAGTAAGTTATTACAGTTGTGCTCAATTATTGTGAATAATGACCCCGATGCTAGGAAAATCCTGTGTTATAGGGGCCATCCATTCGTCCGTATAAGATTATTTTACAAAATTCGAGAAATTGTTTAGGCTTTATTCAATAAAGTCCCGTATGTGGTGTCGTTTGAGCCTTTTCATGGCTATTGGTTCACTTGTGGCTAAGGTGTTGGTATGTGACGTTATTAGATATTTGTATGAATGTATCCTGTGTTCTATTTCTTTTTTTACAGTTCTGATTTGTAGATGCTCATGTAATTCTGAGGTCTTCATAAACAGACGAACGAAATACGAACATATGAAGCAATTTTTAGCAATATCCTTCAAGATGATTCAGATTTAGATTTATAGTGGGTTGCGTAATGGTGATTCGCCTTGCTCAAGGCAGTTAGCTGTCTGAAGCAAAATAAAAATAGCAGTCCTCCATTTTACTTAAACTGTCAAAATTTTCGGGTTTCAGATTTGTGAACAGGTGTTTAGAAGACTCCTTCGATAAGTTTTATTGGTGTTCGATTCGACACGGAAGCTTGCTTTTGAATAGCTATGCTGAACACGTGGTCGCGACGACAGAGGGCGCCTTCCATTTTCCCAAACAAATAACTGACATATGAGCGCGACGATCACGTATTCGCGCGACTGGTCGCTTTAGTTAGGACACAGGATTTTAGAGTTAAGTTTGTTCTGAAATAGTAGTAGCAAATGGAGTTTTGATGTGACGGCATTTTTTTTTATTTAAGACTTAAATATTATAAATATTATATGTGTACACACGGCTACACATCAAGCTATACAAAACCAGTATTGGCTGACCGTTCATTGTGAGAAAATATCATACAAAGTGAGGCCAAGACAAACTGGTTTTGTATAGCTTGACGTGTAGCCGTGTGTACAAGTGTGTGCGCAGACACAGCCGATCGATTCTGCAAAAATCTCACCGTGAAAAGTTAGGTGAAGTGACCTTAGAATGAGCTGCCAATAGTGTCAATCCTCTTAGCATTAGTTGGAATGACAGCTCACTCCACGCTCACTTCACCTACGTTTTCACGGTGAGATGGTTACAGAATCCACTGCAGGTGTACTCTCACTTCCCTCACTCTCATAGTCCGATGGGACGGCAATCCGACTCGACCGGAGAGAGATCAGGCGCAGGATCATCGACACGTTTTGAACTTAATATTACGTTAGTAAGGTAACGAAGTCTGATTTTTGCTTGCTGTATGTCTCGAAGTAAAATATATAAGAAGTAAAAATACGTAAATACATGATTTAAAACTTTTGTTCGTGTCATGAGAAGCGGCGAGACAGTTCTTTCGTTCGTATTTACTCCAATTTGCTAACTACACATAAATTAATTTGCACAATGTTCAGTAATACAACAACACCATTTCTAATTCCAAGCATTTGTTTTGGTCCAGAAAACGTCACACCACACCATTAGTATTGTGTTTAAAACCATTAGTATTGTGTATAAAACCATTGGTATTCTGCTAAAAATAATTAGTAATCTGTTAAAAACAATTGGTGTTCTGATAAAAACTATTAGTATTGTTAAAACCCATTAGTATTCTGTTAAAAAACAAAGGTATTGTTAAAAAAACCATTAGTATTCTGTTAAAAACTATTAGTATTGTTAAAACCCATTAGTATTCTGTTAAAAACCAATGGTATTGTTAAAAAAATCATTAGTATTCTGTTAAAAACCATTAGTATTCTGTTAAAAACCAGTAGTATTCTGTTAAAAACCAATGGTATTTTGTTAAAATCCATTAGTATTCTGTTTAAAACCATCAGTATTCTGTTTAAAACCATCAATTTTCTGTTAAAAACCATTAGTATTCTGTTAAAAACCAGTAGTACACTTTTAAAACCATTCGAATTCTGCTAAAAGCTGCTTTAAAATAGCCTCAGCTAGTGGCATTACATGTTGGCTAATATTTCTTACGATGGCATCAGTTAATTCTTCTATACTCGTGTCAATACCGAGAAGTAGTTTTTCTTGTTGTAATTACTGAATACTGTGCATAGGTACACGGTTCAAACTATCAATGACGTTTCTCCTGATACGCTGCTGTTCATTTATTACGTAAGACAATTTTGATCACTTCCTAACCCCCCCTCCCCTTACGCAAGAAAAAATAAGATTTTTTCGGAACCCCTCCTCGGGAAGGTTGCTAGGTCGGACTGGATGCGGAAGAAGGCGGAGTGGCCTTGTCCAGCAGTGGACTGCGATAGGCCCAGTTGATTGATTGGACCCCGCCCCTCAAATCGTCTTACGTAATAAATGAACAGCCCCATATAATATTACTTACATTCATATTGTAAAATAACTTATGTACACAAAATAGTTTTAATTCTACCCGTTTTTTGTTAGAACCACATTTGGTAGACACTTATGCTCCATTCGGAATAAGATGAGACATTTAAACAAACCTTTTTTTCTGTCCGTTCAACAGATTTTAATTCTATTTCGTAGGCATAAGGATGGCATTAAAAGCAAAAAACTTGCCAAGTGCGAGTCGGACTCGCGCACGAAGGGTTCCGTAACATTATCTATAAAAATCACGTCTGTTGTATGGGAGCCCCCTTAATATTTATTTTATTTTAATTTTATTATTAAAGTAAAAATACAACTGAGTATTTTGTGAATATTTCAAGTGCCTACCTGTTGCCATTATTGACAAGCAAAAAAGGGCAAAAAAATCGCGTTTGTTGTATGGGAGCCCCCCCTGGTAAAATGCTGGTATTCAGCTGCATCTGGTTAGACTGGAAGCCGACCCCAACATAGTTGCAAAAAGGCTAGGTTGATAGAATCAACTTTATAAATAATTAATTTCCTGGACTTTACAGAGATTAATTAACTACCAAATGTGGTTTTATACGTGGTGTTACGCAATTTCTTTAAAAAGACACTTCAAAACAAGGCTAATAAAAGTTGCCTGAGTAAAAAAAAAGTTATATTTAGTCCGTCAGTTAGATTATCGAAATATAATGGACCCGTATTTTTTCTTTTGTCAATCAAACAAAAAATGACAAAGATAAAGCGCGTCAAAATTTAGGAGTGGGGGGTCGTGACGTCACTTGCTTGCAAAAGTGTCGCAAGCAAGTGACGTCACGCGGAACTTTAACGGGCGATATCTTCATCATTTTTTATATAATTGACAAAAGAAAAAATTCGGGTTCAATATTTTTTTGATAATCTAACTGACGGACTAATTAGATTTTTTATTAGGAAAATAGCCTATTTCAGTTATCATTATTCATGATTCTCCAAGAAAATTTCTTAAAAATTTTGGAAAAATAATAATGTTAGTCAAAATTAACAGGCTGAACATATACCTTGACTGTAGGTACTATCGCCAAAACCTATATCTGACCATTTTGAAAACAAAATCCCGTGCATATGATGACCACAGCTGCGTCCGTAAATAAAAAAAGAGGAGTCTTTTTAGGTGGACTAAGAATATGCGCTGCCAGCAGGAGTAGTCCTTACAGTGGTCAGATATAGATGGCGATAGTACTTCAAAATCATAGCCCATTTTGAAACGTCCAAAAAAAAAAACCAAAACCATTCTAAAACCTTCATAGCATTCACAATCCATTATAAAGCCTACTTACGGCCATCCATCATTTTCTATACCTTGCTTAACTTTGACACGCAGTTACAGAATGTACAATTATATATCTAGAGCCTAACTTAAAGTTCTAATACTGTTATATTTTGGTCTTTAATGTGATACGGGTTTTATTCGGGAAGCCTAAAGCTGTGGACACACTGAGGCGATCCCGCGCGGGATGCGGGATGAAATGATAAATGATTTTATTTTGTAAGTAGGTTTGTACAAACACTTTTACACGTCAATCATATTTTAAAACTAGATGAGGTCGGCGTTTCCTATCTGAAATACGAGCTGATAGAGAAAATCGGTAAAAGTCGATGGCTTTAGTCCACTTCTTCTTAAAGAGTACGCTTGTCAAACACCGCACTAAGGACCTTGTCAAAATCACAGATGCTTCAACTCGAAGCTCTTCGTCACCCTAGTCGTCAGACCTAGCTCCAACTAACTCACATTTTTTTGGTATACTGGACGATTAAAAAAATCTAAATTCGGCAATGTGGCTGTAAAAAAAACCCCTTTCATGAGTCATTCGATTCGCGTCCCCAGGATTTCTTTGGCGCACCCTACGCAACAATTTTTCATTATAAAATGGTAAAGGTGCATCGCCCAAAATAGTTTGAGCGTTGAGGTCGTGGCTACGGAGTAGTCATTACAACAATCGCCCCGCAGTCAAGTCCCGCGTCCTGCGCGGGATGCTCCCCAGTGTGTCCACAGCTTAAATGTACGTGACAAGAATATTTCAAGATTTTTTAAGCAGATTTTTTTCTAGAAATAGTCTTTTTATACGTGTTTAGGCTTGTGTGGCGTGGGTTTAAGATTTTTCCGATGATCTTGAATAATGAACTTTATTTTCAGTGCTTTAAAGTACAAACTGATAACAAAGTGTACCTTAAATATCCTGTATATATTTTTTTTGGTTAAAAATTGATATCATTGATAATAGTTGATATACATGGTGTTTTTATTTTCAACTTTCTACTTTGATATTTAACTTGATAATTCGTCACCTTGTATAACGTGTATGTCCGTCTCTCCCACGCCACCTCCCGAACTAAACTAAACATGATTACGTTGCCTACACTAATAAATGCGCTAAGTGTGTTACCTTCGTACCGGCATTTTTTTAAATATGTGTTATATTCATAACCTCCTTCTTTTTTAAGTCGATTAAGAAGGTAAACTGGATTTAATGTAACCAAGCCTCTTTGGTGTAGGGGTCGCAAGCGTGGAGGTCCCGAGTTCGAAGCCTGGGTCGGGTTATTAGATTTTTCCATTGCCTGGTTACTGGCAAAATCAGTTGATCCATAGATTTATGTTCGCATAACTCGACATAATGTATGGATAAACTGATTTTTTTTCCACGATTTCAGAGTTGGTCCCGTAGTAAAACTTGTTTATTATGATGAGTACAATGACCCCTTTTAAGGATTAAAACGATCAAAATTTAACGGTGTATACGGTACTCATAACAAAAACACAATTTTTAAAGATGTTATCTGTTTGTCCCGGCTAATCTCCGCAACGGCTGGACCGATTTTGATGAAATTTGGTATGGGGATACTTTGAACCCTGCGGAAGGGCATAGCTTTGTGTCGACATACCACGCGGGCGAAGCCACGTGCGAAAACTAGTTATTAAGTAGATTTCTTAAAAAAAAAAAAATGCCCGCACGTTGGTAACAAACCGTATAGCTAGAAAAATACTAATATTTTGTACAAATAATGTTTTTTATAAAAATACAGTGGTGTGCTATCACACTTACTCTAAAAGGGGTGGACAGGCGGATAGGGTGTAAGACCCTGTTGTTAAAAGTTTACCTAACAATGTGATGTTTTGATCATCCTGTATATTATTACCAATTTTGCCCGGGTTCGGAGTTTTTGATCTTATCACCAACTGCGAGGGGGCCCGCGCACGTCCGACTTTTTGTAGCCCCGATAATCGGGCCGATTTTTCCTCCGATTCTTTTAACCGATTTTGTGAACAACTCAACGTACAGCATCCTAATTGCGTAACACACAATCAATCGTAATCTGAATCATTTTGAAGCAAATTGCTAATCCATTGCTTCATAAGTCCGAAAAATTTGTCTGCTCAACACGTAAATAACGCAATGAATGTTGTTGAACTGTCAAAATGAAACCGATTCCGATTAATTGTGTGTTACGCAATTAGGGTGCAGGTCCGTCACTTTGTCTGTGGCTATCGAGGGAGAAAGAGATCTTTATCTTTAGTTAGGTAAACTTTTGACAATTTCAAACTAAAATGTATTTTTTTGCCATTCTTCGAAGGCACTAATATTACTGATAGGGTGGGAACACCAATTGCTGACTTAGCTATATTTTTATTGAAAAATATTTGTCTCTGATAGTTTACTAAGGCTATATCTAAGTCTAGATAAAGTGCTAGAACTGTTGTAGAAAATAATTTAAATAGTTAAATATTTTCTACAAATATTAATGTGATGCTATAATCTCCAAGTAACATTGTAAAAAATAGAGACAACAATTGGTACATCTACCCGACTATTTTTTTTTTTACTATTTCAGCTGCTTAAAGTTACAATAAATGCATTATTCATGAGTTCAGTAGATTACAGCGAGTATAATACGGATAAAATACGTCTTAGACAAAATAATACTACATTTTTATTATGCTCATTAAAATTACTGGCCTTATGTTGGCAACATTTATTAAAAAAATATATTGTAAAAAGTTGCCAATATAAAAAATGAACACGTAGTGTTGCTAGTTAATTCCTTAAGATTTACTTTTAAAAGCTGCGAAATAGGATTAATTAAAATCCAAGTATTAATAAATAAATTGTCTAAGTGAATTATTATTTAATATTAACAACTATGTAATTGTTTGCATGCATTAAAATCACCGCTTTTTGAACTTCTTTTTGTCCAAAAAAATCGGACGTTACTAGTTGTCCGAAATAAATCGATTAAAACCTTACAAAACTACATTAAAAATGTTGCCAACATCTTCGCTTCACTTCATTATCACTTAATTTTGGAATATTACTTTTCGATCAATCACAAAAACCTACCAAACTAAAAATATTGCCACACTAATGTCTAAATCAATAATGAATACAAATTAACTTGAAAAAAAGAGCTACAAACTAAACAATCACAAAATTACTATCCTAACGTTGCCATAAAAAATCACAATTAAAAAAACTACCAAATAAGCTTATTAAAAAAAAACTACTAAACTAAAAAAAAATACTGTGGGTTGCCAGCGTCAACGTCAAAAATACTACTAAATACCTTACCTTATTCTATTAGCTATTAGGGGTGGCATCTAGCCAAGTACTGAACCAGCTGACGTTAAACATGCCGGAATAAGGGTGTTTCCGCTTCTTATGCAAACGTAGAGACTCTTCGGAGGCGTACCAGAATTGGGGGAACCTATCGTAGGGGTATTTCACCGGCTCCTTCACGAACGGCTCTGAAGGATCGTCTGAAATGGAAAGAAATATGATTTTTAGTATATATTTATTGCTTCCGGAAGACGTAGCATTGGAAGCCCTCCCACAAGATGGACCAATGACCTTGCGAAGTCCGCAGGAAGCCGCTGTATGCGGGAAGCACAGAACCTGTTGAAGTGGAGGTGCTTGGGGGGAGAGTATGTCCATCAATGGACGTCTTTCGGCTGAAATGCTGATGATAATTTATTGATTTTTAACCGACTTCTAAAAAAGGAGGAGGTTCTCAATTCGGATGTTTGTATTTTTTTTTTATGTTTGTTCGCGCATAGCTCCGTCGCTTGCCAACCGATTTGAAAAATTCTTTTTTTGTACTTCCCAAATGGTCCCATAGAAATTTCATCAAAAACGGTTCAGTAGTTTGGTTTTTAAACCAAAATTACTGGTAAAAATTACAACTTAAAAGTGAAAAATAAAAACATTCTTGCAAAAAAAATCAACTGACTTCCAAAAACGACACTACAAAGTGAAAAGTAACTTTAAATAACAAAAATGTGAACCCAACGACACCGACTTCCGAAATTAAAGTTATTTTTCACTTTGTAGTGTCGTTTTTGGAAGTCGGTTGATTTTTTCTATAATTGGTGAAGATGATTGTAAGTGGCCACCGCTGGGGCATCTGCAATACACCCGCAACCAAGCCCAGACCCACATCAACGCTTGGCACTTCAGAAAGAGCTCTAATACTACCCAGCACAATCTTGTCCCAGTTTAAGGGGTGTTAAGTCTTAACAGTTCCATATCAATCTGGACAAGAAAAGGCTAGCCCCTAGCCTTTTCCCAACTAGGTCGGTCAGCTTCCAGTCTAACCGGATGCAGCTGAATACCAGTATTTTACATGGAGCGACTGCCTGTCTGATCACCACAATTTACTGTGTAAAACTATACCCCTTGGTAAAACTGGATGTCAGACTTTCAGGCATCTGACAACCCGCAACGACTGTCAAAGACCTGATTATAGGCCGAGGATATTATGTGAAGAAAAAACCGGTCAAGTGCGAGTCGGACTCGCGCACAAAGGGTTCCGTACAATTTTGTAGGTATGTAACTACAAAATTTACGGTTTTCGGATTTTTTCCTTTACTTGTGTGCTACATGACATTGCTTCTTGCCAAATTTCATGATTCTAGGTCAACGGGAAGTACCCTATAGGTTTTGATTACCTTGCGAGTGTCAAAATATGCGGCATAAACGGAACATAAACGTCCGTATCTTTTTATTGCCTTGGCTTAGAAATCCGATTTTTTCACAGCATCAAGGGATTGCAGCCCTGAGTATTTGATATTAATTTTAACTTGATAACCCCACGCGTTCCTGAGAAAAAGGGTCTTAACAGACGGACAACAAAGTGATCTTAATTTAATTGTTTTTATATTAGTTTATTTTATAATTGGTCCGTGTTGGCTTTGATTCAATAAATAATAATTAATTAATTATTGATTAAAGGGTTCCGTCTTTCTTTTGAGGTACGGAACCCTAAAAAGTTGCTAATTTAATATGATACTCACATGGAGGTAAGCAGTATACGCAGAATATCCGATGCTTTCTGCTCTCGTGGCTCTCCAGGTGTTTCTTGTGATGTTTTCTGCGCGTCGACACGTGCGGGCAACACGGACAGGGGATGGCGAAGTCTTTGGGCACGCAGCCGTGCCGCTCGGCCGCGTGGGTTATTAGCGTGGAGGCGACGCGGTAGCCCTGGAAAGAGAATAGAATAATCTTTATTGTACACCATACAAATTACAGAACATAAATATATACAATTTTACAAAGGGTGACATAATGGGCGATCTTATCGCTATAGTTTGACCAAAACCGCTGTACCGCGCCTTCGGTATGTGCGCGGCGAGACGGGGGGGCAGTGCAGGCCGCTCATTCGTCATCGCTCACGGCGTCCCGCCCCCCGCCTCGCCGCGCTTTCTATAATAATAATAATATAGTAGGTAGTCTGTGGTGTACTATTTACATTACACAATTAATATATAACTATCATCATATAATCATAATAATATATTTTATTATTATGATCCTAGTGCTAACCTTAAAGCAGTGTTCACACTGATAAGGGAAGTCCTTCCACTTCGGGTTCTTTTTTCGACTGAACACCATCTTATAGGGCTCCGTAGGAAACCAGTCCTCAGGGTCGAGCAGCAACTCTACCAGTTCTGTTCCTGTAAATAACACGGTTATTTGTTAGTTAATAATAATAATAATATCCCTGGACATTTCACACAGCGCCATCTAGTCCCAAGCTAAGCAACCTAATGCTTGTGTTATGGTAACAAGATGGCTGATAAACTACTTATATACATTTTTTTTTTTGTAAATACATACATATTATAGATAGAAAAACACCCAGACTCGGTACAAATACATGTAGGTCATACAAATATTTGTTCCGTGCGGGAATCGAACCCGCGACACGCAGCGCAGCAGTCAATCGCTTAACCACTGCGCCAACCGTGGCAGTAAAGAATGTTAAGTGTTGTGTGTAGTTGTTAAGGCGTAGTGATGAACAGCTATATTGAGATTGAGGTCGGCTTCCAATCAAAATCAAAAGTCTTTTGTTCAAACTAGGCTGAGAATCAGCTCTTTTCGAACGTCAAAATTACAAAAGACAGTCCCCTAAAAACGCCCGCCCTTCACCATTTCCTAGTGCTATCCAGTCTAACCGGATGCAGCTGAATATCAGTATTTCACATAGAGCGACTGCCTATCCAGGCCGTCCAAAAGCGCGTTGGGTTCACGATATCGTCAAATTCGCAGGAAATATGGCAGAAGAAAGATGTCAGTGGGTAATTCGGCAGACGGCACGGTTGGCGCAGTGGTTAAGCGATTGACTGCTGCGCTGCGTGTCGCGGGTTCGATTCCCGCACGGAACAAATATTTGTATGACCTACATGTATTTGTTCCGAGTCTGGGTGTTTTTCTATCTATAATATGTATGTATTTACAAAAAAAAAAAAAGTATATAAGTAGTTTATCAGCCATCTTGTTACCATAACACAAGCATTAGGTTGCTTAGCTTGGGACTAGATGGCGCTGTGTGAAATGTCCAGGGATATTATTATATTACTAGCTTCTGCCCGCGGCTTCGCCCGCGTGGATGTCGGAAGTTATCCCACGGGAACGTGCTAACAGGATAAAATGTATGTGCTTCCCCAGAATGCCATCTATCTCGCGGGCCCTTTGTGGCTAATTACAGTAGAAAACCAATTGTGTCTCATTAGTGGTGATTAAGAGGGTACCTATATGATATCTTTACCTAAGTACCTACCTAATTTAAAAAAAACTCAATAACAGAAAATTAAATACCTACCTAAATAAACCTATTTCTGATGATAACTAATCTAAACTCAATAAATAAGCAAAATCCCTAAAAACTAATATCTATACGAATGACTAATCCTACCTAACAGTATTATAAAATAACCTACGGTCACTACGTACACTATCAAATATACTACCTATACTTTAAAATTAAAATCTATACCTACGACTCATATAAAAATAAACCTAAATAACTCTAAAAACTAAAAGGAATAAAAATGAACTCCACTGCGGATGACCCAACCTACGACAAACTTAGTATTTGCGGTTGGTACAGTACAGACAGTGGTAATCGGGTATAGGGATCGAACCGCAAAATTAAGTTTGTTTTTTATTGTATATACTTTTCCGGGATAAAAAGTACCCAGTGTGGTGCCCAGGATATTAAAGAATAATTATACCAAGTTTCATCGTAATCGAACCGGTAGTTTTTGCGTGACGCCTGAACAAACAGACAGACAGACAGACAGACCGACAGACAGACCGACAGACAGACAGACAGACAAAAATTTTTTTAATCACATTTTTGGGTTCGGTGTCGGTCTAGTAACACCCCCTGTAAATTATTTTTTTGATATTTTCAATGTACAGAATTTTCACTTCTACAGATTTATTATAAGTATAGATATAGATAATTCCGGGCTAAAATGATGATGATGATAACTGCCTATCTGACCTCCACAACCTAGTTACTAGATACTACGATAACCCTTGGTAAGACTGGTTGTTCAATCGTAATGATTAAAGAATGTATAGTTTATTTGGACACAATTCGTGAAACACAAACACACAAATCTATACAAACAAATAAAATGACCCCGCACTGGGCCCGCTTGATAGGTTACGGCCCACCCCCTCTCACAGAAAGGCCTGTGTCCCAGCAGTGGGCACATTATAGTATGTATGTATGTGTAGGTTCCACTCCTACCAGATACCTGGTTCAGAAATACACCACTCGCTCTGGTCGTCACGTCAGGTTTCCTGATTTTTATCGCCCTTGACGGTCTCTGGAGGGGGGTGATGTAGGTTCCACTCCTACCAGATACCTGGTTCAGAAATACACCACTAGTGGCGCTGCTCTGATGTCAACCTTCTGTCATGGTTGAGACAGACGCCTCTAGAATTTTCTTCAGTAATTTGAATTAATATTATTATTATTGTTGTATTGTGATCTCGTCCTATCGATTGTGTTTCTTCTGTCTTACTCCTTCTGTGTCTATATTTATATCGTGCTGTGTACGGACATTATATTTCTATAAATTCTAAGTTGACTTTTGTTTCTTGTTCGTCCGTACATTTGCTACTAGAACTAAATATGTAAATAAAATCGAAGTAAAAATAGAAGAAGTTTGTAATATCAAAATAACAGCCGATCAATTCTGTAAAAATCTCACCGTGAAAACTTAGGTGAAGTGAGCGTGGAGTGAGCTGTCATTCCAAATAATGCTAGGGATTGACACTACTGACGCTCACTTCACTTGAGTTTTTTACAGAATCGACCGGCAGCTCACTCCAAGCTCACTTCACCTAAGTTTTCACTTACACAGTATAGAAATGCAAACTTTCAGCAACAAAGAAGCAGTCAGTATTCCATTTTGTAGGGGAAATTACGAAATCTACGCGGGCGAAGTGCCAGTAAAAAAAAAACTTGAGAGGTGTCAAGGGACACCCGGATGGAACGAAGTTCAGAGAGAGAGAGAGACAGACAGAGAAACACGCGCACGCCGCACGGCATACAACTATAGCAAAAAGTGTCGTTCCAACTTTTGGTCTTAATTTTTTCCGTCTAGCCCCCTTTCGCAACGATAGATAAGGAACTTCGTTCCAAAAAATTATAACGTTGGTTGAGCTTCTTTACATTGAGGGAAGGCCATGAATTTGCCACGGGCCTCAAAGGGTATAGTTACGCCACTGTGTGTGATGGTTATTTTGGCCCACAGCTCACTGCTCATACGGCAGACGTGGCCAGTCCAGTCTCAGCTGAAGCTAGTAGAATAATAAGTACATACCTTCAGGTACTTTGATCTCCGGCACGGGCGGCTCCGGGGCGGGTAACTTCACCGGTTGTATAGTAAGGCCGGTGATGGTCGTGTTATTAGCAGCCAGGAGACTCGACAATATCGTATTCTGGGTCTGTAAAGAAGACTGGTACTTTTAATTGTAGATAGAACTTTAAGGAATTTTAATTTATTCCAGCAGTCGTTGTCAGTACCTACTATGGGCTGGGGGGCACACAAAAAAAAATCAGCTGTTAAATACAAAAGTGCCCTGGGGGCCTACTCCGAAGTGCAAAGTGCGAATGTTCGGATCGGACCGACACATGGCCGAACCGAATATTATTGAAAAATGCGAAAAAAGTTCGGATCGGCTCAGTTGGGTCGGGATCATAGTCAATATTCGAAAGAGTGTAGGAGTGTAGGATCGGAACCGACCGAACCAAATAGTAACTTCGTAGCAGGAAACGGCCGAACATTCGGCCGATACTACTTCGGAGTAGGCCCCCTGCAGTCAAAGTATTTATTTTTGTTCCGCATCGTTTTCCATGCCACCCGGTATAGTTTAAAGTCAAAAGTCAAAGTCAAATCATTTATTTCAAACTAGCTTCTGCCCGCGGCTTCGCCCGCGTGGATGTCGGAAATTATCCCACGGGAACGTGCTAACAGGATAAAAAGTATGTGCTTCCCCAGGATGCCATCTATATCTATGCCAAATCAGAAGTTTAGTGGTTTAGTCGTGAAAATGTAACATACAGTTTCAAGTTCAAATCCTCCCCTTAAAAACCGAATTACCCGTTTTTGTCCCGTCAGTGGCAAATTTTCGACAACTTTTTGATATTTTCAATGTACAGAATTTTCACTTCTACAGATTTATTATAAGTATAGATATAGATAGGCACTTAAAGGGCACTTTTGAACGTCAAAAATAAAATAAAAATAGAATTGATTCTAGTCGCCCCTTCCAAAAGGTAGGTTTAATCAGTGAGAGTCTGGCAGACCTCGCCATCGACGACCTCTATGAGGAATTCCTTCCAACAAAAACAACCGCAACGATTCGCACAGTATCAGACTTGGAAGGTAAACCTCTGTTTGATATAAAGTTCTTCTCACAGTGGAAGATTTTTCCATGAAACTACAATAGAAGGTTCTAGAACTATCTGCGGCACTATACAAGGCTGGGATGAGCCACGAACTAGTCAGAGTTGGATAAGCGATACAAGTGAATACCTCGAAAGCGATCTTCAAGTGCGACTTAAGTGCAATTGTGTTTTATAATTAGTGTGTTTGAGTTGTTATTAGTGTTGTTCAATTAAAGTGTAATTTTTGGTAATTTATATCAGCAGTTTTAATTGTCGCGAAC
The DNA here is from genome assembly GCA_945859715.1 of Apamea sordens. Lineage (NCBI taxonomy): Eukaryota > Metazoa > Arthropoda > Insecta > Lepidoptera > Noctuidae > Apamea > Apamea sordens. The sequence goes on from OX244014.1 coordinate 2,549,241, forward strand.
CCCGAAGCTTGTAACAATAATATAACAATAGCATCATCTGCCTAGCCTTTTCCCAACTATGTTGGGGTCGGCTTCCAGTCTAACCGGATGCAGCTGAATACCAGTATTTTACATGGAGCGATTGCCTATCTGACCTCCACAACCCAGTTACTTACTGGGTAAAACGATACCTCTTGGTAAGACTGGTTGTCAGACTTTCGGGCTTCTGACTACCCGTAACGACTGATCGACCTGTGCGGCTGTAATTATTTAGCCACGGGCCCCTCAATCAATAATATAACAATAGCAAAAAATACAATTATACCTGCAATGCCCCATTAAAGCTCTGTGATAACTCCAGCTTCTCCGGCTTAGGTTTCCTCTTATATCCCTTCGGAGGCCCACGTTTCTTCGCCACCTCCCCATTTTTCTTATACCTCACAACTTCCCCATTCCCAACCGGAGTTATTGTTAACTTAGCCGGCAAGGAATAGCGGTTATGCAGATTCTTGACCAAACTCTCACCGTTTGGTGGTTTGGTTGTGAAAGCCAAAGGGTTAGCTAAGTTCAAGGGGTTGTTCACAAAATTGGGGAGCGTGTTTGTTGGGTATATTGATAGTGATTTTGGTGTGTTGAACGCTGGTATCTGGTAGACTTGGAGGTTTAAAGGAGAGTACTTGATACGTTTTGCTTCTGGCTCGTCATCCTCGGAGTCTGTTTGTGTGATGCTGAGAGGATCTTTGTCTGATGAGAATGTGGCGGCTCGTTCTTTCTCTTGGACGCAGAACATCTGGAATGGTTAGAAATTTAAATCAAGTCATTTATTGAAATCAGGCTGTGAATAAGCATTTTATGCACTTCAAAACTACATAAGACAGTCCCCCAAAACGCCCGCCCTTCACCACTTCCTAGTGCTTTCGCTGGGAAGAAGAAGTGGCGCAACAAACTCCCCAGCAGCACAGCTGTCTGTTCAGTTAGAAGAACTTGATTCTATACAATAGTATGCATAGTAATTAACATTACGAAACAACAGGGTGGCTTTTTCCCGACACACCTCACACTTATTACACCGCGCGCGTTGTTATTTCGCCCATCGTCCACTGCATGCTTATTTTAGATTACCTTTGTTTATCTCACAGCATCTATACTTAGTTATTGCAAACTGGAAGAGCGGGACCACCTAACACAAGCATATCGTTGCTTAAAAGGTGCTTCCACGCTAGGGTTGCCAACTCCTTTTCAGTCAAAAATAGTAGTTTTAAAATAATTACCCAAAAAATATAGTAGATAGCGAAAAAATGAAAAAAGATATAGTAGGTTTTAAAATACTTTATTTCTTAAAATAATATTTTTTGCTACTTTGAGCCTTCATAGCTATTAGTGCAATTTAAATTACTAAATACCATTAACTCAGCTCAGCTTTAATTAATTTTATACTGGCCCTAATGCGCTCATTACCATTTATTATTCATTTCAGAAAATATACGCTCTGTATAGGCGGATGTTGCCGGAATTAATATTATTTTTGTTTTCATTATTTTTTTTTTATTATTAATTTATTTGTAAAATCTGCATCACTCAAAACTGGTTGCCATTTTTCACCTGTACTTTTTGAAAAAAAAATTCATCAGAAAGAAGAATACCTAGAATTTTATTCATCTGATTTATTTCTATAAATAAATCATTAAGTAAGTAGCTATTTCCAAAACACAATCTCAGAGGATAGGCGCGAAATTGAAAATCTGTCAAACTCAAAATGACATAGGTACCATAATCGTTCATAAACAGAGAGGCAATTCTCGTAATTTTAAGACCGTTCACAGTCTGATCTCAGTCTCAATCTGTCAAAAAATCCTCAAATTTCCCTATATTTTGACAAGTTTTTGACATTTGTTTGTCGCCGAGATGAGACTGCGACTAGATTTTCAACGTTTTAAATTACGAGAATACGCCTTCAGATATCCCACAAAAACATTTCATGTTAAATGTTGACAAGACGAGACCATGTAGCTCGCACTGTCAAAAAGTAATCAGATCTCATTTAGAGCCCAGCTTCTAACTCTACACGCCCTAACTCTACAATGCCTAACTTCACAAACTCTACACCTTAGTCAAAATATGTGGCTTGGCCATTTCGCTACATTCACATGAGCGTGAAAAACTGTTATACAATGGTTCTTGTAGTAACGAAACGGCCAAGCCGTATATTTTGACTAAGGTGTAGAGTTTGCGAAGTTAGGCCTTGTTGAGTTAGGGCGTGTAGAGTTAGAAGCTTGGCTCTACATGAGATCTGATTACTTTTTGACAGTGCGAGCTACATGGTCTCGTCTTGGCAACATTTAACATGAAATGTTTTTGTGGGATTTCATCTTTTTGGAAGTTGTTTATGATTTTCTAAAAATTCTGAAATACATATCTTATAACAAGGACCCCCTATATAAATTTTCAGACCTCTAGCATCAAAATTTACGGAAGTCTCATACAAACTTTCACCCCCTAGTTTAAGGGGTTGGGGGGGTAAAAGTTTCAAGTTAGTGTTTTTTGTTGTTTGTGTACTATTACTAGCTTACATACCAAATTTCAGCTTTCTAGGACTTCAGGAAGAACCTTAAGAATATTGATGATCATCAGTGAGTCAGTGACGAAATCGGGGTATTTTAGATATCAATCAAATCTAAAGTATAAGAGCTATGCAATTGAAACTATATAGGTTTAATAAGTCAACCACTGACATCATATCCCGAAAATTTTGTTTATCTGGTATAATCCAAACCCAAGTTAAGAAGGTTCAAAAATACGACGAAGTGCTTCGAGAAAAGGTAGGTAGTGCCCTTGCGCTTTGCTTGGCTCGTCTTGGCGGGGGCACTCCCGTGCCCCCAGATTATTGCTTAGTGGGTTTTACCTATGCCTAATTATTTAGTAGTTTCGCCTACTATATATTTTTTTCAGAAATATAGTAGTCGGGCCTCTAATATAGTAGGATACTATATTATATAGTAGGGTTGGCAACCCTATTCCACGCACTTATTATGTAAAACGTATAAGTTGATGAAATAAACATTTTTATTTATTTTTATACTAGCTTTTCTTTAGATCATGTATTTGTAACCTAATTCTATCTTGTATCAAGTTATATGAAAGTCAGGAACGCAAAGAAAGAACTCCCAAGCCTTCTGCCAAAGCTTCCAGTTGATTTGGAAGAAGTAATTTACTTGGAGCAACTGCCTATCTAACCTCCAAAACCAATTTACTAGGTAACTTGAAACCCTGGGAAAGACTGGTGGTCAGAGTATTGAGATTCTGACTACCTGTAACGTCAACGATCTATGAATGACCTATGATGATTGTCTTATTTGATTATTGTAATGATGATTGATTATTGTGTTTGACAGTCGTTACGGGTAGTCAGAAGCCCGAAAGTCTGACAACCAGTCTTACCAAGGGGTATCGTATTACCCAGTAACTGGGTTGTGGAGGTCAGATAGGCAGTCGCTCCATGTAAAATACTGGTATTCAGCTGCATCCGGTTAGACTGGAAGCCGACCCCAACATAGTTGGGAAAAGGCTAGGCAGATGATGATGATGTTATGGATATGATATTTCGGATCTAGATATGGATATAGGAATAAAATTATATCGGTTTCGGATACGGTTACGGACATGTAATTATTTCGGATTATCTGTTAGTTTTGGATAGTTTCAATTACGGATATTAGATTGAAGTAAAATATAAACACAAATAGTATGTAATAATTTGGTTTTATCTAGTCTAGATTATCATTTTTTGGTATTATAATCAGTCATATAGGTAAGTAATTATTTAGAGATGTTACAAAAACCTGTCGAAACATGTAATTTTTTAGACTCCCCCCTTATATGAAACTATCCGAAACTTGTGAAACGGTTACGGATATATTTTTATTTCGTTTATCCGATAGTTTCGGTTACGGTTACGGAGCTCCATAACACCCCTGCATATAAAATAACATCACACCTGTAAGTCGCATGTTATACGGGGTGAGGATATTGCCATCAACCGAGCACAGATCCAGACTTTGATCTGTTACAGAGAAATTCAAGATGGAAAAGCCACATAACAGTGCGCAACTCGGGAATCGTACCTTATTCTTAGCAGTCCCGCTTGTGAACAGCTAGACCAAAGTGTAATTTCAGGTGTTATGTTTAGGGTTAAATGTAAATGCTAGTAGTAGGTACAAACAGGCAATGATTTTTTTAGACCAAGTTAATCTTCTAACGGTTTAAGGCTATAGACAATGTTTTAAAATTTCTATTGAACTCTACTGAACCCCTTAGAAATAATAGCGTAGAGAAAATCACAAATAGAGTCTGAAGCTCCAAATTTAGATGAAAACTCAAGTTAGTTTTGATTTAGGCAAATGAAATATGTTTTATTAATTGAAAAAACAAATAGCACCATGATGGTAGGAATGCTTTAAATACCTAATTTGTTATTTTTTGCGCGAAAATCGTTCAATATGACAAGCAGTGTTTTCTAAATACCTACAAACTGTGATGTGAGTGAATGTATAAAACTAAGGTAATGAAAGTAGTTTCCTGCTTTTGTTTTAAAAATACGGTTAGACAAATAATCAAGTACGCCGAATAGCGGTTCACTCCGAAAATGTTGCGAAATTATGATTCATTCGTCTAGGACTTTAGTTCCGTGTCAACTTAATTTGTTTAACATAGAATATGAAAATATTAGCCAGTTATCAAAAAAGGATGCGGATTGAATTGAATAAATCGCACGTAACGTAATACAAACTTTTTTCTAGATTCCCAAACGGCAGAAATCGACGCTACGTAAAAAAATCAACATTCGATTTTCATATCATCATAGCACCACACTTTGATGTAGATAAGACGAAACTTCGCAAAAATAACACATAAATAACTTCTAGAGCTCACAAAATGGCGTTGTAATTCATAAATGCGAGAAACAATAAGACTTCTCATGAAATAACTGCACACGGGTATACATCGGTTTGATCTAATTATAATAATATGTACTTATTTTGAATGAAACACTGACCTTTTATCGGTTTTTCTCACAGTAGGAGCCAAAATAACGTTATTTGGATCACATGAATGGCGTTTTCCTTTAATTTTTATTGTTTCTTAGTTAAAATTATAGCGAAACATGAAAATAAAAGGTTAAGTACACCCGTATAATAATAACAAGTTCTATTGTGTAGTGATGGGGCACGCCGAGTAAGCGAGTCACTCGACTGTGTTGACATCGTAAAAATCGATTTTTTCAAAGTCAATGTTTTTATTTGTAAAATATAGGTGTAAAAATAAGTGTTTGAAATAGAATAGGTACAGAGAGCTCTATGTTTTGCCGTTGATGGCGTACAAATGTCAAATAGGGAAATTACGCAAAAGCATGCGAAGTTAAAAATAAATATATTTTTTTTTGTTAAAAATTAAATGACAAGCTATGAGTAACAGAGTTAACTATCCTATAACAAACTTAACAATAAATGTTAGAACCATAATAATATTTCTTATGTATTACTATTAAATTTTACTAACTTTACAACTGACAAACATATTCACAAATTAAATAACTAAATTACCGCACATATTTATCCACATCTTGCATTATCTTTAGGTTCAAATTGAATCTTTTATTAAAATAATTTAAAAAAATAATTGCAACTACCTATATAGGTATATTTAAAACTGTAAAAAATTAAACAACATAATGACACCTTGTAGGTTTCTAATCTGTTTGAAAAAATGATTTTTTCTAAATCTGTTACAATTTATAAATCTTTCGAGTAGATTGGGGACTGGAGTAGATTATTTTAGCCCCGCATCTTAACTATCATTCGTTTACAAAACTGATACTTAAATTATCACAACAATCAACTCAATCAAAATGAAGTCAAAATTATCAATCATGTGCATAAATCGATTAGATAAAAGAAAAATGCATTTTGGGCATCACTATAAGAAGCTTCACGTCCGCGCATTCAAAGTTGCATTGTAGATTGTTGTAAATGAAAATTAAGCTTTAATGCTCAGAGTTAAAGTTTAAATTAACATATTAGCTATGTTACTGTTTAACGTTCTGTGATTGGATCAATTTCAATCTGGAGCGTCATATTTAGTTTTCGTTCAGAAATATATTATAATGCTGTCGCAATAATTTCGTTTTAGAATTTATTGCCTAATGCATATATATAATTTTATTGACTTGTATATTTTATTAAACATATAGATAAATTAATTTTAATTATGTTTTATTTAATTATAATAAAATAACTGATTAAAATCTATCAAAGTTATATTCTAAATAGTTCCAGTTATAACTACTAGATGGCACCACACCACTCTAAAAGAAACTGTGTTGCCAGCAGTATTACGAAAATACTACTACTTCATAATAAAACTACTACAAAATGCATATAGATGGCATTCATCGCGTTTAGCGCAATACTAACCAACGTAGATAACTAATTAAATAGGTAGTCTGGGTTTGATATTGATTAACCTCTGATCATTTCCCGAATATGTTCGGATTGGCGTTTAGTCTGACGTAATAAACCGTATTTCGGCCATAGCAGCCAAACTCAACGGAGACTAGCCTTCGGCGCGAGAGATATTATAGTCCACAATTGTGTGCCGTGTGCGCCGCCTTAGGGTATTAGTGTTCTGTGGTGTGCGCAGACACAGATGCACTCTCTCTTCCCTCACTTTCATAATCCACATAATAAGCCTATAATGTTCCCACTGCTGGGTCACAGGTCTCCTCTCTTCGAAAGGAAGTGGGCTGTAATTTACCACACAGGTCCAGTGCGAGTCGGTAGATATCACATGTCTTCGATTTTTTTATTCTAGGACACAGTCCGATGAGACGATAGCCGACATGACCGGAGAGACGTAGTTTTGAACACATCTACTATATTTTTTTATTGTACTGCATATAGTTCACACGTAATGGGTAAAAAATACACAAAAATGTTCGATAACCATTTTTATTTCAAACTTAATCTAATCTCCAACGTCATTACAGAGTGCTTGATTTTCACAAAATAATAAAAAAAAGAAAAAATAAATTACTAAAGACTAGATGACAATGCTGTACATGACCAAGTTCTGAAAAATATTAAAAAAAAAAAACACGATATCACATACCACTTGGTCCTTCATATTAGTGTGCGACTGAGAATTGGGTAATGAAATATCATAACATATACGTAAGTACAGACGCCAGCAGGTCAAGCTACCCGAAACTGACAAATTTTCCCAATCAACGTTGAACCTTAATGCTTTAGCGATAAAGTTGGAAATCTATTAATTGAAATTTGACAGATTGTAGTAGCTTGATATGTTGGCGTCTGTACGTATGGCTTTTTACATAATTTATTTAATTTGCCAAAACGGGCAAAAGTACAGAAAAAAAAATGTCTTTATTCTTTTTTTTGTGGATTTTTGCCTGTTTGATTGATGACAATAAGCTCGACCCATATTAAATGGGATTTAAACATAACTGACGAAATGTGAGTGTACATGAACTACAGGTACAGCCACAAACAAAAGTATGTATACACTCGGCTTTATTGAAAAGCGATTTACTCCTTTATTTTTTAATGAAATTTTATGTTGTTACGAACATAGCATTTTCGAACCCATAGGTTTATGTAATGTGTAGTATTTCAACGTTGCATTCGTTATTTCACGAAAAAATCGCAATTGAAAGTTGCCAAGTGTTGACATATTGGTGCTCGTGACTGTACACCTCTGCCTAACGCTTCGGAGAAACAAGGACTGATTTTGGCTTTCAAGAAAATATTGATCATAAGCTTAATATCGTTGATTGGAATATCACCCTTGTGAGCGATACTTCCATGAAAATCAAGGGCTGCATTACAAACAAACAGACCCCTCCGTTTTTTTACATACGTGGACAGTAGTTCTTTTGCGTTATTCAGCTTTTCTGAGGAGCAATTCCCGCATTTATAATAACGTTCGCATTCTAATCTGTCAAAAATATAATCAATTTCCCTACATTTTTGACAAGTATTTGACATAGATAGTCGCAGATATGAAGTTGCGACTTGAATTTGAACGTTTTTTTAAGTACGAGAATTGGCCTTCAGTAATCTGTGTTATACTAGGGCCATGAAAAACTCAAAGTTAGAGTCAAATCTCATTATAACAATAACAGTTACGCACAACACTAGCATTGCTTCATAAGGGTTGTAAGTGCAAGCGAAAGGTCCGATAAAAATGATTTGACTCGTACTTTGAGTTTGTAATGGTCTGATTATTCCAAGTTACCCTTCTCAGTACACACTAACATTCTCATTCACACAATTATATACATTTTTCCACTAAATACTACAAGATTTGGCTTTAATAGTCTGTTTCCTTTTTTGTCAAACTGGTCACCTCGTTTTGGTATTATAAATTGTTATAAAAAAAAAATGTCTTATGAATAAATAAATAAAGTCTAATTTGCGTTGCGTTTGTTGTTACATCGTTAAAAGATATTGAAAACAAAATGGTTACTATACAGCCCAAAAGTCACCCTGTAACTGTGTTGTAGAGGTCAGATCGAGTCGCTCCATGTGAAATACTGGTATCCAGCTGCATCCGGTTAGACTGGAAGCCGACCCCAACATAGTTGGGAAAAGGCAGGCAAATTGATACACAAATAATGTCTCAACAAACTCAACGCGTTACATAATACAAAAAAAACGTCAGATTACACAATTATTAAAGTTTACTTCATAAATTAAAGTTACAATGAATGAAACTGGCTTCACGTTTGGTTTCTGTATTGGTAATCAAGGAATGGTTATATTATTTACAGTAAAAATATTCAAGTTTATCTCGTATTTAACTACAGGTATATTCTGTAAAAATCTCACCGTGAAAACTTGGTGAGGCGAGTCATTAATAGTACCAATCCCTACCATATCGCACTGGGTACGCATGGTGGATTACGGCCCACTCCCTTTCACACGAGGGGAGGCCTGTGTCTCAGCAGTGGGAACGTTATAGGCTGATTATGCTATGCATATGGTATAGACAGCTCACTTCACCTAAGTTTTCACGTAGCACTACTGCACTGGATAGTTAACTGTCGATTACGACTTACTGATATTTTACTTGATTTTGCAGAATCTGAAGATCAGCCGTAAGTGTCAATAGTGTTAACACGGCAAACTTGAATTGAGGCCATGAGAGCCACAGTGGCCTAACTGAAAAAAATTAACTAATCTTTAGGCCACTGTGGCGCTATGAAGTTTTGCAGTTTAGGGCAGTTTTTTCAAAAAAGTCAGTATTGAAAAAATGACAGTTAGCCCACTGTGGCTCTCATGGCCTCAATTAAAAGTAAAAGAAATATTCAGTCTAAATGAACCGAATTTAAAGATATGTTTTATTACAAATAAATGCATTAATTATTACAGGGGGTTGCTCAGTCATAATAATTTTCAACAGCGAGATAGTAACCTCGAGACAAAGTACCAGGACAACATGTTTAACCAAGAGGTCGTTAGAAGTCAAAAGAGTTTACGAAATAAAAGTACAATTGTATATAAACATGACAATGTTAACAATTGCTTTATGAAAGTTGAGCGTTCAAGGAATGATAGATAAACGATACAAAGAGTTGGTGTCATTATTATCTACCTATTATAAAGTCAAATGTTTAAATTGTCAATCGAACGATATCATTCATTCTTTTCAATCATGATCGACAAATGTTAAAAAAAAAACAATTACTTTTTTCAATTACAGTACATATTGTTAAAAGTTTTCGACTGTAATGTCATCCACTAACTACAGTCGCTAGCTAGGCGGGACTATTTCCAAAACCTGTAACTACAAAAAAAAAACTAAGATAAACCTTTTTACTTAAAGCTTAGCAATGCCTATTGTCGTTACGCGGTAAAAAAAATGCGTCCCCACAACTTTCTACCATCGATCAGAGAAATTTAACACTGGCAACACAGCGTGGTAGCTTTGGTAGATCTACCGGCTTTATTAAAGCTAAATTTTCGATCGACGCACTTTGCTTTTCGGACGATTATTCTTTTTATTAGCTGGGAATATTTGAGTTTTTAACGCGTTGTGTTAAGAAAATTGTTCGGAGGCATTTTTAGGAACTCCCATTGTTTATAAATATCAAATAATGCTATGGTATCCAGTATGATAAATTAGTTAACTTTCGGAGTCCAAAGTTATATTTAACTGTTTTCTGATACAGTAGAAAAGAGTTTAAATAAATAACTTTCTTCGATAGTCAGCTGTCTTTGGAGTTTTATAGTTCAAGAGACAGTGATGAAAATTTTATAATCTATTGCATTTTCTTATGTGTATAAAGTGGTACACTATGAAGTAATCAAAAATTATAATATGTCAGTTTCTGTCTAAATATTGGTTAGTGTGAAATTTTAAAATTAATGTTTAATCATCACTGTCTCCTAGACTATTCGCATTAATAATTAAAGATTATGATATGATTATTATAATTATTAAATGCTTACAATAGTGTCATGGACGTAATAACAATCGTTTTCTTATTAATTTACTAAAAGTTTTGTGTCCCAAACTAAAAATTTCGAACAGCGCCACCTATCGGTGATTTCGAGAGCTATAGTTTTTTTTCAAATCAAAATAATTTTTTTCTTTTTATTAACAGAAAATGATACAATGAGATGATCAATATTGTAAAAATCCTTAAAAAAAATCGATGAAAATTTTAAGGACACAAAATATTAAAAAGGCAGTGCTACACCGAAACGAATGCTATTAATGTGTTTTATTAACTAGGAACCTATCGCTTACTCTAGCATAACTACATTATATACACCGCATAGCCTCGCTTTTTAATTGGGGCTATTTTCAACAACTATTGTTGAAAACACAAAAGAGGGTGTAACTCTAGATAAAGTGCTACGTTTCACCCCTTTTTATTCAGGGGAGAATTTTTAATGCCATTGACTGTTTATTTTTTTGAGTATATTTCGTCTTAGTCTTAGTTATTTTTTATTATTTCCATAAGGGGTTGAAATTGGGAATATATAACTTTCCTCAAACTGTTCTTCTGCCATTTTGAGTGTTGTTCAACAACTGTTTCACTCCATTACAACCCCTTGAGAATTTTTCCTTAATATTGATTTAAAATGTCATACAAATGATGTCTATTCATGATTTAGAATTTAAGATTATTATTCGTCGTTTAAAACTCTCAACCCATTTTAACCCGCCTCTAATAATTTGGCTAATATCCACCCCTAAGAGAATACAGTACAAATGTGTAACTTTAAAGAAAAAAAATCTAAGAAAGGGGGGTGAAACTCCCCTTCTTATGTAGAAAATAAGTATACCAGATACAATTAAAAGACACAGCATAGAAATATAATAGGTTTTTGTGTGTGAAGATATCACTTTAAAATTACACATTCCACTGTCAAACATAAACGAAAAAAAAAATTGAATAAAGTAATTATTTTTCGTTATAAAAATGTCACCGTTCTATCCACATTTGGCAATATTTATTCAAAAAATATTTTTCACAGTCAGTTTAAATACAGGCTAATATCTTCCATAATTTACCGCCAAAAGTGACAGTAACTGTCAAATATTTTCTGCACGAATGTTGCCATTTCAATAATTTAATATTTAACCAATCATAGCCGTCTTACGTCACTTCCGCCGCCATTTTGTATTACGTCATTCGAATAAATAACCGACCTACAAGCGAACCGCTGTTTTATATATTATTATTATTGATATATTATTAATTTCAAGTTGTCATTTTTTGTACTGAAAAAGAGTTTAACAGACCAAGTTTAATTTCAATCAATTATCAATAATGTTTGTACAATTTCGCACAACACTCCAGCCTTTTACCCGACTGCCTAAAAAAGAAGGTTATGTATTTATCATTTCACCCCCTTGCAACGCCTTTCCAGTACAAAAAACATCCCTAACCTAACTACCAAATATATACACAGATTTTTGGGATTACAAAACGAATTTGGCATCTAAACACATCAGGACTTATACGTACGGATCACATCTTTAATTTGTGCCCTACACAGGGGACATTGGCCACCCCCTTTGCCCCTCCACTGCTGAACAGCACATCGGTAGCACATGCACATATGACCACACATATATAGCACAGAATCTATGGGATTCTCGTAGCAAATGGTGCATTCCGTTCCTGTAAGATTACCAGTTGCGGCTCCTTCACCAATGACGGAGTATATAGGTTGGTGACGACTCGTTGATGGTCCATTTTGGAGTCTGTCTGCCAGTCTTAAAGGTTCTGTGTGACCGTTAGGTAGCTGAGCTTGCTCGTTGATATTGTTTTGACTGGTTGATGAGCATTGGTTGTCGGTTCGTGGTCTGGGTGGCTGAAAGTTGCAGGTTGCTGGCTGGTTGATTGGTAGCCCGGTTAGGCAGAGCTGGGAGGCATTCTGGATAGGCTGGAAAGAGAGATGAAATCATAAGTATATTGAGAATTGAACGCAAAAGAATTAATGCTGTTGAATATGAAAATGACTTATACAGGGTGGCAAGCACATTAACGGGAGACGTTATCATGCATTCAGTGCATGGTTTTGAACGCCCCTGCATTGACATTTTAATAGGTACAGCGGGCTGGTATCCGCAACTCCACGACAATGCGCGTATTTTGCGTAAGGACATTGACATTTTACGCGGTTATTAAAAAAAATTAGCTGTTCCATACATTTTGACCACGTAGGTATTACGCTTTTCTATGAAACAACTGGGGTTCTAATCCGAAGTAGTATCGGCCGAATGTTCGGCCGTTTCGTGCTACGAAGTTACTATTTGGTTCGGTCGGTTCCGATCCTACACTCCTACACTCTTTCGAATATTGGCTGTGGTCCCGACCCAACTGAGCCGATCCGAACTTTTTTCGCATTTTTTCAATAATATTCGGTTCGGCCATGTGTCGGTCCGATCCGAACATTCGCACTTTGCACTTCGGAGTAGGCCCCCAGATTTTTTTTGATAACCGACGAAAAATTGCTGCGCTAGAATCATGTGCTGAATTCATGGTTACAGTTTGCGCGTCGAAGTCATGCCACCCTGTATTAAGTAGTCGATAATGAATAAAACTTTGATGATAAAAATAATGATTAATAGAAGATACTTTAGATACCCAACAGTGATCATTAATGCTGTGTTTAAAAAAATACTCGACTGAAAAAACTGGCCATTTTTTTTGAGAAAGGAGGCCGAAGGCCTATTAATAAAAAAAGATTTTAACTCACACTCACCTCAATGTAATGCGCGCTGGCAAGTGTCAGGCTCTGTTGATTAACAGCATTCTGTCCATTTTGGGGAGGCAAGCTCACCACCAGAACTGTACCACCAGCCCCAGCAGTAATCGGCCCCGCCGACCCCGTGAGCACCCTCAATTGCTGAGGAGGAGTTTGGGCTTGCTGCACAACTTGGGTACTGAGCATTCGAACTTTTTGCGTAGCTCCATATATGTCTACAAACGCCCATAGTCTTAGTGTATGGTCTACATGCATGACAGTGACAGGAGTCGAGCCGTTTCTGCTGACTCTGACTTCGCCATCTAATGTCAGAGTGACAGCTAGCTCATCGCCTCTGCGCAGACCGTTAGCAGCGTCCCGTCTCACTACCCAGTATTCAGGACGGTCTAGGAGTAGTTCTGCATCATCAGGAAGGTCGCAAGGTCTTAATGTAGCAGGATCGCAGGATGTAAGACCGATCGCTAAGCTGCCAGCGTAAGCTGCCTCTGTTGCCAAGATCTGGACTACTATAGTCTGTCCGGGACGCATTGGACGCGCTGTAAACACATATCCTTGGCAGAATTCCGCATCAGCTCTCGCAGCGACTCCTCTATCGTTCACACACTGTACATTTCTTCCTTTAGTTCTGTGAAGAGTTAGTGGTACTAAAGGATTTTGGTATCTCGGAGGAGGTAACGATTCTTCGACAGTCAACGACCTCATGCTGCCAACGAGTCTATCTTCATCTAAAGGACTGTGTCTCCTCTGGCTTGGGGCTCTCGGGTCAGCGAATTGGACGGCTGTGCAGTTGCCGTACACATCTACTAAGGCCCAGAGAGGGTTTCTGGTGTCTACGCCAGAGAAGAACAGCCCTTTATCTTCACCGTTCACTCCGAAGTGGACGTCACCTGAAGAGTTGACGTAGTAGTACAAAATGTTGTCCTTCTCGCAGAATCTTTCGCCAAGGGCTTTGGCCCAGTTGCCAGGTTTGTTGGTGAGGTCTGGGCAGGCGTATTTGGGGAGCGCATGGGCGAGGGTGGCAGGGTCATGGTTCGTGAATCCGAAGCGAATGACGCCGCTCCAGCTGTTTGAGATTTCGACGAAGCGAAGGCACACCTGGAAGAGATAGGAGAGGTTATTCAAGTGTTAGATCGAACTAACTGGTAAGTACTTCTGAATTACTGTTTTATGACAATGTATTTTAAATACAATTGTCTCTATACCCTCTATGCTACTCCAATTGGACTCAAAGGATCCAAATTGAAGAATTTTTTAAAATAAGTATGAATGAAGGCAAACAAGATATTCTGCGTGTTTCTAATAAATCGATCAGGCATCCAGAAATCCTTTTGTTTTTACATTAATTTTGCGATATTTGGGTGACCTATAGTTACATTTCTATCTAACTCTTCGGGGAGACAGGCATAATGTGATGTTACGTTGTTTAATTATTATTTTACAAAGCAAAAAGAGAATCCTCCACAAGAACCTGTAAAGATACCCACCTTCTCATTAACCCTGACAGGCCTGGCACTGAACGCGACACCCTTGCAGAATGACTCCACACGGCGAGCCATGGAACCATCGCGGGAGACCCTGACGTTCTCGCCATGGATGGAGTGGAACCCCAGGGGGGGCAGGTTGTTCGGAGTACCACCGGTGCAAGTTGTGCGGGGGGCTGTAACAAGGAAAACGACCGTTTAGTAAAATGGATTTATTCAGAAATGATGGGTCGGCAGTTTGTCAGAGATTGTTGTGGAAAGCCATGGAGCAGGCTGTTGTCCAGAATCAGAAGGCCAATATTCTCGTAATTAAAAACGTTCAAAACCTAGTCGCAATCTCATCTCAGCGACAATCAATGCCAAAAATGTAGGGAAATTAAAGGTATTTTTGACAGATTGAGACTGAGATCAGACTGTGAACGTTCTTAAAATTACGAGAATTACCCCTCAGATGTTATTGTTATCGGCTGACGTAAGGCTGCAGATATACCTAATGCATTTGGTTTGTTATTTTATAAAGTTTTTCCATTGTATCATTTGTATCAACGTTCATGATTATAGAATAGAACAGAATACTCTTTATTACGAGTATGTACAGACGCCAGCACATCAAGCTACTACAATCTTTAATAGATTTTCAACTTTATCGCTAAAGCATTAGGTTCAAGGTTGATTGGGAAAATTTTACAGTTTCGGGTAGCTTGACCTGCTGGCGTCTGTACACCATACGAATCCTACTTTCCTACTAATATTATAAATGCGCAAGTTTACGAGGATGAATGTTTTTCACCCTTTCACGCCAAAACTACTGAACGGATTTGAATGAAACTTGGTACACAGATAGTTTGTAACCAGGGGGTCTACTCCGAAGTAGTATCGGCCGAATGTTCGACCGTTTCCTGCTACGAAGATACTATTTGGTTCGGTCGGTTCCGATCCTACACTCCTACACTCTTTCGAATATTGACTATGGTCCCGACCCAACTGAGCCGATCCGAACTTTTTTCGCATTTTTCAATAATATTCGGTTCCGCCATGTGTCGCTCCGATCCGAACATTCGCACTTTGCACTTCGGAGTAGGGCCCCAGGATCAACACCATAGAATACGGGATCGAAACTTATGCGGGTGAAACTGCGGGGCGCTGCTAGTTACAGACATAAATGTAGTTTTTTAATAGATTCTAGATGTTGTTTTAAATAGTAATGGTGGTTGTTCATATCGCGTTTGGTTTTTTCATATCATGTTTAAAAGAAATCTTTATAGTATCAGGGCCGTAATTCTCTATGACACATTAAACGAAATGTCGCGAAATAAACTCGAGATTGGCGGGATTAACTAATAAATTGACGTGGTTTCGAAGTAAGGAATCGTTAAGTGATCATAGTGAATTAGGGACCAGTAAGGATTAGGATAGTTCACCGTGCCGATCTATATTCTAAATCAGTAGAACATCACCCCGAACGCCACAGGAATGGGGCGTGTAAAGAAGGCGCTAGAAACATCGCGATTTTTTTAAGACATGAAATTGTTGTTGTTAAGAAGCGAATGTTGTCGACATTCTCTTCTTAACAACAACAATTATTTCTTGAAAACTACAACCCAATACCATGACAATACAGAAATTCTCGTTCCCCTAAGAACGCTTTTGTAGCTCCCCCTCGGCAATGTTAATTCCCAACATGGCGGCGCGTCACCTGCGTGGCAGATGTGCGCAGTACGCAGCTTGCCTATGCGCAGCCGACGTGTCCAACAAGGATATTGCCTTTAATTATTTTGAGGCCAGTTTCTTTTAATTAAGAATAAGTTTATACAGTATTTGGCAGTAAATTGGCACTTCGGGTTTAGGATAACAGCAGTGCGATTCTGTAACCATCTCACCGTGAAAACTTAGGTAAAGTGAGCGTGGAGTGAGCTGTCATTCCAAATAATGCTAGGGATTGACACTACTGACAACTCACATCAAGCTCACTTCACTTGAGTTTTCACGGTGATATTTTTACAGAATCGATCGGCAGTTCGGTTTTTAAAAACAGGCGAGCGTCGTCGCCGATATTCTGCTACTATTGTTATGCTGATGTTGAATGAAATAATAGGTTCGTGAAATCATTATAAGGAGCAGTGATGGCTCCAGATAACCGCGAGTGGTGGGTCGTGGGATCGAACCCAGGCAGTCGCTTTACTTTGTGTAGGTAAATAATTCCATCACCACTGCTCTCAAAACGGTGAAGGGAAACATCGTGAGGAAACCGGCATGTCCTAGAACGAAAAATTCGGAGACATGTGACATTACTAACCCGCACTGGGCCCGCGTGGTGGATTATAGCCCACTCCCTCTCACAGAGACCTGTGTCCCAGCAGTGGGAACATTATAGGCTGATGCTTATCAAAGCATAGAATAAACGCTTTCTATCGAGTCAAACTCAAAAGGTTAGCCCAAATTGGCCGCGTCCGCAGTTTACATTCGCGAATATGATAACAGTATCAAAATAGATTTTAGCGTTTCAAAAATAGATTTGAGTCTAGTTTCTAGTAGGAGATGAACTCAGGCCAGTGTAGACACAAATCCAGACTTCTACGGAGAATTTTCTGCTAGAAAAAACTCAATAGGTATCACTTACTCCCGATCGGAACAGACCCCAGGCCCAACAGCCTGTCATCATCATCTGCCTAGCCTTTTCCCAACTATGTTGGGGTCGGCTTCCAGCCTAACCGGATGCAGCTGAATACCAGTATTTTACATGGAGCGACTGCCTATCTGACCTCCACAACCCAGTGACTGGGTAATACGATACCCCTTGGTAAGACTGGTAGTCAGACTTTCGGGCTACTGACGACCCGTAACGACTGACAAAGATCCACGAATGACAGCCGGGACCAACGGCTTAACGTGCTTTCCGAGGCACGGAGGTGTCTTGGTTTGTGAAAATGGTCACCCATCCACGGACCAACCGCGGAAAGCGTAGCTTAACCTGATCGATCGACCCGTGCGGCAGTTATTACTTAGCCACAAGCCCCAACAGCCTGTCTGTTCTGTAAAAATCTCACAGTGGACTCTTAGGTGAAGAGTTTGATGTTAGCTGTCTTTCCACCCAATGCTATGGATTGACACTATTGACTTCACCTAAATTTTCACGGTTAGATTTTTACAGAATAAGAGCAGTTTCGCACTACGTTCGATCCGAATCCGAATTCAAGATCAGAGTTCAATCCGAATTAGGAATGTTCTAAATTCGGACGGACTGAGTTCGGATGTAGTGCGCAACCCCTCATATGATCTGTCTTCATATGATCTGACCAAGATTATGTCTGGACTTTAAAAGAGACTGTGACCTCTGAGTTTATTTCGGCTTTTCTTCTAAGGCTACAGAAAGGAAACGCCGACCTCATCTAGTTTTAAAATATGATTGACGTGTAAAAGTGTTTGTACAAACCTACTTACAAAATAAAATCATTAATCATTTATTTACAAATAGTACTATGACTACTTCGCGGTGGTTTCACGGTGAGATTTTTACAGACTAAATCGGCCGTTGCGCCTGCATCACTAGACCTACGAGGTAGTTTCAAGGTACAGGCGCCAGCATATCAAGCTACTACCTAGCTATATTTGTAAGTCCTACATGTATTTGTTCTGAGTCTGGGTATGTTTCTATCTATAATATGTATGTATTTACAAAAAAAATGTATTTATGTAGTTTATCAGTCATCTTGTTACCATAACACAAGCATTAGGTTGCTTAGCTTGGGACTAGATGGCGCTGTGTGAAATGTCCAGGGATATTATTATTATTACTACAATCTTTGACAGTTTCGGGTAGCTTGACCTGCTGGAGTCTGTACCAATCAAGATCCTCCGTGCTTAAGCAATACCACACAAGTTTCCAGCCCCTATCAAATAATGCTTTCACCCTCTGCTAGTCAAGGGGGCCCACCATTGTGCAAGCACGTGTCACTTCCTGCTAAATAGGAAGTGACGTAACGCGACACGCGCCGAGCTCAGTTTAGCGAATAATTATTATGGTGGTGTTGTGTCATTTGTTTTATGAGTTGGTAATGACAGTCTAAAGCAGGGATGGGGAAACTACGGCCCGCGGGCCATCTCCGGCCCGCGAAGGCTTGAAATCCGGCCCGCGACCATCAAACAAAAATCAAGAGAATTTCGTATTGTTAGTAATTTCATTCTCATTGGCAATGGCCAGCTTTCATAGAACATTTCACATGTCCCCACAAAGACCAGCACTCCTCAACCTTCTACTTCGCAGCTAACTTAAAAGTTTAATTTAATTATAATTTCCAATTTCTTTTTTATTCCAATAGTTATTTTGTAATATTGCACAATAAATTAGTGTTTCAAAAATACATATCAATATTTTTATTTCAGTAATTAACATAGCCAAAAATGAAACAACTTGGCCCGCCATATATTTCGTTAGTATTATATTGGCACGCTAAAGGAAAATAAATGGCGGCATTATTTTTTTTAAATTATTTTTCCAGCGTATTAAGCTTTTAATGCTTAGTCCTCACTATCTATCTCAAAAAGCCTTTAGAAGATATTGTGACGAAAATTTAAAAGAGTATGATTTGATTCCTTGCGTTCGTTGCTTTGGTCTTCCCCTACGAGTACTCTTGTAGCGGTATCAACAACGCCACATGCGAACAACGCGTCATACTGACGTCACGCAAATCCTGCATCTCGCAAGCAGAGTTTACCGCGCAATTAGCATAGATACAATTTCCCAACATCAATCGTTGGGCAAGTGCCCGCCAGACACAACAGCCGTCTGGTCGGAGGATCCTCCCTTTTCTATGGAGGATGAGTGAACTTTACACCCTGTTCCTCATGCCTCCAAACTCTTATAAGCCATCGAAATTCATACTCAAAACTTTCCTCACGACATTTCATTCCTCCGTAACACATGCCCATACCATGACAACCGATTTCCACACAACTTTTCAGTTACCGGTGCCACTTTCAGACTTCCTCTTATGTGCTCACTAGCTGCGCCCCGAGGTTTCTCCCGCATAAGTTTTGATCCCGTGGGAATATTGGGACAAAAGTATCCTATGTGTTAATCCAGGGTGTCAGCTACGTCCATACCAAATTTCATCAAAATTGATCCAGCCGTTTGAGCATGAAGAAGTAACAAACATACATACACACGCACTCACTCACAAACTTTCGCCTTTATAATATTAAGTGTGATGTAAAAAAAAATGCTTATAATAAGAACAAGGGGGCCTACTCCGAAGTAGTATCGGCCGAATGTTCAGCCGTTTCCTGCTAAGTAGAATACTATTTGGTTCGGTCGGTTCCGATCCTACACTCCTACACTCTTTCGAATATTGACTATGGTCCCGACCTAAGTAAGCCGATCCGAACTTTTTTCACATTTTTCAATTATATTCGGTTCGGCCATGTGTCGGTCCGATCCGAACATCCGCACTTTGCACTTCGGAGTAGGCCCCAAGATTACGCAACAACACTTGCCCAAGTGTTCCAATTCACCCCCAAGATATTTCACCCCAACAATCGAACAATAGGCATTTCATTACACCCCCTTGAGAATATCTGATAATAAACACAGATGTATAGCAATGAGGGTTGTCAACGATGTAGGTATTTGGGTCATCCTATTAATAAAATAGGGGTAGGTACTTGCGACTCAGTGCGTTATGGTAATCCCTCTTAGGGGCGTAAGGGTCGTTGTATGAAAAAAGCGAATGCAAGTTTCACCGGAGTTAAAATTACATTAATATTAAACTTTCATCCCCTTAGTTATAGGAATGGTCACAGTCCATCCTTTGTAGACCAGAATTATGACTAAACCTCAAAGTCTTTCCATTAGGTGTCGTAGCAGAATGGGTGGTTTTCAGCATCGCTGACGGGCGATCCAGACGCTTTTTGCAAACTCGATACAGCAACGGACAAAAAGCGATCGCAATTTCGATACAGCGCTGAAAGCGACCGAACGCAGAGTCGCTAAACTGCGACACCAATTAAGGCGCAGATATACGACTTCTAATGATTTTAAATTCAACATCACGTCTAAACAACCAGACAGATTTCTTTGAAAAAAATAAAACTGTTATACTAGACTATTTTCTTCGTAATTTGATATGTGAATATTTGCAATTATATTTTTTTAACATAGTGTAATTAATTTGTAAAGTAATGTCTACCGCGGACAAAAAAAACGATAATCACGCAAACACTATCGGGTGTATTTTTATAAAACTTTCACCATCTAAAAGAGAATTTAATTTCCCGAATTTTGAAAGAAGAATAGGTTTATCTGGCACGAAAACACGTGCATACAAAAGAATAATCAACTCAAATAATAAAAACAAAATAGATCTATAATCACGAGCACAAAACAGCCAGTCACCGTAACAGTCAACCCATATGCTAGGGACACTATTGACAGCTCACTTCATCATCTGTGACTTCAAGTGATAGCTATGTGACCAGTACCCAGCTATGCATAAATATGTAAGCTGTCACGCCCTTTATGCCTGGTGGCTTTTATTTAGGTAGTAAGTTTTTATTTACATTTTAATTAATTATTTTTCAGCTTGAGTACGTATAGTTTTTATTATATTTGTTGGTATATTGGCGTGGCTAGATGACATATGGCAAATAATTTAAGTTTCTTGTAATTTTAAATACTGAACATAGGTTCCTAGTATTGTATACATGCAACTATATTCTAACTGAACAGACAGCTGTGCTGCTGGACAGTTTGATGCGCCACTTCTTCTTCCCAGCGATAGCACTAGGAAGTGGTGAAGGGCGGGCGTTTTTGGGGGACTGTCTTTTGTAATTTTGACGTTCGAAAAGTGCAGATCCTCAGCCTAATTTGAATAAATGACTTTTGATTGATTGATTTGACTTCAGCTAAGTTTGCACGATGAGGTTTTTACAGAATAGGTCGGCATAAATAATCGGCAGCTGCACGTCGTGACTGACAAGAAGGCTGCAAAATCATCAATCGAAGATGCTAAAAATAGCACGTCTAATAAGGGCCCTAATATACAATTAGCCACTTGAAACCACATGTAGCAAAGAACGAAGGAGTCAGCATCTAAATGAATTCTCTCAATTTATTATAACGGACACACACTTCCCTATGTGTTTGTTATTCCAGCGTATGGCACTCGTGGGTTGCAGCTGAAAATCAGCGTCAGGTGGTACACTTGTGTTGTCATCTGACGTTATGCTGAGCTGAGGCCCTTTTGGCATTATAATCTTTGTTTTCTGTTTTTATAGTTTTAAGGTGTCATTTTGTGTAATGCCAATAAATGCATTTTTCTTTTTTTCTTTCTTTCATTATCCAGACACTCGACATCCGATTTCTAAAGTATCCGATTTCCTACCGACTCCCCCAAAATCGGAGATCAAATCGGAAGCATCCGGCGGAAGTGATCCCCTCGAATCCACCGACCCCTCAGTAGTTTTTTCTACTTCCGAATCAAAAACACCTGGTTTTTCTGAGAGCTTTGTTTCCCTCATTTTGAGGTAACATCTGTTTTTAGATTGAACTTATTTAAATAAATTAGTTTTGCACAAAAGTTTGCTTGGAAAACGTTGCCCCACACTAGGAATTTCGCCTGTATCCTGGGTGCGTTTACAAACATTTAAACTCACATACACAAACAGCCAGACTCGGAACAACTACTTGTAGGCCATACAAATATTTGTTCCGTGCGGAAAACGATTCATGTTTTTAAACGTCCACTTCTACGATGAAGTAAGCCTTAGAATAGCATAATCAACCTATAATGTTCCCACTGCTGGGACACAGGACTCCTCTCTGTGATAGGAAGTGGGCCATACATAATCCACCACGCAGGCCCAGTGCTGGTTGGTATATGTCACATGTCTTCGAATTTTTGGTTCTAGGACATGCCGGTTTCCTCACGATGTTTTCCTTCACCGTTTTGAGAGCAGTGGTGACGAAATGAATGACACGAAGTGTCTGCTTAGGTTCAACCCACGACCTATAGCTCTAAAATTGGTATTATTGAAAGCTCAGATTTTTTTTTTCGCCTCCTTTTCAGCCGAACAAAACCACAAAACTAGACTAGGTTCTATTCTAGATCTAGAACAGGATTGACGTCAAACGGGCCTATAGATAGCCAGAGATTGCACCAGGAAGATTTGATGACGCAGGCTGTGACATTTGCGCTAGCGCATAGAGCGTCGCGTTGAATTTATTGGCTTTGGTTTTTTTTTTTCTATAGCTGACTGGCCTGACTGCTTTGCACCTGGTTTCAATTTAAATAGTACACTTTAGTACTACGAATTCAACTTAATTTTTTTTACGTTTATTAAAAACTAGTAGTGTCTCGTGGTTTCACCCGCATAAGTTTCGATCCCGTGGGAATATCGGGATAAAGAGTATCCTATGTTTTTATCCTGGTTATACTAACTATCTGTGTACCAAATTTCGTCCAAATCCGTTCAGTAGTTTTTGCGTGAAAGAGTAACAAACATACAAACACACACACACACTAGCTCACAAACTTTAACCTTTTTATTATTAGTGTGATGTCATTAGAAAAGTTTAAAAGAGAAAAAAAAAAGGCTTTTTTGGATCTCCCTCGCAAGACTAAACACCTTTTCTTATTTAACCAATCTATCCCTTCACAGCAACAATTTGCTTCACACATGACAAGAATTTACACAGAACATTACATCTATTTATCTCTCTCTCTTTCTATCGCCATCACATTCTCGTCAAGGCCCACTACCCATCCTAACATGTTCTAAAAAGGAAAATCTAACACCGTGACACCCCTGAACACGTAACAGCCCTATGAGCGGAGATCCACGCCACTGCGCCTGCGCATCCGGTAGTAGAGGAACTCTTATATAATTACTAGTGGATAGTTAAGTGATTTTGTAAGATCCTTAAGTTATTACGACTCCAATTTCCGTGGTTTTTGAGTCCTGAATCAATCACGTATTAGGATATATGAGAGAGAGAGAGAGAGAGAGAGAGGTTTTCAGTTGTTTCTGGCTTACAGGAGTTGCAATGGTTGGGAACAACTGAGGAGGGTTCGTCCCAGTGCCTTATGCACCGGTGGGTGGCCGCACAACAAACAACTATGTGTTTGATTCCTCTTATCATCGGTACGTCATCACGACGAATGCCGAAAGGTCAACAATTAACACAATGAGGTGCAGTGACGTCCATTTTGATTGTCTACGGATAAAAGGAATGCGCGTGCCATAAACAATGCAATCTATGACGTTCTTGACGTCATTTTCGACCACTGGCATGGCATTATCGGAAGTTGTAATGTTTATAGACGCACGAACTTTGGCTTGTATCCCAGCACCCTAATTACGTAACACAGTATCAACCTCAACCTGAATCATTTTGTAGGATATTGCTAATCCATTGCTTCATATGTTGGTCTGCTCAACAACGTAAATAACGCAATGAATATTGTTGAACTGTCAAAATGAAAGACATTCCTACTGCCCCAGCATTCTCGACATTAATAGCGATCGCTTTACGATCGAATTCGGTCGCAGTTCCGAATTGACAGGTGAAATGTATGGAAGTGACAGGACTTTGCGACCAAATTCGGTCGTAAAGCGTTAGCTATGAATGTCGAGACTGTAGCCCCAGGTGTGTTAAACAATTACCCTGCATTTTGGGCCGTATTTCGAAAGTTCGTATAGTATTATCCAGTAACTGGGTTGTGGAGGTCAGATAGGCAGTCACTCCATGGAAAATAATGGTACTCAGCTGTATCCGGCTAGACTGGAAGCCGACCCCAAAATAGTTGGGAAAAGGCATGGCAGATGATGATACGAGCAAAAAGAAGAAAAGTCAGCGCGCGAAAACGAATAGCTAATGCGGGCGATGCGATGCGAGGCGGTGGGTTGGAGGAAGAAGAAATTTCACGCGGACAGAAGCTAGTTACTTACTATTTAGAGCCTAACTAAACGCACGAAACACAACACACAAAAAATCAACAGCGTTTCATGACAGCACAATGAACCTATGCATCGAATCTTTTAATATCTACGTTGCATCATTTTGTGTTAGTAACAAATCTAATTATAAACCTCTTGAGTGAGTGGGCATCCATTTTTTCCTCAGCATTCAACTGGACGACCAATAGAGAAGTCGTAATCATCAACTGCGTCTCCTTTACCCAACTATGCTGGGGTCGGCTTCCAGACTAACTGGATGCAGCTGAATCCCAGGGGGTCTACTCCGAAGTGGTAAATGTATCGTATCGGCCGAATGTTCGGCCGTTTCCTGCTACGAAGTTACTATTTGGTTCGGGCGGTCCCGATCCAACACTCCTACACTCTTTCGAATATTTTACATGGAGCTCAGATTCGAAGACATGTTTCATCTACGACATCTACCAATCTGCACTGGGTTCGCGTGTTAGATATAGCCCACTCCCTCTCGAAGAGAGGCCTGTAGCAGTGGGAACATTTTAAGCTGATTATGCATGTATGTAAGTAATAGAGAAGTATGGAAGAAAAAGACATGTTGCGCCGACCCCAAAAATAAATTGAGATACGGACAGGAGAATTATGCTTTAAGATAATATTTCATTTAAAATCTATTGGCTATAATGTCAAAATCCATCGCAAAATTATCATTTAAAAGGTTAAAGCTATAATTTCGTAATACCGAGACAAAATTGGATCAAAGATGGCCGCCCTCCCCAGGGGCCGTATCCGATTTATTTTTAATAAGGGTGCAGATGCTGCGTTGCTTACACCCCCGCTGTTTGCGAAAATACTATTATCTATGTATTATCTTCAGTTGAGGAGACCTAAATATTACGTTTTTGCTATAGCTGTGTAGTTGTGGTTTAAATCTAGTCGGTGCTAAGGCTTCCTAATCCGATTTCCAGCACTTTTTTTGTGCTCTGATACCGATTCTGCCCGAAAAAACATAGTGAAGTATAGAATCAGAGCGATTTGTTTAATATAATGTAGTACATACTGATTCCATGGATAACAATTACGTGCTAACCATAGACCCGTAAATATTGGCTGTCAAAAACAATTGAACTGTAAAATGGCGGCAATAATAAAAAACAAATTCGAACATTAAAACTCAATAAACATTCCGCAATTTAAAATATAAAATTAAAAACATAACAATCGAAATACGAAATCAATTAAAGCCCAATAAAATCGCGACCGTTTCCGATTATGAGTGGAACTAACTGGATAATTGAATTTAAAAAAAAAAACCGGAGCATGGAAATCGACGCTCGGCCTGTCCGTCATGCTCTGTGGTCATGCTGGATAAGTCTGTAGGTCTATGACCTGGCTGAGTTCCTTCATGCCGTTGCTTATTGCGCTGTTTAGAAAAAAGAACATGACTTAGATTGTATGAAATTCCTTTGTGGGAAAGATTACCTTTGGTAGATTCGCGAGTTTTTTTTTAACCTCAACGACTGTATTTTTATTTATGGTAGTTTTGACTGACCGTTGATTGGTTAGCTATGTAAAAGTGATTGTTTCAATGATTGAACGCAGTTTTTATGTTTATTAAATTGATATTTTTTCTTTATCTTTGTGTAATGGTAATGTGATTAAAAATGGCTACAGTTCTTATAATATCTTGCCTGCAAAGTGAAAGATATAGATTTACTTTACTAGATTTAAAAAGAAAACAAAACAATACTCCACAAAATTCCTGCCTACAGGGCCAACATGGTCGGAGATCGCACATGACATGCCTTTACCCAGCAGGACAAAACGGAATTACAAAAAAAAACGGATTAGACCGAAACCGGCATGTCCTAGAACCAAAAATTCGAAAACATGTGACATCTACCAACCCGCACTGGGCCCGCGTGGTGGATTAGGGCCGACTCTCACAGAGAGGAGGCCTGTGTCCCAGCAGTGGGAACATTATAAGCTGATTATATATGTATGTAGTTAGTCCAAGAGTCAACCATTACACCTTCATACATACACCAGACAAACTATTGCCATAATATTCCATAATGCTCTGAAAAACTTTCGTTACGATCTACCATCCCTTTCACACACAACATCCATCCCTCTCTCCCGTCACGCTACACTGCAGAGCATGCGTTCACTTCGTCACGCTCCGTGATCACAGCCGACACACGCGAATGAAATCTATGGCAATATACCACACTGTAACTTAACAGTTAGACTATTATTTACTTATTTAAAATGTTGGTGAATATGAATGGCCATAAACATAGCACATTGAATTCGAGCAAAATTCCCCGACTTATGCTCGAGCCAGCCCGCCCCGCTGAGTCCTGTACCTTTAAATTCGTCCCTAAATAATTCCGATGCAGCCTGTCCCTTGCAGCACTCTCCGAGCGACGCCCTAAGCCGAAGTCCGTACCCCACAGGGAGTGCCCTTAGCGTGTAGTCGCTTAGTTTTAAGTTTTTTTATGACCTGAATAATTTTGAAGGATATAGCTAATCCATTGCTTCACATGCTTGAAAAATTCGTCTACTCAACAACTTAAATAACGCAATGAATGTTGTTGAACTGTCAAAATGATTTCCTTCACCTGCCACCTAGCTGACTGGCTAATATTACCTTCGGCATAAGTAATTATATTCGTGCCGATATGTAACATATAATTATTACAAGAGATCATGCTAAATGTACGGCTACTAGTAAACCATTCCAGTCAGCAATCAGTCCCTTATAATGACGTAATGATCATGTTTTGCAAATGGATTGGTCATCGCAGACTTACAGCATAATTATGTTTATTAATCTGCAAAGACATCTCATAGAAGGTGTAACGGTCGTATAATTATAGTTGAAGATCACACGGCAAAATTCATAGACGCTTTCGAGAGCTTTAGCGAAAATTTGTAAACACCAAATATACCACCAACTCGCTCTGGGTCCGCGTGGTGGATTACGGATTTACGGCGCACTCCCTCTCACAGAAAGAGGCATGGTTCTATAACTCTACTAACTCGTCTCCAAGAATACACTATAGTAGTGGCAATGTTGTACTATCGCCAAAATCTATATCTAACCACATCGTAAGTACTAGTCCTGCTTGCACAGCGCAGCATATTATTAGTCGACCTAAAAAGGATCCTCTTTTGTTTTACTTACGGACGTCATCATCACGTGTACGGGATTTTGTTTTCAAAATGGTCAGATATAGGTTTTGGCGATAGTACGTTTATGAAATTGAAAAGACCATCGTAACGAAAAAAAAAAAACACTAAGTTTTAACTTGGAAGGCCAAGAGGAAGATGTCCAAAATTACCTCGCAAGAAACCACTATACTATAAAAACAAGTCTTACTAAATAAATAGAAGCCCATAATAAAACATTACCACTACATATTAATACAAAAACACTTTCCCTCCAATTTTAAACGACGCGGGGGCGGCCATCTTTGAAAATAAACAATGTCTACGTGGGGCATAGACTATAGAGTGCAGACGAAGCACAAATGTGGTACAGATGGCTTAGTTCCACGGGGATTTCTTGCAGCCCCTTTGAATTTATGTGGTTATATGTGTCACAATTCCCCCATAGAGGGAGTAAAGTGCAATTTAAGTGTGTTTTAAAGATACACTACTACGCAGTGACAATTGATGGTTTTTGTTTTGATGTATTTTTGAACTTGAAAAGAGATATTATTACAAGATCCGCCACAGCCTAACCAAAACAGTTACCTAACCTGTCACTTCCGATTTAACAAGAGGATACACAAGACCACAGAGTAAAAAAACACAGCTTTCCCAACCGTATCGAGTAACGGATGAGGTGTGGTTGGTTATGGTCGGCAGGATGACCATCGACAATACCGGATGGTCACGGAAATAGAACCTGATATTAAACCTCATACGAGATGTTGAAATTGTAAAATAATGGGTCCTTGATTGTTGGAGCTGTTATTAATACTTTGGTTATAATCTTCGATCAATAATAGTACTAGATTAAGGATCAGGAACAAGAATCAATCGCTCAAGTGACCACGTTTGCACACACGTAAACATCTACATTTCTTAGAAAAAAGTTTAATAATATTAACAACTTCAGTTTATTATAAACCTTAATGCTTAAACATAAAGTTTAATTACCATTGCAAAATATATTTAAAATGTCACTTGAAAATAAAATCATTCTATTTTTTAATTTCAGTCATTTATTCTAAAATGAAACTTAAAGTCAAGTAATAAGTATAAAAACATACTAATTTGAAATAAGACCACAAGAGTATTGATGGTCTTATTTTTCGGGCCGTTTTTGAAGCGCTTATCTAGTACTATCATTGATCGAAGGTTATAATTATGAAAAATCGAAAGTTGAGAAAGTGGGGTTTTAGATAAATGGAACTAAGCATGTAAGTCAACATCATCATCAGCAGCTGACTTCACCCACTCCTCCTTAGGCCTCTCATTCCTTGTGCTAGAAAGACCCCACACTCGCTAACGCTTCACTAATACGAAAAGAAACTACCGCTAATAGCTTTTAAAGATATTACAGTAGGATCGAAAAAAGCACCGTTTACTAGGGTATACTGAATAAGCCTGGGGGTCTACTCCGAAGTGGTATCGGCCGAATGTTCGGATCGGACCGACACATGGCCGAACCGAATTTTATTGAAAAATGCGAAAAAAGTTCGGATCGGCTCAGTTGGGTCGGGACTAGGGCGTGCAAAGCCGGAAGGTCTCCAAAACCGGTTTTGAATTCCGGTTTTCAGGGCCCAAAACCGGAAACCGGTGTTAGCCCCGGTTTCGGCAACAATTTCATATTGTTTATATACTTAGTAGAATTTTAACAAGAAAACAATATTCTTAGATACCCACAAAATCTATTCTATACTTATAATAAATCTGAAGAAGTGAAAATTCTGTACTTACATTGACAATATCAAAAAAATAAATGGCAGGACGTGATATTAGACCGACACCGAACCCAAAAATGTGATCAAAAAAATTTTTGTCTGTCTGCTTGTTCAGGCATCACGCAAAAACTACCGGTTCGATTGTTGGGGGTGTCAATTTTTCAGGGGAGGATTTTACTGCATGGCTTGATTAACTCGAAAATTAGTACTTATAAATAATCTTTGAGTCAAGTTTTGAATAATCCCAAACGATTTTTCAAAATTCCACCCCTGTGGGTGTGAAAAGCGGGGAAATATCTGCCTAAGTAAGTAATAAAGTTTATCATTATAAGTTTTTCAAAACTACCCCTCAAAGGGGGATATAGGGGTGTTAAGTTTGTGTGGAAGAAATTGAATGCGCGATCCGAGTAACTCGAAACTCAGTACTGATACTTTTGACAGCAAAAAATTAATAATAAGTAGGTATGTAAAGTTGTCGAAAATTTACCACTGATGGGACAAAAAGGGGTAATTCAGTTTTTAAGGGGAGGATTTGAACTTGAAACTGTATGTTACATTTTCACGCCTAAACCACTGAACTTCTGATTTGGCATAGAGATAGATGGCATCCTGGGGAAGCACATACATTTTATCCTGTTAGCACGTTCCCGTGGGATAATTTCCGACATCCACGCGGGCGAAGCCGCGGGCAGAAGCTAGTCTACAAATAAAACAAATTCTATTATATACCTCTTTTTAATCAACCATTTATGCCTACCCCAATACCATGTAGAACACATTCATAGTTTGGATAACATGAACTTAAAATAATAATAAAGATTAACTAACTGAGATCAAATCAACAACAAGTAAGATTGTGGTACCTTTAGTAGATACCTAACAATTCTGTTATCAAGAATAATATATTTTAAACATACAAAACACATTCATCATCTAAAGACACTAAACACTACCACAATTACTATATGTCTCAATTTCAACTAACAACATTATTAAAGGATTCATATTTGACTATAAAATGAGATCAAATCAACTGTTTACCATATACTAATTTGAATAAACAATAATATTTTTTTTCCAAGAGACCGCTGTTCTTGATAATGTGTCCTTAAGAATAGAAGTGCATCTAAAATTTTATCAGATAGCATACTTCTTATTTTGTTGCAAAAGTACCCAGCACTCGAAAAGGCCCTCTCACTCTCAACACTTGTTGGTAGTACGCACAACAAATAGTCGTGACTGCGTTCGAAAAAAGTTGATGTAAATACGTAATCCAATAACGGGAAAACCGGAGGTAACTCCGGTTTTTCGTCTCAACCCCGGTTTTCAAAAATCGGGATTTTTTGTCCGGTTTCCGGTTTTTAGCAAAACCGGAAAACCGGTTTTGCACGCCCTAGACTCGGGACCATAGTCAATATTCGAAAGAGTGTAGGAGTGTAGGATCGGAACCGACCGAACCAAATAGTAACTTCGTAGCAGGAAAATAATGAATAAGCTGTAAGAGCAGTGACTGTGGTGGCCCAGTGGTAACGGCCGCAACTTACGAGTTGTAGGTCGTAGGCTCGAACCTAGACAGCCGCTTTACTTTGTGTAAATTATTTCAACACCACTGCTCTCAAAACGGTGAAGGAAAACATCGTGAGGAAACCGGCATGTTCTAGAACCAAAACTTCGAAGACATGTGACATCTACCAACCCGCACTGGGCCCGCGTGGTAGATCATAGCCCACTCCCTCTCTAAGAGAGGAGGCCTGTGTCCCAGCTTTGGGAACAATGTAGTTGATTATGATGAGGTGTAAAACAAACCTTTGTCATAGTCAATCAAATTAGAACGAATGATCTTAGATAATTACACAATCCGCCAAACATAATAATATTTCATCCCTTTTAAGATTCTCATAGAACATAGGCTATCCAACCTTTAAAGGCTAATCATAATAAATTATAATTAATAGTATAATAAATCAAAGATCAATTGGGTAACTTACAATGCGCACGCACAACGCTTTCCCACGGTTAATGATAATGATCTATAGATCATTTTTATCATCACGCTTTTAGTACTGATGAAGTACGAGTAAATGATGTAATTATAAGGAATCTGGAAGATGTAAAGGTAAACAATAGACAAGCAATGACAGATCACATATATTATAATGATATAGACAAAAAAAAAACAAGGCTAAAGTCATGTTTGGTAAGAGACAATGGCCCAGCTTTGACCATCGTGTACAGCACAGTGGTAGCCACCAAGAACTGGACTGCGTGTGAATCATCAAAAAAGTCACATCAGTTACCGAGAATAAGACCACACAAACGAGTTTTTAATAATTCCATTGAGAACTTGAAGTGATCTTACTTAATAGAATTTCTTACATCCAACTCTATTCAAGTGACATAAGACTGGCTTTTCGTTACATGATCAGTTTCTCATGGAACTACTATACGGGTTGTTTTTTAAATTGTAATTGTAACCCAGTGTGTAAGGAGCTGTGTTGATGTCAAGCGCGAACCGATTCATTCGCGAGGTTCTTGAGATACACATCAATTCAAAGAGAATGAAAGTAAATATTAGGAAACACGAAGATACAGTTGTTTCTGATTAAAGATTTAACGGACAGCGAGTAAACAAAGGCAGTACAAATATTATTTTTCAGGCATTCACAATAATTGAAAACAATTAATGTATCTGCTGAAATGCAGCTGTCAATTTATTAGGAAAAATATAAATAAATAAAGCATTACAGGACAACAGTGAAATAAAATATCACGAGGAAACCCAGCATGTCCTAGAACCAAAAATTCAAAGACTAATGACATCCACCAACCCGCATTGGGCCCGCGTGGTGGATTATAGCCCACTCCCTCTCATAGAGACGAGGCCTGAGTCCCAGCAGTGGGAACATTATAGGCTACACCGCTACAGCATACAGAAAAATCATAAACTAAAGTCATTTATTCAAATTAGGCTGAGAATCAGCACTTTTCGAACGTCAAAATTACACAAGACAGTTCCCAGGAATACCCGCCCTTCCTAGTGCTTTCTCTGGAAAGAAGAAGTGGTGCAACAAACTCTTCAGCAGAAGATAAGACCCGAGTCCCAGCATTGGGAACATTATAGGCTATGTTTATGCCACAGTCAGGTACAGGGCTTGTGGCTAAGTAATAACAGCCGCACGGGTTGATCGATCAGGTTAAGTTATGCTTGCCGCGGTTGGTCCGTGGATGGGTGCTGTTGGACCCGGCTGTCATTCGTCAGAAGCCCGAAAGTCTGACAACCAGTCTTACCAAGGGGTATTGTATTACCCAGAGGTTCTCACAAAAGGTTTTACAATCCCGCAAGGATCTCTAAAACAGGCCAGGACGAGGTCTATTATAACGGTGAAGTATCCTTATTCCCACGCCCGTGACTTTTATTTTCAAGAGCCATCTTTGCTTTTACTTCTTTTTTCTCAATTTTATTACTTTTAATTTTGCTTTCAATGGCAGTAATGATATGCTGTGGGAATTTAATTGAAGGTGAATTGCGTTTAGTGTCATGATTGGATTAGTTCTTGTTGTTTTAATTTTTATTAATAACGGCCTGGCGATTGTGGCTAAGTAATATATTAACAGTCGCAGGGGTCGATCGGTAAAGTTAAGCTACGCTGGCCGCGGTTGGGTGACCATCTTTAACTACCAAGAGTCCTCCGTGTCTCGGAAAGCACGGTAAGCCGTTGGTCCCGGCTGTCATTCGAGGATATTTGGCAGTCGTTACGGTATGTCAGAAGCCAGAAATTCTGACGAGTCTTACCAAGGGGTATTGTATTATCCAGTAATTGAGTTGAGGAGGTCAGATAGGCAGTCGCTCCATGTAAAATACCGATATTCAACTGCATACGGTTAGACTGGAAGCCGACCCCAATCTAGTTGGGAAAAGGCTAGGCAGATGATGATATATTTTGAAAGAATTTGAGATTCGTCAAACCAAGTTGATAGCATATAGATAGAACAGCACCCTTATTGCGTAACACAATCAATTGGAATCAGAATAGTTTTAAAGCCATTGCGCCATATGTTCGAAAAATGTGTCTGCTCAACAACGTAATTAACGCAATGAATGTTGTTGAACTGTCAAAACTGAAACCCAATGCTACTTACTGATAGTGCGCTAGGCAATTAACACGCAGTATAAAAGCAAAAAAAAAAAAATACTGCAGGCTTGAAGAAAACCTCTTCATTTCCAAATCTTGTAAGATTCTCAATAGCTTTTTCCTGTCACCTATAAGATGCCCATCAAAACGGTTATGCTAATTTTATAAACAAGCTAGCTATTCCCATTGTACACATAGTCATTACACCCAACTAGGTACAACTGCATCTTGTCCCGTGTGA
The DNA here is from genome assembly GCA_945859715.1 of Apamea sordens. Lineage (NCBI taxonomy): Eukaryota > Metazoa > Arthropoda > Insecta > Lepidoptera > Noctuidae > Apamea > Apamea sordens. Next base: position 2,583,240 of record OX244014.1, read on the forward strand.
CAGGATATATTCTTTTTTATACTTTTTTTTCACAATGCGTGGGAAGCTCTCTTGTGCTGCCTATTTTCTTTTTTAACTTTACCGTTAAGCGAGCCTTAATTATTATGTCTGGGTGTACTGTTTATGGTTTTTTCTTTTCTTTTTTTGGCGCTGGGCTTGCTCTATGCAATTTTAGTGTGGCCTGTTTCATACGGTGTCATTATCTTTATAAGGGACACTGTTTTATATAGGCAATATCTTTTTCTTTATTTTCGGTTTACAGCTAACTGTAATTAATATAGGGACTCGAGTAGCTATTTTTAGTCTCTCTGAGGATAATTTTAGTATTTCTGTCATCATAATCAATGTTCCCACTGCTGGAACACAGGCTTTCTCTCTGTGAAAGGGAGTGGGCCATAATCCACCACGCGGGCTCAGTGCGGGTTGGCGGATGTCCCATTTTTTTGGTTCTAGGACATGCCGGTTTCCTCACGATGTTTCCCTTTACCGTTTTGAGAGCAGTAGTGATGAAATTAAATACACAAAGTGCCTACCTGGGTTCGAAATCACGGCCTACAAGCTACAACCACTGAGTCACCACCCACCACTGCTCATTCTGTCATGGAAGGTCAGCAATACAAATGTTTAACAATCCAATGCAATTGTTCTCTAAGTACTGTCCGAATTTATGTCACAGCAATACAGTTGGTCATATTAGATTAAAAACTCATCTAATACCTCCAAAATCAAACGAGGCATTTGACGTATAGAACAGGGCAGTCCCTAATCCACTTTCACCGAAAACAATATCAATATATCGATACGAATGACAGATCGATACGAACGAAAGGTGAGGTTCCCACGGATCGTGTGACTGTGCGAGCGAGAGGCGCCAATGGAGCGAGACGGCAGATCTTGCGACACACACCGAGATAGTAATGCCGTGAATTCTGTAAGATGCGTAAAGTTAGGCAACCTTGTTACAGCCGTTTTGATTAGGGCTGTAAGAATCGAGGAAGAAAAAGGAACGATGGATGGTGTGAAAGTTGATATAGCTAGAAAGGGGGTGACTGCTAAGATGACGGCTGATAGAGATAGGAGAAGCAGTCATGCAGCACTGACCACTAATAAATGTACCCAGGATTTTGTAATATCTTGATTTAAAAGAGTGTCCGTGGAGTTTCTTGCCCGTTCTTCTCCATAGAGATCTACGTTTTGGAATGGGCAACTAGCTTCAAGTTTCAGAGTAACTGACCGACTCTTTGACAATTCAAAAGTGCCTGTAAATTGTTTAATTGAAATAAATGCTTTGGAGTTTGAATTCGGATATGAGAGTGATGATGATTTTGTAAATGAATTTGATATAGTTTTGAGTCCTACTTTAGCAATCAGAACCACAATCGAAAACAAAGACATAGTACTAAACAAAGTAGACTATAATAATATACAACAACAAAACGCACCGTGAGAGAAAACTTCCTCATCCATTGATGATTAGCAAGTAAGCCAAATGGGCGTCCTTAACAAGAATGCGACAATGGATACTAAACGGTTTAAAATGACTCATTGTTGTTACTCATCGGCATCGGTCAACAGAATTAAAAGTGTGTATTGCTTTGTTTAAGGCTTGTAGCTTTGTAGGCGTGTGAACTTAGAGATATCAACTTGGCATAATTACCAAGGGGCTGTAGATAACAACAAAGCAGGTAGACGTAAATGATGAAGAAGATTATGAGACAGAGAAATAATTACCATGCTTTTGGTATGCAGGTAGATTGACACGAAAAAGATTCTGAGGCTGGGAAAGAGTTAGGTGATTTTGGGAGTCATAATATTGTATTATGGTTATAGAAAAAGGTTGAGGAGGATTTGAGTTTCTTCTAAAGGCAAAGAATATGTATAAGTGATTTATTTATTGCCAAATGTGCCTGCTCCTGACCTCGATCACGCCTGATGGAAAGCGATGGGATCTATGATGGAACGAGCGTGCCCAGAAGATGCCTGTTCACTCTTGCAAAAATAAAAGACTCAGAGGTATCTAAATGAATAATGAAAGAATCCATGTAAACTAACAAGATTTGATTTGGAAGGTAGGTTTTTTAAAATTGTAGATGGTTTTTTACGGAGGGTAGATTTTATATTATGCAGTACAACTGAACCATAGAATATTGTTAAGCAAATTACCTTATTTCGTCATGTGAATATAATAACAACGTACATTATATTTCGCCATAATACAACAACTCTTTCCCAAGTAGGTACCAAAAGTGTTTTTTTTCTCAAAACATCTCACGTATAGATCTCAGCTATAGATCACTGCGTGCCGTAGATCATTAGCTGCGGCCGCGCCGCTCGTGATCCGAATTAAACACGAAGACGAACGAACGATGCGCTTGCGCCGAAATTTTCATGTTTCTCAGTAATAAAGGTTTTGTGGTGTGACTTTTTTGGCAGATCCGTTGTCGAAATGACCATTACTTTGTATAAAAAAATCAATTTTTCCTCAACAAAGAATTGAAAAAAAACCACTGGAATTAGGTAAGTAAAGACTAAAGTTTTCCTAATCAGGAAATCTCATAGAAACCATTTATCCAAAAGTAAAAGCAGTGACATTTTAGATACTCTATTAATTTAAACCCTTTTGTTATTAAAATCGCAATATCAAGACGTTAGCTAAATATAGGCTCTGAATTGTACCTGGACGATTACTTCCAATAGTCCTTTTACATCGCTGCGATGATAAACTTAATGCCAACTTAACCGCTACACAATTATACTTATCCACCTGTCCTGTCTAAAGATCACTACAATAGTCCAGTGAAAGGTGGCCATCACACACCTGAATAACTTGTTTCCTTGACTTACACCTTGCGTGGGAGCAAGCAGCTGAAACGTCAAAATAGTCTGTACGAAACAACCCTTTGCCGATATAAAAAAAAAGTAATTTGACGTACCGCATATGAATACACTGTGGCAAAATTTTCTAAAAAAGAAGGAATAACCCTTTTGCACCAAAAAAAAAAGAAACAAAAATTTCAAATTTCGATTTTTTCGACCGTGGGAATGGAAGCGTCAAATGAAAATACATTCATATTTTTACTTTCGTGGAAAACGTGTTCGAACAAATATGGGCTTTATTTTTATGGTAACAAAGTTCGTGTTTTGTTTTTGTAACTGCATTTATTTTGTGGTAGCATTACCGAATTCTATTTGCGTTAAGTAAAGGCGAATGTTACCTTAGACGGACATAATACAGTACATTTTTGAATATCGTAAATGAATTCACGCTTTTGTCGAATCACTACAGAGTATTTCACACACATTCTAATTACGTTTGTGAATATCGAATTTGAACTGTAGCTTAGAAGAATAAGGTGCATAATTGAATATTATGTAAGCATTCACAAGTTTGTTCAATGACTACAGAGTATGAATAGTAATAATTGTTAACGATTGTTCCCGCGTTTCCAAGATGGCGTCCTCGCTTCCGGGATATTAGAACTATATTATAGAATATTTTATTACTTATTTGTTCTATAAATGGTATAGCAACTGTAAAACAATTAGCATATTAAAAAAAGACTTCTATTTCTGCCAACCATTGTTAAAACAGAATAAAAAAAGTTAGTAACTCTCAAACTAACTTCAACTCTCAAGAAAAAAAAAGGCGAATGGCCAAAAATTGACCAAAGTACCCCAATTACCCAACACAGCAAAAAAAAGTAATGAGTTTAACACGCATAATATATATATGTGTGTGGTCTATCTACAAAAGTGTAGTAACAGTATTAAGGTAAGAGCGAGGTCACAGGTCGTGGGAGATGCTCGTGCTGTGTTCACAACTGGTCATGTATCTGCCTGATGTACTTGCCTACCATAGAAACAAGTTTATGGTAGAGCCCATCTGTTACTCGACAACGGGAAAGTATAAAGAGGGTATTGGTTTTAACACTACGTCATTATTGAGAGGTAAACTTTGCGTTTTTTGTCATCACAAACTAATACCATTTAAAGCCAAGGTCTAAGATTTTGGACCTGCATCCTGCGTAAAACGCTGTCTGTCATCAATCACAACCTAATTCATTTTGAAGGTTATTGTTGTATATGTCCGAAAAATGTGTATGCTCAACAACGTAAATAACGCAATTAATGTTGTTGAACTGTCAAAATGAAAACAATGCTACTTGTTAGTGTGATAAGCAATTGACCTGCTGGCTCGCTCCCTATAATATATAGGACTATTGTTAGTGTAAAGGCGCGATTTAGAAAGAAAGTATGCAGTTCTTGCGGTATATTACGGTTTAAGAGTACGTAGAAAGGATATGGATGATAAAATCTAGAAACTTTCACTACTGTTGCCATCAAATTGGTTCCAACAACTTGATTTTTGTTAGATGCAGCTAAAATTGCAAATTCTAATTAGAATGAAGAAACCATGAAGATGAGAAGTAGGAATAGAAACTAGCAAGGACCAGGAAAACATAAAACGAAGGTTCGATAAAATCTAAATCTTGATTATGCAACTTCCGAATGCTTGAAAGGTTTTTAGAACAAAAATCAATGACGATATGAATCTTGTGAGTATAGAAAGTACTAGGACTATATAAAACGAAGGAGGTATGATCACAATAGCTAGTCAATAGAGCCTTGAACTACATTAGATAGACAAACGAACCAAGGTTTCTAGAACAAAAATCAATGAAATTATGGATAGTCGATTATGGAAAGTACTAGGGCTACAGTAAACGAAGGAGGTATCATGAAGTCGACGTTCGGACGGACGTAAAAATATCGTGGCGGGAATCTTCGCGCACTGGATTTTCAACGCACAGCTAAGCGCCGAGAGTTCAAAATCCAACAGAGTGGTTTTTTGACGCGCTCGGATGCGCTCTGTTGGATTCTCAACGCTCGGCTTTACACTGAGAGTTGAAAATCCAGTGCACGATAAAATCCCGTCGCGATATTTTTACGTAAATGCGATCGACGGCTCTAACGTCAGAATCATAAACTACTTAGATAGATGAAACGAGGGTTACTAGAACAAAAGTCATGAAACTATGGATCCTCAAATGAAAAGTACCAGGGCCACATAAATCAAAAGGAGGTTTAATGTACGAAATCACAATAAAAACCAGTAGGTCGACAGTCACGGTACAAGATGGTACAGTAACATTGCCTGCAAGAAGGCCAACATCGATTTGTTGCACTTGTAAAACTCCGTTACTTAACTGTTTGAAGTTTTTAACGAGATTTATTTCTTATTTTCATTAGAAATTCATTGAGGACGAGGAAGCCATTTTAATTGCAACGATTCTATGTGTGAGAAGTGTTTTTTGTGCGAATGTTAGAAGGGCGACATCATTTTGGAGTAAAAAAAGTCCTTGAATTGGGAACGGAAATTGGCGAGTGTAGCTTGGGGCCCCAACAAGATGGCATTGGACGGAATCTGCTGGATCTAATATTTGGGGGAGGTCTCTGTGCAGCAAAGCTGTCTTCGACTGCGGTGAAGATGGTCTCTTAAATAAGAATCTTATTTAAGGAACCCGTGGGAAATAATGTACCCTTTTTCTCTCTATTCAAAATACATGGCCAAAATTATCATTTTTCCATCTTTGAGAGATAAAAATTTGAAACTATCTGACAGATCAACAGTAGCGCCATTCTTCCAAACATTCATATCAATTCAAAAAGGTAAACAAATTCAAATTTCAAATATTCCGAGCGCTATTCGGAGAGCGGTTCGGCCGGGTAAACATTCCCGATGTTTTCTCACGATCATTAGTGAACGATTTCGGCTGTATTCGTCCGCGCTCGGCGTTCGGTCGGACACCTTCGTAAATTTTATGTTTAGAATACCGAATAGTAAATAAGGTTTTAATTGGATGTCATCATTTTTGAATTTGAAATTCGGTCGGGATCGACGGTTATTGACTTTTGAAATTATAATTTTTATCGCCAAAATCTATATCTGACCACCGTAATGACTATTCCTGCTTGCAGCGCATATTATTAGTCAACCTAGAAAGGATCCTCTTTTGTTTTATTTACGGAAGTAGCTGTGGTCATCATGTGCATGGCATTTAGTTTCGAAAATGGTTTGATATGGGTTTTGGCGACAGTACAACATATCAAGCTATACATTTCCAGTATAAGCTGACTTCTCATTGTACGAAAAGCCATATACAATGCGAGGTCAGCTAAAACTAGAAATATTAACATCATTCTCCTGTCCTATTCCCATTTTATTTGGGGTCGGCGCAACATGTATTTTTCTTCCATACTTCTCTATTAGTCGTCATCTCAGTAGTCACACCCTCTCTAGCCATGTCATCTGTCACACAGTCGAAAAGTTAAAATATATAGCTTGCTATCTCGCCGTGTGTACCGAGTACTCGTACAGAATCAAATTCATTCTCACCTAATGTTGAATATTTTGTCAATTTCAATCAAACAAAACAGCAACTTCTTTCGTTTTATACCAAGGCATTTTTTTCAGTGATTTCTCCGTCCAAAAGGTTATCAATTTCCTCTATAATTTACACTTTTATACAGGCAGCAGCTGATACGATTTCTTTCTTCGCCAAAATATCACCTTTTCTACCTAGAAACAGGCATGGGCCCGAGACCGTCCCACAAAAACTCCGTACAATTGCGTCCACCTTTAGTACTACAAAAACCCGCATCTAATATCAGGACTCACCTGGATATCATCTGTTGTATCGCTGTCCTTATCTTTCTCACAAAGAAGTGAATCTCGCATCTCGTTCTTGTATTCAACGGTTAAAACCAGCTGTTTATGAGTTTTTTTCTCTGTAATTTATTGAGTATCGATATTTGGAGTTATTGGAGTATGTAGACATTTTGTATGGAGCTCAATGAAAAGAATTCGACGAAAAAGGCTAGGTTTTATAATTTAATGCTTAATGAGGAATTCTTCAAAAATATACGATTTAATCGTGTCCTGATAAGGACCAAAAGCGATAATTATTATCAATAGATAAATAACAAAAGGACCCACCCTTATGTCTTTATATTGTAACCCTCGCTTAGATTTCTTTGGGGTCAGCTTCCGGTTTTTCTGATTTTAGCGGCTACCATCAGAACTTTCTGGTTTATGACAGCCCAATACGTGTGCATAGGTATGTATTTTTTATGAAGTCATTCAGATCTCGCAGGTCAACCTAGGAAGTTGTCGTCTCCTTAACTGGGCTATCCTGTGGATGCCTTATAAATAAGGATTCCAGCTAGGGCCTTAAGTTTTTCACACAAGTATGCTACCAATTGTAGCTAGATATAATCAATCTGCCAAGGCTTTTCCCAACTATGTTTGGGTCAGCTTCCAGTCTAACCGGATACAGAATACCAGTATTTTACATGGAGCGACTAGCTATGTGGCCACAAACCAGCTACTGGGTAACACTACCCCTTCGTAAGACTGGTTATCAGACTTTCGGGCTTCTGACGACCCGTAACGACTGTCAAAGATCTACGAATGACTGCCAGGACCAACGGCTTAACGTTCTTACCGAGGCACAGAGGGGTCTTGGTAAGTAAAGATCTTCCACGGACCAACCGCGGCAAGCGTAGCTTAACCTGATCGATCGTCCCGTGCGGCTGTTATTACTTAGCCACAAGCCTCCAACCAGGGTATATATTTTTTCGCGAATGTATGCTACAAATTATAGCTTTGTCTATTATTCTTTTCGTCCTAACCTCTTTGGGTTACGTGCAAAATTGGAACGCGTCCTTTTTTTTAAATGCACACAAAGGCCTTCGGAAGGTCGGCGTTGAAAAAAAGACATAAAAGCGACCAGCTGGTCTTAAATGTTGTATAGAAAATGAAACGGAGTAAGTAAGCAGCTGACTGCTAGTAATAGCAGGGTTGGCAACTGAACAAAAATAAAAAAAGACGAAAAAGGTTCTAGTCAATTGTTTTTAATGGTCAGATATACACGTGTAAAGTCCGATCTAAGAAATTAGCAATATCTATGCTGTCCTTTCTAGAAATAAGCCTTTAATTAAATCTGCAGTTTTATATTATAATAAATTATAAGAGACAATTATTTCTACTAATATTGCACTAGCTGGAAAAAACTGAAGATTTGCTTCGTGGTGTGAAAACACAACGCTAAAAATCGATTGACGTATTAAGAATCATCAAAAACGACCCACGCGCATGATATCTAAAGCGCCACAAAGGAACAAACCTACATACATTCATATCTGATAAACACATAGCCCTCTTTTGCGTCACGCAGTCGGATAAAAATGATATTATTCAAGATTCATCACAAAATTAAAAAAATAAAAATTGAAACTACAAGAACAAAAACCCATTGCTGATACCGGCATAATTATCTAAGCTTGTTTTCGTAATCAAGGGATACCCAAAGATACACCTGACTCCTCACGTCAAAATTTTAGATATTATTTGGGCTCCCCCTTAAATATATTTGGACTCCCCCAAGTCCCACTACGATAATAATAACAGCGTCACTAAAATACTCAAAAACATATTCCCTCAAAATTTCGTCGGACTCTTCCATCTAATTTTATCATTGCTTCTGGCTGTGCCAAAAATACTCAAAACCTATTTTCCCTTAATCAAAAAAACTTCTAAAAATAATCCACTGCCACCCCTAGGATTTGCGCCGGCGCACGCCACCAAGATCCCGTTGCGAAACAGCTGTTGAAGTTTGTAAATAAGAGTGAGCGAAACGCTAGATACACATTCTGTGCGCTAGAGCGAGATGGATACAGGACATATGCTCCGGGCGATAACGAGCGCTTCCGAATGTTATGTAGGAGTACATAAAAATTTACCCAACTGAGCAAACTTTAAGTGATAGTGTGTGTTTTCGGATAATGTTTGTCAAACTAATCTTTGAGTACACGTAGCTTTTTAGGATCATACATACCATACACCTGGCTTCGACACTCGTGTCAATTTTTTTTTAATGATGAAAAACGTGTAGATGGCCCAAACGGCCATCTACACGTTTACTGACAAATGCTTGACAAGTCTACTCAAATCTGTGTGGGTCTTTTCTAAAAAGACAGTTTCTTACACAATCTACATGGTCCTCACATGATCTGACCAAGGTCTGCCGGGTACACACAGACTAACAGTAGCCATGGCTTTAAGTTGACAGTTCAACAATATTCATTGCGTTATTTACGTTGTTGAGCAGACAAATTTTTCAAAGATATGAAGCAATGGTTTAACTTAAATCCTGGTCCTTGGGGTGGAAGGGAGAATGAAAGAAGAAAACGTGTTGCGCCGACCCCAAGTAACATGGGATAAGGGCAGGGAGCTGATGATAAAGATTTTTATTGGGTAGATGTAGATATATTAGGAGTCTATAGTGTTGTTTAGGCATAACACAAAACGATAATTAGATAAAAAAAAACTGTGCTGTGGGAATATTTATAAAACGGATAGGATATGATAAGCTCTTTCCGTTAAAAAAAGCCTAGCCTTTTCCCAACTATGTTGGGGTCGACTTGCAGTCTAACCTGATGCAGCTGTATATACCAATATTTTACATGGAGCGACTGCCTATCTGACCTTCACAACCCTGTTACTGGATAACACGGTACTCCTTGGTAAGACTGGTTGTCAGACTTTCGGGATTCTGACTACGCGTAACGACCGTCAAAGATCTATCCACCTTTCAATTCAAAAACCTCTACACATCGGCTTCCAGTCAATGCCATCGTCAAAATAATCATAATTTTCAAACCAGTGTTACAACTAAAGGCAATTTCGTTAGAAAAAAAGGTCCATAGTCCATACGTCACGATCTACTCAGTAAGGTGTAATTTCGACCACACGTAGTAATCACGACTCCGAACACTCATGCACGAAGCAATGAGGGCGGATAGAACAAAGGCCTAGGGAAAAAAATGGCTGCCAGTGTCAAAAACAGTTTTTAACGTGTTTGGTTGTTCCTGTCACGATTTTTGAAGCAAAGGAGTCTTTATATCCGTGTCAATATTAGTTATTGGTAAAGTTATCTATCCTACAAATATAAACGCTAAAGTTTGTTTGGACAACGGCTTAACGTGCTTTCCGAGGCACGGAGGGTTCTGTAAAGATGGTCACCCATCCACAGACCAACAGCGGCAAGCGTAGCTTAACCTGACCGATCGACCTGTGCGGCTGTTATTATTTAGCCATGGGCCGATGCCAGTAAACAATAAAAAAAACTTTTTCAAGCCAGTTATGAGGTCTTACACTAAGACCATTCTTTCCAAAAGAGGTATTGTCTTTGGGAAATCCCTTCAACTTAACAGACACATGTTCAAAGTTAAACAAAAACAATTTGGCGGACAATGGTATAATGAACTTGCACCAGATGTTTCCGATTACCACACGGTGTTCCGTCTTTAGTAACTAAAACTGGTGACGGCCCTTATTTCCGGAAAGGAGCAATTTATAACAAAAAGGCCAGATGTGTTAAAATTCGAAGTGTAGGTACTTCTTAACTTTGCGTTTCGGCAGATGTCGGATTTTTTTTTCTTGGTTTTGGGAGCTCTGGGACGTGGTGTTTCGTAATTTTATGCTAAGCTTATTTAAAACAATTGGTATAGGTAACCAGCACCCTAATTGCGTAACACACGATCAATCGGAATCTGAATCATTTTGAAGAAAATTGCTAACCCATTGCTTCATAAGTTCGAAAAATTTGTCTGCTCAACACGTAAATAACGCAATGAATGTTGTTGAACTGTCAAAATGAAACAGATTCCGATTGATACGCAATTAGAGTGATCTTAAAACTTAGTTTTTTCCTCAAGAATTTGTCCCACAACAATCAAAAACTGCTCTCAAATGTACATTTTCAAAACATTATGAAATTCATTACGAAAGAGTTACCATTCTATATTTTTGAGAGGTCACATGGGCACTCATTGCATTTACTCTCATTATACTTGATGTTGCTAAATAGTGTCCGCCATCTTAAAAAAACCAGCTTCTTATTGTCATACTGCAGTGCAAGGACCTCTTCACACGGACAACCCACGAGCATTAATCACCACGCTTGCACAAGACGGGTTGGCGATTACACACTTTGAGCTTATTTTACCAAAATCAGAAGGCCAATTCTCGTAATTTAAAACGTTCAAAATCTAGTCGCAGTCTCATCTCGGCGACAAACAAATGTCAAAAACTTGTCAAAATGTAGGGAAATTAGAAGTATTTTTTGACAGATTGAGACTGAGATGACACTGTGAACGTTGTTAAATTTACGAGAATTGCCTCTCTGATATCTTTTTCGGTTCTAGTATGGAAAAACTGTCAAAAATTCAATTTTTTTTCTCAATATAAGACTATCTGTAGATATAAAAATTTGGTGGAATTCTCCCTTGAAACTAACTACATACTAATTTTATAAAGAGATAAAATTTCTAAGTTTGTAAGTAGGGGATCTTTTTGTATTTGATAGCCCAATTCATGGAGAAGGGCTATAGGCTATTAAACATTACGCTAGGGCGCTTAGGAGCCGCGCAATAAGAAAAAATACAGAAAGAACGCTAAGCGGAATCGAGGTAATAGTGCGGGCGATGCGATGCGACGGGTTTGGGTCAAGGAATTTCCCGGGGACACGAAGTCGCGGAAAGATGCTAAAAATGGTGTATAGAAATAAATATTAAATACTGTTATTTCCTTGACTATGAATGACGTTGGTAATTTGATCATTTTTAATGTTGCAACATAATTTCGTATTGAACTTTCCCGTAAGCAACTTCTTCGTCATTTATGCATGCATGCAAATGGAATTTTTATTAATAACTATGTTATATTTTTATTGAGGAAAATAAAAATAGGTTTCGTAAACGCGAACTGACGTCCGATACTAATAATATTTTCAAATTAATAACCGCTTGAATCACTGTTAATCATTAACGTTGCAATATCAATGGTGGTTTCCCTTCCTTCCTTATTATATTATAAACGTGAAAGTTTGTACGGATGGATGGATGTTTGTCACTCTTTCACGCAAAAACTGCTGAACGGATTCCCGATATTCCCACGGGATCGAAACTTATGCGGGTGAAACCGCGGGGCGCAACTAGTCCTTAATAAAAAAGTATGTAGGTATTGAGCAGAACTTTTGACATGTTGTTTTTCTTTTTTTATATCTAGACCAAATTAGCCAAGGTGCAAAGGCAGGTGGCCAATAACAAAATTGCAAAAAAAAAAATCGATCATCGCCTCAATAACACGCAAGGCAGATGGCACGCGCTGTACAAGTTTTTTTAGTAAAAACATTTTTATCAAAGATATTTTTGCTGTAGGTAATGCATTTTTTTTTAAATACTACTTATCAAATGACAGATGTTACGTGATTTCGATTTATTTTTGCAAAAAAAAACTTTTTTTTGCAAAAATAAAAATCCTGTTGACACCTACAACAATAAATTTAAAAAAACAATATTAAGACTAATAATTAGGCAGACAATAGTAAGAAGCAGATGATACGAAAATGAACTTTAATGTTAGCTAAGTAACACCACAGATAATATCTAATATGTATACTCTACGGTAACACTGAGCAAAACCTTTTTTGCTCATTCTGTCTAACCGTTTTTTGCTAATCTAAGCCGAGATTAGAATTGATATAACGCGATATGGTTCCAGACTTTTATTACTTTATTTATATCACAGATGTTCGCAAATAAGTTTTTTTATAGGTAATGTACCTTTACGTACATTTCACATGTCATGAGCAGAGTTATCTAAGACAAACTAGCAGCCCTGTTTCGCACGATTTTTATTACGTTTTGACAAAACATCGACCACGTAAAAACTACTGAACGGATTTTGATGAAACTTTACAGGAACTTAGCTTTTTTTTCTCAGACTAGTCAGATAGGAAACTCCGACCTCATCTAGTTTTAAAATATGATTGACGTGTAAAACACAAACCTACTTACAAAATATAAAATCAATTTTATCATTTACAATAATATAGCTTATATACATTAGAATTACATAAGGATACTTTTTATACTGATATTCCCACGGGATCGAAACTTATGCGGGTGAAACTGCGGGGCGCAGCTAATATGTAGATAAATTAATCTGAGGTTTAAGAAAAAACAAATATGTCCAAAAAGGCTTGAGTAGGTCTATTAAACTCTAACAAAAAAACTGTCATTTATCATCTAACTTACCTGTCCGTAATCGATACATAACTAGATTAATTAATTCATTAGTTCTACAATATTTCGTCAAAAAAAACACTTAAACACCCGAAATTACAAATTAATAAGTTCACCAGTACACCACATTGAACCAAGTCGGTAAAAATACTGAAGACATTTTTTTCTATTATCTATGTAATGCTACCTTCAACTTTTTGAGCAACAGTTTGCTACTAATGTTGGTACTCAGATAAAATCTTAAAGCATATAAAAATGACGGTTAAACTGACAAGAGTCTATTAAAAGAGTTTTTATTTGGACTGACTAGGGCAACTTACTGTTTATAAAAAAAAAAAACTAACCATAACCAAAAAAAAATAACCATGTAGTGTAGAACATCAATATCAACATTCTCAAACACTTAAAAACTCACCTAATCCAATCTTTTTCTTAATTTTCTTCAGGACCTTCATTTTAGATCCTTTCTTATCCTTAACGGGAGTGGTTTCGGGCTCGAGAGCCATCGGGGGGAGCACGAGCGTCTGCGGAGGCATCTGCACCCCATGGCCCGAAGCCCTAGGGCACGCCGGGCAGTGGCACGAACCCCTCGCCTGCCTCACGCTCATACAACCACTTACGCCCATCATTGAAACGGTTACAATCCCAAAAAACGGTTACGAAAAAATAAAACTTCTATTTCATATCTGTCACACCGTAATTTAAAAGGACACGACTTAATTGTTTCTCGAATTAAAAACCACGATACGAAACGAATTAATTTTTACGAACTCACGATATCCATAGCGCACTTATGACACGATTTAGTTTTGATATACACGAGACGCCCGCACGCGACGCTGTCCGGCGGCGGAGTGAACAACGTAGTCACCGTAGCAAGTAGCAAGGGCTTTGGGAAAGCTGCGTGCGCATCCAAAGCCCTTAATCGCTCTCTTTCTTTCTACCCACATAAGAGCGAGATGGTTATAAAAGTGGGGGGAGAATGTCAACACTGTATAGGTATTTTCAGCTTAGCAGATGTGGAGTACAAAGGGATGGTGTTTGAAAAGTTTATTTAGTGTGACTGTGTGACATTTAGAAGTCTTTGTTCAGGAGTTCGTGTAAAGGTGGTAATTTGGAATTGAGAGGCGAATAATGGGATAAAGGGTTCGATCTTATGGAGCGCGTGCTTGAAATGTTAAATATCGTTTACTATGGCGCAGATTCCCTTGTTCACAAACTGAACTAAATTTCAGTTCAGTGCATCTTTTTCTTTCTATTTCATTATGAAAAGGACATAAGATAAATATTAGTTTAGTCCTGTCAAATTAGTCAGCGCGCCTGACGTAAATTGACGTATTTTTAGTCGCCATGTTTTTAATCACGTCTAAACTGTTAATGGAGTACTTATCTTAATTTGACAGGACTGAACTTATATTTATCTTCTGTCCTTTTCCGTAAGAAAACAAATAAATAAAGAGACTTAGGGCGAATTCCGCCAAACTTAACAAGAATGAGAATTATTCTGAGAATAAATTTTATTTTTTTGACAGTTTTTCCATACTTAGACGTCATTTTTATTCCACGGATAAAAGACCGCCCATTGCTTCAACCTTTGTAAAGGAGATGTTTCAAAATGTATGGAGCCCCGGCTAGGTCTTTGCACACCATACTAAAAAATGGGGAAACATAATTAAAACAGTTTTCAATCATCCAATTACTAGAAATTGGCTTTGTTTGGTAGTAAAGCACAAGAATGTACACTTCAAATTGCAACACACAACAAAAACCCGTCATGGACTCATGGCGGTAAGCTGTCATGTTGATTGATTATTGACGTTTGATATGTTTATTTCTGTCATATTACATTGTCATAAAGAATCACTACGTTACGCTACCGACTTTTAGTCTGACAAGATGTGTCAGTAGACTGTTCACGATTTATGATCAATGGTCGATCTATGGTATACTGTCATTGTTTTTTAACCACAGAGTACCTAAATTGGCCATATTGAAAGTCGATAAAAATAATTGATAAATATCAAATGATTACAAGAAAAATATGCACTTATGCAATTTATCTGTATTTTTCCCGAATTCCAGGGAATTTTCTCGATTTTTCGAGGTACTGTACATATACTGAACCTGTTTTGAAACATGTCCTTTGTATATTTATGTTCTGTAATTTATATGGTGTATGTGTACATAATAAAGAGTATTCTATTCTATAAAAGATATCATCACTTGATAGGCTTTGGTGAAATCAGCTGTTAAAATTAAAAAGTTATAACATTGTCTACTGATTGATTTCAGGGTCCCTTAAAAATATAATTAGAAAATGCAGGGTATACTGTATAATGGAACCCTGTCGGGCACAGCATAGATCAAACAGGAAAGAAAAGATAGAGAAGTATAGTGTAGAAAAAATGTGTGTAAAAAGAGATCAACTATTAGATATCTGGCTTAAAGATCAAAGTAATCTGGCTAATAGGTTATTATACAATAAATACAGAAATAAAACAAACAAGCACATTAATAATGTAAAGAATAATTATTTTTTAAAGGAGGTAAAATCCAACTTTCATAATACTAAAAAAGTATGGGAAACCATTAACAACTTATGTGGGAAAATCAATAAATCTGTAGATGACATAATTATAAAACACTTCAAATTATTGCCAAACCTCGTTTCTAATAAGTTTGCTTCTGAATTCAGAGATAATGTTAACAATACATGTAAATTCCAGTGTAATACACCTATTTTAGATGATAAGTCCTATATAAATAATTGTAATTTATCTATGAGATTACAGAAGGCCAATGAGGATACTGTATCCTCTATAATAAAACACTTAAATGAGAAGAAATGCCCGGGTTTCGATGGTATCAGAGTCAAAGACTTAAAATACATATATAAGGAAATTACACCTGTTATAACGCATTTAATTAACACATGCATTGCCACGTCGTTGTACCCAGATCAACTTAAGGTTGGAATAGTAAGACCGATCCATAAGAATGGCTCGTACACAGATGTCAACAACTATAGGCCTATAACTATTTTATCATGTATTGATAAGATAATTGAGAGGTATCTCGGACTTGAAATTAACAATTATTTGAAATCTAATGATATTATTAACGAGAAACAGTACGGCTTTCAAAAAAACAAAAATACCTCACAACTATTATCAAAGTTTAGTAATGAGGTCAACGGGTACCTGAACAATCGTGAACACGTACTTGTTGTCCTCATTGACTTTAGCAAAGCTTTTGATTGTTTAGAATATAAGACACTTTTTAATAAATTACAGCAAAATGGTATACGGGGACCACTCTTAGATTGGTTTAAAAACTACCACAGAAACCGCTTCACGTCGGTAAATGTCTCAGGTTCATTTAGTAGCATGATTCCAACCGATAAAGGCACGGCACAAGGTTCGATTCTTGGGCCGACCGAATACTTACTGTACGTGAATGATATGTGTAACATTTTCACGGAAGGCTCCGTGTACCAGTTTGCTGACGACACATGTTTAGTTGCTGTACACAAAGACATACGTGAGGCACAGAGAGTGATGCAGAGTAACTTTGATCTGTTATGTAAGTGGGCTCACGACGTTGGTCTTGTGATTAATGCAAAAAAAACCAAACTACTGCATATACACTCGCCTTACCTGACGACGTCTTGTGTGCCTTCTGTCGTTGCCCATGAGCATCTGTGTCTTCACCGACCGGTCACAGCGTGTAGTTGCCAGATATTAGAGTTGGTGACACAACATATGTATCTTGGTGTGATAATAGATAGTAATTTCCACTGGCGGCCGCACATTGATCATGTATGTAATAAGCTTAGGTCTATATTATCAAAATTATCGATACTTAAGTATAAACTACCTTATAGAACACTTAGAACATTGTATTTGGCACTGGCCGACTCCGTTATTGATTACGGCCTAAGTAGCTACGGGCGTACATACAAGACTTACATCGAGGACATTTACAAGTTACAGTTACGCATTTTAAAAACGATTGTACCCACAAAAATAAAACATAAATTCCAAGATAATGAAGCAGGCTTATTTAAGCACTGCCAAATTGTAAATGTCTTTGACAAGGTACGTTTACGTGTCATAAGTGAGAATTACCATAATTTAAGTAATGTTCGTAAATACGAAAGATTAAAGTCGTTGCGTTGTTTGACCTACTTACCCACATTTATCGAACCTAAATCAAATAATGTTTATGGAGCGCGGACGTGGGAATGCATGCTACCATCGTATATGAATGATTTACCTATGGAAATCTGCAATGTAATAAATGCGAAGAACTGTTCAAAGGTATTAAAAAGATACTTTCTAGATTGCAGTGCGATCTAGAAAGAAAAAAAAAAAAAAAATCTATGTACCCAGGTACATACGCCGGCAAGTCAAGCTACTACAACCTGTCAAATTTCTTTAATAGATTTTCAACTTTATCCATGAAGTTTTAAGGTACAAGTTTGATTGGGAAAATTTGACGGTACCTGCTGGCGTATGTACCTAATTTGCACCGAGTTGCCGTGTCTGGCCATACCGCTGTTAAACCCGCGATGGTTTGTGCGGTATGTTTCATTGTTTCACTTGTATCTGTTTTTGTTTTTTGAATAATAAATAATAAAAAAAAGTATAAAAATAGTTTAATTTCTAACGAGTGCACAATATCACATGCAATTGCACACGATTTTTGACTATTTAGGGTTTATATTGAAGATTAATAATAATCATAATAGAAAGCGGTACTTCTGGACATGGCTCGCATTGTCAGGAGGTTCTTCTCTCTGGAGCCCTGACCACCGGTAGCTTGGACTCTGTTCCCGATACCGGTGGGCTACTATTTTTTATATTTTTAAATGTTTTTATACTTTTTATGTTCTAATATTTAAAAATTATTATAATTTATATGTTTACATTAAAATAAAAGAAATTAATAATAAAGTTTATTTCATAAAAATCATAACTTAGATTACATTACATGCTATGATAAAACAAAAGTACACAAAAGTTGCGCATGATTGCGCAATGATTGAACAAAAGTTTTATTAATTTGTATTGCACCATTTTTAAATACACCGTGTAGGATAAACTTGTATTGCGCAGGTCTTGCTCAGCCGAAAACATTGAAGCTCATCGGCCGTCAATGTTATTGCGTGAAAACTTTTATACTTACAAAAAAAAAACAAGCCAAATCAAACCACTTTTATTTGTTAACACAGGTAAAGAAATACAGATCTTGAGTTTGGTGAACAGAACGCTATGTTATGCCAGGAGGCGTACAAATATGGTGTGCATTTAGCTCAACATTACGAGTTTAAATTTCAAAATAAAAAAAAGTTATCATGCCTTAATTAAAATTTTACAATCGACTTAAAAAAGAACAAAGTGAAAAATAACTGTAATTTCGGAAGTCTTTGGATCTCTATTAATTTTTTTTTTCCCGCGATTTCCGAAATTAACGTTATTTTTCACCGAGTAGATTTTTTTGCGTTACTTATTTCTTTTTTTTTTTTGGAAAAAAGTTATTTCTTTTCATTTTTTAGTTATATTAAAAATCAATCAAAAGTCATTTATTCAAATTAGGCCGAAAACCATCGTTTTCCGAACGTCAAAATTAAAGACAGTCCCCCGGGCCCCGGCACGCCCGCCCTTCACCACTCCCTAGTATCTTCTCTGGGAAGAAGTGGCGCAACAAACTCGCCAGCGTATACCAGCATTCGTATACCATTTATTATTTAAACAACAGTGGCTGGAAGTAACATAACATTATCAAGATATACAAAGTGGATTAAATGTACCTAGAATCATTCATTAATAAATTACATGCTTAGGGCAGTCGCTCAAACTTTATATATTTAGTTAGCCATGTCCTTTATTGTAGGCGTAGGGGCCGCCTAAGAAATTCCAGCGGGGTAATTGCGTAAAACACAGTCAGTAGCAATGGCTTTAATTTTGACAGTCCAAAAACATCCATTGCGTTATTTAAGTTAATGAGCAGACAAATTCTTCGAACATATGGAGCAATGGATTAGCAATATCCTTCAAAATGATCCAGATTCTAATTGATAGTGTATTACGCAATTAGGGTGCAGGGTCAATTTTTGGAACCATTATCGAATAAGTACCCATTGCGTAGCTATTAAGTGATTAGTTCACAAGAATAGTCACGTCATGAAATGATGACCATGACCATACATACAATAAGCGATTATAATCTGCAACTACAATAAGCGTTCCTACTAATTCGTCAGGACCCACGCAAAGAACAATACTTTACTAATTACTTTTACTAATTGAATTCTATGTTTCGAAGAAAATTGACGATGATTCAGCAATCGCAAGAAGGCTATGCTGACTGGCTTATGTTTGATACTATCGATAGCGACCCGCCCCGAAACACACTATAAACCTCAATCTGAATCATTTTAATCCTTAAAAGGGGTCATTGTACTCATCATTAATCGATCGAATACTCAATCGAGTAATTATGAACTTATGAACAACTTTTACTACGTGACCAACCCTGAAATCGTGAAAAAAAATCAGTTGATCCATACATTAGGTATGTCGAGTTATTGGAACATAAATCTATGGATCAACTGATTTTTTTTTCACGATTTCAGGGTTGGTCCCGTGGTAAAAGTTGTTCATAATGATGAGTACAATGACCCCTTTTAAGGATTAAAACGATCAAAATTTAACGGTATCTAAGCTAATCAAATGTCGATTAAAAGAGCATTATCTGTCCTCTAACTGTGCTCTTATATATTTTAGTTTTTTTTTTTTTTATTGACAATGGGCTCACTCTTGACCTCAATCCAGCCCAGAGGCAGGGATGAGATCTACGGTGGAACGAGCTTGCCCAATATGAACAATTTTGTAAATTGTTTGCATTATTTGTGTACATAGAAGGTATATTTAATGTTTTACATTTAGACTTCCCATATTCATATTTTTCTCACACATTATTTGTCTATATTTATAGATGGGCATACCGAGACCCCTCCGTGCCTCGGAAAGCACGTTAAGCCGTTGTTGGTCCCGGCTGTCATTCGTGGATCTTTGACCGTCGTTACGGGTAGTCAGAAGCCCGAAAGTCTGACAACCAGTCTTACCAAGGGGTAAAGTATTACTCAGTAACTGGGTTGTGGAGGTCAGATAGGCAGTCGCTCCATGTAAAATACTGGTATTCAGCTGCATCCGGTTAGACTGGAAGCCGACCCCAACATGGTTGGGAAAAGGCTAGGCAGATGATTATCTTATTAATATTATAAACGTGAAAGTTCGTGAGGATGGATGGATGGATGTTTGTTACTCTTTCACGCAAAAACTACTCAACGGATTTGGATGAAATTTGGCACACAGATGGTTTATAACCAGGATTAACATATAGGATACTTTTTATCCCGATATTCTCACGGCATTGAAACTTATGCGGTGAAACCGCGGGGCGCAGCTAGTATAATATAAATAAAGATTACCACCCCCCGTAAGGTTAGGCATAGGATGGGTTACACCAACAATTCACTAGAGGCGAGCTATTGCCATAAACAGGGCACAAACGGGAAGCGGGATCGTCGACCTATCCGAATTTATGACAATTAAAATAACGCTAGTCAAAACACCTTACTCCCTAATATCCTAACAGTACCAACAAAGGCTGACCAGCCACAATACCACGATCCTAATCTACATTCTTAAAAAAAAAAAAAACTTTGACAGATGCTAAAGAAATTAGAGGGAGGGCTCGACGCATGCTCACGACGCGACGCAAGGTGGCACCGCGCATCTGGCATTTGGCAATGTGGCTCGCGACGACATATTTGCGCGCGAATAATAATAATAAGTAATTGCACTTTCTACAAAACATGCCTAGTGCTTATTGGGAGCCATTTTGGATTCTCTTTGTCTATGGTCAGGGTAGACTTGAGAAAAAAAATGGCGCTCGCTGTATCGAGCAGTGTGTTGATCTTGACAAAGTCTAGAATAGGAGAAAGAAAGAACATTTTTATCTTCGACAAAGCCTGGGCCTGTGGCTAAATAATAAAAGCCGCACAGGTCGATTGATCGGGTTAAGCTACGCTTGCCGCGGTTGGTCTGTGGATGGAACAGCTTCACTTTCTGACTAACTGACCGACTATTTAAAATGTTGACAATTCAAAAGTGCCTGAAATGGTTTAATTGAAATAAATTATTTTAGTTTGAGTTTGATGGGTGACCATCTTTACTTTCTCTCCGTGCCTTGGAAAGCACGTTAAGCGGTTGGTACCGGCAGTCATTCGTGGATCTTTGACAGTCGTTACGGGTAGTCAGAAGCCCGAAAGTCTGACAACTAGGCTTAAAAAGAGGTGTGCCAGGGCCGCGCGTTGTTCGAAAGAGATACCGTGGCGCCTGGCACAGGCAACTGAAGGAACGGACACGGGTGGGTTTTAGTCAGTTAAAGTCTGACACTCTCACACACAGTCTTCCGCTCCGCCCAGAGCGGGAGAAGTCATCTGAAGATTTCGCACCCAAAAAAAAAAAAAGTTTTTGTTTTTGACATTTGTTTGTCGCCGAGATGAGACTGTGACTAGATTTTGAACGTTTTAAATTACGAGAATTGGCCTTCTGATGTTCAGACCATGGAAATAAGGATTTTTCATTATGGACACATTAATGAATTCTTAGTTTTTGTTAATTTTCATACAAACTAAATACCTTGACGTAAATCACCCGATATGCATGCCTCTTTATCGCTTTATCCGAAGGATTTTGATAGATTTATCATTCTAATTGCACTAAGTGGCAACATAATAAAATGTAGGCCAAATTAAGACCCTTTCTTAAATTACAAATATCTTTGTAACGAAGCCTTTTTAAGTACTACTTCCTTTGTTAGATTTGATTTGTAAAAGCTATAGAAGCGTTTGCCAAAGTTTATGCATAAAGTGAAGAACTCGGTGTGTAGCTAGTTATACACTTTTATCTACCTCTCCGAAGAACACAAGACTGAGGGGCAATTCTCGTAATTTTAAGACCGTTCACAGTCTGATCTCAGTCTCAATCTGTCAAAAAATACGTCTAATTTCCATACATTTTGACAAGTTTTTGACATTTGTTTGTCGCTGAGATGAGACTGCGACTAGATTTTGAACGTTTTAAATTACGGGAATACGCCTTCTGATGTGGGCCCATCCATAAACTAAAGGTCAAAACCCACCTGCCACAAAATGTCACATCATCAGTGATGACAATGATGTCAGTTTATTTAGAGAATTATTCGCCGCACCAAGTGCTGTTAATTTCTCCAATTAAATGGTTAGTAATGTCGTGGGGTTAAATACTTCCTTTGTTGCAGTGGGTCGTGGAGTAGGGATATAAGCCTTCATTGTATTATGTATGTATTCATTGTTTTGTAATATGTATGTATTTACAACAAAAAAAAAATGTATATAAGTAGTTTATCAGCCATCTTGTTACCATAACACAAGCATTAGGTTGCTTAGCTTGGGACTAGATGGCGCTGTGTGAAATGTCCAGGGATATTATTATTATTATTGGCGAAACGTGCGTGTAAGTCTATGAACAGCGGGGTAAATGCGTAACAACACACTATCAGTAGATTCAGTAGTAATGGTTTTCATTTTGACAGTTCACAACTGCGTTATTTACGATGTTGAGCAGGCAAATGAAGATGGAATTTTAATGATATTTTTAAATATTAATTAAAATAATAATACATATGTACGTAGTCGGGCCATAAGTTCTGTCACATAGGTAAAATTTCGAATTTAGAATGCAAGCCGAGGAAAATATTATGGGCATTCGAAATTTGAATATTTAAAGAAAATAAAAACAAAGAATTTCTAGAATTTTGTTCATTTTCTAAAATGGAGTGGACGCGCAAAGAAGACAGAGTCGCAGTAATTGCATTGCATCGTTGCGGTCACGCGCCAACTGAGATTTACAAACTGCTGAAAAATTTGAAAATTCCACTGAGATTTATTTATCGTACTATCAAACGATTCAGGGAAGATTCAAGATTAGAAGATAAACAAAGGAGCGGTCGACCTCGTACTGTTCGGACTCCAGCGGTCATCAAAGCAGTGAAGGCGCGAATCCAACGAAATCCTGTCCGCAAGCAAAAAATGTTGGCTCTGCAGATGGGACTAAGCAGAACTACTGTTAAAAGGGTGTTGAATGAAGACCTAGGACTGCGTGCTTATAGAAAAAAAACAGCACATCTTCTTAACGCACGGCTGAAGAAAATCAGACTCGAAAGAAGCCGGGTTTTGTTAAGGCGGTACGCGGGAAAAAAATACCGCGAAATACTTTTTTCGGACGAAAAAATTTTTAATGTTGAGGAGAGTTTTAACAAACAAAATGATAAAGTATATGCACACTCTAGTGAAGAAGCAAGCAGACGTGTGCCACGTGTTCAGCGTGGTCATCACCCTTCGTCATTCATGGTTTGGCTTGGGGTGTCCTATTTGGGTACAACAGAGGTGTTTTTTTGTGAAAAAGGAGTGAAAACCAGTGCCCTCGTATATCAAAACACAGTCCTAACAAACATTGTGGAACCTCTTTCACAAACAATGTTCGAAAACAGGCACTGGGTATTCCAGCAGGATTCTGCGCCGGCTCATAAGGCGAAAAGTACCCAAAACTGGCTCACGACCCGTGGAATCGACATTATCAGGCATGAGGATTGGCCCTCATCCAGTCCAGACTTGAATCCCTTGGATTACAAAATATGGCAGCACTTAGAGGAGAAGGTCTGCTCTAAACCCCATCGCAACTTGGAGTCACTTAAAGCATCCCTGATTAAAGCAGTCGCCGATATTGACATGAACGTCGTGCGTGCTTCGATTGATGACTGGCCTTGCAGATTGAAGGCTTGTATCGAAGCAAGAGGAGGACATTTCGAATAATTTTAATGTGGTTTGAATCTGTATTTTATACCCTTTCATTTGATTTATAAATGGTTGTAGTGCGTAACTCATTGTGTAATTTATTTTACTTTCCATATGTGACAAAACTTATGACCAGACTACGTACATGAGAAAAAAAAAAAAACAAGCAAAAGAATCATAGGGCATCAAAAAATTCGTCCGCATCGCTGTCAACAGGAACAGTGCCCAAAAGGCTGGCGGCATTGCCACGTTGTATGGCGATGCTAATTCTTTGGCCAAGAAACAGGCCAGCCCTCTGGTCACGTGAAGAGTCGACTAAGCGCTTGGCGATATCTCGATAAACCAAGTGGGCACTCGGACCCCATGGCCCTAGTGTTTCAACCCCAAACGGCTCGAAGATATAACTCCCAATCAGGCTGGAATATTTTCGCCGTTTGAGGTTTTCTGCACCAGCAGCAGCCGCTCCAGCACAGCCCACCGTGCTAGGAAGATGGGATGGCGCAAGGGTGTCGACACATGTTGCATCCCACACCAAAGGTCTGCCTAACTTCCAGGGCATTATGGTCATTCCGTCTGGTCTCTTTCCATCGTCGCGTGCCAGGCCGTTGGGTTCTAAAACAGCTGGCACCCCGGCGGTGACAAGAGCACGACGGATGATGTCATTAATGCTGGCGTGCCGTGCTATCCGACCTGCGCTCCTACTGCAGGATAGGCCATGGTGTCCGAGGCAGTCGACAGCTTCACCGCACTGACAGCGATGCGGAGCCCCACAAGGAGCACCCAAACGCAGACAGGTAGCGAGCCGGAAGGTGGTGTCACCCAGCATAGTGCCTATGTTGGGTGAAGGGAGTGCTTGAAGCCACAGCCCCGACTCCCACTCACCCACAGCCAGCAGGCGGGCACGCTCAGCAGTATTGGTGGACGTATTGATAAGTTTATTCCGTACCAACCTGCAGAGCGGCTCATCCCACTGTCTCTGGGAAGATGGGTTTACGGGCCGATCTGTATCCGGGCAAGCCGCTTTGCAGGCGTTCACCGCGTCGGTCAAGCAAGGCACTTCAGAGTCAACCAGGCAGGGGGCTACAATTTTCCCGGTCAACTTTTCGGTGCTGTGGACAGAGGACAGGAACGCCGGTAAGCTAATACTGGTAATTTTGCGGACGCCGAGGCCACCAAAACGGATGGGTAGTGTGGCTTGAAGGCACGCTCGGTCGTCCAAGGCCACATTTAAAATGGTTGTTAATGTGCTGCGGATAATGTGGTCAATTTTGTCCAACAGATGTGGTTGCTTCCATAAAGGGGAAGAACGTAGAAAATATATAAAATTTGGACCAAAACAACAGTATCTAATTAGGGTGAATGCCGAATGTAAATTAATTTTGGAGAGTCTGACCGAAATGTCGTTGAAATTTTTGATTTTTTCATCGATGAAAGGTGAAAAACTATCTTCTAAAATTGGGGAACCTAGGAGGTGTAGTGAACTTTTGTCTAAAATTTTGATTTGTGGGGCTATTGCATTAAATTTATCTAGAATTTTATTTATCTTTTTTTTATTTTTAAATTGTTTTTGGAACGAAGTTCCTTATCGCGCGTTGCGAAAGGGGGCTAGACGGAAAAAATTAAGACCAAAAGTTGGAACGATACTTTTTGCTATAGTTGTTAAAGCCGTGCGGCGTGCGCGTGTTTCTCTGTCTCTCTCTCTTATAGAAAGCAAGCCATTTAAATTTCGTTCCGTCCAGGTGTCCCTTGACACCTCTCAAGTTTTTAAATTGTTTTTGGAACGAAGTTCCTTATCGCGCGTTGCGAAAGGGGGCTAGACGGAAAAAATTAAGACCAAAAGTTGGAACGATACTTTTTGCTATAGGTAGTTGTAAGCCGTGCGTGCGTTGCGGCGTGCGCGTGTTTCTCTGTCTGTCTGTCTCTCTCTCTCTCTTATAGAAAGCAAGCCAGTTACACTTCGTTCCATCCGGGTGTCCCTAGACACCTCTCAAGTTTTTATTTGTATTTTTAATTTAATTTTTATTGAATTTTACTTGTATTTTTAATTTAATTTTTATTGTATTTTATTTGTATTTTTAATTTAATTTTTATTGTATTTTATTTGTATTTTTAATTTAATTTTTATTGTATTTTATTTGTATTTTTAATTTAATTTGTATTGTATTTGAGTTGTATTTTTGGGTAGTCAATGTAAGTGTATCTTTGTGGTAGTAATATTGCATTGGCGTTATAGCTGTGCCCGCGTGGTGGATTGTGGGCTGGCCCTCTCCCTCTCACAGAGAGGAGGCCTAGGGGCCTACTCCGAAGTGCAAAGTGCGAATGTTCGGATCGGACCAACACATGGCCGAACCGAATATTATTGAAAAATAAGTTCGGATCGGCTCAGTTGGGTCGGGACCATAGCCAATATTCGAAAGAGTGTAGGAGTGTAGGATCGGAACCGACCGAACCAAATAGTAACTTCGTAGCAGGAAACGGCCGAACATTCGGCCGATACTACTTCGGAGTAGACCCCCTGGTTCTCCACCAGTAGGAACGTTACTATAGATAGGCTGATTATGTATGAACAGGATTTAATTTGTGCAAACATCTATTTTTAATAGGTAGGTAGGTAGAGGTACATAAAATAAAAAAAAAACCTACAAAAACGTAAATACTAATTACTATAAAAAAAACTTGAGAGGTGTCAAGGGACACCCGGATGGAACGAAGTTCAAAGAGAGAGAGAGAGAGAGAAACACACGCACGCCGCACGGCTTACAAATAAAGCAAAAAGTGTCGTTCCAACTTTTGGTCTTAATTTTTTCCGTCTAGCCCCTTTTCGCAACGCGCGATAAGGAACTTCGTTCCAAAACTTCGTTCCAAAACTTCGTTCCAATAATAGGTACACACGGCTACACGTCAAGCTATACAAAACCAGTTTGTCTTGGCCTCACTTTGTATGATATTTTCTCACAATGAACGGTCAGCCTATACTGGTTTTGCATAGCTTGATGTGTAGCCGTGTGTACTAATAATTTGACACGGTTGGCGCAGTGGGTGAGCGATCGACTGCTGCGCTGCGTGTCGCGGGTTCGATTTCCCCACGGAACAAATATTTGTATTGCCTACAGGTACCTAGTTATTCCGGGTCTGACTGTTTGTCTATGTGAGTTTAAATGTTTGTAAACGCACCCACGATATACTTACATAAAAAAAAAACATAAAAAAAACAAACAAAAAAAAAATACATTTCGGAGTATTGTTCCAAAGCTCAACTCTTTGATACACAAAGCAAAATTTATTTATAAAACAAAGAACATTTACAACTTTATATTTGCGGTCAAAAAAAGCTAACTTTAAACCAAATGCATAGGAAACAAATTTATCCAGCTGTAACTTTTAAGTTTGTAATAAAGGGTAGCTTGTACAAACTTACGTTTGCGGTTATAAAACTGAAGCTTCAAAGGATTGTTAGAAGAACTTTGAGTTTAGCGACCGCAAAATTGAAGTTGTTCAACTGGACATGTTACATTGTTTTTTTTTTCAGTGAGTTGTTGATGTGTGTTAAAAGGGATGAAAAATTCATGATATTAAGGCAGGTTTAATTTGAATAAGTTCACGAAGCGTATGAAATGTATTGTATTTTTAATTTTGTATGAGTATGATTTGCTTGTGGCTAAGTAATAACAGCCGCTCAGGTCGATCGATCAGGTTAAGCTACTCTTGCTGCGGTTAATCCGTGGATGGGTGACCATCTTCATATACCAAAACCCCTCTGTGCCTCGGAAAGCACGTTAAGCCGTTGGTCCCGGCTGTCATTCGTGGATCTTTGACAGTCGTTACGGGTAGTCAGAAGCCCGAATGTCTGATAGTCTTACCGAACGTATTACCCAGTAACTGGATTGTGGAGGTCAAATAGGCAGTCGCTCCATGTAAAATACTGGTATTCAGCTGCATCCGGTTAGACTGGAAGCCGACCCCAACATAGTTGGGAAAAGGCTAGGCAGACGATGATATATGAGTACCTATGACTTGAGAAAATCTTATAATACGTCATATATTCAAACTGACATTTCTAGTAAACTGGTTGCACTGGTTGCACCGGGAGTGCCGGAGTGCAACCAAGTGCAAGAGAGAAGTGAAAACTTGAAAATCACTGTGCATTTTTGATATTTTGGAATGCGGTCTACTCTCCCTCCGTCTTACGAATTTTCGATCAGGTCACGTGTCCTGACGCGAGTTTAACATTTTTTACCCATCACAACAAAAGTGCACAACGCCGCTAAAGAAGTTTTCACTTCAAAAAACACTATCTACAGTCGTCAGCCCCAAACGAAAATAACAAATTTTTATCATATTTAGGAGACATACAGGGTGGCAGGGACATCAACACGCAAACTGTAACCATGGATTCAGCACATGAGTTTAGACCCCATAGCGTTGAAATTTTTCGTCGGTTATTAAAAAAAAATATTGCTGTTCCATACATTTTGACCGCGTAGGTATTGCACTTTTCTATGAAACAGAAGATTTTTTTTTTGATACGATGACGAAAAATTTCGACGCTATGGGATCTAAACTCATGTGCTGAATCCATGGTTACAGTTTGCGCGTCGATGTCCCTGACACCCTGTACAACAACCCGCACTGGGCCCGCGTGAAGGATTACGGCGCACTCCCTCTCTCCTCCTCCTCGAGGAGTCCTGTGTCCCAGCCGTGCGAGAAAATTATAGTCTGATTATGCTTATGCATATTTAGATATTGATACCTATCATGTCTGCGGAGTTTTGCTAGCTAATTTAAATTGACCCAGGATATATTTACTGTAATAGATTTCGCAAAGAAATACATTCACAAAAAACTACTTAAGAAAAACAGAGCCACTGTTACAAATTAAAAGTGGGACCTCCTTCGGTAAGCTAAGGTAATCCCAAAGGGCAGGTTGTCATTGATTTATAAAGAAACAAACAAGCCATCTCAAACACTGTATATTTATAAAAAATTTAACTAACACAATAAAAAGTGAACCTTAAAGAACTAATTAACCTTATAGTTACCAAATTAAGTAGGAGTCTAATATTATATTTGAATATATAACATCTGACATCGAAACAGCCTAATATATGACATCGAAACTTTATTCGACCATAGTCAAAAACTTTGCAAATGTCAAAAATCATGAAAAAAAAAAAAAACAACTCAAACTGGCAATATGGCGCTATTCAAGAACAGCCTGCAGCTTACCTATTGGCTGTTGCCACGCGCCGGCGCGTGCCTATATGACAGCTGGCGGAGTTTTTTTTTTTATTCAAACTTTTTTTTGTACGCGCCGCGTCCTTGTTCGGCCTTTTCGTAAGGAGTATGGTAGATATGTGCCTGGAGCAGGTTTTGAGCTACGTGAAGTCAATGTCTTGGGGACCGGCTGTCAAGTATAACAGTTGGGATGAAAGTCTGACAGCTGGTTTTAAGTTTAAGATATTGATATTAGCTACTATGTGAAGACATAACTACAAAACATAAAATTCAAAGGTCATCTTCAAAAGTCTTGAAAATTAATACATTATCTAAGATGTAATCTTCAAACTATTGTTTTAAATCTGTCTTGGTTGTACATTTTTTATTTGTCATCTTTCTTTTATATATTTTGTTTTAAAAATGTATGTAGTTTTTACTTTTTTTATCGGTTAATTTTTCATTAGTTTTTATTGCCTAATCAAATTGGTTTTTTATTTTTTATTTCTACAGTTTAAATATTATTTCATTGTGATATTAATAGCACACAGAACAGGGGGACTAAAAAGGCCAGTTTAAGCAATACCTCTAAGCTATTCATTTCCTGAATTCCCAGCAGATCATTAGCAATTCCTCTAATTTTCGTAAAATTTCATTTCATATTTGGTGTAAACATTGCCGCATGAAAAAAATAAAAGCCGTAATTTTATCGTTAAATTTTTCATGACAGTTTTTATTAATCAAATTGGTTTTTTTATTTTTTATTTCTACCATTGTGATATGAATTGCACACAAATCATATTATAATTTATAAATTGTCAGTTTGTGATCATTTTACGATTTTTAATATGATTCATATTGTTATCCTATTATGATTCTGCTAAAGTGGCCTTTTTATGCCCCCTTATGATTAGAAGTAGCGCTTGGGAGCTTCAACTAGCTTTAACTTTCTGACTAACTGACCGACTATTTAATTTTGACAATTCAAAAGTGCCTGAAATTGTTTAATTGAAATAAATGATTTGAGTTTGAGATTACCAACGAGGCGAGTCGTATGTAAAGATCTTAAAATAAGCCTTTAAAAGCTAAGAAAAAGGCTAGATTGATGGTGACAATTTAGGCTGCAAATCTTCTGGATGATGAATTGATGACTCAGTCGATCATCATCATTTCAGACAAAAGACTTCCACTGCTGGACCTAAATCTCCGCAAAAATTCACCACATTGACCCAGGAGTAATTTTTTTACCGACTTCATCGACTTTTTTATCGACTTTTACTGACTTCAAAAAAAGGAGTTTCTTATGATAAACTAGCTGCGCCCCGCGGTTCACCCGCATAAGTTTCGATCCCGTGGGAATATCGGGATAAAAAGTATCCTGTATGTTAATCCTGGTTATAAACCATCTGTGTGCCAAATTTCATCCAAATCCGTTCAGTATTTTTTGCGTGAAAGAGTAACAAACATCCATCCAACCATCCATATAAACTTTCACGTTTATAATATTAGTATGATTAGTTAGGATATTGGGTTTTTTTTTATATTTGGCAAAGGATTATGTCCAGCAGCTATCTACCAGTATACAATACGCAAAATTAATACTATAACCACTTGAACTCCTCTCTACGGTACAAAACTACTCATTTACTCAAGGTGTATCTACGAAAGGTGAGAACATCTATTCAAACATCGAACTCACATCAATAGCAATGACAGATGCGCACGCGCATATGTGCCGGAAGTTCACGAGATGTTCGAAATTCGAATTACGGCTTCTGTTTATAATCATCTGGTGGATCAGCTGTTTATAGGGTTTAAGGAGGGTAGAATGAGGTCTTTCACCTCCGATTGCCTTTGTACCCTTAATTTTAAAAAGTCTGGACCCGTTCAGGCCGATTCAAATTATTTTTCAAAATAATTTATTTTGTTAGTACCTACTTAAATACAATAACAAAGGACAACACTCACATAAACATCACAAATCACAAATGCCCCTTTGCTGAGACACCCCGCCCCGTCAAGATAACCAACAGGGAGATACCTCCCTAAAAGATCACCAGACGATCGAAATGCCTCAACACAGGCGCACGCACATCTTCAGCTATAGTTTTCAGGATGCTGTTGTGACTCCCCCGCACCCTCCTCACAAGTGACTTTATTTTTTAAGTGACTTTAAGTTTATTTATTTATTTATACTTTATTGTACAGCACAAAATTACATAGCATAAAAAATACATTAAACACTACAAAATATACAATGGGCGGCATTATCGAATTACTGCGATCTCTTCCTTCCATTAGAATGGACAGTGATTTTCCTGAACATAAAATGGGACTGTCGCATGTCGTTGGCAAACTTTATGCCAGTTCCGAACATGAGGCGAGACGCTGCGCAGTAACAAATTCACCTGTCAGCGGGTGTGAGGGGTGAGGTACTGCGCAACGAGTAGCGCACTTCAGCACTATCAGTAGCAATAGGTTCCATTTTGACAGTTCAACAACATACATTGCGTTATTGACGTTGTTGAGCAGAATGTTTTCGAACATATGAAGCAATGGATTAGCAATATCCTTCAAAATGATACAGATTGAGATTGTTAATGTGGTAATACGCACATAGAAATGTAGTTACGCCATTAACAATTAGGGTGATGCCAGCAGGTCAATAGGTTACAGTCCCACTTAACTGCACTATCTCCCCGTGGTAGTGCCACAGATTACTAAATAGTTACTTCGGTCGTGCAGAATGCATGAGCATTTCTCCACGTTAAAAAAATGGCTAAGCTACCCGAAACTGACAAATTTTTCCAATCAACCACTCAGATCTAAAGTCAACAAGACCTACAAAGTCCTCCTTTACGAGTGGTATGGTCACCTCTCTGATAGAGTCTAATCAGATACTGCCCGTGTGAATAACACAACTCCAGTTTAACTTTAGATAACTTACCAAGATAAACTGTAAGGTTACACTTATGTTCCAATAAAAAAACTCAGGTTATCTTCGATCAAAAGTGTTATTGGGGTTAAGACACTCAAGCCTATTCACAGATCAACACTGGTGCCGATTCCCTTGTTCACAAACTAAACTAAATTTAAGTTCAGTGCATCTTTCTATTTCATTAAGAGAAGGACAGAAGATAAATATTAGCTTAGTCCTGTCAAATTAGTGAGCGTCTGACGTAAATTGACGTATTTTTAGTGGCCATGTTTTTCATCACGTACAATTTGTCTATGGAGTATCTAAATTTGACAGGACTAAACTAATATTTATCATCTGTCATTTTCTTGATGAAATAGGAAGAAAAATATGCACTGAACTTATATTTAGTTTAGTTTGTGAACAAGGGAATCGGCGCCATTATCGAACTTACCTCAAATAATCATCGATCTTCTTTATTAGTGATCGATGCAAATGATAGATAGTTCAGTTTATTGGGTTGGGTTGTAAACACTGACTTCTGGCTTCTTCTTCCACTGGACATCATACTATCGATGACAAAACGAAGACATTTGATTTTCGCCATTTTGGCGCTGGTAACAACGTGAACGTCTGTGGAACTAATATTTTTGATAGTGAGTTGTAAAATCCGCATACTCTCATGATAAAAATGTTCTAAATATCTAGTAGTAAACACAAAATACACTGAGAAAGTCTTATTCCATGATTTAGACCTAAATCATCAGAGACGCCAATACACCACGACGACCATTTGCAACAGTGTGTCAATATTAGTTCCTGAGACGCTCGAGCGGGGGCGCTTTGAATCGGCACAAAAAACAACTGTCATTGCGTATAGTATATTTAGTCCAGCGTACTTATTTATTAGAGGCTGTAGTGTGTGTGTATTGTAATTCCTTGTTTATGTTAATTTTTTACGCCATATTGGCAAAACATAGTGCACATATTTTTAGACAATTTACTATCTATAACCATACCTATGTTTAACAAAATAAATGATTGATTGATTGTAAAGCTGTCAAATATCCTGGGACCCTGGGGTCCCGGACCTTTGGAAGGCGTACCAGGGGTCGAAGGTCGCAGAGGCCCCTTAGATAATTTTAAATGACGAGGACCAACAACAAAGTCCCACCGCCGCGCGCCGGTCTGTCTGAACGCGATAAACTCAAAAACTATTGAACGGATTTCCATACGGTTTTCACCAATGAACGGAGCGGTTCATGAGGAAAGTTAAGGTGTATAATTAATTAAAGTTTTGTGTAAATCAGCTGAAATATCACAATGATTGTTGAAGGTGGGAGCTGGGAGCTTTACTGGAGAGTTATATAAAAACAATTTATTACGGAACAATTCCTCTATGGTTCTTTCAATCCCGGTAGTACATTTCGTAGGATATATTTCGACATCCACACGGGCGAAGACGCAGCCAAACGCTAGTTATGTATATCTCAAATTATGTCAGGTCTTCCCATTCCAAGATTAGCCCCTATTGTGTACATAGACTTTAAAACACATTACTCATCCTTTACCCAACACAGTTGGGTTCATCTCCACGTGTCTAACGGCACTGTAACGACCTTTTTAGACCGTGGGAGAGGCAGAGATCGCATTCATACGGACGTTGAATAGGCTGCTTTATCTGTTTACTTATAACGCGTGGGACGCTTTATTAAGAGTTTTATTTCTTTTTTTTATTTTGAATTTGAAATCTGTGTGTTAGATTTGCTTAAGGGGGATTCGATAAAGTACCTAGCCCGCGAAATTCGTTGGTCGGCCATTTTGGAATAATATGGCTGATCTCCTTTTCTTATTTTTTTTTAATTTGCAGCTCAGT
Organism: Apamea sordens; assembly: GCA_945859715.1. Taxonomy (NCBI): domain Eukaryota; kingdom Metazoa; phylum Arthropoda; class Insecta; order Lepidoptera; family Noctuidae; genus Apamea; species Apamea sordens. The sequence continues at coordinate 2,617,302 of OX244014.1, forward strand.
GTCAGGTTGTGTTGATCAAAATATAATTCGCGATCGTAACAAATATGGCTTTACAGAATTATAATCATTAGAATCAGCAATACAACTCCTTGAGTTAGAATTGGCCTCAAATGTCATGATTTCATGAAATAGTCATTCAATTGACGGCACGGTTGGCGCAGTGGTTAAGCCATTGACTGCTGCGCTGCGTGTCGCGGGTTCATAATGTGGGGCAAGGTATTAAAAAAAAAAAAGGGTAATATGAACTTAGAGAGATAAAAAACGTAAGAAAATTTTAATTTCACGGGCTACCTTCACGCTTTCACCTTAAAGATAAGGGGTAGGCAGGAACCCCAGAACAAAAACACGTCACAGGTACAGGATAGCCTATATTTTGCTTGGCAATAGGGCAAGTTCACAAAGAAATACTTTCCTACAACCAATATTTAACCTTATTTCTCATCCACGAAGTACAATTTCCTATACCTTCGATCAAAATTCCAATGACATTGTAGTTTGGACGTTGAAGAAAGGAGTTAAGGTTTAATTTCGACTGTTTTTAGCTTATGTAGACATTCTTTCGAACCAGCTGGTAATCAGCTGTTCTCCAATACTTTAAATGGCTTTTAAGTTTTCGTCTTAATTAACAAGTACTATGACCTTACCCCGTTTGCACCTGAGCTTCAGGAATCGAACTGGTATGGTACTAATAATAACATCAAGCCTGCACTTCCCCAAGGAGTAGGCAGTATAATACATTTGGAACCTACATTTGGAACATAGGAAGCAATGAATTAGCAATATCCTTCAAAATCATTCAGATTGTGATGGATAGTCATCATCTGCCTAGCCTTTTCTCAACTATGTTGGGGTCGGCTTCCAGTCTAACCTGAGGCAGCTCAATACCAGTATTTTACATAAAGTGACTGCCTATCTGACCTCCACAACCTAGTTACTGCGGGTAATACTATACCCTTGGTAAGACTGGTTGTCAGAGTTTCGGGCTACTGACGACCCGTAACGACTGTCAAAGATCTACGAATGACAGCGGGACCAACGGCTTAACGTGCTTTCCGAGGCGCGGAGAGGTCTTGGTATGTGAATATGGTCACCTATCCACGGACCAACCGCGGCAAGAGTAGCTTAACCTGATCGATCGACCTGTGCAGCTGTTATAACTTAGCCACAAGCCCCTCATTGGGATTGATGCTGGGGAGTTTGTTGCGCCACTTCTTCCCAGCGATAGCATAAGCACTAGGAAGTGGTGAAGGGCGGGCGTTTTTGGGGGACTGTCTTTTGTAATTTTGACGTTCGAAAATTGCTGATTCTCAGCTTAATTTGAATAAATGATTTGATTTGATAGTTTTTTTGAGGGGCCCGTGGCTAAATGATAACAGCCGCACAAGTTGATCGGTCAGGTTAAGCTACGCTTGCCGCGGTTGGTCTGTGGATCGGTGACCATCTTTACACACCGAGTCCCCTCCGTGCCTCGGAAAGCATGTTAAGCCGTTGGTCCCGACTGTCATTTGTGGATCTTTGACAGTCGTTGCGGGTAGTCAGAAGCCCGAAAGTCTGACAACCAGTCTTACCAAGGGGTATCGTATTACCCAGTAACTGGGTTGTGGAGGTCAGATAGGCAGTCGCTCCATGTAAAATACTGGTATTCAGCTGCATCCGGTTAGACTGGAAGCCGACCCCAACATAGTTGGGAAAAGACTAGGCAGATGATGATGGTGATGATTTGATTTGATAGTGTGTCATGCAATAAGGGTGCAGGTGCCAGGGACAGGGGGTCAGGGGGTCAGGGGGTCAGGTTGCCTGTCTTACGGAGCGAAGCAAATATCCCGTGCCCAAGACACAATTCGAAAACTAAAATGACAATCGAAACGCTATTAAAAATGCATTTGCATTTTTTTCTTCTACATATTTTTTATCCGAATCCCCGATTGGGACAAATGTCTGTGGTCAATTTTCAATGACACCATTTAATTTTTTTTTTTTTACAAATCTTTGAATGGACAAAATTATTTGTGGTCAATCGTCAAAGAATTTTTTCTCTCTCCTTGTGCAACTACACTACCTGTTCTTGTGACAAACAGCTGATGCATTGCGTCTTTTAAAATCGGCTGTGATTTGTCACTCATTTCTTACAAGGTTTTTTTTTCTATTCACATCAGGATGGGTGGCTGGTTACAGTACCTACCTATAGCCTTATTTGTTCCACTTTACCTCGTTGGAGCAAGGTGGCCCCGCACCCTAATTGCGTAACACACAATCAATCGGAATCGGTTTCATTTTGACAGTTCAACAACATTCATTGCGTTATTTACGTGTTGAGCAGACAAATTTTTCGAACTTATGTAGCAATGGATAAGCAATTTGCTTCAAAATGATTCAGATTCCGATTGATCGTGTGTTACGCAATTAGGGTCCAGGAGATGTAGGGTCGTGGTTTCGAACCCAGACAGCCACTTTATTTTGTGTAAATTATTTTCATCACCACTGCTCTCAAAACGGTGAAGGAAAACATCGTGAGGAAACCAGCATGTCCTAGAGCCAAAAGTTCGAAGACAAGTAACATCTAGCAACTCGCACTGGGCCCGCGTGGTGGATTACGGCTCACCCACTCTCACAGAGAGGAGGCCTGAGTCCCAGCAGTGGGAACGTTATAGGCTGCACCCTAATTACGCCAAACCACTATCAATAACAATCTGAATCATTTTGAAGGATATTGCTAATACATTGTTTTACTTATGTTCGAAAAAGACGTCTACTCAAAAAAGTAAATTAAAAAAAAAAGAAAACGATCCCCTCACTAGGAATTTCTCCTGTATCCTATAACAAACGTTTAAACTCACATACACAAACAGCCAGACCCGGAACAACTACTTGTAGGCCATATAAATATTTGTTCCGTGCGGGAATCGAACCCGCGACACGCAGCGCAGCAGTCAATCGCTTAGGTAGGTGCAGCGGGCTGGTGTCCGCAACTCCACGACAATGCGCGTATTTTGCGTCACGCTTAACCACTGCGCCAACCATGCCGTCAACCTACCTACCTAACCTAAAAAACCGTGTCGTAAATAACGCAATGAATGTTGTTGGACTGTCAAAATTAAAGTCATTGCTGCTGCCAGTGTGGTACGCGATTACCCCACTGATTATATCATCAAATGACCCCTCCCGCTCTGGGTGGAGCGGAAGGGAGTGTCAGACTCTTACTGACTAAAACCCACCCGTGTTCCTTCCTTAGCCCTTTATGTTCCAGGGCAGCGGTAACCCTTTCGGACGATCCCGCTACCCAGTGCAGATGACTGTGATGAGAAATACAATATTACTCAAAATAAAGCGGCTGTCTGGGTTTGAACCTACCTGCAACTCCTCTAAGGTGAGGTTAAATGATAAATGATTTTATTTTGTAAAAGTAGGTTTGTACAAACACTTTTACACGTCAATCATATTTTAAAACTAGATGAGGTCGGTGTTTCCTATCTGACTAGTCTGAGAAGAAAGGCCGAAACAAACTCAGGCGTCACAGTCTCTTTTAAAGTCCAGAGATAATCTTGGTCAGATCATATGAAGACCATGTAGGTCGATGTCTGAGATGGTCTTTTGAGGAAACAACCACACAGATTGAGAGGACCTGTCCAGTCAGTGCACGCATTTGTCAGAAATCGTGCAGCTCAACTCAAAACTTAAGGAGCTCAACGATCCGACGAATAATACCAAAGAAAGGACATTTGGGTAGGCCACATTAATTACTCAAACTGCCAGACCATGACAAAAACTAAGAGAACAGAAAACTAAGAGGCTGTTACCAATGAGCCACCTCTGTCAATTCAACTAAATGGTAGACAATTCCGAACAAAAACATATCTCAGCTGATTTGAATAGAAAGCCGAAAGTACCCGTCAGCTGACTGCATAGCAACGCAATGTCGCATCAGCTGACTGTGAAGATTACAGGTAAGTATAAGAAATGGTTCGAAAAAATCTCTTTGTACAAATTGTTCAATGACAATTCAATGACAATGTCCTTCTGGAGCTGAGTTTCTTACGTAGCTTTTTCTGCATGGGTTGAAATCAAATCCCTGAGGGGCAATTCTCGTAATTTTAAGACCGTTCACAGTCTGATCTCAGTCTCAATCTGTCAAAAAATTCTTCTAATTTACCTACATTTTGACAAGTTTTTGATATTTGTTTGTCGCTGAGATGAGACTGCGACTAGATTTTGATCGTTTTAAATTACGAGAATTGGCCTGCTGTCCCAATCTGTCGAAAATATCTCTAATTTCCCTACATTTTTGACATTGATTGTCGCTGAGTTTAGATTACGACTAGATTTTGAACGTTTTACTAACTACGGGAATTGGCCTTCTGAGCTTATGCCTCCCGGAAGATATAACCTGGGAATCTTGAAGACTCAAGAGAAAAGTTTAAAACGAACCCAGGCAAGCGTTTTACTTTGTGTAAATAATTTCATCAGCACTGATGAAATTACAAACATTCTTAATAAATAAATGTTATTATGATGTCAAAGATTACTTGGGGGACAAAAATATGTTATTTTAATGACAGCAAAGGTCTGGATAGTAAATAATGTAATATTGTATATATAGATATTGGACATAATTTCAAATTTAATTCATTGTAATTTAATATAATGTTGGACATACATCATTTTGATGATGAATAAGATATAATTTTTGGACTGTATTTTATTAGCATGACATTATTATTTTTAATTCCTTATTCTGTTGACTGATCTGTATTAACGATAGTTTTTATTTTCAATGGCATTGTACTTTAATTTTTAAATTAACTGTAAAATTCTTGTATATATTTGCACACCTCATATGGTTATTAACAGTGTACCGCTCGACCTTCTGAAACATCCTCTGAACCTGTTTTATGCAAATAAATGATTTGATTTGATTTCAAAACGGTGAAGGAAAATATCGTGAGAAAACCGAAAAATTCGAAGACAAATGTGTGACATCTAACCAACCCGCACTGGCCCCCAAGGGTCTTCGAAAAAGTATTTTCTATGGCTCAGATTTATGCAAGATTTTATTCTCCGTCCGTATCTTTGAAAAAATTACTGTGGCAAAAAAACTCACAAAGAGACTCAGCTGATTTGAAAAGAAATCTTCGTCCGGATCAGCTGATTGTGACGAGCACACAGGTAGTTGAATGCATATGCAGTAATGTTCGAAGAAAAAACTGCATTGTGCAAAACCCCAGAGCTTCTGCGGGGTAATTGCGTTACATATCAGCAGCAATGGCTTTCATTTTAACAGTTCAACAACATTCATTGCGTTATTTACGTTGTTGAGCAGACAAATTTATCGAACATATAAAGCAATCATCATCATCATCTGCCTAGCCTTCTCCCAACTATGTCGGGGTCGGCTTCCAGTCTAACCGGATGCAGCTGAATACCAGTATTTTACATGGAGCGACTGCCTATCTGACCTCCACAACCCAGTTACTGGGTAATACGATACCCCTTGGTAAGACTGGTTGTCAGTTTCTTTAATTTCCGTGAAGTGTCATAATGATGACCAATTTCATAGATACGCTCACTCAGCTGATTCAAGAAGGAGCCATTCCCATCAGCTGATTGTGTTTACAGGTAGGGTGAATAAATTGCGCTTCTGAAAAAAATACTCTTTGTGCAATGGTCGTTTTGAATTATTTTCTTTTAGATGTTAGGATAATGGCGCAGTATATATTCAGTTATGGGTTCCGTATAGTTATTATCAACATCACAATCAGTCTATATTATTCCCACTGCTGGGACACAGGCCTCCTCTCTTCGGGAGGGAGTGGACTGTACCTAATCCACCACGCGGGCCCAGTGCGGGTTGGTAGATGTCACATGTCTTCAAATTTTTGGTTCTAGGACATGCCGGTTTCCTCACGGTGCAACGGTGCTTACCTTCACCGTTTCGTAATGAAATTAAATACACAAGGTAAAGAGCCTGTCTGGGTTCGAACTCACAACCTACATGCAACTCGTAAATCGGGACCGATATCAAAAGTCATTTATTCAAATTGAGCAGAGAATCAGCACTTTTCCAACGTCAAAATTAGTTAGGACAGTACCCCAAAACCCCCAGGAGCCCTTCACCACTTCCTAGTGCTCTCGCTGGGAAGAGGTATTAGTGTATTACTTCATCCCAGCTACTTCTGAAGTGGCGTAATAAACTCCCCAACAATCTATCTATCTATTTCTAATAATAAAGCTGCCGATCGATTCTGTAAAAATCTCACCGTGAAAAGTTAGGTGAAGTGAGCTTAGAGTGAGCTGTCAATAGTGTCAATCCCTAGCATTAGTAGGAATGACAGCTCACTCCACGCTCACTTCACCTAAGTTTTCACGGTGAGATGGTTACAGAATCGCACTACTGAAGAGTTTGTTTGTTTGAACGCGCCAATCTCTAGAAGTACCGTTCAGATTTTAAAAAAATCTTCTTGCATTTGATAGCCCAGTTCTTGAGGAAGGCTATAGGCTATTTAACATCACGCTAAGACCGTTAGGAGACGAGCAATAACAAAAAAAAAACTTGAGAGGTGTCAAGGGACACCCGGATGGAACGAAGTATAACTGGCTTGCTTTCTATAAGAGAGAGAGAGAGAGAGAGAGACAGACAGAAACACGCGCACGCCGCACGGCTTATAACTATAGCAAAAAGTGTCGTTCCAACTTTTGGTCTTAATTTTTTCCGTTTAGCCCCCTTTCGCAACGCGCGATAAGGAACTTCGTTCCAAAAAGTCGGAAAGAACGCTGAGTGAAAACTAAGTATCAGCGCGTAGGATGCCATGCGATGAAACAAAATAAATAAATAAAATATCTTTATTTCAGACCTATAACAACAGTCCATACGTTGTTAGTGGTTAGTAACAGATTGAGCTTAAATACTATGTTAGTGTTATTAGTATTAATTAATTAAATTTAACATAAACCTATACTTATTTTGACCCAGTGTCTTTGGATGGGGCAGTCCACTATGCCAACAATCTTTTTCAGGATGCTGTTCCGAGTGCTACGCAAGCGTTGCAGTAAGGAAGCCGCTTTCTTACGCATGATGGCGTGAAAGCCATCTGTATGAGCTGCAGCAAACATTCCCGAGGCACTGCAACGTCGCGGCAACCGCAACATGCAACGGGGTAGGTCGGGAGAACAAGACATTTTACGCGGACGAGGTTGTGGGCTGAAACTTGTATCTAAATCAAATTAGCTTTGACGGCAGATTTTCTTTTAAAAATTTGAATGAAATGTCAATTACCCTGACCACATGTTCCTTACATCGTACGCATATGTCTGCCTTTATTTTCATTGTTTTGCGTCACATTTGCCAATATACGACTACCACCTTTCGATTCTTTTTGTTTCTTACTGAACTCCAATTTAATTTATCAAATAACCACACCACACCATTCAAAAATGACTCTTATCACCTTATCTCAAGGTTCAAAATCGTTTACCACAATTTCCATGAGACGACAACATTCGAAAATCCGTCTTAGATTTACAGAAATAGAGACTATTTTTCAAAATGCTTTTGGTTAGTCCATTTTGCAATATCGACAATGGCAAATGTGCACGTGCGCTTGCATGGAGCGGAATTAAAAAAAAACACAGGTATTCAATTTTACAGCTGACAGTCAGCTGTTTTGCGCTGAAAGTGGGATATTGGATCTTATTGCGTGCGGTTAAGGTTCATTTTCGTGAGAGGTAATTTATTATTATTTTGAAGTATCGAGTGCGTTCCGTAGGTACGCAAAAATAAAATGTAGTTCTTTGAAAGTACTAGGTCTTTGTTAGGGACATAGTTTTTCTTTGTTTCCCATTGGTAATTACCAGTTTTTTTAGAAGCAAATGCGAGTATGTTCGGTAGGTTCCTCCTTCACTCTAAGATCTCTCTCATAAATAATAGCTTCGAACAAAAAAACAATGTAACAATGGATGTTTGTTACTCTTTCACGCAAAAACTACTGTACGGATTTGGATGAAATTCGGCACACATATGTAGTTTAAAACCAGGATTATTAACACTTAGGATAATTTTTATCCCGATTTTCCCACGGGATCGAGGATATTTTTTAGGTGGGTAAAACCACGGGGCGCAGCTAGTAATAATAATAAATTTCTTTATTGACATAAAAACAGGGGGCCTACTCCGAAGTGCAAAGTGCGAATGTTCGGATCGGACCGATACATGGCCGAACCGAATATTATTGAAAAAATTTCGGATCGGCTCAGTTGGGTCGTCGGGACCATAGTCAATATTCGAAAGAGTGTAGGAGTGTAGGATCGGAACCGACCGAACCAAATAGTAACTTCGTAGCAGGAAACGGCCGAACATTCCGCCGATACTACTTCGGATAAGACCCCCAGGTTACAGAAAAAATCAGACCCTGGCTCAGTGCTAGGTTAGAGTAGGTACCTGTATTTAAGGACCCAGCAACTTCTTCCATTTAAGTTACAATTATGCAAGTTTAACGCAGCAAAAGGTCTTTCTTATAAGAAGCTATGTTACTGCAAAAAACCGATGACGTTGGGGTAGACGTGTTCTTGAGTGGCGACCGCGTATCGGCAAACGTAAAAGTCGCCCTCAGGCTAGGTGCAGCGACGATCTTCGCAGGATGGCTGGTAGCAGCTGGATGAGAGTTGCCGAGAATCGAGTTGAATGGCGTGGGAGAGGCTTATGTCCAGCAGTGGACTGCTTTAGGCTGATGATGATGATTACAAGAAAATAATTCTTTTTAGCCATTTTTCTTGTATAATTTTTAATTCCTGAATAAAATATTGTGTAGGTACATGACACTTTAAAAATACATGTTCACCCATTCTCTATTGGTTCACAGATCACTTTTCCCATTGTCCTTTCAAATTATGTACTAATACTATATATAAAAAATAATGATGTGCCTATGTAAATAACAACTAACACCTTTTTAATTAATAAAAATTAACAAAACAAATTACATCGAATGGTTTTAGAGAAAAGGGTTTTCTAACTGAACAGACAGCTGTGCTGCTGGACAGTTTGTTGCGCCACTTCTTCTTCCCAGCGATAGCACTAGGAAGTGGTGAAGGGTGGGCGTTTTGGGGGACTGTCTTTTGTAATTTTGACGTTCGAAAAGTGCCGATGAGCCGCAGTGCGATTCTGTAACCATCTCACCGTGAAAACTTAGGTGAAGTGAGCGTGGAGTGAGCTGTCATTCCAACTAATGCTAGGGATTGACACTTTTGACAGCTCACTCCAAGCTCACTTCACCTAACTTTTCACGGTGAGATTTTTACAGAATCGATCGGCTGATTCTCAACCTAATTTAAATAAATGACTTTTCATTTTGGCGTGTGACAGATAGGTAGGTATGACCGTGGTTCCGCTTTGCCGATTTTGGCATTGAACACGAAAAATAACGTGAAGATTAACATACTGTTGTGTGCATATTAACTGATAAACACATAATTCTTATGTACATTTAAATTTTAAATGAATGAACATAAATATTTAAATATTAAATTGTACACTACTGGCGCCGATTCCCTTGTTCACAAGCAAAACTAAATTTAAGTTCAGTGCATCTTTTTCTTTCTATTTCATTAAGAAAAGGACAGAAGATAAATATTAGTTTAGTCCTGTCAAATTAAGATACTCCTTCTTAGACAGTTTAGACGTGTTTAAAAACATGGCTACCTATTAAAAATACGTCAATTTACGTCAGGCGCTAACTAATTTGACAGGACTAAACTAATATTTTATCTTCTGTCATTTTCTTAATGAAATAGAAAGAAAAAGATGCACTGAACTTAAATTTAGTTTAGTTTGTGAACAAGGGAATGGGCGCTTGTGGCTTAGTAATAACAGCCGCACGGGTCGATCGATCAGGTTAAGCTACACTTGCCGCGGTTGGTCCGTGGATGGGCCATCTTACATATTACGACCCCCCCGTGCCTCGGAAAGCACGTTAAGCCGTTGGTCCCGGCTGTCATTTGCAGATGTTTGACAGTCATTTACAGACAGTCAGAAGACCAAAAGTCTAACAACCATCTTACCAAAGGGTATTGTGTTACCTAGTAACTGGGTTGTGGGGATCAGATAGGCAGTCACTAAATATAAAATACTGATATCCAGCTGCATCCGGTTAGACTGGAAGCCGATATCAAAAGTTGGGAAATACTAGCCAGATTGTTTTTTTTCGTGTATGTTATGAATGATAATAATAATAATATCCCTGGACATTTCACACAGCGCCATCTAGTCCCAAGCTAAGCAACCTAATGCTTGTGTTATGGTAACAAGATGGCTGATAAACTACTTATGTACATTGTTTTTTGTAAATATACATACATATTATAGATAGAAAAACACCCAGACTCGGAACAAATACATGTAGGACTTGCAAATATTTGTTCTGTGCGGGAATCGAACCCGCGACACGCAGCGCAGCAGTCCGATCGCTCAGCTACTGCGCTAACCGTGTTGTCAAGTGATGTGATGATAATATTTAATGATATCCATTTTCAGGCACAACTGATAGTGATAATTACAGGTTGTATCATTATGATAAAGAAAAGAGAAAGAAATACATTTATTTGCGGCAAACATGACGCATAAAAAAAAGAACATAAACACAAAAATAATAACAAGTTGGGGGTAAACATGCGTCACATCCACGCAAAACGGCCATCGCTTAGTATAATGTGGTATAATGCTAAGACCCTTTACGAGACAGAGACCCAGCGCTGGTTTTCAGCGGCATCCGGCGTTGACGTGATTGATGACGTCAACCAGTGCAGCATACATCATCTGCCTAGCCTTTTCCCAATTATGTTGGGGTCGGAGTCCAGTCTAACCTGATGCAGCTGAATACCAGTATTTTACATGGAGCGACTGCCTATCTGACCTCCACAACCCAGTGACTGGGTAATACGGCGCTACTGACGACCAGTAACGACTGTCAAAGATCCATGAATGACAGCCGGGACCAACGGCTTAACGTGCTTTCCGAGGCACGGAGGGGTTTTGGTTTGTGAAAATGGTCACCCATCCACGGACCAACCGCGGCAAACGTAGCTTAACCTGATCGATCGACCCGTGCGGCTGTTATTACTTACTTATTGTTTGAAACATCAATGCTTAAAAATGCAAACAATGAAAATATTCCAATCTTAAAGGGTAAAGTAAAGTTATATGTCAGAGTCGACTGTTCACGTGACCAGAGGGCTGGTCAATTTTGTGGCTAAAGAATCAGAAAATACTGGTATTCAGCTGCATCCTGTTAGACTGGAAGCCGACCCCAACATAGTTGGGAAAAGGTTAGGCAGACTACTAATCACTATTATCGAATTTTATGGCAATGCTTATTCTTTAGCCAAAATATGGCTATTTTCGCTAAAGAATCAGCATTACCATAAAATTCGAAAATGTGGTAACTAGCGCCTCAACAACCATGGCCTTAGCACACTGGAACAGCGCAGACAGAGGGGTAGGGTCATTGAAACATACAAGATACTTACAGAAGACTACGAAGTGCCCAGCCTTCAAGACCTTTACACACTGAATGCAAACAAACATTTGCGTGGTCCTACACAGATGTTCTCGACAGACCAGCAGTGCAATTCTGTAACCACCTCACCGTGAAAACTCAGGTGAAGTGAGCTGTCATTCCAACTAATGCTAAGGATTTACACTATTGACAGCTCACTCTAAGCTCACTTCACCTAACTTTTCACGGTGAGATTTTTACAGAATCGATCGGCTGGAGACCTAATAAGCTTCTGGAGGGAGGTGGGCTGGTTGGAATAACCACCGACGGCCGCCATGGCCCACGCACAATGGTCCACCTGAAAGACTAAGTGCGGAAACCAAACCCTTAACATAGAACATTTACATGGGCATTCCCTAAAGCTATGGGAAACTTTGTCAAAAAAAAAGCCCTTGAAGCAAGTCTTGTCTAACCAAGTTGTAACAGCTTGGAATAGACTCCCGGAAAATGTAGTGAGGGCTCCCTGAACTGAACTGCTTCAAGAATCAACTGGACAGATTAAATATCTTCAAGCTATATGAAACAAAGGCATCAGTAATAGGCTGCTAGTGTGTCTAAACCAATAATAATAACTACTAACCTGCATTGGGCCTATTGGTAGTGTGTTGAGTGGATAGGTTGATTCATAATGCCAATAAGATCTAATTGGCATAGTATACTAGTGAGTTATAGTCGACATTTTAAACAAAGTTGTTTTAGTTAGAATGATAAATTACGATGGCATGCTTATTAATATTAAGCTGATTGTTGCAATCAACAAACAGTTTATCACATCGAGGTTATAATCAGGAAACCCTATTTATTCCAGTTAGATACCAATTAGAACATTCTGGCGCATATTTAGAGTACAATTAACAACACTTACCGGGCACGGTACTGCCTGTCTGACCCATTTTTCGAACTGTTCACCGAGATCTTCCACACTTCAAATTATCACAGAAAATTCTCTATTTATACAACGTTAATGTCCTTTTAACACATTTAGGGACTCTCAACGTCTCACAACACACATAAACTTGACCTATGAACCGCACGCGCGCATGTTTACTATATTTATTTAATTAAAACACGATTCTTGAATTACGGTTCGCAACTAATCAAATTTTATTTGGATTCGCATATCTTATGCCCTCTAATCGCTTAGGATTAACTTATATTGTGATACTATTAATATTGCACTTGTTATCGTAATAATATTGCGAATTATTATATATTTTTATATAAATTATACATTACAGCCACTAAGTCCACTTTGACAACTGTATTGCGATAAAAATCGCAGTTCGGATACTAATTACTTACGTCATTTCCAAACGATTTTTTGTGAAAAGGAATGTGGTGCAATGATAGACCAATATTTTTTGGGATTTTCTTAGAAATCTGTTAGTAACCAAACAAATGATTTAAGAATACATTTTTAACTAATCATCTCCTTTGTAAATTAATTTAACGTTTTAGGCTACGTATCCAAATACAATAAATGTCATTTTAATGAGAGGTTTACACACTATATTTATTTTTGGTGCGGTTTCGGTCCAATCGAAACTTACAGATGTTTACAGACATGCCTAAGTACGTACTACAACATCATGTATGATGTGTACGATTTTTGTATATACTTTGTGTTATTTTTTATAGATTTCTATGCTAACTCGAAAGTAAGGAAGCAAAAAAACCAGTACAGGACATAGTAGAAATCATTTGGTAGATAGTTTTTTGGTTATCTGGTAACATTCAATAAAAAAAACAAACGAATTATTTTGAAAAACTTCGTTGATAACTTGTTGATTGTTTTGAAATTGCTTGATTGCTTTTTCAAGCAACTAAGTGAAAATGTCTATGAATAATGAAAAGAAAAAGGCTTTGCTAGCTTACAAGGAAAAGATTCTAGACAATATCAAAAACACCGAGAGAAGTATCGATGACTTTCGCGTTAGTCATAAAAACAAGTGTTTGTACGATGATCATGCTGACAGGTAAATGAAAATATCTATTAATACTCCGCTATTGTTTAAAATACTGGTATTCAGCCTGCATCCGGTTAGACTGGAAGCCGACCCCAACATAGTTGGGAAAAGGCTAGGCAGATGATGACTCCGCTATTGTTTAACTTTATAGTTTTGAAAATTACATCCACAAGACCACAACCAGTGTGCAACCCTGTGCTGTCTGTGTTCTCTACTACATTTAACCCGTAGGTACACAAAGCAAGAATGATTAGAGTGAACAGGCATCTTCTGGTCGCGCTCGTTCCATTCCATCATAGACCTCATCCATCGCTTTCTACCAGCCCCAGCAGTTTCGACATTCATAGCGATCGCTTTACGACCGAATTCGGTCGCAAAGTCCTGTCACTCCATACATTTCACCTGTCAATTCGGGACTGATGATGGATGGATATCACCCATGTTCTATGTTATGGGTTTGGTTTCCGCACTTAGTCCTTCAGGTGGACCATTGTGCGTGGGCCATGGTGGCCGTCGGTGGTTATTCCAACCAGCCCACCTCCCTCCAGAAGCTTATTAAGTCTCCTGGTCTGTCGAGAACATCTGTGTAGGATCTGGGTGTCCCGAGGGTTTATGATCTGATCTGGGTGACGCCTGTGCACTCAAAGAGCACATGCGCAACTGTTTCATCAGCTTCCATGCAAGCTCTGCACAGGGGGCTGTCCGTTATGCCTATCGTATGGAAGTGTTTGTTCAGTGAGCAGTGTCCCGTGATGGTCCCCGTCACCAGGCGCAGGCCTTTTCTGTCCAGTCGTAGCAATCGTTTGGTTAGCTTGCCATCTAATGATGGCATGAGTCGGGATATCACCCATCCACGGACCGAACGCGACAAGCGTAGCTTATCCTGATCGATCAACCCGTGCGGCATTTATTACTTAGCCATGAGCCTCTCTTAGCCACAAGCCCCTATGGAACACACTGTGTCCGACTTAAATAACTAGTAACATTATTACTAAACCACTTATGATCTGCTATACAGGTATTCCTAGTGCAGACACCAGTCTCTCACAAACTAATTTCTAAGCTTGTCTAAATTAATATGGTTTGTGAAGAGAATATAAATGATTTGAATTTGTAACCTTTTCAACACTTCACAGTTCAGAGTCAGAAGATGACTTCGCCTCTGCAATCGACATGGGCCCTTCGATCACCCAGTTAAAACTACAGCAAGCTATGATGAAGACCTGTCTGCATGCTACCCAGGAGTTAACCAGCTTGATGGTACTACAGTCTGAAGTAGATGTGCTGGTTGAGGAGCCTAAATTTGAAAGGTATGCTGTTCAATATTGTGTCTTCTATATTATATGTAGTTAATAACAATAATAATAGGTAATATGGCCTGGTGTCCGCAACTCCACGACAATGCGCGTATTTTGCGTACGGGTGGGAAATCGATCATTCGATCCACCCCAGCTCCTCAAGGAAGGCCAGCAACGCCTTGATGTTACTGACCGTCTCAGGTAGGGTACCTGGGTTACCGAAATACTTTGCCCTGTATGTGGCGACCACCAGGCAGTTTAGCAGCACATGCGCCGCTGTCTCGTCATCCTCCATGCAGGCCCTGCACAGCGGACTGTCTGTTACTCCTATGACATAGAGGTGTTTGTTAAATGACCCATGGCCAGTTAGAGCTGCAGTAACTGTACGGAGCTTTAGTTTATGATAACAATGATACCAGAATGCCTATTCCTGTAATTAAAAATATTCAAATGCAGTTGCAGCCGTATTTCGGCGACAAACAAATGTCAAAAATGTAGGGAAATTATTAGTGGTATTTTTGACAGATTGAGACAGATCAGACTGAGGGTTCTTAAAATTACGAGAATTGTCCCCCAGGCTGTAAAGTCCTCCAGGGTGTGCAGTCTCGACATTCATAGCGATCGCTTTACGACCGAATTCGGTCGCAAAGTCCCGGATTGACAGGCGTAATGTATGGAGTGACAGGACTTAGTGACCGAATTCGGTCGTAAAGCCTTTTGCGTGAAAGAGTAACAAACATCCATCGATCCTCAGAAACTTTCGCCTTTATAATATCATTAGGATTAATAAAAAAATGAAATAAATATCTATTCAAAAGCTTGCCCCTGCATGGAGGTTGGAAATGAACACACAGGTCCTTTTTATTATGATACATAATTTCATCACGTTAAGCTGCACTTGGATCAGAATGTTGGGCCACAAAAGGGATAAGTGAAAGACAATTAATAATAATAATAATATCCCTGGACATTTCACACAGCGCCATCTAGTCCCAAGCTAAGCAACCTAATGCTTGTGTTATGGTAACAAGATGGCTGATAAACTACTTATATACATTTTTTTTTTGTAAAGACATACATATTATAGATAGAAAAACACCCAGACTCAATTGCATGCAGCAGATGAGAATGCTAAGAGGGATGTGTGGTGTTACACGAATGGATAGAATAAGAAATGAGTACATAAGAGGAAGTCTGAAAGTGGCACCGGTAACTGAAAAGTTGTGTGGAAACCGGTTGTCATGGTATGGGCATGTGTTGCGGAGAAATGAGGAAAATGTCGTGAGGAGAGTTTTGAGTATGAATGTCGATGGCTATAAGAGTAGGGGAAGACCAAAGAAACGATGGATGGAATGTGTGAATGATGATATGGTTAGAAAGGGGGTGACTACCGAGATGACGAGTAATAGAGAAGTATGGAAGAAAAAGACATGTTGCGCCGACCCCAAATAAATTGGGATAAGGGCAGGAGAATGATGATGATTTTAAGCTACACTTGTCGCAGTTGGTTTGTGGATAGGTGACTATCGATACATATCAAGACCCCTCTGTGCCTCGGGAAGCATGTCAGATGGTCCCTGCTGTCATGGATCTTTGATTGTCGTTACGGGTCGTCAGAAGCCCGAAAGTCTGACAACCAGCCCTACCAAGGGTTACCGTATTACCCAATAACTGGGTTGTGGAGGTCAAATAGGCAGTCGCTCCATGTAAAATACTGGTATTCAGCTGCATCCGGTGAGACTGGAAGCCGACCCCAACATTGTTGGGATGACATAATTTTTAACCGACTTCTAAAAAAGGAGGAGGTTCTCAATTCGGATGTATGTATTTTTTTTTTTTTTTTTTTTATGTTTGTTCGCGCATAACTCTTTCGCTTGCCAACCGATTTGAAAAATTCTTTTTTTGTTGGAAAGGGTATACTTCCCAAATGGTCCCATAGAAATTTCATCAAAAACGGTTCAGTAGTTTGGTTTTTAAACCAAAATTACTGGTAAAAATTACAACTTAAAAGTGAAAAATAAAAACTTTTTTGCAAAAAAAATCAACCGACTTCCAAAAACGACACTACAAAGTGAAAAATAACTTTAATTTCGGAAGTCGGTGGCAAACAACGAAAGTGTGAACCCAACGACACCGACTTCCGAAATTAAAGTTATTTTTCACTTTGTAATGTCGTTTTTGGAAGTCGGTTGTCATGTAAGATTATTGTCCATTTTCAGAGAGCGCCCAGTAACGGAGGCTGGTACATGGAGAGAAGTCACAGCTGAGTGCAGAATAGACCTCGTGCCTTTTACTGTGACATTCTTCATGCATACTCCTGTAAGTAGCATTTGTGTGAGAATTTTATTTCGTAGGTAAAGCTAGAAGAAAAGATTTAAAATTATCTACCTATACGCCAACCGCTTAACTGAGCGCTTTGCGTGAGGTAGCAGCGCGGTGCGGGAGGGGTATAGTGACGTGATGCGAGAGCTCAGTGATTCGTCAACTTGTGACAACTACCACCCCTCCCGCACCGCGCAGCTAAAGTACTCAAAAAATAAAAGGCCCGTTTTGATATTGACAGTTCTAGTAGTTAATAAAGATCAAATTCGCAAAACAGGTATTCGTTTTTAGAGGCATGAGGAACAGGGTGTAAAGTTCACTCAACCTCCATAGAAAAGGGAGGATCCAACGACCAGACGGGTGTTGTGTCTGGCGGGCAATTGCCCAACGATTGATGTTGGGAAATTGTATCTATGCTAATTGCGCGGTAAACTCTGCTTGCGAGATGCAGGATTTGCGTGACGTCAGTATGACGCGTTGTTCGTATGTGGCGTTGTAGATACCGCTACACGTTTGTATGAAACTGACAGGTGTCAAGAACGCATTCTCAAATGTCAAAAATTTTAAGAATGATAATGAACGCACCTTGGTATGTCTCAAACAAGACGCTCCATCACGACCTCTGTATCAAAACTGTCATAGAAGAAATCTCAGAAAGGACAAAAGCGTACAAAGAGCGAATCACAAACCATCCAAACAAGCTCGCAGTAAACATAATGAATACCCAAACAGTCGCTAGAAGACTGAAAAGAAGGATTCCTCAAGAACTGATTTAAGAGGTTGTAAGAACAAACGGAGCAGTCAAACTCAAACTCAAATCATTTATTTCAATTAAACCATTTACAGGCACTTTTGAATTGTCAAAATTAAATAGTCGGTCAGTTAGTCAGAAACTTGAAGCTAGTTGCCCATTCCAAAGCGTAGATCTCGATGGAGAAGAACGGGAAAGAAACTCCACGGACACTCTTTTAAATCAAGACATTTTTACAAAATCCTGGTTACATTATTCTTATTGCTTCTATATGTGAGAACAATGTAAAGAAACAAATTAAAATATAAAATTAAAAATAAGCCCTGGCAGTTAAGATATGACCAGTCTCAACAGATGGCGCCCGTTCACGAACATGACGCGTGGATCAGCACCACCCAGCTCAACCATTTCGTAGGGAACCGAATGATCCAACACACGCGCCACAATCCAACACACGCGCCACTGGGCGGCTTCCGTGCAAACCTGCTAATTATACCAAACATATTGCTGAATATCTGCAGAATGATAAATCGCAATGAAAAGATTAAAAAAAAAAGAAAAGAACGCATTCTCAAATGTCAAAACGAACCTTTTATTTTTTGAGAACTTTACCTCAGGCAACGTCTCACTTAAGCCAATAGTTGATAATAGGTGTAGTCGCATATTTAATTAATAGTGTCTGCCTTCACCATCGTCTGCGTGAAATTTCTGGTTCCTCTGCCACCAACCCACCCCGTCGCATCGCATGATGCCCGCGCGCTATCAATGGGGCATGTTACATTTGTCAATATTATCACGATCCTAATATCGCGATATCGCAATTATTGAGCACGATACCGTGATACGGCCTATTATACGATCAATATTACCACGGTATCATGATATTATTGACAATGTAACATGCCCCATTTTGTTTCGACAAACTCTTCAGCTTTTTTATTAGTATAGATTATAATATAATAATATATTATATCCCTGGACATTTCACACAGCGCCATCTAGTCCCAAGCTAAGCAACCTAATGCTTGTGTTATGGTAACAAGATGGCTGATAAACTACTTATATAATTTTTTTTTTGTAAATACATACTTATTATAGATAGAAAAACACCCAGACTCAGAACAAATACATGTAGGACTTACAAATATTTGTTCTGTGCGGGAATCGAACCCGCGACACGCAGCGCAGCAGTCCGATCGCTCAGCCACTGCGCTAACCGTGTTGTCAAAGTTAATCAAGAGTTAATAGTGTCAATCCCTAGCATTAGTTGGAATGACAGCTCACTCTACGCTCACTTCACCTCAGTTTCACGGCGAGATGGTTACAGAATCGCAGTGCAGGAATGTGTCCTTTTACATAGTAACTCTTGTTTCTATAAAGGATAACTCAACGATACTCTAGTCACCCCCATCGAAACCTAATGTTTGTATATACTTAATTTCTAGGATCGCAGATTCGCTCCGCCATCATACCGAGGTCTTCGCGTGGTCCCCGTGAAGAGTGCACATGAGTTGGAGCTCTCCAAGTCAGTGCTGCACAGTTTGAAGGTCCCCAGCGATGCCGTAGAGGTAAGGTTCCAAGTCATGGGCGTAGCGAGGTACGGGCAAGGACGGGCAGCTGCCCCCCCCTTAACCCCAGGGTTCCGACACGGTCAAGCGGCTTTACGGCAAGCAAGGTAGATTTTCGCTTGCCGTCAAGCGGCTTGACCGTGTCGGAACCCCTTTAGAAGAGCGAGCTTCATAGCTTGCGACGCTTCGCTTCTTATAAAACCTAAGAAACTAACAGGCTTAAAGGCTGGCTTGTGAAATTCAACAATACGGGAGATGTGATCTTTATTATACTTAATTATTTTTTTTACATAATTTCTTACTCTAAAAAATGCCACATAAAACGACAAGGGTAGCGTAGTTTTTGTTATTATAGAAAAATGAATAGTAAAACGTTTAGTTTAATTCCAATAGAACTTTAAAAAAGTAGTAAAGAACCCTAACTAAAATAGACATAGGAGCGGAGCGGGTGCGAAGCGGGATGCGGGGTGAGAAGGGAGGCAACTGATCAGTCAATGTTGTGCACCTTCATTCATCGGTCGCCGCTCACATTCATTCTCAGCCAGCGCTCCGCTAGGTCCGTCCGACTTGTGCACCGAAATTGTGAGTTTTTCATTTTGTGCTTGTTTTTTGAAAATGGATATAAGAAAGTTTTTTAAAGGTAAGTAAGTAATCAGATAATTACGTATTAACAAAAATGTATTTAATAACAGCTAAGAAACGATTTGCAAGTTTAGAGTGAGGGATAACATGAGTCCCTGCTGGGCTAGCCGTTGTGCGCGCCAAGCAACCCAATAAAAATGTGATATTGTTTCTCTCGTATCCGCGTGTAAAGTGCGTTTCACGAAAGAATTCCCTTCGCCGTAATGTGCCAGCACCATTACTTTCATTGAAGAAATGGGTTTTGCAAGCAATTCTGCAACGAAAAGCATTGGTGCCAACATTACGGCGAAGGGAATTCTTTCGTGAAACGCACTTTAGGTATTGTTCCTGTCCGTGTGGTAGTGAGAAATAGTCCGCGCCACGAAAGAAGTCCCTTAAGGCTGGCGCTAGTTTCTACATATTTATTCTTTCTTTAATATCGTTTACTTTAATGGTACTGCGTTAGTTCATATTAAGGTGGATGCTCCAAGGTAGCCCGCGAAATTCAAATTTTCTTACGTTTTTTGCAATTTGCTGGTCAGTACTAAGTTGTACGTTGATTAAAATATGATTCACGGCCGTACCGTGAATGAAGGAGGAAGGAGAAGGCACTGACTTTAAGTAAGAGTGAAAGGCGGCACACATGCGCTAGTAACGAAATATACGAAGTTGCGCAACGCTTTTTTATTTTTAATGCGAATAATTTATGAATAATATCAGGAAATTTATGAATATACTTACTAATTAACTATAACTATATTACATTAATTACTTAAGTACATTTCAATTCTCATAATTTGATGTACCCAATTTATTTCATATTAATTAAGATATTTAACAGCGTAAGTATTTTTGTTTCAGGGACTTTGAAAAGTAAAAAAAGAAGAAAGTAGAAACGAACATGAAGCGGAATTATGGTATAAATTGTGGAAAGATAAAGGTAAAAAAAGTGAAGATCTAGAAAAATTAGACTTTACAGATGTGTTAAAGGAGGGACACCTTCTTCCCGGCTACATGAAAATTATTTCGCTGGCACAGCCGTGTACACTGTACAACGAGCAATATAGAAAGGTCTTTTTCGACCTTGCACGTGTTAAAACGTGGTTGCGGTCTACGATGACCGAAAACCGTTTAAATGGTATATGTATGCTATTGCTAAGCGTTCACTGGAAAATTGTTAAAGAAAAAGAAGGTGAAATTGTACGAAAAGTTTTGAAAAGATTTTGTGAAGAGCCTCGTAGATTGATTGTTAAGTAATAAAGCTATTTCTGATTTTTATAAATATATTTTTAATTACTACCTCCACATTCCTGCTCATGTGAAACTCATATATTAAAAACAACGATCAAAACAATATAATCTAGGATTTTCTTTGTCTGCCCCCTCCTATATACAATCCTGGCTACGCCCTTGTTCCAAGTTGCAATGGGTAACGTGCTAAACCAGGCCAGTAACTGGGTTGTGACAGGTCAGATAGGCAGTCATCTCCATGTATGTCTAGGCCCAGGTTGAAGTAAAGCAAGCAGACAAGCGTTTATTCGACATGACAGCCTAAATTTTCTAAACAATTTTTTTTGGAACGAAGTTCCTTATCGCGCGTTGCGTAAGGGGGCTAGACGGAAAAAATTAAGACCAAAAGTTGGAACGACACTTTTTGCTATAGTTGTAAGTCGTGCGGCGTGCGCGTGTTTCTCTGTCTCTCTCTCTCTCTCTCTCGTATAGAAAGCAAGCCAGTTATACTTCGTTCCATCCGGGTGTCCCTTGACACCTCTCAAGTTTTTTTTTAATATAGAAAGGTTTATTTGGTGATTCACAATTATAGCCAACTAAGTACTTAAATCAAAAGATATGTCCGAGCGCGGTCGTGTTGACGACGTCGTAGTGTGTTAGTTGCATTTGGATGTATCATCATCATCATCATCATTCTCCCGCCCTTATCCCAACATATTTGGGGTCGGCGCAACATGTCCTTTTCTTCCATACTTCTCTATTAGTCGTCATCTCGGTAGTCACCCCCTTTGTAACCATATCATCATTCACATGTATGCGTGTGAACAATGTATAATACTGGTATTCAGCTGCATCCGGTTAGACTGGAAGCTGACCCCGACATACGTAATTGGGAAAAGGCGCCAGTAAAGCTAACGTCGCCATGATTTTTTCCGACATCTTCAACAATCGTCGTCATATTTAAGACGGCACGGTTGGCGCAGTGGTTAAGCGATTGACTGCTGCGCTGGGTGTCGCGGGTTCGATTCCCGCACGGAACAAATATTTGTATGACCTACATGTATTTGTTTTGAGTCTGGGTGTTTTTTTATCTATAATATGTATGTATTTACAAAAAAAAATGTATTTAAGTAGTTTATCAGCCATCTTGTTACACAAGCACAAGCATTAGGTTGCTTAGCTTGGGACTAGATGGTGCTGTGTGAAATGTCCAGGGATATTATTATTATTATTATATTTCAGCCAATTACACAAAACCCCAATGTTACTTCTTACTATAAATATTATAATCGCGAATGTTTGTGAGGATGGATGTATCATCATCCCTTTGCCCAGCAGTGGATGATGCAGGCTTACAGGAACAGTAAAGCGAACGAAGTCAAGGTCACAACTAGTTTATAATAATGTT
This sequence comes from Apamea sordens, assembly GCA_945859715.1. Lineage (NCBI taxonomy): Eukaryota > Metazoa > Arthropoda > Insecta > Lepidoptera > Noctuidae > Apamea > Apamea sordens. Next base: position 2,640,010 of record OX244014.1, read on the forward strand.
TGTTTCAGGTGTTAAGGAGTTACGCGGCAGGCTACCGCTCCCGGCGAACGACACTCGCTCGTTTAGCTAACAAATATACGAACGCGTTGTTTATGGAGCCCCATGTAAGTTAAAATATAGTTTTGTTACATCGTTATATTAATAATTGTTACATCGTTATATGAATAATAAGGCCAAGGTTAATAATCTATGTTTAGAGACTATATAAGGTCCCATTAAAATAGGTGGACAAACTTTTAGAAATCATTCAGACCACCAAAATAAGAATAATGATAAAAAAATATATAAGAAAAACGCATTAGATACTTACAATTAAAATAATCAACTAACAAAAATCCAAACTAATATTATAAATGCGAAAGTAACTCTGTCTGTCTGTCTGTCTGTCTTTGCTTCACGCCTAAACTACTGAACCGATTTGTGTGAAATTTGGTACAGACATAGTTTGGAACTTGAGAATAGACATAGGATAGTTTTTATTACAAAAAATAAAATAAAAAATAAAATTTATTCCGGACATACAGCGCCATCTATTGGTCAAGAGTCGGCATCAATTCAGTACTGAAAATTCATCGGAAAAATGTAAATAAATAGTAAGAACTATTTGGGTAAAACCAAAAATCTGCCGGAAGTCACTATTCCACGCGAACGAAGTCGCGGGCAAAAGCTAGTAGACTTACAAATGTTGGTTACCCAATGCATAAAAACATCCCTCCATTGTCTTTAAAATTGTGATACGAGCATGCGCGCAGCGGGGCGCGAGTGCAAGTACCTACCCATAATGGATGGATGTGCTTATTCTAGAGTGCCAGGTATTTATTATTTTAGGTCAAAATAAAATCATTTAAATCAGTGATTTTTTTTTTTTGCTTGGATATCTTTGGTTAGACGTACTGAGCGTTGTGGTCAAATTTGTCCATCTATTTTAATTGGACCCTGTATGTTTCATACCAAGGCCCCTACCTGCATCGGAAATTCGGGACGGGTAGTCAGAAACCCGAGCGTCTCAATCAGTCTTACTATGTGGTATCGTGTGGCCCAGTAACTGGGAGCTGCATCCAGCTATACTTTAGCTGCATCCTGTGAGACTGGAAGCCGACCACAACATACTTGAGAAATGGATTAAAGAGGTCTGAGGAGCAGGGTGTAAAGTCCACTTATCCTCATTAAAAATGGAAGATCCTTCGAACAGACGGGTGTTGTGTCTGATGGGCAACTGTCCGATGATTCATGTCGGGACGTTGTACATATGGTAGTCGCGCGGTAAATTCTGCTTGCGAGATGCAGGATTTTGCGTGACGTCAGTATGATGCGTAGTTCGCATTTGGCGATGTAGATACCGCTACAGGATACAAATTATTGCTATATATTAATCTGTCTGTTTTCAGGCTGAAGGAGGCTTCGTGCTAAAATGCGCAGATCTGCTAGAAGTATCTTGGAGACTAGAGAACAAATGGTCGCCAGTCGCGCCCTTCCATCATAGGATGAAGTTCGATTTGGAGTTTATGGGTAAGTCTACTTCTGCTCGCTGGTTCCGGCTGTCATTCTTAGATCTTTGCATCCGGTTAGACTGGAAACCGACCCCAACGTAGTTGGGAAAAGGCTAGGCAGATGATGAGTTTCTTGCCCATTCTTCTCCATACGGAAACTACGTTTTGGAAGGGGCGACTAGAGTCAATTCTATTTTAATGTAATTTTTGACGTTCAAAAAACATTGGCAAAAATAAAACCCCATTTTTGTTTTTGAAAAAGGTTCTTTATCCAGTAAGGTCTCATGATGTTTATTTTTTGGAAAAATAAATTATAGTAACGAGCGATCGTTTGTTATTTATCAAATATTCCCTTTTAAACTATCCACCAAGGTATGGCCTATTTTGTGTAGCTATAAGGAAGTTTTAATTCTCCGCTAGATTAAGTAAGTATGCCAAAACCAGCAGAGATCAAAAACCTCCTCATAACTATTATATTTATTCAACAATTTCTCATCTTTCCAGAGGAATCCTATATCAAGATAATAACTCAAGCCCACAAGCAACTCCTCGACCCTGCCATACAGACCGACGAACGTACCTTACTCCTAGCTAAAATCATAACCACCTGCCTCGAAGCGCGCGGTACAATAGACCCTGAATCAGACCTAGAGTCCAAAACGACAGAAAGAGACAACGATATAGATAAAAGAGACAGCGAATCTGAAAAGCGAGATAGCGAAGTTATGGCTCCTCCTAAAAGTCTTCCTAAGAAAGGTAAACAGAAAAATAAGGATAGTTTACCGAATGCTGCTCCGAAAAGAAGCATGGATGATGAAAATGGTGATTCTGCAGCTAAAAAGATGAAAAATGATGTCCCTGAAGCTAAGAAAAGTTTAGTTGATGCTAATAATACTAGGAAGACTAAAATAAATGATGTGGTCACTGAAGGTGGTAAGAAAAGAAAGATGAATGACGTTAATAAAGTTGCGAACAGTAAAAATGTTAAAGAAGTTGGTAGTATTGAAGATGGTAACGCTAAAGCTAAGAGTGTCAAAGAAACTGACAATAAAACTGGCAGCACTAAGCCTAAAAACGTTAAGGAAACTGAAGAAAAAACTGGCAACACCAAACCTAAGAACATTAAAGAAACTGAAGAAAAAACTGGCAACACTAAACCTAAAATTTTTAATGAAACTGACGATAAAACTGGCAACACTAAACCTAAAAACGTTAAAGAATCTGAGAATAATGCTAAATCTAAGAATGCGGAAGATACAACTGCGAATGGTAACACAAAACCTAAAAATATGAAGGAATCTGCATCTACTGATAATAAAAACACTAAAATTAAGAATAAGGTCACAAAAGAAGCAGGCGATAATGCAACGAATGATATCAATTCTAAACCTAAAACTAAAGTTTTAAAGAAACCAGCGAACACAGATACTAACACTAAATCAAAAACTAAAATTGTCAAAGACCAAACTGTTAATAATCAAGAAGAAGATGACAATGAAAAACCTGCAGAGAACATTAAAAATATCCAAAATAAAGGTACTGCGTCAAAAAACGATATGAATAAGGAACCTATTAAAACAGGAAAAGTTAAAAATGCCAATAATAAAGCTAAAAATATAACAACGAAAGAGACTGGTGATCTTGAGGAAGATAATCAAATTGAAAATAATGTGAAAACTAAAAATATTGAGAAAAAGAAACTCAAAAGTGTTGCTAATGCAAAAATTAAAGAAATAACAAAAGATACTGGTAACTCTAAAAGGAATAGTGAAAATAATGTTAATACTAACAATATTGAGAAGAAGTTAATCAAAAAGGTTGCTTATACAAAAAGTAAGGAAAATATAGATGCTAACAAAGATGCTGGGCGTCCCAAAAGCAAGGTTACGGAAAAAACTACGACCTCTGTTAAAAACATTGAAAGTAATATGAAAAGAAATGACAATAAACCTAAAAATATTGACGCAAATAAAGTAAAGAATGTTGCCAATACAAAAAATTACGACCAAACTAATAAAAAAGATGTTCAAAGTAACATCAATGTTGCCAGCACAAAAAACGATGATAAAGCCAGAAAGGTTTCCGAAAAGAATATAACAAATAAAGAAAAACTACCAGAAATCGCTATTAAAGGTTCAGAAAAAATTGTTAAAGGGAGAACAGTTAAAAATGATGCCCAAATTGTTAAAAAAGTTATAGAGAAAAATGCAACAAACGTAAGAAATAAAGATAAAATTTCTCCATTAACTAAAGTTACAGAGAAAACCGTTAAAGACAAACCTACACCTATTAAAGCCGTACCAGAAAAAGTGTTAAGCAGCAATTTAATTACTAAAAAAACTAAGAATACTAAAAACATCGTTAAAAAACCTGTAACTCACAAAATAGCATCACACAGAAATTCATTGAAACCACAAAATCCTCCAAAAATATTAAAAGCTTGTAGCACTAAAACTATCACCACTGGCAACACCGAAAAAGAAAATGGCGGCAAGGGGTCGAAAATCCCGCAGAAAGCAATTATAAATGAAGTTTCTGCGAAGAAAAATCTTTTGAGGATCAGCCCTAGTGAGTATTCAAAATATTATATTATAACATCACTGTACAGTCACAAGCAAAAGTATGTATACACCGCTTTTTTTTTTTTTTGTGAGTATGGGAAATCATCAAATGACTCCTCCCGCTCTGGTTGGAGCAGAAGGGAGTGTCAGACTCTTACTGACTAAAACCCACCCGTGTTCCTTCCTTAGCCCTTTATGTTCCAGGGCAGCGGTAAACCCTTTCGGATGTTCCCGCTACCCTGGCAGGCTTCGGCCCTATGGGGCCCCGTCGATGTATACACCGCTTTGTTCAAAAACGATTTACTCCTTTATTTTTTAATTAAATTTTATGTTGTTTTTATCTTAGCATTTTCGAACCCATAGGTATATGTAATGTGTCGTATTTCAACGTTGCATTCGTTATTTCACGAAAAAATCGCAATTTAAAGTTGCCAAGTGTTGACATTTTCGTGCTCGTGACTGTACAGGTTCAAATTAAATTAGCTAGCGAAACTGCAGACATGATGGGTATCGATATCTAAATACGACAAAATAAAAAACCTATGGAGAGCGTGCCTATGGAGTAGACCTCAGTAGGTTAAATCCATAATTTCGACCGAAGTTCATACTCCGTATCACTTATATCCTGTCCACTAGGTTAACCGTTTTTTGAGAGCTGTCTTAGAACGTACATATTCCAGATACCGTAAAAGTTAACTTTAAAATGCGTTATTAAATAAATGTATAAACTGCCTTATCTTATTGGGTATACTGGGTACAACTTTCATTGACTTGAATGTGCCCTGGCGGTTGTGAGTATGTCATGCTCACTCTAATGTCTCGCTGGTGGTGGCGTGTGTGTTGGATCATTAAGTTCCCTCCAAAATAGTTGAGCTGAATGGTGCTGATCCATGCGTCATGTTCGTGAACGGGCGGCGTCAGTAGGGACTGGTCATCTCTTAGCTGCCACGGCTTATTTTAATTTTTAATTTCTGAATTGTTTTTGTTTTCTATAACGGACGCTTTTAACGTGCACGTATTTCTACATCGTTCTCACATGGTTAATTTCAACACAAATGATGTAATCAAATATTTTGTAACAATTTTATGATTTAAAAGAGTGTCCATGGAGTTTCTTGCCCGTTCTTCTCCATAGGTACCTACGCTTTGGAATGGGCAACTAGCTTCATCTTTCTGACTGACCGACCCTTTGACAATTCAAAAGTGCCTGTAATTGGTTTAGTTGAATTAAATGATTTGAGTTTAATGAATTATCTTATTTATGGCTTCTTACAGACATTTTAATACCGTACGTGTATCAATCAATGTATTGTGTGTTGCTGCAATCACTAGTTCCATCTGTCAAAAAACGGTTTACCCAATGGCACTATACCCTGTCCTTTAGGTAAACCGTTTTTTGGCAGATGGAATATGCATAACAATTAATTTTTTTTTGGCAAAACTGATACACGTACGGTATTATAATGTCTGTAAGAAGTCATAAATAAGATAATTCAATAAGATAAGGCTGTTTGTATATTCATTTTATTTTTTATTTATATACAGGGTTATTTGTAAAACACTAACAACCTCTTAAGAGGTCATTGTACTCATCATTATGAACAACTTTTACTATGGGACCAAAACTGAAATCGCGAAAAAAAAATCAGCTGTTCCCTACATTTATGTTCGCATATCTCGTCAAAATGTAGGGAGCAGCTGATTTTTTTTTCGCGATTTCTGGGGATAATGATGAGTACAATGACCTCTTAAGAGGTTGCTGGTGTTTTACAAATAACCCTATATACTTTATTGTACACCAAAAATACATAGCTTATAAAATACATGACACACTACAAAATATACAATAGGCGGCCTTATCGCATTATATTTATTATTATTTTTATTTTGCATTTTAAAGTTAACTTTTACGTAATCTGGAATATGTACGTTCTAAGACAGCTGTCAAAAAACGGTTAACGTAAGGGAGAGGGTATAATTGCACTGTGATTCCTTTATACTTTTTTGTCATAGTTTTTCACAATGGTAATTATTTTTTTAGGAAAAATCCCATCGAAATTCAAGACACAATCCCAAGAGACGTTTAAGCAGAAAATGGTGAAATCTACGAATATACCTCGTAAGTATCCCATATTACATACGTAAATGCTTAAAATGTCCAATAGCTCCACTTTAGACTCAGTGGAGCGCAGAGCTAAGAGACTCATTGGAGATAAAAAGCTGGTGGAGGCAAAGCTTCACAGTTTGGCTCACCGGCGAAGTGTCGCCTGTCTGTCCGTCTTCTACAGACTGTACTTCGGGGAGTGTGCTCAAGAGCTACATGAGCTCATCCCGCCTTCACCTTTCTACCATCGAGAGTCCAGACGCACTGCGGGATACCACCCCTATTTAGTTAATATACCATATATACGCACTAAGCGCTTCTCGTCATCTTTTCTGATGCACATAGTTAGGGAGTGGAATCGAGTGCCTGCGTCTGCATTCCCGAGTTCATACAACCCGAATTTCTTCAAGGCGAGAGTGAATAGGCTTCTTCTGGGCAAGCTCGTTCCACCGTAGATCTCATCCCTGCCTCTGGGCTGGATTGAGGTCAAGAGTAAGCCCATTGTCAATAAAAAAACCGGCCAAGTGCGAGTCGGACTCGCCCATGAAGGGTTCCGTTACGTTACGATTTATGACGTATTAAAAAAAAACTACTCACTAGATCTCGTTCAAACCAATTTTCGGTGGAAGTTTATATGGTAATTTACATCATATATTTTTTTTAGTTTTATCATTCTCTTATTTTAGAAGTTACAGGGGGGGGGACACACATTTTACCACTTTGGAAGTGTCTCTCGCGCAAACTATTCAGTTTAGAAAAAAATGATATTAGAAACCACAATATCATTTTTGAAGACCTATCCATAGATACCCAACACGTATGGGTTTGATGAAAAAAAAAATTTTGAGTTTCAGTTCTAAGTATGGGGACCCCCAAAATTTATTGTTTTTTTTCTATTTTTGTGTGAAAATCTTAATGCGGTTCACAGAATACATCTACTTACCAAGTTTCAACAGTATAGCTCTTATAGTTTCGGAAAAAAGCGGCTGTGACATACGGACGGACAGACAGACAGACAGACAGACATGACGAATCCATAAGGGTTCCGTTGCCATTTGGCTACGGAACCCTAAAAAAGCTGTTTTGCACATTTGCACCACAAATATCAACTTTATATTTTCGAGCCGTTTGGGGTTGAAACCCTGGACGTGGGATCCGGGTGCTCAATGTTGTTCAATGAACTCTCTAAACGGCTGGTTGATACTTCCCGTGACCCAAGGGCTGGCTTTTACCTTGGCCAGAGGCTAAGCATTGCCATACAACGAGGCAATGCCGCCAGTGTCTTGGGTACATTACCAGTCGACAGCGACGCGGAGGAATATTTCGACGCAATATTTTAGTTTTTTAATAGGTTTCGTTAGTGGGGGTTTTAGTTAGAGGGGCTTGTGGCTAAGTAATAACAGCCGCACGGGTCGATCGATCAGGTTAAGCTACGCTTGCCGCGGTTGGTCCGTGGATGGGTGACCATTTTCACAAATCAAGACCCCTCCGTGTCTCGGAAAGCACGCTAGGCCATTGGTCCCGGCTGTCATTCGTGGATCTTTGACAGTCGTTACGGGTCGTCAGTAGCCCGAAAGTCTGACAACCAGTCTTACCAAGGGGTATCGTATTACCCAGTAACTGGTTTGTGGAGGTCAGATAGGCAGTCGCTCCATGTAAAATACTGGTATTCAGGTGCATCCGGTTAGACTGGAAGCCGACCCCAACATAGTTGGGAAAAGGCGAGCAGATGATGAATAGTTTTAGTTAAAGGATATTATATTTTTATTTTAATAATTTGTAGTTTATTTAGTATTAGAAGTTTGTAATTATTATCTGTAGTTGCCTTGTAATAAATAAACTTTATGCTAGTGCAAATTAAGTTGCTTTCACGAAGAAACATTCACGACAATGAAGTTGATGGTGTGAAATCTTCCGGACTACCATTTCAGTTAGGAGTACCTCAAGGCTCAATACTGGGTCCATTCTTATTTCTTATTGTGTATCAGTGATTTAACATTCTATTACACGAACCGCTTTCCTAGGAAAGACTAAGGCTACGGACACGAAGTCAGCGATTGCGGGGCGGGAGCGGCAGCGGCGTAGTGTTTTTTATTTCTACCCATAATTGGTTAACTACCCTCCTATTTTTGTCCTATCAAAAATCTACTACTACATTGTCTATCTATCTAATAAATCTACTACGTCAATGTAGACGCGCGGGCACTTGGCCTTCGTGGCCAGTTCCATATAAATCTATGCATTGAAACGTACCGCACCGCGCGCCGCCGCCGCCCCGCGCCCGCTGACTTCGTGTCCGCAGCCTTAGTACCGCGCGTACCTTCAGCATAGTGTATTTGGACATTTAAGTTAGTCATTGGAAAAATGGCGTAAAGAATTTCCTATTTTTGATGTCGGTTAACAATTGTTTTCTATTTTCAGGGTTACTGAAGAAGCCTGCTCCGAAGACAACATAGTTGATAGTTTGTAATAATAATTGTGTGCCTTAATTATAAATAATTTATGTCATTAAGTGAAATCATTATTAAATAAAAATACGTGTTTTTATACTAAAAACGTCATTTATTTATTAAAAAATAAGTTTTACAAATGATTACCCTAAAAATCATGAAATAATAATTAATTAACACTAGATGTTAAGTAAAATTGTTACTAACCCTATGGACTCCTGTCTGGTCTAAAAGTTGTCCATTCTATTCTATTAATAAAATACAATTAGAACATTGATTGAAACTAATATTCTTAAATTAATTTTAATGTCAAACTTATAGCTAGAAAAATTCATATGAAAAAATTTAAAGTTTTCTAATCTAATATGCCGCTAAAACGTTATCAATAAATAAATAATAGTTAATAGTTTTTGTGAGTATCGCCCATTCTGAAAAGAAAAATATTGTTTTAATAACAAAATTGAAGTATTGCCAAATACTAAATAGGAAAATCCAATATATAGGTAAAAGAGTTAGATATTATAGCATTTTAAGGTTCCGTACCTCAAAAGGAAAAACGGAACCCTTATAAGATCACTTCGTTGTGCGTCTGTCGGTCAAGACCCTTTTTCTCAGGAACGCGTGGAGTTATAAAGTCGAAATTAATATCAAATACTCAGGGCTGCAATCCCTTGAAGCAGTGAAAATATCAAAGTTCTAAGTCAACGCAATCAAAAGATACGGGCGTTTATGTTCCGTTTATGCCAGATATTTTGACACCCGCAAGGGAATCAAAACCGATAGGGTACCTACTTCCCGTTGACCTAGAATCATGAAATTTGTAAAAGAAAAAATACGAAAAGCAGTTTGATACCCCATTTTATTCTACAAATAAAAATGATCTGTCGATTAAAACATCAGCCCTTGGGGGTGATTTTTTGATTTTTCAATCATCTGGTAACTTTATTCTGATTTTGAAATTTTGACAGTTATTTCATACAAAACAGCCGTTGGTCCCGGCTGTCATTCGTGGATCTTTGACAGTCATTACGGGTAGTCAGAAGCCCGAAAGTCTGACAACCAGTCTTACCAAGGGGTATTCGTATTACCCAGTAACTGGGTTGTGGAGGTCAGATATGCAGTCGCTCCATGTAAAATACTGGTATTCAGCTGCATCCGGAGAGACTGGAAGCCGACCCCAACATACATACTTGGGAAAAGGCTAGGCAGATGATGATTTCATACAAAAACTGTCAAACGTCAATTTTATATGTCCGTAAGGATTGAGGAGCCACATCAGATTTTTTAAATTTGATCTCACCATTATTTAGCAGCAATGTAGCTGATTTTGCAGCACGAATTCTAGATTTAGCAGCAAAATATATCACTAGTTATATTAATGCAAAAGTGGCTCCTCAATCTAAACGTCTGAATTGAGGAGCCACCTGGAACTCGTTAAGTAATAGATGAATATTTTTGAAAATTTGGTATCATTTAGCAGCAATTGTGCATATTACCTTCTAAAAATTTTGCTTCTGTAGCGCTAAAATGAAAGAAAGTACAACACTTTTAGTATGGCTCCTCAATCTAAACTCAAGAGGTGAATTTCTATTGGATGTGAGCGATCAATTAATATATTCGACATAATGATCATTTAGCAGGTGTTGTGTTTGTTTTTGCAGTATAGGAATAAAATAGTAAAACTGTTTAAATTTTCTAGAAGAACGCATTTTCTTTGGCTCCTCAATCCTGACGTTCTAATTATATATGTTTGACTGTAGCCACCTGAGATCTCAACGGAATCTAAAGCCAGAGATACTAACATTTAGCAGAAATGTCTGCTAAATATATCTGCACAGTTCAGCAATGTACATACTTTGGATTCTGAAAAAAACAATACTTAACTATTTTCTTGTAAATTCAGTGTGAAGGGTGACCATATTTTACTCGTATTAATGAAACCAGGATAGTAATTTATTAAATTTATATTTTCATAACAGGTTATATCTATCGTACCTACGATTTGGTTATTTAGCAATCACTTTCGCTATAAGTTATAGAATGAATGAATATTGGCTGATCAGTACTTCTCCTGACGGTGATATACACAAAATGACACATTCTATAACTTATAGCGAAATTGATTGCTAAATAACCAAATCGTAGGTACGATAGATATAACCTGTTATGAAAATATAAATTTAATAAATTACTATCCTGGTTTCATTAATACGAGTAAAATATGGTCACCCTTCACACTGAATTTACAAGAAAATAGTTAAGTATTGTTTTTTCAGAATCCAAAGTATGTACATTGCTGAACTGTGCAGATATATTTAGCAGACATTTCTGCTAAATGTTAGTATCTCTGGCTTTAGATTCCGTTGAGATCTCAGGTGGCTACAGTCAAACATATATAATTAGAACGTCAGGATTGAGGAGCCAAAGAAAATGCGTTCTTCTAGAAAATTTAAACAGTTTTACTATTTCATTCCTATACTGCAAAAACAAACACAACACCTGCTAAATGATCATTATGTCGAATATATTAATTGATCGCTCACATCCAATAGAAATTCACCTCTTGAGTTTAGATTGAGGAGCCATACTAAAAGTGTTGTACTTTCTTTCATTTTAGCGCTACAGAAGCTAAATTTTTAGAAGGTAAAATGCACAATTGCTGCTAAATGATACCAAATTTTCAAAAATATTCATCTATTACTTAACGAGTTCCAGGTGGCTCCTCAATTCAGATGTTTAGATTGAGGAGCCACTTTTGCATTAATATAACTAGTGATATATTTTGCTGCTAAATCTAGAATTCGTGCTGCAAAATCAGCTACATTGCTGCTAAATAATGGTGAGATCAGATTTAAAAAATCTGATGTGGCTCCTCAATCCTTACGGACATAATTTTATTCCTCGAATAAAAGTTATCTGGCGATGGAACAATCAGCCCTTAATCAAATAGACGACCGCTGTTCTTCCGACAGCTTTTTGTCGATTTGCAAGGCAAATCAGTTTATCGAAATATGTCATTTTTGATACGATATACCGATACCCTGTCGGATGGTTGTGAATAGCGATGCTATATATGCCTATAGCTATTTCAGGTTATCTCTATTGGAAGCTGTATCTGGCTGGGATTTAGTTTGTTTGGACTTCTGAAGCCACGTGTGAATTCAACATCATTTAAGCTATAGCTATAGCTATTAGGTGTATAAGCCTCAAATTTTTCAAGTAGCGGTAGGTTATATTATTTATTTTTGTTATTTTATTATTTTCTCTGTTATTATAGGCATATAATTGCAAAATAAGTATTTATATTGCTTCTTACTTCAATTTAGACGATGTGTTTTTTGTTTTGTGCTTACACCATAAATTATTATTATAAGTCTACATTTACGTGAGGATTTGTAATTGGCTTTCGGGTGACTATGATTTCCTTTTGTGTTTGTTTTATTAGCTGTAAGTCCTCCATGTACTAAAATAAATAAATAAATAATTTTAGGCTTCTGATCCCTAACATCAGAAGTGGGATACGTTTAAATTACGCGCGATTTAGATCATTCGCCATCATTTTAACCGGAAATAGTGACTTTGAGAATTTAAAATTTATCACCACGTGTTGTTGATTTTGTCGGTGATTAGTTTTTGTGCATTTTAACGTGATTTGTTCTACTCGATTAGATTATATTTCGTGCGTGTTTATGAAGTAAACAACCACGTGTTAATTATTTTATTTCACGCTTAGCTTATTGCTAACGTAGCGGTGATTTACGCTGCCTGGTGATTAGTTTTTGTGCATTTTAACGTGATCCGTTCTACTCGATTAGATTATATTTCGTGCGTGTTTATGAAGTAAACAACCACGTGTTAATTCTTTTATTTCGCGCTTCGTCAATTGTTCACGTAGTGGTAATTTAAGGTGCCCATGTTAGCTTTAGGAAAATGTTTTTATAATATATTTAGTAGCGCGGCATAAACTAATACACTCTCTTATTCTAGCACAAAATACGGTATCGTTCTAGATTTCGTACTTCACGCTTTCTTATTGTAATATTGTACTCAATATTACCAAAACTGCATGGAACAAGTAGCTTGTAATCAAGTTTCTAAATCCACGCCCGCTGCAACAAAAATAAACCTGGCAGTGCAATATAAAACTACCCCAAACTCTTAAGTTTGCATAGCAAGGTATGTTTCTAAAGGTCAACAAAGAGCGAAGCTTATAAATTCCAGACAGTACGCTCTCTCTATTGTTCTAAAGCTGCACATGTACAGAAAAGGTACTACCAAAACCATAAAAACCATGACCATAAATTGTGCGCTGGAGACCGTGCAGGTACCAATTCCGAAAAACAATAACCCTAAAGATGCGAGTGAATAACGGAACTGGACAATTAACAAGCTGCCTTTTTAAACAATAGATCAACAGACGACCATTTCTTTACGCTTAAAAGGGTCTTAGATGAAGAACGACGTGCAGGTTAAATAATTTATGTACTCGCTATATGAGCGAGTTATCATGAGATATTTGATTAACCATTAGAGGAATAAACCAAGACAAAAGAAAATGCATGAAATCTTAGACGGAAAAACAGTAACCAAACGCATCAAGAACCACAGGATGTGCTATCTCGCACATGTTTACAGGCGCCGCGTACCACATCTACTGCCAATAAGGTCGGTCGAACTACACGTGGAACGACAACTTAAAACAGGACATGAAGTACTTCGACAAGGAAATCGATTTTTGGATGGATACGGCGGAAGACAGAAACAAGACCAAGATTGCTGAAACGGATAGTAGCGAGCTCTCCGACGATGACATTGAAAACAGCAACATCTAACACAACATAACACAGTAGAGCAAGGACATACAAAAGAACCGTGAAAGCAGTAGAACATATGTCATGCTCACTTAAATGTCTCACTGGTGGTGGCGCGTGTGTTGGATCATTCGGTTCCCTACGAAATGGTTGAGCTGGGTGGTGCTGATCCACGCGTCATGTTCGTGAACGGGCGCCATCTGTTGAGACTGGTCATCTCTTAACTGCCAGGGCTTATTTTTAATTTTATATTTTTAATTTTATGTTTTAATTTGTTTCTTAACATTGTTCTCACATATAGAAGCAATAAGAATAATGTAACCAGGATTTTGTAAAAATGTCTTGATTTAAAAGAGTGTCCGTGGAGTTTCTTGCCCGTTCTTCTCCATAGAGATCTACGCTTTGGAATGGGCAACTAGCTTCAACTTTCTGACTAACTGACCGACTATTTAATTTTGACAATTCAAAAGTGCCTGTAAATGGTTTAATTGAAATAAATGATTTGAGTTTGAGTTTGACCATGCCAAAAGATTCACGGGTGAAGATCGACCTGAAACACCTGGCCGCGAAGTCTTTAAAAGATGCCCATCCATAGACAAATAATATCACCCATCTCTCCACTAGTCCAATGCTTACTCTAGGATGCATATCCGGGAGGCTCTTAAATCCTATCCTTTCCTACGGGCACGCCGTCCCTACAAAAACCGCGCCCCCCGGTCTACTTCTTGATATGCAATGGTGGCTGTAGCATCATGAACATGAGGCGATAGGAGCTAGAGCGTATCTTGGGATTCATTCGATTATTCGAGTCTGGTCTAACCACGCTGGGATCGGTGCAATTCATTCATTAATCAACTTTACACTTGCTAACTGTACTGTACTTTAACTAACTTTAATCGTGGTGTAATAAAAAGTATGAACACTACTAAGGCAAGATTTTAGTAAACTGACGCAACTAATCAAGATTCCAAAATGGTGTATTACTCTAGGAAAACCAGCCACAAAAAAATAATATCCATACTAGTTCAAAATAAGAACCAAATTCCTTAAATTGTAGTTGACAGTAATCACTTTTACAGCGTGCCCAAAATGGGTTCTTGTTACAATTTCTAGGAATTTGAATGGGGCATACATACCGTAGAAGTTAGAGAGAGATAGATAGATAGAGATATTTGCGTTAAAAAGAGACAACAACAGGGCAGGTAGAGAAGCTGTTATTATTCTCAGCAAGGCAACTTCAGCAAGTCAGACAAGTCAGTTCAGTACGCTCTGCTCCTTTGTGTAGTGCGCACCGTTCCGTATTCAACTGACGTGGCTCTCGTACGTACTAACGACTTTTGGCTTGGCTTTTTGGACTGGAATCGATCTGCAAACTTAACTGACCTGGCATTATTTGCACTGGAAGTGATCTGCAAACTGAACTGACCTGGCATTATCTTGGACTACGATTGTGTGTTTTGTGACTACGATTGTGTTTTGTGATTTGGAGTTCTGGCGCATTTTGGACTGTTTAGCGTTTAACATGCTGCAACAATTATCTTTAATTATCTCAAATTCAAGGAATTATCAAAATAAACACAATAGACAAAAAGAAAAGAAAAAAAAAAAAAACGAAAAAATATTCATTCAAGAACTAATCATCGTACAGACGCCAGCACATCAAGCTACTACAATCTGTCAGATTTCTTTAATAGATTTTCGACTTTATTACTAAAGCATTAGGTTCAATGTTGATTGGGAAAATCTGACAGTTTCGGGTAGGTTGACCTGCTGGCGTCCGTACATCAGTTGTTAAGTTAAACCATTGTTTTTCGTCCTGAATATAATCTTTCTTCTTGAAAATGTGATCTCATAAATGACAAGGCGCTTAAAGTTTTGTCACCCAGGGAACTTCTTAGTTTATTACAAAATATCCGGCGGATGAAAAGGCTCGCTCGGCTTCCACACTTGTAGGCGTTATCGAAAGGAAATTATTGTACGCTGCAGTTAAAAAAACTTCGCGACCGCCGCCAGCGCTGTCGTAAATGCACATTTCTACCCTAATAATGGAAGTGAGATCTGTGTTTACTGTTGAACTTGGTTTATTTACAGTCACTTTGTTTATTTCTTTGTCTAACTGTTGTGCGATTGTCAACTCCTCGTCATCATCGTCACTGGTGGCAATTGCGTCCGATGCTCTCGGTTGTGGTTGTGAATTTGTACCTTTTTGAGTAGAATTATATTTCATCCGCTCCAACAGTTCCGCTATGTACATTCATATATCATCCGACGATAGTTTCATGAAATATTCTGTGGCAGCAGTTTTAAAAAAATCCTCATTGCTATGCAAATATTGCAAAACACCGAATACATTAATTTGTTCGAATTTCCTACTGAGTTCGTTCGTGGCTAGTTTCCCACTGAGTTCGTTTGACTGAAGATCAAGTTTCTCTAGCATAAATCGAAGCGCAGCGTCGGCCGTCAATAAGTTTGAATCACGGCGACTTAATGACAAAACTGTAGTTTTTATTACATCCAAGCTGTAATGAATGTCGTGAAGGTCTTGGATCTCTTCGTCTGTAAATTTTGCATTTGATTTCAAATCTAATAACGCCTTAAAAACGCATGATTTTAATTTGAGAAATCGGCCTACCATATCTGATAAGCTGTTCCATCGCGTTTTACAGTCTAGAAACAGGTCAATATATAGACTATGTTCTTCTAAAATGTACTTTTGCAACAAGTCGTTTTGCAAAGGGGAGTTTTTAAAAGATTTTATTAGATCTATTAATTTTTTTACAGTACCTTTGTATAAAAACTCCGATTCTAGAACTCTGGTCGATTCTACAATAAAGGCATCCTCATCTTCAATAGACTGATTAAGGCTTTGGTTTAAGTACTTACATTTTCCAAGAGAAAATCCACACATTCAAAGTCACCCACGATAAAGATACAACTGCTACAAATTGTTAATATTTGCGCGCATTTACCACCAACTTTTAATTAAGTAATCAAGTCATGAGGAACAGTTCTTAAAAGGTTCTGAGGAGGAAATAGTTAGGCGTGAGGGCCTCCGGATCCTTAGGATCGACAGAAACGTGGGTCAGGGGCCGAGAGTTCACGGAGTGCTCGGCCTCTACCAGCAGCGTCAACAGCACCATTTCCTTTAACGCCTTCTGGTTCAGGGTCGCTCCTAGTGTCGTTTTAACAGAGCGCACTAGTCGCTCCCACGCTCCCCCCATGCGGTGCCCCTGGTGGAATGAACTTCCATTTCATCTGGTGTTCTAGCCAAAGTGAACGAAGCTCCTTGCCCACTCTTTGTATGTCGCATGTAGTTCTAGTTTACGTAATTCGTAGTTATCGCTGTGCGATAGCTCGCACCGTAGGGCGTAGATTGACCACCCAGTATCGCGGCCTTAGGTCGTTGATCACGCGCTCATTATTAGCGTGACCAGCTCTTCGGTGTGCATCTTCTACCAATAGCCGTGCGAACGGGTGTTTGTCGTGTAGGATCACCGGTGTCTTCTTAGTCTCTCCTTCGGCCAGGACTCTTCGTCGTCGTACAGGAACGCAGGGCCGGTGACCCATCTATCTTCTGGTTCTACGCGCATGGCGTAATCAGGGCGCGTAGCCTCGTCTGGTACGTTGTGGTCGGTAGGCATCCATGCTGGCGTCGGTCAGTTCCGCAATCTCTTCCAGGTGATATGCCACGAAAGGTGTGTATTTCACGGCGTCCTTCTCTATCCATCGTAGAACCGTTTGTGAGTCGGTCCAGTAGATGGTACTATTGGGCTTATCTCGATGTTCCTCGTTATCGTCGTTGCCAGTCGTGCGCCGATCACCGCGGCCTGCAGCTCTGGTCGCGGGATAGTAACGGGTTATGACTCGCGGAATAGTAACGGGTAATAACTCCTAAACGCGTTGAGTATGTTGGAGCACCAACCTCTCAGGTTGAAATGCTGGTTCTGGTGGACCTTCATTATGTAGTGCGCGGTCCTGTTCGCCTCATCTTCGGTCGCGACGCTGTCCACGTAGTCGTCCATATAGTGGCTCAACGTTATGGCTCGCCCGGTGCCAGGGTATTCCCCTGCGTATAGCGTCGCGTTGGCGTCCCGTACTGAATGTGCGATGAAAGGCGAACACGAAGCTCCGAAGATCATTAACGTCATCTTGTATTTCTTCGGTGGCTTGGTGCGATCCGCGACTCTCGCCAGAGAAACATCTGCGCAGCTTGGTCCCGATCTCTTATCTTCACCTGGAGAAACATCTTCTGGATATCGTCAGTGACGGCTACCGCGGTCGCTCTCTGAATCGGAACAGGATCCCTGGTAGCGAGTTCAAGAGGTCGGGTCCTTTCAGTAGGTAATCGGTCAGGCGCACTCCACTTCGCGCGCCGCGCCGACGCCGACGCTCGACGCCGCGCATCAGTATGATGCGCGGCGTCGAATACTAGGCGCATCTTACCTGGTTTATTCGGGTTCACGACCGGGAAGTGCGGCAGGTACCATGCTCGCTTATTCTTGTCTTCCGATCCGTCGAACTCCTGGGCGTATCCTTTTGCGAACAAGTTCTTCACTAGGGTGCCGTATTGTTTCGCGAAGTGCGGCGATGCATCCATCTTCTTTTCTATCGTCCTTAGCCGCCTTAGGGCGCAGCTGTAGTTGTTGGGCATCGACGAATTCTCATCACGCCACGGCAACCCGACTTCGAAATGATCTCCGACTTTCTTCAAGGTACTGTGAACCACGTCAATCGCCCTCTGATCGTCTGGTTTGACTTTCTTCGCTAGGGAAACTCCTAGGGCATCGATCCTAAAATGGGTCTTCATGAGTTCTTCCACACGACGCACGTCGTCCGTCTGTTTTGTCACAGACGCGGTCGTATAGGTGGAGCACCACTTGCCCTTCTTTCTTATTTAGTGTGGCGCGCGGCGCCGTCCCATGGATCACCCATCCTAGCTGTGTGTAGGAAGCCGCAGGTTCATTTTTCCCGCCCATGCGTAGCTCTCGCGTGACGATCAGGTGCCAGTTGTCGGCACCTATTAGCAATTTGGGTCTGGCCTCAACGTAGCACGCGTTCTCTTGTATGCCGCGGAGGTGTGGATAGTTGTTTAGTATCAACCTATCCACTGCCTGACTATGGAGCTGCAGGTCCTTCATAGTTCGTGGCAATCAGGTCCTGGAATTCGCTGTCCAGGCCGCGTATCTGCAGCTTGACCTCTTGACTATGCTCCTCGCGTTGCTGTGCGGTCACGCCTTGAATCCGTTGGGTCGAGCCTAGTCCGTTCACGCATAGCTGGCGCGTCAATTCTTCGTCGACTAGCGATATCGTGGAGCCTTCATCTAGTAGGGCGAACGTGGGCCTTTTTAATAGCACCGGACACATTTTCAGCAATACGCGCTGTGTCACATCACTAGCCGCGGAGACTGTCATCACGGCTTCCCGTGGGTGTTCGCTGCCAACGTCAGTCGACTTACTTGGTTCGCTCGTCGACGCCTCCTTTACCTCCCCTTCCTGGTGCAGCAACGCGTGGTGTGGGCGGCTGCGGGACCCTCGGCCACATTGTTTGGCTCGGCAGCGCTCGCGGTGATGGAGTCGCGTCACGCACTTGAAACACACTTTATTGGTGCGCGCTCAATCCCACCTTTGGTCATTATTCATCCGTTGGAAGTTCGCGCACTTAGGTACCTCGTGGTCACCGTCACAACACAAACACCGCGGTTTCGTTTTTTCCTGCGTCTCCGATGTGGATACACTAATTCGCGACCCGATTTCTTTCTCACGTTCACTTGTGTCGCAGCCCTTGTTTCCTTCTTCGGGGCAGGTGCGTGTGTGTAGGCGTACCTCATGGCTCGGTCCGCCTCCCGCATCAGGAACCGGGACAGCAGCGTTACCTCCGGTTCCTGTGGCGATTCCGCATTTTCGGAAGCGTAGTCGCCTCTCGCACCGAGGTATTTCACTTCCATCTCGATTTTAAGTGCGGGCTCAGCTTCTCGGCCACTTCCCGCAATAACATTGGGTTCCATGCGTACCCAGGGATGTCCACTTTGGATAACACGTACACTATATTCTGAAATTTGACCGCGAACGAATTTAAGTCACTGGCCGCACTCATGAGTCGAGGTAATTTCCTTAAGTCTTCCATAGCTCGATCCATGAGTATTTCCGGTCTCCCGTAATACTGCTCCAGCGTGTTCACGATCACTTGAGGGTCGGACGCGGTGTACAGGTCCTGACACTGCATCCCTAGCTTCACCCTTGATACAGTTGCGCAGTCTCGATAAGTTCTTGATTGTTGAAAACTTGCACAATTTTGATGAATCATCGTACGCAGCCTTAAATGGCAGCCATTCAGTAGCCGCTCCCGTAAACGTGGGCAGCTCGGTTGCTTGTCGTGGCGGCGGCGGGCGAACGTATATCAATCTTTCCAACGTGTCGGCCAGGCGTTCGATTCCTCCACGGCGTTCCCCTCTAGTGGGTGACTGTGAGGCCGATCTTTGTCTGTGTTGATCCCTGGCGGTATTGACACGTGCGGCGGGCTCGACGTAATCAGCGGTTCCCGGGGCGGCGCGCATGGCGGCGGGATGCGGCGGCTGCTCTTCTTGCAGTCGATCCGCTCCTGTCAACATTTTGAAGCTACTCATCCTCCCTATCCTCGGTCATGCGCACCGAACCTTCTTCACGGGCTTCAGGCTGCGCTTCGATCGTCGACACCTCGTACTCTAATCGCTTCTAGCTAAACAGCAGTGCGATTCTGTAACCATCTCACCGTGAAAACTTAGGTGAAGTGAGCGTGGAGTGAGCTGTCATTCCAAATAATGCTAGGGATTGACACTACCTACTGACAACTTACATCAAGCTCACTTCACTTGAGTTTTCACGGTGAGATTTTTACAGAATCGACCGGCAGGTCCACGAATTCCAAAATTCCTAATGGACAAAACAGTTGAAGAGCAGTGAGGGCCCAGTGGTAACGGCCTCGACTTACGAGTTGCAAGTCGTGGGTTCGAACCCAGGCAGGCGCTTTACTTTGTGTAAATTATTTCATCACCACTGCTCTCAAAACGGCGAAGGAAATCATCGAGAGGAAACCGGCATTCATTCATTCATCCTAGAACCAAATATTCGAAGACATGTGACTTCTGCCAATCCACACTGGGCCCGCGTGGTGGATTACTGCCCACTCCCTCTCGACGAGAGGAGGCCTGAGTATGTTATTGTCCCAATAACATTTCGCTTAACCTGAGAATCGAAGGACTTCCAACGACCACTTTTCGGCAGTTATAGTTCGTTTCATCATCAGGCTACAGCAGTCCACTGCTGGACATAGGCCTCTCCTATTGCACGCCATTCAACTCGATTTTCGGCAACTCTCATCCAGCTGCTACCAGCCATCCTGCGAAGATCGTCGCTCCACCTAGCCTGAGGGCGTCCCACCTTACGTTTACCGATTCGCGGTCTACACTTAAGAACGGTGATCGGTTCTACGGCTAATATGGCCGGCCCATTGCCACTTCAGCTTGCTTATTCTGTGAGCTATGTCGACCATTTTGGTTCTCCGCCGAATCACCTCGTTGCGGATTCGATCCCTCAGAGAGACTCCAAGCATAGCCCTATGCATAGCTCGCTGAGTGACTTTATGGACTAGCCGTACCGACCCGTGCATAAGTGGACAATGTACCTCAAACAAAGTAATTCTGTTATATTATCTTATCTAACTTCCTGAACCAGTCTTTCGTCAAGTTCGCACCTTTCGCAAGATAATACATAAGTAGGTACCTTGGTTTTATTGTTTTATTTTTCATGTTATGTATTCAATGTGTAACTGAAATAATGCACATTATGAAAGTAGTTTATTCAGAATCGTTTACTAAATCGAATTTTATCATTTTTAATACCTATAAGTAATTTATTACCCCAATAAAACTACGTAAATTACATTGTACAGTTAAAACAAACCAAAATGGACGAAGTAGGTACCTACTACGCTAGACCACAGATAACTTTGTGGCTAGACCATAGATATACTATAGGCTAGACCCTTATAAGTGTGTGAATAAATGCGAGCGTAGATTTGTAATGTGACCACGATAATATTCTAAATATGGTGTATGGTGGTGTGCGTTAATTCCAGAACATGTTGTAGCGTCAAGTTTTCACGGGCTACCTTAGCGGATTCCCCATGCACTAAGTTAGCACATAAAATTCAAATTTACAACGGCGATATGGTTGGTTGTGTGTCTTATACCTTCAACTCTGCTTACTCCTGCAGCGATTAGTGTGATTATTGTATGTTATGTTCAAACTATATTTTTATTAAGTGGTAGGTCATATAGCAGCTCCACGTATGACAGAAAGATCACAGCACTGCCTAAGCTGCTGAAGTCAAAAAAACATATATAGGTATCTGCGAAATCTGCGGTTTGGTGCTAAGAAAGGATATTTTTATTGTGACATATTACGAAACACACAACCAAACATACACACACCCACCCTTACACCCACACCACACACACCCATTCCTTGCTTACATAAAGGAGAATGCCCATTTTGTTAGGAGTTTTGGGCCCCTAAAAAACTTCGCATGTCACAGTGGTTTTAACTTGGTTTCATAGACCTAAAATCACCTTTTCATATCCTGGAAACGATTTTCAATTTTTCACCCTTGTTCAAGAGAAATCTTACTTTTTCGGATGCTGAAATTGAGGTTATAAAACAAGTTTTGTTTTGTTTTAAACATATTTGAAATTAAAATAATATTGTTTAAGTATTAATATTGATATCTGAATTTAGAAAACACTACATAACTTCTTCTCTTGCTAGATATTATGCAGGTTAAGTACTTGCGCTTACAAATATCCCTTGCCGTGCCGTGCCGGCAGTCAGCGTTCAGTAGGCTGTGCCCTCACCACTAGCAGGCAGTGTTGTTAAAAATAAATACTTACCTACGACTAAAGCTTTAGGTTGGAGGAGCTCATGGCTAAGTTACAACAACCACACGGATCCATCTCAAGTTAAGCTAAGCTGCTCTACGGCTGCTTACTTAAAAAAAAAAAACAACAATAAATAGTAGATAAGACATTTATTCTTCAACAAATATATGGTCTAGAAATTGCGCTGGGGCGCTTATATCATTAAAACGACCCCAGCTTAAGTACCACAATACGGTCATAGTATGAGCGCAGCACCCTACTGTACGATTTCCCACTAAGCAACTACAATAATAAGCAATGATACTCTCTAAAGAATTTGCCCTATGTTGCTCTCTACTTATCAATAAATATGTGTAATAAATCCTGCTACTCACATGTCTCGATTTTATTCTGGCCCTAACTAAATAATTGTTTTGACCTAATATTAAGGGCAAATCTTCTTCTATTAGTTTATTGCTTATTTCTACACTGTAGGTACCATTCGCCCGCACATGCTCCCCATAATAGGATCTTGCCTGTTTTAATTGGTAAGATCCTAAAGCAAATCTTCTTAATTCAATTAATGATAATCTTGGAAAGTTATTTAGATGGGGAGCACTGCTATTTATGCTTTGGAAAATCGTACGTCTTCTATTTATATGTTCCCTTTGAATAAATTCCGATAAATAATTTACTGTATTTAATCTCGACAGAGCAATATTTAGGTACTCCACAGCATCGGGTCTATCATCAATTGTAGGATGGAACATAATCAAAAGGGAACAAGCTATTTTGAAATCAGTCATAAGGTGACTTGACGCTCTATTAAAATATTCCTGGCGAAATAGTTTAAAATCTCTTTTGATTCTCCCATTTACAACTTCTACCACCCACCGACACATTGTTACACATCTAGATTTATTAGCCTGGTGGGTGGTTAATTGATGTTCGTTTTCCGATAATGACTCAGGCATGTGAGTTTTATAATTATATCGTTCTAACTCAGGAATCACATCTCTAAATCCTCTGTCCAAAATGAATACATCACCGGGTCTAAAAAATGAGCGCATGGGACCATTTTCAGTAGTAAACAAGGCACTCATAATCGATGAGTCATTTTTTGTGGCTTCATATGGCCCCACGCACTCTAAAATATATCCATCGCAGCAAACAAATAAAAACGGTTTGACAAGATTGGCATATTTATGCAGACTATATGTTTGTTTTTGATACAAATAATTGCTGCTGCTTTGCACATAAACATATGTGCCATCACATATTACAATGGCAGGTTTAACATTTGAAGCCATGTTGGCATCCCCAAAAAAACCCTCCGGTATGATTCTATTCCGTGATGCTACATTTTGGATAGATGTGTGATTTATTCCTAAATGTCGAGAAACAAACTGTTCATTTAAACAATTTCTCACAATATTCATTTTTCTTTCCAAAGTGGATCTTGGCATTTTAAAAAGAGTTGACAGTCTTTGATTACTGTCACCTGTTCTGAGTTTTACTAGGAATATGCTGAGAGCAACAGAAGGATTTGGAAAGTGATCATATAACATAGGGTTACAACTTAGAAACTCATTAAATTGCTCTGTAGTAAGTCCCAACCAATAATGGCATAAACAAGAATCCATGGAGTTTATGTCATTGAAGTCTAACTGTCTTTCAGTAGCTTTTTCAAGTTTTGTGAAAATATAACCTAAGTAGGTACTAACCACATAATAAATAAAATAAAATAAAAATCTTATATTTCAGACAGAATCCATTGATTGGTTAGTATCTATACTTATAATAAATCTGTAGAAGTGAAAATTCTGTACATTGAAAATATCAAAAAAATAATTTACAGGGGGTGTTACTAGACCGACACCGAACCCAAAAATGTGATTAAAAAAATTTTTGTCTATCTGTCTGTCTGTCGGTCTGTCTGTCTGTCTGTCTGTCTGTTTGTTCAGGCATCACGCAAAAACTACCGGTTCGATTACGATGAAACTTGGTATAATTATTCTTTAATATCCTGGGCACCACACTGGGTACTTTTTATCCCGGAAAAGTATATACAATAAAAAACAAACTTAATTTTGCGGTTCGATCCCTATACCCGATTACCACTGTCTGTACTGTACCAACCGCAAATACTAAGTTTGTCGTAGGTTGGGTCACCCGCAGTGGAGTTCATTTTTATTCCTTTTAGTTTTTAGAGTTATTTAGGTTTATTTTTATATGAGTCGTAGGTATAGATTTTAATTTTAAAGTATAGGTAGTATATTTGATATGAGTGTACGTAGTGACCGTAGGTTCTTTTTTCTGTTAGGTAAGATTAGTCATTCGTATAGATATTAGTTTTTAGGGATTTTGCTTATTTATTGAGTTTAGATTAGTTATCATCAGAAATAGGTTTATTTAGGTAGGTAATAATAGGTAGTAATAGGTATTTAATTTTCTGTTATTGAGTTTTTTTTTTTAATTAGGTAGGTACTTAGGTAAAGATATCATATAGGTACCCTTTTAATCACCACTAAGGAGACACAATTGGTTTTCTACTGTAATTAGCCACAAAGGGCCCGCGAGATAGATGGCATTCTGGGGAAGCACATACATTTTATCCTGTTAGCACGTTCCCGTGGGATAACTTCCGACATCCACGCGGGCGAAGCCGCGGGCAGAAGCTAGTACAAAATAAAACTTAGAACTAGTGTTAGTACTTATAGCTACCCGGAAAAATTGTTTTATCTAATTAGGTACCTGCTACCCGGAAAAATTGTTTTATCTAATTAGGTACCTACGCCCCACTGGCATGTAGGCATATCCAATGTCCCAGTATGGGGCTATCCCACCTGACCGCTATGGTTTTCAGGATGCTGTTGGGGCTGGCGCGTACTCGGTGCATGATGGAGGCGCATTATTGCGTGAAAACCATCAATTGCCGCCTCCGCGAACATGCTGGATGCACTACAGTAGTGCGGCAACCCCATCAACACCCTGAACGCATTATTATATTGGATAATGTCTGTGGTACTTTTGTTTTTTAAAGAAACTAATCAGATACGAATGTACCTACCGGAATATTTCAGACGGTAGGAAATACCATGAAACATAATTATGATAATATTTTTTTTAGTTTATTTACCTACTTCTTTTATTTTCTTTATTTGAGCCCGCCCATCGTCTACTTCACGCCTAATCAGTTACATGAGAGTGTTAGCTAGATTACAACGGGAGAAAAGCTATATTGTAGCCTATCTCCGGTCATTTTAGTCGGCAGATTAGTAAAATATCGAAATTTTCAATCAATTGACATAGTCTGTCGTCTGGCAACATTCAGGTTAAGTTTCAATGGCGGAACTAAAATCAATAAAATAAATATTAATTATGTTTTCCAATGCTAGGGTAAAAGAAATGTTGATAAAAAAAACTTAAACATGTAAAAATACGGTTTAATTTTTGAGAAGTAAATAGTCTTGACATGGCACCAAAACTAAGGGCCCATTAGTTGTCATTCTCCTTTTAAGGGCCTTACTCTCGTTTAGTACCGTAATACGGTCACTTTATGAAGAATATTTCTCATTAACGGCTTGATTAAAAGATCTGTAAAAAATATATGTTTGCTATAGATTCATGAACAACATTTCTGTAGAAGGATTTTTTCGTATGGCTAATACTTTTGCCTTAAAAAAATATTTACCAACACGCTATTTTTTTCTGAAATTCGATATTACTTCTAAACGGCTTTGATGTTTGGAAATATTTTTACACTGAAAAATCGATGGTTAGAGGTACTACAGATTTGTCTTAGCTTATGTAAATCAATTAACATTTGCAAAGGAAATGTCCCCACTTTGAGATCGAGCTTCAGAGGGGCTCTGCGCGGGCGCGGGCGGCAGTCGTGCGTTAGCATTGAGACGGGATGGCTGTGTCGCTCGCTGCTACGCTCCGGCTATCGACCGACTATGCGCGTCTGTCTGTGTTAGTGCAAATATTTACGAACGAATTGTATCAGTGTGCGTTTATTGACTAGCTCGCTGCAGATGGCCCATTTCTATTGTGCGCGTGGACGCTTACGAATACTTACGATAGTAAAATACAAGTAGTCATATATAAACTAATATTAAAATGAGAAAAGATGGATTTGATCAAAATAAAAGTCCAAGATGGCGGTTGCGAAAATTTTCAAGTTTTTCATCATGGGTGTCGTTTTCATATATTTCGAGGGTGACAAAACCGATAGTGAGGTCAAAATAAAAATCCAAAATGGCGGCTGCAAAAATTTTCAAATATTTCATCATGGGTATCGTTTTCATACTTTTCGAGGGTGATAAAGCCGATAGTGAGGTCAAAATAAAAATCCAAAATGGCGGCTGCAAAAATTTTCAAATATTTCATCATGGGTGTCGTTTTCATGCTTTTCGGGGGTGATAAAGCCGCTAGTGAGGTCAAAATAAAAATCTAAAATCGCGGCTGCGAAATTTTTCAAATATTTCATCATGGGTGTCGTTTTCATGCTTTTCGGGGGTGATAAAGCCGCTAGTGAGGTCAAAATAAAAATCCAAAATGGCGGCTGCGAAAATTTTCAAATTTTTCATCATGGGTGTCGTTTTTATGCTTTTCGGGGGTGATAAAGCCGCTAGTGAGGTCAAAATAAAAATCCAAAATGGCGGCTGCAAAAATTTTCAAATATTTCATCATGGGTGTCGTTTTCATGCTTTTCGGGGGTGATAAAGCCGCTAGTGAGGTCAAAATAAAAATCTAAAATGGCGGCTGCGAAAATTTTCAAATATTTCATCATGGGTGTCGTTTTCATGCTTTTCGGGGGTGATAAAGCCGCTAGTGAGGTCAAAATAAAAATCCAAAATGGCGGCTGCGAAAATTTTCAAATTTTTCATCATG
This sequence comes from Apamea sordens, assembly GCA_945859715.1. NCBI lineage: Eukaryota > Metazoa > Arthropoda > Insecta > Lepidoptera > Noctuidae > Apamea > Apamea sordens. Next base: position 2,667,213 of record OX244014.1, read on the forward strand.
GGTGTCGTTTTTATGCTTTTCGGGGGTGATAAAGCCGCTAGTGAGGTCAAAATAAAAATCCAAAATGACGGTTGCGAAAATTTTCAAATTTTTCATCATGGGTGTCGTTTTCATGGTTTTTGAGGCTGCTGAAGCCAATAGTGAGGTCAAAATGAAAATCTAAGATGGCAGGTGCGAAAATTTTCAGAATTTTCGTCATGGGTGTCGTTTTTATGCTTTTCGGGGGTGTTAAAGCCGCTAGTGAGGTCAAAATAAAAATCCAAAATGACGGTTGCGAAAATTTTCAAATTTTTCATCATGGGTGTCGTTTTCATGGTTTTTGAGGCTGCTGAAGCCAATAGTGAGGTCAAAATGAAAATCTAAGATGGCGGGTGCGAAAATTTTCAGAATTTTCGTCATGGGTGTCGTTTTCATACTTTTCGAGGGTGATCAAGCCGATTGTGAGGTCAAAATAAAAATCCAAAATGGCGGCTGCGAAAATTTTCAAACTTTTCGTCAGTGATGTCGTTTTCATGCTTTTCGGGGGTGATAAAGCCGATAGTGAGGTCAAAATAAAAATCGAAAATGGTGGTTGCGAAAATTTTCAAATTTTTCATCATGGGTGTCGTTTTCATGCTTTTCGGGGTTGATAAAGCCGATAGTGAGGTCAAAATAAAAATTCAAAATGGCGGCTGCAAAAAATTTCAAATATTTCATCATGGGTGTCGTTTTCCCACTTTTCGAGGGCGATAAAGCCGATAATGAGGTCAAAATAAAAATCCAAAATGGCGGCTACAACAATTTTCAGATATTTCATCATGGGTGTCATTTTCATAGTTTTCGAGGGTACTACAGCCGATAGTGAGCTCACAATGTAAATCCAAGATGGCGGCTACAAAAAATTGTTTTTTTTTTAAATCATACATAAGGAACTTCGAATAACCTAAGTTATTCCGATCAAACTAAAATTTACTAATTATTACTTGATTTTAGGTACACGATACTTATTTGACAATAATATACTTAGTGTGATGAGTTGCCAAATAAACAATGTTATTTATCACGAGACCGCATGAGAGAGTGAGTGAGTGACAGATAGATTGCAAAAACAATATCCTATACGGTTAAGACACAAGAAATGCGTTTCCGTGAATACTGTATCATTGTGTATTAAAATTCAATTGATTTAATACAGATAACTTATTAGAAATAAATATTATATTAGATTATTCAGATTTTTTACCAAAATTTAAAAATATATGCTTTGATTCTTGGAAAGAATATTTTAATAAACGGTCATTAGAAAAGGGTTTATGGTATAAAACCATACAGTGTGAACCTCTTCGCGTGCCCTGGTTCATGAATAGTGAAGTTAGTAGAAAACTGATTGTTACTGCTCTTAGACTCAGATCTGGACACATTCCATGCAAAAAATTTGCCTTCTTGATGAAGAAAATCGATTCACCTAATTGTGAGGAATGTGGAGTAGTCGAGGACCTACAACATTTATTGATGGAATGTGTCCAATATCAGAAATAATTTAGTAAGATCCCTGAATTTGAACAGAACTGATGTAGGCATGTTCCATACAATTCTATCCCAACTATAGATGCTGGCGGGAAAAATTCCGAATCATTCCCGTCGAATACTTCGGAAGTATTCCGAAATATTCCGAAACTTTGGGAATATTTCAACCGTCAAAAAAAACCAGGAAAATCGACCTTATTACCTATTTCGCGCTTGGAAGTTGTAAATTATATTATCTTTAGTTGTGTTGTGAGCGGTAGGTATATTAAGTTTATGGTTGTGAGTGCACGTCGCATCAAGCACACACAACGTCGCGTCATGGGCAGCGCGAGCGCGATAGGGCGGGGGGCCGGGCGCCGCCGCCGTGCCGTTTACGCATGCGTGACTTGCCACGTGTTTACTTGCAAGGTTTGCCTTTATTTGTTTTTATTGACTGGGCTATTATACGCGTTAAGTAGGTAGGTAATGATTAATACCTACTGTAGCATTGGCAAATGCTACATTATAATTTTTTCACGAATAACCTTCTTTTATAACAAATCCTACCTTATTTGTAACCAGAAGGTTTTCTTCATATTGTTTTTTTGAATTTTGAATCAAAAAGTGTCGTCTTTTTTCCTACAGTGTTTTTTTCATTTGAAGCTTTTATTTGGGCACAGGACGGACGTCAATATTAAAATTTTTTCCCGTTTTATCATTTAATTATTTGCCACTATAAAGATTTGAGCGTCCGAGTTCGTCCGCTGTGCGACCGGACCAAAAGGAACTGTTCCCGCAATTTACAACATCTAAAACTTGCGAGTCAGGTTTCATCTTTCAGGACTTGGTATGTAATTTAACTTTTGCTTCATCTCTTATGTTATAAAAGATTCTGCCTGCGTCTCGGATTATCATTTTTCGTTATTGTCTGTAGATTTGTCCGAAGACTGTAGGCGAATCTTAATTCGCCCCCCCCCCGCTAGCCTGGGACCTGGCGACTGCGAGCTGCGTGTTGGGATCCGTACCCTACGCTGGTGATTCCAAGTACCAGCCAGCCAGCGAGCCCTCTGACTGACATCCTGGAGGCTAGGACCGGATCTACGTATTTTTTTGTTGTTTTTTTTTAATTTCTAGTAGATTCTTTAATATCGTCGTATTTTATGTAAATCAGCTATATCAATTTTATTGTTGCCTGACCTGACAGATCGACTTGGTGCGCAGTTAGCCATTTAGGATTACCGAATTTTTATTTATTGCGGAAGTTAGGAACGTTTGCAAACGTATCGTGACCGACGCGTAATTGTATTTTTTTCCCTTTGCGTAATTGTGAACTATAGAGGGCTCTAACACCAGGGACGTCGCCTCAGAGCTATTTACCTGATCCTTTGAATCGTGCTGTGCCCTTCATTAAATTTTTGATAACAAATTTTTGAACATAACTAAATTAAACGTGTACAAGTGAAGAATTGGTTATTATTTCGCTACACTACCTATGCGACTCGCGAATACTCGCGGTGCGTACAGAACTACATACAAACTAACCAAAAACATAGGTAGGTAACCCTTTTTCAAAAAACAAATCAAATACCTATGCTAGGCCTGGTTTTTAATTCCACAACTGACATTTATAAAAATAGCATTCGATTTCGAAATAAGTAGGCACCTACCTAAAAACAAAAGAATAAAAATCCTGTTAATCGCAGGCTAACATATCTACCTATAAAAATATCAACATTTATTATACTTTTAATCAATCCCTAGTATAATAAAATAAATATTTATATTTTACGTACGTATGTGCCACTAAACAATAATTAACTCACCCACCACACCACAAACAAACACGTTTATTCCATTGAATTATTCCGGTGAAATATTCGGTGGAAACATTCGATTGCGGGGTACGAATCATTCTCGCGGGGGGGAAAACTTCTCCGGGGAGCATCTCCCCTCTTACCGCACCCCGCAACGCCATCGCCTGCACGCACGACTCGTGGTAGTCGGGCGCACGCGGCGGCGGTGCGGCGGCAGCGGCCGGCGGCGTTTGAATAATTCAGATTTAAAGAAACTTTCCCAGAAGTATTCCGGAATTATTCCGAATTTTTCAGAAGTTTTGCAACTATAATCCCAACCAAATGGCGACGATGCGAAGGGTGTGTTCAAATTCATGGCTCACGTCTTGTGAAAGTACATTTGTTTAGGATACGATGGGGCTGACATACGCTATGCGTAAAAGCCCCTATAAATAAATTAAAAAAAAAAAAGATAACTTATTATTGAAAGATTATCTATTTATCCAGTTCTTTATTTAGATATTTAAGAAGGAAAATTAGTTTTATATGTAACCAACACCTCAAATGATGACTGAATAATTAGTTACAACTAAAACTAGATTTTTGAAGCCGCCATTTTGGATTTTTATTTTGACCTCACTATTGGCTTTATCACTCTGGAAAACCACGAAAACGACACTTATGAAGCAAAATTCCAAATTTATTGCAGCCGCCATTTTGGATTTTCATTTTGACCTCACTATTGGCTTCAGCAGCCTCAAAAACCATAAAAACGACACCCATGATGAAAAATTTGAAAATTTTTGCAGCCGCTATTTTAGATTTTCATTTTGACCTCACTATTGGCTCCAGCACCCTCGAAAACCATGAAAACGACACCCATGATGAAAAATTTGGAAATTTTTGCAGCCGCCATTTTAGATTTTCATTTTGACCTCACTATTGGCTCCAGCACCCTCGAAAACCATGAAAACGACACCCATGATGAAAAATTTGGAAATTTTTGCAGCCGCCATTTTAGATTTTCATTTTGACCTCACTATTGGTTCCAGCACCCTCGAAAACCACGAAAACGACACCCATGACGAATATTTTGAAAAGTTTTGCAGCCGCCATCTTGGATTTTCATTTTGACTTTATAATCGGCTCCAGCACCCTCGAAAACCACGAAAACGACACCCATGACGAATATTTTGAAAAGTTTTGCAGCCGCCATCTTGGATTTTCATTTGGACTTTATAATCGGCTCCAGCACCCTCGAAAACCACGAAAATGACACCGATGACGAAAATTTTGAAAATTTTCGCACCTGCCATCTTAGATTTTCATTTTGACCTCACTATTGGCTTCAGCAGCCTCGAAAACCACGAAAATGACACCCATGACGAAAATTTTGAAAAGTTTTGTAGCCGCCATCCTGGATTTTCATTTTGACTTTATAATCGGCTCCAGCACCCTCGAAAACCACGAAAATGACACCCATGACGAGGTTTATCTACTAAACGGCCGTAGGTAATTATTTCAAGGTCACTGCCGAAACTATAACATCGTTCGATTGGCTACGGAACCCTAAAATGCTATTTAGGTACAGTGCTAGTTAGGTAGGTTTATTACTGATTTATAATAATTCAAATTGGTGAAACAGGATCACATTTTTTATAAAATCTCATTTTTATGTACATAATAAATCCTCCTACCTACAGTATGCAAATAAAATGTTATTCGATTCCTAAGAAAAGTTTTACCCCCGCAGGAACTAAGTTCTGATTTTAAATAAAATCGAAATTTCTAAATGAAAAATGCTTAACATATACGTAACATACGTATCAATCTATACAAAATATATCAGACTTGCAACCGCAATTCCCTTCTGGAATCGTTGGCAAAAATAGCGACCTGCGGGCGGCATGTCTGTGCCTCTGCATACTCTTTGATCGTCGTTTTAGTTCAGCGCGCCACCGCGCGCGTTTTACGTTTTCGGGAGTAGAGCGTTTAGCTCCGCCCACATGCACAAGGTCAGCGAGCCCTATATACACCTTAAAAAGTGTTAAGTACTGATGTTTAACTAAGTTTTATGCCTACCAAGTGCAAAAAATTGTCAATGAACTGTAAGAGGAAAGCGCCTGTGTCTGTAACACAGTGTATACTAGCACAGACACAGCCGTTCACTCTGTCCCAAATAATGCATAGCGTTGTAATTCATTGTTATAAGTTTGATTGAGATGGACTTTTATTTGGCTTTTTGAAATAAAGATTATTATTATTTAGTTGTCTTTGACATATCTCGGGACCCTGGGGTCCCGAACCTTTGAAAGGCGTACTAGGGTCGCAGCCAACTCGCAGAGGCCCTTTACACAATTTTAAATGATGAGGAGGCACCAACCGACGATTATCCCTGTATGCGCCATGCAAGTGCACCCAAGGACAACCCCCGGTTGGTGCAGGACTATTGCAGAACATGAAAACAAAATATACTGAGCTATGGGTTTGGATGGCTATATAGTGGATCGGTTACCTTGAAATATGGAAGGTCTATGTCCTCTACCTGGCCAATGATAATATAATATTTTCAGATGAAATGGCAGGGGGTGACTAGCACACTCAATAATGGGCCCCCGAAAACGGTCGCTAGCACATAGTGTCGTAGCGACAAGGAGGCAACATGTCCTGAGGTGCTTGTCAGGAGTGGAGAGGTATTTCACGGCTATCAGGACAGTCCCGGAAGTGCGGTCAAGATCACTACCAGCATCTTACTGAAATACTTCCTTCCTCCGAGCACGTTTGCTCTTGCGAATCTCCACTCAAGCCAGCCAATAAAGGCAAGAATGAGGTGGGATCTCTGTTCCTCGACGGTATTCACTCCAGCCGGCCAATAAAGGCAAGCCAGAGGTGAGGAACAAGACTTCTCCCGGGAGATAGGTTCCGTGGGGTCGCTACTGCCCAACAGCTAGCCACATGCTGCCCTGCCGGTTCCCGTATCTCTCTTGGTCTGGCTCCTCACCCTAGACCTGATCCGGTAAAGTAAACTCTTCCGTCACAGACCTAGAATTTAGAGCGCGCAAGCCCCACCACGACGTCAACGTAGAGATATGGCGGTGGGGTTATTATTTATCGAAACTTTCCCCAGTTTCCCTTAGTTTTATTTTGGTGTTTTATTTTATAAAGGATCTGCAGTTAATGCCTCCCCCATGAGAAAAACGCGTAAGTTTAGGTAAGTTTGCAAGGGAACGAAGTCACAGCAACAACTAAAACACTCACACACGTCAGCTATCAATGACTGCACACATTTTATCATTATTTTATCATTTCAAAATTACCGATAGCAAAGATAGTAAGTAAATAACTTCGAAAATATTTAGTGTTCTCGTGCTGAGCAATACATAGATAACATGTAGGTTTTTTTTTTAACAAATATTTGCTTTTATTCGTGTTAATTTATATTTAATTTAGTTAAAGTTACATTTAGTTCATTGTGTTAGTGAGTTTTTTTGGTATAGTTCGTTGGTAAGGAGTTTTTAGTTGTAGTGACAACAGTTACGTAAATATTTTTATCAATAGTGGTTATAGGATTATTGTTTGACGAAGTGCATTAAGATTTAAAGTGTGTGATTAGGATATTTTTCGGAAAGCATGGTTTTGTTATATTGTAAGTATTTACCTATCTATTTAGTTGTAAATCCTACTAATATTATAAACGCGAAAATTTGTGTAGATGGATGGATGTTTGTTACTCTTTTACGTAAAAACTACTGAACGGATTTGAATGAAATTTGGCACACAGATAGTTTATAACCAGGATTAACACACAGGATACTTTTTTTCCCGATATTCTCACGGGATGGTAACATATGCGGGAGAAACCGCGGGGCGCTGCTATTAGTCATTCATGGTAGCAGGCTATACCTAGTTGATCTAGAGGTCGCAAGCGCACCCTGCTGAGGTCTGTCTCAAGTCACGACCCCGCTTCAGCTGGACTACTCTCTCCTCTCCCCAACTCCGTCAACCAAGACACGAAGCCGCACGAAAGTAGTTCAAAACTTCGAAGTGAATCCTACACCCAATTATAATTAATTGAGTGTAGGATTCACTTCCAAGTTCAACTTTTTTAGATGGAAAAAAAACTTTGGGAGTAGAGAAAAGTGCCATATCGTGTCTTCATTAATTCTTAGATCGGGCCCTAAACTAATCTTATGCCCGTAAATGATACGGAGTAGTTATAAATAAATAAATAAATAATATCCCTGGACATTTCACACAGCGCCATCTAGTCCCAAGCTAAGCAACCTAATGCTTGTGTTGGTGATGGTAACAAGATGACTGATAAACTACTTATATACATTTTTTTTTTGTAAATACATACATATTATAGATAGAAAAAAACACCCAGACTCAGAACAAATACATGTAGCATGTACAAATGCATGTTATTGCCCGTAGCTTCGGCTGAAACTACGGGCTTCGTGATAAAGGTGTAGGCTCCCAGTTACCTCGTCAGTTTTTCCTTTAGGAAATTCTCAATAGCAGCCAGAAATCTGGATTTGTGCTTGGATGAATATCCTCTCGCCCTACATTACATACTTATCAGACAAATGGGGTCTCGTTTTAAAGACATTCAAAATCTGGTTATAAAAAACGTACCTAACTTAGAGGTGTTTTTGGTAGATTGAGACTCAGATCAGCACCCTATGCTGATCTGAGTCTCAATCTACGCGGTACCACGAATATCTTACATGGGAGGGACTACCTATCGGATCTCCACAACCCAGTTACTGGGTAACACGATACTTTGGTAACACTGGTTGTCTTTCGGGCTTTCGACTTCCTGTAGCGACTGTCGGCGAGCAATGGGCAGCTCGCCGCCCGGGTCGACGGCGCGTTGTGTTCCACGCGCGCCTCAAAGAGATGTCAGCACGAACTGACGGGGTCCGCTAGGGCAGATGCCTGCTAGGGCCGCGGGTCGTTCGAAAGAGATACCGCCGTGGCCCCTGGCACAGGCAACTGAAGGAACACTGGTGGGTTTTAGTCAGTAAAAGTCTGACACGCCCTTCCGATCAGCCCAGAGCGGGAGAGGTCATTTGATAATATCCCACCCAAAAAAAAAAAACTACAAATGATCAATGCGTGTGTGTGTGTATTCAATGTATGGTGTATTTAATTATAGGAGTAAATAATGGTTCACGTAATAAACTGGCGTTCATAGTGGGTAATCAGCCGGCTCGAAAACCTTGCAACTTGCTTATTATAATCAGCTACAATTTTTATCATAACAACACAACTTTAAATACACAGCGACAGCACAACCGTGGGGTGCAGCTAGTAATGTTATAAATGAAATTAAGTTTGTTTGTTTGATACGCTTTCACGCTAAAACGGCTGAACGGATTTGGATGAAATTTGGCACGTGGGTAGGCCATGACCTGTAGAAGGACACATCCTGGCGGCCTACTCTGAAGTGCAAAGTGCGAATGTTCGGACCGGACCGACACATAGCCGAACCGAATATTGTTGAAAAAGGCGAAAAAAGTTTGGATCGGCTCAGTTGGGTCGGGACCATAGTCAATATTCGAAAGAGTGTAGGAGTGTAGGACCGGAACCGACCGACCGAACCTAATAGTAACTTCGTAGCAGGACATGGCCGAACATTCGGCCGATACTACTTCGGAGTAGACCCCCTGGATCGTAGACGAAGTCGCAGACAACAGCTAGTATTATACAGTGTGGCAGGGACATCGACGCGCAAACTGTAACCATGAATTCAGCACATGAGTTTAGACCCCATAGCGTTGAAATGTTTCGTCAGTTATTAAAAAAGTGCAATACGTACGCGATCAAAATGTATAGAACAGCAATATTTTTTTTTTAATAACCCTGTATAATAATTGTACTTTTCGTTTAAGAGGATGCAAGTGAAACTGCTGGCATCGGCCAGTTTGAATATCTTTGTATTATTTGAGGAAGGTACCTACCTGAAACTGTCTTTTCCCATTCAACATTGAACCTAAATGCTTTAGCGATAAATTTGAAAATCAATTAAAGAAATTTGACAGATTGTAGTAGCTTGATGTGCTGGCATCTGTATCTAACTCATTCAGTCGTACTCACGGCTACACATCAAGCTATGCAAAATCAGTATTGGCTGACCGTTCATTGTGAGAAAATATCATACAAAGTAAGGCCAAGACAAACTGGTTTTGTACCTATAGCTTGACGTGTAGCCGTGTGTACATGTCTTCAAGTATTAGGCTACATATATCTACATACTTTTAACATGTTATCCTCAATTTCTAGATAAAAATGAATAGTTGATAAATTAATAAACATGATATCATTATAAATTATTATCTTTGAGATAAACAACTGATATCATTAATAATGGAAGCGGAACATAGTAGGCTATTAAAGTTTTTCAAGGAAACCTGTACAGACAAGTAAGTTTATAATTTTTATTTTTATTTTCATTTATATTAGAAAGTGGGCATGTGTTACGGAGAAATGATTAAAATGTCGTGAGGAGAGTTTTGAGTATGAATGTCGATGGCTTTAACCTTTTGAACGCCATTGTCACATATACGTGACAAGCAAGCGCGTGCCCGTACGCCAACGACACAAATATGTGACAAAAAATGCGGTGCACTTTTATCACGAAATAAACAATTAAATCATTTTGGAATCCCTATTCTTTTTGTAGGTATTTGCGGTGAAATTGTGGCTTGGCGTAGAGGGCACGCGCGTGCGTTTATGCTCTGGCGTTCAAAAGGATAAGAGTAGGGGAAGACCAAAGAAGCGATGGATGGAATGTGTGAATGTTGTTAAGGTTAGAAAGGGGATAAGGGCAGGAGAATGATGATTAATATTAGAAAGTGCTTTTTCACTATGCTATGTCACTTGCTTAAGTGGCATCGGCACCCATACCCTTCCGGAACACAGCAACGCTTGGCGGCAGAAATATGTGTGGTGGTAGTACATACTTCCCCGGACGAACTGCCGATCGATTCTGTAAAAATCTCACCGTGAAAAGTTAGGTGAAGTGATCTTAGAGTGAGCTGTCAATACTGTCAATCCCTAGCATAAGTTGGAACGACAGCTCACTCCACGCTCACTTCACATAAGTTTTCACGGTGAGATGGTTACAGAATCGCACTGCTGAAGTCTGAATTCGTGCCCCTGTTGGCTTATGTCCAGCAGTCGACTGCTATATGGTGATGATGGCAAATTGAAGTCCCAAGCTAAGATAACAGAAACATACATATTAAATTAAAACAATTTTAAATAAACTGTCCCTTCTAATGTAACCAATAAATGACATTTCAGACCCAAAATGGCGGAAGCACCAGTGATACCAGTAATAAAAATCCAAAAAGAATACCAAAATCCACCAAACGTAGAAGCAGAGGTACCAGGAACGCATGAAATCAGAGATTTCGACGACAAAAAGAACAGTTCCGAAATACCAGGTGCAGAGGACGATAAAAATACCAGTTCCGAAATCAAAATGACAGGTGCGGATTTCACGCTGTCACCAGTCATAACTGGTACTAAAAATGAATCTTCGCTTACTAAAGGGGACATGAAGTTACAGAAAGTAACTGTTACGGAGGATATCGCGGTGAGTTACAGGCATTTGTTTAAGAAAGACGTCAAACCTGGTAAGACTGTTGTTACCAGCGTACAGAAACTTGAATATAAGTATTGAATGTGTTCTTGAGTTTTATTTTACCTTTATTTTCATAAAATACCAATGATATACATATAGTAATACTACATAATATACACCATGTTCTTCACGTTACCCATAAACATTGGTAAACGCTTCTATAGCTTTTACAAATCAAATATAACAAAGGAAGTAAAATGATAAATCTATCAAATGCTTCTGAATAAAGAGATAAAGAGGCATGCATATCGGGCGATTTACGTCAAGGGATTTAGTTTGTAAGAAAATTAACAAAAAAAAAAAAAAAAACACTACCGCCAATAAACGTATTTTCTTTCTTTATTAATGTGTCCATAATGAAAAATGCTTATTTCCATCGTCTGAACATCTGGTAGAAGTTTATGTATAGGTACATATTTAGGGCATGATTCACGACTTCACTTTGACTTTACTTTGCTAAGCAAAGTTAGCTTTTCAAACGACCCAACGGCCCCTGGCACAGGCAACTGAAGGAACACGGGTGGGTTTAGTCCAGGGGTTCCCAACCTTTTCTTGGTCAGGGACCACTTTTATATTATTCTTGTTAGCAGGGACCACTATGTAGGTATAATAAAAAAAAATTGGTTGCCTGTAAAGTCGGTATACGGGCGAAAGTTTTACGTGACAACGACTTTGAAGGGACGCGTGCCTTTCACTTTTTATGTCTGTCTCTCTCGCTCTTAGGCGGGCTAACCATGCCCGAGTGGAAGGGACACGTGCCTCTCACTCGCTCTCATTGTGAGCGCATAACGTGAGCGGAGCGTAACGCAGTTTCTTGAAGTGTCACCCGGCAAACCAATTTATAAGACGTTGTCACGTCAATAAACTGTAATAATCAAACTGAAAGTTTAATTAAAAACTTAATAGGAAATAACATACGGCGGCCCGACGTACCGCCCCCTCCACCCGCGCTCTTCTCACTCACTGCACGGCGACCAACGGCTCACCACCCGCTAAATTTTAAATCGTTCGCGGACCACATTTTGGCTTCTGCGGACCACTGGTGGTCCACGGACCACTGGTTGGGAACCACTGGTTTAGTCAGTAAAAGTCTGACACGTCCTTTCGCTCTGCCCTGAGCGGGAGAGGTCATATGATGATTTCCCACCAAAAAAAAGGGGGTAATCTTCGGAGCTCCTTATTCAATTTAAAAAATTCTTTCAATAATAGAAAACCAGACTATTGCCGAGTGCCATAGAATATGTTTTATGGTATAGTTGACTTCCACGCGGTCAGAAGCTAGTAAAATAAGACATACTGAATGCGGAAGGCGGAAAATAGGATATTCTTTGGCAGAAATGAAATGAAATTATTAATTCTGTAAATAGGATATCGGAATCACTTTTACACGTCATTTTATTAAAAAATAAATGAGTTAGATGAGGCCGGCGTTTCCTATTTGAAGAAAGGTCGAAACAAACTTACAATCAGAGGGGCAATTCTCGTAATTTTAAGAACGTCCACAGTCTGATCTCAGTCTCAATCTGTCAAAAAATACCTCTAATTTCCCTACATTTTGACAAGTTTTTGACATTTGTTTGTCGCCGAGATGAGACTGCGACTAGATTTTGAACGTTTTAAATTACGAGATTTGACCTTCAGATTTTCAATGTTTTAAATTACGAGAATTGGCCTTCTGCCGGTCGATTCTGTAAAAATCTCACCGTGAAAACTCAAGTGAAGTGAGCTTGATGTGAGTTGTCAGTAGTGTCAATCCCTAGCATTATTTGGAATGACAGCTCACTCCACGCTCACTTCACCTAAGTTTTCACAGTGAGATGGTTACAGAATCGCACTGCTGCAGTGCGATTCTGTAACCATCTCACCGTGAAAACTCAGGTCTCTTTTAGAGTTCAGACATACCTAATCTTGGTCATTTTAAGACCATGTAGATTGATGTCTGAAATGGTCTTTTGAGGAAACTATCACACAGATTTCGAGTCAGTGCAAGCATTTGTTGGTAATTATGTAGATGTAGCTCAACTCAGAATTTAGGAGAGGCCTAAGTATGTCCAGCAGTGGTTGTGTTATCGATTTAAAAATACATGTCCATGTGTGTACACACTGCTACACGTCAAGCTATACAAAACCAGTTTGTCTTGGCCTCACTTGGTATGATATTTTCTCACAATGAACGGCCAGCCAATACTGGTTTTGCATAGCTTGATGTGTAGCCGTGTGTACATGTGTAGTTTATCAGCCATCTTGTTACCATAACACAAGCATTAGGTTGCTTAGCTTGGGACTAGATGGCGCTGTGTGAAATGTCCAGGGATATTATTATTATTACATGTATTTAAAACATTGCATGCATCAAATAAGTGACCATCTTATAATCAAGATTGTACACTATCTGTGAAGATCTTTTGACGATAACACCGCATAATAAATCGTAGAATATCGTGTAGGGAAAAGTGATTGTGAATGTTATTTCGATATACAAAGAAATAAAGAAAAAGGATTTCTTTTTAGTCGCAAAGGACACATAACATAGGAAATTAACACTTCTTTACTAAAATGATAAAGTGGTATTTGTTTGTTTGTTTGTATGTATGTAGGGGGTAATCTCCGGAACAAGCGGCGAGTATGGATCAATTGATTTTTTTTCACGATTTCAGGGTTGGTCCCGTAGTAAAAGTTGTTCATAATGATGAGTAGGTACAATGACCCCTTTTAAGGATTAAAACGATCAAAATTTAACGGTGTATATTGCATTCGCGATTTAATTGCCAAAAATGAGTTTATGGAAAAATAACTTTAATTCCTACACAATAAAGTTCAGTTTACGCTACAACTTCAAACATTTTTATAACTTTTTCAATAGTGCTAGTCACTCTGAAATCAACTTAATGAGCATTAAAATAAAGTTGATATTTGTTTTACTTGAAATAACATCAATTTGAAACATTAGTTGGTACAGACGCCAGCAGGTCAAGCTACCCGAAACTGTCAAATTTTCCCAATCAACCTTGAACCTTAATGATTTAGCGATAAAGTTGAAAATCTATTACTTAAAGAAATTTGACAGATTGTAGTAGCTTGATGTGCTGACGTCTGTAAGTACATATACTCACACCTTATTCCCATGCGGGAAAGTAGAACCTACAGAACGTTACCTGCTACGATCCTAAGATACATCTTTGTTCATACATAAAACACAGGACACAGGTCAGTCTGGTGCGTAGTACTCGCAACCAGCGTGCGTGAATGACCAATCATACACGCACGCTGGTTACGAGCTGACCTTTCTGAAGAACATCACCATAATGTCGTCCTCTAGGGCGTGTTCCAGAGCAAAAATAAATTGACAGACAACTCACAGCCTAAACAGCTGAATCTAGAAGCTTGAAATTTTACACAGAAGTTCCTTATCAAGGTCAAATTAAATTAGCTAACGAAACTCTTCTGACGGGATGGGTATCAATATCTAAGCATGATAAAACAAAACAAAACAGGGGGCCTACTCCGAAGTGCAAAGTGCGAATGTTCGTATCGGACCGACACATGGCCGAACCGAATATTATTGAAAAATGCGAAAAAAGTTCGGGTCGGCTCAGTTGGGTCGGGGCCATAGTCAATATTCGATAGAGTGTAGGAGTGTAGGATCGGAACCGACTGAACCAAATAGTAACTTCGTAGCAGGAAACGGCTGAACATTCGGCCGATACTACTTCGGAGTAGACCCCCAGGGCTCTTCGACCGGGTATATAATTATGTTCTGTTATCGACCGCTGTTAGTGTGTTTACTTGAAATATCAGAAATTGATATTTTTGGAAGGAAGTTCCTTATCGCGCGTTGTGAAAGGGGGCTAGACGGAAAAAAAAATATTTTATTTATTATGGGACAATAACAGCTAGGTACAATATAAAATGTTTACAAATAGCAATAAAATAGGCTCATAAGTAGTAATAACAATATTGCAGCCCACTACATTATCCGCATGTTAACAGAATTAAAATAAGGTAAAAAGTGCCACTAGATTAGCATTACTCAGACCAAAAGTTGGAACGACACTTTTTGCTATAGTTGTAAGCCGTGCGGCGTGCGCGTGTTTCTCTGTCTGTCTCTCTCTCTCTCTTTGAACTTCGTTCCATCCGGGTGTCCCTTGACACCTCTCAAGTTTTTTTTTTAATTTAAAAGGGGTTTTTGTCCAATAAGGATATGTCAACCCCGATATCGATATTTAAAAACGATAAAACACATTTTCTCAACTCATACTTCAAGGCACAACACCACCAGAGGTCGTTGACCCTAAGAAGAAAACATCGAATCTTCTTTTTTATCGTTTTAAAATATACCCATCACGCCTGCAAAGTTTCCCTAGCTAATTTAATTTTACCTCTTTGGGGTTCAACGACCGATGGATAATAATAATAATAAATTAATTAATAATATTATTATTAATTAATTAATTAATAATATCCCTGGACATTTCACACAGAGCCATCTAGTCCCAAGCTAAGCAACCTAATGCTTGTGTTATGATTACAAGATGGCTGATAAACTATCTTATATATATTTTTTTGTAAATACATACTTATTATATATAGAAAAACACCCAGACTCAGAACAAATACATGTAGGACTTACAAATATTTGTTCTGTGCGGGAATCGAACCCGTGACACGCAGCGCAGCAGTCCGATCGCTCAGCTACTGCGCTAACCGTGTTGTCAATGGTGGTGGTGGTGGTGGTGTTGTGGATGTTTTGTTACTTGAAATATGAGTTTAGAAAATCTAGTTTTGTCGTGTTGCGATATTAATACCCTCTGTCAAGTTAACACAATAAAAGCCTAATTTTTAAAACTGTTCTTTCAAGTGACTACACTAAATGAGGTCGGTGACCCCACAAAAAAAATTACCAAATTTTTTTTAATTTATCGTTTTAAGATTTCGATACCAATTTCTTTTGCGGAGTTTCGCTAGCTAATTTAATTTGTCCCTGTATTGCCAGATAAAAGCAGCTTAAGACCGAGCTAGATGGCGTGCAATTGGAGATGCATATGTCCAGCAGTGACATCTACCAACCCGCACTGGGCCCGCAGGGTGGATTACGGCCCACTCCCTCTCACAGAGAGGAGGCCTGTGTCAGCCGTGGGAACAGTATAGGCTGATGGTGTGTGTCCAGCAGTGGACTGATATTAGGCTCAGGATGATGGTGACGAAGAATTTCTTTGTCTATTCCCCTTCACTTCGTCGTTATAATCAGCAGTGCGATTCTGTAACCATCTCAACGTGAAAACTTAGGTGAAGTGAGCGTGGAGTGAGCTGTCATTCGAACTAATGCTAGGGATTGACACTATTGATAGCTCACTCTAAGCTCACTTCACCTAACTTTTCACGGTGAGATTTTTACAGAGTCGATCGGCTGAAATCATGACATACTTACGTCTCAATTAATTTCAGGAAGAAGAACTAAAGAATGGTGGCTACAGGATATCACGCGAAGTTGAAACCTTGATGCAGACAGACAGACAGCCAGGCAGCATAACTGTAGAGGGAAGAGAAGAAATTGTTAGAGAGAAGATGGAAGGGGAAGGTCGGTTGATATAAATCCTATGGTTTACAGAAATTGTTTTAAAAAAACGTGTGCGTCTCGGGACGCCCTACAGAAGTGATAACTTAAACTAATCTATGGTATTCATCAACACAACTCTCCAAGATCAAGTAATCCTACTGAATGACTATTTCATGAAATCTTGACATTTTAGGATTATGCTAACTTAACAATAAGTTGTATTACTGATTCTAATGATTATAATTCTGTAAATACATATTTGTTACAGCCGCGAATCATATTTTAATCAAAGTACAACTTAGTACTGACCAGCAAATTGCAAAAAAACGTAAGAAAATTTGAATTTCGCGGGCTACCTTGGAGCGTCCACCTTAAGTAATAACAGCCGCACAGGTTGATCGATCAGGTTAAGCTACGCTTGCCGCAGTTGGCGCGTGGATGGGTGACCATTTTTACATACCTACCAAGACCCTCCATTTCTCGGAACGCATATAAAGCCGTTGTTCTCGGCTGTCATCCGCGGATCTTTTCTAGTATTTACGGGTCGTCAGAAGCCCGAAAGTCTGACAACCAGTCTTACCAAGGGCTATCGTATTACCCAATTACTGAGTTGTGGAGGTCAGATAGGCAGTCGCTCCATGTAAAAACTAGTATTCAGCTGCATCCGGTTATATTGGAAGCCGACGAGAGCTAAAAGTATTTTTTAAATGTTTACAGAAAAGAGTCAAGATGAGAAAAAGTCTAAAATTCCGCTGTTGCGATTGAGGCAGGCAGTGGAAAGGGTGAAGAAGGAGAGGCAAAAACAAAAAGCAAGAGAGCAAGTGTGTTTCTTTTACTACCATTTACTTATTATTTATTTATCCTCACACTAGAACGCCATACAGCAGTGCGATTCTGTAACCATCTCAACGTGAAAACTTAGGTGAAGTGAGCGTGGAGTGAGCTGTCATTCCAAATAATGCTAGGCTAAATAATAACAGCCGCACAGGTCGATCGGTCAGGTTAAGCTACGCTTGCCGCGGAAGGTCTGTGGATGGGTGACTATCTGTACATACCGAGACCCCTCCGTGCCTCGGAAAGCACGTTAAGCCGTTGGTCCCGGCTGTCATTCGTGGATCTTTGACAGTCGTTACGGGTAGTCAGAAGCCCGAAAGTCTGACAACCAGTCTTACCAAGGGGTATCGTATTAGTAACTGGGTTGTGGAGGTCAGATAGGCAGTCGCTCCATGTAAAATACTGGTATTCAGCTGCATCCGGTTAGACTGGAAGCCGACCCCAACATAGTTGGGAAAAGGCTAGGCAGATGATGATGATGCTAGGGATTGACACTACTGACAACTCACATCAAGCTCACTTCACTTGAGTTTTCACGGTGAGATTTTTACAAAATCGACCGGCAGGGCCTAAAGTCTGCTATTACCTACAATAGTGTCAGAATGGTCTATCATTGATTTCATAATTGTTGATTTTGACAAGTTTGGTAATCTACTAACATAATGGCGTCATTATGACTTTCTAGTGGTCAACCACTGACACTCCATTGAAAGAAATGGCATAGAATGGTAATCTCGTACATAATGATAAATGAATGACTGACTTATATAAAACACTTGACTTGTATATCACACTAATAAATAATATGTAAAAATATATATATAAATAAAATCTGGCATTATAAATAAAGTAGTGGTAATTTTTCGAAAATCATTTCTACTAACGGGTTTTATAATAATGGCAATACGACAATGTCATTATGAATATTACGAGACCATTGACCGACCAATGATCGCCATTAAGAATTTAGCAGATTACGAACTTTAAGCAAAATGACAATGGGATGGGAATGGGATCGTGTTGGAATGACGAATTTATAAAAATAGCAGACTTGGGGCCTTGCAATTACACCAACGGAACAAAAAATCCATTCATCCTGTGCGCGGTGGACATCGAACGAGTTGCGATGGACGCACGCTCACGCAGCGTGCAAGTGCAGCATTTCTCCATAGCCCCCATCACTCCTTCCATATTGCGCACATTCATTGCGAATTTTTGAAACTCAATAATTTTTCAACCATGTCTTATAATACAAGGTGTCGTTTTGCATCCTCGTCAAATTCAAGGAGGTAACTATGCTACTGATTCTCGACACGAATCAATAATAAAATAAGTTTTTTTTTTCTTTCTAATTTTCGGAAATCGGTATGTGTGGGACACGCATTTTAAAACGCGGCCTGTGTGAGACAGCTCTGTAACTGCCCTTTTACACACACATAAAAACGCGGCCGCTTATACGATACCATGACGCGATTCTGTTCTTTGAAATTGGTGTATTCTGAAATAACTAAAAATACATGTATTCATTATTTACCAGGGATCGTAATTTTATTTGATTACTAGCTTCTGCCCGCGACTTCGTACGCGGATCCAGTCCCTTTCTCGTTCCGATAGGAATTTCGGCAAGAGTTTGAACTGTGCGTTGGTATGTCAGCCAGTAAATCAGTCAAAACCGATGAAGGATTTCGATTAAGTTTGGTATAACTTAGATTAAGTGTTGTAGACTGGGTAGGTTATAACTCCATTAAAATAAAAAGGTAGAATTATTTTCATTCCGAAATTATGAAGCGAAATTAATATCAATTAGTTAACATTACTATTCTAAAAAATTTCTTTATAAACTATATTGTTGGTTTTTCCGTCGGGTGCCAGAATATAAAGCCCGGAAGCGTTGCTAACCCTTGAGAAAGCAACATAAAGTTGGCCATGAGAAAAACAGCCGGTTCTCAAATCAACACCAGCAACTTTCAGTGTCTGTCTTCACTCGCGAGACAATGTATAACGATCACGATCAGCCGTAAGTCGCGCATCACGTTCTTCACTGGTCTCCAGAGATCTAAAAGTCAACGTGCGAATGCGCTGAGAATTCAAGCGTGATGGTTTTTCTGTGAACGTTTCTGATTCGAGAGACAATGCATGGCGATCACGATCAGCAGCCAGTCGCACTTCACGTTCGTCACTGGTCTCTAAAGACCTAGAAGTCGACGTGAGAATACGCTGAGAACTCAAGCGTGATTCTCTTTCCGTTAACGTTTCCGACTCGTGAGACAATGCATGACGATCACGATCAGCTGTCAGTCGCGCATCACGATCCTCACTGGTCTCTAGAGACCTAGATGTAGATGCGTAAATACTCTGAGAACGCAGGCGTGATTCTCTTTGTGTGTAAGTGTCAGAAACGCGAGACGATGCATGACGCTCACGATCAGCGCTAAGTCGTGCTTCACGATCCGAAGAAGTTTCCGCGGGGCAAGATACAGCCTGATGTTGTCGAACAGCATCAAGTCTTGCCTGGCGTTCTTCATTCGATTCTTGGGATCTAATGATCTTCAATCTTTTAGCTCCTTTCGAACATTGCGAAAGATTTGACCTCTTTCGTGGCATGGTTATGGTTATTAATGTACTTTAATAACTTTGCAATTAAGATCTAAGTGACTGCTCCCTGCGTTACCGGGTAGACCGTGTCTCGAAGATAAATGGAAAATGAAATTAAACACTCAAATAACATAAGCCCGAAGACATATCTATTATATATATATAAATGGGAGATTTAGCCAGTGAAGCCAAGTTATCAATGATTTACCATCGTCATCGGAAAGAAGTCCCAAACTGTTACTGCCTTCACCGCGTGGAGGTACTCCCAGCTTATGTTAATATATTAGTATAAAGTGATTTCCACATCAAATGTTCCTGATCCTTGATTTTTATTATCTCGGCGGAAAATGCTCATCAGACCAAACAAATTTTGTTTGTCTGTATATGCCATAGTTTAGCTGTGCTCTCCGAGTTCCACATCAGATGTTTCAATCTTCGAATTTTATTCTCCCAGCAGAAAATACTCATCAGACTGAACAACTTTTGCAAAGATGTCATTCCTATATATGTTATGGTTTAGCTGTGCTCTTAGAGTTCCACATCAGATGTTTCAATCTTCGAATTTTATTCTCCCAGCAGAAAATGCTCATCAGACACAACATTTTTTTCTAAGGCGCCATTTATGTAAGTCTTATAGTTTAGCTGGTCTGTTGCGGTTCTGCATCAGGTGTTCCAGTTTCCAAAATCAATTATAGTCTATATGTTGCCCAGGATTAATAGCTAGATAATAAAAAAAAATCATTCAAATCCGTCCAGTAGTTCCGGAGATTAGCGTGTACAACCAGACAAACAGACAAACAGATAAACAGACAAACAGACAAACAGACAGACTTTTTTTATTAGATTCGTGTTCTATTACTGTTTCTTAACCCCCCTCAATTATTCTTTTTTAAATAAATTCAATGTACAGACACAACTTTTTTACATTCTTATTATAAGTATAGATTTGTCTTTCATAACAGCCTTCTGAAATTTGACGAGGATGCAAAACAACAACTTGTATAACATCACACCTGTACTATTTCTGTAAGGGGTGCAAGATGGGGTCGAAATGTTAGCAAAATAATTTAAAAACGTTAAAAATCCAAAAAGTTCAAAACTGGATTACTTTTCAAGCAATCTGATGCAGTTGGTGGCAATTATTTAAGTTCAATCTCTGATCTGACGCCTCCAACTGCACCAGATTGTGTGATCCAAAACCATGTCTTTACTGCCGCGCAGTCGCGAAATAAGCAATACATCCTGTCCGTAAAACCTAAAAAAAAACTAGGAAATTAATGAACCTTTTATATTTTTCCAGCCTCGCAGATCATCAATACCAAAACTAAAAGATGCTAAAAAAGTTATCAAAAGAGATACCTCCTTCAATTTCACACCGGCGGTCGACGACGAATTCGACAAGTTATACGAAGAAATTGTTGATAATAATCAGAAAAATATCGATGAAAAGCTACCGTCAGTTACGTCATTGGAAGACCCAGAGAAAATTGAGACTAAATTTGAAGAAATTATTCACGCATACGATGAAGATGAACATGCAAAGCCACCTGTTTCTAGAGTATCTAAAATACCTTCTCTAAGACGTAAAGATGATGAGGGATCAAGCAGACTAGGAGCTCTAATTGATAGGGCCAAAGAAAAGAGTACCATTACAGAATCCAAACTCAAAGATGGTGGATTCAAAGTGACTGCATCTACTATTAAAACTAAAAGATTTTCAAGAGGTAACAGTAGAGATTTGAGCACCGAGCACATTGAAGTTACAGAAACTATTGATATTAAGGAAAGTGGTGATAACGACGTATTTGTCAAAGAAATTGTTATAAAAAAAACTGCTCCAGATAAACCGGAGAGGAATTTTCGAAATATTAATAAACGTATAATTGCTGATAATAAAGCTGGAACTGTTGAAAATATTGAAGGTGGTGGTACACAAACAACTGTAACAGAAAATTTGGATAAAAAAGACGGTACACTAAATAAAACTAAAAGATTTAATCGCACTGTAAGTAAAGAAACTAGAGAAAGAAATCTAAACAGAGAATTAAGTAAGAATTTGGAAAATGTCAGAAGAGAGTTCAGAAATAAGATTGAGGATTCAAGGATAGATGACGAATTCAACAACGTTGAAAATCACGTTATTACTACAGAGACTATTACAAAAAATGCTGAAGCAACACCAATAAAAACAGAGGTAATTGTTCGTGGTGTATCTAAAGAAATCAACGAAAATGGTCAAAATATGAACAGTACAGAAACTGTGACCGTCGGAGAGCTTGAAGATGGAGGGACTCGCACAATCACTACAAAAACTACTGAAACTCTGGTAATAGGAGCACCAGTCGTAACCGAAAAAGTGATTCGAAATATCAGCCGCAATATAAGAACTGAGGGACAAAATAATACCATCAAAGGAGTTACGACAATTGAAGAGAGTACTGATGGAGGTAGTAAAAAAGTCACTAAAGAAACCTACGTTAGAGAAAATAAAGGAATTCCTGTTAAAACTGAAAGATTTACTAGAGGCATCAGCAGAGAGATGGGTAATATAAAACAGAGAGGTAGTAGTAGAGAAATCGTTACAGCTGTTGAAAATTCAAATCCTGGTACAGAAGCACTTAAGAAAGAAACCAAGAAGACTGAGCAAATACAAAAAGAAGGTAGTAAAGGTATTCCAGTTTATACGAAAGTCACTCGCAGTTTCTCTAAAGGTAAGATACAGAATGTGGAAATGAGTAGGAGTATTGAATGGAAACAAGCAGATGAAGTTAAAACTAAAAACTTTTCACGAAGTGTCAGTGAGAAAGTTACTCAGAAAGAGCTTAAAGATGCTGGTAAATGGAAATATGGAGCACAAGTTACGGATGAAAATGATAAACCTACTGAGCAAAGTAATATTACTAGTTCACAAAATAAGACACCGAAAGACCCAGTCTTAGAAAGCATAATAAAGGATACTGTCAAGAACATTGCAAATAAAATAACAACTAAAAAAGTGGCAGAATATAAATCTGAAGAACAAGTTACCAATGTAGAGAAAACTACGTATACTCTTAGCAGTGATATTGATTTGACTGTAGACAGCAATTTTAAGGCATGCAGAGAAATTGGAACGCAGATGAGTATAGACGGGAAGCTAGTTGATAGAAATTTCAAATTTGTTAAAGAGTTTGGGACACAAATGAGTGTTGAAGGTAAACCTTTAGACTCGCCATTCGATAGAGATTTTAAACTGGCCAGAGAGAGGAATTTAGAAGCTAAATCTAAAAATGCTGGTACAACTATCAATGGAGATGGAAATACTTCTAAAAAGTTTGGTACTCAAATGAGTACGGTTGAGAAAACTGTATCTTCGTGTTTTGATGGAACTCCAAAGGTATCTAGAGAATTTGGCACGCAAATGAGTATAGTCGGTAAAATTGTTGATAGAGATGTAAAGATATCTACAGAAATTGGTACTCAAATGAGTTTTGAAGGTAACAAACAGATACAAGAAAATGATTCCGCTATAGCCAATAACGCAAATGTTACAGAAATAAATAAAGACTCCGCCATAACCGAAAAGAGCGAGAAAGAATATAGTAAATTGTCAACGCTAGACAAGGATAGGGACATCGCAGAAACCACGGTTCTCAAAGGAAATGTAAGTAGGATGAAAGATATGATAGCAAAAGAAACTGATGTCGTTTCTAAAAAAGGACCTGTTGAGGGGCTTCCTAACAAGAAATCTGTTTTGTCTAAAATTGCAATTTTTGAGGCAAGTATAACAAGTTTCAAACGTATTATGACTAACCCTAGTTTCTAAAACGACTCTTTAACTTAACATCTTTTTTCCTTCCTGTCTCTTATAATGCGACCCTGGCAGGGACTTCGACGCGCAACCTGCAGTGCGATTCTGTAACCATCTCACCGTGAAAACTTAGGTGAAGTGAGCGTGGAGTGAGCTGTCATTCCAAACAATGCTAGGGATTGACACTACTGACAACTCACATCAAACTCACTGCACTTGAGTTTTCACGGTGAGATTTTTACAGAATCGACCGGCTGTTCCCATGGATTCAGCACATGATTCTAAGCACCCTCACGTCGATAGATTTCATCGGTTATTAAAAAAAAAAAGTTAGCTGTTCTATACATTTTGATCGCGTAGGTATTGCATTTTGGAACGAAGTTCCTTATCGCGCGTTGTGAAAGGGGGCTAGACGGAAAAAATTAAGACTAAAAGTTGGAACGACACTTTTTGCTATAGTTGTAAGCCGTACGGCGTGCGCGTGTTTCTCTGTCTGTCTCTCTCTCTCTCTTTGAACTTCGTTCCATCTGGGTGTCCCTTGACACCTCTCAAGTTTTTCTTAGTATGAAACAGCAGATATATTTTTTTTGATAACTGACTAAAGATTTCTACGCTAAAGGGTTAAAATCATGTGCTGAATTCATGGTTACAGGTTGCTCGTCGATGTCCCTGCGACCCTGTATATACCTTATAGTCCTGCCACAGTTATTTGACCTTCAACAGCAGCAACCTATTGTAATGACAATAAAGATCACTATGATTTTGATAGTGACGCAAAATCAGAGGTAGGATAACTGTGAAAAGACTGCATTTAAAATTATAGAAACAGGTTTATATTTTAGGAATAAAAACTAGATTTTACAATTAAAAAAATAAATATGCACGATATTCATTATTTATTTTTATTTTAGCGTCAAGAACCAAATGACCCAGTAATAGAGGAACCAACACGAAGAATAAAATGCAATTATGTACCACCAAACCTAAACCGGATAAACAGTGCAGACAGACCAAAAATAGTCGATGAAGTACTGAAAGAGAATATACAATCTGAACCTTTAGGAGACACTAGCAAGGTTGAAATTGGTGTATACTACGATGAAGTTACATATACAAGTGAACCAGTGGTTGTCAAAAAATATTTGAGAACTGAAGAAGGGTACGAAGAAAAGATTTCAGATATAAAACAAGTGAATGTTGAAACAAAGGAAGTTACTAGCGCTCATTCACAACAAGAAACGAATGATTTCAAAATGGCTACAATTCGGCCAGGCACAACTGATTTTAAGACTCAAGCTAGCCAATCAGAATTTGCTAAAACTAGAGACGATAAAACACAAATGCAAAGAGAACCTAGTGTGACTGAGATGCCAATAATCATCCCAGCTAAAATTAATTACGAAGCTGATATTGGTAAAACTAAACCTGGGAAAATCAATCTTAATAGTTGGTCTACTCAGGTTGAAATTAACAAAAGTACTGTAGATAAAATTGACTTTTTAAGAGAAGAAAGTCTTCAAGATATTGCTCAGACACTGCCTGGCAAAGTTGATTTTGAAACTTCTGAAGGTCAAGTCCCAGTAAGCAGAGACTTACCAGGAATCATTGACTTTAAACAAGAAGAAAATCAAATTAAAAGTGTCACCATTTTACCTGGTAAAATAAACGTTGAAAGCAAAGAAGTCGTACAAACTTTAGAAGGGCGAATTGATAATAAAACCAACGATAGTCGAAATGGAGAAAGTGACAACTTACCAGGTATAACTCATGGCTATCTGGTTGATGACGTCACCACTCTACCAGCGAAAGTAGACTTTAAATCATATGAAATACATACTGAAATCGCAACAACGTTGCCAGGAAAAACAGAAATTAACAGTAGTCAAACTGAAATCACCAAAACTTTCACTTCAGTTGAAAAGCAGCCGAAAGATAAATTCCAAACTAGTCTAAAAGAAGCTAGTGCTAAACCCAAACCTGGAAAAATAAACCTTAATTTATGGCAAAATCAAGTGGAAACCAACAAAACTCTCGTTGGTAAAACTAGCATCATCAAAAAGAGTAAAGAAGCTGAAATAGCAAAAGCACTTTCCGGAAGACCTAACTTCAATAACAAACCAGTCAGAGTAACTGACACTGTCCAAGGGAATAACGTACTGAATAGAAGAGAGTATAAAGCTGAAATTGCTAAAACTACCACTGGTCAAATTGATATAAATCCCTCTAGAGGCCATGTTGGAGGAGCTAACACTTTACCGGGTAAAGATGAATTCGATACTACCGAAAATCAAGGCGATATAGCAAAACCATTACTGGGAATCGTAGAGTTTAGTAGCAATAAAACCCAGGAAGCAACTATCAGAACTTTACCAGAACCAGTAAATTTTAGTACAGTCAGCAGCCAGGTAGACACAACACTACCAGGGACAATTGACTTCAGTTCTTCAGAAGAACCCAAAATATTAACAGGGAAAATCGAATTTGAAACGGATTTCGTAACCAATGAATCCAAAGCTGAAATAAGAGACAATTTACAGGATAATATTTACTTTGGCTCGACTGATAATCAAACAGAAAATATTACTAGTCTTTCGGGGCATACCAGTGTTGAAAAAGTAGGGAAACTCAATTTAAAAGCTTGGGAACATCAAGTTGAAGTGAATAAAACCCTTGTTGATAAACTAGATGTCGTAAAAGGTGAATATCTAGAGGATATCACTAAAACCTTACCCGCAAAAATAGACTTTATTACCTATGAAAGTCACGTAGGTGAAGCGAAAACTTTTCAAAAGCCAATCAACCTAAATACTGAAGAACATAAAGTTGAAATTACTGAAATAGAAGCTAATGAAAATGAAGTTCCTAAAATCTTACCAGGGGCAATCGAATTTGACCATTTTAAACATACACCTCGGTTTAAACCACTTCCTATGCTTATGCGTCTTAATTCTCAAGACAATAAGGTCCTCGGTAAAGAAACAGGTCAAGAAGGTAAAGACCTTAAAGATAATATTTATAAAGTTGAGATTCCCATTGAATCAAATCTGGGAGAAACACTCAGCGACCCAGAACTTGTAGATGAAGATCCTGCAGTGGAAGCTAAATCAAATAATGATTCGATAATTGGAAGTATAAAAAGGAAATTGTACTTTATTTCTAATAAGAGTAGCGTTCAAGATGCTACAAACACACCTATGAATACACCTGTTCCAGTAGCAACTGATGATGACAATGATTATGAAAAGAGAGTAGATGAAATACAGACAAAGACGTATTCAATAAGCAATATTGGTCATAAAACTAATGAAGCTAAGACTGTTTCTTCTATGACTAATATAACTACTGGTAATGCTTATGAAATAACGGCTGAAACAATTGAAGAAAGTTACTCATACAATGTAACAGATAATACTATGAGTAATTCTACAACTGAATATGAACTTAGTTCCGATACATATACAGCTCAAAATAAATTAACAAAAGACACAGACGACTTCAAAACATCTCCTACAGGAGATTATAAACAATACCTTGATGATGTAGGAAACAATAGAAAAGTAACAAACGAAAACGCATTCAATTTCAATGTCACTAAAGTTGGAAATGAACTAACAAGAAGCGCATACGAGTCTGATGTCTTCAAAACTTCTAAAGAAGAATTGACAAGAGCTAAATCTCTGGCAGAGTTAGATTTAGGAGATGCAGTGCATGGCCAAGTTCGGAGGATAGTGGGGAGAATAAAGTCAGTAGACTTCGCTAGGAGAGAGAGTGTGAAAACGGAGATTAATATCAAGGAAATGCCGAAGAAAATGTCTGTGTGGGAGAAGATTGCACTTTTTGAGGTAAGATTGATAACTTTATAATTGAAAGACAATTTAACTTTATTGTATGTACGAGTATATGTCGCAACCAAATGATTTAATTAGCCGTTTAGTTAACTGCCTAGCCTTTTAACTAAACGGCGGCCATTCAACTAACGGCCTGAATGTTATTCAATAAATAAATTACAGTTTAGGTTGGAACTGTAACCAATCACGTGCGAGCCGAATTGGTCGCCTAAGCCTCCGACCAAATGGGTTTGGTTAGAACTGTGATCAACCGCGTGCGAGCCGAGAGAGCGAAGCGATCACTATTTCCAAAGGCCAGGTGGTTGACTAAACGGCTAATTTAACCAGTTGGCTGCGACATATAGATAACTAACTATTTACACTGGGTACTAAATTAAATGATTAACTAACACGTTGCCCCACACTAGGAATTACTCCTGTATCGTGGGTGCGTTTACAAACATTTAACCTCACATACACAAACAGAACCGGAACAACTACTTGTAGGCCATACAAATATTTGTTCCGTGCGGGAATCGAACCCGCGACACGCAGCGCACTGCGCCAACCGTGCCGTCAAGTCTATATAAATAAAAACAAAAACAAAAAGACGCTTAGGCGTTGAAGTACTCGTCCGCATCGCTGTCATCCGGAAACGTGCCCAGAAGACTGGCAGCATAGCCACGTTGAATGGCAATGCTAAATAATTCTTTGGCCAAATAACGACCCAGCCCACATGAAGTATCGACCACCCGGCGAGAAACCCCTCCGTGCCTCGGAAAGCACGCTAAGCTGGCGTCATTCGTGGATCTTTGACAGTCATTACGGGTGTTCAGAAGCCCGAAAGCCTACCAACCAGTCGGTCTTACCAAGGGGTATCGTATTACCCAGTCACTGGGTTGCCTGTGTTACAGGAATCAGTGTCCTCCGCCTTACATCAATACACATTTAAATTTTTATGTAATAAAATACAAGTACATAGGTAACACTAGCAGGTATTGAAACCCCAAAAGTATCAAATATCATTGGTGCAATATTCAATTCAACGCATAGTATTCATTGAATATGCTGCCAACTGTTTCCATCATTTCAAACATGGTTCCAAATTGTATGATAATTACAAAACAGTTCGCTAAATTGCGAAGATTAAAAAAAAAAACGAAAATAGATCGTAAGTGACACACCACCAAGACTGAAAGATTAATTTTCTTGTTATGAGTAGGTAGCTAGGTACAGACGCCAGCACATCAAGCTACTACAATCTGTCAGATTTCTTTAATAGATTTTCGACTTTATTGCTAAAGTGTTAGGTTCAAGGTTGATTGGGAAAATCTGACAGTTTCGGGTAGGTTGACCTGCTGGCGTCCGTACTTACTTTTTTTTTTATCTTTGTGCTGTATGTTTTTGGGATTCCAAATACTTAACTGGTTCATTCTGGTAAAACTCCAAAGACTTAAATACATCGTCATTCGTAGAAAGCGACATTTTGTACGTATGCCTACGATGGACGTCAACCGTCGTAAGTTGTGCCAGAAAGCCTTTTATACCGTTAAGGCTTAGGTATATCGAGGACAAAAAGGCTTGGGATTAAGCTGCTTCCAATCTTTACATATTGAATGTTTTATTATTTTTTTTGTTGTTTTTTGTTTTTTTTATATACACTTTGACATTAATGAATTTGATATCTACTATGACATTTGCTTACTTTGTAAAGTATTCTATTATTTTAATTATTGTGAATGTGAAAACTATGTGGGTCTTTTTATTTTTCTCTCTGTTCTGTTAGTTTTGTCATGGTCTGGCAGTTTGAGTTATTAATGTGGCCTATCCAAATGTCCTTTCTTTGGTATTGTTCGTCGAATCGTCGAGCTCCTTAAGTGTTGTGTTGAGCTGCACGATTTCTGACAAATGCGTGCACTGACTGGACAGGTCCTCTCAAACTGTTTGGTTCTTTCCTCAAAAAAACCATCTCAGACATTAATCTACATGGTCTTCACATGATCTGACCAAGATTATGTCTGGACTTTAAAAGAGACTGTGACGTCTGAGTTTGTTTCGGCCTTTCTTCACAGACTAGTCAGATAGGAAACGCCGACCTCATTTAGTTTTAAAATATGATTGACGTGTAAAAGTGTTTGTACAAACCTACTTACAAAAATAAAATCATTTATCATTTAACCGCATACTAGCGCGCGGACAAACATGTAACACCATTGGCCGAAAGCGCGAGCGCCTTTGATTTGTTCAGAAAAACCGACACCGCTCCGAAGTTAGGCAAGTGATCGCGAGCGACTGCAAGTTGTGACAAGCTACGTCAAATGAAGTCTATCTATATCATTGACATAGAAAAGTATGGACTGGAAATACCTACGAAAAAAGGGTGCATACCTACAACTCATATTGTCGCATAAAATGGCTGCCATTGCTAGGGTTGTGTCAATCAAGGAACAACTGTTATCTCGTTGTTACTATAACGAGTAACGATACTTTATACGAGTTTTACTAGTTATCACGTTTGGATCACGATGGATTTTGGTGCTGTGAAGTGTGAACCACAGGCCGGACCTAGCTAGGTCACTCGGACCGAATAAGACGCAAGATTATTTATGTTAACATCGCAGAATATACTGATATCGTTTCAGCAGAGGAACTAGTTCCGGAAACTATTACGGTAAGTCGGCAACGGTACAACACTATTCCATTATGACATCTGTTTGTAAACAAACGAATGAATTAACAAATATAATAAAAAGGCCTGTTATATGTAAATGAGCCCAAATATCAATACTTTAGCCATCAATTCATGATCGCGTTACTATTGTATCATCGATTGTGTATTATTGTATGTATTATTGCATGAAAACCGGCTACTAACCTGTGCAAAGACAATTGAGGTTGATTTTCATTCTTTCTTGCACCACACTTCACAATACAACACACAGGCACGTTGCACTTCTGTTTTCCAACATTCACGTGCAGTTTTAAAAGGTAAAATCCTCGTAATTTTCTCGCAAATCTCAATAATACAAAAAACAAACAACCATTTGACAGCCAAACTACCATGAAACTCGTAGCATAAGATGGCTGTACGGCACTTACCTACAACTGTCACTACGTCAAGACAAAATGTTGCCATAATTAGCAACAACTTAAAATATAGTTGTCTCTTTTATCAAATAAGATTATCTCACTAGAAAGAATGAGACATAACGATATTTCAAATTCTGAATCATTTTTCACTCATATTTGTATAAGCATATGTATGTACAGAATAGCGCGGCATCTCCATGTTTTTCCTATCTCAATGATCTATATACGTTGGCGCTTGTCATACTCAACCAACCTAGGCAAGTGACACCGAGCGATAGCAAGACAAGGCAAATATACCGTCTACCTACATGTTGGTATTGGCCTTCGCTCGACAACGCTCAGCCAACGTGTATTGCAGGCTTTAAGTTATAAGTTAAACAAATAGCCTAAGTATTTGTTTGCTAAAATCGGTACAGTCACGAGCATAAATATCTTACAGTTAAGCAAAATTCAAGAGCATATTTCTCGTGAAATATGACGTGGACGACCGACCCCAACATAAGGGGAAATATAATCCTATTTGTTTGTTTATTTATTTATCTTTTTTATTTTTTATCTTTTTTTTAATCTCCAACACTAAACATTAATTAAGTGATTGCTGTTTTGTTTTATTGTTTTATCTTTATAATTGAATGAATTTTAACCTAATAACTATAATTTTTATTTTATTTTAACTAACGTATTTATTTTAAGTGCAATGTTTTTAAATGTGTAATGTTTTATGTATATTTCTATGTAATTTGATGTGCCTAGTAATATGGGAATAACTTTCTGAAATAAATTATTATTATTAGGTACATATAGTTACTTAATGGACGACAAAGTATTTGGCAGGTGTACTCCTTCAACTACAGGAGACCACAGCCTGCACAATAAAATGAACCACTAAAAAATACTGACGATGATGTTGATATTTCGTGAAATAAAAAT
This sequence comes from Apamea sordens, assembly GCA_945859715.1. NCBI lineage: Eukaryota > Metazoa > Arthropoda > Insecta > Lepidoptera > Noctuidae > Apamea > Apamea sordens. The sequence goes on from OX244014.1 coordinate 2,698,768, forward strand.
TGCAACTGTGAGAAAATTCAATTCTTTCTTTATATAAAATTCTTTAATACTTTTGGAGAAAATCGAGAAGGAGGAGGAGAGGCTTGTGGCTAAGTAATAACAGCGGCACCATCAGATGACAGATGACCATCTGTAAAAGAAATCGGAAGAGAAGAATCTGATCTGAAGAGATCTGTTTCGTGCCTCGAAAAGCACGCTAAGCCGTTGGACCCGGCTGTCATTCGTGGATCTTTGACAGTCGTTACTGGTCGTCAGTAGCCCGAAAGTCTGACAACCAGTCTTACCAAGGGTATCGTGTTACCCAGTAACTGGGTTGTGGAGGTCAGATAGGCAGTCACTCCATGTAAAATACTGGTACTCAGCTGCATCCTGGTAAACTGGAAGCCGACCCCAACATAGTTGGGAAAAGGCGAGCAGATGATGATGAGTTTTGGTGAAAATCGATTTTTATTTTATTTATTCAGGGACAATAAACAGCTACAATATGTGTTGGTACAGAGGAAAGATAATACATAATATTAACAATACTGCAGCCCACTACATTATCCGCATATTAACAAAAGAAAATATGATAATGAGTGCCACTAGATAGGTAATAACTAATTACATCACACTAATAATAAATAATTATAGAAATATCAATTAGTAATCATTAACATCATGCAAAATAGAGATTCTAATTAATTTGATTGCTTACCAACTGAGAAATAATTAACACTAATAAGTAATAAATAAATAAATAGTAAAATCTAGATTAGCTTACATTTTCAATGCGTAGGTAAGTGTGAGATATTTTTGCACGTTACTGTACCTACGAGTACTTCCTTATTTTTTTACGTGTACTTACATTCAAAAGTGTGCCAAGTTGCCAACTATACAAGTTATTAAAAAAATGTGGGTATTTCTGTTTTTTAACAAAAACTTGTAAATTTTCTAAACTATATATCGCGAGCTTTATAAAAACTAAAAGATCATTTGCAGACCAGCAGCTGTGATTGTCGGTTTTGGTTTTGAATAGAATTAACAGTTTTAGTAAGTAAAGTAAATTTATTAAAATTGCTAATATGAAGTGTTTAACAATATTATTATTGCTGTCAGCGTGTTTGATTGTAAGTAAATTCTAATTTTATGATCAATAGGTCGTTTTTTAAACCGCCATTTTGTGTTAAAAATATGAAGTGTGAATTTCAATTTTTTATTTCACGCAAATTGTTTAGCGGATCTAATTATCCGACTGGGTTAAGAATACAATTTAACAATCCGTTCCATCACTAAAATAACTGAAGGCCAATTCTCGTAGGTAATTTAAAACGTTCAAAATCTAGTCGCAGTCTCATCTCAGCGACAAACAAACGCCAAAAACTTGTCAAAATGTTGGGAAATTAGAGGTCAAAGAGATTTAAGATAGTAAATAATTTAACGTCTTTGTTAGAGGTATTTTTTGACAGATTGAGTCTGCGATCAGACTGTGAACGTTCTTAAAATTACGAGAATTGCCCCTCAGGACTATCCCGGAAGTACGGTACCAGCAGCCAATAATGTCATGCCAGAGGTGAGGAACAAGACTTCTCCCGGGAGATAGGTTCCGTGGGGTCGCTACTGCCCAACAGCTAGCCACATGCTGCCCTGCCAGTTCCCGTATCTCTCTTGGTCTGGCTCCTCACCCTAGACCTGATCCGGCAAAGTAAACCCTTCCGTCACAGACCTGGAATTTGGAGCGCGCAAGCCCCACCACGACGTCAACGTAGAGATATGGCGGTGGGGTTATTATTTATCGAAACTTTCCCCAGGTGAGGCTTTCCACATGGTGAGGTAGATATGTGAGGACCTGCATAGAGATCATATGCACTTGGGATAAAATTACTAGGTAAAAAGTATTAAAAATTATGCTATGACACGGGAGAGAGACTAGAATGCTTAGAAGAATGTGTGGTGTTACACGAATGGATATAGAATAAGAAATGAGTACACAAGTTGAAGTCTGAAAGTGGCACCGGTAACTGAAACGTTGTGTGGAAACCGTTGTCATGTTCGGAGGAATGAGGAAAATGTCATGACGAAAGTTTTGAGTACGAATGTCGATGGCTATAAGATTAGGGGACAGTGGCGTGCATTGGTTTTCAGAATAGGTGGGCAGGAATTTAATTTCGTCGTATTACCTTGAACGAGTAAAGACCAATGACAATGTGCGAATAGTACGGGAGCCGAGCAGGCCGTCTGGCGACTGCCTACTGCCGCGCGAGTTTGTATGAAGATTTTGTTTTTTGTTAGCTATGATAATTTATTGAGTTTCTTAATTGTGGGGCACACACACTGAAATGTAATTGACAGGCTTATGGTCATTTTTCCTCACGAAAAAACCCTCAAGTGCAAAAACTGTAGTTCTTTTTCACTTTTTAAGACTCAAATTCAATTGTTTATTGCTCTTAATTGATTTATTGCTCTTGACTAAAAACTTTGTAGTTTTTTATTGGCGTCGGTAGTTTTTTTTTCACTTTTTAGGGCTAATTTCTCAATCATCTGATAACTTTATTCGAGGAATAATTTTGAAATTTTGACAGTTATTTCATGTAAAAACTGTTAAAGGACAATTTTATTCCTTGAATAAAAGTTATCTGGCGATGGAAAAATCAGCCCTTAGTTGTACACACGGCTACACATCAAGCTATGCAAAACCAGTATTAGCTGACCGTTCATTGTGAGAAAATATCATACAAAGTGAGGCCAAGACAAACTGGTTTTGTATAGCTTGACGTGTAACCGTGTGTAGGTACAGACGCCAGCCAGCAGGTCAAGCTACCCGAAACTGTCAAATTTTCCCAATAAACCTTGAACCTTAATACTTTATTGATAAAGTTGAAAATCTATTAAAGCAATTTGACAGTTTAAAGTAGCTTTTTTTTTTTTGAGGATGAGAAATCATCAAATGACTCCTCCCGCTCTGGGTGGAGCGGAAGGGAGTGTCAGACTCTTACTGACTAAAACCCACCCGTGTTCCTTCCTTAGCCCTTTAAGTTCCAGGGCAGCGGTAGGTAACCCTTTCGGACGATGTGCTGGCGCGTACGTAGTTTCTTTTTTTTGAAGTAGGTAGTTTTTTTTTTAAGTTTTATTTTTCACTTTTTTTGTTGTACCTACCCCACACAAATTCCGGTGCAAATCCAAATTTAGTAAAAAGTTGACAATACAAACTGACACTTCAATTTTATTTATTTGTCTAAATTTATAGATTAAAGACAAAGGGAATGCTACCAGCAGGGTAATTGCGTATCAGTAACAAATACTTTCATTTTGACCGTTCAACAACATTTATTGCGTTATTTACGTTGTTGAGGGGCCCGCGGCTAAATAATAACAGCCGCACAGGTCGATCGGTCAGGTTAAGCTACGCTTGCCGCGGTTGGTCTGTGGATGGGTGACCATCTTTACATACCGAGACCCCTCCGTGCCTCGGAAAACAGCCGTTGGTCCCAGCTGTCATTCGTGGATCTTTGACAGTCGTTACGGGTAGTCAGAAGCCCGAAAGTCTGACAACCAGTCTTACCAAGGGGTATCGTATTACCCAGTGACTGGGTTATGGAGGTCAGATAGGCAGTCGCTCCATGTAAAATACTGGTATTCAGCTGCATCCGGTTAGACTGGAAGCCGACCCCAACATAGTTGGGAAAAGGCTAGGCAGATGATGAAGCAATGGATTAGCAATATCCTTCAAAATGATTCAGATTGTGATTAATAGTGTTACTACGCAAATAGAGTGCAGGTTATCAGACCTTCGGGTTTCTCACTCCTTGGCTGGTATTGGCCATCTTCCCAAGACTGCTCAAGTCCGTTGACTTCAGGCCACACCCTAGAATGGCCGGAGATCGTTGACGTGGTGGATATTTCTTACACAATAAGATAAGATAAACAAGATTGTCGTTACTTATCTTATTTTTTCTTGATCATCAATAGAACAAGATTCTTACTACTTTTTTTTTGTATAACCTTCCAATTCCATAAAATAAGTAGGTACAGTCACCAATGCATCTATCTAACCTTTTCCCAACTATGTTGGGGTCGGCTTCCAGTCTAACTGTATGCAGCTGAATACCAGTATTTTACATGGAGCGACTGTCTATCTGACCACCGCAACCCATTTACAAGGGTAACCCGATACCCCTTGGTAAGAATGGGGGTCTACTCCGAAGTAGTATTCGGCCGTTTCCTGCTACAAAGTTACTACACTCCTACACTCTTTCGAATATTAACTATGGTCCCGGCCAAACTGAGCCGATCCAAACTTTTTTCGCATTTTTCAATAATATTCGGTTCGGCCTTGTGTCGGTCCGATCCGAACATTCGCACTTTGCACTTCGGAGTAGGCCCCCTGGTTGTGACAACGCGCGACCGTAGCGACGATACGACGACGAGATTTGAGAAAATATTTTTCAAAGTCAAAGTCAAATCTGTTATTTCAAATAGGCACATAAAAGGCACTTTTGAACGTCAAAAATAAAATTAAAATAAAATTGATTCTAGTCGCCCCTTCCAAAAGGTAGTTTTCGTATGGAGAAGAATGGGCAAGAAACTCCACCGTTACTCTTTTTTTGCATTTGTTAGCCTAACTCTTGAGAAAGGCTAACAGGCTATTTAATCACACTATGGCCATTATACTCTGTCCATTACGCAAACCGTTTTTTGACAGATGGACATAGTGATTGCAGCAACACAGAAGACTTTGATTGATAGATTGATACACGTACACACGGCTACACATCAATTTATACATTTCCAGTTTTAGCTGACCTCATATTGTATAGATTTTTCGTACAATCAGAAGTCCGCTTACACTATAATAAATAAATAAATAAAATATATTTATTTCATCAACGTAGGTACAACAATTTTTTAATCTAATAACATTATAACTTAGTATAAAGGTTGTACAGACGCCAGCACATCAAGCTACTACAATCTGTCAGATTTCTTTAATAGATTTTCGACTTTATTGCTAAAACATTAGGTTCAATGTTGATTGGGAAAATCTGACAGTTTCGGGTAGGTTGATCTGCTGGCGTCCGTACACTGTAACATAGTATTATGGAAAATCTCTAACTCCTAAACTAAGTCAAGCTTGTATTTTAGGAGTTAGTGAGCTGTTGACTTAGACACAAATCTTAAACTTATGCAACGGTAAACCATAAACAAGGTTATTCCTTTAAACCAAAAAAAAAACTCACAAACCTACTGTAAAGTTATACAAAAGCTAACAATAAATATTTTGAATACACATACACAAAACAGAGGGGCCCGTGGCTAAATAATAACAGCCGCACATGTCGATCGGTCAGGTTAAGCTACGCTTGCCGCGGTTGGTCTGTGGATGGGTGACCATCTTTACATACCGAGACCCCTCCGTGCCTCGGAAAGCACGTTAAGCCGTTGGTCCCGGCTGTCATTCGTGGATCTTTGACAGTCGTTACGGGTAGTCAGAAGCCCGAAAGTCTGACAACCAGTCTTACCAAGGGGTATCGTATTACCCAGTAACTGGGTTGTGGAGGTCAGATAGGCAGTCGCTCCATGTAAAATACTGGTATTCAGCTGCATCCGGTTAGACTGGAAGCCGACCCCAACATAGTTGGGAAAAGGCTCGGCAGATGATGACATACACAAAACAATACTAGATACCTAATATACCATTTATACCTACTTTTTGACTATTAAAAGTAATTCAGTCTGATCATGAGTCAAAGTTAATAACCAATACTGGTTATGTATAGCATGATGTGTAGCCATGTGTACACTTATCTCTGTAAGAAGATAATTCGATAAGATAAAGCAGTTTATATATTGATTTTTTTACGCATACTTTTACGTAATCTTGAATATTATGTACAGACGCCAGCACATCAAGCTACTGCTATCTGTCAAATTTCTGTAATAGACTTTCAACTTTATTTCTAAAGTATTAAGGTTCAAGGTTGATTGGAAAAATTTGACAGTTTCGGGTAGCTTGACCTGCTGGCGTCTGTACGTTCTAAGACAGCTGTCAAAAAACGGTTTACATAATGGACAGGGTATAGGTGCGCCGAGCAAAAAGAAAAAATGGTCAGAAATTGAAGTAATAGCGAGGATGGGCGATGCGATGCGACGCGGTGGGTCGGGGAACAAGAACTCTCACGTGATCAAAGTCGCTGGCAGAAGATATGATAAGATAATAAGATAAGATAATATTTATTTGAAAGCTAGATTTCCTTAAAACGAAAACCTCTTTACAGGGTAAAACAGCAAGTTCCAAATGCCAATCGACCAGCACTGAGGAAAACTACCCGAAAAAACCAAGTTCCAGGTACACATCAACCACAACACCAACTATTGTTACTAAAGAGACCAATCCAACAATTACTGAGAAAGTAAGTTCCAGTTGCCAATCAACCACAACAACTACTGTCATTGAAGAGACCAACCCATTAATTACTGAGGAGCCCTACCTGAAGAAAATGAGTTCCAGTTGCCAATCAACCACAACACCAACTACTGTCACTACAGATACCAACCCAGTAATTACTGAGGAAACCTTCCAGAAGACGTTTGGGAAAGTAGACAACATGCCTTATTTACCGCTGGCTGATGGCTCGCAAATTCCTGTGCTGGCTTTGGGCACCGCTTTGGTAAGTACAAGAATAATAATACAAGCTGATTATGCCAGAAGATCCATGTACACACGGCTACACATCAAGCTATGCAAAACCAGTATTAGCTGACCGTTCATTGTGAGAAAATATCATACAAAGTGAGGCCAAGACCAACTGGTTTTGTATAGCTTGACGTGTAGCCGTGTGTACAGACGCCAGCAGGCCGAGCTACCCGTAACTGTCAAATTTTCCCAATCAACCATGAACCTTAATGCGTCAGCGATAAAGTTGAAAATCTATTAAAGAAATTTGACAGATTGTAGTAGCTTGATGTGCTGGCGTTTCTAAATCATGGATCTTCTGGCATAATCAGCTTATTAAGTATATTCCCACTGTTTGAAACATGCCACCTCTCTGGGAGTGCACACATACTCTCTCGTTCACTCATCGCTGCATTAATATAGCATAATCAGCATATAGTGACAGTATATAGTGGAGGGGCCCATGGCTAAATAATAACAGCCGCACAGGTCGATCGGTCAGGTTAAGCTACGCTTGCCGCGGTTGGTCTGTGGATGGGTGACCATCTTTACATACCGAGACCCCTCCGTGCCTCGGAAAGCACGTTAAGCCGTTGGTCCCGGCTGTCATTCGTGGATCTTTGACAGTCGTTACGGGTAGTCAGAAGCCCGAAACTCTGACAACCAGTCTTACTTACTTAGAAAGAACTAAATAGTATTTTTTAAGAGGGTGAGAGCCTGGAGATCTGTCATACAGGTCCCGAACCCACTATAGACTCCAGCTCTCACAAAGGTTATTGATTTGACTTAATATTATGACATGAGCCAAAGTTTGTACCTTTTTGAGAGAAATAAACCATTTTTTTTTTTTACTCTCGTCTCTCAGTTTTAGTCTCTTAGTCTTCTTGAGGGGATCGTATTACCCAGTAACTGGGTTGTGGAGGTCAGATAGGCAGTCGCTCCATGTAAAATACTGGTATTCAGCTGCATCTGGTTAGACTGGAAGCTGACCCCAACATAGTTGGGAAAAGGCAGGCAGATGATGAATCAGCCTATAAAGTTCCCACTGCTGGGACACAGGCCTCTCTGTGCCAGGGAGTGGGCTGTAAACCAACACGCGGGCTCGATGCGGGTTGGAAGATGTCATATGTCTTAGTATTATTGGTTCTAGAACGTTTATACTTCTATTTAATTATTAAAATTATGATGCGTTTCGAATTCCGAAATTAAAGTTATTCTTCAATTTGTAGTGTTTCTTTTTCTGAAAAAAAAAAGTTTTTTTTAAATCATAATGTGGCATCACAGCTGAAATGGAAACATGTCAACTAACTTTTGGAGGGCACTAAACCTACATATTTCTCAAATCTGTGAAGTTTCGCCAACTAACTACGTGTATTCGTGTTTATCACATTGTACGAGTCAACCACCGTACAACACGTTTTACCTAGGTCATCATATCTGCGGCCCCGCACTGTACCTATGGCTTTTTTTTTTTTTTTTGTGGATGGGAAATCATCAAATGACTCCTCCCGCTCTGGGTGGAGCAGGAGGGAGTGTCAGACTCTTACTGACTAAAACCCACCCGTGTTCCTTCCTTAGCCCTTTATGTTCGAGGGCAGCGGTAAACCCTTTCGGATGTTCCCGCTACCCTGGCAGGCTTCGGCCCTGTGGGGCCCCGTCACTTTGCTGACATCTCTTTGAGGCGCGCGTGGAACACGAACACGCCGTCCGGCACGGGCCTAGTCCTGATCGGACGGAGAGCTACCCATTACTCTCCGCCCGCAGGCCCGCGCCTACGGTGGCCGGGAGTCGTCACGCGGCTCCCGACGCCCGGAGCGTCTCCCGCGGCGGCTCATCATCATCATTTATTTAATTGCAAATTATGCAGCAATGACCAGTTCACCGATCGACGTAGTACCGTGCGCGTTACTCTAATCCCATCCTTTTCACCTCATTTAATCTTAATCTTTAAATTGTATCCGTGAAATATACTGACTTTTATTATCTTTATCCAAGTTTATCTTTATCTCACCCTAACCCCGAACACACCATATTGACCGAGTGTGTTCGCAATGCAGAATTTAGATACAAATTAGATTGTATGGTTAGAGAAATAGGTTACTGCAACAGTGTTCTGGCTGCGCCACTTTCTGACGCAGCTAGATCACTTTACAGACTAGCTATGCTTAGATTTAGTTAAAGATAAGAAAACTAAGTTAAGTTAAGAAAAATAACCAGAGCGGCAAAATCGCATGTGCGACAAAGCCCTTTTACTAGAATAAAAAAAAAAAAACTACGTGTATTCGCAGGTGGACCCCGGCTTACTACCGCACCAGATTGGAGCAGCTATCGACATGGGTTATCGAGCCATAGACACAGGATACATCTACGGCAATGAGAAGGAAATTGGACAAGCAATTAAAGCTAAAATTGATGACGGCACTGTGAAACGGTGAGTTCAAACACCAGTATTTTTATCTCACTAGGAGACCCGCGCTCTACTTGTGGTAACCAAGTGTACGAACACGCTGTGAATGTGTGTGTAAGAGCAGGCGCTCTTGGTACCGTCCGAGACATAGCGAAGTCGGAAGTGTGTGCGTGTGTTTTCGAATGTTTAATAAATGAACTTCTAGTTTACTAGAACTTTAGTTTGTTTTGTATGTATTGAATTCAATTTTTTTTTATTTCAATTGATCCATTTACAGGCACTTTTGAATTATCGAAATTAAATAGTCGGTCAGTTAGTCAGAAAGTTGAAGCTAGTTGCCCATTCCAAAGCGTAGATCTCTATGGAGAAGAACGGGCAAGAAACCCCACGGACACTCTTTTAAATCAAGATATTTTTACAAAATCCTGGTTACATTATTCTTATTGCTTCTATATGTGAGAACAATGTAAAGAAACAAATTAAAATATAAAATTAAAAATAAGCCCTGGCAGTTAAGAGATGACCAGTCTCAACCGATGGCTATTCGAAAACATCTATCGGTTTCTTACTAAACTTCAACTATATCCCACATTCCCACAACCCTGGTTTGTGGGATAAGTTGAACTTATCTCCTTTGATGAGGTACATAGAGCGTATGTAAAAATACCGTCTTCCAGTCCGAATCTCTGCGGAGACCAGGGGGTCTACTCCGAAGTAGTATCGGCCGAATGTTCAGCCGTTTCCTGCTACGAAGTTACTATTTGGTTCGGTCGGTTCCGATCCTACACTCCTGCACTCTTTCGAATATTGACTATGGTCCCGACCCAACTGAGCCGATCCGAACTTTTTTCGCATTTTTCAATAATATTCGGTTCGGCCATGTGTCGGTCCGATCCGAACATTCGCACTTTGCACTTCGGAGTAGGCCCCCAGCCTTCGGCCCGGGGATGTCATAGTGCACGAGTGTTCGCAAAGACACAGGTGCACTCTCTCTTCCGTCACTCTTATTGTCCGATGAGACGGCAATCCGACACGACCTGAGAGAGATCAGGCGCAGGACCAACAGCTTAACGTGCTTTCAGAGCCACGGGGTCATCACACCGCCAACTTCCAAACTCCGAAACTCAAACTCAAATCATTTAATTCAACTAAACCAATTACAGGTACTTTTGAATTGTCAAAGGTTAGTTGCCCATTCCAAAGCGTAGGTACCTATGGAGAAGAACGGGCAAGAAACTCCATGGACACTCTTTTAAATCATAAAATTGTTACAAAATATTTGATTACATCATTCGTGTTGAAATTAACCATGTGAGAACGATGTAGAAATACGTGCACGTTAAAAGCGTCCGTTATAAAAAAAACAAAAACAATTCAGAACTTAAAATAAGCCGAGGCAGCTAAGAGATGACCAGTCCCTACTGGCGGCGCCCGTTCACGAACATGACGTATGGATCAGCACCATTCAGCTCAATACCATTTTGGAGGGAACTTAATGATCCAACACACACGCCACCACCAGCGAGACATTTGAGTGAGCATGACATACTCACAGCTGCCAGGGCACATTCAAGTCAATGAAAGACGTACCCAGTAAATGGTAGCTTTATAGAAAGTACATAGTGCTCACACGTGTGCTATGCAATTATACAATTCTAAGCAATTGAGTTTATACAATGCAAATATAGTTTTTTTTTTCCAATGTTCAACAGCTCCAACAATGTTTCCGAATGCTAATTAGTTTATGCGCCTCTGTGGAGCAGGACCAGCATTGAGCCGAACTTATGTATGTCAGGCTGGCGAAGTGTGTGTGTCCCTTTGCAGTCTTTGGAAAATACAGCCGTGAAATGCTTATGCTTATAAATTCTGTATCCTCTGTCCACAGCGAGGACTTGTACATCATCTCGAAGCTCTGGAGTACGTTCCACCGGTCTGACCTCGTGGAGGTGGCCTGCAATGCTTCGCTGAGGAACATGGGGCTTGATTACTTCGATCTTTACCTGATACACAACCCCATGTCTTTTAAGGTAAGTTGGGAAAGACCATTTTGCTCCATTTCTTTATTTTATAGTTTCTATTATTTTAATTATTGTGAATGTGAAGACTATGTGGATCATCTTATTTATTTTTCTCTGTTCTGTTAGTTTTTGTCATGGTCTGGCAGTTTTAGTAATTTTGGTATTTTTCGTCGAATCATTGAGCTCCTTAAGTTTTGAGTTGAGCTGCCCGATTTTTGACAAATGCGTGCACTGACCACTGACTGGACAGCTCCCCGTAAACTGTGTGGTTCTTTCCTCAAAAGATTATCTCAGACATCGATCTACATATTCTACATAGTCTTCATATGATCTGACCAAGATTATGTTTGGAGTTTCCTTTCTTTTCAGACAGTTTTTAAAACATGATGGACGTGTAAAAGTGTTTGTACAATCCTACAATCTTACAAAATAAAATCATTTATCAGATGTCGCTAATACTTTCAGCACGATTTTGATGATAACGATGTTTTTTTTTGATAACCAACGAGAAATTTCTACACTACACAAAACAGATTACACGTCGATGACCCTGCCACCCTGTATTTTATTTTTAAACTCTCTTCATTGTTCTTACAGGAAGGCCCCGATCCCCTACCAAGAATCGGCACAGTCTTACAATACTCCGAGCATACCTACTTGGACGCCTGGTCTGGCATGGAGGGCCTGGTAACTAAGGGCCTCGCCAAGTCCATTGGAGTCAGCAACTTTAACTCGCAGCAGATACAGAGTATTTTGGATAAAGGAGGACGGAAGCCAGTTGTTAACCAGGTAAAGTTAGAGCTTAAAGGCACACACCATTTGTCTGACCATTTCCCAACTATGTATGTTGGGGTCGGTTGCCAGTCTAACCAGATGCAGCTGAATACCAGTATTTTACATGGAGCGAGTGCCTATCTGACCTCCACAACCAGGTTACTGAGTAATATGATAGGTTACTCTTGGTAACACTGGTTGTCAGACTGTTGGGCTTCTGACGACCCGACGAACGACTGTCCACAAAAACCAACACAGTCTCTTGATCCACAAATGAGGGACCAACGGCTTTACGTGCTTTCCGAGGCACTGAGGGTTAAATTAATGTTGGTATGAAAATATGATTACACATCCATGGCATCGGACTGCGCCAAAATATCGTGACGACTGTCCTCATCATCTGCCAGCCTTTTCCCAACTATGTTGGGGTCGGCTTCCAGTCTAACCGGATGCAGCTGAATACCAGTATTTTACATGGAGCGAGTGCCTAACTGACCTCCACAACCCAGTTACTGGGTAATACGAAACCCCTTGGTAAGACTGGTTGTCAGACTTTCGGGCTTCTGACTACCCGTAACGACTGTCAAAGATCCACGAATGACAGCCGGGACCAACGGCTTAACGTGCTTTCCGAGGTTCGGAGGGGTCTTGATATGAAAAAATGGTCACCCATCTACAGACCAACCGCGGCAAGCGTAGCTTAACCTGACCGATCGACCTGTGCGGCTGTTGTTATTTAGCCACGGGCCCCTCCCGCGACGACTGTCCTAGAACTAAAAATTCGAAGACGTGACATTTACCAACCCGCACTGGGCCCGCGTGATGGATTACAGCCCACTTTCTCTCACAGAGAGGAGGCCTGTGTCTCAGCTGTGGGAACATTATAGGCTGATTATGCTTGCTATGCTCTGCCTGTGAATTAGGAATCCGCTGGATACGAGAAGCACAGAACCGGTCGAAATTCGGCTGAAATGATGATAATGATCTGCCTGTTATCTACATCTGCAATAACTTCGTAAAATAAGTTTCTGACATTTATAACCTTCTTGCAGGTGGAATGCCATCCTTACTTAACACGTTCCGGGACAGAACGTCGAGAGGCGGGCCGCAAATTCCTATATATTACGACACAACGTCTGTCGACGGCTGATTTTGAGCTTCGAAATATGACAGCCCGTCGAACAACGGGCGTCAACCATAGAATATATAGTAGGCTGACGTATTAGTGTCGTATTACAAGAACTTAGAACTATCTAGTGTCACATCGTGAAGTTTTATGAGCACACAAGTAAACTACATGCACACATGCAAACATGTCTCGTGTTGTGACACAACGGCCTGGGCCGGGTGCGCGTATACGCATCCCCCTACTTCAGTCGGAGCTGTGTCACTGCGCGGGAGCCTCGCGTCGCTCGAGTCAACGCCACGGAACACGATCGCAAAACGTAGGTTTATTATTTATTATTTCATAATTACTTTTATTTTATAGTTGTTTTGTTATAAAATGTGTTCACGAATAAGTACAAACGTATAAAATGTAAATATTGTTGTTAAATCTTGTCGAAATCCTTGTATTTCTATAGAGTTAAAGATTATACCTATTATCTGTAGATAGGTATGTTATTTCTGCAATCTTTGTATTACTGTGGTGTTAGTGGTTATACTTACTATGCTTACCTTTTCGTAGATGTCTTCTAGACGAAGAAAACGGTCACCGGTGCCCGAAGAAGTATCAGAGTCCGAAAATCATGATCCTTTTTCCGACGGGGATGGAGAATACGCATCCGACAAAAATTATGAACCCCCAGAAGACGAATCTGACTCCAGTGATAGTATTTTTAACACACGGCCTCGATTTTCTCAAACTGGAAATCGGATGCGAAGTAGTTTGTCCCAAGGCGACTCGGATGAAGAGGATTCTCAGGCAGCTGATGGTGATGATGCTGAATCTTTGCATTCGCAAGAGGATCATAGTCAAGGTACTCATCCCAATCCTAGTGCTCAAGTAAGTGAATGTAGTGACGATATGGATGTTTCAATAGACGGCGACAATAATATTCAGAATTCTCAAAATACGAACGATGTTGAAGGCGGCGATGCTCAGATTGCTCAGTCTACCCAAAATTTTGATGCTGAAGATGGCGAGGAGACTGAAGCAGCAGATAATAATGAAGCAGGTAATCTACAACAAGATACCGCTAGTAATCATTCGAGGGTAAGTTATCAGTCAGAAAATTTGTTTCAAAACAATGAGACACCAGCATCCGTCCGAGAACCTAGACGACCAGATACCCCTGTAAATGAAGATGAATGGGAAGACGTGGTTGATGATATCCCCGAGTTCTCTTTTGATTCTACTTTTGTGGGTCCCACGTTCGAAATAGATGAGACTTCCACACCGATGCAAATATTTAGCCAGATAATTAATGAGAATATTATTGAATATTTGGTTGAATGCACAAACACTTACGGCGCTAACTTGTGTAACAAAAACCGGCCTCATACTAGAAACAGTCGTAACAAAAGCTTTAAACCGACTACGATAGAAGAAATGAAAGAGTTTTTGGCACTTTCATTTTTACACGGTCACATACAGATCCCTGTTTCACGAAAATTGTTCACGCATGACGATCCTTTATACTACCACCCCATATTCAGCCATGTCATGTCAGGTCGCCGTTATAACCAAATATTACGATGTTTCTGTGCCGCTGAATCGGGAGCTGAAGGAAAAGATAAAGTTGATCACTTTGCGAATTCTCTTACACAAATATTTCGGCAATCCTTAAACCCAGGAATTGATTTGTCTTTGGATGAATCGTTGTTACTATTTCGAGGACGTCTCCAATTTAGACAATACATCAAGTCTAAGAAAGCCCGGTATGGAATAAAGTTTTACGTACTCACGACTGATGATGGTTATGTGTTAAACCTTAAAATGTATCATGGAAGCGAGGATGTGACTGATGCCGATGGAGAACCTGGAAAGAAAGTCGATAAGCTGGTGTTACGGCTCATGCGTCCTTATCTCTTGAAAGGACACCACCTGTATATGGATAACTTCTATAATTCCGTGACATTATCACAGAAACTTCTTGATCTTAAGACGCACACGAATGGCACATTGCGCACAAACAGAAAAGACAACCCCAAAGAATTGATAGCAAAAAAACTTAAAAAGGGTGAGCATTTTTGGTTGAGGAAGAAGAAAGTTTATGTGAGCAAATGGAAGGACAAGAGGCCAGTTCTTGTCCTCACCACGCGGGAACATCCAGAGATGGTTGAAGTTCGAAACCGGCATGGAAAAAGATCTATGAAGCCCATAGAGGTCGCCTCATACAACGCACATATGTGTGGAATCGATCGTTGTGATCAGATGATCAGTTATTATTCTTCGCCACGCAAAACCATAAGATGGTACAAAAAGGTTTTGTTCCATTTATTGGACATTGCTCTCTGGAACTCCTTTTATTTGTTCAGGAAGTATGTGAAGCAAAATAACAAATATGAATTCGTAACATACAGAGAAGAAATTATAAGAGAGATGTTGAAGCTAGAGAAAGACACTAAGGGAAAAGACTTGATGACAAGAAAAAAGAATGACTCCCGACGTTATGGTCCTGGACAAGTTGGCCAAGCAGCTGCATTTCCCATAAATTCAGGGCACTGGCCAGTCCGAATTGAGGCACCCCCAACAGGAAAAAAGAAATTTGCATTCTTGACTTGCAAAGTATGCTCAAAAAAGAAGCTACGAAAGGAAACTAGTTACAGGTGCCCAGGATGTCCTGATTCTCCAGCACTGTGTCCAACTTGTTTCAGAGAATGGCATGAAAATTATGAAAATTTTAACAACTAATGTTTAAATAATTGTATTTGAAGCTGATTCCTAAAATATTTTGTGATTTATTTTTAAAACAGAGCTATGTATCTGATCTTTTTGAGAATATATTAGTATTTTTAAGAACTCTTATGTTAAGTATACCATAAATGAATACCTCAAAATGTTCCTAAACTGATTATTGTGATCTCATATCATATGTGATTTGATTATTTAGTTGTAAGTTATTGTATAAGCTATTTTTAAGTTGATGTTTATTATTCACTTCATTTGTTATATGATTATAACATTTTCTTAGTGAGAGCGTTGTTTTCATAGATACTAATAAGTAACTAAAATTTGATGTCCTTTTAGAAATCTTGTTCAAAATGTTAATTGTTACTTATCAGAGCTAATTGTTTTCATACTATTTTCAGTTTTTAATTACTTATTAGTATTACACTAATATGTAATTAAAAACTATGATTTATTATTTTATTAAAAACGTTAATTGTTACTTATAAGAGCCAGATTGGACATGATATTTGATATTTCGTAAAAAAAATAATTAAAAAGTTTAATTTTGTTTTATTTAAAAGAAATTATGAAGTACTTACTCAAAGAAAATCTTAGAAAAACTGTGTGACACGACACTACGTTTAGAGGCGGTCACGCCGACAGACGTAGCGTCATATAACACATTTCATAGGATGTTTGGTATGACACCACGTTCGAAGGCGGTCACGTCGACAGCCATAGTGTCATATAACACCCCACAGAAAACGCGTGATATGACACCACGTTCGAAGGCGGTCACGTCGACAGACGTAGTGTCATATAACACCCCACAGAAAACGCGTGATATGACACCACGTTCGAAGGCGGTCACGTCGACAGACGTAGTGTCACATAACACCGCACAGAAAACGCGTGATATGACACCACGTTCGAAGGCGGTCACGTCGAGGAACGAACTGTCGTATCACACAATGTAAAAACTATCAAGGTATATCACAACGTCGTCAGGCGGGGGGCGAAATTGTATGGGGAGTTCATGTGTCAATTTGCATAGGAATTTGCGGCCCGCCTCTCGACGTACTGTCCCGGAACGTGTTAACGCAAGAAAGCTTACACAACTTCAGCGTTGAACACAACATCAAACTCAGCTGTTTCGGAGTGCTCGGCTCTAAGGTAAGTTCTACTAAGCTCTCTAAAAGGTCTACAATACACAATCAGCCTAACGCCACATGCGAACTACGCATCATAATGACGTCACGCAAAATCCTGCATCGCGCAAGCAGAGTTTACCGCGTGACAAGCATATAATAATATTATATACATACAACATCTCGACATCAATCGTCTGGCATTTGCTCACCAGACACGACATCCGTCTGGTCGGAGGCCCCTCCCTTTTCTATGGAGGATGAGTGAATTTAAAACCCTGTTCCTCATACTCCTATGAGCCCATAATCAGTGGCGGACTTTCCCTAAAGCCGAAGAGCCTCTAGCCTAGGGCAGCTATCCTGCCCCTGAAGCTGGCAAGATCTCAGCTCATTAAATTATGGGGCTAGGATGGGTAGAATGAGATGAATTGAACTCATTGTTTTTGACTTTACATTTTTACCCAGCGCTTACACCAAGTTATAAAACATGTTCTGCTGTTTTTATTTATCGTTTACACCTATACCCTGTCCATTAGGTAACGCTTATGTTTAACTTACCACCAGGTATAGTAACATATAACAGACAAAAATAGTAAATGATCACCAAAATTAAACCCGCATTTTAATGTAAACTTATAACGAAAGTTTTAACATCTCGCTATCCTATTTAAGCAAAATGACTCCAAATAAATCATGTTCGGTTCTCGACAGCCTGCAAAAAATAATCTCTTTTTTTCCATATTTTTTCTATACAATCTAGTCGTTTCTGGCACAAGCCGGCCGCTGCCGCGGCACCGCTCGCTTCGCTCGCTCGGCTCGCGCGTAGGAGGTCGCAGTTTTAACCTAACCTAACCATTTTTTTTAATTAACCTCGTCTATCTAGTTTCCAGCAACCCGGAGACATAACTTATTATGGCATCATTGATACTTTATTTGGTAATAAACCTACATTTTATGGCAATCATATTTGTTTACTTAGGCAGAAGTAGCGCATTAATTTGCTCGCTAAGATTTAGTGATCATTTACATTTGGTGTTCAAATACAATTTGAAGTGCAAGAAATAGGGGTATCAAAGCATTAGCGGGATCGTCCGAAAGGGTTTACCGCTGCCCTGGAACATAAAGGGCTAAGGAAGGAACACGGGTGGGTTTTAGTCAGTAAGAGTTTGACACTCCCTTCTGCTCCACCCAGAGCGGGAGGAGTCATTTGATGACTTCCCATCCACAAAAAAAAAGGGTATCAAAGCATTTTATGGTGGTCATTATATTTAACCCCATGGAAGTAATGATTGCAGCGATACACAATACAATGATTGATACACGTACGGTATTATAACGTATGTGAGTTAAATAAGGCAGTTTATGTATATATATTTTATTACGCATTTTAAAGTTAACTTTTACGTAATGTTGAATATGTATAGGCGCCAGCAGGTCAGGTTACCCGAAACTGTAAAATTTTCCCAATCAACCTTGAACTTTAACGCTCTAACGATAAGTTTGAAAATCTATTAAAGAAATTTGACAGATTGTAGTAGCTTTGTGTGCTGGCGTCAGTACGTTCTAAGACATCTGTCAAATATCGGTTAACTTAATGGACAGGGTATAAAATAAGTAGTGAAGACAAACAATTTGCACCAGGAAACTCCTCAACAATAATATACACCGTGATTTTTAAGTCGTCTGACAAAGGTGGTCCACTCAATGTATCCGACATAAAATACCTCTAGGCGTGTTTTTTTTTACCATTAATTAAGATAATAGGTATAAGGAAAAATAATTAATACATTAGAATTATGAAACATCCTGTTAATAATGTTTACGTATCAAACAGTAGAACATACCTAACCATCGCACGAGTCGAGTAGATAGATCTTCGCTCGCAACAGAATGTTTCAACTACGTTATGCATCATAATAATGAATATTTTTTTCTTTTTTTTTTCTCTTAAATGCCATTTTTTTTGTTATGAATGTTTAGTAGTCATTGGATACATGAAGTGGGCTGCCGTTGTCAGACGACTAAAAAGTCACGGTGTATATTCTTCAGTCAACATAAATATATTTCTGTTCACAGGGAACCCCTGCCGAATACAAGAACTCCACAACCGCTGTTATTGATGACCCGTTAGTAAAAGTGATAGCAATCGAACTTGGTGTGACACCTGCGCAGCTGCTAATAAGGTAAACTAAACGAACGAGGAATCCGCAACGATGTGATCCGGCAGAGAACCAAAGTTGTCGACATAGCTCTCAGAATAAGCAAGCTGAAGTGGCAATGAGCCGGCCATATTAACCCTAGAACCGATCACCGTTCTTGAGTGTAGACCGCGAATCGGTAATCGTAAGGTGGGACGCCCTCAGGCTAGGTGGAGCGACGATCTTCGCAGGATGGCTGGTAGCAGCTGGATGAGAGTTGCCGAAAATCGAGTTGAATGGCGTGCAATAGAAGAGGTCTATGTTCAGCAGTGGACTGCTCTAAGCTGAGGTTCGTACCCCACAGGGGGTGTCCTTAGCGTGCAGTCGCTTAGTTTTTAATTAATTTTAAGCCCTGGCTGAAGGCTGTAAGTTTTACTTATGGCCTCTCTAGGTCAACTACGCGATGCCATTTACAAAAACAAAAACAAACGGTTGAGTCTCGGATCATTCGACACTCGCAACTCTCACTCGTGACTCGCAACCGCCTGCAGCAAGCCGCCATGAAAATAAAAGAAGTCAGGATATATAAGACCGAAGTTTTAGTGAACTCAGAAACAAAAAAAATACATATAAAATACAGTCCACCCCGTTACTTATCGTTGAAGTTTGGGACACGTTGTATATGTATTATAGTGTATTATTTTGCACCGCTGACAACCCCATTTTTGTATGTCCACCCAGTCACTGTCCATTCCAGGGTTGCCTGGAAGAGATCACGGAAAAGTATAAGGATATGTTTTTATCAAAAATTAAATTTTGTCATGTATTTTCTTCAATAAAGTATATGTAAATAAATAAATAGCCATCAAGTCTGCGGAGTTTAGCTAGGCAAATTAAATAACCCTTATAACGCGAACCTATTTGTAACTTCTCTCGCCACAATCCACGCGCTTCTGGCGGAAACGCCTGTCGTTTCCGCCCGGCCAATCAGAACGAGTCAAAGCTTCCAGAATATTCTAGAAGCTTCCTTAAGAAATAATACGACACGCGCCCCTTTTTGACAGTCGTGTGACGTCCGTCAACTGGGAGCTGCGCATTGAAAGCGTATATACCTATTTTACTAATCTGTATCTTACCCCAAACCCTATTGTTTATATTATACTCATTGTAAATAAATAAATAAATATAAATATCCCTGGACATTTCACACAGCGCCATCTAGTCCCAAGCTAAGCAACCTAATGCTTGTGTTATGGTAACAAGATGGCTGATAAACTACTTATATACATTTTTTTTTTGTAAATACTTACATATTATAGATAGAACAACACCCAGACTCGGAACAAATACATTTAGGTCATACAAATATTTGTTCCGTGCGGGAATCGAACCCGCGACACGCAGCGCAGAAGCCAATCGCTTAACCACTGCGCCAACCGTGCCGTCGAAATTGTGTATCATTGTGTGTATGTTAAACCCTGTATATTCTAATACTTATCCACAGATACCAGATCGAGAGTGGCCACAGCGTGGTAGTGAAGGCATCCACTGCAGCCCACCTGTGGGACAACCTACAAGCTCTGACCTTCTCGCTGAACCAGTCGCAAATTCTCGCACTGAGCGCGCTCAATAAAAATAAACGTACTTTTGTTTTTAAGGGGTAAGTTTAGCACCTATTCTGCACAGTTATTCACAACTATCCGACAGTGTCGTATCGAAAATGACATATTTCGATAAACTGATTTGCCTTGCAAATCAACAAAAAGCTGTCGGAAGGACAGCGGTTGTCAATTTGATTAAGGGCTGATTGTTCCATCGCCAGATAACTTTTATTCGAGGAATAAAATTGAAGTTTGACAGTTTTTGTATGAAATAACTGTCAAAATTTCAAAATTATTCTTCGAAAGTAAAATCTGATGATTAAAAAATCAGCCCCAAGTGCTGATTTTTTAATCGACAGATTATTTTTATTCGTGGAATAAAATTGGGTATAAATTGTTGGTTTTCCGATTTTTTCCTTTACAAAGGAGATGTGTTTCAAAACAGGCCCAGTATCTCGAAAAATCGAGAAAAATCCCTGGAATTCGGGAGAAATACAGATAAATCGCATAAGTGCATATTTTTCTTGAAATCATTTGATATTTATCAATTATTTTCATCGACTTTAGGTACTCTGTGTTTAAAAAAACAATGACAGTATACCATACATCGACCATTGATCATAAATCGTGATCTTGTCAGACTAAAAGTACGGTAACGTAGTGATTCTTTTTGACAATGTAATATGACCGAATTATAACAAATCCAACGTCAATAATCAATCAACATGACAGCTTACCGCCATGACGGGTTTTTGTTGTGTGTTGCAATTTCAAGTGTACATTCTTGTGCTTTACTACCAAACAAAGCCAATTTCTAGTAATTGGATGATTGAAAACTGTTTTAATTATGTTTCCCCATTTTTTAGTATGGTGTACAAATACCAGGCCGGGGCTCCATACATTTTGAAACATCTTCTTTCATGATTCTAGGTCAACGGGAAGTACCCTATAGGTTTTGATTGATTCCCTTGCGAGTGTCAAAATATGCGGCATAAACGGAACATAAACGCCCGTATCTTTTGATTGCGTTGACTTAGAAGTTTGATATTTTTACTGCTGCAAGGGATTGCAGCCCTGAGTATTTGATATTAATTTCAACTTGATAACTCCACGCGTTCCTGAGAAAAAGGGTCTTGACAGACAGACGGAAAACGAAGTGATCTTATATGGGTTCCGTTTTTCCCAAGTAAATAATTTAATGTCTTTGGTTTTTCCTTTTGAGCCACGGAACCTTAAAAGGCTATAAAGTCATAATATCCAACTCTTATACCTATCAATTATAGTTTCTCGAAAATCCTATTTAGTATTTGGCAACACCAACTTCAGGTTTGTTATTAAAACAATATTTTTCTTTTCAGAATGGGCGATACTCATAAAAACTATCCGTTTTAGCGGCATATTAGATTAGAAATCATATTTGTGTAACTTTTAATTATTTCATATGAATTTTTCGAGCTATAAGTTTGACATTAAAATTAATTTAAGAATATTTTTTTATCAATTTTACTATTATTGATCGAAGCAATTTTGTGATATCAAAATTGATTTAATTTCAATCAATGTTCTAATTGTATTTTATTAATAGAATAGAATGGACAACTTTTAGTTCAGACAGGAGTCCATAGGGTTAGTAACAATTTTAGGTACTTAACATCAAGTGTTAGTTAATTATAATTAGATGATTTTTTAGGGTAATCATTTGTAAAAAAAATGTTTAATAAATAAATGACATTTTTAGTATAACACCACGTATTTTTATTGAATAATGATTTCACTTATTAATATAAATTATTTATAATTAAGGCACACAATTATTATTACAAAATACTTATCAACTATGTTGTCTTCGGAGCAGGCTTCTTCAGTAACCCTGAAAATAGAAAACTTTGTTAACCGACTTCAAAAATAGGAAATTCTTAACACAACATTTACTCCATTTTTCCAATGGCTAACTTAATAAGTGTCCAAACACACTATGCCGAAGGTACGCGACCGAAGTTCTGCGGCTGATTTTACGTTCCGACCTATTCGGCTGATATGACACACCACAAGTGCCGAACTTACGCAGCAGAAATTCAGTTGATCAACTTTGTGTGTATTCCGTGTTTCGAGCGCTGTCGTGGCGTCGTGTCGTGTTATCTAAACAGCCGGACAGACAGACGCAAAACACGCTCGCAACGCTCTACAGAATACGTTGCCGCCGAATTGCCGCTGAACTTACGCCCGACCGAAGTTCGGCTGTACGCTATAACGCAACGTAATTTCGGCATAATGTGTCCTCAGTAATTCAAATAGCATTGCAGACGTAATCATGCCGAACTTCGGTCGCGTACATTCGGCAGAGTGTGTTTGGACACTAAGGTTGCGGACAAGAAGTCAGCGGACGCGGGGCGGCGGCGGCGGCGGTGCGGGGTGCGAGCGGTGCGCACCAGTCTGGCGGTGCCCGCGCGTCTACATTGACGTAGTAGATTTATTAGATAGATAGACATTGTAGTAGTAGATTTTTAATAGGACACCTTTAGGGAACAACAAAGATGTAAACCACAAAAATAGGAGGGTAGTTAACCTATTAGGTATGGGTAGAAATAAAAAACACTACGCCACTGCCGCTCCCGCCTCGCAATCGCTGGCTTCGTGTCCGTAGCCTTAGTCTTTCCTAGGAAAGCGGTTCGTGAAATAGGTATTAGAAAATTCTAGACACACTTACCGAGGTCGCTGATTGAGCAGATTTTCATAATTCCTTCTCAGTCACGAGATAATATTTTTTTAAAGGAGTGGCGCTAGTGGACCTTTGTACACGCTCTTAATCCCTTAGAAATACCCTCGTAATTTAAAACGTTCAAAATCTAGACGCAGTCTCATCTCAGCGACAAAAATATGTCAAAAACTTGTCAAAATGTAGGGAAAATAGAAGTATTTTTTGACAGATTGAGACTGAGATCAGAGTGACTGTGAACGGTCTTAAAATTACGAGAATGTTCTTGCTCTGCTGTGTGAGATGTTTCTGGTTTCGATGTCGTTGTCGGAGTTCTCGCTACTATCCGTTTCCGGTTTTTTGTATATTTCACTAGCAGCAATCTTAATCTTCTTTTTGTCTTCAGCCGTATCCATCCAGAAATCGACTCCCTTGTCGAAGTACTTCATGTCTTGTTTTAGGTTGTCGTTCCACGTGTAGATAGGTCGACCGACCTTCTTGATTTTGGCCTTGTAGTCCATTGCTGCGTGCAGCAGATGTGGTACGCGGCGCCTGTAAACATGTGCGAGGTAGCACATCCTGTGGTTCTTGATGCGTTTGGTTACTGTTTTTCCGCCTAAGATTTCATGCATTTTCTTTTGTCTCGGTTTATTCCTGCAGTGCGATTCTGTAACCATCTCACCGTGAAAACTTAGGTGAAGTGAGCGTGGAGTGAGCTGTCATTCCAAATAATGCTAGGGATTGACACTACTGACAACTCACATCAAGCTCACTTCACTTGAGTTTTCACGGTGAGATCTTTACAGAATTGACCGGCTGGAATGGTTTATCAAATCTCTCATGATAACTCACTCATATTTTCTGAGTCTTGACCTTTTGATTTGCTTTAGTAAGTGCCGATACTTTCAAACCATGTATCATGCATGGAACGATCACCATTCGATACATAAGTCTGATTAATTTCCAGTCCATATTTGCGTGTTTTATGAATGGTAGTAACGATTTGGCGTTTCATATGGCCTGTTTGCAACGTTTTTTAATAGTGCCTTTTCTGCTTAATGTAGATATTATAAGTGTACCTAAGTATTTAATCTCATCACATGTCGGTAACCCATTAAGGGTCACGTAGGTCGCTTTCTGTGTAGCTATTGGTTCCCTAATTAGTATTTTTGTTTTTGTTTCGTTTACTTGGAGGCCTACACTATCTAGTAGGGGTTTATTATGGTATAGGATACCTTCTAACCCTTCTAGGTCATCTGTAATGAAGTTATGGTCGTCCGCAAATTATAGTACCAGGGGGAGTGAGATTTCACGATCCTGGGCGAGTTTTATTAATTGGGTTTCCTCCTCGAGGGTTCTAAGGACTTCGTCGATGACCAGTGTAAACAGGCGAGGGGACAGAGGGCCACCTTGTTTGACTCCCTTTCCTTTAATAATCCAACTGCTTTGCTGGCCACATCATTTGATGCATGTTCATTCATTCAAGCCTACCTTGATTATCCTGTTAGTTAGCGATTTGTTGGTACGTTGAAGTAGGATATCTCTTAGTTCATTGAGGTCTACGTTGTCAAAGGCCTTTTCTATGTCGAGGGCGAGTATATAAATTCTTTTACCTGCACGCCATTCCTCGTCTAAGACCCTTTTGAGTGTAAAGATGTGGTCGTCTGTAGATCTATTGTTTAATGGCCGCTTGGTAGTTGCCCAATTCCGTTATTATATCATCTAGTTTTTTAAGGACGTATGAGGCGTAGATTCTGTAACCCGTATTGCAAACCGATATGCGGCGATAGTCATTCGCATCTTTAGGGTTATTATTTTTTGGGATTGGCACCTGCACGGTCTCCAGCCATGTGTCAGGTGCTTCGTTCTGTATCCAGGCTTTGTGCATGTGTTTGGTGACGGCTTCCTGCAGTATTAGGGGCATCGCTTTGTAGAGCTCGATTACTACTTGGTCAGTCCCGGGAGCTGTTCCGTTCCGCATTTTCTTGATGATTTCCATTACGTCATCTGTAGTGGGTCCACCACCTTGTACTTCGGTTATCGGCTTTTTTATATTAACTGTTGGTATAAGACGGCCCTCGGATTTTTTTAAAATTTGCTCCCATTTGGTCATTGGTACATGTGTAGATCTTTTTCGAAGTTTTTTTTTTTGCATTTTGTGTCTCCTGTAAAAAAAGTACAGCATCTGCATGCGTTTCGTTGGGTGGTTTTTTCCCAATCCGCTGAGGCAGGCCCTACATGCTTTTTGTTCCTTTTGAAGTGTTGCCTGGCATTATTTTACGCGGTTATGCCTATTTGGATTATCTGGTTGCCTGCTTTGTAAGAATTTAGCCTTTTGTAGGTTAGCAAGACCTAGTCGATGATCTCTGGAGAAAGCTGGTTGAAGAGTTAAAGTTTCCTGGGCAGCCGCTTTTAATACTTCCGTTATGGTATTCCAGGGTATTTCGATGTTTTCGTCCGTTGAGTTGATTCCTATATTTTTTAGCTTTTTTGTTATGCAATCTTGGTATTTTGTTTTCGTGAACTTGCTATTGAGTGCGGCATAGTAGCATTGTTTATAGTTGAAATCCTTAGCCACTATTGTTGCCTCCTTCGCGGGTAGCTATTGCCTTTGTGTATTATTGCGCTTTGTGTTTTCTTTTTTGTTTGAAATTTGGTTTGTCCTTAGCAAACCCCAAATTATTTTATGGTCGGATATGGTCCTGGCGGCCCATTCACCTTTAATAAATTCGAAGAGTTTTTCTGTAGCGTGTGGCGTAATAATGTGATCCAATTGGGACTTTTGAGTGCCCTTTGACCATGTTAGCCTGCATGATGCTCTCGCTTTTGTCGTTTCTATTTGCAGTTTTTCCCTGTTGGCTATATCCATTAACAGTTCCCCGTTGCAGTTGGAGAAGTCATGGAGAAGATTTTGTTGAATCAGCCCTTTGCGTTGGTAATTTAAACTCAAGAAATCTACCTGAAGAAAATAAGTTCCAGGTGCCAATCAACCATAACACCAACTACTGTCACTAAAGAGACTAACCCAACAATGACTGAGGAAACCAACCTGAAGTAAACCATTTCCAGGTGCCAATCAACCACAACACCAACTACTGTCACTAAAGAGACTAACCCAACAATGACTGAGGAAACCAACCTGAAGTAAACCATTTCCAGGTGCCAATCAACCACAACACCAACTACTGTCACTAAAGAGACTAACCCAACAATGACTGAGGAAACCAACCTGAAGTAAACCATTTCCAGGTGCCAATCAACCACAACACCAACTACTGTCACTAAAGAGACCAACCCAACAATAACTGAGGAAACCAACAGTGATGAGTGTTGCCGAAAATCGAGTTGATTGGCGTGCAATAGGAGAGGCCTATGTCTTAGGAACTTAGGGGAACTACTATGCTCTTCACTTTCTTAACTAAATAGAAAGTAGTTTAATTGCTCAATTGTCGATTGTTCAGTTCACATCGCAAAATCATGCGTGTTTAAGGCGTTATTAGGTTTGAAATCAAATGCAAAATTTACAGACGAAGAGATCCAAGACCTTCACGACATTCATTACAGCTTGGATGTAATTAAAACTACAGTTTTGTCATTATGTCGCCGTGATTCAAAATTTCAAACTTATTGACGGCCGACGCTGCGCTTCGATTTAAGCTGGAGAAACTTGATCTTCAGTCAAACGATCTCAGTGGAAAACTAGCCACATCTCTTAGAAAGGGAATAAAGGAAATTCGAACAAATTAATGTAGGTATTCGGTGTTTTGCAATATTTGCATAGCAATCAGATTTTTTTTTTAAACTGCTGCCACAGAATATTTCACGAAACCATCGTTGGATGATATACGAATGTACATAGCGGAACTGTTGGAACGGATGAAATATAATTCTACTCAAAAAAGTACAAATTCACAACCACAAGCGAGTGCATCGGACGCAATTGCCACCAGTGACGATGATGACGAGGAGTTGACAATCGCACAACAGTTTGACAAAGAACTAGGTAAACAAAGTGACTGTAAATAAACCAAGTTCAACAGTAAACAAAGATCTCACTTCATAGGGTAGAAATGTGCATTTGCGACAGCGCTGGCGGCGGTCGCGAAGTTTTTTTGACTGCAGCGTATAATTATTTCCTTTCGATAACGCCTACAAGTGTGGAAGCCGAGCGAGCCTTTTCATCCGCCGGATATTTTGTAATAAACTAAGAAGTTCCCTGGGTGACAAAATTTTAAACGCCTTGTCATTTATGAGATCACATTTTCAAGAAGAAAGATTATATTCGGGACGAAAAACAATGGTTTGACTTAACAACTGATGTACTTACGATGATTAGTTCTTGAATAAATATTTTTTCGTTTTATTGTTTTTTTTTTCTTTTCTTTTCTTTTTTGTTTTGTTTTTGTCTATTGTGTTTATTTTGATAATTCCTTGAATTTGAGATAGTTAAAGATAATTCTAAAAATTGTAGATACTCCATCTACAATATTTACAAAAATTCATCATAAATTAAAAAAAATAGGAATAGTTACGTAATTACGGAATTGGAGAAAAAAGTTGCATAATTAGTTACGTAATTGACATTTCCGTAATTTTGGAAGCCCTACTTCTTCATCACGATCCGATCTAGGTCTTCCAGCGTTTCTCCTACTAGATGGCATACGACCCTCCGAAAACGCTTGATGCACATTAATAAACACTCGATAATCAGGATATCTTTGAGCATTTGGGTACCTTTCTCGATACAGTCTGCTAGCTGCGTTACCATTGCATCGGCATTCTCCATAGATGAGGTGCATATTAGCGTATTCCTGTGGTGTGTATGGTTGCGGCATGTTAAACGCTAAACAGTCCAAAATGCGCTAGAACTCCAAACCACAAAACACACAACCGTAGTCACAAAACACACAATCGTAGTCCAAGATAATGCCAGGTCAGTTCAGTTTGCAGATCACTTCCAGTGCAAATAATGCCAGGTCAGTTAAGTTTGCAGATCGATTCCAGTCCAAAAAGCCAAGCCAAAAGTCGTTAGTACGTACGAGAGCCACGTGAGTTGAATACGGAACGGTGCGCACTAAACAAAGGAGCAGAGCGTACTGAACTGACTTGCTGAAGTTGCCTTGCTGAGAATAATAACAGCTTCTCTACCTGCCCTGTTGTTGTCTCTTTTTAACGTAAATATCTCTATCTATCTATCTCTCTCTAACTTCTAAGATATGTATGACCCATTCAAATTCCTAGAAATTGGAACAAGAAACCATTTAGGGCACGCTGTAAAAGTGATTACTGTCAACTACAATTTAAGGAATTTGGTTCTTGTTTTGATAGTATGGATATTATTTTTTTGTGGCTGGTTTTCCTAGAGTATTCCATTTTGGAATCTTGATTAGTTGCGTCAATTTACAAAAATCTTGCCTTAGTAGTGTTCATACTTTTTTTTACACCACGGTGAGTTTAAAGTTGATTAATGAATGAATGAATTGCACCGATCCCAGCGTGTTTAGACTAGACTCGAATAATCGAATGAATCCCAAGATACGTTCTAGCTCCTGTAGCCTCATGTTCATGATGCTGCAGCCACCATTGCATATCAAGAAGTAGACCGGGGGGCGCGGTTTTTGTAGGGACGGCGTGCCCGTAGGAAAGGATAGGATTTAAGAGCCTCCCGGATATGCATCCTAGAGTAAGCATTCTATGTACTAGTGGAGAGATGGGTGATATTTGTCTATGGATGGGCATCTTTTAAAGACTTCGCGGCCAGGTGTTTCAGGTCGATCTTAACCCGTGAATCTTTTGGCATGGTTCTACTGCTTTCTCGGTTCTTTTGTATGTCCTTGCTCTACTGTGTTATGTTGTGTTAGATGTTGCTGTTATCAATGTCATCGTCGGATTGCTCGCTACTATCGGTTTCAGCAATCTTGGTCTGGTTTCTGTCTTCCGCCGTATCCATCCAAAAATCGATTCCCTTGTCGAAGTACTTCATGTCCTGTTTTAAGTTGTCATTCCACGTGTAGGTCGACCGACCTTATTGGCAGTAGATGTGGTACGCGGCGCCTGTAAACATGTGCGAGATAGCACATCCTGTGGTTCTTGATGCGTTTGATTACTGTTTTTCCGTCTAAGATTTCATGCATTTTCTTTTGTCTTGATTTATTCCTACAGTGGTTAATCAAGTATCTCATGATAACTCGCTCACATAGCGAGTACATAAATTCATTTACCTGCACGTCGTTCTTCATCTAAGACCCTTTTAAGCGTAAAGATTAAATGGTCGTCTGTTGATCTATTGTTTAAAAAGGCAGCTTGTTAATTGTCCAGTTCCGTTATTCACTCGCATCTTTAGGGTTATTGTTTTTCGGAATTGGTACCTGCACGGTCTCCAGCGCACAATTATGGCCATGGTTTTTATGGTTTTGGTAGACCTTTTCTGTACATGTGCAGCTTTAGAACAATAGAGAGAGCGTACTGTCTGGAATTTATGACCTTCTCTTTGTTGATCTTTAGGAACATACCTTGCTATGCAAACTTAAGAGTTTGGGGTAGTGGCGGGCGTTGGTTTAGAAACTTGACTTACAAGCTACTTGTTCCATGCAGTTTTGGTAATATTTAGTACAATGTTACAATAAAAAGAAAATTTTATCCAATTGCTTCTTCGAGCGTTAATAGTAATTTACTGTTCTGTCTTATACACCGTGATTTTTAAGTCGTCTGACAAAGGTGGTCCACTCAATGTATCCGACATAAAATACCTCTAGGCGTGTTTTTTTTTATCATTAATTAAGATAATAGGTACAAGGAAAAATAATTAATACATTAGAATTATGAAACATCCTGTTAATAATGTTTACGTATCAAACAGTAGAACATACCTAACCATCGCACGAGTCGAGTAGATAGATCTTCGCTCGCAACAGAATGTTTCAACTACGTTATGCAGCTTAATGAATATTTTTTTCTTTTTTTTTTCTCTTAAATGCCATTTTTTTTGTTATGAATGTGTAGCAGTCATTGGATACACAAAGTGGGCTGCCGTTGTCAGACGACTAAAAAGTCACGGTGTATAGTTGAATGGTCTGTTATTAATCATCTGTTTACATGATAATATATTATATTGTATTATATATGGTTATATATTATATTGTGTTATATATACGTATATACTTATTACACGTGGAAACTTGTAATTGGCCTTATTTTTGTATAATCTATTACTTACTGTATCTGTTTAGCTGTAAGTTTTCCTAAAAATAAATAAATAAATAAGAAAGCGTGAAGCGAAATCTAGAACGAAACCGTATTTTGTGCTACATTAAGAGAGTGTATTAGTTAATGCCGCCCTACTAAATATATTATAAAAACATTGTCCCAAAGCTTACATAGGCACCGTAAATTACCACTACGTGAACAATTGACGAAGCGCGAAATAAATGAATTAACACGTGGTTGATTACTTCATAAACAAGCACGAAATATAATCTAATCGAGTAGAACAAATCACGTTAAAAGGCACAAAAACTAATCACCGACAAAATCAACAACACGTGGTGAAAAATTTAAAATAGTCTCATAAACACTATTTCCTGTTAAAAAGATGGCGAACGATCTAAATCGCGCGTAATTTTAACGTACCTATCCCACTTCATATCTTAGGGATCAGAAGCCTAATTATAGCTTAAATGATCTTGAATTCACACGTGGCTTTAGAAGTCCTAACAAACTAAATCCCAGCCGGATACAGCTTCCAATAGAGATCCCTGAAATAAATCAATCAATCCCAAATTTGTTTGACACATTTGTTTGTCAAACTTTACGTTTTCATCAAACAATAGCTTAAACGATCAAACCAAATATCAAACAAAGTTAACTTTCTAGTAGATTCGGGTTTCTCCTTTCGATTATGATAGATTTTTTCACTTTGTTGTTTTCGCGCTTGAAACTCGTACGTAGAATATTAATTTTTGGAACGAAGTTCCTTATCGCGCGTTGCGAAAGCCCGGCTAGACGGAAAAAATTAAGACCAAAAGTTGGAACGACGCTTTTTGCTATAGTTGTAAGCCGTGTGGCGTGCGCGTGTTTCTCTGTCTGTCTCTCTCTCTCTCTTATAGAAAGCAAGCCAGTTATACTTCGTTCCATCCGGGTGTCCTTTGACACCTCTCAAGTTTTTTTTCTTCACGTCTTCCTCCGTAATATTCCGGCGACACATCTTCAGTAAATTTGTATTTTTTTTTATTGCTGTGCTTGTCTTGTTCTTGTCCATATAATCTTTTGATTTTGTTTTCCATAACACACATATCACGATAAACAGATATGAAATGCAACGTAAATTCTTTGTCCGTAATATTGCCACTTAGCATATCGTCACTGGGCGTAACGTCCTCTATGATGCCAACACAACGAATGAGATCTTGTTTGACAAACACCGCCGTTCACGTTCAAATCTGTTTGTCAAACTCCACATCAATCCAGATTTTCATCAAACGCGACAAACACGTAGATTGTTTGACAAACGCCTCAAACACAGCTGTACACTATCAAATAATTTGACAAACACGTAAAATCACGTGGCATTTAAATCCCAGTCTACGAGCGACTACACGTGATACTTTAAATCCCAGTCTGCAAGCGAATGCACGTGGTACGGACGCCAGCACATCAAGCTACTACATTATGTCAAATTTCTTTAATAGATTTTCAACTTTATCCCTGAAGTATTAATATCGAGTTGCAATATCGAGGGAAAAGGCGCTGGAAACCGAAATACAGGCATTGCCTAGTTCGGTTGCAGTGGCTACATCCACCTATTAGAAATTAATATTGACAAACTATTTTTCTGTAACTTATTATTAAGTTTTTTGAGAAAATAAATTTATTATTATTTTTATTAAGGTTCAAGGTTAATAACAGATTGAATTTGTAAAAAATTTGTAAAAATATAGGAAAAATTCCTGGGTTTATATTTTAGGAGCTGCAAGACTTAAAACCTCATGGCCGCGCCATCGAAACGGTGTGAAACACGTTATCGCCGATATCTCGCTGAAAAAGCATCGCAGACGTCTGAAGTTTTTTGTAAAACCCAGATTTGAATTTGTCAAAACTAGTAAAAATACAACAAAAAATCCTAGGTTTATATTTCAGGAGCTGTGAGACTAAAACCCCATGGCCGCGCCATTGAAACGGTGAAAAATACGTTATCACCGATATCTCGCTGAAAAAGCATCGCAGAGGTCTGCAGTATTTTGTAAAACCTAGATTTGAATTTGTCAAAATAGGTAAAAATGCACAAAAAAATCCTAGGTTTACATTTCAGGAGCTGTGGTACCATAGCTTTGACAAATTTATGGTTTTGGGAATCGACTTTTACAAATTATTACAAAATATTGGCGTGGTTTTTTTTAAAAAAAAACGTCGTGGCCGCGCCATTGAAACGGACACTGCTAATAAGCTTCACAGTTTGGTTCACCGGCGAAGTGTCGCCTGTCTGTCCGTCTTCTACAGACTGTACTTCGGGGAGTGTGCTCAAGAGCTACATGAGCTCATCCCGCCTTCACCTTTCTACCATCGGGAGTCCAGATGCACTGCGGGATGTCACCCCTATTTGGTTTATATACCATATATACCTACGCACTAAGCGCTTCTCGTCATCTTTTCTGATGCGCACAGCTAAGGAGTGGAATCGTCTGCCTGCGTCTGCATTCCCGAGTTCATACAACCCGAATCTCTTCAAGGCGAGAGTGAATAGGCTTCTTCTGGGCAAGCTCGTTCCACCGTAGATCTCATCCCTGCCTCTGGGCTGGATTGAGGTCAAGAGTGAGCCCATTGTCAATGAAAAAAAAAAAATCATCGTTATGTCCGGAAAATTTGTCTGCTCAATAACGTAAACGCAATGGATGTTGTTGAACTGTCAAAATGAAAACTTTTGAAATTAGTGTGTTACGCAATCACCCCGCTGGTCATATACGCACATGGGTAGGTGTATGTAATAAATAAAACACAGCATTAGGTACAGAACAGTTTTAATATAAAATAAGTAGGTACCAAAGTATACAGAGCCAATATCACCATCTCCAGATAATAGGCTAGATGCCTAAAAAAATCTAATTAGTCCGTCAGTTAGATTATCAAAAAATATTGGAGCCGTATTTTTTCTTTTGTCAATCAAACAAAAAATGACAAAGATAAATCGCGTCAAAATTTGGGAGCGGGGGTCGTGACGTCACGCCATGCTAAAAAAATGTAGCAAGGCGTGACGTCACGCGGTATCTTTCATTTTTTATATAATTGACAAAAGAAAAAATACGGGTCCAATATTTTTTGATAATCTAACTGACGGACTAATTAGAATTTTTTTAGGAAACTAGCCTATTATCTGGCGGATATAGTATGTGCTTACTCAGAGCTGGTGAAATGGCGACTAACTTAAGTGTTAAAAGTCAATGGCGCCGATTCCCTTGTTCACAAACGAAACTAAATTTAAGTCCAGTGCATCTTTTTCTTTCTATTTCATTAAGAAAAGGACAGAAAATAAAATATTAGTTTAGTCCTGTCAAATTAGTCAGCGCCTGACGTGAATTGACGTATTTTTGGTAGCCATGTTTTTAATCACGTCTAAACTGTCTATGGAGTATCTTAATTTGACAGGACTAAACTAATATTTTATCTTCTGTCCTTTTCTTAAT
Source organism: Apamea sordens (assembly GCA_945859715.1). Taxonomy (NCBI): domain Eukaryota; kingdom Metazoa; phylum Arthropoda; class Insecta; order Lepidoptera; family Noctuidae; genus Apamea; species Apamea sordens. Next base: position 2,732,712 of record OX244014.1, read on the forward strand.
GAAATAGAAAGAAAAAGATGCACTGAACTTAAATTTAGTTTCGTTTGTGAACAAGGGAATCGGCGCCAATGTGTGGTAAGAAAATATAGGATTTGAAGATTAATGAATATGGCCATGGACAGTCCTACAATTTTTACGGTAGGTTAAGTAGGTCTGTCAGCGAGCTGTATCTCATGAACAGTAACAGTTGAAATTTTTACAGTGTATTTCTATTGCCGCTTTAATATCAAATAATGAAATTAAAAATTATAGGAGTCTCTACACTAGAAACGTGTTTTTTTCGGCGTTTTTTGCCTTGAGCCACTTGGCTTTTTTCTACGTATTACATACATATATTCACGCCTTAATCCTATAGGGGTAACGCAGGAACTACAGAAAACCATCTGCTAAATTCATACATACTGCGTTTGGTAACACATTTTAAATCTTAAAACATAGGAATGATAATATCAATGTCACAACAAAAATAATCCTTCAATATTCTTAAGACTAGTTACTAAAATTAAAAAAAAAAAACATTTTACGTAAAATAATTTTTACTTGAAATAAAAATCTTTAAACTTAAAAAAAACTACACAAGTTTCATTTTTGGGTGGTTACGTACCTATGTAATCACAAATAGGTCACATTTTCTAGCTAAATTGCAGTCTGAATGAGATTTTATATACTATAAACTACATATCTACAACCCGCAAGAGTTCACTTGACACTTCGCTCGGATGACAAATGCGCGCAGTACTGGGGAACTCCCTTAGCACGAAATCCGTACTTTCAGCCAAAATTTCTTTAATACTCCGTATAACCTAGAGATATAAGATTAGTTCGGAGCTCGAACTAAAACAGAATGACAACCAGACTTTCCAGCTATCCTTACTTCCGATGTGTTTTTGAGAGCGGTAAGGCGCGGGGGTCGTGAGGGGCCGCTCGGGTCTCAAGTCCATCGGGTTGTAGGAACTTAATTCATCAGTGGAGAGAGCCATAGAACAAAATTCCTACCGGCTTTCCTTCTGAGGTTTATCTCAGCAACTCTACATGGTAAATGGCACATTCAATAGTGACTACTATTGCCAAAAAATACAGGGTCAAATTAAATTAGCTAGCGAAACTTTAGACGTGGTGGCGATACCCATCATGCACGATAAAATTAAAACAAAAAAGTTTTTGGAACGAAGTTCCTTATCGCGCGTTGCGAAAGGAGGCTAGACGGAAAAAATTAAGACCAAAAGTTGGAACGACACTTTTTGCTATAGTGGTAAGCCGTGCGGCGTGCGCGTGTTTTTCTCTCTCTTTCTTTGAACTTCGTTCCATCCGGGTGTCCCTTGAAACCTCCCAAATTTTAATTTTTTTATTTTGGGATCGAACGACCGCTTGGGGCTTGTGTCTAAGTAATAACAGCCGCACGGGTCAACAGGTTAAGCTACGCTTGCCGCGGTTGGTCCGTGGATGGGTGACCATCTTTACATACCAAGACCCCTCCGTGCCTCGGAAAGCACATTAAGCCGTTAGTTCCGGCTGTCATTCGTGGATCTTTGTCTGTCGCTACGGGTTGTCAGAAGCCCGAAAGTGTGACAACCAGTCTCACCAAGGGGTATCGTATTACCCAGTAACTGGGTTGTGGAGGTCAGATAGGCAGTCGCTCCATGTAAAGTACTGGTATTCAGCTGCATCTTGCATCTGGTTAGACTGGAAGCCGACCCTAACATAGTTGGTGACCATGGGATTGAACGACCGCTGGTTGTGTGTATGAATTGAGAAAATCTGTTTTATCGTGTTGAGATATCGACACCCATCACACATCTGTGAATTTTACACAAAAAATGCTGATTTTTAAACTAACGACGACACTGTCACTTTTGCAAGAAATGCAAAAATGAGTTAAATATCTAAAAATGATCCTAAAGCACCCCTTTACTTGGTGCAATAACGTTACTTTTGTAGTACGCATAGTTTCCGTATGAGGGCGTGAGTGTCATTGCCGTTTTCGTTTGTTTTGGTGAGGTGTCAAAGTTTAAAATGCTTCTCCTGAAAAACTACATTTTTGCATAAGTGACAGTGTCGCACCGGGGGTGCGATATGTCAAGTGACTTCACAAAAAAAAATCGTCAAATTTATTTTTTGTTTCATGTTTAGATTTAGATATATCTATCACGTCTGCGAAGTTTCGCTAGCTAATTTAATTTGACCCTGATGACTAACTTATACTACAGGTATTTATCAATATTTTTTATACTCAGTTTCACTGTCCAATCACACGCTTCTTCGAACACCAATTAAAAAACATCTACTTACTGAATAGAAATAAAAATTAACGCAGTACAATACGGCTGAATCATGTCAGGTATGAACTTTGGCTCTCCGAACTTCCGCGCATATGCTATCGCCAAAACCTATATCTGACAATTTTGAAAACAAAATCCCGTGCACATGATGACCACAGCTGCGTCCGTAAGTAAAACAAAAGAGGATCCTTTTTAGGTCGACTAATAATATGCGCTGCACGCAGGAATAGTCCTTACGGTGGTCAGATATAGATCTTGGCGATAGTACAGTGGCCTCGAAAACTTAGACTTTTTTCCACTTCAGCTGTCACACGCCATATTATGATTTAAAATAGGCTAGATGCCTAAAAAAATCTAATTAGTCCGTCAGTTAGATTATCATAAAATATTGGACCTGTATTTTTTCTTTTGTCAATTATATAAAAAATGATGAAGATATCGCCCGTTAAAGTTCCGCGTGACGTCACGCCTTGCTACACGTTTTAGCAAGGCGTGACGTCACGACCCCCTGCTCCCAAATTTTGACGCGCTTTATCTTTGTCATTTTTTGTTTGATTGACAAAAGAAAAAATACGTGTCCATTATTTTTCGATAATCTAACTGACGGACTAAATATAATAATCATTTTTTTTACCCAGGCAACTACCCTATTCTGGTGATCCAAATTGTTGAACGGCTATCACGTTTCTTGCATTGACTAATTCAACTTTGACTTATCATAAAAAAATAATCAAGTAATTCCTCAGGAGTACCTAATTCATCTTCATCATCTGCCTAGCCTTTTCCCAACTATGTTGGGGTCGGCTTCCAGTCTAACCGGATGCAGCTGAATACCAGTATTTTACCTGGAGCAACTGCCTATCCACAACCCAGTTACTAGGACAATACCCCTTGGTAAGACTGGTTGTCAGACTTACCCGAGTACTGAGTACCTGATTTTATTTTTAATCATAATGTGGCATCACCACTGGGCTCTAATTCACTATGACCACTTAAGGATTCCTTACTTCGACATCCATTCCTTAGTTAATCCCGCCAATCTAGCGTTGATTTTGTGTGGTTTGTGTAGGAAGGAAGTCTAGGAAGTGGTGAAGGGCGGGCGTTTTTGGGGGACTGTCTTTTGTAATTTTGACGTTCGAAAAGTGCTGATTCTCAGCCTAATTTCAATAAATGACTTTTGATTTTGTGTCATAGAGAATTATGGCCCTGAAATGGAAAAATATCAACAACTTTTGGAGGGCACTGTATACTCACTTCATGTCACCATTTCTTAAAAAAAAATCCTAAAAAAATCTTGCCTACTGCGCAAAGTTTGGACCCGTCATGATTCATCAGTCATACTCGTATTGTACAAACGCCAGCACATCAAGCTACTACAATCTGACAAATTTCTTTAATAGATTTTCAACTTTATCGCTGTAGTATTAAGGTTCAAGGTTGATTGGGAAAATTTGACAGTTTCGGGTAGCTTGACCTGCTGGCGTCTGTATGTACCATTACAACAGTAATCAGATCATTAAATACTTAGACTAATCCCAATATTCATTCTCAGGATCATTTTCTGGCAAATAGTCCTTTTGCAGCAACGGTTTGGGTGCGGTTATCGCTCCAATAGTGTCAGTTTGCGCCGCCTTAGCCAAAAGTATGGGTGCATCTAGCGGTTTACTGGGACACGTATTATAATGTTGATGTTTTAAATAATCCGGGTAACGATGTGTGGCATTGAACGGGCATATCCAGAGCTCTGGGTTGACCTTCTGGCATTTGATCAGGTGATGTTGCATCCGGGAACGAGGGACGCGATGTGAGGCATTGTATGGACATGATGCATATTCTTCGTTGTCCATTTTGTACTGGAAAAAGAAAATAATGATTAGGTAATTGAGATAGTCAGAATTTCTACAAATCTGTTATTGCTTGTTCTTGAATGTGAAAAAAAAATGACCTGAGAAACAATTTTATCAATCATGTCAGAACTCAACATCATTTTGACGTAAACAGCTGCAAGCATCTCAAAGTGCCTTTATCCCAACTTTGTTGGGGTCAGCTTCCAGTCTTAACAGATGCAGCTGAGTACAGTCACAAGCACCAATATGTCAACACTTGTCAACTTTAAATTGCGATTGTTTCGTGAAATAACAAATGCAATGTTGAAATACGACACATTACATAAACTTATGGGTTCGAAAATGCTATGTTTGTAACAACATAAAATTTCATTTAAAAATGAAGGAGTAAATCGCCTTTGACTAAAGCAGAGTGTATACATACTTTTGCTCGTGACTGAACCTGTATTTTACATGGAGTGACTACCTGTCTGACCTCCACAACCCAGTTACTGGGTAATACGATACCCCTTGGTAAGACTGGTTGTCAGACTTTCGGACTCCTGACTACCCGTAACAACTGTTAAAGATCCACAAATGATAACTGGGACCAACAGCTTAACGTGCTTTCCGAGGTATGGAGGGGTCTCGGAATGTAAAGATGGTCCCCATCCACAGACCAATCGCGGCAAGCGTAGCTTAACCTGATTCATCAATCTGTGCAGCTGTTATTACTTAGCCACAAGCCCGTCAGCTAAGTAAGTACCTATTTGAGTAAAAAATATTTAAAACTAAATTTTGTCTGCGGCTTCACCCTTGTGGAGTTCAGAAGTTATCCCATGGGAACATACTACCAGGATAAAAAGTAGCCTATAACCTAACCCGGCTGTGTTACCTGTGTGCCAAATTTCATCGAAATATGTTCCGCCGATAATGCGTGAAAATGTTACTTTCGCATTTTACTAGCTTTTATCTTGCACTGTTTGTATGTATGCTTGTAAGTTGTCCATCTAAATTTCACCATCTTTCAAACCATTTTTTAATATCAGTATGCCGTATGGATTACAATTAGTTTCGCGCCATTATAAAAAGACGCTAGTGAATCTCAAATTTAGAATGTGGATAGATTTAGGTTGGTTTAGTATGAAATCTATACCTTTTCAATTGAAATTCCAAACTGTGAGCATCGTTCATTCGAGAATACGGGCCCTTGAGATAACAAAAGCCATAAAAATACCATACAGTCTAAACAATAGATCATGTTACAAGGAAAATGTAATTATTGAATAATTTCTTCTTTGTTCCAAAATGTCGAGAATACTTACTTGTGATTGAATTATTTTTGGCACGGTAATACAGGAAAACTTCAGTAGTTAAGTTATAAAGTGTTGGAGTAGTTCCTTTTTAGTTACTATACTCTATGGAGTGGTGCCGGCCGGTTTCTTGTTTACAATTTCAATTTTAAAAATCAAATACAAATATTGTGTATATCTACTCCACTCACGGCACTCACCTCACTCAGTACTTGTCAATTTCTTTGATTGAAACTTGTCAGGGTTACCAAGCTATGAAATGAATTCTACCAAAATGTTAACCTAAACTTCGGCTCTATTTCATACTAAAATGTTATGTTTGTTTGTCACTAGTTACTGGTAAGTTGCTTAAATATGTAAGTTGCTAAAATACACTCATAGATATTTATATTTTTTTATGGGTTTCGAAATATATATATTATATAAAAAAAACATTACAGAACGCATTGACATAGAAAAGTATGGACTGGAAATACCTACAAAAAAAGGGTGCATACCTACAACTCATACTGTCGCATAAAATGGCTGCCATTGCTAGAGTTGTGTCAATCAAGGAACAACTGTTATCTCGTTGTTACTATAACGAGTAACGATACTATATACGAGTTTTACTAGTTATCACGTTTGGATCACGATGGATTTTGGTGCTGTGAAGTGTGAACCACAGGCCGGACCTAGCTAGGTCACTCGGACCGAATAAGACGCAAGATTATTTATGTTAACATCGCAGAATATACTGATATCATTCCAGCGGAGGAACTAGTTTCGGAAACTATTACGGTAAGTCGGCAACGGTACAACACTATTCCATTATGACATCTGTTTGTAAACAAACGAATGAATTAACAAATATAATAAAAAGGCCTGTTATATGGAAATGAACCCAAATATCAATACTTTAGCCATAAATTCATGATCGCGTTACAATTGTATCATCGATTGTGTATTATTGTATGTATTAATGCAAGAAAACCGGCTACTAACCTGTGCAACTACAATTGAGGTTGATTTTCATTCTTTCTTGCACCACACTTCACAATACAACACACAGGCATGTTGAACTTCTGTTTTCCAACATTTACATGCAGTTTTAAAAGGTAAAATCCTCGTAATTTTCTCGCAAATCTCAATAATACAAAAAACAAACAACCATTTGACAGCAAAACTACCACGAAACTCGTCACCTAAGATGGCTGCTACGGCACTTACCTACAACTGTCACTACGTCAAGACAAAATGTTGCCATAATTAGCAACAACTTAAAATATAGTTGTCTCTTTTATCAAATGAGATTATCTTACTAGAAAGAATGAGACATAACGATATTTCAAATTCTGAATCATATTTCACTCATATTTGTATAAGCAAATGTATGTATAGAATAACGCGGCATCTCCATGTTATTTCCTATCTCAATGACAGAACGTGAACAGAAACTTCAACTTCAAAGTTTTGTCTACGTAGTGTCAAATGTGTCAATTTTGAATTTGAAAGCTGTCAATCTAGCCAAAAAACCTGTAAAACATTTTTGAAACTTTAGAAGAGATACAAATTGTTACCAAATACCCGATATGAGTACTCCAACTAAACGCAAAGACCCCATGGAAGGTAATAAACAATATCCTACCTACAAAAAAATCGTTCATTCTCATAGAAATCACATTCAATTCAACAAGTCATCAATATTTTCTTTTTCAGATAACAAAACTACCAAACGACCTAAAATGGAGTGTCCTTATGGAGATAAATGCTTCAGACTAAATCCTATACACTTCAAAGAGTACAGCCATGAACACTGTAAGTAAATAAATACATTTTTTAAAGCTACATTTAAGATGGCATATGGGGGACCAGTAGGTACTACAACGATAATAAATAGTATTAGAACTGTTTTCCTTACTTTATTGTCTTTATTCAATTAGATATCGTATTTGATTGTGAGCAGTGGTGGCCCAGTGGAAAACGCTGCGACTTACGAGTCGTAGGTTCGAGCCCTATCAGGCGTTTTACTTCGCAGCACCCTGGTCTCCACTCTAGCACTCGTCTGCTCCACTGGACATCTGACAAATGGACAAATGTCCGACCCACTGCCACTTCAGTTTGCTTTCTCTGCAAGCTATGTTGGTTACTCTAGGTCTTTTGTGGATAACTTCATTTCTGACTTTATCCATCACAGAAATTCCGAGCATAACCGCTCGATTGGGCACTGAGTGACCATAACCTTTCGAACCGGCCCAACTGTCAGTGTCCACATTCTGGCACCACATGTCGTTACAGGCAGGATGCAAGTTAGTTTTCAAAAATTGCAGGATTGGCGACGAGAAGACTATCAGAACTAGCTATATAATTTTATTATTTTCTATATTTTTATTGTCATTTTGCCAGTCATACCAAGGTGTATTGTATTAACTAGTAACTGGGTTTTGGAGGTCAGATAGGCAGTCCATCTGTGTAAAATACTGGTATTCGGGCATTCGGGTCGACTGGAATCTGACTTCAACACAGGCTAGGCAGATGAAAATTATTGTTGATGATTTTTGTTGTAATTTCCAGTGGAATCAATCCTAGACTCGTACACTGGAAGCGGAGACTTCCCAATACCCACGAAGCTGTTCAGTCAGAAGCAGATGTACGTGGACCAGCTGAAGATGATCATACACAAGCAGCTGTACGCTCCCGGTAAAAACTTTGGGAGTGATCAGGGTTGTAGGTGAGTCTATAAAGAGCTTTTTATTTTCCTTTTTTTAGGGCAATTACATGCTGAAGATGCCTCACTTAGTTTGATGTACAGAATGCATAGTTGACATCTATTTGATGGGTCTTTTTATGTGAGAACATTAAAAAAATGGCTGGTTGACATTTCCCGTTACTCATGGGCTGGCTTTTACCTTGCCCAGAGGCTAAGCATTGCCATACCACAAGGTAAAGCCGCTAGTCTCTTGGGTACATTACCAGTCGACAGCGATGCGGATGAATTTTTCAATGCTATATTTTAGTTTTTGAATAGTTTTAGTTAAAGTAGGATATCATTTATTACGTTATTAGGCTAACAGTAACACTAATTAAAGATGTCCATACAAAAAAATGTATTAAAAATAAGCCCTGGCAGTTAAGAGATGACCATTCTCAACTGACGGTGCCCACAGTTTATCTTAGGACACAATGTTTTCCATCCCTGCTTTAAGAGCCCCTTGTAAGTTGTAACAAGAACTCAACTGACACACTGTTATTCCTCTTACAGCACATCTTCAGCCAGTCAAGAAGATTCAAGTTCAAAGTCAGAACAGAAGAGCACAGAAGATAAAAATAAAGAAGACAAGTCAAGATTAAAAGTCAAACAGAGAGATGACAGCAAATCACCAATGAGAACTGGGGAGACTAGTAAAAGATCAGAGAGTACAAGTGCGGAGACAAGATCAAATAGTAGAAGTGGGGAGAGCAGTAAAAGAGAGAGTAGAAGTGGGGAGAGCAGTAATATGCAAGGAAGTATTAGTGGTGGGAGCAGTGCAGCGTCAACTAGCGGGAGTTCGAGTAAGAAAAGTAACATTTTGTTTTGTTAATTTTTCTGCACAACCTTTTTGTTTTGACAGATTTAACAAGATTTAAGAGAGTGTTAGAGAGAGAGAGAGTTTATTTTCGATTATTTAACTCCACACAAATGTGCAAAGGCGGATTTAATGGCATTGGAAATTTCTAAAAAAATTTTTTCGTATATATAAAAAAAAATGCAATTTGCAATAAATAAGAATAAACATTTTTAGGATACCCTCCCCGTAAAAACTACGTCTGTTTGTCTGTCACCGGGCTGTACCTTTTACATCATAGCTGTATGGTTAAATTTAAATAAAATTTAAAATTTCCACAGAATACAGGTGTCTATGGCCACCGTTATGGCAAATAATAAAAGACGTTAAACTATAATAGTTTTGGTAACACGAGACCCTTATTGCGTGAGTCAGACTAACACTATTCCGGTTTTTATGGGACAACTTCCAAGGCAGGCAACACTGAAGGAAGAAGGAAAAAAAATTCAAGTATTTCCAATTTAAAATATATTTTCTCTCCCAGATAGCGACTACCGTCCCATAGTGAATCCGACACGCCGCGCGGAAGACTTCTTGTCTGTGGTCCGTCCTAAAGGCAAGATGGCCGCCAAACACGCCGCCAGCGCCCCCTACCACATCTTCTACACAACTATCACGGACTGTAAGGAGACGCATGCACAACCTTACTCTATTACTTTTCAAGGTAAATAATATACAAGGTCTAATTTTATTAGGAAACTGTAATATAATAATAATAATATCCCTGGACATTTCACACAGCGCCATCTAGTCCCAAGCTAAGCAACCTAATGCTTGTGTTATGGTAACAAGATGGCTGATATATGGCTGACTTATATACATTTTTTTTTTTTTTTGTAAATACGTACATATTATAGATAGAAAAACACCCAGACTCGGAACAAATACATGTAGGTCATACAAATATTTGTTCCGTGCGGGAATCGAACCGCAGCGCAGCAGTCAATCGCTTAACCACTGCGCCAATCGTGCCGGCAAACTTCACTGACGCTATGGGTATCGATATCTACTAACGACATAACAAGAAAAAAAAACGCGTGTGTGGTCGGGGATCCCCCTTCCGTCCTCGTACGCACACATACGATTTAACGAGCCACGGAGAGGACTAATGAATGGTCACCCGTCCACGGACCGACCTCAAGCGTAGCTTAACTTTCGATCGACTCGTGCGGCTGCTATTACTTAGCCATGAGCCCCCTCTTTTTTATGTATTAAGTAAGTTTTAACTACCCAGGATATATTGGCGCCGATTCCCTTGTTCAAAAACTAAACTAAATTTAAGTTCAGTGCATATTTTTCTTTAATTTCATTAAGAAAAGCACAGAAGATAAATATTAGTTTAGTACTGTCAAATTAGTCAGCGCCTGACGTAAGTTGACGTATTTTTAGTAGACATGTGGTTAATCACGTCTCATCTGTTTAAGGAGTATCTGAATTTGACAAGACTAAACTAATATTTTATCTTCTGTCCTTTTCTTAATGAAATAGAAAGAAAAAGATGCACATAACTTAAATTTACTTTAGTTCGTGAACAAGGGAATCGGCGCCATTGTTTAAATATTTTTAGTAATGTGTATATCCTATTAGGACACTTATTAAGAATGTTTTTTTTTTCCAGAAATCCTCGACCGTAGTCTTGGTGAACTAAAATGTTCTTTACAAATTAACTTCATGGTGGAAATAGGATGGCTTTTGGCTCAATACTACTTCGCTGGATATAGGTATGAACTTCGATCAACAATAGCACTAATAAAGATCTATTAAAATTTATGTTGGCTATGTTATTTCAAGTTAAACAAATATCAACTTTATTTCTACGTTAATTAAGTTAATTTTAGAGTGACTAGCACTATTGAAAAAGTTATAATTTTTTTTTAATTGTAGCGTAAACTGAACTTTATTGTATAGGAGTTAAAGTTATTTTTCCATTAATTCATATTTGTTTACATTATTCGCAATTAAATCGCGAACGCAGATCAGATTAAGGATTAGGAACGGAAACACATTGTTCAATAATCAATTGCATATAACTTGATTATAAACATTAACACTCAAACATAAAGTTTATTATCGTTTGCAATATACTTAAGACTTTGATTGAAAAGTAAACGTATTTTTTTAAATAAGAACAAAAATATTTATGGAAAAATAAAACATAATTTCTAAGCAATAAGGTTCAAAAAACTATGTTGCAAAATATACATCTGGTCATACACGCACGCCGGTTGCGAGTACTACGCATCTGACCTTTCTAAAAAACATCACCAATAAGGTCACCCAATATCAGTTTTTATTCTAATTTGAACTTTAACTCTTAGCAAATGTTTTTAATTTATTTATTTATCTTTAAGTCAGGCATTACCCATAATTTTGTTAGTATTAATTAAAACTAACTTAGTATAATTATCTATATCTATACTAATATTATAAAGAGGAAAACTTTGTTTGTTTGTTTGTAATGAATAGGCTCAAAAACTACTGGACCGATTTAAAAAATTCTTTCACTATTCGAAAGCTACATTATCCATGAGTAACATAGACTAAATTTTATTTTGGAAAAAAATAGGGTTCCGTAAGATATTTGGGTTTTTCGGACGCAAGGTGTAAAAAATCAACCAGAAAAGTTACTTATTTTGCGTACGCTGCCTAAACTATAAAAGATAGAACCATAAAATGTTCAAATTAATTGTAGATCTTATAAATATCTACAAAAAAGTCCGCGACACACTATACCTATCTATGTCGAGTGAGGCACAACAACCATTTTTTTATTTAAAAATCTTGAATTTTTTTGGACTACATTTATACGCATTTATTTTACTCATGCTATTCATCCTTATCAAAATAAATTATTTTATCAGTAAGTACAGTTTATGTAGATAATATTTGGTCGTTGAATGATTAAAATTGGTCGTTTGGTTTTGAAGTTATGGCGAAATTAAAATATTACGATTTCTGCTGCACGGCCCGTTGCGAAGTGGGCGTCACCAAGGCCGTGCACGTGCAGGAATAAGTTTACAAAATCAAGTCATAATATAACTATTTACATCACATCCATGATCTGTATAGTGTTATAAAGTTTTCATAATTTTCACAAAGTTTAAAAACATCATCTTCTTACATCTATTTATTTTAAAAAAAATTATTATGTATCTTTATGGGTTATTTTGATTTCATTTTTCGCAAAGTTTAAAAAATACATCTTCTTCTATTTACTTAAAAAATATATTTTGTATTTTTATGGGTTATTTTGATTTCCTTTTGAGATACGCAATCCTGTCACAAATCCGAAATCTACGCGGACGAAGTCGCGGGCAGAAGCTAGTCTAAGATATACACACAAACAAACAATGAACAATATTATAACTTAAGAATTACTAGTCATACATATTTAGCCATCTTTTGGAGACACCCGGCGACAGTACAGTCACGAGCACCAATATGTCAACACTTGGCAACTTTCAATTTCGATTTTTTCGTGAAATAACGAATGCAACGTTGAAACATGGCATATTACATAAACCTATGGATTCGCAAATGGTATGTTCGTAACAACATAAAATTTCATTCCAAAATAAAGGAGTAAATCGCTTTTGAATAAAGCCGAGTGTATACATACTTTTGCTCGTGACTGTACATGCACTGCTTACAGCACCCTAATTGCATAACACACAATCAATCGGAATCGGTTTCATTTTGACAGTTCAACAACATTCATTGCGTTATTTACGTGTTGGGCAGACTTTTTTGAACTTATATGAAGCAATGGATTAGCAATTTGCTTCAAAATGATTCTGATTCCGATTGATTGTGTGTTACGCAATTAGGGTGCAGGTGCGTCATCAGCCTCAGCAGTCTCGACATTCATAGCGATTGCTTTACGACCGAATTAGGTCGCAAAGTCCTGTCACTCTATGCATTTCACCTGTCAATTCGGGACTTTGCGACCGAATTCGGTCGTAAAGCGATCGCTATGAATGTCGAGACTGCTGGGGACCTTCAGTCTTAGGGCAAGATTCACAGATCACACTTTGACTTTACTTTGCTGAGTAAAGAAAGTGTTGTATACGAATATGAACATTATTTTGTATAACATTAACGTTCATATTCGTATGCGACGCTTGCTGACATTCGCTTATACGAATATAAACCTTATCGGCATAAGAATATGGTTCATAATCGAATGAAATGCTTACTTGGTAAAGTCAAAGTGCGGTCTTTGAATCTTGCCTTTACTCACAACAATCAAATCAATCTTTATTTGTGAAAATAAGTACAAAAAGGTGTTATTTATACATTTTAGCTGATCTGTATGTTCGGCCAATAATCGGCATACAAATATAATATTAGTAAGCAGGTTATTTTTACTATCATAATTAATAACGTCTAGGATAAAAGAAATGAAGCAATTGAAAAATGTCATGAGCCGCATAAAATAAAGTAATTGAATTATATTATTAATTATTAAGAATGTCAAAGAAAATTAAATTTAGTCATAATTTGTCATTTAAAAAGTCTTCAATCGAGTAAGACGTCTTTTCAACTAGAAACAGGAAGAACTTTTTTTTAAAATGGCTGACAATGCTCAGGACATGTTGTCGCTGTCTCGCATCTGACGCAGTATAAGTATAAAAAAAGAAATAAGGTTGAACTTCTTTCAGCGAGAAGAAGCTAACGATTTTGTACGGTGAGGATTGCTCTGATCTCAAGAATATTAATAAGAAGAAACCTCAAGTAGACGCCTACTATGTCACCATGTCTACTCCCTTCGGTAAACATCACACGTAAGTTTTATTTAATAAAAAAAAAAATAGAGAGAGAGAGAGAGAGAGAGAGAGAGAGAGAGAGTATTCTATTTTAAAATAAAACTAGATTTTTTGAAGGTTAGGAAGATGATCACCAATTAATAAATGTTGTTTCAGTAAAATGATGATCCTGTGTTACGAAGACGGATCTCTTCGAGTGGTCATATCTACAGCCAACTTGTACCTCGATGATTGGGAGAATAGGACGCAGGGGTAAGAGCTTTTTGATACTAAAATATAGTTTGTTTTCCCACAAAATTAGTTAGTGTTATCTATCTATAGAGGTATGAGGAACAGGGTGTAAAGTTCACTCATCCTCCATAGAAAAGGGAGGATCCTCCGACCAGACGGGTGTTGTATCTGGCGGACAACTGCCTAACGATTGATGTCGGGCCGTTGTATATATGCATGCTAGTTGCGCGGTAAATTCTGCTTGCGCGATGCAGGATTTGCGTGACGTCAGTATGACACGTTGTTCGCATGTAGCGTTGTAGTTAAAAAAATTAAAAAAGTAATCAAACAAGCAAACTCTTCAGCTTTACTATAGATAGCAACAAATCACGTTCGTGAAGTTTTGCCAACTAATTATAAATTACATACACGTTTTGTTTTTTAATTTGTGTATTTATGTATATCCTGTTTCCAGCCTCTGGTTCAGCCCCTCGTGCCCCGAGCTGCCTCCAGACGCGATGCCTCATGACGGGGAATCCCCCACCATGTTCAAGAAGTGTCTCCTGAGATATCTGAACCACTACCATCTGCCACAGCTAGCGTTTTACGTGGAGAGGGTCAAGAGATGCGATTTTAGTCATATTAAGTAAGTAATTATAGAAGACTTTTTTTTGGTGTTTTCAAGGCTAGAGTGAATAGGCTCATAATAAACTAGTGCGCTTACCATCAACGATTGCATCTCTGCTTTCCATCAGGCGGGATCGCAGTCAAGCGCTAGTTTATACTATAAAAAAAAAAAGACTAGCTGACGCGACAGACATTCCCGCATGGAACAAATATTTGTATGGCCTACAAGTAGTTGTTCCGGGTCTGGCTGTTTGTGTATGTGAGTTTAAATGTTTGTAAACGCACCCACGACACAGGAGAAATACCTAGTATGGGGCAAAGTTAAAAAATAAAAAATTGCCATAATGTCAGCTCAGCACAAGATAAAAAAAAACCGGCCAAGTGCGAGTCGGACTCGCCCATGAAGGGTTCCGTTACGTTACGATTTATGACGTATTAAAAAAAAACTACTCACTAGATCTCGTTCAAACCAATTTTCGGTGGAAGTTTATATGGTAATGTACATCATATATTTTTTTTAGTTTTATCATTCTCTTATTTTAGAAGTTACAGGGGGGGGGGGGACACACATTTTACCACTTTGGAAGTGTCTCTCGCGCAAACTATTCAGTTTAGAAAAAAATGATATTAGAAACCTCAATATCATTTTTGAAGACCTATCCATAGATACCCCACACGTATGGGTTTGATGAAAAAAAAATTTTTGAGTTTCAGTTCTAAGTATGGGGACCCCCAAAATTTATTGTTTTTTTTCTACTTTTGTGTGAAAATCTTAATGCGGTTCACAGAATACATCTACTTACCAAGTTTCAACAGTATAGCTCTTATAGTTTCGGAAAAAAGCGGCTGTGACATACGGACGGACAGACAGACAGACAGACAGACAGACAGACATGACGAATCCATAAGGGTTCCGTTGCCATTTGGCTACGGAACCCTAAAAAGGGAAGGAGAGAAGGGAGAAAAGCGTGGTTCTTCCTGAATTTTCCGCAAATTTTATGCATATGTTCTTACTTTTAATTTTTTTTTGTATTTCAGCGTATTCCTAGTAGCTTCCGTCCCCGGTTCCCACTTCGATCTAGACTGGGGCATGACCCGGGTGGGCACGTTGCTGAGACAGCACTGCTGTGTGCCTGCTGAGGAGACCAGGCACTGGCCGCTGGTGGCGCAGGCGAGCAGCATTGGCAGCTACGGGAAGGAGCCTAAGGTAGGAAGTAATTTAAGAAAAAAAAAATAATTCCCTGAAACCTGGTTTCTGAAAAACCGGTTTTTGAAAAAAAAAACCTTTGTCCGGGTACCCGGTTTTAGGTTTTTGGGTACTTGGGTTTTTTTTTTTACAATCAAGGGCAAAAAATACTACATGCGTTCGCAATTTAGCTTCCAAACATGTAAACAAATATCTGTTTTTGGAAAAATAACCTTAAAACTTACACATAAAGAATTTACACTTGTTTATTTACAAAGTTGATATTTTACTTTGAGTTGAAATGTTTCGGTGTGCACCTGCCATAACACTATTTTTTTCCACAGTTATGGCTGACTGGGGATTTCCTTCACAACTTCACTAAAATTAAGAATCAGTCCCAACTGCTATCCAGTCCGCCTGAATTGAAGATTGTATACCCTTCATTAGGTAAGACATTTATCTATAAGGTGCAAAACAACACATTACAACAACAAAAACCACACAGTCATACTCAAGCCTATCGCAGTCCACTGCTGGACATACGCCTCTCCCAAACTGCATCACAACACCCTGTCCTCCGTCTTCCGCATCCAGTTAAAATCAAAATAATAATAATAATATCCCTGATCATTTCACACAGCGCCATCTAGTCCCAAGCTAAGCAACCTAATGCTTGTGTTATGGTAACAAGATGGCTGATAAACTACTTATATACATTTTTTTTTGTAAATCAAAAGTCATTTATTCAAATTAGGCTGAGAATCAGCACTTTACGAACGTCAAAATTACAAAAGACAGTCCCCAGACACGCCCGCCCTTTACTACTTCCTAGTGCTATCGCTGGGAAGAAGAAGTGGCGCAACAAACTGTCCAGCAGCACAGCTGTCTGCTCAGTTAGAAAATACTTGATACTTGATTGTATACAATACTAAGCGTTAAGTAATTAACATTACAAGGCACAATATAAAGTGTGTGCGTAGAGACAGGTGCACTTACTTCCACTTTACTCTTTCCTCACTCATAGTCTGATGGGGCGGCAATCCGGCAGGACCGAAGAGAAATCAGGTGCAGGACCAACGGCTTAACGTGCTTTCCAAGGCACGTGGATATCAAACCGCCAACTTCCAAACTCTTGGCGGTTACTCTAAATCAAAATCAAAAGTCATTTATTCAAATTAGGCTGAGAATCAGCACTTTACGAACGTCAAAATTACAAAAGACAGTCCCCAGACACGCCCGCCCTTCACTACTTCCTAGTGCTATCGCTGGGAAGAAGAAGTGGCGCAACAAACTGTCCAGCAGCACAGCTGTCTGCTCAGTTAGAAAATACTTGATACTTGATTGTATACAATACTAGGCGTTAAGTAATTAAGATTACAAGGCACATAACATAAAGTGTGTGCGTAGACATAGGTGCACTTACTTCCACTTTACTCTTTCCTCACTCATAGTCTGATGGGGCGGCAATCCGGCACGACCGAAGAGAAATCAGGTGCAGGACCAACTGCTTAACGTGCTTTCCAAGGCACGTGGTTATCAAACCGCCAACTTCCAAACTCTTGGCGGTTACTCAAAATCAAAAGTCATTTATTCAAATTAGGCTGAGAATCAGCACTTTTCGAACGTCAAAATTACAAAAGACAGTCCCAGACACGCCCGCCCTTCACCACTTCCTAGTGCTATCGCTGGGAAGAAGAAGTATGTATGTGTGCCCGTTTGATGACAATAGGTTTATCCCCCATTACGTGGCACTTCCACATATCTGGCGAAATTCGGGTGTATAAAACGTGTTTTTTTTTTTATATCCCATAACTCTAGGGGGTCATTGTACTCATCATTATGAACAACTTTTACTATGGGACCGAACCTGAGAGGACGAAAAAAAAATTTGCTGTTCCCTACATTTATGTCCGTCAAAATGTAGGGAACACCAGATATTTTTTCGCGATTTCGGGTTTGGTCCCATAATAAAAGTTGTTCATAATGATGATTACAATGACCCCCTAGAGTTATGGGATATAAAAAAAAAACACGTTGTATATATTTTTTGGATTGTTAACAGAAAACGTGCGACAATCTCACGACAATCTGTTGGGCGGTGGATGTCTACCGTACGCTGCGGACGCGCATGCGAAGCAGCCGTGGCTCAACGCTTTCTTATAGTAAGTAAACCATGATTTTACTAGTAGTAAAGTAGATGTCGATATTTGTACAAACGCCAGCACATCAAGCTACTACAATCTGTCAAATTTCTTTAATAGATTTTCAACTTTATCGCTAAAGCGTTAAAGTTCAAGATTGATTGGGAAAATTTGACAGTTTCGGGTAGCTTGACCTGCTGGCGTCTGTTCTTTGCGCATAAATGAGAGACCGAATTTCGGCCGTGGCGACTAATCTCAACGGAGACTATCCTTCGACGCGGGAGATGTTATATTGTACAAGTGTGTGCGCAGACACAGGTGCACTCTCTCTTCCCTAACTCTTATAGTCCGATGGGACGGCAATCCGACACGACCGGAGAGAGATCAGGGGGCCTACTCCGAAATGCAAAGTGCGAATGTTCGAATCGGACCGATACATGGCCGAACCGAATATAGTAGTAGTATCGGCTTAATGTTCAGCCGTTTCCTGCTACGAAGTTACTATTTGGTTCGGTCGGTTCCGATCCTACACTCCTACACTCTTTCGAATATTGACTATGGTCCCGACCCAACTGAACCGATCCGAACTTTTTTCGCATTTTTCAATAATATTCGGTTCGGCCATGTCGGTCCGATCCGAACATTCGCACTTTGCACTTCGGAGTAGGCCCCCAGGACTATTTTTAACCGACGAAAAAAAAAACGGAGGAGGTTCTCAAGTCGACGCATATATATATGTATATATATTTTTTATGAATGACCACGCATAACTTTTTACAGAGTAGTCCGATTTTGATAATTCTTTTTTTTATTGGAAAGGGTATACCCCAAAATTGGTCCCATATAAATTTGGAAAAAAAATCCAACCCTGGTGGGAAAATAGGGGTGATTTATGGTTTACTGAGTTGTGTATTATTACTTTTATCAGTGCAACATATGCCTGCCCTTTGGCAAACAGTTAGTAGATTATAACATTGAACTTATACTTATCAAGTGTACAAACACGCTGTGAATGTGTGTGGTTTCATTTCATTTCATTTAATCCTTTCTTTTCAGCCAATGGCAAGCAAAATCCTCTAACCGCAATAAAGCGATGCCTCACATAAAGTCATACACACGGTTTTCTAATAACAAAGCTGCATACTACCTGTTGACGTCTGCGAATGTCAGCAAGGCTGCGTGGGGGCAGCTGAACAAGGGTAACGGGGCCCTCAGGATCATGAGTTATGAAGCTGGAGTGCTGTTCTTGCCTCAGTTTGTGGTAAGTTCCCTAAATATGTTTTTACTAGCTACACCCCGCGGTTTCACCCGCATAAGTGTCGATCCCGTGCGAATATCGGGATAAAAAGTATCCTATGTGTCTATGGGTCAATTTAGTTTTTTAATCTTTGTTTTTTTTTACGTTTTACCTTTTTTTGATGTTTTTTCTTTTTTATTGCTTGTATTGTGTCTTTTGTTGCACTAAATAAACGTGTTATCTATCTATCTATGTGTTAATCCTGGTTATAAACTATCTGTGTGCCTTATCCAAATCCGTTCAGTAGTTTTTGCGTGAAAGAGTAACAAACATCCATCCATCCATCCGTACATCCATCCATACAAACTTTCGTATTTATAATATTAGTAGGATATTAAAGCCGCACAGGTCGATCGGTCAGGTTAAGCTACGCTTGCCGCGGTTGCTCTGTGGATGGGTGACCATCTTTACATACCGAGACCCCTCCGTGCCTCGGAAAGCACGTTAAGCCGTTGGTCCCGGCTGTCATTCGTGGATCTTTGACAGTCGTTACGGGTAGTCAGAAGCCCGAAAGTCTGACAACCAGTCTTACCAAAGGGGTATCGTATTACCCAGTAACTGGGTTGTGGAGGTCAGATAGGCAGTCGCTCCATGTAAAATACTGGTATTCAGCTTCATCCGGTTAGACTGGAAGCCGACCCCAACATAGTTGGGAAAAGGCTAGGCAGATGATGATGAGTAGGATATTAATTTTATTTATTTTTGTTACAGATAAAAGAAGACTTCTTCCCTCTGCAGCAGAATGCTAAAAACCGTCTAGTAATCCCTTATGACTTACCACCGACTAAATATACGCCGGAAATGTCAGTCTGGGTTCAAGACTACCTCAGATAGTCCCAAACAAGTAACCTGCATAACATCACTCCAGCATTCCCGTGCTTCGGTGACGGTGAATCGGGGATACTAGGGCCCAGTCGGTCGGTGATGCTGAATCGGGTATACTCGGGTCCAGTCGGTCGGTGACGCTGAATCGGCTATACTCGGCTCCAGTTGGTCGGTGACGCTGAATCGCGCATACTCGCCACCAGTTGGTTGGTGACGCTGAATCGAGTATACTCGGCTCCAGTTGGTCGGTGACGCTGAATCGAGTATACTTTGCTCCAGTTGGTCGGTGACGCTGAATCGAGTATACTCGGCTCCAGTTGGTCGGTGACGCTGAATAGAGTATACTCGGCTCCAGTTGGTCGGTGACGCTGAATCGAGTATACTCGGCTCCAGTTGGTCGGTGACGCTGAATCGAGTATACTCGGCTCCAGTTGGTCGGTGACGCTGAATCGAGTATACTCTGCTCCAGTTGGTCGGTGACGCTGAATCGAGTATACTCTGCTCCAGTTGGTCGGTGACGCTGAATCGGATATACTCGGCTCCAGTCGGTCAGTGACGCTGAATCGAGTATACTCTGCTCCGGTTGGTCAGTGACGCTGAATCGGGTATACTCGGCTCCAGTCGGTCGGTGACGCTGAATCGGCTATACTCGGCTCCAGTTGGTCGGTGACGCTGAATCGAGTATACTCTGCTCCGGTTGGTCAGTGATGCTGAATCGAGTATTCTGGGTTCCAGTTGGTCGGTGACGCTGAATCGGGTATACTCGGGTCCAGTTGGTCGGTGACGCTGAATTGAGTATACTCGGCTCCAGTTGGTCGGTGACGCTGAATCGGATATACTCGGCTCCAGTTGGTCGGTGACGCTGAATCGGATATACTCGGCTCCAGTTGGTCGGTGACGCTGAATCGAGTATACTCTGCTCCGGTTGGTCAGTGATGCTGAATCGAGTATTCTGGGTTCCAGTTGGTCGGTGACGCTGAATCGGGTATACTCGGGTCCAGTTGGTCGGTGACGCTGAATTGAGTATACTCGGCTCCAGTTGGTCGGTGACGCTGAATCGGATATACTCGGCTCCAGTTGGTCGGTGACGCTGAATCGGCTATACTCGGCTCCAGTTGGTCGGTGACGCTGAATCGCGTATACTCGCCACCAGTTGGTCGGTGACGCTGAATCGCGTATACTCGACTCCAGTTGGTCGGTGACGCTGAATCGGTTATACTCGGGTACGTGACGCAAACGCAACGCCGTGATGTTACTGACCGTCTTACGGAGGGTACCTGGGTCACCGAAACCTTGTACAGTCAGCAACAAAAGTCAGTTAACTCTGTTACTTTTACAAATCATCTAAATTGATACAAAATGATGCGATACATTGGTTTTTACTATTTCATGTAATAGCAAAGAGTTAATGATTCTTAAATATATTCTATTACTTCATGTTTTTTTTAAGAATATTTTGCTCAATAATTAAGATTTAAACAACTGAAGTGTTAACCGACTTTTGTTGCTGACCGTACGTGGCGAATAACAGACAGTTTAGCACCATATGCGCCGCTGTCTCGTCATCCTCCATGCAGACCCTGCATAGCTGACTGTGTGTGACTCCTATGAAAAAAGAGATGTTTATTATGACCCGTGGCCAGTTAAAGCTGTAGTAACTAAGCAGCTGTTGTTGTTCGGAGAACCTGTTTCGTGAGGCAGCCATCAATTGTAGGAGTGCTTGCTGCCTGCACTCTCCATGGTCCACCCAAAGTTTATGATGTTGGACAATAAAGGGCGACTCTATTGCTGTTAACCAGGCATAAGAATTTCCGGGCTATTATTAAGAATATCCTAAAGGAAATTTTAGTCGAACCGGGGATTGTAAGCCGGTCACCCATCCAGTGAAGGGCTGCGGAAAATGTAGCTTGACTTTGTGATTCCATGGTTAAAATTGTTATTATGTAAGATTGTAAGTTGTAACTGTTCATATTTTTGTATAAATTAATGATGATTGTTAAATTGTATTAAATCATTTGTTTTTTGTATGTTCTGTGGTTTTATTTTAAACAGAAGACGAACTCTCGTAATTTAAAACGTTCAAATCTAGTCGCAGTCTCATCTCGCCGACATAAAAATGTCAGAAACTTGTCAAATCTGTCAAAAAATACTTCTAATTTCCCTACATTTTGACAAGTTTTTGACATTTGTTTGTCGCTGAGATGAGACTGCGACTAGATTTTGAACGTTTTAAATTACGGGAATACGGGCCCAGACTGTGCACGTTCTTAAAATTACGAGAATTGACACTCATATATCATAATGCCTACTTAGTCTTACGAAGGGGTATCGTGTTACCCAGTAACTGGGTTGTGGAGGTCAGTTGCTCTATGTAAAATAGTGGTAAAAATCAAAATCCAAGTCATTTATTCAAATTATGCTGAGAATCGGCACTTTTCGAACGTCAAAATTACAAAAGACAGTCCCCCAAAAACGCCCGCCCTTCACCACTTCCTAGTGCTATCGCTGGGAAGAAGTGGCGCAAGCGCAACAAACTCCCCAGCAGCACAGCTGTCTGTTCAGTTAGAATATCGTTGCATGTATACAATACTAGGAACCTATTGTTCAGTAATTAACATTACAAGAAACTTAAATTATTTGCCATATGTCAGCTAGCCACGCCAATATACCAACAAATATAATAAAAACTATACGTACTCACGTACGGTATTCAGCTGCATCCGGTTAGACTGACATAGTTGGGAAAAGCATAGATAGAAGAAGTCGGTAGGGAAAGACCAAGGAAAGGATGGATGGATTATGTGAAAGTTCTTGTGGCTAGAAAGGGGGTGACTACCGAGATGACGGATGATAGAGATGTCGT
The DNA here is from genome assembly GCA_945859715.1 of Apamea sordens. Lineage (NCBI taxonomy): Eukaryota > Metazoa > Arthropoda > Insecta > Lepidoptera > Noctuidae > Apamea > Apamea sordens. The sequence continues at coordinate 2,755,629 of OX244014.1, forward strand.
CATTCTCCTGATATTTTATACAAGCTGCGGCCCGCGACTTCGTCCGCGTCAAATTTCGTGATCCCCCGACCCGCTGCGTCGCATCGCATCGCCTGCCCACGCTATTACTTTTCGCTTAGCGTTATTTCTGACGATTTTAGGGTTCCGTACCTCAAAATGAAAAACGGAACCCTTATATGATCACTTCGTTGTCCGTCTGTCTGTTCGTCAGTCAAGACCCTTTTTCTCAGGAACAAGTGGAGTTATCAAATTGAAATTAATATCAAATACTCAGGGCTGCAAACCCTTGATGCTGTAAAAAAATCAAACTTCTAGGCCAACGCAATCAAAAGATACAGGCGTTTATGTTCCGAAATAAAAACCTATAGGGTACTTCCCGTTAACCTAGAATCATGAAATTTGGCAAGAAGCAATGTCATATAGCACAAGAAAAGGAAAAAATCCGAAAACCATTTACAAAAAAAAAAAAAATTAAATCTATTTAAATAACTACAAACGGAACCCTCGGTGGTCCGACTCGCACTTGACTTGGCTTTGAATATCCTTCCTTCGGCCTATCCTATCCGGCCTTCCTGAAGAATTGGACTATCAAATGAAAACAACTGGTAGCTCCTGAGATTAGCGCGTAACCCTTCAGCTTTACTATTAGTGTATAAGTAGATAGATAAATTACCCACAAAGAAACGTCTTAACACGTTGCGGGACGCACTGCATTAGCAGTAGATTTGTCGGTGTTGAAAATGACAGTACGGGCACCGCCGGAACTGAGGTACGGGCATTACAGAGAAATTTTGTATAGAGGAACAAGGAAACCCGTTTTTACTGTCATACCACATCAATACGGCTATGAAAGTACTGTCATCGTATATTATTCTTTAGTATTGCTCTAGGGCGGTACGGATAAAGCAGTGGTCGGAACTTGTATGGACAATTTTACTGTCATATCGCATAATTTGAAAAAGTCAGTACCGTCCCGCAACGTGTTAATTACGCGTTACACCTATTAAACAACGAACTCCACCTTATGTTGATAGCTTACATCAGCCTGTACAAGTAACAACGGAAATAATATACAGGATGTGAATTATTTATTAGCTTCACTAAACGAATCGGTTATAACTACGTAATCGTTAATTAGAAGTTGATTTGTAAGTAATCACTTTCACGCGATTTGATATAGTTCTTCTATTTGTCTACGAAAATAACAAGAATGTAAAGATTGAAGTTAAGTAGGTGGCTGGGACAGACTGGGTGCGGAAGCAAAAATAATCCACTATCATCATCTGCCTAGCCTTTTCCCAACTATGTTGGGGTCGGCTTCCAGTCTAACCGCATGCAGCTGAATACCAGTATTTTACATGGAGCGACTGCCTATCTGACCTCCACAACCCAGTTTACTAGGTACTACGTTACTCCTTGTTAAGACTGTTTGTCAGACTTTCGGGCTTCTGATAACCCGTAACAACTGTTACTTTAGACAACACGGTTAGCGCAGTGGCTGAGCAATCGGACTGCTGCGCTGCGTGTCGCGGGTTCGATTCCCGCACAGAACAAATATTTGTAAGTCCTACATGTATTTGTTCTGAGTCTGGGTGTTTTTCTATCTATAATATGTATGTATTTACAACAAAAAAAAAAGTATATAAGTAGTTTATCAGCCATCTTGTTACCATAACACAAGCATTAGGTTGCTTAGCTTGGGACTAGATGGCGCTGTGTGAAATGTCCAGGGATATTATTATAACTGTCAAAGATCCACACACAGAGTTTTATTACGTACCTACGAGAGCAGTGGTGACTCACAGAGGGGCCTGTGGCTAATTAATCGATCAGGTTAAGCTACGCTTGCTGCGGTGGCCCTTGGATGGGTGACCATCTTTACATAGAGAGCCCTACTTGTCTTGGAAAGCATGTTTTAAGCCGTTGGTCCCGGCTGTAATTCAAAATCTTCTTTGACAGTCGTTACGGGCCGTCAGAAGCCCGAAAGTCTGACAACCAGTCTTACCAGGGCCCAAGGGGTAGGTATAGATTTCTCACCTACCGCCTGACGCAGGTCCTCTCCGGACACGGATGTTTCGGGAGGTTCCTGCACATCATCAGGCGGGAGGAGACGCCCGGGTGTCACCACTGTCAGGATCGCCCAGAGGACACGGTGGAGCATACGGTGGAGGTCTGCCCTGCTTGGGCAGAGCACCGCCGTGTCCTCGTAGAGGCGATTGGCAGCGGCGGCGACCTCTCGCGTCCGGCCCTGGTTCAAGCCATGGTCCGGGGTGAGAGGGAGTGGGAGGCAGTCACCTCCTTCTGCGAAGCAGTCATGCTAGCGAAGGAGGTGGCGGGGTGGGCGAGGGAACGCGCCTTGCGCACCTCACGCCTCAGCCGCCGCGGGAGACGCTCCGGGCGTCGGGAGCCGCGTGACGACTCCCGGCCACCGTAGGTGCGGGCCTGCGGGCGGAGAGTAATGGGTAGCTCTCCGTCCGATCAGGACTAGGCCCGTGCCGGACGGCGTGTTCGTGTTCCACGCGCGCCTCAAAGAGATGTCAGCAAAGTGACGGGGCCCCACAGGGCCGAAGCCTGCCAGGGTAGCGGGACCATCCGAAAGGGTTTACCGCTGCCCTGGAACATAAAGGGCTAAGGAAGGAACACGGGTGGGTTTTAGTCAGTAAAAGTCTGACACTCCCTTCTGCTCCACCCAGAGCGGGAGGAGTCATTTGATGATTTCCCATCCTCAAAAAAAAAAAAAAAAAGGGGTAGGTATAGATAGTGTTACCCAGTAACTGGATTGTGGAAGTCACATAGGCAGTCACGACGAGTTGTAGGTCGCGGGTGCGAACCCACACAGGCACTTTACTTTGTGTAGTTTATATCATCACCACTGCTCTCAAAACGGTGAAGGAAAACATCGTGAGGAAACCATGCGGGATGTCTTAGTACACACGGCTACACATCAAGCTATGCAAAACCAGTATTGGCTGACCGTTCACTGTGAGAAAATATCATACAAAGTGAGGCCAAGACAAACTGGTTTTGTATAAATAATAATAATAATAATATCCCTGGACATTTCACACAGCGCCATCTAGTCCCAAGCTAAGCAACCTAATGCTTGTGTTATGGTAACAAGATGGCTGATAAACTACTTATATATATATTTTTTTGTAAATACATACATATTATAAATAGAAAAACACCCAGACTCGGAACAAATACATGTAGGACTTACAAATATTTGTTCTGTGCGGGAATCGAACCCGCGACACGCAGCGCAGCAGTCCGATCGCTCAGCCACTGCGCTAACCGTGTAGCCGTGTGTACCAAAAATTCGAAGACATGTGACATCTACCAACCCGCACTGGGCCCGCGTGTCCACTCCCTTTCACAAAGAGAAGGCCTGAGTCCCTGCTGTGGGAACATTATAGGCTATGGTTATGCTATATGGTACTAATTATCAATTGAAGTACTATGTAAAGCTACTCACCCCACACAATAGAAGTATGAACATATTATGTAACGCGCTAATTAGTGCACTCACCTGACCGCGTTGCTCTAACCTGGTTAAATGCAACTTGGAACACGCGACGAATGTAACATGTGTCTTTACCTTATTTCTTCAGAGATTTTACGGTACAGAATATGGGTAGCTACCCTGTGTGTTATCTTCAACGTTTAATCTACATATCATCATCATCTGCCTAGCCTTTTCCCAACTTATATGTTGGGGTCGGCTTCCAGTCTAACCGGATGCAGCTGAATACCAGTATTTTACATGGAGCGAGTGCCTATCTGACCTCCACAACCCAGTTACTGGGTAATACAAGTACGATACCCCTTGGTAAGACTGGTTGTCAGATTTTCGGGCTTCTGACTACCCGTTACGACTGTCAAAGATCCACGAATGACCGTGCTTTCCGAGGCACGGAGGGGTCTCGGTATGTAAAGATGGTCACCCATCCACAGACCAACCGCGGCAAGCATAGCTTAACCTGACCGATCGACCTGTGGCGGCTGTTATTATTTAGCCACGGCATATATCTATCTATATTTATACTAATAATAAGGATGAAGAGTTTGTTTGTTTGAACGCGGTAATCTCTGGAACTAAAAGTTGGATTTGAACATTTTTTTTTAATTTGATAGCCCAATTCTTCAGAAAGGCAAATTAATTAAATCAATTATATTTAATATCACGCTAAGACCCTTAGAAGCCGAGCAACACGAAAAAAAGTCGTAAAGAACGAGCGAAAACGAACTAATAGCGCGAGTTGGTGACGCGATGCGTGGTTCACGCGGACGAAGTCGCAAGCTGATACAGGGTGTCCCAAAAGGTTACGTAGCTGGGAAGGGGGGTGATAGGGGTGGTCACAAGGGTCACCAGAAAAACAAAAAAATAAATCCCCTCTGGGGATAAAAAAAAAAATTAGTATCATTTTTTAAAAAACTAAAAATTTTACACTTTGTGGGGCTATTTTGCTAACTGTACCTACAAATATTGCTGTTTTTAAAAATAAATGTTGTTATGTAATCGTCAATAACCTACCATTTATTTTTTTAAATACCCAGAGGGGATTTATTTTTTTATTTTTCTGGTGACACTTGCGACCACCCCTACCCCCTTCCCGGCTACGTAACCTTTTGGGACACCCTGTATAACTGTTTGAGCCTGTTAGGTACGTAATAATTATCTTTTATTTTTCATCACGACGTAATTTTTCTTTTATTTTCGTGTGAAAATCAATGGAGTCCGTCTGTTAAAAGGGTTAAATGACTCCGGACCTCTACCGTCTAAAGAAACATCCTCAGCACACAACAGAACATAAACTCACGACTTCTTCCTATGGGGGTAGGCAGAAACTTCGGAACGCCACCTCAATCAATCAGCTCAGCCATCGCAGTCCACTGCTGGACATAGGCCTCTCCCAGACTGCGCCACAGCACCCTGTCCTCCGCCTTCCGCATCCAGTCTACCCCAGCCACCTTCTTTAGGTCGTCCGTCCATCTAGCTGGGGGGCGTCACACACTACGCTTGCCGATACGCGGTCTCCACTCCAGCCGATCGATTCTGTGAAAATCTCACCGTGAAAAGTTAGGTGAAGTGAGCTTAGAGTGAGCTGTCAATAGTGTCAATCCCTAGCATTAGTTGGAATGACAGTTCACTCCACGCTCACTTCACCTAAGTTTTCACAGTGAGATGGTTACAGAATCGCACTGCAGGACTCGTCTGCTCCACCGGCCATCGGTCCTTCGACAAACATGGCCAGCCCACTGCCACTTCAGTTTGCTTACTCTGCAAGCTATGTCGGTAACTCCGGTTCTTTTCTGGAGAATTTCATTCCTGATTTGAACGCCACCTGCTGCGATCCAATATACTCCTTCGTTTATGATCAGCAGCACATGTTGGGGAGATGTCTAGTGCAAAGCACCAGTGCCATATAACTTAGGTTTACCATAATAGCTCCGACATACTGACGTACCTTTTTTTTTTTTTTCAGGTTGGGAAATCATCAAATGACCCCTCCCGCTCTGGGTGGAGCAGAAGGGAGTGTCAGACTCTTACTGACTAAAACCCACCCGTGTTCCTTCCTTAGCCCTTTATGTTCCAGGGCAGCGGTAACCCTTTCGGACGATCCCGCTACCCTGGCAATACTAACGTACCTTTAGATCCGTCTGACCAGAGGGGCAATTATTCTTGTAATTTTAAAAACGTTCACAGTCTGATCTCAGTCTCAATCTGTCAAAAATACCTCTAATTTTCCTACATTTTTGACAAGTTTTTGACATTGATTGTCGCTAAGATGAGATCGCGATTAGATTTTGAACGTTTTTAATTACGGGAGTTGGCTTTCAGATCAAAACACTGAGATCAGACTGTGAACGTTCTTAAGATTACGAGAATTGCCCCTCTGACCTCGACAATCCAGTTACTGGGGGACACGTAACCCTTCGGATTTCTTCACGAATACTCAGGTAAGTAAGTAATTAGTAAAAAATATAATTAGTCGTTAAGCAATCAAATAGGTACCTGACTGGTTAGCAAACAAGTACCTAGCTAATCTGCATTCGTGATGTAGATGCCAAAAATGTAAACAAATATGAGTTTATGGAAAAACAACTTTTATTCCCTACGCAATAAAGTTCAATTTACGTTAGAACTTCAAACATTTTAGTAACTTTTTCAATAGTTGCTAGTCACTTTAAAATCAACTTAACAACCATTAAAATAAACTTGATATTCGTTTAACTTTAAATAAAATCGATTGGAAACATTCGTGTAGGTCTTACCACCTAGATAATTAAATAAATCAATTAAAATGTTATATTTTTGCATCATACATTTCTTCAGTATACAGGATGTAGGTAATAGATAAACCTAACTCATCATCTGCTTAGCCTTTACCCAACTATGTTGGGGTCGGCTTCCAGTCTAACCGGATGCAGCTGAATACCAGTATTTTACTTGGAGCGACTGCCTATCTGACATCCACAACCCAGTTATTGCGTAATACGATACCCCTTGGTAAAAATTCGAAGACATGTGACATCTACCAACCCGCACTGGGTCCGCGTGGTGGATTACGGCCCACTCCCTCTCACAGAGAGGAGGCCTGTGTCCCAGCAGTGGGAACATTTGATTATGATGAAGATCAAGGAACTGCTTAGTCCACAGCTGGACTATTTCCAGCTGTGGACTATGATGAGGCCCCTCCTAACTCATATGACAACAACTGGTACCCTGCCTTCCACATGCATGCCAAACCCATTCCCATGTCCCAGCTGCCTTTTTAAGGGTTTCTGACAGCCCATATACAGGATCAAATTAAATTAGCTAGCGAAACTCCATAGACGAGATGAGCATCGATATCTAAACTTTAGTAAAACAAAAAAGAAATAAATTTGTCGATTTTTTGTGGGGTCATCGACCTCGGTTTGTGTAGTTACTTAAAATGACAGTTTTTTTATGTAAACTTCACAAACGTCATGGGTATCGATAACTAATCACGATAAAACAACAGAAAACAGATTTTCTTCATACTTCAACTAACAACACTACCAGCGGTCACTGACCCCTATTTTTTTTTGTTTTTATTTTATCGTTTATGTTTAGATATCGATAGGTACCCATAAAGACTGCAGAGTTGCGCTAGCTAATTTTATAAGATCCTGTATAATGAAAAAAAAAATGAAAATTTGATGAGATAGTAGGTACCTAAATCACTATCAACCACTCTGTATAAACGATTAATTAAGAATAAAGTAAGTCGATTAATTAAGAATAAAGTACCTCCCTAATATACGACCATGATTTTGGCCCAAGAAATTGTAACAAGTTACTAGAAAAGTAAATACAAGAAGTACAAGTTAAAGTGACCGCTTTACAAAGGTACAAAACTCGTTCGGAAGAACTGACATAGCTTGCAGAGTAAGCAAACAGCAGTGCGATTCTTTAACCATCTCACCGTGAAAACTTACGTGAAGTGAGCGTGGAGTGAGCTTGCATCCCTAGCATTCCAACTAATGCTAGGGATTGACACTATTGACAGCTCACTCTAAGCTCACTTCACCTAACTTTTCACGGTGAGATTTTTACAGAATCGATCGGCCGAAGTGGCAGTGAAGTGGAAAAGTATGGGACACAAAATATGATAGATGATAAAGTTTTATATTTTTAGTTTAATGAAGTCCACATACCTATATAAGAGACACGATATAAAATTTATGATGGAAGGTGAATGTCTGTATAAGGAATATGAATTGAATCGATATAATCTATATCTATACTTATAATAAATCTGTAGAAGTGAAAATTCTGTACATTGAAAATTTCAAAAAAATAAATGGCAGGGGGTGTTACTAGACCGACACCGAACCCAAAAATGTGATTAAAAAAATTTTTGTCTGTCTGTCTGTCTGTCGGTCTGTCTGTCTGTCTGTCTGTCTGTCTGTTTGTTCAGGCATCACGCAAAAACTACCGGTTCGATTACGATGAAACTTGGTATAATTATTCTTTAATATCCTGGGCACCACACTGGGTACTTTTTATCCCGGAAAAGTATATACAATAAAAAACAAACTTAATTTTGCGGTTCGATCCCTAGACCCGATACTGTGCCAACCGCAAATAATAAGTTTGTCGTAGGTTACGTCACCCGCAGTGGAGTTCATTTTTATTGCTTTTAGTTTTTAGAGTTATTTAGGTTTATTTTTATATAAGTCGTAGGTATAGATTTTAATTTTAAAGTATAGGTAGTATATTTGATAGTGTACGTAGTGACCGTAGGTTATTTTATAATACTGTTAGGTAGGATTAGTCATTCGTATAGATATATTCGTAAAGATATCATATAGATACCCTCTTAATCACCACTAATGAGACACAATTGGTTTTCTATTGTAATTAGCCACAAAGGGCCCGCGAGATAGATGGCATTCTGGGGAATCACATACATTTTATCCTGTTAGCACGTTCCCGTGGGATAATTTCCAACATCCACGCGGGCGAAGCCGCGGGCAGAAGCTAGTTAATAATATTAAGGAAAATATATTTTTTATGGAGAAGAGAAAAGTCACTGACATTTTTATGACATGTCAAGTCACCAACTACTCTATGATGACTCACCAAAGAGTACCAACGCTACAGCAGTGACGACATTTTTAGTCCAAAATAATTCACCATATTTCCCAAATGGATGGTAGTCCTACCCGTCATGACATACAGTGCCGAAACGTGAACACTGACGGTCGGGCTGGTCCACAAATTCAAGGTTGCTCAGCGCGCTATGGAGCGAGATATGTTCGGAGTTTCTTTGAAGGATAAAATCAGGAATGAAATTATCTGGAAAAGAACCGGAGTTACCGACATCGGTGCGGGAGTCCGACTCGCACTTGACCGGTTTTTTTTAACCAAACATCGGCTATTTTTTATTTTCTGCTAAAAAAAAAACGGGTTGCACTCCGGCAGTGCCGGCACAAGTGAAAACTTGAATATTAACTTGGAATACGGTCTACTCTCCCTCCGTCTTACGAATTTTCGATCAGGTCACGTGTCCTGACGCGAGCTCCGTCTTACGAATTTTCGATCAGGTCACGTGTCCTGGGGGTCTACTCCGAAGTTGTATCGGCCGAATGTTCGGCCGTTTCCTGCTACGAAGTTTCTATTTGGTTCGGTTGGTTCCGATCCTACACTCCTACACTCTTTCGAATATTGACTATGGTCCCGACCCAACTGAGCCAATCCGATTTTATTTCGCATTTTTCAATAATATTCGGTTCGGCCATGTGTCGGTCCGATCCGAACATTCGCACTTTGCACTTCGGAGTAGGCCCCCTGACGTGAGTTTAACATTTTTTACCCATCACAAAAAACTCTCCCTCCGTCTTACGAATTTTCGATCAGGTCACGTGTCCTGACGCGAGTTTAACATTTTTACCCATCACAAAAAAGTGCACAACGCCGCTAAAGAAGTTTTCACTTCAAAATTAGCCTTCTACAATTTTCCTGTATACTACAATTTCGCTGCGATCTTCGCCCATCCATCAACTCGTTACGTTGCGCTCTATTGGGCCCCTTGCCGCACAAGTGTATATGTATGTGCAAGTTTCATAATTGTAACGCATTTTCCGTCTGTCTGTCAAACAGTGAGGGTGTATTTGCAGTTTAAAAAATGAGGGTGAGTGTTTTTTTGTAGACACTTTGTGTACAGGGTGCCAGGGACATCGACGCGCAAACTGTAACCATGGATTCAGCACATGATACTAGACCCCTTAGCGTCGAAATTTTTCGCCGGTTAACAAAAAAAAAATCTTCTGTTTCATAAAAAAAGTGCAATACCTACGCGGTCAAAATGTATGGAACAGCAATTTTTTTTAAATAATCGACTAAAAATTTCGACGCTATGGGGTCTAAAGTCATGTGCTGAATCCATGGTTACAGTTTGCGCGTCGATGTTTGCCATTGCCACCCTGTATGTCAAAAGTTGAGATGGCTTGGAGTTAAATAGCAGTTTAGTGTGTTTACTTTGATATCTAGTGACTTTTTACTAACTGATTCTTTTTGTTAAACGATCATTATTTTGTTACCTATTCAATCATATTTAATTTCAATTTTATGCATAATCAAAACCACGCTAAGCCGTTGGTCCCGGCTGTCATTCGTGGATCTTTGACAGTCGTCAAAAGCTCGAAAGTCTGACAACCAGTCTTACCAAGGGGTATCGTATTACTCAGTAAGTGGGTTGTGGAGGTCGGACAGGCAGTCGCTCCATGTAAAATACTGATATTCAGATGCATCCTGTTAAAAAAATGTTAAACTCGTGTCAGGACACGTGACCTGATCGAAAATTCGTAAGACGGAGCTCGCGTCAGGACACGAGACATCGAAAATTCGTAAGACGGAAGGAGAGTTTTTTGTGATGGGTAAAAAATGCTAAACTCGCGTCAGGACACGTGACCTGATCGAAAATTCGTAAGACGGAGCTCGCGTCAAGACACATGACCTGATCGAAAATTCGTAAGACGGAGAGAGAGACACTCCCGGAGTGCAACCCGTTTTTCTTCTTTCTAGCATTATACTCCTCGGTAAGACTAGTGTTCCCCTACTTATAGTTGTGTTATTTTTTTGCAGCTAATATGTTTTTGGTGTTTTCTCCTGGCGGCCACTGTCCGAGCTCAAAACAACGGATACTACGCACCACAGACGTTTAGACAAGTAAGTTTTTTAATTATAACTGAACAGACATCTGTGCTGCTGCGTAGTTTGTTGAGCCACTTCTTCCCAGCGAAAGCACTAGGAAGTGGTGAAGGGCGGGCGTTTTGGGGGACTGTCTTTTGTAATTTTGACGTTCGAAAAGTGATGATTGTCACCCTAATTTGAATAAATTACTTTTGAATTTGATTTATACTAGGTTCTGCACGCGACTTCGTCCGCGTAGAAGTCCGTGTAATCCTACTAGTTTCCTTAAACGCAAAAGTTTGTGAGGTGGATGGATGTTTGTTACTCTTTCACGCAAAAACTACTGAACGGATTTGAATGAAATTTGGCACACAGATAGTTTATAACCAGGATTAACACATACAATACTTTTTATCCCGATATTGCTACGGGATCGAAATTTATGCTCGTGAAACCGCGGGGCGCAGCTAGTGATAAATATTTTTAGACAGAAAACAAAAATTGCCGAAACACACAATGAAAACTAAATTCGAACGGACTATTAATATTTAAGATAGTTTCCCACGACTTATTGTCGTTTTTCCCCAAACAGCGGGGTAATTGTGTAATACACTATTAGTAGCAATGGCTTTAATTTTGAAAGTTCAACAACATACATTGCCTAATTTATATTGCTGAGCAGACAAATTTTTCAAACATATTTTTTTTTCCTTTTATAAAGTATCACAATATTGGTGACACTTTATTTACATTACAATCTAGCCTATTAGCTTGGCGCCGATTCCCTTGTTTACAAACTAAACTAAATTTAAGTTCAGTGCATCTTTTTCTTTCTATTTCATTAAGAAAAGGACAGAAGATAGGTAAATATTAGTTTAGTCCTGTCAAATTAGTCAGCGCCTGACGTAAGTTGACGTATTTTAAGTCGCCATGTTTTAAATCACGTCTAATTTGTCTATGGACTATCTAATTTAACAGCACTAAACTAATATTTATCTTCTGTCCTTTTCTTTTTTTTATTTTATTACAAACATTAACCTGTATTAACAGGTTAATGTTTGTTTTGTACCATTAAACCAGAGATGGTTTGTATTGGTACTTAATGAAATAGAAAGGAAAAGATGCACTTCGGTGCAACTTAGGTGCACTTAGGTGCAACTTAAATTTAGTTTAGTTTGTAAACAAGGGAATCGGCGCCATAAGTAATTTAAATATAACTTAAACTGCTAAGTAACTATATAATTAAGAAATCGTCCAATAACGTCTTTCTTATTCACTATAAGTTATGGGGAAGACGCTTGTTTCACGTGTTCTTTACAAGATCCAGCACTTGCACTACAGTTTGAGTTCACTTACACTGCAAAAAGGTTTTACCCTTTTTAGTCTTTGCACTAATTCAGTATGTCAAGCATATGAAGCACTGGATTAGCAATATCCTTCAAAATCATTCAGATTGAGATTAGAGTGTTACGCAATTGTACTCAGTGCTGTATAGGCGACAATTCTAGTAGCTAATAAAGATCAAATTCGCAAAACACGTATTTGTGTGTATGAAACTGACAGTTGTCAGGAACGCATTCTCTCGTCGGCCGGATTTTCCATATGAAATATTTACTACCCTTATACCAACGCAATATTCAGGAATTCAGGCACGATAAAACCACTTCCGACAACCTTCATAATCATATCGGTTACCCATCAGTCTTTAAACCTAAGCAACGGTTGCTTAACCCTTAATTGGAGCACTTACAAGCGTTGCGCTGTTCACCAAATAGTTGTTGAACTGTAACCACATAGTTGCGGTCAGTCGCGTGCATCGAATCATTAGTCTTGAGTAATTATTGATTCATAATTAGATTATGGTGACTGCGCTTTGGGGGCAAGCCCTATACTATATTCAGTAGGTGTACCTATACACAGTGTTCCGGACGATATACATAAATTTCGACCATGAAAATAAGCATTATTTTTCAATATGGACACATTAATGAATTCTTATTTTTTGTTAATTTTCATACAAACTAAATAACTTGACGTAAATCACCATCGATTCTGTAAAAATCTCACCGTGGAAACTCAAGTGAAGTGAGCTTGATGTGAGCTGTCAGTAGTGTCAATCCCTAGCATTATTTGGAATGACAGCTCACTCCACGCTCACTTCACCTAAGTTTTCACGTTGAGATGGTTACAGAATCGCACTGCTGGTTATTACTTATATTTCGCCACCTTTGTATGTTCAGGTCGAGCCAGTCCTCTTCAAACCCTTGGACAGACCTTGGAACCAAAAGATTCCTGTAAGCATGAGTTATATTCAGGTCTTAAGACCTACGGATAGTGATATGACCTATCCTAGCAATAATAATTATACATTTCGTGACGGCACGGTTAGCGCAGTGGTTAGACGATTGACTGCTGCGCTGTATGTCGCGGGTTCGATTCCCGCACGGAACAAATATTTGTATGACCTACATGTATTTGTTCCGAGTCTGGGTGTTTTTCTATCTTTATTATGTACGTATTTACAAAAAAAAAAATGTATATAAGTAGTTTATCAGCCATCTTGTTACCATAACACAAGCATTAGGTTGCTTAGCTTGGGACTAGATGGCGCTGAGTGAAATGTCCAGGGATATTATTATTATTATTATTTCACATCACTTTTGGAACGAAGTTCTTTAACGGAGCATGCGGTAGGAGTAACCTGCCGATCGATTCTGTAAAAATCTCACCGTGAAAAGTTAGGTGAAGTGAGCTTAGAGTGAGCTGTCAATAGTGTCAATTCCTATATAGCATTAGTTGGAATGACAGCTCACTCCACGCTCACTTCACCTAAGTTTTCAAGGTGAGATGGTTACAGAATCGCACTGCTGGTAGAAATCGTCACAAAACGGAAAAGCTTTATTCCAACAGTCTTAATTCCATGTGACTTTTTATTATATAATACAAGGTGTCGTTTTGCATCCTCGTCAAATTCAAGGAGGAACCTAACTATGCTACTGATTCTCGACACGAATCTATACTATCTATACTAATACTAATACTAATATACTAATACTAATACTAATAATATTATAAAGAGGAAAACTTTGTTTGTTTGTTTGTTTGTTTGTAATGAATAGGCTCAAAAACTACTGGACCGATTTAAAGAATTCTTTCACCATTGGAAAGCTACATTATCTACGAGTAACATAGGGTAAATTTTATTTTGGAAAAAAATAGGGTTCCGTAAGATATTTGGGTTTTTCTGACACAAGGTGTAAAAAATCAACCAGAAAAGTTATTTTGTATCTTTATGGGTTATTTTGATTTCCTTTTGAGATACGCAATCCTGTCACAAATCCGAAATCTACGCGGACGAAGTCGCGGGCAGAAGCTAGTCAATAATAAAATAAATAGTTTTTTTTTTTCAAATTTGCGGAAATCGGCATGTGTGAGACACGCATTTTAAAACGCGGCTTGTGTGCGACCGCTCTGTAACTGCCCTTTTACACACACATAAAAACGCGGCCGCTTATACGTTACCATAACGCGATTCTGTTCTTTGAAAGTGATGTATTCTGAAATACTGTCAGACTTAAATAACTAAAAAAACAAGTGTGTATTCATTATTTACCACGGATAGTAATTTGATTATTTATGTCTTTAATAGAAAGAGACGGAGAGAGAGATAGTTTTCATGGTTTTCGAGGGCGCTGAAGCCGAGAGTGAGGTTAAAATGAAAATCCAACATGGCGGTTGCTATTTTTTTATGTTGGTTTTATTTTTCGTCATTCAGAAATTTTCGCAGCCGCCATCTTGGATTTTCATTTTGAACTTCGTTCCTGGATCACGTTTTATCCCAATTACTTGATCTTCCAGACTTCTCTATTAGTCGTCATCTCGCTAGTCACCCCCTTTCTAACCATATCATCATTCACACAGTCCATCCATCGTTTCTTTGGTCTTCCCCTACTCTTAAAGCCATCGACTTTTATACTCAAAACTTTCCTCACGACATTTCCCTCATTACTCCGCATCACATGCCCATACCATGACAACCGATTTCCACACAACTTTTCAATTACCGGTGCCATTTTCAGACTTCATCTTATGTACTCAATAATTGTTATTCAAAGTTTTCTTAAAACAACAGATTCAGTAACCATCTCACCGTGAAAACTTAGGTGAAGTGAGCGTGGAGTGAGTTGTCATTCCAACTAATGCTAGGGATTGACACTATTGACAGCTCAATTTAAGCTCACTTCACCTAACTTTTCACGGTGAGATTTTTACAGAATCGATCGGCAGCTCATTTCGTGATACAACTTTTAATCAGTTATCTTACCAAGGTGGTAGATGGGAGCTAACAGTATTTTTTTAGCTATTTTAATGCACGACACTCATAATCATCGACATCCTAGCCACCCGACGACACCCTTTTCCAACTTACTAACTCTGACTGGACGCAATAACTATCTGACCTCTACAACCAAAGAGATTTAAGATATTGTCAAGTAAATATAATTTAATATCTTTGTCTACAACCCATTTACTAGGCTGTTAAAACCCTTGATAACACTAGATTTATTTTTGCGATATGTTTTCGCGCTTTACCTTGATCTCGTGGTGTAAAGCGATGGATGATGTCTACGTCTTCTTGTCAGACTTTGGGCTTTCGACTTCGTAATAACAGCCGCACGAGTCGATCGGTCAGGTTAAGCTACGCTTGCCGCGGTTGGTCCGTGGATGGGTGACCATTTTCACAAACCAAGACCCCTCCGTGCCTCGGAAAGCACGTTAAGCCGTTGGTCCCGGCTGTCACTCGTGGATCTTTGACAGTCGTTACGGGTCGTCAGTAGCCCGAAAGTCTGACAACCAGTCTTACCAAGGGGTATCGTATTATCCAGTCACTGGGTTGTGAAGGTCAGATAGGCAGTCGCTCCATGTAAAATACTGGTATTCAGCTGCATCCGGTTAGACTGGAACCCGACCCCAACATAGTTGGGAAAAAGCTAGGTAGATGATGACTTAGTAGCGCCTGTAAACCGGCATCCTAAATGCGTAACACTCACACAATCTGTATCATTTTGAAGGATATTGCTAATCCATTGCTTCATAATGTTCGAATAATTTGTCTTTTCAACATCGTAAATAACGCAATGAATGTTCTTGAACTGTCAAAATGAAATCTATTAGGTACTACTTGCCCCGCGGGACTTATTAACCGCAGTGTATTTTTCTTTAATAGTTTATTTGTTCCTCAGAATGATCCGTACCAGAGGGCGCTGTTTTCGCCGGCACCAAATGACGTCAATGCACAAAGTACTACAGTAGTGGATCCTTGGAGACCAGCCCAGACTAACGACCAGTGGAAAGGAAACCAGGGTAAGAAATGAACACTATTTGATTCGAAGTAAAAATA
Source organism: Apamea sordens (assembly GCA_945859715.1). Classification (NCBI taxonomy): domain Eukaryota; kingdom Metazoa; phylum Arthropoda; class Insecta; order Lepidoptera; family Noctuidae; genus Apamea; species Apamea sordens. The sequence continues at coordinate 2,771,693 of OX244014.1, forward strand.
TCTTATTATACAACTAGCTAAGTACTGCCTGCGACTTCGAACGCGTGAAATTGCGTTACCGCGTCGCATCCGATCGCCCGTTCGCGCTATTAATTCGTGAGGAGACCGGTATGTCCTGAATCATGGTACCTAGTATTGTATACAATCAAGTAATTTCTAACTGAACAGACAGCTGTGCTGCTGGGGAGTTTGTTGCGCCACTTCTTCCCAGCGATAGCACTAGGAAGTGGTGAAGGGGGACGTTCGTAGCAAGGCAGTAGCTCCATGTAAAATACTGGTATTAAGCTGAATCCGGTTAGACTGGACGCCGATCCCAACATATAGTTGGGCAAAAGGCTAGGCAGATGATGATGCTATATATTGAACTCGCTTGTATAGTTTCAGCTATACACTCGCTCTCTCTATTTTTTATTTTGGTATAGCTGCAGTAATTTGCTAGATGAGCTGCTGTTTGCTCCTTAAGTTCGTAACGCCCGGGGCGCAGGCGCGGGAAATTCCGATCGCGCGGGTGGACGGTCAAGGCGTGGCAACAAATTCGGTTCAGTTCGGCTGATTATGCTACTCCGGAGTCTGGATTTGTACCCAGGCTCTTTGAAGCATAAAATCAGGAATGAAATTATCCGGAAAAGAACCGGAGTTACCGACATAGCTTGCAGAGTAAGCAAACTGAAGTGTCAGTGGGCTGGGCATATTTGTCGAAGCTCCGATGGCCGGTGGAGTAGACGAGTCCTGGAGTGGAGACCGCGTATCGGCAAGTGTAGTGCGGGACGTCCCCTAGCTAGATGGACGGACGACCTAAAGAAGGTGGCTGGAACAGACTGGATGCCGGAAGCCGAGGACAGGTTGTTGTGGTGCAGCCTGGTACAGGATATGTCCAGTAGTGGACTGCGACAGGCTGAGAAGATACTCGCAATAGTGTCACCCCCCTCGCTTCGGGGAATAAAACCGTGATGTTATGTTTTGTTTTCAGATCGCAACATTGCTTCCGGAGCAAGTCCTCTTTCAAAAGCTGAGCCATGGCGTCTTCCGTACGGCGGACTGTCGAAGGAGCAGCAAGCATCTATAATCCACCATAAACAGTCTTTGACTTCAGGTAAACAATACTACTTCATCATTATCATCTGTTAGTAGACGTGATACAAACGTCTTGTGCGACTTGCCCGTGTAGTATGGAAGCCTGGAGACCTGTAACACAGGTATACCTAGTACAGGCTCCAGTCTCCACAACATTAATGTATTTTTGTATACACAATTATGAATTGTACTAACGTTTCATTGCGTGGTGGAGAAAATAAACGTTTTTATTATTATTATTATTACTTCGCAATACTAATCTGGCAGAGAACCAAAGATATCGACATAGTTCACAGAATCCAATTATTTCTTACCTGCCTCTAGTTTTCGGCCCTATTTTGTAAGTATTTATTTAAATCAATTGAAGCAAGCAAGCTGAAGTGGCAATGAGCCGGCCATATTAGCCGTAGAACCGATGACCGTTGGGGTAGACGTGTTCTTGATTGGAGACTGCAAATCGGTAAACGTAAGGGGGACGCCCTCAGGCTAGGTGGAGCGACGATCTTCGCAGGATGGCTGGTAGCAGCTGGATGAGAGTTGCCGAAAATCAAGTTGAATGGCGTGCAATAGGAGAGGCCTATGTCCAGCAGCTGATGATGATGACAAGCCCCTTTTTTTTATTGAGGATGGGAAATCATCAAATGACTCCTCCCGCTCTGGGTGGAGCAGAAGGGAGTGTCAGACTCTTACTGACTAAAACCCACCCGTGTTCCTTCCTTAGCCCTTTATGTTCCAGGGCAGCGGTAACCCTTTCGGACGATCCCGCTACCCTGGCAGGCTTCGGCCCTATCGGGCCCCGTCGCTTCTGCTGACATCTCTTTTAGGCGCGCGTGGAACACATACACGCCGTCCAGCTTGACAAGCCCCTGATATTTTGTTTTGAGGAATCTTATTGTAATTTGGTCTCCTTCCTAGATGGTGCTTTCCGCTTCGAGTACGCTTCGGACAATGGCTTAGCGGCCGGTGAGCAGATAGAACCAGACGGCTCCAGGGTCGGCGCCTACCAGTACAAGGACCCCAGTGGACAGCTGGTGAAGCTGAAGTACAGGGCTGGCAAGGATGGCTTCCAGGTACGTCAATACGACGTCATATACCCTTTTCCCAACTATGTTGAGGTCGGCTTCCAGTCTCACCGGATGCGGCTGAATGATGTAAATACGACATCTTCTGAATAATAATAATAAAAATTCTCCAGACCATATTTCGAGTATAGCGGCCAATATCAACGGAGACTAGCTTTCGTGAGGGAGATTTCTTTTGTTTATAACTCTATGTGCTTGATGTTCGCGGAGCTGCTTCGATAGATGGTGAATGAGGTCAATGTAGATGTGCGTAACGACTCCAAGGCATTAATCTATATACTTATAATAAATCTGTAGAAGTGAAAATTCTGTACATTGAAAATATCCAAAAAATAAATGGCAGGGGGTGTTACTTGACCGACACCGAACCCAAAAATGTGATTAAAAATTTTTTTGTCTGTCTGTCTGTCTGTCTGTCTGTCTGTTTGTTCAGGCATCACGCAAAAACTACCGGTTCGATTTCGATGAAACTTGGTATAATTATTCTTTAATATCCTGGGCACCACACTGGGTACTTTTTATCCCGGAAAAGTATATACAATAAAAAACAAACTTAATTTTGCGGTTCGATCCCTATACCCGATTACCACTGTCTGTACTGTACCAACCGCAAATACTAAGTTTGTCGTAGGTTGGGTCACCCGCAGTGGAGTTAATTTTTATTCCTTTTAGTTTTTAGAGTTATTTAGGTTTATTTTTATATGAGTCGTAGGTATAGATTTTAATTTTAAAGTATAGGTAGTATATTTGATAGTGTACGTAATGACCGTAGGTTATTTTATAATACTGTTAGGTAGGTTTAGTCATTCGTATAGATATTAATAGTTTTTAGGGATTTTGCTTATTTATTGAGTTTAGATTAGTTATCATCAGAAATAGGTTTATTTAGGTAGGTAGGTATTTAATTTTCTGTTATTGAGTTTTTTTTTTAATTAGTTAGGTACTTAGGTAAAGATATCATATAGGTACCCTCTTAATCACCACTAATGAGACGCAATTGGTTTTCTATTGTAATTGGCCACAAAGGGCCCGCGACATAGATGGCATTCTGGGGAAGCACATACATTTTATCCTGTTAGCACGTTCCCGTGGGTAAATTTCCGACATCCACGCGGGCGAAGCCGCGGGCAGAAGCCAGTACTCAATACTTTTATTGCATTCCACATGTAGGTATTCTTAGGTGGTAAACTTATTTTAGATCATATGGACCCTGTCGGGCACAGCAAGATAAGTGGGTTAGCAGAGAGGAAGCATTCATTGTTAATTTTATAACATTACTTATCAAACTACTATGTTACAATAATGATGTAGATATTACTCGTATAAGAGATAAACTAGTAGCTTTAATATAAAATACTAGCTTTCGCCCGCGACTTCGTTCGCGTGAAGCAACTTTCTTATTTTTTTTTTCCGTAAGAACCTTGTACGGAGTATTAGAAAACTACAAAAAAAAACAGCCAAATCGGTCAAGCCGTTTTCATGTTATGTCGTGACAACGGAAAACGGGTTTCATTTTTATATATATAGATTTAAATAGCTGACTGTGAAATATTAATAACTGATTGATGGTGTATACTGTCGAATGCCTTAGCATAGTCCACAAAGATCAGGTAAAGTGGTTTATTAACCTCATTGTACTTTTCTATTAATTGATTGATGGTATGGAGATGTTCGGTTGTGGGGAAATGGGGACGATATCCAGCTTGTTCAGGGGGTGGGGTCTGAGGAAGGACATCGCTGTAGAGGTAGACCACAGTGAAGATAAAATAAATAATAAAATAAATATCCCTGGACATTTCACACAGCGCCATCTAGTCCCAAGCTAAGCAACCTAATGCTTGTGTTATGGTAACAAGATGGCTGATAAACTACTTATATACATTTTTTTTTGTAAATACATACATATTATAGATAGAAAAACACCCAGACTCGGAACAAATACATGTAGGTCATACAAATATTTGTTCCGTGCGGGAATCGAACCCGCGACACGCAGCGCAGCAGTCAATCGCTTAACCACTGCGCCAACCGTGCCAGAGATCGCACAAGACAGGGAGGTTTGGAAGGAAGAAGGGGAGGCCGTTGACCAGCTGTGGGACACAATGAAGGCTAAAAAAAAACTCGATGTGCCATATTATTATAAGGGCCTACAATTAGCTAACGACTCTTTAATCCTATTAATAATATATTATAAACGTGAAAGTTTGTGTGGATGGATGGATGGATTGATGTTTGTTACTCTTTCACGTAAAAACTACTGAACGGATTGGATGAAATTTGGCACACAGATGGTTTATAACCAGGATTAACATATAGGATACTTTTTATCCCGATATTCCCACGGAATCGAAACTTATGCGGGTGAAACCGCGGGGCGCAGCTAGTATGCTATAATATTAAATATGCCAAGATTGCATGTTTCTCTATTATGATCAGTATTTTTTTAGAACGAAGTTCCTTATCGCGCGTTGCGAAAGGGGGCTGGACGGAAAAAATTAAGACCAAAAGTTGGAACGACACTTTTTGCTATAGGTAGTTGTAAGCCGTGCGGCGTGCGCGTGTTTCTCTGCCTGTCTCTCTCTCTCTCTCTCTTTGAACTTCGTTCCATCCGGGTGTCCCTTGACACCTCTCAAGTTTTTTTACTCACGAAGGGACGCGCACTTTACTTGCGCTAACCAAGTAAGCAACACGCTGTGAATGTGTGCGTGAAGATGTGTCGTGAAGAGAGTTGTTGTGTGAGATAAAAATACTTTACTATGCTTGAGCTATAGTAGGTTACTGTTACTGTTAGCCTGCCTGCATTTGGCGGCACGGTTGGCGCAGTGGTTAAGCGATTGACTGCTGCGCTGCGTGTCGCGGGTTCGATTCCTGCACGGAACAAATATTTGTATGACCTACATGTATTTGTTCCGAGTCTGGGTGTTTTTCTATCTATAATATGTATGTATTTACAAAAAAAATGTATATAAGTAGTTTATCAGCCATCTTGTTACCATAAAACAAGCATTAGGTTGCTTAGCTTGGGACTAGATGGCGCTGTGTGAAATGTCCAGGGATATTTATTTATTTATTTTTATTTATTTATTATCCCAGTGCTGGGCAAAAGCTTCTCCCCATGACTTCCAGCTGTTTCGATCCAGGGCTAAAGTGGGCCACTTGCTGGCTGGCTGGCTGTAGTAGGCACTATTCTAAAAATGTATATAAGTAGTTTATCAGCCATCTTGTTACCATAACACAAGCATTAGGTTGCTTAGCTTGGGACTAGATGGCGCTGTGTGAAATGTCCAGGGATATTATTATTATTCTAAAAATAATTGTACTTATTTTTAAATGTTCACAGATTCTGGAAGGCAGCCACTTACCCAAGAGTCCGGAGCCAGTTCCTCCTAACAACGGAGGTGAGTATCACCTCAAACGTTTTAAATACGAAAATGAACACAGGTCGATCGGTCAGGTTAAGCTACGCTTGCCGCGGTTGGTCTGTGGATGGGTGACCATCATTACATACCGAGACCCCTCCGTGTCTCGGAAAGCACGTTAAGCCGTTGGTCCCGGCTGTCATTCGTGGATCTTTGACAATCGTTACGGGTAGTCAGAAGCCAGAAAGTCTGACAACCAGTCTTACCAAGGGGTATCGTATTACCCAGTAACTGCGTTGTGCAGGTCAGATAGGCAGTCGCTCCATGTAAAATACTTACTGGTATTCAGCTGCATCCGGTTAGACTGGAAGCCGACCCCAACATAGTTGGGAAAAGGCTAGGCAGATGATGATTCGTATAAGCCAATGTGGACAAACGTTTCATACGACAAATTCGTGTCATGTAAACCTTATTTGGTTAGGACAAGGTTCATATTAGTTTAAAACGCTAACTTAGCTCGGCAAAGTCATAGAGCGAACTTGCCCTCAGCACACCTTTAACTTAAACTTGTTTTAATTTAGCATTTAGATAGCTAATTAATGAAATTAAAATGAAATACTTATTTTTTTTCTATAGTTTTGCGGCACTTTATCATTAGATTGTTTTGAGGCATTGATGCAAAAATTTAAAGGCTGTAATTTAGTTTAGGTTACTTTGAGGCTCTCAATGTCCATGGAGACAAATAAATAAATAAAGACTAAAAAAAAATATTATTTTTAAAAGTTGATTTTCAAGCGTTTCCTAGCTGACGATCTATTGAGAAGAAATGCCGAAAAAGCTCTATTTAATTCAAAATTCTGAACGTCCTATTTCAGACAACTACTACCAAAATGCGTACGCGCAACAGAGACAGCAATATAACCTCCAACAACAGTACAACCAACAGAAACCTGATGCACAGCAGAATTGGGGACAGAACCAGGTGAGTTTCAAACTTATACTCTAACACACACAAACACACCCCCACACAAACACTCATACACATAAATTTGCAATCAAGCACACAACAACTAAGCATTCACACTTACGTTCTGGAATCTCCTCAGTATAAATTGTTTATTTCTGTCTTACTTTTGTATTAGAATTATTTTTTATTTTTTTCTCTTTTCGTTAGGCTTCCACTATTGCTCACTGCGAAATGCTAAACTAATACCATATCTCTAGCCGCGGGAGGGCCCTGCGCAATATAGGTTGTTGTACATACCTACATCAGGCAGCAGTCCTTCACAAAGTTAGCTCTAAATGTTTAGTTACTAAGTATTAAAATAGTAAAATAAAACTTTTGTGATGGGAAAATAAATAAAAATTATTATTATTAAATTATTAGTTGTCCTGTATTCACCGAAGGGGCATATATAAGCGGGCACGCCCTTTATGCCTGAACTCCTGGAGGCTTCTATTTATTTTCTTCAAAGCAAGAGTGAACAGGCAAAAAGATTTTTTTCCGATAGTTCCAGAGATTGGCGCGTTCAAACAAATAAACTCTTCAGCCTTATAGTATAGATATCCTCTTTTTAACCGACTTCTAAAAAAGGAGAAGGTTCTCAATCCGAAGGTTCGGATGTTTAAATTTTTTTTTTTTTTTTTAATTTTTGTTCGCGCATAACTCCATCGCTTGCCAACCGATTTGAATTTTTTTTTGTTGGAAAGGGTATACTTCCCAAATGGTCCCATAGAAATTTCATCAAAAACGATTTAGTAGTTTGGTTTTTAAACCAAAATTACTGGTAGGTAGAAATTACAACTAAAAAGTGAAAAATATTTTTTTTTTTGCAAAAAAAAACAACCGACTTCTTAAAACGACACTACAAAGTGAAAAATAACTTTAATTTCGGAAGTCAGTGGCAAACAACGAAAATGTGAACCCAACGACACCGACTTCCGAAATTAAAGTTATTTTTCACTTTGTAGTGTCGTTTTTGGAAGTCGGTTGTTTTTTTTTGCAAAAAAGTTTTTATTTTTCACTTTTTTATTAGTACCTACTTGTTGACAGGCCTACTACTTATTGTAGGCCTGTCAACAAGTAAGCAAGTAGCAAGGATAGTTTCTTCCATGCCTGTTAACACTGTAATTTGAAAACATTGTAAAAGCCAATTATTTTTAAAAGAGTAACCGTGGAGTTTCTTGTCAGCTCTTCTCCATAGGAAACGACCAATTAGAACCGTGCACCTAGCTTCTGACGTTACATAAGTGCCCATATAGGTTTATGTGAAATGAAATATTTTGATTTCGTATTTGTTTCAGGGTCCCGCAGCTGAACAACGACCGGCTGGTAATCAGTACTTCGTGTCGAATTGGAGACCTCAAGCTGGAGGCGAGGATGATGGCCAGGTAAGGCTTCTCATGCTAGCTCCTATTTTTCGCTCGCATGTCCGTAGTGTCGTGTCCGTAGTGTGTGTTATGTCGCTCCGCGAAGTCATATCCACCAGAGATAGGCAGGTTTTAGACTCTTTATTATTCACAAAAATAAAAAAAAACATCTTGTGAGAATGACAATGAAAGAGCATGGCAGTTGAAAATATATCATGCTCACTTAAATGTCTCACTGGTGGTGGCGCGTGTGTTGGATCATTCGGTTCCCTACGAAATGGTTGAGCTGGGTGGTACTGATTCGCGCGTCATGTTCGTGAACGGGCGCCGATAGTGTTTTTAAGAAAAGGACAGAAGATAAATATTAGTTTAGGCCTGTCAAATTTAGATACTACATAGCAAGTTTAGACGTGATTAAAAACATGGCTACTTAAAATGAATTTACGTCAGGCGTTGACTAATTTGCCAGGACTAAACTAATATTTATCTTCTGTCCTTTTCTTAATGAAATACAAAGAAAAAGATGCGCTGAACTTAAATTTAGTTTAGTTTGTGAACAAGGGAATCGGCGCCAATGTCAACTAAATCCAATAAATCACAATTCCAGAAACAATTAAAAATAATCAATAATAACTAAATGTAACTTACTATTTTTGTTTCAGTACCGCGAAAATGAAGTAGAAAATCAGAATAAGCAACCTCATAGTTTCGGAGACGGGTTCGCTTTCGCGTTTCAAGGATAAATACAAGATGGAGACTATTAAGTTATAACTAACGATATCTATATTCATAAAGAATAATAGTCCCACAAACATATCTGCACCATAATTGTCTAAAAGACTATCAATATAAAAACCCTATTATCTACGATTTACCTAAACCTATTATCTACGATTACAATCTAGCCAACACTGCACTAGCCAGAGTTAATACGATTAGAGACTTAGGAGTCACTTTTGACTCGAAACTTCTTTTTGACACACACATCGATAATATTATTAATAAAGCTTCCAAGGCACTAGGTTTCATCATGAGGATATCAGCCGATTTTAGAAACATCAAAACACTCAAAATTCTTTATTGTGCTTTTGTGCGCAGTCATCTCGAATACTGCTCACCAGTATGGAATCCTATTTACATTACTTACGTCAATCGCATCGAAAGTATTCAAAAGAAGTTCTTAAGGTACATTCAGTTTAGATCCAAAACCTATTTGCCTAATTATTACAGCCGTTGTAGGAAGTTTCACATTCTTCCACTAATTGAGCGGAGAAAAATTGCCGACATGGTATTCTTATTCAATTTAGCAAATGGTTCAACCGACTGTTCTGAACTTATTAGCAAAATTGGGCTGCGCGTTCCATCTTTTACTTTAAGGAATCATCAACCTCTGTATGTTCCCTCTGTGCGGTGCATATATCGACAAAACTCTTATATGATAAGAACTAGCAGGGCATACAACTCGTTGTGTCAGAGTGTTGATGATCTTGATTTGTTCTCCACCAGCGTTCCTAAACTAAAAAAAATTCTGTGTAAAAACTTCTTTGAAGATCACTAAAACCTGTTCAGTCTTTTCTTGATTCTCTCCGAGTGCTTACTTATTCTTGCTTTCGCTTGCCTGTCTATTGTTTCTTGTACTACCCTAATATTGTCAGTGAAAACTTTTAATTGGCCTTCTTTCACTAACTGTCAACTATCTGTATCTTAGCTGTAAGTTTTCTTAAGAAATAAAATAAAATAAAATAAATACCTCTGAATCATTTTGAAGGATATTGCTAATCCATTGCTTCATATGTTCGAATTGTCTGCTCAACAACGTAAATAACGCAATGAATGTTGTTGAACTGTCAAAATCGAAGTTATTACTACTGATAGTGTACGTAACATAATCAGGAATATGCAGCACATCAAGTTACTACAATCTGTCAAATTTCTTTAATAGATTTTCAACTTTATCGGTAAAGCATTAAGGTTCAAAGTTGATTGGAAAAAATTGACAGTTTCGGGTAGCTTGACCTGCTGGCGTCTGTACGTTCTAAGACAGCTGTCAAAAAACGGTCTACCTTATGGACAGGTTATAATGATTTAAATCTTTGTTGCTGTCATCATTTTCATGACAGCTGTCACTGTGCGGTCATCGCTTTTCTAAGAAACCTTAGCTTTACAAATCAATATGTCAAAGTCAAACTCTGACATTTATTGTTCAAAATTTTTTGCTTTCTAGAGCGCCGTCTTTCTCACTCATACCTGTGTCTCTTTCTAAAGCTCGATCAACTCGAGTTAAACTTCAATTCAGAATCTCAGATAATCATCAAGTTATGGAACAACGAACTCAAAATTAAACAAGACAAAGTTCAAATTCCATTGACACCGAATTTTTTTTAGAACTTTCCCTTTACTCAAATATCAACTTAGAAAACTTAACAATAAAGTTGATACTTGAGTAAGTGGCAGTTTGAATACAATTATTTAAGATTTTGAATTCAAGTTGAATCGTGTTATAACATAGATGTCGTTAGTTATAACTTTAACTTAATGTACCTACTCTTTTACTTAAGGCTGTACCTATAATAATTAAGTAAATTATATACTGAATACATTTTTAATTGTTTTTTTATTTGACTTCCTTCCCTGACGACTTCATTGACTGATCGATCCGTGGATGGGTGACTATCCAAAACATATCGAGACCCCTCCGTGCCTCGGAAAGCACGTTAAGCCGTTGGTCCCGGCTGTCATTCGTAGATCATTGACAGTCGTTACGGGTAGTCAGAAGCCTAAAAGTCAGACAACCAGTTTTACCAAGGAGTATCGTATTACCCAGTAACTGGATTGTGGAGGTCAGATAGACAGTCGCTCCATGTAAAATACTGGTTTTCAGATGCAACCGGTTAGACTGAAAGCCGACCTCAACATAGTTGAAAAAAGTGTAGGCAAAATATTTACCTCTACACTGACTGCCTTGTTAGTCTAGTGGTTGCAAGCGCAGATACTGAGCAAGCCATGGGGACCAGGGCTCGATTCCTGTGGTCGCAGTTAGTCCTAAAGGACCTGCATCAAAATTGGTCGAGGCACCTTTTTACCTGAAGAACATTCCCCTTAATCCCCCTCAATCTGTGTGGTTCTTTCCTCAAAAGACCATCTCAGACATCGACCTACATGGTCTTCATATGATCTGACCAAGATTATGTCTGGACTTTAAAAGAGACTGTGACGTCTGAGTTTGTTTCGGCCTTTCTTCTCAGACTAGTCAGATAGGAAACGCTGACGTCATCTAGTTTAAAATATGATTGACGTGTAAAAGTGTTTGTACAAACCTACTTACAAAAATAAAATCATTTATCATTTACTTAGAGCGTTTACAACGTACGGCATTTAATACAAACTTTCAAGTCCTTGTTTTTCGAAATAAATGAACAGATTTTAATGAAACTTCCTACGCATAAGCAGGATGCAAGTTAATTGAGAACATTATCAAAAATTATGTCACAGCTAAATTCGACCGACTTAAAATTTTCCATAGAAACGGAGATTTCCAATTATCTTTTTTTAAATAAGACATTTCGAAAATGTTCTTCACTAACTTTTTAGACCTACAGGACAGGACAGGACAGGGTGCAGGACTATTGCAGAACATGGAAACAAAGTATACTGGGCTATTGGTTTGGGTGGCTATAGTGGATCGGTTACCTTGAACTATGGAAGGTCTTTGTCCCCCGCCTGACCAATGATAATATAATTCACAGATAAAATGGCAGGGAGTGACTTGCCTATTTAATTTTTTTTTTTTTTATATAATCTTTGCCCCCTCACTTGTAATTACTTCTGTATCGTGTGTGCGTTTACAAACAATTAAACTCGCATTCACAAACAGCCAGACCCGGAACAACTACCTGTAGCTGTAGGCAATACAAATATTAATGATAGAATCTTCTATACTGTATATAATAAAACACAATGAATATAATCACAGTTTGACATAAAACATTACAGTCGAGTCTATACATAAAAGAATTCCTTCTTATCGAAATAAAATAAATTAATAAGTAAATTTCAATTTACTCCCGCGCTATCCACGTCGCCACCGTCGCCTGTTGAACGTTTTAGATGAGGTTTACATGTTGGTAAGAATAACAGCGAATCATATTCTTCTTTTCTTGTTCTCACACACATATATAAAGAAGAAAGAAGATACATTTATTTAGCACAGACTCAGGAATGAAATTATCCGGGAAAAGAACCGGAGTTACCGACATAGCTTGCAGAGTAAGCAAACTGAAGTGGCAGTGGACTGGACATGTGTGTCGAAGGACCGATGGCTGGTGGAGCAGACGAGTCCTGGAGTGGAGACCGCGTATCGGCATGCGTAGTGTGTGACGCCCCCCAGCTAGATGGACGGGCGACCTGAAGAAGGTGGCTGGGACAGACTGGATGCGGAAGGCGGAGGACAGGGTGTTGTGGCGCAGCCTGGGAGAGGCCTATGTCCAGCAGTGGACTGCAATAGGCTGAGCTGATAGCGCAGACTAAAATACACACAATACACCTGCAGTGCGATTCTGTAACCATCTCACCGTGAAAACTTAGGTGAAGTGAGCGTGGAGTGAGCTGTCATTCCAAATAATGCTAGGGATTGACACTAGTGACAACTCACATCAAGCTCACTTCACTTGAGTTTTCACGGTGAGATTTTTACAGAATCGACCGGATGGTGAAAATGTCCTTCCTCGGACAAGATGCTTTACAAAGAACAATGAATTATATTTCAGTTAACGCCATGTGGACCTCGCTGAAGTCAAGTGCTTGGCATTATCCTTAGTATTTGACCTCCCCTCCTGCCTCACAGAGTAGGAAACAGATGCGACTCTTCTTTGGAAGCTATATGATTTTATTTTTGCGAGTAGGTTTGCAAAAACACTTCTCTTCTTCATCTTCGCAACACTCTTGTCAGAGCGCAAAATCATATTTTAAAAGTTCGTCTACACGGTTGGCGCAGTGGTTAAGCGATTGACTGCTGCGCTGCATGTCGCGGGTTCGATTCCCGCACGGAACAAATATCTGTACGACCTACAAGTAGTTGTTCCGGGTCTGGCTGTTTGTGTATGTGAGTTTAGATGTTTGTAAACGCACCCACGATACAGGAGAAATTCCTAGTGTGGGGCCACGTTTTAAAAAAAAACAAAAACTAGATAAGGTCTACTTTGAGAAGAAAGACTGAAACCAACTCAGAGGTCACAGTCTTTTTAAAGTCCAGACATAATCTTGGTCAGGTCAGATTGATGTCTGAAATGGTCTTTTGAGGAAAGTTCCACACAGGATTGAGTGGACCAGTCCAGTCAGTGCACGGTAATCGTGCAGCTCAACTCAAAACATAAGGAGCTATATTTTCTGCGAATAATGTTCATTTTACACTCAGACTAAGGAAAAGAATAGACATGACATACCTATGAAAAAAACGTGCATACCTAAAATGTGAGTCTGGCACAAAGATGGCGGCTTGCGGCATGCGGTAGCCTAACACACTGCACCTACCCATAATAAATGCAGTCTTATGCAAGTTCGAACACTCTATACAAGCAAAATTTTCGCTTATTAACACAAAATTTTCTTCAAAACACTGAAACAAACAAGTCGCGATGACAACTGATGTACTTGTTGTTGAACTTGTTGGCTCATTGGCTGTGACAAAACATGGCGTCCTGCCGTATCACATTCCTATAACTATTGTTCGTTATGCCGAGTCCTTTCTTTCCTTAGTCTTAGATTTTACATTATTTATTATTATTTATTTATTTATTTCCAAATTTCTTAAATAACAACTTAACAGCTATAACGCGATGTTACTACCCAAAAAATTCAATTAAGTATTAAAAAATCATCATAAATACAATTTAAAAAAAAATACAATCCTAATTACATTAAAACAATTAAGCATGATGACAATGACTTTACTAGTAGCCATTCTAGGGTTCCGTTATACTGGCGTCCAGGTCAGTCATCAGGTAAAATGAACAGTACTCGTTGAGTCACATCTAATGTTGACATTCCCAATTCGGATTGAACTTGATATTGATATTTATTATAATTATTTATTTATCCTCACATTGGAACGCCATATGGCAATTACACCCATGGAATTTGTAAAAATGTCTTGATTTAAAAGAGTGTCCGTGGAGTTTCTTGCCCGTTCTTCTCCATAGAGATCTATGCTTTGGAATGGGCAACTAGCTTCAACTTTTTGACTAACTGACCGACTATTTAATTTTGACAATTCAAAAGTGCCTGTAAATGGTTTAATTGAAATAAATGATTTGAGTTTGAGTTTGAATGGAGCAAAAAATCACTTTATGTGCTGCTTTCAATCAATCCTGTGCGCGGTGGACATCGAACGAGTGACGATGGTTCGAGCACGCTCACGCAGCGTGCAAATGCAGCATTTGTCCATAGCCCCATCACTCCTTCCCTAGTGCGCACATTCATTGCGAATTTTTAAAACTCAAATATCTTTCAAAGTCATCATCTGCCTAGCCTTTTCCCAACTATGTTGGGGTCGGCTTCCAGTCTAACCGGATGCAGCTGAATACCAGTATTTTACATGGAGCGACTGCCAATCTAACCTCCACAACCCAGTTACTGGGTAATACGATACCCATTACTGATTACAGCGCATATTCGACCTAAAAAGGATCCTCTTTTGTTTTACTCACGGACGCAGCCGTGGTCATCATGTGCACGGGATTTTGTTTTCAACATGGTGAGGTATAGGTTTTGGCGATAGTACCTTTTCTACCTAACTCCCTCTCTACATAAAACATTCTATCCCCCCAGGGGGTTCAATTATCATCCCCTTTTATTAACAGAGGCTGCGGCAGACACGCTCAATTTTATCCTCGATAGTACCCATTGGGGTAGCCGGGAATATATTAGGAATGCTTTGTATTCCTCCCGCCGAGAGCCCGGGGGTGAATTGTTATTTGAATCATCATAGTAAAAATGAGAGTTTTGGCGGGCGTAGGTTGGGAAAAGAATGCTACCTCTTTCGTTTTTAGTGGATTGTTAACTAGTACATTGCTAAACGCAGTGCATTCATAGACTAATTAAAGGCAGATTTTTCGATCCGTAGTTAAACTCAATCAGTTGTTAAAAATAGTAACTAATGGCTAAATTTTTGCAAAATGTGTTTTTTGATAAATTTTTAGTTTATCTAATAATAATAATATAATAATATCATTGCGAATGGTCAAATAATTAACTATTACTTAAAAAAAATAACCATTAGTGACCACTAGATGAACAAAAAATTGATCAAAAACAAACTGCAAAATGTAACCATTAGGCTTTACTATTTTTAACAATTGGTTGAGTTTAACTACAGACAAAAAAATCGGCCCTAAGCCACACGTATTGTCTGCAAATAAAACTGCTAACATGCTATTTTACTTTTATTTACCTAAGTTTTAATTTAGTTTTTACCTTATACTCATTGTTAATTTATTACATTAAAGTATTTATGCAATTTCTAGCCTGAAGCACAGGTTCAACCTAGTTCAGGCCAATCAGCAACTGTGCGCTATTTTAATTGTTAAGGTATTCATTGTAAATGTATCCCCTCTTTATAAATAAACGATTTTATTTATTTATTGTATACTATTTTACAGCTCGTGCGACATAAACTCGCAGTTAACTCATGGAACATAGAACAGTAGTTAAAAATGGACCACTTAAGTCACAGAAAATCGTGACTTAAATACGGGCTTAGGTCACACTACAGTTCTTTATAAACTCCTATGGACGTGTTTCCAAATTGATTGGAAACTAATAATGAGTCACATCCCGCTTATTTTGATTTTATAATTAATATTTTGACACTAGAGCTTATATTTTTGACATGCAATTTTTTTTTTCTTGTCTTGTCTTGTTTTTTATTTTTTTATGTTTGACAAAATAATTAATATTTTGACATTACAATAATCCCATTCAATTTATCCAAATCAATATTATTGTATCAAATTAAATATATAAATTCAAAGCAATTATATTAATTTAATATACCTAACTTTTATTGTAATACTCTACGTTAAGTCTACGATTTGCATGCACTTAGCTTATTTAATTTTTCTACACCAGCAATGGTAGTATATGTGAATCAATGTTTAATTTAAGTTCTCAATGTACCATATACTTAGAAATAAATAATAATAATAATTATTATTATTATTAAAAATAAACTCAACAAGCCCTCTAGTTATGTCAATCAAAATTTACAATATGTTACCCGAATATATAAGAAACGAAAAAAAAACTTCATCTATTTAAGAACAAGTTAAAAAAGCTACTTATAAGCAAATGTTATTATAGCGTCAACGAATATTTAAACGTTAAATCCTTGAAATACATAACAAGTGCAAGTATGTAATAAGTAAAATGTTATATTATTATTCCTTTATTTCAATGTAATCATATCATATTATTATTATAAATTAATTACTGTTCAAAAGTATGTTTAGAATAAGTTAGATTATAAGATAGATACGTACGATACGACGATAAGTCCTCCTCTCCACATATATTTCTTTTGCTGTGCCCGACAGGGTCCATGATTGTTTCTTATGATAAAAATCTACCAGCCTAAGCCTACATTGTGGAATGCAATAAAGAATTGAGTATTGATACGTTCTAAAACAGACTGCCAAGTGAAAATCAAACTCACGCACTGAAGATAGGTACAACGAAAACTTTTAGTATACTCAATATACAGGGTAATATTAGATTAGCTAGCGTAATTCCGCAGACGGCAGACGACAGAGTTAGAAGCCCAAAAGTCTGACAAACAGTTTTACCAAGGGATATTCGACAACACGGTTAGCGCAGTGGCTGAGCGATCGGACTGCTGCGCTGCGTGTCGTGGGTTCGATTCCCGCACAGAATAAATATTTGTAAGTCCTACATGTATTTGTTCTGAGTCTGGGTGTTTTTCTATCTATAATATGTATGTATTTACAAAAAAAAAATGTATATAAGTAGTTTATCAGCCATCTTGTTACCATAACACAAGCATTAGGTTGCTTAGCTTGGGACTAGATGGCGCTGTGTGAAATGTCCAGGGATATTATTATTATTATCGTGTTACCTAGCATGGGTTGTGGAGGTCAAATACTGCCTATAGGCAGTCACTTCACGTATGATACTGCAGTGCGATTCTGTAACCATCTCACCGTGAAAACTTAGGTGAAGTGAGCGTGGAGTGAGCTGTCATTCCAACTAATGCTAGGGATTGACACTATTGACAGCACACTCTAAGCTCACTTCACCTAACTTTTCACGGTGATATTTTTACAGAATTGATCGGCTGGTATTCAGCTGCATCTGCTAAGATTGGAAGCCGACCCCAACATTTTTGGGAAAAGGGTAAGCAGGTGATGAAAGACTTCTGAAAAATATATTCCTTTAAATTTCTTGTCTCTGTCAATTTTTTAAAGTCGCATTTTTCAAAAATGTTATACACATTAAACCCATATACAGGGTGTCACATTACGAACATACTACTACGTGTAGTATTTAGCACATACTTATTCACATACCTACAGGGTGTTATATTCATTCGTATACAGCTCAGACTATGGAAAGGAAGGACTCGGCATAACGAACAATAGTTATAGGAATGTGATGCGGCCGGTCGCCATGATTTGTCACAGCCAACAAGTACATCAGTTGTCATCGCGACTTGTTTATTTCAGTGTTTTGAAGAAAATTTTGTGTTAATAGGCGAAAATTTTGCTTGTATACAGTGTTCAAACTTGCATAAGACTGCATTTATTATGGGTAGGTGCAGTGTGTTAGGCTGCCGCATGCCGCAAGCAGCCATCTTTGTGCCAGACTCACATTTTAGGTATGCACGTTTTTTTCATAGGTATGTCATGTCTATTCTTTTTTTTTTTTTTTTTGAGGGGCCCGTGGCTAAATAGTAACAGCCGCATAGGTCGATCGGTCAGGTTAAGCTACGCTTGCCACGGTTGGTCTGTGGATGGGTGACCATCTTTACATACCGAGACCCCTCCGTGCCTCGGACAGCACGTTAAGCCGTTGGTCCCGGCTGTCATTCGTGGATCTTTGACAGTCGTTACGGGTAGTCAGAAGCCCGAAAGTCTGACAACCAGTCTTACCAAGGGGTATCGTATTACCCAGTAACTGGGTTGTGGAGGTCAGATAGGCAGTCGCTCCATGTAAAATACTGGTATTCAGCTGCATCCGGTTAGACTGGAAGCTGACCCCAACATAGTTGGGAAAAGGCTAGGCAGATGATGATGTCATGTCTATTCTTTTCCTTAGTCTGAGGTATACAGGCTGATATGCGTCCGGATATTGATCTAGCATTCCTTCTGAGCACATTGCCACGTGCCGCGTAGGACGAAGGCTTTATTAAATAACTGACGCCCTCTGAATTCCATTGAGCACGGACTGGTATGGCGGACATGATAAGGAAAGTTGAAGGACATTTTTATTTTCGACTAGCATCCGCTCCCGAGTTCGTCCGCGTGAAATTTCTTGCTCCATCGACCTACCCCGTGGCACCGCATCGCCAGCCCGCGCTCAATATCTACCAACCCGCACTGGGCCCGCGTGGTGGATTACGGTCCACTCCCTCTCACAGAGAGGAGGCCTGTGTCCCAGCAGTCGGAACAGTATAAGCTGAGAATGCTATGTCAATGAGTTTGACTTTGCTCCACGCGTACTTTACAGCGTAGCATAAAGCTCTACGCGTCTGCTACGGCGTAGCGATAAGCACTACGCGTCCGCTACGACGTAGCAATAAGCTACAAGCGCCCGCTACGCCGTAGCAATAATCTCTACGCGACCGCTACGGCGTAGCAATAAGCTCTACGCGACTGCTACGGCGTAGCAATAAGCTATACGCGACTGCTACACCATAGCATCCGCTACGGCGTAGCAGTAATCTAAGCGCGGCTGCTACGGCGTAGCAATAAGCTGTACGCGAACGCTACGGCGTAGCTATAAGCTCTACGCGACCGCTACGGCGTAGCAATAAGCTCTACGCGACCGCTACGGCGTAGCAATAAGCTCTACGCGACCGCTACGATGTAGCAACCTTTCTTTACGGTTGAACGAGCTGCAAAAAATTTGTTAGTTTTTGAGTTACAGATCGGTACGGACTGTAGATAGTTCTTCAGCAGCGCGATTCTGTAACCGTCTCACCGTGAAAATTTAGGTGAAGTGAGCGTGGAGTGAGCTGTCATTCCAACTAATGCTAGGGATTGATACTATTGATGAGCTCACTCTAAGCTTACTTCACCTAACTTTTCACGGTGAGATTTTTACAGAATCGATCGGCAGGATCTGGGTGTTTGTGAGTATGTGGGATTTGTGTCTATAAATATACTAACGTGTGGGGCAACGAACTTGGGGTTCGGGGGGTGGGAGATAGCGTAATTGCGTAACATTTTTTTTTTTTTTAAATACGTTGCTCCACACTAGGAATTTCTCCTGTATCGTGGGTGCGTTTACAAACATTTAAACTCACATACACAAACAGCCAGACATACTATCAGTAGCAAAGGCATTCATTTTGACAGTTCAAAATTAGAAGTTAGAAGTATTAGGGAGGGAAATTAGAAGTATTTTTTGACAGAATGAGACTGAGATCATACTGTGTGAACGTTCTTAAAATTACAAGAATTGCCCCTCAGATCTGTGTCAAAAATACCTCTAATTTCCCTACATTTTTGACAAGTTTTTGACAATGATTGTCGCTGAGATGAGACTGCGACTAGATTTTGAACGTTTTTAATTACGAGAATTGGTCTTCTGATTTTGTAACACAGTGGTCTTTGTGAAATGATTCATGGTTCCATTTATTTCACAAAGATGAATCAGCATCTCTTTTGATAACAATTACGACAATATCCCACTCAAAGCTCAAACCGTAGCCACCATAACTCAAGATAATGAATTGACTACCGCCTCCAAACAATTTTCAACTTCTATCCCCGAAACTAAAGTCTCTTTTCCTTTATCAACATTTTCATTTGACTGAGTGTGAAGAATTTTGTGAATACACAACGTGTTGTGGACTCTATTTTTGGGTGTTAAAGTTGAGGTTCGTTTGTCTGGTTTCCGCTATGAATGTTAGGGTCGAATTTTCGATAGATAAAGTATTTCGATGTATAATCAAATTGATGCTGAAATAAATTCAATACTAAGTTTATAAAGACTTGGGATATTTACACTCGATTATCTCGTGTCGTTATGAGTGGCACGAGAAACGCTCATCATCTTCTGTCTAGCCTTTTCCCAACCATGTTGGGGTCGGCTCAAACTCAAACTCAAATCATTTATTTCAATTAAACCATTTACAGGCACTTTTGAATTGTCAAAATTAAATAGTCGGTCAGTTAGTCAGAAAGTTGAAGCTAGTTGCCCATTCCAAAGCGTAGATCTCTATGGAGAAGAACGGGCAAGAAACTCCACGGACACTCTTTTAAATCAAGACATTTTTACAAAATCCTGGTTACATTATTCTTATTGCTTCTATATGTGAGAACAATGTAAAGAAACAAATTAAAATATAAAATTAAAAATAAGCCCTGGCAGTTAAGAGATGACCAGTCTCAACCGATGGCGCCCGTTCACGAACATGACGCGTGGATCAGCACCACCCAGCTCAACCTTTTCGTAGGGAACCGAATGATCCAACACACGCGCCACCACCAATGTGACATTTAAGTGAGCATGACATATTCTCAACTGCCATGGTCTTGCCATGGCTTCCAGTCTAACCAGATGCAGCTAAATACCAGTATTTTACTTGGAGCGACGGCCTATCTGACCTCCACAACCCAGTTACTGGGTAATACGATACCCCTTGGTAAGACAGGTTGTCACACTTTCGGGCTTCTGACTACCCGTAACGACTGTCAAAGATCTACGAGTAATTAATGTGGCCTAATTAATGTGGCCTACCCAAATGTCCTTTCTTTGGTATTGTTCGTCGAATCGTTGAGCTCCTTAAGTTTTGAGTTGAGCTGCACGATTTCTGACAAATGCGTGCACTGACTGGACAGGTCCTCTGAATCTGTGTGGTTCTTTCCTCAAAAGACTATCTCAGACATCGACCTACATGGTCTTCATATGATCTGACCAAGATTATGTCTGGACTTTAAAAGAGACTGTGACGTCTGAGTTTGTTTCGGCCTTTCTTGTCAGACTAGTCAGATAGGAAACGCCGACCTCATCTAGTTTTAAAATATGATTGACGTGTAAAAGTGTTTGTACAAACCTACTTACAAAATAAAATCATTTATCATTTACGAATGACAGCCGGGACCAACGGCTTAACGTGCTTTCCGAGGCACGGAGGGGTCTCGGTATGTAAAGATGGTCACCCCTCCACGGACCAACCGCGGCAAGCGTGACCTGCAGCTGTTATTATTTAGCCTCGGGCCCCTTATGTACCGGCCTATTATTGTCCTACTGCAGGGTACATGTCCCCTCTTTGTAGTAGTTAAAATAAGGTTTTTTTCTTCATATTGGTTTTGAATTTTGAATCCAAGTGTCGTCTTTTTTTTTAGAAAAGATTTGGTTTGTGCTAACTCTCAGACTAAACATGCTTTTGCTAATCGATTTTATTTATTTTTAGGACCCTGTTTGTATAACCAGTTTAACAGAGTGCTAAAGATGTATAGTATAAGTTATAATAGGTGTAATTTACTAGTACAGGAATATTTGGCAAAACTCAATTATGCAGACACGGAAAAACTACTAGAAATTTTAAAATAAAATCTATCTACCTACCCTAATTATAAGTCTCTTCCTTTACATAATTAATAGTAGTCTCCACTTTATGTACTTTAATATTATTCGTTAATTTATCTAAACATTACTGTTTATCTTTTATAATAATCTAGTTTTAAAATAATATATCCAGTATACCTTCTTTTCAATTTAGCTTCTAATACATTTATTGTTGTCTTCTTTTTAAATGTTTGATGTAAATTGATGGTCTGAAACACAAGTTTTCATAAACCTAGATCAGGCAGGTCTACATTACAGTTAGAATTTAAATTTCCTCGATTGTAATTAACGTAAATCATATTTTTACTTTACTTTTACTTGAATAAAAATGTTATTTATTTATTTTATTTTCTCTTAATAAGATTTTTTTATTTGAAGGATTTTTGGACACAGGACGGAAGTATAATTATTATATTATACATATTATTTTTTTCTGCTTTCACAATGAAATAATTTGCTACAATATGACCTCATATTAAATCTGTGATCGACAAAAGTACAGGTAAACTTATAAGTACTCCTTTACGGTTGCCTAGCAACGCGCGTGCCGTATCCTAGATTGGACCAATCTCTTCAACAGAATCAGTTTAGGAGTGAATATTCTAGTTATTTCGATGGAATAAGCTACCTTTTTAACCGACTTCAAAAAAGGAGGAGGTTCTCGATTCGGACGTTTTTTTTTCGTGTATGTTCGGGTATAACTCCGTCATATTATTTAGACGGATTTGCAAAATTTGTTTTTTCAATTGATAAGGCCACCACCCAGGCATATCTCAGAGGTGGTCCCATATAAACGGGTAGGTACAATTTAACTAAAAGGAGAAAAAAAAATACAAATAAAAACAAGTGACTTCCAAAAAAAACACTACAAAATGAAAAATAACTATAATTTCGGAAGTCGGTGTCATTTTCCACTTTGTAGTGTTTGTTTTTTTGGAAGTCAGTTGTTTTTTTTTCTGTAAAAAAGTTTTTCTTGATATGTTAGTTTATCGGTTTTTTTAATTCTAGCGTATGGTACTCGTGGGTTGCAGCTAAAAATCAGCGTCAGAGGAATAATTTGTTTTATTTATCTTTAATATTTTGTAAATGTGAGGACTTTGTAGGCACATAGCTTCAGACGTTTCATAAGTGCCCAAGTTGGTTTATGTGAAATAAAATATTTTGTTTTTAGTTGTTATCTGACATTATGCTGAGCCGAGGCCCTTTTGGCATTATAATCTTTGTTTTCTGTTTTTATAGTTTTAATGTGTATTTATTTTGCTGTAATGCCAATAAACGCATTTTTTTTCATTCATCCATTTAATTTTTTTTTTGTTTTTTTCGTATTTATATAATATCGATACCCAACACGTCTGTGGAGTTTCGCCAGCTAATTTAATCTGAAACTGTATAATAATATAGTTGCCTGGTAAACTTCACTTGCGCGATGCAGGATTTTGCGTGACGTCAGTGTTATGGGTAGTTCGCATGTGGCGACAACGCGACCGAGTTCATTCAAGTTGTAATAGATGTGTATTAGTATCATAGCACAGTATCCAAGAGCAGTGTACTTACAAGTTTTAGGTCGTAGCTTCGAACCCAGACAGAGGCTTTACTTTGTGTAAATTATTTCATCACCACTGCTCTCAAAACGGTGAAGGAAAACATCGTGAGGGAACATGTCCTAGACCCAAAAATTCGAAGACATGTGACATACGTAAAAAAAACTTGAGAGGTGTCAAGGGACACCCGGATGGAACGAAGTTCCTTTCGATTAATTAGTAAAGGAATTGTAATAAAATTTTATTTCTTTTAAGTTATAATAATATATTTTTTATTATTAACAAATAAAGAAACACAGAACAAAAAAACTGGCTTGCTTTCTATAAGAGAGAGAGAGAGAGAGACAGACAGAGAAACACGCGCACGCCGCACGGCTTACAACTATAGCAAAAAGTATCGTTACAACTTTTGGTCTTAATTTTTTCCGTCTAGCCCCCTTTCGCAACGCGCGATAAGGAACTTCGTTCCAATATTGATGGAGGCATATGTAAATTCTGGAGTAATCCAGTTTATAAAAAATAAATTTGGCCCTTATTTGAATCATATGCATATTTCCTATTGTTAATTTAGGGTACGGTAATGACAGTAGGTTCTCCCCCAATAACAAATAAAACTTGAACATAACTTTTGAATAGTTCCTTCATTGGTGTATTCTTAGATTGTTCTCACATATAGAAACAACAAGAAAAATGTATCCAGGATTTTGTAATAATATCTTGATTTATAAGAGTCTCCTTGGAGTTTCTTGCCCGTTCTTCTCCATTAGATCTACGTTTTGGAATGGGCAACTAGCTTCAACTTTCTGACTAACTAAACGATTATTTAATTTTGAGAATTCAAAAGTGAGGTTTAAGTTTGACAGTCGAAATGTGGGTGCACTACACACCTGTGCCCACCCTTCAGGAGATACAGCGTGATATTATATTCAATCTATAAGTATTATAGTATAGACAGAGGCGATGATTAGTCGCAAGTGCAGATCTGTGTAGCGCCCGGTCGCGGTGGCGGCGCAAGAAAACTGTGGAGTCGAAAAACATACTACATAATATTTTCACTAGCTTTTATTAAGTTTTTTTGTTCATAATCTTCCTAGCCTTTTCCGGACTATGTTAGGGTCGACTTCCAGTCACACCGGATGCAGCTGAATACCAGTATTTTACATGGAGCGACTGCCTATCTGACCTCCACAACCCAGTTACTGGGTAAAACGATACCCTTGGTAAGACTGGTGGTCAGACTTTCGGGCTTCTGACTACCCGTAACGACTGTCAAAGTTCCACGAATGACAGCCGGGACCAACGGCTTAACGTGCTTTCCGAGGCACGGAGGGGTCTCGGTATGTAAAGATGGTCACCCATCCACAGACCAACCGCGGCAAGCGTAGCTTAACCTGACCGATTGACCTGTGGTATTTAGCTACGGGCCCCTCCGCGCGTATATTGGCTTATACGAATATTAACACTATTCGCTTAAAAATAAGGTTTTCCTTTCCTTTTCCTTTTTTTTGGTGGTATGCCCATGGGTGCATTTAAGATTTGTATCTGTATACGCGTGTTAAAATAAATTCATGAACCACCACTTCTCTCCCGCCGCGGCCTCCAACCCTCAGCCGCGATGCCTCCTATACGACATCGCGGCCCGCCTCAGTTGCGATGTCGCCCAAGCGGCACCGCAACCTACTTGTTGGCCGCTACATCGTCGGCCCTGACGAGCGGCACCTCCTCGGGTTCCTCTTGGCTTCACCGTGGGTGTCCAAGCCACGGCTACTGAGCCCCCTGCCTCGACAATGCGGGAACCCACCGGGGGGGAAGGGATTGCAGCCCATTTTTTTTTCTTTTTTTTGTGTGGGAAATCATCAAATGACCTCTCCCGCTCTGGGCTGAGCGGAAGGGCGTGTCAGACTTTTACTGATTAAAACCCGGGTGGGTTTTAATCAGTAAAAGTCTGAATCAGGAACACGGGTGTGTTCCTTCAGTTGCCTGTGCCAGGGGCCACGGTATCTCTTTCGAACAACTCGCAGCCCCGGCGGCATCGACCCTAGCGGACCCGGTCAG